>OX388345.1:45519457-46783253 GCA_947579665.1 Sympetrum striolatum | reverse complement strand
ATAATGATAAAAACCCAAATATTTTTCGAAAAATCGTTTTATTTCAACTAAAATTAAGGATTTTTTTCCTTAAATTTAGAAAATCCAAGATAAATTTTGACTAATATTGAAGATAATAATGATAAAAATACAAATATTTTTCAAATATATATTCTTATTACACAAATTTGGGATTTTTTTCTCTTAAATTTGAAAAATCCAAGAAAAATTTTGAAAAATATTAGAGTTAATCATGAAGTTAATCCACGGATTTTCAAAAAATCATTCTATTTCAAAAAAAGGATGTATAGCCTAATATTTATAAATATTTTCAGATAAATTTTGAATTATTTTTAAGAAAATAATGAAAAAAAATTTTCAAAATTTCATTTTATTTCATCAAATAAAGGATAATTTTCCTTAAATTTGAAAAATCCAAGGTATATTTTGACTAGTATTGAAGATAATTATTAGATAAACCAAAAGATTTTTCAAAAAATCTTTTTATTTCAACAAATTAACGATTTGTTTCCTTAAATTTAAGAAATTCAAAATCAATTTTGACAAATATTGAAGAAAATAATGATAAAATCACAAATATTTTTCAAAAATGTTTTTATTACAACAAATTAGGGATTTTTTGTAAAATATTGAAGTTAATCATGAAAAAAATCTCTTAATTTCAAAAATTTAGGATTTTTTTTTCTTCAATATAAAAAATCCAAGACAAATTCTGACAAATCTTGAAGATAACAACGATCAAAACCCAAATATTTTTCAAAAATTCTTTTTATTTCAACAAATTAAGGATTTTTTCCTAAAATTTAAGATTACCACGATTAATTTTAACTAATATTGAAGATAATAACGATAACAACCCTAATATTTTGCAAAAATTCTTTTTATTACAACAAATTAGGGATTTTTTTCCTTAAATTTAAAAAATCCAAGAAAAATTTTTACTAATATTGAAGATAATAATGATAAAAGCCCAAATATATATCAAAAATCCTTATTTATTACAAAAAATTATTGATATTTTCCCTTAAATTTGAAAAATCCAAGAAAAATTTAAAAAAATATTAAAGTTAATCATGAAGTTAATCCACAGATTTTCAAAAAATCCTTTTATTTCAAAATAAAGGATTTTTATCCTAAAATTTAAAAATATTTCGAGATAAATTTTGACTAATTTTTAAGAAATAATGACAAAAAATTTTTAAAAATTCTTTTTATTTCAACAAATTAAGGATAATTTTCCTTAAATTTGAAAAATCAAAGGTATATTTTGACTATTATTGAAGATATTTATTAGATAAACCATAAGATTTTTCTAAAAATCTTTAAATTTCAGCAAATTAACGATAATTTTTCTTCAATTTTAAGGAATCCACGATCAATTTTGACTCAAATTTAAGAAAATAATGATAAAATCACAAATATTTTTCAAAAAATGATTTTATTACAACAAATTAGGGATTTTTTGTTAAATATTGAAGTAAATCATGAAAAAAATCCACAGATTTTTCAAAAAATCTCTTAATTTCAATTAAATTAGGATTTTTTTTTTCTTGAATATAAAAAATCCAAGACAAATTCTGACAAATATTGAAGATAACAACGATAAAAACCCAAATATTTTTCAAAAAATCTTTTAATTTCAACAAATTAAGGATTTTTTTCCTTAAATTTAGGATAACCACGATAAGATTTAACTAATATTGAAGATAATAATGTTAACAACCCAAATATTTTGCAAAAAATCTTTTTATTACAACAAATTAGGGATTATTTCCCTTAAATTTGAAAACTCCAACACAAAATTAGTAAAATATTTAAGTTAATCATGAAAGAAATCCACATATTTTTAAAAAAATCTTTCTATTTCAACAAATTAAGGATTTTTTTCCTTAAATTCAAAAAATCCAAGATAAATTTTACTAATATTGAAGATACTAATATTAAAAACCCAAATACATTTCAAAAAATTAAATTATTACAAAAAATTGGGGAATTTTTCCCTTAAATTTTAAAAATCCAGCATAAATTTTGACAAATTTTTGAGGTAATAGGGACAAAAAACCAAAGATTTTGAATATTGAAGATAATAATGATAAAAACACAAATATTTTTCAAATATATATTTTTATTACACAAATTTGGGATTTTTTTCTCTTAAATTTGAAAAATCCAAGAAAAATTTTGAAAAATATTAAAGTTAATCATGAAGTTATTCCACAGATTTTCAAAAAATCCTTCTATTTCAAAAAAAGGATTGTTAGCCTCAAATTTAAAAATATTTTGAGATAAATTTTGACTTATTTTTACGAAAATAATGACAAAAAATTTTCAAAATTTCATTTTATTTCATCAAATAAAGGATAATTTTCCTTAAATTTGAAAAATCCAATTTATATTTTGACTAGTATTGAAGATAATTATTAGATAAACCAAAATATTTTTCAAAAAATGTTTTTATTACAACAAATTAGGGATCTTTTGTAAAATATTGAAGTTAATCATGAAAAAAATCTCTTAATTTAAAAAATTTAGGATTTTTTTTCTTCAATATAAAAAATCCAAGAATATTTGTGACAAATATTGAAGATAACAACGATCAAAACCCAAATATTTTTCAAAAAATCTTTTAATTTCAGCAAATTAAGGATTTTTTTCCTTAAATTTAGGATAACCACGATAAGTTTTAACTAATATTGAAGATAATAATGATAACAACCCAAATATTTTGCAAAAAATCTTTTTATTACAACAAATTAGGGATTATTTCCCTTAAATTTGAAAACTCCAACACAAAATTAGTAAAATATTAAAGTTAATCATGAAAAAAATCCACATATTTTTCAAAAAATCTTTCTATTTCAACAAATTAAGGATTTTTTTCCTTAAAGTCAAAAAATCCAAGATAAATTTTACTAATATTGAAGATAATAATATTAAAAACCCAAATACATTTCAAAAAATTTTATTTATTACAAAAAATTGGGAAATTTTTCCCTTAAATTTGAAAAATCCAGCATAAATTTTGACAAATTTTTGAGGTTATAGAGACAAAAAACCAAAGATTTTTCGAAAAATTTTTTTATATCGTAATATTAAGGATTTTTAGCCTCAAATTAAAAAAATCAAACAAATTTTGACATAAATTTGAGGATAATGATGACAAAAACCAAAGATTATTCAAAAAATCCATTTATTTCAACAAATTATGGATTTATGGCCTTAAATTTGAAAAATCCATCACAAATGTTCACAAATATTGAAGATAATAACGATAAAAACCCAAATATTTTTTTAAAAATTTTTGAATTTCAACACATTAACGATTTTTTTACTTAAATTTCAGAAATCCACGATCAATTTTGACTCATATTTAAGAAAATAATGATGAAATCAAAAATATTTTTCAAAAAATGTTTTTATTACAACATATTAGGGATTTTTTGTAATATATTAAAGTAAATCATGAAAAAAATCCACAGATTTTTCAAAAAATCCTTTTATTTCAAAAAATTAAGGATTTTTAGCCTCAAATTTAAAAAAAATTGAGATAAATTTTGACTAATATTGAAGATATTTATTTTAAAAACATATAGGTCTCTCAAAAAATCTTTTTAATTCAACAAATTATGCATTTTTAGCCTTATATTTGAAAAACCCAAGACAAATTTTCACAAATATTTAAGATAATAGAGAAAAAAAACGGATTTCATAATATTAAGGATTTTTATTCTCACATTTAAAAAATACAATATAAATTTTTACTAATACTGAATATAATTATTTTAAAAACTCACAGATCTCTCAGAAAATCATTGTATTACAACAAATTAATCATTTCTACACCAAAATTTGAAAAATTCGAGACAAATTTTGAAAAATATTTTAGATTATAAAGGCAAAAACCAAAGAATTTTCAGAAAATCTCGTTATTTTAACAAATTAGGATTTTTAGTCTTTAATTTAAAAAGGCTATGGAAAATTTATAAAAATAATGAATAAATTATGACAGGAATCCAAAGATTTTAAAAAAAATTCTATTTCAACAAATTTAGGTTTTTTTATTAAATTTAAAAAATAAAATATAAATTTTGACTAATATTGAAAAAAATAATTACAAAACCTTATTATATTTCCAAAAAATCTTTATTTCAATTTATTAACGATATATTTCCTTAAATTTCTAAATACAAAGCCAAATTTTGAAAAATATTGAAGATATTTTTCTTAAAAATTTCAAAATCACAAGTCAAATTTTGACCAAAATTGAAGATAATAATGATAAAAACCCAAATATTTTTCGAAAAATCGTTTTATTTCAACTAAAATTAAGGATTTTTTTCCTTAAATTTAGAAAATCCAAGATAAATTTTGACTAATATTGAAGATAATAATGATAAAAATACAAATATTTTTCAAATATATATTCTTATTACACAAATTTGGGATTTTTTTCTCTTAAATTTGAAAAATCCAAGAAAAATTTTGAAAAATATTAGAGTTAATCATGAAGTTAATCCACGGATTTTCAAAAAATCATTCTATTTCAAAAAAAGGATGTATAGCCTAATATTTATAAATATTTTCAGATAAATTTTGAATTATTTTTAAGAAAATAATGAAAAAAAATTTTCAAAATTTCATTTTATTTCATCAAATAAAGGATAATTTTCCTTAAATTTGAAAAATCCAAGGTATATTTTGACTAGTATTGAAGATAATTATTAGATAAACCAAAAGATTTTTCAAAAAATCTTTTTATTTCAACAAATTAACGATTTGTTTCCTTAAATTTAAGAAATTCAAAATCAATTTTGACAAATATTGAAGAAAATAATGATAAAATCACAAATATTTTTCAAAAATGTTTTTATTACAACAAATTAGGGATTTTTTGTAAAATATTGAAGTTAATCATGAAAAAAATCTCTTAATTTCAAAAATTTAGGATTTTTTTTTCTTCAATATAAAAAATCCAAGACAAATTCTGACAAATCTTGAAGATAACAACGATCAAAACCCAAATATTTTTCAAAAATTCTTTTTATTTCAACAAATTAAGGATTTTTTCCTAAAATTTAAGATTACCACGATTAATTTTAACTAATATTGAAGATAATAACGATAACAACCCTAATATTTTGCAAAAATTCTTTTTATTACAACAAATTAGGGATTTTTTTCCTTAAATTTAAAAAATCCAAGAAAAATTTTTACTAATATTGAAGATAATAATGATAAAAGCCCAAATATATATCAAAAATCCTTATTTATTACAAAAAATTATTGATATTTTCCCTTAAATTTGAAAAATCCAAGAAAAATTTAAAAAAATATTAAAGTTAATCATGAAGTTAATCCACAGATTTTCAAAAAATCCTTTTATTTCAAAATAAAGGATTTTTATCCTAAAATTTAAAAATATTTCGAGATAAATTTTGACTAATTTTTAAGAAATAATGACAAAAAATTTTTAAAAATTCTTTTTATTTCAACAAATTAAGGATAATTTTCCTTAAATTTGAAAAATCAAAGGTATATTTTGACTATTATTGAAGATATTTATTAGATAAACCATAAGATTTTTCTAAAAATCTTTAAATTTCAGCAAATTAACGATAATTTTTCTTCAATTTTAAGGAATCCACGATCAATTTTGACTCAAATTTAAGAAAATAATGATAAAATCACAAATATTTTTCAAAAAATGATTTTATTACAACAAATTAGGGATTTTTTGTTAAATATTGAAGTAAATCATGAAAAAAATCCACAGATTTTTCAAAAAATCTCTTAATTTCAATTAAATTAGGATTTTTTTTTTCTTGAATATAAAAAATCCAAGACAAATTCTGACAAATATTGAAGATAACAACGATAAAAACCCAAATATTTTTCAAAAAATCTTTTAATTTCAACAAATTAAGGATTTTTTTCCTTAAATTTAGGATAACCACGATAAGATTTAACTAATATTGAAGATAATAATGTTAACAACCCAAATATTTTGCAAAAAATCTTTTTATTACAACAAATTAGGGATTATTTCCCTTAAATTTGAAAACTCCAACACAAAATTAGTAAAATATTTAAGTTAATCATGAAAGAAATCCACATATTTTTAAAAAAATCTTTCTATTTCAACAAATTAAGGATTTTTTTCCTTAAATTCAAAAAATCCAAGATAAATTTTACTAATATTGAAGATACTAATATTAAAAACCCAAATACATTTCAAAAAATTAAATTATTACAAAAAATTGGGGAATTTTTCCCTTAAATTTTAAAAATCCAGCATAAATTTTGACAAATTTTTGAGGTAATAGGGACAAAAAACCAAAGATTTTGAATATTGAAGATAATAATGATAAAAACACAAATATTTTTCAAATATATATTTTTATTACACAAATTTGGGATTTTTTTCTCTTAAATTTGAAAAATCCAAGAAAAATTTTGAAAAATATTAAAGTTAATCATGAAGTTATTCCACAGATTTTCAAAAAATCCTTCTATTTCAAAAAAAGGATTGTTAGCCTCAAATTTAAAAATATTTTGAGATAAATTTTGACTTATTTTTACGAAAATAATGACAAAAAATTTTCAAAATTTCATTTTATTTCATCAAATAAAGGATAATTTTCCTTAAATTTGAAAAATCCAATTTATATTTTGACTAGTATTGAAGATAATTATTAGATAAACCAAAATATTTTTCAAAAAATGTTTTTATTACAACAAATTAGGGATCTTTTGTAAAATATTGAAGTTAATCATGAAAAAAATCTCTTAATTTAAAAAATTTAGGATTTTTTTTCTTCAATATAAAAAATCCAAGAATATTTGTGACAAATATTGAAGATAACAACGATCAAAACCCAAATATTTTTCAAAAAATCTTTTAATTTCAGCAAATTAAGGATTTTTTTCCTTAAATTTAGGATAACCACGATAAGTTTTAACTAATATTGAAGATAATAATGATAACAACCCAAATATTTTGCAAAAAATCTTTTTATTACAACAAATTAGGGATTATTTCCCTTAAATTTGAAAACTCCAACACAAAATTAGTAAAATATTAAAGTTAATCATGAAAAAAATCCACATATTTTTCAAAAAATCTTTCTATTTCAACAAATTAAGGATTTTTTTCCTTAAAGTCAAAAAATCCAAGATAAATTTTACTAATATTGAAGATAATAATATTAAAAACCCAAATACATTTCAAAAAATTTTATTTATTACAAAAAATTGGGAAATTTTTCCCTTAAATTTGAAAAATCCAGCATAAATTTTGACAAATTTTTGAGGTTATAGAGACAAAAAACCAAAGATTTTTCGAAAAATTTTTTTATATCGTAATATTAAGGATTTTTAGCCTCAAATTAAAAAAATCAAACAAATTTTGACATAAATTTGAGGATAATGATGACAAAAACCAAAGATTATTCAAAAAATCCATTTATTTCAACAAATTATGGATTTATGGCCTTAAATTTGAAAAATCCATCACAAATGTTCACAAATATTGAAGATAATAACGATAAAAACCCAAATATTTTTTTAAAAATTTTTGAATTTCAACACATTAACGATTTTTTTACTTAAATTTCAGAAATCCACGATCAATTTTGACTCATATTTAAGAAAATAATGATGAAATCAAAAATATTTTTCAAAAAATGTTTTTATTACAACATATTAGGGATTTTTTGTAATATATTAAAGTAAATCATGAAAAAAATCCACAGATTTTTCAAAAAATCCTTTTATTTCAAAAAATTAAGGATTTTTAGCCTCAAATTTAAAAAAAATTGAGATAAATTTTGACTAATATTGAAGATATTTATTTTAAAAACATATAGGTCTCTCAAAAAATCTTTTTAATTCAACAAATTATGCATTTTTAGCCTTATATTTGAAAAACCCAAGACAAATTTTCACAAATATTTAAGATAATAGAGAAAAAAAACGGATTTCATAATATTAAGGATTTTTATTCTCACATTTAAAAAATACAATATAAATTTTTACTAATACTGAATATAATTATTTTAAAAACTCACAGATCTCTCAGAAAATCATTGTATTACAACAAATTAATCATTTCTACACCAAAATTTGAAAAATTCGAGACAAATTTTGAAAAATATTTTAGATTATAAAGGCAAAAACCAAAGAATTTTCAGAAAATCTCGTTATTTTAACAAATTAGGATTTTTAGTCTTTAATTTAAAAAGGCTATGGAAAATTTATAAAAATAATGAATAAATTATGACAGGAATCCAAAGATTTTAAAAAAAATTCTATTTCAACAAATTTAGGTTTTTTTATTAAATTTAAAAAATAAAATATAAATTTTGACTAATATTGAAAAAAATAATTACAAAACCTTATTATATTTCCAAAAAATCTTTATTTCAATTTATTAACGATATATTTCCTTAAATTTCTAAATACAAAGCCAAATTTTGAAAAATATTGAAGATATTTTTCTTAAAAATTTCAAAATCACAAGTCAAATTTTGACCAAAATTGAAGATAATAATGATAAAAACCCAAATATTTTTCGAAAAATCGTTTTATTTCAACTAAAATTAAGGATTTTTTTCCTTAAATTTAGAAAATCCAAGATAAATTTTGACTAATATTGAAGATAATAATGATAAAAATACAAATATTTTTCAAATATATATTCTTATTACACAAATTTGGGATTTTTTTCTCTTAAATTTGAAAAATCCAAGAAAAATTTTGAAAAATATTAGAGTTAATCATGAAGTTAATCCACGGATTTTCAAAAAATCATTCTATTTCAAAAAAAGGATGTATAGCCTAATATTTATAAATATTTTCAGATAAATTTTGAATTATTTTTAAGAAAATAATGAAAAAAAATTTTCAAAATTTCATTTTATTTCATCAAATAAAGGATAATTTTCCTTAAATTTGAAAAATCCAAGGTATATTTTGACTAGTATTGAAGATAATTATTAGATAAACCAAAAGATTTTTCAAAAAATCTTTTTATTTCAACAAATTAACGATTTGTTTCCTTAAATTTAAGAAATTCAAAATCAATTTTGACAAATATTGAAGAAAATAATGATAAAATCACAAATATTTTTCAAAAATGTTTTTATTACAACAAATTAGGGATTTTTTGTAAAATATTGAAGTTAATCATGAAAAAAATCTCTTAATTTCAAAAATTTAGGATTTTTTTTTCTTCAATATAAAAAATCCAAGACAAATTCTGACAAATCTTGAAGATAACAACGATCAAAACCCAAATATTTTTCAAAAATTCTTTTTATTTCAACAAATTAAGGATTTTTTCCTAAAATTTAAGATTACCACGATTAATTTTAACTAATATTGAAGATAATAACGATAACAACCCTAATATTTTGCAAAAATTCTTTTTATTACAACAAATTAGGGATTTTTTTCCTTAAATTTAAAAAATCCAAGAAAAATTTTTACTAATATTGAAGATAATAATGATAAAAGCCCAAATATATATCAAAAATCCTTATTTATTACAAAAAATTATTGATATTTTCCCTTAAATTTGAAAAATCCAAGAAAAATTTAAAAAAATATTAAAGTTAATCATGAAGTTAATCCACAGATTTTCAAAAAATCCTTTTATTTCAAAATAAAGGATTTTTATCCTAAAATTTAAAAATATTTCGAGATAAATTTTGACTAATTTTTAAGAAATAATGACAAAAAATTTTTAAAAATTCTTTTTATTTCAACAAATTAAGGATAATTTTCCTTAAATTTGAAAAATCAAAGGTATATTTTGACTATTATTGAAGATATTTATTAGATAAACCATAAGATTTTTCTAAAAATCTTTAAATTTCAGCAAATTAACGATAATTTTTCTTCAATTTTAAGGAATCCACGATCAATTTTGACTCAAATTTAAGAAAATAATGATAAAATCACAAATATTTTTCAAAAAATGATTTTATTACAACAAATTAGGGATTTTTTGTTAAATATTGAAGTAAATCATGAAAAAAATCCACAGATTTTTCAAAAAATCTCTTAATTTCAATTAAATTAGGATTTTTTTTTTCTTGAATATAAAAAATCCAAGACAAATTCTGACAAATATTGAAGATAACAACGATAAAAACCCAAATATTTTTCAAAAAATCTTTTAATTTCAACAAATTAAGGATTTTTTTCCTTAAATTTAGGATAACCACGATAAGATTTAACTAATATTGAAGATAATAATGTTAACAACCCAAATATTTTGCAAAAAATCTTTTTATTACAACAAATTAGGGATTATTTCCCTTAAATTTGAAAACTCCAACACAAAATTAGTAAAATATTTAAGTTAATCATGAAAGAAATCCACATATTTTTAAAAAAATCTTTCTATTTCAACAAATTAAGGATTTTTTTCCTTAAATTCAAAAAATCCAAGATAAATTTTACTAATATTGAAGATACTAATATTAAAAACCCAAATACATTTCAAAAAATTAAATTATTACAAAAAATTGGGGAATTTTTCCCTTAAATTTTAAAAATCCAGCATAAATTTTGACAAATTTTTGAGGTAATAGGGACAAAAAACCAAAGATTTTGAATATTGAAGATAATAATGATAAAAACACAAATATTTTTCAAATATATATTTTTATTACACAAATTTGGGATTTTTTTCTCTTAAATTTGAAAAATCCAAGAAAAATTTTGAAAAATATTAAAGTTAATCATGAAGTTATTCCACAGATTTTCAAAAAATCCTTCTATTTCAAAAAAAGGATTGTTAGCCTCAAATTTAAAAATATTTTGAGATAAATTTTGACTTATTTTTACGAAAATAATGACAAAAAATTTTCAAAATTTCATTTTATTTCATCAAATAAAGGATAATTTTCCTTAAATTTGAAAAATCCAATTTATATTTTGACTAGTATTGAAGATAATTATTAGATAAACCAAAATATTTTTCAAAAAATGTTTTTATTACAACAAATTAGGGATCTTTTGTAAAATATTGAAGTTAATCATGAAAAAAATCTCTTAATTTAAAAAATTTAGGATTTTTTTTCTTCAATATAAAAAATCCAAGAATATTTGTGACAAATATTGAAGATAACAACGATCAAAACCCAAATATTTTTCAAAAAATCTTTTAATTTCAGCAAATTAAGGATTTTTTTCCTTAAATTTAGGATAACCACGATAAGTTTTAACTAATATTGAAGATAATAATGATAACAACCCAAATATTTTGCAAAAAATCTTTTTATTACAACAAATTAGGGATTATTTCCCTTAAATTTGAAAACTCCAACACAAAATTAGTAAAATATTAAAGTTAATCATGAAAAAAATCCACATATTTTTCAAAAAATCTTTCTATTTCAACAAATTAAGGATTTTTTTCCTTAAAGTCAAAAAATCCAAGATAAATTTTACTAATATTGAAGATAATAATATTAAAAACCCAAATACATTTCAAAAAATTTTATTTATTACAAAAAATTGGGAAATTTTTCCCTTAAATTTGAAAAATCCAGCATAAATTTTGACAAATTTTTGAGGTTATAGAGACAAAAAACCAAAGATTTTTCGAAAAATTTTTTTATATCGTAATATTAAGGATTTTTAGCCTCAAATTAAAAAAATCAAACAAATTTTGACATAAATTTGAGGATAATGATGACAAAAACCAAAGATTATTCAAAAAATCCATTTATTTCAACAAATTATGGATTTATGGCCTTAAATTTGAAAAATCCATCACAAATGTTCACAAATATTGAAGATAATAACGATAAAAACCCAAATATTTTTTTAAAAATTTTTGAATTTCAACACATTAACGATTTTTTTACTTAAATTTCAGAAATCCACGATCAATTTTGACTCATATTTAAGAAAATAATGATGAAATCAAAAATATTTTTCAAAAAATGTTTTTATTACAACATATTAGGGATTTTTTGTAATATATTAAAGTAAATCATGAAAAAAATCCACAGATTTTTCAAAAAATCCTTTTATTTCAAAAAATTAAGGATTTTTAGCCTCAAATTTAAAAAAAATTGAGATAAATTTTGACTAATATTGAAGATATTTATTTTAAAAACATATAGGTCTCTCAAAAAATCTTTTTAATTCAACAAATTATGCATTTTTAGCCTTATATTTGAAAAACCCAAGACAAATTTTCACAAATATTTAAGATAATAGAGAAAAAAAACGGATTTCATAATATTAAGGATTTTTATTCTCACATTTAAAAAATACAATATAAATTTTTACTAATACTGAATATAATTATTTTAAAAACTCACAGATCTCTCAGAAAATCATTGTATTACAACAAATTAATCATTTCTACACCAAAATTTGAAAAATTCGAGACAAATTTTGAAAAATATTTTAGATTATAAAGGCAAAAACCAAAGAATTTTCAGAAAATCTCGTTATTTTAACAAATTAGGATTTTTAGTCTTTAATTTAAAAAGGCTATGGAAAATTTATAAAAATAATGAATAAATTATGACAGGAATCCAAAGATTTTAAAAAAAATTCTATTTCAACAAATTTAGGTTTTTTTATTAAATTTAAAAAATAAAATATAAAATTTGACTAATATTGAAAAAAATAATTACAAAACCTTATTATATTTCCAAAAAATCTTTATTTCAATTTATTAACGATATATTTCCTTAAATTTCTAAATACAAAGCCAAATTTTGAAAAATATTGAAGATATTTTTCTTACAAATTTCAAAATCACAAGTCAAATTTTGACCAAAATTGAAGATAATAATGATAAAAACCCAAATATTTTTCGAAAAATCGTTTTATTTCAACTAAAATTAAGGATTTTTTTCCTTAAATTTAGAAAATCCAAGATAAATTTTGACTAATATTGAAGATAATAATGATATAATAACAAATATTTTTCAAATATATATTTTTATTACACAAATTTGGGATTTTTTTCTCTTAAATTTGAAAAATCCAAGAAAAATTTTGAAAAATATTAGAGTTAATCATGAAGTTAATCCACAGATTTTCAAAAAATCATTCTATTTCAAAAAAAAGGATGTATAGCCTCATATTTATAAATATTTTCAGATAAATTTTGAATTATTTTTAAGAGAATAATGAAAAAAAATTTTCAAAATTTCATTTTATTTCATCAAATAAAGGATAATTTTCCTTAAATTTGAAAAATCCAAGGTATATTTTGACTAGTATTGAAGATAATTATTAGATAAACCAAAAGATTTTTCAAAAAATCTTTTTATTTCAACAAATTAACGATTTGTTTCCTTAAATTTAAGAAATCTCGCTGCTTATGAAGCCCAATTATTGACACTTCAATGGAAGCAATCACTGAATTCAGGGATATTTCAAATATTTTGATTGATTTATTCTTCAGCGTTAAAGATTAAATTCACAGCTGAAAGCTAATTAAACGATTTTTATTTAGAGCGGAAAATAAGAATGAGAAAGTTATCAACTTACCAAGCTAAGATGATATAATTACTTTATATGAGGAAAGAAGATTAATTTAAGTAGTAGTAGTAATTATGAAGGTGCCTCGACAGCTGAGGTCATTTCGCACCTTTTCCTTTTGATTCATTTAATACGACGATAAACATTCATTTCACGTAAAGAATCAACAAACACTGGTGTTGCTATAAACAAAGCTTGGTTGTTGATGATGCGCTAATGCTAATGAATTTGAATTTAAAGATATCGAGATTGGCCTTGACGACGGGTTGTTTAGAATATCAGATTCTCATAAAATTTTCGTATTTAACTTCCTAATTCTCACAACTTCGAAGTGAAAACAATATTCTACTACCATAACAAAAAACTTTATTCTATTTCCTTTGTTTTGGTGTTAGTTTTAGTTTCAAAGGACCTTTATTTCTAATTTAATTTTGTTAAAGAATAGTTTCGTGCAAATGATAAAAATGTCTTCCCATGTATTTCTTATGGAAACTATTCGACCCTCTGGAGTCGAACCGAGTACAGTTGGGTCAACAAAAATTAGCCTATCATTTGCGCAAGGGAGACTTTTAATATTGTACAAATTTTGAAATTTTGAAAATATTTAGCTTTAGAGTTATAGCGTGAAATAGATTTTTGACCCCGACTGGGGACGAACTGGGGACAGCTAGGTGGATAAAAGGTAGCCTATGTCACTCCCCGGATGACAAATGACCATCATACCAAATTTCATCAAAATCGGTTGGATAGTTTTTGAGTGATGCTGTAACATCCAGACAGACAGACAGACAGACAGACAGACAGACATGAAAATTTCTAAAACCTGTTTCGGACTCGGGAACAACCCCAGTATCCAGCAATACAACTTTTTTTGAAATCGGATCAATGTACAGACACGACCCCCTCTACAGATTTATTATATACTAGCGGAGTGCCCGTTGATTCTCAACGGAAAATGAATGTAAATCGAAAGTAATGAAATTTTGATTTGAAAAAAAGTTGGATATGAAAAGTCTTAAATTTATGAAAAGAACAATACTTCTCTTCATCCTATGTGACTTACGAAATCACAAAAACAGCAACACAAATTTAAATCACAGACTAAACTAATGCACCAGTCGCTACAACAAATAGAGGAAACAACTGAGTACCAAATGAATGTAGACGGAATCACAAAAATAGCCACACAAATCTTGTAAACCACAAACGAAAACGAATGAACCAGTCGCTCAGCACATCCAAGATTTCCATTTGATAGCGAGTCAGTGAAATCATCGCAACTATCAAATAAACGAATTAACACATAAACGCCGCAAACGAATTACGATGTATAGTAGTTAATCTAATTAGAAATCGCCCTTTCATGAATTAACACCTAATTTATCCTTAAGATGGCGTCGGCTGTTGTATAATTAATCTCTTTCGACACTTGTCTGGAGTCCGTAAATTGAATACTACATTGACTTTTTTGGAATAATTAAACCATGCAAAATAAAACATTCATATTGAAACATATTCGTTCTGATAATATTTGAGCAAGCAGCATAGAACCGAAGCATAAAAATAAAGGACAGTCGCCCATAATCTGAGAGAGTTGTTCCATATTTCATAGTATAACAAACTTAATAGCGTATCGGAAATCGTATAACACGAACATTTAAATATAATATTTAAGATATAACAAAATACCAATGAGTATGACTATCACCGTCAACAAAAGATATAGGTGGATAGTACCTATACTTAAACACACCAATAGATGATCCACTAAAACATTTCTTGGTTTAATTTCCAATTCTATATCTAAAAACACAAAATCCGTTTACCTTTCCAGTCCGGCATAAAAGGATTGAGATTCCTTGCTTCTTAAATTCCAATTCTTTACACTTCAAAGAAAGCAATCACTGAATCCAGGGGTATTTCAACGATCTTGATTGATTCATTAAATGCACAGCTGGACGCTATATGAAACAATTAGTATTTAGATCGGAAATTAAGAATGAGAAAGTTATCAACTTACCAAGCTAAGAAGATATAATTACTTTATATGAGAAAAGAAGATTCATTTAATACGACGATAAGCATTAATTTCACGTAAATAATCAATACATATTGGCGTTGCTATAAACAAAGCTTGATTGTTGCAGTCGCGCGTATGCTAACGAATTTGAATTCAAATTTAAAGATATCGAGTAGGTGGACAGTAACTATACTTAATCACACCAATAGATGATCCAATAAAACATTTCTTGGTTTAATTTCCCATTCTATATCTAAAAGTACAAAATTCGTTTACCTTTCAAGTCTGCTATC
The DNA here is from genome assembly GCA_947579665.1 of Sympetrum striolatum. Lineage (NCBI taxonomy): Eukaryota > Metazoa > Arthropoda > Insecta > Odonata > Libellulidae > Sympetrum > Sympetrum striolatum. The sequence goes on along the minus strand of OX388345.1, from coordinate 46,767,425 downwards.
AATGGCTTGTCATTCCTTGCTGCTTATTAAGCACAATTATTGACACTTCAATGGAAGCAATCACTGAATTCAGGGATATTTCAAATATCTTGATTGATTTATTCTTCAGCGTTAAAGATTAAATCCACAGCGGGACGCTAAATAAAACGATTATTATTTAGAGCGGAAAATAAGAATGAGAAAGTTATCAACTTACCAAGCTAAGAAGATATAATTACTTTATATGAGGAAAGAAGATTAATTTATGCAGTAGTAGTAATTATGAAGGTGCCTCGACAGCTTAGGTCATTTCGCACCTTTTCCTTTTGATTCATTTAATACGACGATAAACATCAATTTCACGTAAAGAATAACAAACACTGGTGTTGCTATAAACAAAGCTTGGTTGTTGATGATGCGCTAATGCTAACGACTTTGAATTTAAAGATATCGAGATTGGCCTTGACGACGGGTTGTTTAGAATATCAGATTCTCATAAAATTTTCGTATTTAACTTACTAATTCTCACAACTTCGAAGTGAAAGCAATATTCTACGACCAAAATAAGAAACTTCATTCTATTTCCTTTGTTTTCTTGTTAGTTTTAGTTTCAAAGGACCTTTATTTCTAATTTAATTTTGTTAAAGAAAAGTTTCGTGCAAATGATAAAAATGTCTTCCCATGTATTTCTTATGGAAACTATTCGATCCTCTGAAGTCGAATCGAGTACAGTTGGGTCAACAAAAATTAGCCTATCATTTGCGCTAGGGTGACTTTTAATATTGTACAAATTTTGAAATTTTGAAAATAATAAACTTTAGAGTTATAGCGTGAAATAGATTTTTGACCCCGACTGGGGACGAACTGGGGACAGCTAGGTGGATAAAAGGTACCCTATGTCACTCCCCGGATGACAAATGACCACCATACCAAATTTCAACAAAATCGGTCGGATAGTTTTTGAGTGATGCTGTAACATCCAGACAGACAGACAGACAGACAGACAGACAGACAGACAGACATGAAAATTTCTAAAACCTGTTTCGGACTCGGGAACAACCCCAGTATCCAGCAATACAACTTTTTTTGAAATCGGATCAATGTACAGACACGACCCCCTCTACAGATTTATTATATACTAGCGGAGTGCCCGTTGATTCTCAACGGAAAAATGAATGTAAATCGAAAGTAATGAAATTTACATATGCAAAAATTTAGATATGAGAACTCTTAAATTTATGAAAAAACAATACTTCTCTTCATCCTATGTGTCTTACGAAATCACAAAAACAGCTACACAAATGTAAATCACAGAATAAACTAATGCACCAGTAGCTACAACAAATAGAGGAAACAACAGAGTGCCAAATGAATGGAGACGAAATCACAAAAATAGCCACACAAACGAAAACGAATGAACCAGTCGCTTAAGCACGTCCAATATGTTCGTTAGACAGCGAGTCAGTGAAATCATCGAAACTATCACATAAACGAATTTACAAATAAACGCCGCAAACGAATTACGATGTATAGCAGTTAATCTAATTAGAACTCGTCCTTTTATGAATTAACACCTAATATCCTTTAGATGGCGTCGGCCGTTTTCTTAATTTAATTACTTAACACTTAATAAATAACCCTCTGCTGTTTAATTAACTGTATGAATTGTGTAGAAAATTTTTATCCTATTGATAATGTAAGCGGCGCATCTGTTTAATTATATCGCAATAATAATTTGGCCTTTATGTTGCAAAATCAGAGTGAACTCTTACCTCTTCTCTTGAATAGGATTTAATTTAATTGCAATGTTTTCAGATACCGTTGACGAAAAATATTGTCTTCCGATATTTTTATAAACGTGGAATGAGGAGGAGGTGGAATTTTCAAGTCCGTTTTTCCTTGGGAATTTTCCTTGGTGCACGCCCTTATGTGAAAAGTCACCTTAACCCTTTCCTTATTCAAAGATGATATTTTCATGTATAGAGTAACATATCTGAAAAAAGTTCCCGAGTTTAATATTGGACTGAAGGAAAACCATATACCAGCAATACTTCATTCTAGAGGGAATTTCTATAGTCTATGTAACTGAAAATGAGAAGTAAATTAACGAAAAAGACTTCGAAAGTAAAATATCTTGTTAGAGGTCATACTTCGAAATGATGCTTATTCGACTAAATTCTTATTCAGTTTATCCAATTTGTCCTTGCCTAGACATAGAATCTATTAGTTACAGCAATGAAAATAATACATGTATATTTTATCTCCTTCGATACTTGTCTAGAGTCCGTAAAATAAATACTACTTTGATTTTTTGGAATAATTAAACCCTGCAACATACAACATACATATTGAGGCGTATTTCTAATGATAATATTTGAGCAGCCAGCAAAGAACCGAAGCATAAAAATAAAGGACAGCCGCCCATAATCTGAGAGAGGTGTTCCATATTTTATAGTCTAAACAACTTAATAACGTATCGGCAATCGCTTAACACGGACATTTAAACATATTATTTAAGATATAACAAAATACCAATATGTATGATTATCACTATCAAGAAAAGATATAGGTGGATAGTACCTATACTTAAACACACCAATAGATGATCCACTAAAACATTTCTTGGTTTCATTTCCAATTCTATATCTAAAAACATAAAATCCGTTTACCTTCCCAGTCCGGCATAAAAGGATTGTGATTCGTTGCAGCTTTAATTCCAATTCTTTACACTTCAAAGAAAGCAATCACTGAATTCAGGGGTATTTCAACGATCTTGTTTGATTCATTAAATGCACGGCGGGACGCTATATGAAACGATTAGTATTTAGATCGGAAAATAAGAATGAGAAAGTTATCAACTTACCAAGCTAAGAAGATATAATTACTTTATATGAGAAAAGAAAATTCATTTAATACGACGATTAACATTAATTTCACGTAAAGAATCAATACATATTGGCGTTGCTATAAACAAAGCTTGATTGTTGCAGTCGTGCGTATGCTAACGAATTTGAATTCAAATTTAAAGATATCGAGAAGGTGGACAGTAACTATACTTAAACACACCAATAGATGATCCAATAAAACATTTCTTGGTTTAATTTCCCATTCTATATCTAAAAGTACAAAATTCGTTTACCTTTCAAGTCAGCTATAAAAGGCTTGTCAATCCTTGCTGCTTATTAAGCCCAATTATTGACACTTCAATGGAAGCAATCACTGAATTCAGGGATATTTCTACGATCTTCATTGATTCATTAAATGCACGGTGTGACGCTAAATGAAACGATTAGTACTTAGATCGGAATATAAGAATGAAAAAGTTATCAACTTACCAAGCTAAGAAGCTATAATTACTTTATATGAGAAAAGAGAATTCATTTAGTACGACGATGACCATTCATTTCACGTAAAGAATCAACTAACATTGGTGTTGCTATAAACAAAGCTTGGTTGTTGATGATGCGCTAATGCTAACGAATTTGAATTTAAAGATATCGAGATTGGCCTTGACGACGGGTTGTTTAGAATATCAGATTCTCATAAAATTTTCTTATTTAACTTACTAATTCTCACAACTTCGAAGTGAAAGCAATATTTTACTACCATAATAAAAAAACTTTATTCTATTTCCTTTGTTTTGGTGTTAGTTTAAGTTTCAAAGGACCATTATTTCTAATTTAATTTGATTAAAGAAAAGTTTCGTGCAAATGATAAAAATGTCTTCCCATGTATTTCTTATGGAAACTATTCGACCCTCTGGAGTCGAACCGAGTACAGTTGGGTCAACAAAAATTAGCCTATCATTTGCGCTAGGGAGACTTTTAATATTGTACAAATTTTGAAATTTTATAAATAATTAACTTTAGAGTTATAGCGTGAAATAGATTTTTGACCCCGACTGGGGACGAACTGGGGACAGCTAGGTGGATAAAAGGTAGCCTATGTCACTCCCCGGATGACAAATGACCATCATACCAAATTTCATCAAAATCGGTTGGATAGTTTTTGAGTGATGCTGTAACAGACAGACAGACAGACAGACAGACAGACAGACAGACATGAAAATTTCTAAAACCTGTTTCGGACTCGGGAACAACCCCAGTATCTAGCAATACAACTTTTTTTGAAATCGGATCAATGTACAGACACGACCCCTTCTACAGATTTATTATAGATATAGATATAGATATAGATATAGATATAGATATAGATATAGATATAGATATAGATAACAACGATAAAAACCCAAATATTTTTCAAAAAATCTTTTAATTTCAACAAATTAAGGATTTTTTCCTTAAATTTAGGATAACCACGATACGTTTTAACTAATATTGAAGATAATAATGATAACAACCCAAATATTTTGCAAAAAATCTTTTTATTACAACAAATTAGGGATTATTTCCCTTAAATTTGAAAACTCCAACACAAAATTAGTAAAATATTAAAGTTAATCATGAAAAAAATCCACATATTTTTCAAAGAATCTTTCTATTTCAACAAATTAAGGATTTTTTTCCTTAAATTCAAAAAATCCAAGATAAATTTTACTAATATTGAAGATAATAATATTAAAAACCCAAATACATTTCAAAAAATTTTCTTTATTACAAAAAATTGGGGAATTTTTCCCTTAAATTTGAAAAATCCAGCATAAATTTTGACAAATTTTTGAGGTAATAGAGACAAAAAACCAAAGATTTTGAATATTGAAGATAATAATGATAAAAACACAAATATTTTTCAAATATATATTTTTATTACACAAATTTGGGATTTTTTTCTCTTAAATTTGAAAAATCCATGAAAAATTTTGAAAAATATTAAAGTTAATCATGAAGTAATTCCATAGATTTTCAAAAAATCCTTCTATTTCAAAAAAAAGGATTGTTAGCCTCAAATTTAAAAATATTTTGAGATAAATTTTGACTTATTTTTACGAAAATAATGACAAAAAATTTTCAAAAATTCTTTTTATTTCATCAAATAAAGGATAATTTTCATTAAATTTGAAAAATCCAAGGTATATTTTGATTAGTATTGAAGATAATTATTAGATAAACCAAAATATTTTTAAAAAATCTTTTTATTTCAACAAATTAACGATTTTTTTCCTTAAATTTAAGAAATCCATGATCAATTTTGACAAATATTGAAGATAATAAGGATAAAAAACCAAAAAATTTTAAAAACATATTTTTACTACAACAAATTTGGGATCTTTTGTAAAATATTAAAGTTAATCATGAAAAAAATCCACAGATTTTTCAAAAAATTTCTTTATTTTTATAAATTTACGATTTTTCCCTTAAATATAGAAAAACCAAAACAAATTTTGACAAATATTGTAGATAATAACTATAAAAATACAAAGATTTTTGAAAAAATCCTTTTATATCAACAAATTACGGATTTTTTGTCTCAAATTTATAAAATTTTGAGATAAGTTTTGACTAATAATGAAGATAGTAATTAAAAAACCCAATTATACTTCCAAAATATCTTTTTATTTTAACAAATTAAGGATTTTTTTCCTTAAATTTAAAAAATCCAAGATAAATTTTGACTTATATTGAAGATAATAATGACAAAAACGCACAGATTTTTCAAAAAATCTTTTTATTTCAAGAAATTAAGGATTTTTTTCTGTAAACTTGAAAAATCTTAAATAAATTTGACGAATATTGAAGATAAATATTACAAACACCCAAAAATTTTTCAAAAAAATTCTTTATTTCAACAAATTTAGGTATTTTTCCATAAAATTGAAAATTCCAAGACAAATTTTAACAAATATTGAAAAAAATAATGACAAAAATCCAAAGATTTTTTCAAAAATCTCTTTATTTTGATAAATTTAGGATATTTTTCCTTAAATATAAAAAATCCAAGTCAAATTCTGACAAATATTGAAGATAATAATGATTAAAACACAAATATTTTTCAATAAATCTTTTTATTTCAACAAATTAACGATTTTTTCCTTAAATTTAAGAAATCCAAAATCAATTTTGACAAATATTGAAGATAATAAGGATAAAAAACCAAAAAATTTAAAAAACATATTTTTATTACAACAAATTAGGGATGTTTTGTAAAATTTTAAAGTTAATCATGAAAAAAATCCACAGATTTTTCAAAAAATTTCTTTACTTTTATAAATTTAGGATTTTTCCCTTAAATATAAAAATACCAAAACAAATTTTGACAAATATTGTAGATAATAACGATAAAAAACCAAATATTTTTTTTTAAATCTTTTAATTTCAACAAATGAAGGATTTTTTTCCTTAAATTTAGGATAACCACGATAAATTTTAACTAATATTGAAGATAATAATGATAAAAACCCAAATATATTTCAAAAAATTTTATTTATTTCAAAAAATTAGGGAATTTTTCCCTTAAATTTGAAAATCCAGCACAAATTTTGACAAATTTTTGAGGTAATAGAGACAAAAAACCAAAGATTTTTCGAAAAATTTTTTTATATCATAATATTAAGGATTTTTAGCCTCAAATTAAAAAAATCAAACATAAATTTGAGGATAATGATGACAAAAACCAAAGATAATTCAAAAAAATCTATTTATTTCAACAAATTATGGATTTATGGCCTTAAATTTGAAAAATCCATCACAAATTTTCACAAATATTGAAGATAATAACGATAAAAACCCAAATATTTTTCAAAAAATCTTTTTTTTTTCAACAAATTAAGGATTTTTTTCCTTAAATTTAAAAAATCTAAGATAAATTTTGACTAATATTGAAGATAATAATGATGAAAACCCATATATATTTCCAAAATCCTTATTTATTAGAAAAAATTAGGGATTTTTTCCCTTAAATTTGAAAAATCCAAGAAAAATTTTAAAAAATATTAAATTTAATCATGAAGTTAATCCACAGATTTTCAAAAAATCCTTTTTTTCAAAAAAATTAAGGATTTTTAGCCTCAAAATTAAAAACAAATTGAGTATAATTTTGACTAATATTGAAGATATTTATTTTAAAAACAGAAAGGTCTCTCAAAAAATCTTTTTATTTCAACAAATTATGCATTCTAGCCCTATATTTGAAAATCCCAAGACAAATTATCACAAATATTTAAAATATTAGAGAAAAAAACGGATTTCATAATATTAAGGATTTTTATTCTCCCATTAAAAAAATACAATTTAAATTTTTACTAATACTGAATATAATTATTTTAAAAACTCACAGATCTCTCAAAAAATCATTTTATTACAACAAATTATTCATTTCTAGACCAAAATTTGAAAAATCCGAGACAAATTTTGACAAATATTTTAGATTATAAAGGCAAAAACCAAAGAATTTTCAAAAAATCTCGTTATTTTAACAAATTAGGATTTTTAGTCTTTCATTTAAAAAGGCTATAGAAAATTTCTAGAAATATTGAAGCAAATTATGACAAAAATCCAAAGATTTAAAAAAAAATTCTTTTTCAACAAATTTAGGTTTTTTTATTAAATTTGAAAAATAAAATATAAATTTTGACTTATATTGAAAAAAATATTAACAAAAGCTAATTTTATTTCAAAAAAATCTTTTATTTCTATTTATTAACGATATTTTTCCTTAAATTTAAAAATACAAAGCCAAATTTTGACAAATATTGAAGAAATTTTTCCTTAAATTTCAGAATCACAAGTCAAATTTTGACCAAAATTGAAGATAATAATGATAAAAACCCAAATATTTTTCGAAAAATCGTTTTATTTCAACTAAAATTAAGGATTTTTTTCCTTAAATTTAGAAAATCCAAGATAAATTTTGACTAATATTGAAGATAATAATGATAAAAATACAAATATTTTTCAAATATATATTTTTATTACACAAATTTGGGATTTTTTTCTCTTAAATTTGACAAATCCAAGAAAAATTTTGAAAAATATTAGAGTTAATCATGAAGTTAATCCACAGATTTTCAAAAAATCATTCTATTTCAAAAAAAAGGATTTATAGCCTCATATTTATAAATATTTTCAGATAAATTTTGAATTATTTTTAAGAAAATAATGACAAAAAATTTTCAAAATTTCATTTTATTTCATCAAATAAAGGATAATTTTCCTTAAATTTGAAAAATCCAAGGTATATTTTGACTAGTATTGAAGATAATTATTAGATAAACCAAAATATTTTTCAAAAAATGTTTTTATTACAACAAATTAGGGATCTTTTGTAAAATATTGAAGTTAGTCATGAAAAAAATCTCTTAATTTAAAAAATTTAGGATTTTTTTTCTTCAATATAAAAAATCCAAGACAAATTGTGACAAATATTGAAGATAACAACGATAAAACCCAAATATTTTTCAAAAAATCTTTTAATTTCAACAAATTAAGGATTTTTTTCCTTAAATTTAGGATAACCACGATAAGTTTTAACTAATATTGAAGATAATAATGATAACAACCCAAATATTTTGCAAAAAATCTTTTTATTACAACAAATTAGGGATTATTTCCCTTAAATTTGAAAACTCCAACACAAAATTAGTAAAATATTAAAGTTAATCATGAAAAAAATCCACATATTTTTCAAAAAATCTTTCTATTTCAACAAATTAAGGATTTTTTTCCTTAAATTCAAAAAATCCAAGATAAATTTTACTAATATTGAAGATAATAATATTAAAAACCCAAATACATTTCAAAAAATTTTATTTATTACAAAAAATTGGGGAATTTTTCCCTTAAATTTGAAAAATCCAGCATAAATTTTGACAAATTATTGAGGTTATAGAGACAAAAAACCAAAGATTTTTCGAAAAATTTTTTTATATCGTAATATTAAGGATTTTTAGCCTCAAATTAAAAAAATCAAACAAATTTTGACATAAATTTGAGGATAATGATGACAAAAACCAAAGATAATACAAAAAAATCTATTTATTTCAACAAATTATGGATTTATGGCCTTAAATTTGAAAAATCCATCACAAATGTTCACAAATATTGAAGATAATAACGATAAAAACCCAAATATTTTTTAAAAAATTTTTGAATTTCAACACATTAACAATTTTTTTACTTAAATTTCAGAAATCCACGATCAATTTTGACTCATATTTAAGAAAATAATGATGAAATCAAAAATATTTTTCAAAAAATGTTTTTATTACAACATATTAGGGATTTTTTGTAATATATTAAAGTAAATCATGAAAAAAATCCACAGATTTTTCAAAAAATCCTTTTATTTCAAAAAATTAAGGATTTTTAGCCTCAAATTTAAAAAAAATTGAGATAAATTTTGACTAATATTGAAGATATTTATTTTAAAAACATATAGGTCTCTCAAAAAATCTTTTTAATTCAACAAATTATGCATTTTTAGCCTTATATTTGAAAAACCCAAGACAAATTTTCACAAATATTTAAGATAATAGAGAAAAAAAACGGATTTCATAATATTAAGGATTTTTATTCTCACATTTAAAAAATACAATATAAATTTTTACTAATACTGAATATAATTATTTTAAAAACTCACAGATCTCTCAGAAAATCATTGTATTACAACAAATTAATCATTTCTACACCAAAATTTGAAAAATTCGAGACAAATTTTGAAAAATATTTTAGATTATAAAGGCAAAAACCAAAGAATTTTCAGAAAATTTCGTTATTTTAACAAATTAGGATTTTTAGTCTTTAATTTAAAAAGGCTATGGAAAATTTATAAAAATAATGAATAAATTATGACAAGAATCCAAAGATTTAAAAAAAAATTCTATTTCAACAAATTTAGGTTTTTTTATTAAATTTAAAAAATAAAATATAAATTTTGACTAATATTGAAAAAAATAATTACAAAACCTTATTATATTTCCAAAAAATCTTTATTTCAATTTATTAACGATACATTTCCTTAAATTTCTAAATACAAAGCCAAATTTTGAAAAATATTGAAGATATTTTTCTTAAAAATTTCAAAATCACAAGTCAAATTTTGACCAAAATTGAAGATAATAATGATAAAAACCCAAATATTTTTCGAAAAATCGTTTTATTTCAACTAAAATTAAGGATTTTTACTTTCTCCATATACGAAGTATAGAGAAAGTATTGTTTTCATGAAAAAATTCGACTTCGAGATTTCAACGGAAATACACGTTTTGGGGTCCCTAGAACACGTTTTGACCATTTTCTGAATGATGTCTGTGTGTATGTGTATGTGTGTGTGTGTGTGTGTGTGTGTGTGTGTGTGTGTGTGAGTGTGTGTGTGTGTATGTGTGTGTGTGATAATGGGCGTTCTAACTCGAAAACTAAAAGTCGTATCAATACCAAACTTCATATATAGTACTGTTGTGTGTGCTGTCAGAGTTGATTAGTTTTTGGAGTAAATCCGTTAACCGGAAGTCGAGCTTTATTCATTAAAGCTCATTTCCGGTTTTCAAAATATCTCCATAAATATGATATATACGTCTATTGTATTACTTATAAAAGTTTTAGATAGTATAATTTACTATAACATTTGTATTTAACATATTTTTGTATCACCGGTTCATTAGGAGTTATTTGTGAAATACTGATAAACCGGAAGAAGATGATTATGTACTTTGTGGGCGCTCTAACATGAAAACTATTTGTCGGATCAACACCAAATTTCATACATAGTTGTTTTATTACAGTCGTTAGAGTTGATTAGTTTTTGGAGTAAATCGGCTGACCGGAAGTCGAGCTTCATTCTTCAAAGCTCATTTCCGGTTTTCAAAATATCTCCATTAATATGATATTTAGGTATATACTATTATTTATAAATGTTGTAGAATATTTATTTTACTATAACTTTTGTAAGAAACATATTTTTGCATCACTGATTGTTTAGGAGTTATCCATGAAATACTGATAAACCGGAAGTTGCTGATTATGTAGGTTGTGTAAAGCTCATTTCTGGTTTTCAAAATATATCCATAAATATGATATATTGGTATATTGTATTCCTTATAAAAGTTTTAGATAATATAATTTACTATAACTTTTGTATTTAACATATTTTTGTATAACCGGTTGATTAGGAGTTATTCGTGAAATACTGATAAACCGGAAGAAGATGATTATGTACTTTGTGGGCGCTCTAACATGAAAACTATTTGTCGGATCAACACCAAATTTCATATATAGTATTTTGGTTTGTGTCGTTAGAGTTGAATAGTTTTTGGAGTGAATCGGTTAATTCTTCAAAGCTCATTTCCGGTTTTCAAAATATCTCCATAAATATGGTATTTAGGTATATACTATTATTTGTAAAAGTTTTAGAAAATGTAATGTACTATAACTTTTGGTTGAAACATATTTTTGTATCACTGATTGTGTAGGAGTTATTCATGAAATACTGATAAACCGGAAGTTGCTGATTATGTACTTTGTGGGCGCTCTGGGCTCTATGGGCGAAAGGCCAATTTCATCGTTTTTCATCGATCATGTCCCGTAAAAATTATAAATCATGTTTTTGGCATCAAAGATAATATATAATATTAATAACTCAAATTCCAAGTTTAGATGGAATATAGAGTTCGAAATTATTGCGGTAGATAAATATTTACATCTTATATATATGGAGAAAGTCATGTGCTGGCCACATCAGATTTTTTTCCTTAAATTTAGAAAATCCAAGATAAATTTTGACTAATATTGAAGATAATAATGATAAAAATACAAATATTTTTCAAATATATATTTTTATTACACAAATTTGGGATTTTTTTCTCTTAAATTTGAAAAATCCAAGAAAAATTTTGAAAAATATTAGAGTTAATCATGAAGTTAATCCACAGATTTTCAAAAAATCATTCTATTTCAAAAAAAGGATGTATAGCCTCATATTTATAAATATTTTCAGATAAATTTTGAATTATTTTTAAGAAAATAATGAAAAAAAATTTTCAAAATTTCATTTTATTTCATCAAATAAAGGATAATTTTCCTTAAATTTGAAAAATCCAAGGTATATTTTGACTAGTATTGAAGATAATTATTAGATAAACCAAAAGATTTTTCAAAAAATCTTTTTATTTCAACAAATTAACGATTTGTTTCCTTAAATTTAAGAAATTCAAAATCAATTTTGACAAATATTGAAGAAAATAATGATAAAATCACAAATATTTTTCAAAAATGTTTTTATTACAACAAATTAGGGATTTTTTGTAAAATATTGAAGTTAATCATGAAAAAAATCTCTTAATTTCAAAAATTTAGGATTTTTTTTTCTTCAATATAAAAAATCCAAGACAAATTCTGACAAATATTGAAGATAACAACGATCAAAACCCAAATATTTTTCAAAAATTCTTTTTATTTCAACAAATTAAGGATTTTTTCCTAAAATTTAAGATTACCACGATTAATTTTAAATAATATTGAAGATAATAACGATAACAACCCTAATATTTTGCAAAAATTCTTTTTATTACAACAAATTAGGGATTTTTTTCCTTAAATTTAAAAAATCCAAGAAAGATTTTTACTAATATTGAAGATAATAATGATAAAAGCCCAAATATATATCAAAAATCCTTATTTATTACAAAAATTAGGGATATTTTCCCTTAAATTTGAAAAATCCAAGAAAAATTTTAAAAAATATTAAAGTTAATCATGAAGTTAATCCACAGATTTTCAAAAAATCCTTTTATTTCAAAATAAAGGATTTTTATCCTAAAATTTAAAAATATTTCGAGATAAATTTTGACTAATTTTTAAGAAATAATGACAAAAAATTTTCAAAAATTCTTTTTATTTCAACAAATTAAGGATAATTTTCCTTAAATTTGAAAAATCAAAGGTATATTTTGACTATTATTGAAGATATTTATTAGATAAACCATAAGATTTTTCTAAAAATCTTATGGTTTATTGGTTTTAAGGAATCCACGATCAATTTTGACTCAAATTTAAGAAAATAATGATAAAATCACAAATATTTTTCAAAAAATGATTTTATTACAACAAATTAGGGATTTTTTGTTAAATATTGAAGTAAATCATGAAAAAAATCCACAGATTTTTCAAAAAATCTCTTAATTTCAATTAAATTAGGATTTTTTTTTCTTGAATATAAAAAATCCAAGACAAATTCTGACAAATATTGAAGATAACAACGATAAAAACCCAAATATTTTTCAAAAAATCTTTTAATTTCAACAAATTAAGGATTTTTTTCCTTAAATTTAGGATAACCACGATAAGATTTAACTAATATTGAAGATAATAATGTTAACAACCCAAATATTTTGCAAAAAATCTTTTTATTACAACAAATTAGGGATTATTTCCCTTAAATTTGAAAACTCCAACACAAAATTAGTAAAATATTTAAGTTAATCATGAAAAAAATCCACATATTTTTAAAAAAATCTTTCTATTTCAACAAATTAAGGATTTTTTTCCTTAAATTCAAAAAATCCAAGATAAATTTTACTAATATTGAAGATACTAATATTAAAAACCCAAATACATTTTAAAAAATTTAATTTATTACAAAAAATTGGGGAATTTTTCCCTTAAATTTTAAAAATCCAGCATAAATTTTGACAAATTTTTGAGGTAATAGGGACAAAAAACCAAAGATTTTGAATATTGAAGATAATAATGATAAAAACACAAATATTTTTCAAATATATATTTTTATTACACAAATTTGGGATTTTTTTCTCTTAAATTTGAAAAATCCAAGAAAAATTTTGAAAAATATTAAAGTTAATCATGAAGTTATTCCACAGATTTTCAAAAAATCCTTCTATTTCAAAAAAAGGATTGTTAGCCTCAAATTTAAAAATATTTTGAGATATATTTTGACTTATTTTTACGAAAATAATGACAAAAAATTTTCAAAATTTCATTTTATTTCATCAAATAAAGGATAATTTTCCTTAAATTTGAAAAATCCAAGGTATATTTTGACTAGTATTGAAGATAATTATTAGATAAACCAAAATATTTTTCAAAAAATCTTTAAATTTCAACAAATTAACGATTTTTTTCCTTAAATTTAACAAATCCAAGATCAATTTTGACAAATATTGAAGATAATAAGGATAAAAAACCAAAAAATTTTAAAAACACACTTTTACTACAACAAATTTGGGATCTTTTGTAAAATATTAAGTTAATCATGAAAAAAATCCACAGATTTTTCAAAAAATTTCTTTATTTTTATATATTTACGATTTTTCCCTTAAATATAGAAAAACCAAAACAAATTTTGACAAATATTGTAGATAATAACTTTAAAAATACAAAGATTTTTCAAAAAACCCTTTTATATCAACAAATTACGGATTTTTTGTCTCAAATTTAAAAAAATTTTGAGAAAAATTTTGACTAATAATGAAGATAATAATTAAAAAACCCAATTATACTTCCAAAATATCTTTTTATTTTAACAAATTAAGGATTTTTTCCTTAAATTTAAGATAACCACGATAAATTTTAACTAATATTGAAGATAATAATGATAACAACCCTAATATTTTGCAAAAATCTTTTTATTACAACAAATTAGGGATTTTTTTCCTTAAATTTAAAAAACCCAAGAAAAATTTTAAAAAATATTAAATTTAATAATGAAGTTAATCGACAGATTTTCAAGAAATCCTTTTATTTCAAAAAAAAGGATTTTTAGCCTAAAATTTAAAAATATTTCGAGATAAATTTTGACTAATTTTTAAGAAATAATGACAAAAAATTTTCAAAAATTCTTTTTATTTCAACAAGTTAAGGATAATTTTCCTTAAATTTGAAAAATCCAAGGTATATTTTGACTAGTATTGAAGATAATTATTAGATAAACCATAAGATTTTTCAAAAAATCTTTAAATTTCAACAAATTAACGATTTTTTTCCTTAAATTTCAGGAATCCACAATCAATTTTGACTCAAATTTAAGAAAATAATGATAAAATCACAATTATTTTTCAAAAAATGATTTTATTACAACAAATTAGGGATTTTTTGTTAAATATTGAAGTTAATCATGAAAA
Organism: Sympetrum striolatum; assembly: GCA_947579665.1. Taxonomy (NCBI): domain Eukaryota; kingdom Metazoa; phylum Arthropoda; class Insecta; order Odonata; family Libellulidae; genus Sympetrum; species Sympetrum striolatum. The sequence goes on along the minus strand of OX388345.1, from coordinate 46,752,418 downwards.
AAATCCACAGATTTTTCAAAAAATCTTTTAATTTCAATTAAATTAGGATTTTTTTTTCTTCAATATAAAAAATCCAAGACAAATTCTGACAAATATTGAAGATAACAACGATAAAAACCCAAATATTTTTCAAAAAATCTTTTGATTTCAACAAATTAAGGATTTTTTTCCTTAAATTTAGGATAACCACGATACGTTTTAACTAATATTGAAGATAATATGATAACAACCCAAATATTTTGCAAAAAATCTTTTTATTACAACAAATTAGGGATTATTTCCCTTAAATTTGAAAACTCCAACACAAAATTAGTAAAACATTAAAGTTAATCATGAAAAAATACACATATTTTTCAAAAAAACTTTCTATTTCCACAAATTAAGGAATTTTTTCCTTAAATTCAAAAAATCCAAGATAAATTTTACTAATATTGAAGATAATAATATAAAAAACCCAAAAACATTTCAAAAAATTTTATTTATTACAAAAAATTGGGGAATTTTTCCCTTAAATTTGAAAAATCCAGCATAAATTTTGACAAATTTTTGAGGTAATAGAAACAAAAAACCAAAGATTTTGAATATTGAAGATAATAATGATAAAAACACAAATAATTTGCAAAAAATCTTTTTATTAGAACAAATTAGGGATTATTTCTCTTAAATTTGAAAACTCCAAGACAAAATTAGTAAAATATTAAAGTTAATCATGAAAAAATCCACATATTTTTCAAAAAAATCTTTTTATTTCAATAAATTAAGGATTTTTAGCCTCAAATTTTAAAAAAAATTGAGATAAATTTTGGCAAATATTGAAGATATTTATTTTAAAAACAGAAAGGTCTCTCAAAAAATCTTTTTATTTCAACAAATTAAGGATTTTTTTCCTTAAATTTAGAAAATCCAAGATAAATTTTGTCTAATATTGAAGATTATAATGATAAAAACACAAATATTTTTAAAACACAAATTTGGGATTTTTTCTCTTAAATTTGAAAAATCCAAGAAAAATTTTAAAAAATATTAAAGTTAATCACTAAGTTAATCCACAGATTTTCAAAAAATCTTTTTATTTCAAATAAAAAGGATTGTTAGCCTCAAATTTAAATATATTTTGAGATAAATTTTGACTTATTTTTACGAAAATAATGACAGAAAATTTTCAAAAATTCTTTTTATTTCATCAAATAAAGGTAAATTTTCCTTAAATTTGAAAAATCCAAGGTATATTTTGACTAGTATTTAAAATAATTATTAGATAAACCAAAAGATTTTTCAAAAAATCTTTAAATTTCAACAAATTAACGATTTTTTTCCTTAAATTTAAGAAATTTAAGATCAATTTTGACAAATATTGAAGATAATAAGGATAAAAAACCAAAAAAATTTAAAAACATATTTTTACTACAACAAATTTGGGATCTTTTGGAAATATTAATCATGAAAAAAATCCACAGATTTTTCAAAAAATTTCTTTATTTTTATAAATTTACGATTTTTCCCTTAAATATAGAAGAACCAAAACAAATTTTGACAAATGTTGTAGATAATAACTATAAAAATACAAAGATTTTTCAAAAAATCATTTTATATCAACAAATTACAGATTTTTTGTCTCAAATTTAAAAAAATTTTGAGATAAATTTTGACTAATAATGAAAGTAATTATTAAGAAACCCAATTATACTTTCAAAATATCTTTTTATTTTAACAAATTAAGGATTATTTTCCTTAAATTTAAAAAATCCAAGATAAATTTTGACTTATATTGAAGATAAATATTACAAAAACCCAAAAATTTTTCAAAAAAATTCTTTATTTCAACAAATTTAGGTATTTTTCCATAAAATTGAAAATTCCAAGACAAATTTTGACAAATATTGAAAAAAATAATGACAAAAATCCAAAGATTTTTTCAAAAATCTCTTTATTTTGATAAATTTAGGATATTTTTCCTTAAATATAAAAAATCCAAGTCAAATTTTGAAAAATATTGAAGATAATAATGATAACAACCCATATATTTTGCAAATAATCTTTTAACTACAACAAATTAAGGATTATCTCCCTTAAATTTGAAAACTCCAAGACAAAATTAGTAAAATATTAAAGTTAATCATGAAAAAAATCCACATATTTTTCAAAATATCTTTTTATTTCAAAAAAAAAGGATTTTTAGCCTAAAATTTAAAGATATTTTGAGTTAAATTTTGACTAATTTTTAAGAAATAATGACAAAAGATTTTCAAAAATTCTTTTTATTTCAACAAATTAAGGATAGTTTTCCTTAAATTTGAAAAATCCAAGGTATATTTTGACTAATATTTAAAATAATTATTAGATAAACCAAAAGATTTTTCAAAAAATCTTTAAATTTCAACAAATTAACGATTTTTTTCCTTAAATTTAAGAAATCCAAGATCAATTTTGACAAATATTGAAGATAATAAGGATAAAAAACCAAAAAAAAATAAAAACATATTTTTACTACAACAAATTTGGGATCTTTTGTAAAATATGAATCATGAAAAAAATCCACAGATTTTTCAAAAAATTTCTTTATTTTTATAAATTTACGATTTTTCCCTTAAATATAGAAAAACCAAAACAAATTTTGACAAATATTGTAGATAATAACTATAAAAATACAAAGATTTTTCAAAAAATCATTTTATATCAACAAATTACGGATTTTTTGTCTCAAATTTAAAAAAATTTTGAGCTAAATTTTGACTAATAATGAAAGTAATTATTAAGAAACCCAATTATACTTTCAAAATATCTTTTTATTTTAACAAATTAAGGATTTTTTTCCTTAAATTTAAAAAAATCCAAGATAAATTTTGACTTATATTGAAGATAATAATGATAAAAGCCCAAATATATATCAAAAATCCTTATTTATTACAAAAAATTAGGAATTTTTTCCCTTAAATTAGAAAAATCCAAGAAAAATTTAAAAAAATATTAAGGTTAATAATGAAGTTAATCCACAGATTTTCAAAAAATCCTTTTATTTCAAAAAAAAGGATTTTTAGCCTAAAATTTAAAAATATTTCGAGATAAATTTTGACTAATTTTTAAGAAATAATGACAAAAAATTTTCAAAAATTCTTTTTATTTCAACAAATTAAGGATAATTTTCCTTAAATTTGAAAAATCCAAGGTATATTTTGACTAGTATTGAATATAATTATTAGAAAAACCATAAGATTTTTCAAAAAATCTTTAAATTTCAACAAATTTACGATTTTTTTCCTTAAATTTAAGAAATCCAAGATCAATTTTGACAAATATTGAAGATAATAAGGATAAAAAACCAAAAAAATTTAAAAACATATTTTTACTACAACAAATTTGGGATCTTTTGTAAAATATTAATCATGAAAAAAATCCACAGATTTTTCAAAAATTTTCTTTATTTTTATAAATTTACGATTTTTCCCTTAAATATAGAAAAACCAAAACAAATTTTGACAAATATTGTAGATAATAACTATAAAAATACAAAGATTTTTCAAAAAATCATTTTATATCAACAAATTACGGATTTTTTGTCTCAAATTTAAAAAAATTTTGAGCTAAATTTTGACTAATAATGAAAGTAATTATTAAGAAACCCAATTATACTTTCAAAATATCTTATTATTTTAACAAATTAAGGATTTTTTTCCTTAAATTTAAAAAATCCAAGATAAATATTGACTTATATTGAATATAATAATGACAAAAACGCACAGATTTTTCAAAAAATCTTTTTATTTCAAGAAATTAAGGATTTTTTTCTGCAAACTTGAATAATCTTAAATAAATTTGACGAATATTGAAGATAAATATTACAAAAACCCAAAAATTTTTCAAAAAAATTCTTTATTTCAACAAATTTAGGTATTTTTCCATAAAATTGAAAATTCCTAGACAAATTTTGACAAATATTGAAAAAAATAATGAAAAAAATCCAAAGATTTTTTCAAAAATCTCCTTATTTTGATAAATTTAGGATATTTTTCCTTAAATATAAAAAATCCAAGTCAAATTCTGACAAATATTGAAGATAATAATGATTAAAACACAAATATTTTTCAATAAATATTTTTATTTCAACAAATTAAGAATAATATTTTCCTTAAACTTAAGAAATCCACGATCAATTTTGACACATATTAAAGATAATAATGATAAAATCAAAAATATTTTTCAAAAAATGTTTTTATTACAACAAATTAGGGATTTTTTGTAAAATATTTGAAGTTAATCATGAAAAAAATCCACAGATATTTCAAAAAATCTCTTAATTTCAAATAATTTAGGATTTTTTTTTCTTCAATATAAAAAATCCAAGGCAAATTCTGACAAATATTGAAGATAACAGCGATAAAAACCCAAATATTTTGCAAAAAATCTTTTTATTACAAAAAATTAGGGATTATTTCCCTTAAATTTGAAAACTCCAGGACAAAATTAGTAAAATATTAAAGTTAATCATGAAAAAAATCCACATATTTTTCAAAAAATCTTTCTATTTCAACTAATTATGGATTTTTTTCCTTAAATTCAAAAAATCCAAGATAAATTTTGACTAATATTGCAGATAATAATGTTAAAAACCCAAATACATATCAAAAAATTTTATTTATTACAAAAAATTAGGGAATTTTTCCCTTAAGTTTGAAAAGTCCAGCATAAATTTTGACAAATTTTTGAGGTAATAGAGACAAAAAACCAAAGATTTTTCGAAAAATTTTTTTATATCATAATATAAAGGAATTTTAGCCTAAAATTTAAAAAAATTGAGATAAATTTTGACAAATACTGAAGATATTTATTTTAAAAACAGAAAGGTCTCTCAAAAAATCTTTTTATTTCAACAAATTAAGGATTATTTTCCTTAAATTTAGAAAATCCAAGATAAATTTTGACTAATATTGAAGATTATAACGATAAAAACACAAATATTTTTCTAAAATATATTTTTAAAACACAAATTTGGGATTTTTTCTCTTAAATTTGAAAAATCCAAGAAAAATTTTGAAAAATATTAAAGTTAATTACGAAGTTAATCCACAGATTTTCAAAAAATCCTTCAATTTCAAAAAAAAGGATTTTTAGCCTCAAATTTAAAAATATTTTGAGATAAATTTTGACTAAATTTTAAGAAAATAATGACAAAAAATTTTCAAAAATTCTTTTTATTTCAACAAATTAAGGATAATTTTCCTTTAATTTGAAAAATCCAAGGTATATTTTGTCTAGTATTGAAGATAATTATTAGATAAACCAAAAGATTTTTCATAAAAATCTTTAAATTTCAACAAATTATCGATTTTTTTCCTTAAATTTCAGAAATCCACGATCAATTTTGACTCATATTTAAGAAAATAATGATAAAATCACAAATATTTTTCAAAAAATGTTTTTATTACAACAAATTAGGGATTTTTTGTAAAATATTGAAGTTAATCATGAAAAAAATCTCTTAATTTCAATAAATTTAGGATTTTTTTTTCTTCAATATAAAAAATCCAAGAAAAATTCTGACAAATATTGAAGAGAACAACGATCAAAACCCAAATATTTTTCAAAAAAATCATTTAATTTCAACAAATTAAGGATTTTTTCCTTAAATTTAAGATAACCACGATTAATTTTAACTAATATTGAACATAATAATGATAACAACCCTAATATTTTGCAAAAATCTTTTTATTACAACAAATGAGGGATTTTTTTCCTTAAATTTAAAAAATCCAAGATAAATTTTGACTAATATTGAAGATAATAATGATAAAAGCCCAAATATATATCAAAAATCCTTATTTATTACAAAAAATTAGGGATTTTTTCCCTTAAATTAGAAAAATCCAAGAAAAATTATAAAAAATATTAAGGTTAATAATGAAGTTAATCCACAGATTTTCAAAAAATCCTTTTATTTCAAAAAAAAAGGATTTTTAGCCTAAAATTTAAAAATATTTCGAGATAAATTTTGACTAATTTTTAAGAAATAATGACAAAAAATTTTCAAAAATTCTTTTTATTTCAACAAATTAAGGATAATTTTCCTTAAATTTGATAAATCCAAGGTATATTTTGACTAGTATTGAATATAATTATTAGAAAAACCATAAGATTTTTCAAAAAATCTTTAAATTTCAACAAATTTACGATTTTTTTCCTTAAATTTCAGAAATCCACGATCAATTTTGACACAAATTTAAGAAAATAATGATAAAATCACAAATATTTTTCAAAAAATGATTTTATAACAACAAATTAGGGATTTTTTGTTAAATATTGAAGTTAATCATGAAAAAAATCCACAGATTTTTCAAAAAATCTCTTAATTTTAAATAAGTTAGGATTTTTTTTTCTTCAATATAAAAAATCCAAGACAAATTCTGACAAATATTGAAGATAACAACGATAAAAACCCAAATATTTTTCAAAAAATCTTTTAATTTCAACAAATTAAGGATTATTTTCCTTAAATTTAGGATAACCACGATAAGTTTTAACTAATACTGAAGATAATAATGATAACAACCTAAATATTTTGCAAAAAATCTTTTTAATACAACAAATTAGGGATTATTTCCTTTAAATTTGAAAACTCCAAGACAAAATTAGTAAAATATTAAAGTCAATGATGAAAAAATTCCACATATTTTTCAAAAAATCTTTCTATTTCAACAAATTAAGGATTTTTTTCCTTAAATTCAAAAAATCCAAGATAAATTTTGACTAATATTGAAGATATTTATTTTAAAAACAGAAAGGTCTCTCAAAAAATATTTTTATTTCAACAAATTAAGGATTATTTTCCTTAAATTTAGAAAATCCAAGATAAATTTTGACTAATATTGAAGATTATAACGATAAAAACACAAATATTTCTCTAAAATATATTTTTAAAACACAAATTTGGGATTTTTTCTCTTAAATTTGAAAAATCCAAGAAAAATTTTGAAAAATATTAAAGTTAATCACGAAGTTAATCCACAGATTTTCAAAAAATCCTTCAATTTCAAAAAAAAGGATTTTTAGCCTCAAATTTAAAAATATTTTGAGATAAATTTTGACAAAATTTTAAGAAAATAATGACAAAAAATTTTCAAAAATTCTTTTTATTTCAACAAATTAAGGATAATTTTCCTTTAATTTGAAAAATCCAAGGTATATTTGTCTAGTATTGAAGATATTAATTAGATAAACCAAAAGATTTTTCATAAAAATCTTTAAATTTCAACAAATTATCGATTTTTTCCTTAAATTTCAGAAATCCACGATCAATTTTGACTCATATTTAAGAAAATAATGATAAAATCACAAATATTTTTCAAAAAATGTTTTTATTACAACAAATTAGGGATTTTTTGTAAAATATTGAAGTTAATCATGAAAAAAATCTCTTAATTTCAATAAATTTAGGATTTTTTTTTCTTCAATATAAAAAATCCATGACAAATTCTGACAAATATTGAAGATAACGACGATCAAAACCCAAATATTTTTCAAAAAATCATTTAATTTCAACAAATTAAGGATTTTTTCCTTAAATTTAAGATAACCACGATTAATTTTAACTAATATTGAAGATAATAATGATAACAACCCTAATATTTTGCAAAAATCTTTTTATTACAACAAATTAGGGATTTTTTTCCTTAAATTTAAAAAATCCAAGATAAATTTTGACTAATATTGAAGATAATAATGATAAAAGCCCAAATATATATCAAAAATCCTTATTTATTACAAAAAATTAGGGATTTTTTCCCTTAAATTAGAAAAATCCAAGAAAAATTTTAAAAAATATTAAGGTTAATAATGAAGTTAATCCACAGATTTTCAAAAAATCCTTTTATTTCAAAAAAAAAGGATTTTTAGCCTAAAATTTAAAAATATTTCGAGATAAATTTTGACTAATTTTTAAGAAATAATGACAAAAAATTTTCAAAAATTCTTTTTATTTCAACAAATTAAGGATAATTTTCCTTAAATTTGATAAATCCAAGGTATATTTTGACTAGTATTGAATATAATTATTAGAAAAACCATAAGATTTTTCAAAAAATCTTTAAATTTCAACAAATTTACGATTTTTTTCCTTAAATTTCAGAAATCCACGATCAATTTTGACTCAAATTTAAGAAAATAATGATAAAATCACAAATATTTTTCAAAAAATGATTTTATAACAACAAATTAGGGATTTTTTGTTAAATATTGAAGTTAATCATGAAAAAAATCCACAGATTTTTCAAAAAATCTCTTAATTTTAAATAAGTTAGGATTTTTTTTTCTTCAATATAAAAAATCCAAGACAAATTCTGACAAATATTGAAGATAACAACGATAAAAACCCAAATATTTTTCAAAAAATCTTTTAATTTCAACAAATTAAGGATTATTTTCCTTAAATTTAGGATAACCACGATAAGTTTTAACTAATACTGAAGATAATAATGATAACAACCTAAATATTTTGCAAAAAATCTTTTTATTACAACAAATTAGGGATTATTTCCCTTAAATTTGAAAACTCCAAGACAAAATTAGTAAAATATTAAAGTCAATCATGAAAAAAATCCACATATTTTTCAAAAAATCTTTCTATTTCAGCAAATTATGGATTTTTTTCCTTAAATTCAAAAAATCCAAGATAAATTTTGACTAATATTGAAGATAATAAGTTTAAAAACCCAAATACATATCAAAAAATTTTATTTATTACAAAAAATTAGGGAATTATTCCCTTAAATTTGAAAAATCCAGCATAAATTTTGACAAATTTTTGAGGTAATAGAGACAAAAAACCAAAGATTTTTCGAACATTTTTTTTATATCATAATATAAAGGTATTTAGCCTAAAATTTAAAAAAAATTGAGATAAATTTTGACAAATATTGAAGATATTTATTATAAAAACAGAAAGGTCTCTCAAAAAATATTTTTATTTCAACAAATTAAGGATTATTTTCCTTAAATTTAGAAAATCCAAGATAAATTTTGACTAATATTGAAGATTATAATGATAAAAACACAAATATTTTTCAAAAATATATTTTTAAAACACAAATTTGGGATTTTTTCTCTTAAATTTGAAAAATCCAAGAAAAATTTTGAAAAATATTAAAGTTAATCACGAAGTTAATCCACAGATTTTCAAAAAATCCTTCAATTTCAAAAAAAAGGATTTTTAGCCTCAAATTTAAAAATATTTTGAGATAAATTTTGACTAAATTTTAAGAAAATAATGACAAAAAATTTTCAAAAATTCTTTTTATTTCAACAAATTAAGGATAATTACCCTTTAATTTGAAAAATCCAAGGTATATTTTGTCTAGTATTGAAGATAATTATTAGATAAACCAAAAGATTTTTCATAAAAATCTTTAAATTTCAACAAATTATCGATTTTTTTCCTTAAATTTCAGAAATCCACGATCAATTTTGACTCATATTTAAGAAAATAATGTTAAAATCACAAATATTTTTCAAAAAATGTTTTTATTACAACAAATTAGGGATTTTTTGTAAAATATTGAAGTTAATCATGAAAAAAATCTCTTAATTTCAATAAATTTAGGATTTTTTTTTCTTCAATATAAAAAATCCAAGACAAATTCTGACAAATATTGAAGATAACAACGATCAAAACCCAAATATTTTTCAAAAAATCATTTAATTTCAACAAATTAAGGATTTTTTCCTTAAATTTAAGATAACCACGATTAATTTTAACTAATATTGAAGATAATAATGATAACAACCCTAATATTTTGCAAAAATCTTTTTATTACAACAAATTAAGATTTTTTTCCTTAAATTTAAAAAATCCAAGATAAATTTTGACTAATATTGAAGATAATAATGATAAAAGCCCAAATATATATCAAAAATCCTTATTTATTACAAAAAATTAGGGATTTTTTCCCTTAAATTAGAAAAATCCAAGAAAAATTTAAAAAAATATTAAGGTTAATAATGAAGTTAATCCACAGATTTTCAAAAAATCCTTCAATTTCAAAAAAAAGGATTTTTAGCCTCAAATTTAAAAATATTTCGTGATAAATTTTGACTAATTTTTAAGAAATAATGACAAAAAATTTTCAAAAATTCTTTTTATTTCAACAAATTAAGGATAATTTTCCTTAAATTTGAAAAATCCAAGGTATATTTTGACTAGTATTGAATATAATTATTAGAAAAACCATAAGATTTTTCAAAAAATCTTTAAATTTCAACAAATTTACGATTTTTTTCCTTAAATTTCAGAAATCCACGATCAATTTTGACTCAAATTTAAGAAAATAATGATAAAATCACAAATATTTTTCAAAAAATGATTTTATTACAACAAATTAGGGATTTTTTGTTGAATATTGAAGTTAATCATGAAAAAAATCCACAGATTTTTCAAAAAATCTCTTAATTTCAAATAAGTTAGGATATTTTTTTCTTCAATATAAAAAATCCAAGACAAATTCTGACAAATATTGAAGATAACAACGATAAAACCCAAATATTTTTCAAAAAATCTTTTAATTTCAACAAATTAAGGATTATTTTCCTTAAATTTAGGATAACCACGATAAGTTTTAACTAATACTGAAGATAATAATGATAACAACCTAAATATTTTGCAAAAAATCTTTTTATTACAACAAATTACGGATTATTTCCCTTAAATTTGAAAACTCCAAGACAAAATTAGTAAAATATTAAAGTCAATGATGAAAAAAATCAACATATTTTTCAAAAAATCTTTCTATTTCAACAAATTAAGGATTTTTTTCCTTAAATTCAAAAAATCCAAGATAAATTCTGACTAATATTGAAGATATTTATTTTAAAAACAGAAAGGTCTCTCAAAAAATATTTTTATTTCAACAAATTAAGGATTATTTTCCTTAAATTTAGAAAATCCAAGATAAATTTTGACTAATATTGAAGATTATAATGATAAAAACACAAATATTTTTCAAAAATATATTTTTAAAACACAAATTTGGGATTTTTTCTCTTAAATTTGAAAAATCCAAGAAAAATTTTGTAAAATATTAAAGTTAATCACGAAGTTAATCCACAGATTTTCAAAAAATCCTTCAATTTCAAAAAAAAGGATTTTTAGCCTCAAATTTAAAAATATTTTGAGATAAATTTTGACTAAATTTTAAGAAAATAATGACAAAAAATTTTCAAAAATTCTTTTTATTTCAACAAATTAAGGATAATTTTCCTTTAATTTGAAAAATCCAAGGTATATTTTGTCTAGTATTGAAGATAATTATTAGATAAACCAAAAGATTTTTCATAAAAATCTTTAAATTTCAACAAATTATCGATTTTTTTCCTTAAATTTCAGAAATCCACGATCAATTTTGACTCATATTTAAGAAAATAATGTTAAAATCACAAATATTTTTCAAAAAATGTTTTTATTACAACAAATTAGGGATTTTTTGTAAAATATTGAAGTTAATCATGAAAAAAATCTCTTAATTTCAATAAATTTAGGATTTTTTTTTCTTCAATATAAAAAATCCAAGACAAATTCTGACAAATATTGAAGATAACAACGATCAAAACCCAAATATTTTTCAAAAAATCATTTAATTTCAACAAATTAAGGATTTTTTTCCTTAAATTTAAGATAACCACGATTAATTTTAACTAATATTGAAGATAATAATGATAACAACCCTAATATTTTGCAAAAATCTTTTTATTACAACAAATTAGGGATTTTTTTTCCTTAAATTTAAAAAATCCAAGATAAATTTTGACTAATATTGAAGATAATAATGATAAAAGCCCAAATATATATCAAAAATCCTTATTTATTACAAAAAATTAGGGATTTTTTCCCTTAAATTTGAAAAATCCAAGAAAAATTTTAAAAAATATTAAGGTTAATAATGAAGTTAATCCACAGATTTTCAAAAAATCCTTTTATTTCAAAAAAAAGGATTTTTAGCCTAAAATTTAAAAATATTTCGAGATAAATTTTGACTAATTTTTAAGAAATAATGACAAAAAATTTTCAAAAATTCTTTTTATTTCAACAAATTAAGGATAATTTTCCTTAAATTTGAAAAATCCAAGGTATATTTTGACTAGTATTGAATATAATTATTAGAAAAACCATAAGATTTTTCAAAAAATCTTTAAATTTCAACAAATTTACGATTTTTTTCCTTAAATTTCAGAAATCCACGATCAATTTTGACTCAAATTTAAGAAAATAATGATAAAATCAAAAATATTTTTCAAAAAATGATTTTATTACAACAAATTAGGGATTTTTTGTTAAATATTGAAGTTAATCATGAAAAAAATCCACAGATTTTTCAAAAAATCTCTTAATTTCAAATAAGTTAGGATTTTTTTTTCTTCAATATAAAAAATCCAAGACAAATTCTGACAAATATTGAAGATAACAACGATAAAACCCAAATATTTTTCAAAAACTCTTTTAATTTCAACAAATTAAGGATTATTTTCCTTAAATTTAGGATAACCACGATAAGTTTTAACTAATACTGAAGATAATAATGATAACAACCTAAATATTTTGCAAAAAATCTTTTTATTACAACAAATTAGGGATTATTTCCCTTAAATTTGAAAACTCCAAGACAAAATTAGTAAAATATTAAAGTCAATGATGAAAAAAATTCACATATTTTTCAAAAAATCTTTCTATTTCAACAAATTAAGGATTTTTTTCCTTAAATTCAAAAAATCCAAGATAAATTTTGACTAATATTGAAGATATTTATTTTAAAAACAGAAAGGTCTCTCAAAAAATATTTTTATTTCAACAAATTAAGGATTATTTTCCTTAAATTTAGAAAATCCAAGATAAATTTTGACTAATATTGAAGATTATAATGATAAAAACACAAATATTTTTCTAAAATATATTTTTAAAACACAAATTTGGGATTTTTTCTCTTAAATTTGAAAAATCCAAGAAAAATTTTGAAAAATATTAAAGATAATCACGAAGTTAATCCACAGATTTTCAGAAAATCCTTCAATTTCAAAAAAAAGGATTTCTAGCCTCAAATTTAAAAATATTTTGAGATAAATTTTGACTAAATTTTAAGAAAATAATGACAAAAAATTTTCAAAAATTCTTTTTATTTCAACAAATTAAGGATAATTTTCCTTTAATTTGAAAAATCCAAGGTATATTTTGTCTAGTATTGAAGACAATTATTAGATAAACCAAAAGATTTTTCATAAAAATCTTTAAATTTCAACAAATTATCGATTTTTTTCCTTAAATTTCAGAAATCCACGATCAATTTTGACTCATATTTAAGAAAATAATGATAAAATCACAAATATTTTTCAAAAAATGTTTTTATTAAAACAAATTAGGGATTTTTTGTAAAATATTGAAGTTAATCATGAAAAAAATCTCTTAATTTCAATAAATTTAGGATTTTTTTTTCTTCAATATAAAAAATCCAAGACAAATTCTGACAAATATTGAAGATAACGACGATCAAAACCCAAATATTTTTCAAAAAATCATTTAATTTCAACAAATTAAGGATTTTTAGCCTCAAATTTAAGATAACCGGGATTAATTTTAACTAATATTGAAGATAATAATGATAACAACCCTAATATTTTGCAAAAATCTTTTTATTACAACAAATTAGGGATTTTTTTCCTTAAATTTAAAAAATCCAAGATAAATTTTGACTAATATTGAAGATAATAATGATAAAAGCCCAAATATATATCAAAAATCCTTATTTATTACAAAAAATTAGGGATTTTTTCCCTTAAATTAGAAAAATCCAAGAAAAATTTTAAAAAATATTAAGGTTAATAATGAAGTTAATCCACAGATTTTCAAAAAATCCTTCAATTTCAAAAAAAAGGATTTTTAGCCTCAAATTTAAAAATATTTTGAGATAAATTTTGACTAAATTTTAAGAAAATAATGACAAAAAATTTTCAAAAATTCTTTTTATTTCAACAAATTAAGGATAATTTTCCTTAAATTTGAAAAATCCAAGGTATATTTTGACTAGTATTGAATATAATTATTAGAAAAACCATAAGATTTTTCAAAAAATCTTTAAATTTCAACAAATTTACGATTTTTTTCCTTAAATTTCAGAAATCCACGATCAATTTTGACTCAAATTTAAGAAAATAATGATAAAATCACAAATATTTTTCAAAAAATGATTTTATTACAACAAATTAGGGATTTTTTGTTGAATATTGAAGTTAATCATGAAAAAAATCCACAGATTTTTCAAAAAATCTCTTAATTTCAAATAAGTTAGGATATTTTTTTCTTCAATATAAAAAATCCAAGACAAATTCTGACAAATATTGAAGATAACAACGATAAAACCCAAATATTTTTCAAAAAATCTTTTAATTTCAACAAATTAAGGATTATTTTCCTTAAATTTAGGATAACCACGATAAGTTTTAACTAATACTGAAGATAATAATGATAACAACCTAAATATTTTGCAAAAAATCTTTTTATTACAACAAATTACGGATTATTTCCCTTAAATTTGAAAACTCCAAGACAAAATTAGTAAAATATTAAAGTCAATGATGAAAAAAATCAACATATTTTTCAAAAAATCTTTCTATTTCAACAAATTAAGGATTTTTTTCCTTAAATTCAAAAAATCCAAGATAAATTCTGACTAATATTGAAGATATTTATTTTAAAAACAGAAAGGTCTCTCAAAAAATATTTTTATTTCAACAAATTAAGGATTATTTTCCTTAAATTTAGAAAATCCAAGATAAATTTTGACTAATATTGAAGATTATAATGATAAAAACACAAATATTTTTCAAAAATATATTTTTAAAACACAAATTTGGGATTTTTTCTCTTAAATTTGAAAAATCCAAGAAAAATTTTGTAAAATATTAAAGTTAATCACGAAGTTAATCCACAGATTTTCAAAAAATCCTTCAATTTCAAAAAAAAGGATTTTTAGCCTCAAATTTAAAAATATTTTGAGATAAATTTTGACTAAATTTTAAGAAAATAATGACAAAAAATTTTCAAAAATTCTTTTTATTTCAACAAATTAAGGATAATTTTCCTTTAATTTGAAAAATCCAAGGTATATTTTGTCTAGTATTGAAGATAATTATTAGATAAACCAAAAGATTTTTCATAAAAATCTTTAAATTTCAACAAATTATCGATTTTTTTCCTTAAATTTCAGAAATCCACGATCAATTTTGACTCATATTTAAGAAAATAATGTTAAAATCACAAATATTTTTCAAAAAATGTTTTTATTACAACAAATTAGGGATTTTTTGTAAAATATTGAAGTTAATCATGAAAAAAATCTCTTAATTTCAATAAATTTAGGATTTTTTTTTCTTCAATATAAAAAATCCAAGACAAATTCTGACAAATATTGAAGATAACAACGATCAAAACCCAAATATTTTTCAAAAAATCATTTAATTTCAACAAATTAAGGATTTTTTCCTTAAATTTAAGATAACCACGATTAATTTTAACTAATATTGAAGATAATAATGATAACAACCCTAATATTTTGCAAAAATCTTTTTATTACAACAAATTAGGGATTTTTTTCCTTAAATTTAAAAAATCCAAGATAAATTTTGACTAATATTGAAGATAATAATGATAAAAGCCCAAATATATATCAAAAATCCTTATTTATTACAAAAAATTAGGGATTTTTTCCCTTAAATTTGAAAAATCCAAGAAAAATTTTAAAAAATATTAAGGTTAATAATGAAGTTAATCCACAGATTTTCAAAAAATCCTTTTATTTCAAAAAAAAGGATTTTTAGCCTAAAATTTAAAAATATTTCGAGATAAATTTTGACTAATTTTTAAGAAATAATGACAAAAAATTTTCAAAAATTCTTTTTATTTCAACAAATTAAGGATAATTTTCCTTAAATTTGAAAAATCCAAGGTATATTTTGACTAGTATTGAATATAATTATTAGAAAAACCATAAGATTTTTCAAAAAATCTTTAAATTTCAACAAATTTACGATTTTTTTCCTTAAATTTCAGAAATCCACGATCAATTTTGACTCAAATTTAAGAAAATAATGATAAAATCAAAAATATTTTTCAAAAAATGATTTTATTACAACAAATTAGGGATTTTTTGTTAAATATTGAAGTTAATCATGAAAAAAATCCACAGATTTTTCAAAAAATCTCTTAATTTCAAATAAGTTAGGATTTTTTTTTCTTCAATATAAAAAATCCAAGACAAATTCTGACAAATATTGAAGATAACAACGATAAAACCCAAATATTTTTCAAAAACTCTTTTAATTTCAACAAATTAAGGATTATTTTCCTTAAATTTAGGATAACCACGATAAGTTTTAACTAATACTGAAGATAATAATGATAACAACCTAAATATTTTGCAAAAAATCTTTTTATTACAACAAATTAGGGATTATTTCCCTTAAATTTGAAAACTCCAAGACAAAATTAGTAAAATATTAAAGTCAATGATGAAAAAAATTCACATATTTTTCAAAAAATCTTTCTATTTCAACAAATTAAGGATTTTTTTCCTTAAATTCAAAAAATCCAAGATAAATTTTGACTAATATTGAAGATATTTATTTTAAAAACAGAAAGGTCTCTCAAAAAATATTTTTATTTCAACAAATTAAGGATTATTTTCCTTAAATTTAGAAAATCCAAGATAAATTTTGACTAATATTGAAGATTATAATGATAAAAACACAAATATTTTTCTAAAATATATTTTTAAAACACAAATTTGGGATTTTTTCTCTTAAATTTGAAAAATCCAAGAAAAATTTTGAAAAATATTAAAGATAATCACGAAGTTAATCCACAGATTTTCAGAAAATCCTTCAATTTCAAAAAAAAGGATTTCTAGCCTCAAATTTAAAAATATTTTGAGATAAATTTTGACTAAATTTTAAGAAAATAATGACAAAAAATTTTCAAAAATTCTTTTTATTTCAACAAATTAAGGATAATTTTCCTTTAATTTGAAAAATCCAAGGTATATTTTGTCTAGTATTGAAGACAATTATTAGATAAACCAAAAGATTTTTCATAAAAATCTTTAAATTTCAACAAATTATCGATTTTTTTCCTTAAATTTCAGAAATCCACGATCAATTTTGACTCATATTTAAGAAAATAATGATAAAATCACAAATATTTTTCAAAAAATGTTTTTATTAAAACAAATTAGGGATTTTTTGTAAAATATTGAAGTTAATCATGAAAAAAATCTCTTAATTTCAATAAATTTAGGATTTTTTTTTCTTCAATATAAAAAATCCAAGACAAATTCTGACAAATATTGAAGATAACGACGATCAAAACCCAAATATTTTTCAAAAAATCATTTAATTTCAACAAATTAAGGATTTTTTCCTTAAATTTAAGATAACCACGATTAATTTTAACTAATATTGAAGATAATAATGATAACAACCCTAATATTTTGCAAAAATCTTTTTATTACAACAAATTAGGGATTTTTTTCCTTAAATTTAAAAAATCCAAGATAAATTTTGACTAATATTGAAGATAATAATGATAAAAGCCCAAATATATATCAAAAATCCTTATTTATTACAAAAAATTAGGGATTTTTTCCCTTAAATTAGAAAAATCCAAGAAAAATTTTAAAAAATATTAAGGTTAATAATGAAGTTAATCCACAGATATTCAAAAAATCCTTTTATTTAAAAAAAAAAGGATTTTTAGCCTAAAATTTAAAAATATTTCGAGATAAATTTTGACTAATTTTTAAGAAATAATGACAAAAAATTTTCAAAAATTCTTTTTATTTCAACAAATTAAGGATAATTTTCCTTAAATTTGATAAATCCAAGGTATATTTTGACTAGTATTGAATATAATTATTAGAAAAACCATAAGATTTTTCAAAAAATCTTTAAATTTCAACAAATTTACGATTTTTTTCCTTAAATTTCAGAAATCCACGATCAATTTTGACTCAAATTTAAGAAAATAATGATAAAATCACAAATATTTTTCAAAAAATGATTTTATTACAACAAATTAGGGATTTTTTGTTAAATATTGAAGTTAATCATGAAAAAAATCCACAGATTTTTCAAAAAATCTCTTAATTTCAAATAAGTTAGGATTTTTTTTTCTTCAATATAAAAAATCCAAGACAAATTCTGACAAATATTGAAGATAACAACGATAAAAACCCAAATATTTTTCAAAAAATCTTTTAATTTCAACAAATTAAGGATTATTTTCCTTAAATTTAGGATAACCACGATAAGTTTTAACTAATACTGAAGATAATAATGATAACAACCTAAATATTTTGCAAAAAATCTTTTTATTACAACAAATTAGGGATTATTTCCCTTAAATTTGAAAACTCCAAGACAAAATTAGTAAAATATTAAAGTCAATCATGAAAAAAATCCACATATTTTTCAAAAAATCTTTCTATTTCAGCAAATTATGGATTTTTTTCCTTAAATTCAAAAAATCCAAGATAAATTTTGATTAATATTGAAGATAAAAATGTTAAAAACCCAAATACATTTCAAAAAATTTTATTTATAACAAAAAATTAGGGAATTTTTCCCTTAAATTTGAAAAATCCAGCATAAATTTTGACAAATTTTTGAGGTAATAGAGACAAAAAACCAAAGATTTTTCGAAAAATTCTTTTATATCATAATATTAAGGATTTTTAGCCTCAAATAAAAAAAAATCAAACAAATTTTGACATAAATTTGAGGATAATGATGACAAAAACCAAAGATAATTTTAAAAAAATCTACTTATTTCAACAAATTATGGATTTATGTCCTTAAATTTGAAAAATCCATCACAAATGTTCACAAATATTGAAGATAATAACGATAAAAACCCATATATTTTTTAAAAAATTTTTGAATTTCAACAAATTAACTTTTTTTTTACTTAAATTTTTTACTTAAGATAACAACCCTAATATTTTGCAAAAAATCTTTTTATTACAACAAATTAGGGATTTTTTTCCATAAATTTAAAAAATCCAAGATAAATTTTGACTAATATTGAAGATAATAATGATAAAAGCCCAAATATATATCAAAAATCCTTATTTATTACAAAAAATTAGGGATTTTTTCGCTTAAATTAGAAAAATCCAAGAAAAATTTAAAAAAATATTAAGGTTAATAATGAAGTTAATCCACAGATTTTCAAAAAATCCTTTTATTTCAAAAAAAAGGATTTTTAGCCTAAAATTTAAAAATATTTCGAGATAAATTTTGACTAATTTTTAAGAAATAATGACAAAAAATTTTCAAAAATTCTTTTTATTTCAACAAATTAAGGATAATTTTCCTTAAATTTGAAAAATCCAAGGTATATTTTGACTAGTATTGAATATAATTATTAGAAAAACCATAAGATTTTTCAAAAAATCTTTCAATTTCAACAAATTTACGATTTTTTTCCTTAAATTTCAGAAATCCACGATCAATTTTGACTCAAATTTAAGAAAATAATGATAAAATCACAAATATTTTTCAAAAAATGATTTTATTACAACAAATTAGGGATTTTTTGTTAAATATTGAAGTTAATCATGAAAAAAATCCACAGATTTTTCAAAAAATCTCTTAATTTCAAATAAGTTAGGATTTTTTTTTCTTCAATATAAAAAATCCAAGACAAATTCTGACAAATATTGAAGATAACAACGATAAAAACCCAAATATTTTTCTAAAAATCTTTTAATTTCAACAAATTAATGATTATTTTCCTTAAATTTAGGATAACCACGATAAGTTTTAACTAATACTGAAGATAATAATGATAACAACCTAAATATTTTGAAAAAAATCTTTTTATTACAACAAATTAGGGATTATTTCCCTTAAATTTGAAAACTCCAAGACAAAATTAGTAAAATATTAAAGTCAATCATGAAAAAAATCCACATATTTTTCAAAAAATCTTTCTATTACAACAAATTATGGATTTTTTTCCTTAAATTCAAAAAATCCAAGATAAATTTTAATTAATATTGAAGATAATAATGTTAAAAACCCAAATACATATCAAAAAATTTTATTATTAGTTGAAAATCTTAAATAAATTTGACGAATATTGAAGACAAATATTACAAAAACCCAAAAATTTTTCAAAAAAATTCTTTATTTCAACATATTTAGGTATTTTTCCATAAAATTGAAAATTCCAAGACAAATTTTGACAAATATTGAAAAAAATAATGACAAAAATCCAAAGATTTTTTCAAAATTCTTTTTATTTCAACAAATTAAGGATAATTTTCCTTAAATTTGAAAATTCCAAGGTATATTTTGACTAGTATTGAAGATAATTATTAGAAAAACCATAAGATTTTTCAAAAATTCTTTAAATTTCAACAAATTTAAGATTTTTTTCCTTAAATTTCAGAAATCCACGATCAATTTTGACTCAAATTTAAGAAAATAATGATAAAATCACAAATATTTTTCAAAAAATGATTTTATTACAACAAATTAGGGATTTTTTGTTAAATATTGAAGTTAATCATGAAAAAAATCCACAGATTTTTCAAAAAATCTCTTAATTTCAATTAATTTAGGATTTTTTTTTCTTCAATATAAAAAATCCAAGACAAATTCTGACAAATATCTAAGATAACAACGATAAAAACCCAAATATTTTTCAAAAAATCTTTTAATTTCAACAAATTAAGGATTTTTTTCCTTAAATTTAGAATAACCACGATAAGTTTTAACTAATACTGAAGATAATAATGATAAAATCCCATATATTTTGCAAAAAAACTTTTTATTACAACAAATTAGGGATTTTTTTCCATAAATTTAAAAAATCCAAGATAAATTTTGACTAATATTGAAGATAATAATGATAAAAGCCCAAATATATATCAGAAATCCTTATTTATTACAAAAAATTAGGGATTTTTTCGCTTAAATTTGAAAAATCCAAGAAAAATTTTAAAAAATATTAAAGTTAATCATGAAGTTAATCCACAGATTTTCAAAAAATCCTCTTATTTCAAAAAATTAAGGATTTTTAGCCTCAAATTTAAAAAAAAATTGAGATAAATTTTGACAAATATTGAAGATATTTATTTTTAAAAAAAGAAAGATCTCTCAAAAAATCTTTTTATTTCAACAAATTAAGGATATTTTTCCTTAAATTTAGAAAATTCAAGATAAATTTTGACTAATATTGAAGATTATAATGATAAAAACACAAATATTTTTCAAAAATATATTTTTAAAACACAAATTTGGGATTTTTTCTCTTAAATTTGAAAAATCCAAGTAAAATTTTGAAAAATATTAAAATTAATCACGAAGTTAATCCACAAATTTTCAATAAATCCTTCTATTTCAAAAAAAGGATTTTTAGCCTCAAATTTAAAAATATTTCGAGATAAATTTTGACTAAATTTTAAGAAATAATGACAAAAAATTTTCAAAAATTCTTTTTATTTCAACAAATTAAGGATAATTTTCCTTTAATTTGAAAAATCCAAGGTATATTTTTTCTAGTATTGAAGATAATTATTAGATAAACCAAAAGATTTTTCAAAAAATCTTTAAATTTCAACAAATTAACGATGTTTTACCTTAAATTACAGAAATCCACATTCAATTTTGAATTATATATAAGAAAATAATGATAAAATCACAATTATTTTTCAAAAAATGTTTTTACTACAACAAATTAGGGATTTTTTGTAAAATATTGAAGTTAATCATGAAAAAAATCCACAGATATTTCAAAAATCTCTTACTTTCAAATAATTTAGGATTTTTTTTTCTTCAATATAAAAAATCCAAGACAAATTCTGACAAATATTTAAGATAACAACGATAAAAACCCAAATATTTTTCAAAAAATCTTTTAATTTCAACAAATTAAGGATTTTTTTCCTTAAATTTAGGATAACCACGATAAGTTTTAACTAATATTGAAGATAATAATGATAACAACCCAAATATTTTGCAAAAAATCTTTTATTACAACAAATTAGGGATTATTTCCCTTAAATTTGAAAACTCCAGTACAAAATTAGTAAAATATTAAAGTCAATGATGAAAAAAATCCACATATTTTTCAAAAAATCTTTCTATTTCAACAAATTATGGATTTTTTTCCTTAAATTCAAAAAATCCAAGATAAATTTTGACTAATATTGAAGATAATAATGTTAAAAACCCAAATACATATCAAAAAATTTTATTTATTACAAAAAATTAGGGAATTTTTCCCTTAAATTTGAAAAATCCAGCATAAATTTTGACAAATTTTTGAGGTAATAGAGACAAAAAACCAAAGATTTTTCGAAAAATCCTTCAATTTAAAAAAAAAGGATTTTTAGCCTCAAATTTAAAAATATTTTGAGATTAATTTTGACTAAATTTTAAGAAAATAATGACAAAAAATTTTCAAAAATTCTTTTTATTTCAACAAATTAAGGTAAATTTTCCTTTAATTTGAAAAATCCAAGGTATATTTTTTCTAGTATTGAAGATAATTATTAGATAAACCAAAAGATTTTTCATAAAAATCTTTAAATTTCAACAAATTATCGATTTTTTTCCTTAAATTTCAGAAATCCACGATCAATTTTGACTCATATTTAAGAAAATAATGATAAAATCACAAATATTTTTCAAAAAATGTTTTTATAACAACAAATTAGGGATTTTTTGTAAAATATTGAAGTTAATCATGAAACAAAATCTCCTAATTTCAATAAATTTAGGATTTTTTTTTCTTCAATATAAAAAATCCAAGACAAATTCTGACAAATATTGAAGATAACAACGATTAAAACCCAAATAGTTTTCAAAAAATCATTTAATTTCAACAAATTAAGGATTTTTTCCTTAAATTTAAGATAACCACGATTAATTTTAACTAATATTGAAGATAATAATGATAACAACCCTAATATTTTGCAAAAATCTTTTTATTACAACAAATTAGGGATTTTTTTCCTTAAATTTAAAAAATCCAAGATAAATTTTGACTAATATTGAAGATAATAATGATAAAAGCCCAAATATATATCAAAAATCCTTATTTATTACAAAAAATTAGGGATTTTTTCCCTTAAATTTGAAAAATCCAAGAAAAATTTTAAAAAATATTAAGGTTAATAATGAAGTTAATCCACAGATTTTCAAAAAATCCTTTTATTTAAAAAAAAAGGATTTTTAGCCTAAAATTTAAAAATATTTCGAGATAAATTTTGACTAATTTTTAAGAAATAATGACAAAAAATTTTCAAAAATTCTTTTTATTTCAACAAATTAAGGATAATTTTCCTTTAATTTGAAAAATCCAAGGTATATTTTGACTAGTATTGAAGATAATTATTAGAAAAACCATAAGATTTTTCAAAAAATCTTTAAATTTCAACAAATTTACGATTTTTTTCCTTAAATTTCAGAAATCCACGATCAATTTTGACTCAAATTTAAGAAAATAATGATAAAATCACAAATATTTTTCAAAAAATGATTTTATTACAACAAATTAGGGATTTTTTGTTAAATATTGAAGTAAATCATGAAAAAAATCCACAGATTTTTCAAAAAATCTCTTAATTTCAATTAATTTAGGATTTTTTTTTCTTCAATATATAAAATCCAAGACAAATTCTGACAAATATTGAAGATAACAACGATAAAAACCCAAATATTTTTCAAAAAATCTTTTAATTTCAACAAATTAAGGATTTTTTTCCTTAAATTTAGGATAACCACGATAAGTTTTAACTAATACTGAAGATAATAATGATAACAAGCCAAATATTTTGCAAAAAATCTTTTTATTACAACAAATTACGGATTATTTCCCTTAAATTTGAAAACTCCAAGACAAAATTAGTAAAATATTAAAGTCAATCATGAAAAAAATCCACATATTTTTCAAAAAATCTTTCTATTTCAGCAAATTATGGATTTTTTTCCTTAAATTCAAAAAATCCAAGATAAATTTTGACTAATATTGAAGATAAAAATGTTAAAAACCCAAATACATTTCAAAAAATTTTATTTATTACAAAAAATTAGGGAATTTTTCCCTTAAATTTGAAAAATCCAGCATAAATTTTGACAAATTTTTGAGGTAATAGAGACAAAAAACCAAAGATTTTTCGAAAATTTTTTTTATATCATAATATTAAGGATTTTTAGCCTCAAATTAAAAAAATCAAACAAATTTTGACATAAATTTGAGGATAATGATGACAAAAACCAAAGATAATTCAAAAAAAATCTACTTATTTCAACAAATTATGGATTTATGTCCTTAAATTTGAAAAATCCATCACAAATGTTCACAAATATTGAAGATAATAACGATAAAAACCCAAATATTTTTTTAAAAATTTTTGAATTTCAACACATTAACGATTTTTTTACTTAAATTTCAGAAATCCACGATCAATTTTGACTGATATTTAAGAAAATAATGATGAAATCAAAAATATTTTTCAAAAAATGTTTTTATTACAATATATTAGGGATTTTTTGTAATTTATTAAAGTAAATAATGAAAAAAATCCACAGATTTTTCAAAAAATCCTTTTATTTCAAAAAATTAAGGATTTTTAGCCTCAAATTTTTAAAAAAATTGAGATAAATTTTGACTAATATTGAAGATATTTATTTTAAAAACAGATGGGTCTCTCAAAAAATCTTTTTATTTCAACAAATTATGCATTTTTAGCCTTATATTTGAAAAACCCATAATAAATTTTCACAAATATTTAAGATAATAGAGAAAAAACGGATTTCATAATATTAAGGATTATTATTCTCACATTTAAAAAATACAATATAAATTTTTACTAATACTGAATATAATTATTTTAAAAACTCACAGATCTCTCAAAAAATCATTGTATTACAACAAATTATTCATTTCTACACCAAAATTTGAAAAATCCGAGACAAATTTTGACAAATATTTTAGATTATAAAGGCAAAAACCAAAGAATTTTCAGAAAACCTCGTTATTTTAACAAATTAGGATTTTTAGTCTTTCATTTAACCCTTAACCAGTGACGTGCGGTCTGAGAGACTGCAGCGATTTTTTTATTGTGAATAAAAAAATTATTTGATTTTTAACAAATCTGATATTTATGGTACCTTCTTAGATACCTTTACGTAGTATATAGAATTCTTCGAATTTCATTTATCTTACTTGTATTTCTTTTAAGTTGCGATTTAATTTCATGCGCGGTCTGAGAGACCGCACGTCACTAATTCGGGAAAACTCAATTCGTAATATGGGTGAATATTATTACGGAGGCTTACAAAATTCAACTTTATTTATTACATTTCTTTATTTTTTTCACATTTCTTTGTTATTACTATTTGAAAAGCATAAATTAGGCAAAATATATGGATTTTATGATAGTAGGCTAATGTTGAGGTCGTCCTAAAGAATACTAATTGTTTTGGTTACTTTATAATATCAACTCCAACAATAAAAATCTTTTTAGAAAAATATTAAATCATACTTGCATTAAAACACCTTATGTGTATGGAACCGAATTTTTCGTCTTTATATTTCGCTGTGATTCTGACACTAGAATGTCACTTACTACGGATGCGACCGAAATGGCGGCAAACTCAGAATAACGAAATCCTGCGAGAATTTCTCTTTGTTGCCACTACTCATTTGTGCCTAGCCCTGGATGAATGACCTTTAGTGAAGCATATTGTCAGCGGAATATGGACCCCCAATGGAAAGGGTGGAGTGATCCTGGGGAAAACCCGAGGCGAATGTTCGAGAAGTACATGACCAGATGTGAAAGAAAACGTATTTCTCGGATTTTCCCCAAACTGCTTTCTTTAGTTTCACTCTATTCGTTGCCAAGTAATCATCTTGCTACACGGATCGCATACACGGATCTTTTGAAAGACGAATCATGTGAGTTATATTTTTTCAGTAAGTGCGTTTCTTTCTAAAATATATCTTTGTTGTAAAATAATTTGCAAATATGGCGGCAGGAAAACCAATTGCCTGGGAAAATAGTTCTAAAGAGCCAAAGAGAAACTTTTACACTCGTCTGCATAACATTATCGCGGAAAAACCAGGTTTGAAGCAATCTGTTATACCTCTAGATAGGGAACTGCAACCTCTCCATTTTTGGTCGCTTATTTTTGACGACGATATAATAAATTTGATTTTGTGTTGGACAAATGTCAAACTTCAGAAGTTATGAGAAAAGTATACCAGAGTAGGCCAGAAATCCAAGATTTAGATTATGTTGAATTAAGAGCTTTACTTGGGTTATTAATATATTCGGCAATATTTAAATCTAACGATGAAGATATTAGTAGTACTTTTGCTGCAGATGGCATGGGAAAGGAAAATTTTCGTTTAGTAATGTATGGACAACGATTTGCTGTTCTCCTTTTATGTCTTCGGTTTGATAACCATGAAGACCGAATCGTCCGGTACGAAAGTGACCCAGTTGCACCAATTTCTGATTTGTTAAATCATTTCGTAAAAAATTCTCATTGTTGCTATTCATTGGGCACAACAACTTGTTTTGACGAAATGTTAATTGCCTACAGGGGTCGGAGCCGATTTAAAATGTACATCCTGAAAAGTCAGCTAAGTATGGCCTCAAAATGATGTGTTTGACGGATACATCGAATAGCTATTTGTATAATGCCTGTTTGTACGCCGGAAAAAGTACCAACGGAAAAGGTATGTCAGAGGAAGACAAAAAGACTTCGAAACCTACGCAATCAGTTCCGCGTCTCACTGAGCCAATATTTCATTCCAATCGAAATATTACAGCTGATAATTGGTTCACTTCAATTGAACTGGTTTAGAAGCTGAGGGTGAAAGGACTGACCTATGTCGGGACGATAAGAAAAAATCAAAGGGAAATATCCAATGAGTTCGGGCCTTCAAAAGAAGGCACAAAAGGGTCCTTGTTGTATGGATATACGGCAACATGACTCTAGTTCCTCATGTGCCAAAGAGAAACAGGACTCTTTGGTTGGTGTCGTCAATGCACCACAGAGAGCACTGATGACGTGACAATGAAACCTGAAATTATAGCTTTCTATAATTCAATCAAGGGTGGAGTAGATACACTACATAAAATGTGCAGCAGCTACTCATCTAGTCGAAGAACAAGGAGATGGCCAATGGCAGTGTTTCTTAGGATTTTAGACATTTCATTGGTGAATTCTTTTGTGTTCCAGCAGTCTCTAAAAGACAAGAAGTATCTGAATAGGTACGATTTTATTAAATGCATTGCAGCGGAGTTAGTAAGGCCACAATTAAAGAGGATAATGTCAAACAGCAAGATTCCCACA
The DNA here is from genome assembly GCA_947579665.1 of Sympetrum striolatum. NCBI lineage: Eukaryota > Metazoa > Arthropoda > Insecta > Odonata > Libellulidae > Sympetrum > Sympetrum striolatum. The sequence goes on along the minus strand of OX388345.1, from coordinate 46,725,019 downwards.
CAATTAAGAGCCAATATAGGCCGAATTCTGAACCTAACAGTTGAAAAACCTTAAAATTTCGAAGATAAAATAGAGAAGCGGAAGACTTGCCGACTTTGCCCTCCGTGAAAAAAACGAAAAACCTCCTTCTGTTGGTCCAAATGTAGACAACCAGTTTTTTTATAATGCACAAAAATATTTGCAAGAGCTGTGCTTCTATGGAGGGGTAGTACATTTTTCACGAAAAATGTAATATCGAACGTTTGCAGAATCCATGAAAAACACAATAAATGAAATATTTTTCAAGAACGTTTTATGAATTATCATCCCAAAAATACATTAAAGGCTTTGCTACAAAAATAGGCACCTGATTTTTAATATGCGACATTATTTTGATAGGATATGTTTTTTTCATTCAAATTTTTTACTATCTTCGTAAAATGATTAATAATTGAAATTTTGTTCATATTAACATAAAATTAAATTTGAATTCAAATTATTGAATAACTGATTAGTTTATTAAGGCTTTTAAACTTTGTTAAATGTGTCATTTAGTAACTTTAAAGATATTTAAAAAATTGCGGTCTCCCAGACCGCACGTCACTGGTAGTGTGACAAAAATTGCACGTCACTGGTTAAGGGTTAAAAAGGCTATGGAAAATTTATAAAAATATTGAAGTAAATTATGACAAAAATCCAAAGATTTTTAAAAAAATTCTATTTCAACAAAATTTAAGAGAAAAAATCCCAAATTTGTGTTTTAAAAATATATTTTAGAAAAATATTTGTGTTTTTATCATTATAATCTTCAATATTAGTCAAAATTTATCTTGGATTTTCTAAATTTAAGGAAAAAAATCCTTAATTTGTTGAAATTAAAAGATTTTTTGAGAGACCTTTCTGTTTTTAAAATAAATATCTTAAATATTTGTCAAAATTTATCTCAACTTTTTTTAAATTTGAGGCTAAAAATCCTTAATTTGTTGAAATAAAAAGATTTTTTGAAAAATATGTGGATTTTTTTCATGATTGACTTTAATATTTTACTAATTTTGTCTTGGAGTTTTCAAATTTAAGGGAAATAATCCCTAATTTGTTGTAATAAAAGGATTTTTTGCAAAATATTTGGGTTGTTATCATTATTATCTTCAATATTAGTTAAAATTTATCGTGGTTATCCTAAATTTAAGGAAAAAAATCCTTAATTTGTTGAAATTAAAAGATTTTTTGAAAAATATTTGGGTTTTTATCGTTGTTATCTTCAATATTTGTCAGAATTTGTCTTGGATTTTATATATTGAAGAAAAAAAAATCCTAAATTAATTGAAATTAAGAGATTTTTTGAAAAATCTGTGGATTTTTTTTATGATTAACTTCAATATTTTACAAAAAATCCCTAATTTGTTGAAATAAAAACATTTTTTGAAAAATATTTGTGATTTTATCATTATTTTCTTAAATATGAGTCAAAATTGATCGTGGATTTCTGGAATATAAGGAAAAAAAACGTTAATTTGTTGAAATTTAAAGATTTTTTGAAAAATCTTTTGGTTTATCTAATAATTATCTTCAATACTAGACAAAATATACCTTGGATTTTTTAAATTAAAGGATAATTATCCTTAATTTGTTGAAATAAAAAGAATTTTTGAAAATTTTTTGTCATTATTTTCTTAAAATTTAGTCAAACTTTATCTCGAAATATTTTTAAATTTGAGGCTAAAAATCCTTTTTTTGAAATAGAAGGATTTTTTGAAAATCTGTGGATTAACTTCGTGATTAATTTTAATATTTTTCAAAATTTTTCTTGGATTTTTCAAATTTAAGAGAAAAAATCCCAAATTTGTGTTTTAAAAATATATTTTTGAAAAATATATGTGTTTTTATCATTATAATCTTCAATATTAGTCAAAATTTATCGTGGTTATCATAAATTTAAGGAAATAAATCCTTAATTTGTTGAAATTAAAGGATTTTTTGAAAAATATTTGGGTTTTTATCATTATTATCTTCAATATTAATCAAAGTTTATCTCGGATTTTCTAAATTTAAGGAAAAAAATCCTTAATTTGTTGAAATAAAAAGATTTTTTGAAAAATATTTGTGTTTTTATCATTATTATCTTCAATGTTTGTCAAAATTTGACTTGGAATTTTGAAATTTAAGGAAAAATATTCTTTATATATTGAAATAGAAACTTTTTACAAAAATATTTAGGTTTTTGTAATTATGTAATAATTTGACTTGTATTTTTTATATTTAAGGAAAAAAATCCTAAATGTATCGAAATAAAGAGATTTTTTGAAAAATCTTTGGATTTATGTCATTATTTTCTTCAATATTTGTCAAACTTTTTCTTGGAATTTTCTATTTTATGGAAAAATACCTAAATTTTTTGAAATAAAGAAATTTTTTGAAAAATCTTTGGGTTTTTGTAATATTTATTTTCAATATTCATAAAAATTTATCTTAGATTTTTCAAGTTTACAGAAAAAAATATTTAATTTCTTGAAATAATAAGATTTTTTGAAAAATCTTTGGTTTTTTGTCATTATTATCTTCAATATTTGTCAAAATTTGGCTTTGTATTTTGAAATTTAAGGAAAAATATCGATAATATATTGAAATAAAAGATTTTTTGGAAATATAATTAGGTTTTTGTAATTATTTTCTTCACTATTAGTCAAAATTTATCTCAGATTTTTTTTAATTTGAGGCTAAATATCCTTAATTTGTTGAAATAAAAGGATTTTTTGAAAATCCGTGGATTAACTTCTTGATTAACTTTAATATTTTTCAAAAATTTTCGTGGATTTTTCAAAATTAAGGGAAAAAATCCCATATTTGTTGTAATAAAAATATATTTTTGAAAAATCTTTGGTTTATTGTAATATTTTTCTTTAATATTATCAAAATATACCTTGGATTTTCAAATTTAAGGAAAAATTATCCTTAATTTGTTGAAATAAAAACATTTTTTGAAAAATCTTTGGGTTTTTTATCATTATTATCTTCAAGGTTTGTTAAAATTTGACTTGGAAATTTGAAATTTAAGGAAAAATATTCTTAATAAATTGAAATAGAAACTTTTTACGAAAATATTTAGGTTTGTGTAATTATTATCTTCAATTCAGTCAAGACTTATCTTTTCTTTTCCAATTTTAAAACTAAAAATCCTTAATTCTTTGAAATAAAAAGATTTTTTGATAAATCGTTATATTTTTAAAATATTACCTTCAATATTTGTCAAAATTTGTCTTGGTTTTATTGAAATTTAAAGCCATAAATCCATAAATTGTTGAAATTAAAAGATTTTTTGAATTATCTTTGGTTTTTCGTCATCATTTTCCTCAGTTTTATGTCAAAATTTATTTTTAATTTTTTTAATTTAAGGCTAAAAATCCTTAATATTATGATATAAAAAAATTTTTCGAAAAATCTTTGGTTTTTCGTGTCTATTACGTCAAAAATTTGTCAAAATTTGTGCTGGATTTTTTAAATTTAAGGAAAAATTCCCTAATTTTTTGTAATAAATAACATTTTTTGAAATATATTTGGGTTTTTTTCATTATTATCTTCAATATTTGTCAAAATTTGGCTTTGTATTTTGAAATTTAAGGAAAAATATCGTTAATATATTGAAATAAAAGATTTTTTGGAAATATAATTAGGTTTTGGTAATTATTTTCTTCAATATTAGTCAAAATTTATCTTTGATGTTTCAAATTTAATAAAAAAAACCTAAATTTGTTGAAATAGAATTTTTTTTTAAATGTTTAGATTTTTATCATAATTTACTTCAATATTTTTAAAAATTTTTCATTGCCTTTTTAAATTAAAGACTAAAAATCCTAATTTGTTAAAATAACGAGATTTTTTGAAAATTCTTTGGTTTTCGCCTTTATTATCTAAAATATTTGTCAAAATTTGTCTCGGATTTTTCAAATTTTGGTCTAGAAATGAATAATTAGTTGTAATAAAAAGATTTTTTAGAGAGATCTGTGAGTTTTTAAAATAATTATATTCAATATTAGTAAAAATATATCTCAAAATGTTTTTAAATTTGAGGCTAAATATCCTTAATTTGTTGAAATAAAAGGATTTTTTGAAAATCCGTGGATTAACTTTAATATTTTTCAAAATTTTTCTTGGATTTTTCAAATTTAAGGGAAAAAATTCCCTAATTTGTTGTAATAAAAATATATTTTTGAAAAATCTTTGGTCTTTTGTAATATTTATCTTCAATATTAGTCAAATTTTTTCTTAGATTTTCTAAATTTAAGGGAAAAATCCTAAATTTGTTAAAATAAAAAGATATTTTGAAATGTATTTGTTTTTTTTTATTATTTCCTTCAATGTTTGTCAAAATTACTTGGAATTTTTAAATTTAAGGAAATTTATTTTTAATATATTGAAATAAATGACTTAATTTATTTAAATAAAAGGATTTTTTGAGAGACCTTTCTGTTTTTAAAATAATTATCTTCAATATAATTCAAAATTTATCTCGGAATATTTTTGAAATTTAGGCTTTAAATGCTAAATTTGTTGAAACAAAAAGATTTTTTGAAAAATCTGTGGATTTTTTTCATGATTAACTTTAATAATTTACTAACTTTTTCTTGGATATTTCAAATTTAAGGGAAAATCCCTAATTCGTATTAATAAAATATTTTTTGAAAAATATTTTGGTTTTATCATTATTATCTTCAATATGAGTCAAAATTTATCGTGGTTATCTTAAATTTAAGGAAATAAATCCTTAATTTGTTGAAAATAAAGGATATTTTGAAATATATTTGGGTTTCTATCATTTAATATCTTCAATATTAATCAAAATTTATCTCGGATTTTCTAAATTTAAGGAAAAAAATCCTTAATTTGTTGAAATAAAAAGATTTTTTGAGAGACCTTTCTGTTTTTAAAATAAATATCTTCAATATTTGTCAAAATTTATCTCAATTTTTTTTTAAATTTGAGGCTAAAAATCCTTAATTTTTTGAAATAAGAGGATTTTTTGATAATATTTGGGTTTTTAACATTATTATATTAAATATTTGTCAAAATTTGACTTGGAATTTTGAAATTTAAGGAAAAATATTCTTAAAATATTGAAATAAAAAATTTTTAAAAAAATATATAGGTTTTTATAATTATCATTCTCAATATAAGCCAAAATTTATCTTGAATTTTTCAAATTTAACGAAAAAAATCGTAATTTTGTTGAAATAAAAAACTTTTATAAAAATATTTGGATGTTTGTCATCGATTACATCAAATTTATTTAAAATTTGCTTTGGCTTTCTAAATTTAAGACAAAAAATCCTAATATTTTGCAAAAAATCTTTCTATTACAACAAATTAGGGATTTTTTTCCATAAATTTAAAAAATCCAAGATAAGTTTTGACTAATATTGAAGATAATAATGATAAAAGCCCAAATATATATCAAAAATCCTTATTTATTACAAAAAATTAGGGATTTTTTCGCTTAAATTTGAAAATCCAAGAAAAATTTTAAAAAATATTAAAGTTAATCATGAAGTTAATCCACAGATTTTCAAAAAATCCTCTTATTTCAAAAAATTAAGGATTTTTAGCCTCAAATTTAAAAAAAAATTGAGATAAATTTTGACAAATATTGAAGATATTTATTTTAAAAACAGAAAGGTCTCTCAAAAAATCTTTTTATTTCAACAAATTAAGGATTTTTTTCCTTAAATTTAGAAAATCCAAGATAAATTGAGATAAATTTTGACAAATATTGAAGATATTTATTTTAAAAACAGAAAGGTCTCTCAAAAAATCCTTTTATTTAAATAAATTAAGTCATTTATTTCAATATATTAAAAATAAATTTCCTTAAATTTAAAAATTCCAAGTAATTTTGACAAACATTGAAGGAAATAATAAAAAAAAACAAATACATTTCAAAATATCTTTTTATTTTAACAAATTTAGGATTTTTCCCTTAAATTTAGAAAATCCAAGAAAAAATTTGACTAATATTGAAGATAAATATTACAAAAGACCAAAGATTTTTCAAAAATATATTTTTATTACAACAAATTAGGGAATTTTTTCCCTTAAATTTGAAAAATCCAAGAAAAATTTTGAAAAATATTAAAGTTAATCCACGGATTTTCAAAAAATCCTTTTATTTCAACAAATTAAGGATATTTAGCCTCAAATTTAAAAACATTTTGAGATATATTTTTACTAATATTGAATATAATTATTTTAAAAACTCACAGATCTCTCTAAAAAATCTTTTTATTACAACTAATTATTCATTTCTAGACCAAAATTTGAAAAATCCGAGACAAATTTTGACAAATATTTTAGATAATAAAGGCGAAAACCAAAGAATTTTCAAAAAATCTCGTTATTTTAACAAATTAGGATTTTTAGTCTTTAATTTAAAAAGGCAATGAAAAATTTTTAAAAATATTGAAGTAAATTATGATAAAAATCTAAACATTTTAAAAAAAATTCTATTTCAACAAATTTAGGTTTTTTTTATTAAATTTGAAACATCAAAGATAAATTTTGACTAATATTGAAGAAAATAATTACCAAAACCTAATTATATTTCCAAAAAATCTTTTATTTCAATATATTAACGATATTTTTCCTTAAATTTCAAAATACAAAGCCAAATTTTGACAAATATTGAAGATAATAATGAAAAAAACCCAAATATATTTCAAAAAATGTTATTTATTACAAAAAATTAGGGAATTTTTCCTTAAATTTAAAAAATCCAGCACAAATTTTGACAAATTTTTGACGTAATAGACACGAAAAACCAAAGATTTTTCGAAAAATTTTTTTATATCATAATATTAAGGATTTTTAGCCTTAAATTAAAAAAATTAAAAATAAATTTTGACATAAAACTGAGGAAAATGATGACGAAAAACCAAAGATAATTCAAAAAATCTTTTAATTTCAACAATTTATGGATTTATGGCTTTAAATTTCAATAAAACCAAGACAAATTTTGACAAATATTGAAGGTAATATTTTAAAAATATAACGATTTATCAAAAAATCTTTTTATTTCAAAGAATTAAGGATTTTTAGTTTTAAAATTGGAAAAGAAAAGATAAGTCTTGACTGAATTGAAGATAATAATTACACAAACCTAAATATTTTCGTAAAAAGTTTCTATTTCAATTTATTAAGAATATTTTTCCTTAAATTTCAAATTTCCAAGTCAAATTTTAACAAACCTTGAAGATAATAATGATAAAAAACCCAAAGATTTTTCAAAAAATGTTTTTATTTCAACAAATTAAGGATAATTTTTCCTTAAATTTGAAAATCCAAGGTATATTTTGATAATATTAAAGAAAAATATTACAATAAACCAAAGATTTTTCAAAAATATATTTTTATTACAACAAATATGGGATTTTTTCCCTTAATTTTGAAAAATCCACGAAAATTTTTGAAAAATATTAAAGTTAATCAAGAAGTTAATCCACGGATTTTCAAAAAATCCTTTTATTTCAACAAATTAAGGATATTTAGCCTCAAATTAAAAAAAATCTGAGATAAATTTTGACTAATAGTGAAGAAAATAATTACAAAAACCTAATTATATTTCCAAAAAATCTTTTATTTCAATATATTATCGATATTTTTCCTTAAATTTCAAAATACAAAGCCAAATTTTGACAAATATTGAAGATAATAATGACAAAAAACCAAAGATTTTTCAAAAAATCTTATTATTTCAAGAAATTAAATATTTTTTTCTGTAAACTTGAAAAATCTAAGATAAATTTTTATGAATATTGAAAATAAATATTACAAAAACCCAAAGATTTTTCAAAAAATTTCTTTATTTCAAAAAATTTAGGTATTTTTCCATAAAATAGAAAATTCCAAGAAAAAGTTTGACAAATATTGAAGAAAATAATGACATAAATCCAAAGATTTTTCAAAAAATCTCTTTATTTCGATACATTTAGGATTTTTTTCCTTAAATATAAAAAATACAAGTCAAATTATTACATAATTACAAAAACCTAAATATTCTTGTAAAAAGTTTCTATTTCAATATATAAAGAATATTTTTCCCTAAATTTCAAAATTCCAAGTCAAATTTTGACAAACATTGAAGATAATAATGATAAAAACACAAATATTTTTCAAAAAATCTTTTTATTTCAACAAATTAAGGATTTTTTTCCTTAAATTTAGAAAATCCGAGATAAACTTTGATTAATATTGAAGATAATAATGATAAAAACCCAAATATTTTTCAAAAAATCCTTTAATTTCAACAAATTAAGGATTTATTTCCTTAAATTTATGATAACCACGATAAATTTTGACTCATATTGAAGATAATGATAAAACCCAAATATTTTTCAAAAAATCTTTTTATTACAAAAAATTAGGGATTTTCCCTTAAATTTGAAAAATCCAAGAAAAAGTTAGTTAAATATTAAAGTTAATCATGAAAAAAATCCACAGATTTTTCAAAAAATCTTTTTGTTTCAACAACTTTAGCATTTTAAGCCTAAATTTCAAAAATATTCCCGTGATAAATTTTGACATATATTGAAGATAATTATTTAAAAAACAGAAAGATCTCTCAGAAAATCCTTTTATTTAAATAAATTAAGGCTTTTTTGCCTCAAATCAAAAAAATCCAAGTTAAAAGTCATTTATTTCAATATATTAAGAATATATTTCCTTAAATTTAAAAATTTCAAGTCAAATTTTGACAAACATTGAAGATAATAATAAAAAAAACCAAATACATTTAAAAATATATTTTTATTTTAACAAATTTAGGATTTTTTCCTTAAATTTAGAAAATCCAAGAAAAATTTTGACTAATATTGAAGATAAATATTACAAAAAACCAAAGATTTTTCAAAAATATAATTTTATTACAACAAATTAGGGATTTTTTCCCCTTAAATTTGAAAAATCCAAGAAAAATTTTGAAAATTATTAAAGTTAATCCATGGATTTTCAAAAAATCCTTTTATTTCAACAAATTAAGGATATTTAGCCTCAAATTTAAAAACATTTTGAGATATATTTTTACTAATATTGAATATAATTATTTTAAAAACTCACAGATCTCTCAAAAAAATCTTTTTATTACAACTAATTATTCATTTCTAGACCAAAATTTGAAAAATCCGAGACAAATTTTGACAAATATTTTAGATAATAAAGGCGAAAACCAAAGAATTTTCAAAAAATCTCGTTATTTTAACAAATTAGGATTTTTAGTCTTTAATTTAAAAAGGCAATGAAAATTTTTAAAAATATTGAAGTAAATTATGATAAAAATCCAAAGATTTAAAAAAAAATTCTATTTCAACAAATTTAGGTTTTTTTCCATAAAATAGAAAATTCCAAGAAAAAGTTTGACAAATATTGAAGAAAATAATGACATAAATCCAAAGATTTTTCAAAAAATCTCTTTATTTCGATATATTTAGGATTTTTTTCCTTAAATATAAAAAATCCAAGGCAAATTATTACATAATTACAAAATCCTAAATATTTTTGTAAAAAGTTTCTATTTCAATATATAAAGAATATTTTTCCTTAAATTTCAAAATTCCAAGTCAAATTTTGACAAACATTGAAGATAATAATGATAAAAACCCAAAGATTTTTTCAAAAATTTTTGATGGAGTTTTCAAATTTAAGGCCATAAATCCATTGTTTGTTGATATAAAAATATTTTTTTTTTCGTCATCATTATCCTCAGTTTTATGTCAAAATTTATGTTTGATTATTTTAATTTGAGGCAAAAAATCCTTAATATTATGATATAAAAAATTTTTCGAAAAATCTTTGGTTTTTTGTCTCTATTACCTCAAACATTTGTCAAAATTTGTGCTGGATTTTTCAAATTTAAGGGAAAAATTCACTATTTTTTTGTAATAAATAAATTTTTTGAAATATATTTGGGTTTTTATCATTATTATCTTCAATATTAGTCAAAATTTATCTTGGATATGTTAAATTTAAGGAAAACAATGCTTAATTTGTTGAAATAAAAAGATTTTTTCATAATATTTGGGTTTTTATCATTATTATATTAAATATTTGCAAAATTTTCGCTTGGAATTTTGAAATTTAAGGAATTATATTCTTAATATATTGAAATAAAAAATTTTACAAAAATATTTAGGTTTTTATAATTATTATTCTCAATATTAGCCAAAATTTATCTTGAATTTTTCAAATTTAAGGAAAAAAATCCTAATTTTGTTGAAATTAAAAATGTTTGTCATCGATTACATCAATTTTATTTAAAATTTGCTTTGGCATTCTAAATTTAAGACAAAAAATCCTGAATGTGTTGAAATAAAAAGATTTTTTGAAAAATATTTGGGTTTTTATCGTTATTATCTTCAATATTTGTCAAATTTTTTGATGGATTTTTCAAATTTAAGGCCATAAATCCATAAATTCTTGATATAAAAAGATTTTTTTGAATTATCTTTGGTTTTTCGTCATCATTTTCCTCAGTTTTATGTCAAAATTTATGTTTGATTTTTTTAATTTAAGGCTAAAAATCCATAATATTATGATATAAAAAAATTTTTCGAAAAATCTTTGGTTTTAAGTCTCTATTACCTCAAAAATTTGTCAAAATTTGTGCTGGATTTTTTAAATTCAAGGGAAAAATTCCCTAATTTTTTGTGATAAATAAATTTTTTTGAAATATATTTGGGTTTTTTTCATTATTATCTTCAATATTTGTCAAATTTTGTGATGGATTTTTCAAATTTAAGGCCATAAATCCATAAATTCTTGATATAAAAAGATTTTTTTGAATTAGCTTTGGTTTTTCGTCATCATTTTCCTCAGTTTTACGTCAAAATTTATGATTGATTTTTTTAATTTAAGGCTAAAAATCCATAATATTATGATATAAAAAAATTTTTCGAAAAATCTTTGGTTTTTCGTCTCTATTACCTCAAAAATTTGTCAAAATTTGTGCTGGATTTTTTAAATTCAAGGGAAAAATTCCCTAATTTTTTGTTATAAATAAATTTTTTTGAAATATATTTGGGTTTTTTTCATTATTATCTTCAATATTAGTTAAAATTTATCTTGGATTTTTTAAATTTAAGGAAAAAAATCCTTAATTTGTTGAAATAAAAAGATTTTTTGAAAAATCTTTTCGTTTATGTAATAATTATCTTCAATACAAGTCAAAATATACCTTGGATCTTCCAAATTTAATGAAACTTATCCTTAATTTGTTGAAATAAAAACATTTATTGAGAAATATCTTTGTTTTTATCATTATTGTCTTCAATATTTCTAAGAATTTGACTTGGATTTTTTATATTTAAGGAAAAAAATCCTAAATATATCGAAATAAAGAGATTTTTTGAAAAATCATTGGATTTATGTCATTATTTTCTTCAATATTTGTCAAAATTTTTCTTGGAATTTTCTATTTTATGGAAAAATACCTAACGTTTTTGAAATAAAGAAATTTTTTGAAATATCTTTGGATTTTTGTAATATTTAACTTTACAATATCCATGAAAATTTATCTTAGATTTTTCAAGTTTACAGAAAAAAATATTTAATTTCTTGAAATAATAAGATTTTTTGAAAAATCTTTGGTTTTTTGTCATTATTATCTTCAATATTTGTCAAAATTTGGCTTTGATTTTGAAATTTAAGGAAAAATATCGTTAATATATTGAAATAAAAGATTTTTTGCAAATATAATTAGGTTTTTGTAATTATTTTCTTCAATATTAGTCAAAATTTATCTCAATTTTTTTTAAATTTGAGGCTAAATATCCTTTATTTGTTGAAATAAAAGGATTTTTTGAAAATCCGTGGATTAACTTCTTGATTAACTTTAATATTTTTCAAAATTTTTCATGGACTTTTCAAATTTAAGGGAAAAAATCCCTAATTTGTTCTTATAAAAATATATTTTTGAAAAATCTTTGGTTTTTTGTAATATTTATCTTCAATATTATCAAAATATACCTTGGATTTTCAAATTTAAGGAAAAATTATCCTTAATTTGTTGAAATAAAAACATTTTTTGAAAAATCGTTGGGTTTTTATCATTATTATCTTCAAAGTTTGTTAAAATTTGACTTTGAAATTTGAAATTTAAGAAAAAATATTCTTAATATATTGAAATAGAAACTTTTTACAAAAATATTTAGGTTTTTGTAATTATTATCTTCAATTCAGTCAAGACTTATCTTTTCTTTTCCAATTTTAAAACTAAAAATCCTTAATTCTTTGAAATAAAAAGATTTTTTGATAAATCGTTATATTTTTAAAATATTATCTTCAATATTTGTCAAAATGTCTAGGTTTTATTGAAATTTAAGGCCATAAATCCATAAATTGTTGAAATTTAAAGGCTTTTTTTGAATTATCTTTGGTGTATTGTCATTATTATCCTCAATTTTATGTCAAAATTTGTCTTGGATTTTTTATATTTAAGGAAAAAAATCCTAAATATATCGAAATAAAGAGATTTTTTGAAAAATCTTTGGATTTTTGTCATTATTTTCTTCAATATTTGTCAAAATTTTTCTTGGAATTTTCTATTTTATGGAAAAATACCTAACTTTTTTGAAATAAAGAAATTTTTTTAAATAAAGAAATTTTTTGAAAAATCTTTGGGTTTTTGTAATATTTAACTTTACAAAATCCATGAAAATTTATCTTAGATTTTTCAAGTTAACAGAAAAAAATATTTAATTTCTTGAAATAATAAGATTTTTTTTAAAATGTTTGGGTTTTTGTTATTATTATCTTCAATATTTGTCACAATTTGGCTTTGTATTTTGAAATTTAAGGAAAAATATCGTTAATATATTGAAATAAAAGATTTTTTGGAAATATAATTAGGTTTTGGTAATTATTTTCTTCAATATTAGTCAAAATTTATCTTTGATTTTTCAAATTTAATAAAAAAAACCTAAATTTGTTGAAATAGAATTTTTTTTTAAATGTTTAGATTTTTATCATAATTTATTTCAATATTTTTAAAAATTTTTCATTGCCTTTTTAAATTAAAGACTAAAAATCCTAATTTGTTAAAATAACGAGATTTTTTGAAAATTCTTTGGTTTTCGCCTTTATTATTTAAAATATTTGTCAAAATTTGTCTCGGATTTTTCAAATTTTGGTCTAGAAATGAATAATTAGTTGTAATAAAAAGATTTTTTTGAGAGATCTGTGAGTTTTTAAAATAATTATATTCAATATTAGTAAAAATTTATCTCAAAATGTTTCTAAATATGAGGCTAAATATCCTTAATTTGTTGAAATAAAAGGATTTTTTGAAAATCCGTGGATTAACTTTAATATTTTTCAAAATTTTTCTTGCATTTTTCAAATTTAAGGGAAAAAAATCCCTAATTTGCTGTAATAAAAATATATTTTTGAAAAATCTTTGGTTTTTTGTAATATTTATCTTCAATATTAGTCAAAATTTTTCTTGGATTTTCTAAATTTAAGGAAAAAATCCTAAATTTGTTAAAATAAAAATATATTTTGAAATGTATTTGGTTTTTTTTATTATTATCTTCAATGTTTGTCAAAATTCGACTTGGAATTTTAAATTTAAGGAAATTTATTTTTAATATAGTGAAATAAATGATTTTTAACTTGGATTTTTTTGATTTGAGGCAAAAAAGCCTTAATTTATTTAAATAAAATGATTTTTTGAGAGACCTATCTGTTTTTAAAATAATTATCTTCAATATAAGTCAAAATTTATCACGGGAATATTTTTGAAATTTAGGCTTAAAATGCTAAATTTGTTGAAACAAAAAGATTTTTTGAAAAATCTGTTGATTTTTTTCATGATTAACTTTAATATTTTACTAACTTTTTCTTGGATTTTTCAAATTTAAGGGAAAATCCCTAATTTGTTTAAATAAAAAGATTTTTTGAAAAATATTTGGGTTTTATCATTATCTTCAATATGAGTCAAAATTTATCGTGGTTATCATAAATTTAAGGAAATAAATCCTTAATTTGTTGAAATTAAAGGATTTTTTGAAAAATATTTGGGTTTTTATCATTATTATCTTCAATATTAATCAAAATTTATCTCGGATTTTCTAAATTTAAGGAAAAAATCCTTAATTTAGTGAAATAAAAAGATTTTTTGAAAAATGTTTGTGTTTTTATCATTATCTTCAATGTTTGTCAAAATTTGACTTGGAATTTTGAAATTTAAGGCCATGAATCCATTAATTGTTGATATAAAAAGATTTTTTTGAATTATCTTTGGTTTTTCGTCATCATTTTCCTCAGTTTTATGTCAAAATTTATTTTTGATTTTTTTAATTTAAGGCTAAAAATCCTTAATATTATGATATAAAAAAATTTTCGAAAAATCTTTGGTTTTTCGTCTCTATTACGTCAAAAATTTGTCAAAATTTGTGCTGGATGTTTTAAATTTAAGGGAAAAATTCCCTAATTTTTTGTAATAAATAAAATATTTTGAAATATATTTGGGTTTTTTTCATTATTATCTTCAATATTAGTTAAAATTTATCTTGGATTTTTTAAATTTAATGAAAAAAATCCTTAATTTGTTGAAATAAAAAGATTTTTTGAAAAATCTTTTGGTTTATGTAATAATTATCTTCAATACAAGTCAAAATATACTTTGGATTTTCCAAATTTAAGGAAAATTATCCTTAATTTGTTGAAATAAAAACATTTATTGAAAAATATTTTTGTTTATAAGTTAATCATGAAATAAATCCACAGATTTCTCAAAAAATCTCTTAATTTTAATAAATTTAGGATTATTTCATTTGAATATAAAAAATCCAAGACAAATTTTAAATAATATTGAAGATAATTATGATAAAAACCCAAATATTTTTCAAAACATCTTTTTATTACAACAAACTAGGGATTTTTTCCCTTAAATTTGAAAAATCCAGGAAAGTTAGTAAAATATTAAAGTTAATCATGAAAAAAATCCACAGATTTTTCAAAAAATCTTTTATTTTATAAACTTAATTTTAAGCCTTAAAATTCAAAAAAATTCCAAGATATATTTTGTTTTATATTGAAGATAATTATTTCAAAAACAGAAAGGTCTCTCAAAAATTCTTTATATTTCAAAAAATTAATGCTTTTTTGCCTCAAATTAAAAAAATCCTAGATAAAAAGCCATTTATTTCAATATATTAAGAATAAATTTCCTTAAATTTAAAAATTCCAAGTCAAATTTTGACTAATATTGAAGATAATAATGTCAAAAATCCAAATAATTTTGAAAAAATCTTTTAATAACAACAATTTCAGGATTTTTCCCCTTAAATTTGAAAAATAATTAATTTAATCATAACAATATCAACAGATTTTTAAAAAACTTTTTCAATTAAAAAATTAAGGATTTTTTTCCTTAAATTTATAAAATCCAAGATAAATTTTGACTAATATTGAAATAATAATGATAAAAACCCAAATATTTTTCAAAAATATAATTTTATTACAACAAACTAGGGATTTTTTCTCTAAAATTTGAAAAATCCAAGAAAATTTTTGAAAAATATTAAAGTTAATCATGAAGTTAATCCACAGATTTTCAAAAAATCCTTTAATTTCAACAAAAAAGGATTTTTAGCCTCAAATTTAAAAATATTTAGAGATTCATTTTGACTAATTTTGAAGAAAATAACGACAAAAACGCAAAGATTTTTTAAAAAATCTTTTCATTTCAACAAATTAAGGATTTTTTTCCTTAAATTTAAAAAATCCAAGATAAATTTTGACTTATATTGACGATAATAATGACAAAAACGCACCGATTTTTTTTTAATCTTTTTATTTCAAGAAATTAAAGATAATTTTTTCCTTAAATATAAGAAATCCACGATCAATTTTGGCCCATATTGAAGATAATAATGATAAAAACACAAATATTTTTCAAAAAATGTATTTATTACAACAATTAAGGGTTTTTTTCCTTAAATTTACAAGATCCAAGATTAATTTTGACTTATATTGATGATAATAATGACAAAAATGCACCGATTTTTTTAAAAATCTTTTTATTTCAAGAAATTTAAGATTTTTTTCTGTAAACTTGAAAAATCTAAGATAAGTTTTGACGAATATTGAAGATGAATATTACAAAAACTCAAAGATTTTTCAAAAAAATTCTTTATTTCAACAAATTTAGGTAGGTTTCCATAAAATTGAATATTCCAAGACAAATTTTGACAAATATTGAAGAAAATAATGACAAAAATCCAAAGATTTTCCAAAAAATCTCTTTATTTTGATAAATTTAGGATATTTTTCCTTAAATATAAAAATTCCAAGTCAAATTCTGACAAATATTGAAGATAATAATGATAAGAACACAAATATTTTTCAATAAATCTTTTTATTTCAACAAATGAAGGATAATATTTTCCTTAAATATAAGAAATCCATGATAAATTTTGACTCATATTGAAGATAATAATGATAAAAACACAAATATTTTTCAAAAAATGTATTTATTACAACAATTTAGGGATTTTTTGTAAAATATTAAAGTTAATCATGAAAAAAATCCACAGATTTTTCAAAAAATCTCTTTATTTCAATAAATTTAGGATTGTTTTCCTTAAATATAAAAAATCAAAGAAAACATTTTGACAAATATTGAAGATAATAAAGACAAAAAACCCCAATAAACTAATCAATAAAAGTATCCTCGTTTGAACGAGATTATATTTAAAAAATATATCGAAAAAGATTATTTTTGTGAAATTTATATAATTATTATCTATTTTGCCTTTATTAACCTTGTTTCAATGAGATAATATTGGAAAAATTCAACGATAATGGATGTATTAGGCGAAATTTCAATAAAAAACCTAAAAGTTTCAATCTCTTGGAGTATGTAAAAAGGGTTTATTATATTGAATTTTAATAACGAAGTCACTCTATGTTTCAAATGCCAATAATATCCTCGTTCGAACGTGATTCTATCGTAAAAAGAAACGAAAAAGGGTAATCTTAGCTAAATTTCAATAATTATACTCTATTCTGCTTTTATGATCCAATGTTGAACGAGATAATATGGAAATATGCAATGAAAAGGGAAAAATTTAGCGAAATTTCAATATGGAAAGGGTAAACGTGACTTTGCACATAAGGGCGTGCACCCAGGAAAATTCCCAAGGAAAAACGGACTTGAAAAAAGTCTGACAGGGCTTGGAATCGAACCAGGGATCTTCCTCTAACCGGGAGGCTGCCTTAACCATCTTAAGAAGTTCTGGTCGGGTAGCCTAGATGGTTAAGGCAGCCTTCCGGTTAGAGGAAGATCCCGAGTTCGATTCCCGGCCCTGTCAGACTTCTTTCAAGTCCGTTTTTCCTTCGGAATTTCAATAATTATCCTCAATTTTGTAATTATCATCCCGCTTTGAACGAGAAAATTTTGAAAATATGAAACGAAAAGGGAAAATGTTTGCGAAATTTCAAAACGTATCCTCTATTTTGCCATTTTAATCCTCCTCTGAACGAGATAATATTGAAAAAAATGAAACGAAAAGGGATAATTTTTGCGAAATCTCAAAAATTATCCTCCATTTTACCTTTTTCACCTCTTTTGAACGAGAAATGTCGAAAATAGCAACGAAAACAGATAGTTTGAGCGGAATTTCAAATAATATCTTCTATCTTGCCCTTATTATCCTCGTTTGAAAGAAATAATATCGTAAAAAGCATCGAAAAGGGATAAATTAGGAAAATTTCAATAATAACTTTCTATTTTGAACTTATTATCCTCGTCTGGTTGAGATTTGATCGTAAATAGAAACGAAAAGGGATAATTTTATCGAAGTTTTAATCAATATCTTCTATTTTGCCTTAACCTTCCTCGTTTTACCAAGTTAATATAGAAAAAAACAAAAATGATGACGTGAAATGAATAATTTCCCTCTATTTTGCCTTTATTTTCCTCGTTTGAACTACATTCTATCGTAAAAAAAACCCAAAAGGAATATTTTAGCTAAAATTCAGTAATTAAATTCAGTTTTTCCTCTATTTTCTTTGTGTGAACGAGATTATATTGAATAATATATCGAAAAAGGTAATAATTGAAATTTCAAAAAAATTAACCTATCTATTTTGCCTTTATTATCTTCGATTCAACGAGATAATATGGAAAAATTCAACGATAATGGATATATTTAGCGAAATTTCAATAACAATTCTCTATTTTGAATATAATATTCTCGTTTGAACGAAATAATATCTTTAAAAAGTAACAAAAAGGGATTATATTGGAGAGATTTCAATAATTTTTTATCTATTTTGCCTTTACTATCCTCGTTCAAACAAGATAATATTGTGAAAATACAACGAAAAGAGATAATTTTCGCAAAAATGCAATAATAATCCTCTATTTTGCATTATTATCCTATTTTAAACGAGATAATAGTAATGACAGAGGTTCTAATTTCACTCAAGAGATGGCATAAGTGGCAAAGTTTGTAAACAAAAGTTCAATTTCCCTCATGAGATGGCATTAGTGGCGAAGTTTGTAAACAAAAGTTCCAATTTCCCCCAAGAGATGGCATTAGTGAAGAACTTTATACACAAATGTTCCAATTTCCATCATGAGATGGCATTAGTGGCGAAGTTTGTAAACAAAAGTTCCAAATTCCCTCATGAGATGGCATTAGTGGCGAAGTTTGTAAACAAAAGTTCCAATTTCCCCCAAGAGATGGCATTAAGGAAGAACTTTATATACAAATGTTCCAATTTCCCTCATGAGATGGCATTAGTGGCGAAGTTTGTAAACAAAAGTTCCATTTTCCCTCAAGAGATGGCATTAGTGGCGAAGTTTATATACAAAAATTCCAATTTCCCTCAAGAGATGGCATTACCGTCTTAGTATATTCTATAGTACATTTAATGCATCGAATGTCAATTCAATAATGGCTATCGATCTCGGTGTGGACAAAACAAGGAGATCGTGACAATTTGACTTTATTTGATATTTGACAAGTGAGAAAAGAGATGCAAAGATTCTTTCGATAGAAAGAGGCGGGATAATGTTATAATATGTTAATAATCGCTTCCTCTCTGGCAATGGCGTATGACTTAGTGAGAGCATCAGACACGATACCAGGAATGAGGTATGTAGGTGCGTGCTTTTTTACACACCACTTCCGGATTATGTGTGTAAATGGTGTGGAAAAGAAAGCAGTGACATCCCTCATTCCTGTTATCGTCTCTGATGTTGTGTCCACAACGAGATCAATAGCCATAATTGAATTTACATTAGATACATTAAATGTACTATACAATAAACTTCGATACTAAAGCCATCTCTGGAGGGAAATAGGAAATTTTCTTTATAAACTTCGTCAATAATCCCATCCATTGAGGTAAATTGGAACTTTTGTATATAAACTTCTCCACTAATGCCATCTCTAGAGGAAAATTGGAATTTTTGTTTATAAACTTAGCCACTAAATCAATCTCTTGAGAAAAATTAGAACTTTTGTTCCTTCGTCTTCATGCCATCTCTTGAGGAAAATTGGAAGTTTGGTATATAAATTTCGCAACTTATGCCATCTCTTGAGGGAAATTAGAACTTTTGTATATAAACTTCGCCACAATGCCATTTCTTGTGGAAATTTGGAACTTTTGTTTATAAACTTCCTCATATATGCCGTCTCTCGAGGAAAATTGGTACTTTCGTTATTAAACATTGACATTAATGCTGAATCTACAGAAAATTTTGAACTTTTCTTAGCTGAAAAATAAGGATATCACTAAGTAAACTGTTACATTACCATAAGTAGAGATATAATTCAGTATCCTACCTATACTATATTTAGCAAAAGTTTACTTTACTTAGAAAGGCGGGTTAAAAAATAAATGTTAACTCTTTTAACCAAATATCTTTTTCTATTTATAATAATTAAAGAAATGTTTAAACGTTCATGTACCAATATTGCATTAAATTTGATATTTTTCCTATGAATAAGTAACCCAACAGTTTCAAACTTTTGGAGTATATAAAAAGGGTTTATTATATTGATTTTTAATAACGATGTCACTCTATTTGTCAAATGCCTGAGGAAAATAGTGAAAATTAATTTCATTCCTTTTGAAAAAATGTCAAAATATAGATCAAAAGTAATTTTCAGATTTTTTTCAGAATCTTCCAGTTCAGCAGTTTTCGACTATAGCATACGATTAGTAAAATTTGCATTATTGTAAAATTAATCCTTATCACTGTCACCAACCTGTAAAAGTATTATTTAAAATTATGTATTTGAATCTTGATAAACTTGGGTACTACAAATGATAATATAACTTTTTGTTATTAATAAGCCATTCTTAAGCTACATTGGCTTCGAACTTCGAAAACTTCGAAATTTAAAATATTCCACTATATTTTTTTATGTTTTGTATTGTAGATCATATTGTGAAAAGACGCAAAAATGGGAATTTTAGTGAAGTTAAAATTTTTTGATCTATTTCGTATTTATTTTCGGCAGTTATTCAAGATAATATCTAAAACTATACGAACAAACGATACGAAAATGGTTTTTTTAGCGATGTCTATATTTATCCCTATATATTGCGTCTATTTCCGTAATTTCTTTCGAAAGTATCTCTTAAAAACACCGGAAAGGGAAACTTTAGCGAAATATCACGTTGATTAAATTTTGTTTCTCTATTATTGTCGCGGGGAAACTCGGCCGTGATAACTTTGACAGAAGTTTGACCTTTACGATCCTCCCGCTTAGTCTGGTAATGGGAGAGCAAGGGTTTTCCCGGGATTGGGAAACTCACCAATCTTTTCCGGTGCTGTCCTTTTCTTCTCCATGGACTGGCGGCTTCTGTTTAGAACTGCTCACCACTCTCGCCTTGGTGAGGGGGTGAGGAAGGTGAGAGGGGTAAGGAAGGTGGGATAGGCGCGGGAGAATTTAAAATTTGGCCAGCGCGTAAACATACCCCGCCCACCCGAATTTAACAAATTCGCATCCTGGTGCAATATACAATAAAATAAATCTTCTGCGCTAAGAAACGACATAACTAATGAGAAAAAAAATAAAATAAAATAGGTTATATCGTGCGCTGTAAATGAAAGGAAATTAAGGTAATGAATAGGGAAGGATCCCGAATACCTTCACTCTGGAGGGAGCCATCACCAGAGACTTGAACGAAGATCGGTAGCTCACGGTAAAGGTAAATTAAACAGCACACGATTACCTTGGTTCTTAAATAAATTAAAAAGGCAACTAGCCAAAAAAAAAAGTAAATTAGAGAAGAGAAAATTAATCTGATGTGGGAAGAGGCACTAGCTTTATAACAGGCCTCTTTAATATCCCTGATTCAGTTTTTATTTCTACGACTCGGGTTACCCCAGCCGAATCTGGAAAACATTGTGTGACCCTTCCCATTCGCCAACACGACGGGGGTAAATTTGGATCTTTTATTAGGTATAATGTTCCGGGTTGAACAGAGGGGATATTCTTTAACCATTTTGTTCGTTGCTGGAGCGTGTGTAAATATTCATCAGACCACCTTTTCCAAAAATGGTTTTTCATTTGCTCTATGAGCTTCCACCTAGCAGATAGAGAAGCATCCGAATCTCGAGATTGTGGGTCCATTTCAGGCAAATCTAAGATTGGCTGACCAATTAAGAAGTGCCCCGGTGTTAGGCAATTTATTTCGGAAGGGTCTGGCGACAACGAAGCTAATGGTCGTGAATTCAGTACCGCTTCTATCTGGCAAAAGAGTGTGGAATACTCTTCAAAATTCAAGGTGTGTCCGTGAATTACCCGGCGGAGGTGGAACTTAACAGACTTAATTCCCGCCTCCCATAAACCGCCGAAATGCGGAGCGGCAGGAGGATTAAATTTCCACTCTATTCCAGCATCGGGGAACATAGAGGACATCTCTTCTTTATGTCGTGCGGTACGAATATGCTTATACAGCTCCGTCAGGTAACGATCGGCTCCCACAAAATTAGTTCCACAATCTGAATAAATAGTGGAAGGAATTCCCCTACGACAGACAAATCGCCGAAAGGCTGCCATGAACGAGCGAGTCGACAATGACGTAACAATTTCCAAATGCACGGCCTTTGTGCAGAAACAGACAAAAAGACACAGATAGGCTTTCAGCTTAGCTGCATTTCGACGATTGCTGCACTTATAAACAAATGGCCCGCCATAGTCCACTCCCACCACGGCAAAAGGTCGTTGCGGGGTGACTCTAGTGACCGGAAGATCGGCCATGATAGGTTGTAGGACGTTACCTCGATATCGGCTGCAACGCACACACTTTGTTAGTTCCGATTTAATTACCACCCGGACAGACAAAATCCAAAACTTCTGTGAAACGAGCGCTTCTACCGCCCTGGGTTCGCCATGCAAAGATGCGACATGGTAGTGGCGTACAATTAGTCGAGAGAAGAAATCATTTCTCGGGAGCAGCCACGGCTGTTTAGAGCTACTCGCCAGTAACGAATGCTGCAAGCGGCCACCTACCCTAATACACCCGTCTTCATCGATGAAGGGTCGTAGGCGAGCCAGGCTAGGAGGAAGACGACTTCCACCCTTTATAGCTGAATAATAGTCACAAAAATGAAAATTCTGAATAAGTAGGACTACCTTTCTTAATGCAGAAAACCATTCTGTGCCCGATAATGGAGTATCCCGTTTATATTTGAACCCTTTAAGGGCATTCCGGAATCTCAGCACATACGCCATCACACGCACTACCTTTACGTAAGAGGAAAGTCTTCGTATCCATGACAGTGTATCAACTGGAACTCCTAAGGTCCCTACTGTTAATGAATGGGCTTTCAATTCAGGCAGTGATTTATGATCTAACAAGTTTGAATTCCCAGAAGGCCACTCTACCTCCGAGAGCATAAGAAATGGTGGTCCCTGCCAATATAATCTAGCCTCCTTAAGTTGCATGGGTGTTAAGCCCCGCGATATACAGTCGGCAGGATTTAATTTTGACGGAACATATTTCCAATAAGAATATGGAATATAATCATTGATTTCAACCACCCGATTTGCAACGAACATTTTCAGTATATGTGAGGGAGTGTTCAACCATGACAAAACCGTCTGAGAATCTGTCCACGCTGATATTTTATTAAACACGATCTTTCCTCGATAGACATTCATAACTCTGAAAACAAGACGTGCGAGCAAAAGGGCAGCACACAATTCTAACTTAGGAATAGTCAATACCTTCAGAGGCGCTACTTTACTTTTGGCTAGTATAAACTTGATTTTAATATTTCCGGAAGTGGACACGGAACGCAGGTAAATAACAGCGCCATACCCCTTTTCAGATGCGTCGCAAAACCCGATCAATTGGTAATCATTGGCTTCCATATCGTAAATGAAACGAGGTATTTGGATCTTAGCCAATGTCTCAATTTCTGACATAAAATTTTCCCATTGAGTTTTGACTTCTAGAGGCACCGGTTCATCCCATCCAATATTCAATTTCCATAAGGTTTGTAATAGACATTTGCACCAAAATACAATTGGGGACAAACCTCCGATGGGATCAAATATTCGAGCAATATTGGATAACAACATTCTTTTTGAATTAGCTACTCGTTGAAAATTTATTTTATAAGAAAAAACATCTGCATTCACGTCCCAAAAGAGTCCTAATACTTTAACTCGAGTGAAATCATCGCCATCAAAATATATTTGTGATTCGGCATTATCTTCGGAGCAGGTAATCATAAATTCCTTGGAGTTGCTTGCCCATTTATCAAGAGGGAATCCACCTAACTTTAATAGTTCAATTAGCTCTTCCCGTACCTTTTCAGCCTCCGAAACAGAATCCGCACCCCCAAGAATATCATCTATATAACAGCTATTAAGGAGCAATTCCGAGGCACGGGGATATTTCAGACCTTCATCTTGTACTAGTTGGCGAAGAACTCGAAGAGCCAAAAACGGTGATGAAGTTAGTCCATACGTAAGAGTATTCAATTGATAGGACTGTAACGCTTGCGAACCTTCGCGACGCCAAACGATATTTTGAAATAAACGATGCTCCGGAGAAATTAAAATTTGTCTATACATTTTTGTGATATCAGTCACAAATGCAATGTTGTGCAAGCGGAATCCAAGCAAAATATCTAATATATCCTTGTGTAGTTTGGGGCCAACCATACGTAAATCGTTCAGTGATACGTCTAAGTTTCTCTTTGCAGACGCATCAAAAACCACACGAATTTTAGGACCGGTGGGACCTTCCTTTACCACCGCATGGTGTGGGATATAATATAAGCCCAACTTACTAACGGGAGACATATGACCAAGTCTCTCATATTCACTCAAAAACTTCTCATACTCCGCTTTCAATTGTGTCTTTTGTGATAAACGTCGTTCTAAATTTAACCATCTATCAACTGCATAATCATAAGACTGCCCCATATCTGTAGGTAATCGCTTAAACGGAAGCGAAACTATATACCGGCCAAATTTATCTCTTGTGCAAGTATCTCTAAATATTTTTTCACACAAATCATCTTCCGGATTGGTATGCATTTTTTCAGAAGCCTCTTCCAACTGCCAAAACTCTTTTAACTGATTATTTAAGGCAGAATCCTGAATGGTGAAGCCAGTTAAATTAGGAACAGAACAAGGGACAGTAGCAGTCGACAGTGAACCGAAAACAATCCACCCGAATATTGATTTTAATGCAATTAGATTACTCTGGGGCAGCATCCTTCTACCTCCGGTTAAAATTTGTGGAAACAAGTCCATTCCCAATAACATCTCCACGTTAGCAGGCTGATCAAATGAAGGATCGGCCAAGAAAAGATCCGAAAATTCACCCCTTACCTCAGAGGGAAGCATTACGCTTGGTAATGGCCCTGCGATTTTGGGTAAAACAACAGCATGCGTCATTAAAATGGTATTGGGAGATTGACGAGGTGAAACCGTACATTGAACATAAGTCTTCGGCCCTTTTATACGTGTCTTCGACAATCCCAAAAGTGAACCATGATAAGGAAAACGAGGCAATTTCAATCTCTTGGCAGCTTCGTCCGAAATCGCCGAGATCATAGAACCCGAATCCACTAATACGCGGATGGAATTCGCCCTTCCTTCACGGTCAAAAACGGAAATTACTGCAGTCCCTAAAACAATCAACTGAGAATTGTTGCATTGAATACATGAGGTAAACTGAATTCGAGGAGGGGGCGAGGAGGTTTCATTTTCCCCGCCCACCGTTTCTGAACGCGATGGAGAATGCAACGAATTGCGATTTACTTCCGGGAATTGGCCTCTTATTTCCTCTTTCGAACTATGCATTGAGGTGTTATGTCTACGATGGCATTTTAGGCAGCGGAGCCTTTTGACTGGGCACCTCGGCGACCAATGTCCGGTTTTCAAACAATTAAAACATAACTTTCTTGAGCGTACAAAGGACTCACGCTGACTAGCTCCCATCTCTAGGTATCTCGGGCACTTAGAGAGCGGTCTAGGACAACTGGCCGCCGCCGACTCGCCGCCGCCAACTGGCCGCCGCCAACTGGCCGCCGGGCCAACTGGTCGCGGGGCCAACTGGCCGCGGGGACAACTGGCCGCGGGGACAACTGGCCGCGGGGACAACTGGCCGCGGGTACAACTGGCCGCGGGGACAACTGGCCGCTGGAACGGGAAATAGTGGCAATGGTGTTATATCAATTATAATAAGTGAAGGAATTTCCCAACAACTTACTGCTTTCATAGGAAATGCTACGCAAAGCTAATATTTATTTAAAAAACATGATATTTTATATAATTCCCCATAATTTAAAGCAAAAATGTAGTAACCTCTTATAAAAATATGCTTCACTAAACCTCATAATAGGAATTCATCCATTTTAATTAAAATCACATGTAACAACAAGGAGATGAAATTGCTATTTTATTTTAGGTTAATGTCGGACCAAAAATGGTACAGATCTGGACTTTGAGGCTTTTTCTTACAAAGATGCGCGATTATAATGGTACTTGTCGTACACAATTTTAAAGAGCAACTTATTTTCTTTATTATGATATCCATTAGACGTCAGCGTTGTTCCCCTACCTCATCTGAGACGATGTGAAGCAAATCAAAACTCGGTGGATTCGCGGAAGTTCTCGACTCGATCATGGTCACACGATTACTGAACAACAACCATGTCTCACAGGAATACCAAACCTTTAACACAACCTTATCATAAAGTCTTACGTCTTGCTGTACAATTTGACAGCAGGATCTTGATTGATTCAGATTTGAGAAGCACCTGAATTAGGAAGCGATCTCGTACAAAATGTCTTCTATAAATTGAAATGTTGGAGTTTTCACTCCACACTCTTTGATCGATTTAAATAAATAAAAAGAAGCATTTTTTCTAGAATGATTACGAGAGGAGATACTAAATCGTAACTAAAAACTCATTTTCAACTAGTTGATTATATTTCAAACTTGAGGTTTTTAATCATGTAATCGTTATCGTAAAAGAAAATCAAAGTTTTACCATAGTCTTACGAAGGGTCGTATAACCTTATGAATTTGAATAAGAAAGTGCATTCACTTATGTTTAATAATTGGTAAATGGTTTGAGTTCCTAACAATCTAAGCTTCTTCCATATTTCTTGGCAAACTAGGTTTTAGCTTGAAATTTTATATATTGCTACAAATTGTAGTTATTTAATGTTGTGCATAGAGATGTCGTCATAGAAAACTTAACCCCAGCATCTATCCACGTTCTTGAAACATATTACTTTCATTTCGCTAAGTACACCAAATATAATAATGTAAACGCTAGTAATCTGTTTTAAATGGGAGAAATGTGCAACGGCCAACATCGAACCTAGATCTTTTTAGTAATTCTTTCTATGTAGGCAAATAATAAATATCCATTTGTAACCATGTCTGTAAATTCAAGTTGAAATGTTGGCTGCAACTGACTCGAACGATGTCTTACTTTACCGATATATTCACTATGAGAGAAAACTTAATATGCCCTGGACTTGAACCCAGGAGTTATATGTACGTAGATATTTTTTTTCGGAAACGTTTTCCCAACCTCCATCTTTGTTCGCTCCAACAGCTTCTTATGGTTTTGATAAGTGCACCAAAAAATAATGAAAAACGACCCCAATGCATTTTAAATGGGTGACTATTTCACCGGCCTAGTATCGAACCAAGGATGTGTGAAAATTCAAGTTGAAATATTGGCAGCAACTGACGAATGCAGACGATTTTTTTTCGTATTTTTTTATAATCGTGACTTTTAGGACATTTTACTCCACGGCAACGTAAATAATTAGGATACAGAGTTAATTTCTTTCTCTTGAGTAATTAAATATTTGCTTCAACTAACACAAAAACACTTTTTGTCACAGCTACTTTCATTCAGTCAGAATAAGACTTCAAATTTTAAAAACTGTGATTTCACATCTCTGATCAATATATTTGATGCCAACTTCAAAACGAACTTCACGTAAAGTAATTTTTTGATAACTAATTTAAAAACTTGCTCAAGTCATTAAATATTTACCAAGAAAATTTTATTGGGCTATCTATACGGCAATATACTTAAAATTAGATTTAAAACATACTAAGTCCAAGATTCTCTGTTTCGCATCCCTCTTAATTTTGAAATGTGCATATGATTCTGTTTTACTTATAACACGGGTTAACCTATGTTTAATTTTCATTTTTCTTGTTCATTATTCCTATTTGTTTTTCGTTTATTTTTATGGTTGCATTGCATTTTCATTTTCTGGTCTATATATCGTGTGCATTTATCTCAAGGTGTTAATAGCGAAAGTTAATAAACTGTTAAATATTCCTTCAACCTTTCTATTTTCATTTTTTAACCTCAGTGAATTCTGATAAATGATGCATCGAAAGCGCAAATATATTTAATGTTATTTCGTTGGAGATCAACGGATACTACAGCCGAAGAGTTGTGTAGTTGCTGTATATTGCTGGCGATTGGAATTCAAGAAAACTGTAATAAAGTAGAGGGAAATATAGAAGAAGCTTAGATTGTTAGGAACTCAAACGATTTACCAATTATTGAACATAAGTGAATGCACTTTCTTATTCAAATTCATAAGGTTTTACGACCCTTCGAAAGACTGTGGTAAAAATTTGATTTTCTTTTACGATAACGATTAAGGGATTAAAACCCGCAAGTTTGAAATATAATTAACTAGTTAAAAATGAGTTATTAGTTACGAATTAGTATCTCCTCTCGTAATATATCTAGAAAAAATGCATTTATGTTTATTTAAATCGATCAAAGAGAGTGGAGTGAAAATTTCAACATTTCAATTTATAGAAGAAATTTTGTACGACATCGATTCTTAATTCAGGTGCTTCTCAAATTTGAATTAATCAAGATCTGCTGTTGAAATTGCACAGCAAGCCTTAAGATTTTATGCCAAGGTTTTATTAAAGGTTTGGTATTCCTGTGAGACATGGTTGTTGTTTAGTAGGGTGGATCGAAAAACTTTTTTCTAAAATCCGTCAAGTGCTTAAAGTTTGTGGTTGATGGTCTTAAAAGTTTTAAAGTTTTGTGAAGAATGTCAAGTGTTTGCATTTTTCCTGATGGTTTCTCAATGTGATTTAATGGCAGAGAAGTACTTATATTGCTTGGTTGTTGCTTAATATTAAAGAATTAGTACGTTTGAATCAAGGAAAATAGATTCTCATTTCGCCAAAATTCGTCAAAATACGACAATATACAGAAATCTTACGGATGTTGGTTAGACAGTAGGGTGGGTCGTTTTGTCATTTTCTTTCTGATAGAAATGATTACACGGCAAAAGTGGCACACCCGCATTACTGATATAATTTTCTTTCCAAATCAAATACTATCTTTTGTGAGAATTGTTGCCTCGAAGTTTCGGCAAGAAACGTTAAAATTGCAAAAAAATTCTAGTTCGATTCAAACGAATATTTTTTTGGATAAAGATATGTCCTTTCCGACGCAAACTGTCACTCAAGCCTCTATATGTCGCATAAATGCTTCTGAATCGGGCAGAGATGTCTCCTATGGGGTACAAAAAACTTCTATTTACTTAGTTCTAAATTAATTTGCCTCCTATTCTGGTCCCATAGGAGTCATCTCTGCCCTATACAAAGGCATATAAGTACCATATTTAGGCTAGAAGGACAGATTTAGTCGCAAATGACATATCTTTATCCGAAAAATATTCGTTTTAACCGAACTAGAATTTTTGGAAATTTTAAATTTTTTGCCGAAATTTCGAGGCAAAAATTCTCACAAAAAATATAATTTCCTTTCCTAATAAAATACTATCAGTAATGCGAGTGTGCCACTTTTGCAGGGTTTTACATTTCTATCAGAAAAAAGAGACAAAACGACCCACCCTACTGTCTAACCAAGATCCGTAAGATTTCTGTATGTTTTGTGAATTTTGGCCAATTTTGGCGAACTGAGAATCCATTTTCCTTGATTCAAACCAACTAAATCTTTAATATTAAGCAAAGGCCAGGCAATATATATCTATTATATATAGACACTTCTCCGGATATACCTATATATGTAGATATATCTATTATATATAGATATACAAAATTAAGAATTCGTTATCCCCATATAATTCCAAAGAGTAATGTAAATAGCTTTCTGGGATCGTACCAAGGACGATCAATCAAATCTAAAACACATCTTTAAAAGATATCTATGATTCTATCTATATGCCAAATTTCAAGTTTCTACAGTATTGGGAAGGGGTTCAAAATAATTCTTAAAAATCGGATCATTTACTGATTGTAGAGACGCCCGGTGTCGAACCAAGGACATATTGGTAGCTATGAATGCACAGTATGACTTGTAAGGACTTGATCTTATCTCATGCAAAGTTTGAAGTTGATATCATGCCGGGAAGTACCTAAACTTTGTTTCCGTTATCTCCATAAAAAATGCATTGAGGAATGTAAATGGCTATCTGAAATCGAACCAAGGACAATCAGCGAGGCTTTCAACAACGTAAATAAAAGATATTTACGATCTTTATCCACATGCCGAGTTTCAAATTTCTATCTTATCGAGAAGTGGTTTAAAAAACTTAATGTGGTAATGCCTTTAGGACATGATGGTTTTTTTAACCTAAAATAAAATAGTAATTTCGTCTCCTTGTTGTTACATACGATTTCAATTAACATGGATGAATTCCTATTATAAGGTTTTGTGGAGCGTATTTTTATACGAGGTTATTACATTTTTGCTTTAAATTATGAAGAATTATATAAAATATCATGTTTATTTAAATAAATATTAGCTTTGCGTAACATTTCCTATGAAAGCAGTAAGTTGTTGGGAAATTCATTCACTTATTATAATTGATATAACACCATTGCCACTATTTCCCGTTCCAGCGGCCAGTTGTCCCCGCGGCCAGTTGTACCCGCGGCCAGTTGTCCCCGCGGCCAGTTGTCCCCGCGGCCAGTTGTCCCCGCGGCCAGTTGGCCCCGCGGCCAGTTGGCCCGGCGGCCAGTTGGCGGCGGCCAGTCGGCCGCGGCGAGTCGGCGGCGGCCAGTTGTCCCATCCCGCTTAGAGAGATCATGCGATGCCGAGCATAAAATACACTTCGGAGTTAGAGGGGAGCTGACCCGCCCCCTTTCACCGCGACTGTCTGCCGTTGCAAGGGACACGGTCGGTTTATCTCGCACAGCTCGTGATCCTCCACGAAAAGAAAATTTTGGAATTGTACCTTGAGAACTTTGAAGGACGTTCACATGACGTTTGACGAATGCTATGAGTTGGGAAACTGTAGGAAAACCTTCAGCCTTATTAGACTCTTCAAATTTCGTCAACGTCGCGGGATCCAAACTTCGGGCAGCCAGCCGATACAAAAAGAATTCACCCATATCGGGAATATTTAAAGTTTTTAAAGAAGCATAAACTTCAGAAAATGTGGTAACAAAGTTTTGAAGGTTACGAAGGGATGCTTCAACAATGGGAGGAAATCCCAACAATTTATCGACGTAATTAAAACCCAACAACTTTGGATTGTCAAAATATTCCGACAATTCCTTCCAGGCCACAGAATAATATGCCTCGCCAAATGGAACTGAACCAATGAGAGCCAAAGCCTCACCCGATAAGGCAGTTTTTAAATATGAAAACTTTTCGGTCTGAGAAATATCTTCCCGATCGTGAACAATCGATTTAAACAGATCCCGAAAAGCCTCCCAGTCCGCAAATGCACCTGAAAATTGCGGAATCTTAATTTTAGGCAAGGAACACCTTTGAGACGAAAGTGAACGATGTAAAGAATTAAGCCGCTCATCGTCATTTGATTCCCGCTTTGCCTCTATTAACTCACGTACCGAGAGCGTTTGATAATATTCTGATTCAACTTCTCGAGCTCTTTCAAGATCTTGATTTAAAACGTCTACTTGGCCGGATTTATGGCAAAATTCCACAATTTGTTCCTGATGCACCTGAAAATTATTGTACACATTTGATAACTCGGCACATCGGGCCTTAAATACTCCCATTTTATCCCGTTCAATGAGCTCCAGAGGGGCTTCGGCTACTTCCACCGACAACTCTTTCGCCGCCTTAATCGTAGCCCCTAACATATCCCTTTTAAATCTCATCAATTTTAATCTGGAACTAAACTGCTCTCTTGTCTGAGCGGGTACCCCTTTCTGTTCCTCAGGGTTCGGCATTGTAACAAAACGCCCGCCTTAATAATTAAATTGCACCAAGATGGAACATAAAATATCCAAAAACCAAAAAATCCCAAAAAACGAAAATTCCCGGGTTTCGGCACCAAAATGTCGCGGGGAAACGCGGCCGTGATAACTTTGACAGAAGTTTGACCTTTACGATCCTCCCGCTTAGTCTGGTAATGGGAGAGCAAGGGTTTTCCCGGGATTGGGAAACTCACCAATCTTTTCCGGTGCTGTCCTTTTCTTCTCCATGGACTGGCGGCTTCTGTTTAGAACTGCTCACCACTCTCGCCTTGGTGAGGGGGTGAGGAAGGTGGGATAGGCGCGGGAGAATTTAAAATTTGGCCAGCGCGTAAACAATTATCATCATATCGTAGAGATTATATCGAAACAAATAACCTAATTGGATCATTTTTGCGTAATTTCAATTTTTCTCCTCTAGTATGCCTTTAATTTCCTCATTCTGTGTGATAATATTGCAAAAAGCATCGAAAAGGGATAATTTTCCCGAAATTTCAGTAATTATCCAATATTTTGCCTTTAGTATTCTCGTTTGAACGAAATAATATCGTAAAAAAGAATCAAAGAGGGATAATTTAAGAGAAATTTCAAAGATTAATTATCTATTATGCCTTTATTAACCTCATTCACCGGAGATATCGTAAAAAGAAACGAAAAGGGATAATTTTGGAGAAATCATTCCATCATTATCCTCTATTTTGCTTTTAAATTCCTCGTCCGAACGAGTTTATATTGAAAAATCTGATGTGGCCAGCACATGACTTTCTCCATCTATATAAGATGTAAATATTTATCTACGACAGTATTTTCGAACTCTATATTCGGTCTAAACTTGGATGATAAGTGATTAATTTCTTTCATATTATCTTTTAGGTCACAAACATTATAAATAATGATCTTCGGGACATGTTCGATGACAAACGATGAAGTGGCCTTTCGCCCCAGCGCCCAGAGCGCCCACAACTTAATTAATCAGATACTTCCGGTATATTAGTATATCACAAATAACTCCTAAACAATCAGTGATACAAAAATATGTTTCATACAAAAGTTATAGTAAATTTTATTTTCTAAAAAGTTTTAAATAATAGTATATACCCACATATCATATCCATGGAGATATTTTGTAAAAACCAGAAATGTACTTTGAAGAATGAAGCTCGACTTCCGGTAAACCGATTTACTCCAAACACTCTTAAACTCTAACGATATCAAGCAAAATACTATATATGAAATTTGGTGTTGATCCGAAAAATAGTTTTTATGTTAGAGCACCCACAAAGTACATAATCAGCTACTTCCGGTTTATCGGTATGAAAGAATAACTACTAATCAACCGGTGATACAAAAATATATTAAATACAAAAGTTGTACTGAACAACATTATCTGAAACTTTTATAGGGAATACAATATACCATTATATCATATTAATGGAGATATTTTGAAAACCTGAAATGGACTTTGATGAATGAAGCTCGACTTCCAGTTAACCGTTTTACTCCAAAAACTAATCAACTCTGGCAGCGCACACAGCATTACTATATATGAAATTTGGTATTGATACGACTAATAGTTTCCACGTTAGAGCGCCCACTATCACACACACACATACACACACACACACACACACACACACATACACACATACACACATACACACATACACACATACACACATACATCATCCCGAAAATGGTCAAAACGTATTCTAAGGATCCCAAAACATGTATTTCCGTCGAAATCTCGAAGTCAATTTTCTTCATGAAAACAGTACTTTCACTTTACTTCGTATATGGAGGAAGTAAAAATCAATGGAATGGGATAGTTTTAGCGATTTCTTAATAATTATCCTCACCTTCGCCAATAATCTCCTCGTGTGAACGTAATGTATCGTAAAAAGAAACGAAAAAGGGTAATTTTAGCTAAATTTCAATAATAATATTCTACTCTGCCTTTATAATCCAATAGTGCCTTTAATTTCCTCATTCTTTGTGATATTTTTGCAAAACGCAACGAAAAGGGATAATTTTCCCGAAATTTCATAAATTATCCAATATTTTGCCTTTAGTATTCTCGTTTGAACGAAATAATATCGCAAAAAAGAATCGAAAAGGGATAATTTAAGAGAAATTTCAAAAATTAATTATCTATTAGGCCTTTATTAACCTCATTCACAGGAGATATCGTAAAAAGAAACGAAAAGGAATAATTTTGGAGAAATCATTCCATCATTATCCTCTATTTTGCTTTTAAATTCCTAGTCCGAACGAGTTAATATTGAAAAAATCTGATGTGGCCAGCACATGACTTTCTCCATATCTATAAGATGTAAATATTTATCTACGACAGTATTTTCGAACTCTATATTCAGTCTAAACTTGGATGATAAGTGATTAATTTCTTTCATATTATCTTTTAGGTCACAAACATTATAAATAATGTTTTTCGGGACATGTTCGATGACAAACGATGAAGTGGCCTTTCGCCCCAGCGCCCAGAGCGCCCACAACTTAATTAATCAGCAACTTCCGGTTTATCAGTATTTCACAAATAACTCCTAAACAATCAGTGATACAAAAATATGTTTCATACAAAAGTTATAGTAAATTTTATTTTCTAATAAGTTTAAAATAATAGTATATACCTACATATCATATCCATGGAGATATTTTGTAAAAACCGGAAAGGCACTTTGAAGAATGAATCTCGACTTCCGGTAAACCGATTTACTCCAAAAACTAATCAACTATGACAGTGCAAACCACAGTACTATAAATGAAATTTGGTATTGATACGACTAATAGTTTCCACGTTAGAGCGCCCACTATCACACACACACACAAACCAACACACACATACACACAGACATCATTCCGAAAATGGTCAAAACGTGCTCTAGGGACCCCAAAACATGCATTTCCGTCGAAATCTCGAAGTCGATTTTTTTCATGAAGAGGATACTTACTCTATACTTCGTATATGGAGAAAGTAAAAATCAACGGAAAGGGATAGTTTTACCGAATTCTTAATAATTATCCTCACCTTCGCCAATTTTATCCTCGTTTGAACGTGATTATATCGAAAAAGAAACGAAAAAGGGTAATTTTAGCTAAATTTCAAATAATATTCTCTATCATCCCATATTACCATCGTTTGAAAGAAATAATATCATAAAAAGCAACGAAAAGGGACACTTTTAGAAAATTTCAATAATTATTTTCTATTTTGATTTTATAATCCTCGTTTGAACGAGATTATATTTTAAAAATATATCGAAAAAGGTTAATTTTTGTGAAATTTCAATAATTTTATCTATTTTGCCTTTATTATCCTTGTTTCAACGAGATAATATTGGAAAAATTCAACGATAATGGATGTATTAGGCGAAATTTCAATAAAAAACCTAAAAGTTTCAATCTCTTGGAGTATGTAAAAAGGGTTTATTATATTGAATTTTAATAACGAAGTCACTCTATGTTTCAAATGCCAATAATATCCTCGTTCGAACGTGATTCTATCGTAAAAAGAAACGAAAAAGGGTAATCTTAGCTAAATTTCAATAATTATACTATATTCTGCCTTTATGATCCAATGTTGAACGAGATAATATGGAAATATGCAATGAAAAGGGAAAAATTTAGCGAAATTTCAATATGGAAAGGGTAAAGGTGACTTTGCACATAAGGGCGTGCACCCAGGAAAATTCCCAAGGAAAAACGGACTTGAAAAAAGTCTGACAGGGCTTGGAATCGAACCCGGGATCTTCCTCTAACCGGGAGGCTGCCTTAACCATCTTAAAAAGTTCTAGTCGGGTAGCCTAGATGGTTAAGGCAGCCTTCCGGTTAGAGGAAGATCCCGAGTTCGATTCCCGGCCCTGTCAGACTTCTTTCAAGTCCGTTTTTCCTTCGGAATTTCAATAATTATCCTCAATTTTGTAATTATCATCCCGCTTTGAACGAGAAAATTTTGAAAATATGAAACGAAAAGGGAAAATGTTTGCGAAATTTCAAAACGTATCCTCTATTTTGCCATTTTAATCCTCCTTTGAACGAGATAATATTGAAAAAAATGAAACGAAAAGGGATAATTTTTGCGAAATCTCAAAAATTATCCTCCATTTTACCTTTTTCACCTCTTTTGAACGAGAAATGTCGAAAATAGCAACGAAAACAGATAGTTTGAGCGAAATTTCAAATAATATCCTCTATCTTGCCCTTATTATCCTCGTTTGAAAGAAATAATATCGTAAAAAGCATCGAAAAGGGATAAATTAGGAAAATTTCAATAATAACTTTCTATTTTGAATTTATTATCCTCGTCTGGTTGAGATTTGATCGTAAATAGAAACGAAAAGGGATAATTTTATCGAAGTTTTTATCATTATCTTCTATTTTGCCTTAACCTTCCTCGTTTCACCGAGTTAACATTAGAAAAAAACAAAAATGATAGCGTTATATGAATAATTTCCCTCTATTTTGCCTTTATTTTCCTCGTATGCAATACATTCTATCGTAAAAAAAAACCCAAAAGGAATATTTTAGCTAAAATACAGTAATTAAATTCAGTTTTCCCTTTATTTTCTTCGTGTGAACGAGATTATATTGAATAATATATCGAAAAAGGTAATAATTGAAATTTCACAAAAATTAACCTATCTATTTTGCCTTTATTATCTTCGATTCAACGAGATAATATGGAAAAATTCAACGATAATGGATGAATTTAGCGAAATTTCAATAACATTTCTCTATTTTGAATATAATATTCTCGTTTGAACGAAATAAAATCTTTAAAAAGTAGCAAAAAGGGATTATATTGGAGAAATTTCAATAATTTTTTATCTATTTTGCCTTTAATATCCTCGTTCAAACAAGATAATATTGTGAAAATGCAACGAAAAGAGATAATTTTCGCGAAAATGCAATAATTATCGTCTATTTTGCATTATTATCCTATTTTGAACGAGATAATCGTAATGACAGAGCTTCCAATTTTCCTCAAGAGATGGCATAAGTGGCAAAGTTTGTAAACAAAAGTTCCAATTTCCATCATGAGATGGCATTAGTGGCGAAGTTTATATACAAAAATTCCAATTTCCCTCAATAGATGGCATTACCATGGGTATGGATGGCTATCGATCTCGGTGTGGACAAAACAAGGAGATCGTGACAATTTGACTTTATTTGATATTTGACAAGTGAGAAAAGGGATACAAAGATTCCTTCGATAGAAAGAGGGGGGATACTATTATAATATGTTAATAATCGCTTCCTCTCTGGCAATGGTGTATGACTTAGTGAGAGCATCAGACACGATACCAGGAATGAGGTATGTAGGTGCGTGCTATTTTACACACCACTTCCGGATTATGTGTGTAAATGTTGTGGAAAAGAAAGCAGTGACATCCCTCATTCCTGTTATCGTCTCTGATGTTGTGTCCACACCGAGATCAATAGCCATAATTGAATTTACATTAGATACATTAAATGTACTATATAATAAACTTCGATACTAAAGCCATCTCTGGAGGGAAATAGGAAATCTTCTTTATAAACTTCGTCAATAATCCCATCCATTGTGGTAAATTGGAACTTTTGTATATAAACTTCTCCACTAATGCCATCTCTAGAGGAAAATTGGAATTATTGTTTATAAACTTCCCACTCATGCCATCTCTTCAGGGAAATTGGAAGTTTTGTATATAAATTTCGCAACTTATGCCATCTCTTGAGGGAAATTGGAACTTTTGTATGTAAACTTATCCACTAAATCAATCTCTTGAGGAAAATAGGAACTTTTGTTAAACTTCGTCTCTCATGCCATCTCTTGAGGAGAATTGGAAGTTTTGTATATAAATTTCGCAACTTATGCCATCTCTTGAGGGAAATTGGAACTTTTTTTTAAACTTCCTCATATATGCCGTCTCTCGAGGAAAATTGGTACTTTCGTTATTTAACATTGACATTAATGCTGAATCTCCAGAATATTTTGAACTTTTCTTAACTGAAAAATAAGGATATCACTAAGTAAACTGTTACATTACCATAAGTAGAAATATAATTCAGTATATTACCTATACTATGTTTAGCAAAAGTTTACTTTAACTAGAAAGGCGGGTTAAAAAATAAATGTTAACTCTTTTAACCAAATATCTTTTTCTATTTATAATAATTAAAGAAATGTTTAAACGTTCATGTACCAATATTGCATTAAATTTGATATTTTTCCTATGAATAAGTAACCCAACAGTTTCAAACTTTTGGAGTATATAAAAAGGGTTTATTATATTGATTTTTAATAACGATGTCACTCTATGTTTCAAATGCCTGAGGAAAATAGTGAAAATTAATTTCATTCCATTCGAAAAAATGTCAAAATATAGCTCAAAAATAAATTTCAGATTTTTTCAGAATCTTCCAGTTCAGAAGTTTTCGACTATGGCATACGATTAGTAATATTTGCATTATTGTAAAATTAATCCTTATCACTGTCAACAACCTGTAAAAGTATTATTTAAAATTATATCTTTGAATCTTGATAAACTTTGGTCATACAAATGATATTACAACTTTTTGTTATTAATGAGCCATTCTTAAGCTACATCAGCTTCGAACTTCGAAAACTTCGAAATTTAAAATATTCCCCTATATTTGTTTTTTATGTTTTGTATTCCAGATCATATTGTGAATAGACGCAAAAATGGGAATTTTAGTGAAGTTAAAATTTTTTGCTCTATTTTGCCATTATTTTCGCCAGTTATTAAGATAATATCTTAAATATGTATTTGAATCTTGATAAACTTGGGTACTACATATGATATTATAACTTTTTTGTTATTAATAAGCCATTCTTAAGCTACATTGGCTTCGAACTTCGAAAACTTCGAAATTTAAAATATTCCACAATATTTTTTTATGTTTTGTATTGTAGATCATATTGTGAAAAGACGCAAAAATGGGAATTTTAGTGAAGTTAAAATTTTTTGCTCTATTTCGTATTTATTTTCGGCAGTTATTCAAGATAATATCTAAAACTATACGAACAAACGATACGAAAATGGTTTTTTTAGCGATGTCTATATTTTTTCCTATATATTGCGTTTATTTCCGTAATTTCTTTCGAAAGTATCTCTTAAAAACACCGGAAAGGGAAACTTTAGCGAAATATCACTTTGATTAAATTTTGTTCCTCTATTATCATCATATCGTAGAGATTATATCGAAACAAATAACCTAATTGGATCATTTTTGCGAAATTTCAATTTTTCTCCTCTAGTATGAGTTTAATTTCCTCATTCTGTGTGATAATATTGCAAAAAGCAACGAAATGGGATAATATTGGAGAAATCATTCCATCATTATCCTCTATTTTGCTTTTAAATTCCTAGTCCGAACGAGTTAATATTGAAAAAATCTGATTTGGCCAGCACATGACTTTCTCCATATATATAAGATGTAAATATTTATCTACGACAGTATTTTCGAACTCTATATTCAGTCTAAACTTGGATGATAAGTGATTAATTTCTTTCATATTATCTTTTAGGTCACAAACATTATAAATAATGTTTTTCGGGACATGTTCGATGATAAACGATGAAGTGGCCTTTCGCCCCAGCGCCCAGAGCGCCCACAACTTAATTAATCAGCAACTTCCGGTTTATCAGTATTTCACAAATAACTCCTAAACAATCAGTGATACAAAAATATGTTTCATACAAAAGTTATAGTAAATTTTATTTTCTAATAAGTTTAAAATAATAGTATATACCTACATATCATATCCATGGAGATATTTTGTAAAAACCGGAAATGCGCTTTGAAGAATGAATCTCGACTTCCGGTAAACTGATTTACTCCAAAAACTAATCAACTATGACAGCGCAAACCACAGTACTATATATGAAATTTGGTATTGATACGACTAATAGTTTCCACGTTAGAGCGCCCACTATCACACACACACACAAACCAACACACACACACACACAGACATCATTCCGAAAATGGTCAAAACGTGCTCTAGGGACCCCAAAACATGCATTTCCGTCGAAATCTCGAAGTCGATTTTTTTCATGAAGAGGATACTTACTCTATACTTCGTATATGGAGAAAGTAAAAATCAACGGAAAGGGATAGTTTTACCGAATTCTTAATAATTATCGTCACCTTCGCCAATTTTATCCTCGTTTGAACGTGATTATATCGAAAAAGAAACGAAAAAGGGTAATTTTAGCTAAATTTCAAATAATATTCTCTATCTTCCCTTATTACCCTCGTTTGAAAGAAATAATATCATAAAAAGGAACGAAAAGGGACACATTTAGAAAATTTCAATAATTATTTTCTATTTTGATTTTATTATCCTCGTTTGAACGAGATTATATTTTAAAAATATATCGAAAAAGGTTAATTTTTGTGAAATTTCAATAATTATTATCTATTTTGCCTTTATTATCCTTGTTTCAACGAGATAATAATGGAAAAATTCAACGATAATGGATGTATTAGGCGAAATTTCAATAAAAAACCTAAAAGTTTCAATCTCTTGGAGTATGTAAAAAGGGTTTATTATATTGAATTTTAATAACGAAGTCACTCTATGTTTCAAATGCCAATAATATCCTCGTTCGAACGTGATTCTATCGTAAAAAGAAACGAAAAGGGTAATCTTAGCTAAATTTCAATAATTATTCTCTATTCTGCCTTTATAATCCATGTTGAACGAGATAATATTGAAATATGCAACGAAAAGGGAAAAGTTTGGCGAAATTTCAATAATTATCCTCAATTTTGTAATTATTATCCTGCTTTGAACGAGATAATATTTAAAATATGAAACGAAAAGGGAAAATGTTTGCGAAATTTCAAAAATTATTCTCCATTTTACCTTTTTTATTTCTATTTAAACAAAAAGTTCCAATTTCCCTCAAGAGATGGCATTAGTGGCGAAGTTTATGAACCAAAGTTTCAATTTTCCTCAAGAGATGGCATTGTCGATAGACTTTGCAAATGAAATATACTTTTCCTCAGTGTTCGGAATCACATGAATTTTTTATCATCATAGTCTAACTGGCGAACCAAGAAATGACCGTCATACGATGAAAGATTATGAATAAACACAGGTAGAAAATTTGGCATTTTGTACTGCAGGTTGCAAAAAGAATGTGCGGGCCCTCGATACTTACTGTCAAGTGATCGTGATCTCTAACGGCATCTGACTTCAACTCTTTACGACAAATATGACAAGACAACGCATTCTTAAAATTTTCCTCTTCTTCCGGGCTAAGCGATTCCATTGGCACCACGTTTTTATACAACTTGAATACTCTCTCTGCTTCCTCTTTCATTTTCTGCATAAAGATCTGTGTGGTATTGGGAACTCGGTAAAGCTGTGGTGTCTCACATCCATTGGTCGTTATGAGAACATAGCAAAAGCTGAATGGTTCGTATAGTTACTCTATGGTTCGTGTTTCTGAATAGCGTGCGTGTAGGATGCGTTAGTTAAAGATTCACAAGTGTTGATACCTTGGAGAATACATTCAAAGTCTGCATATATTACATAAGGAACTGGAAATGAATTCCCCGAGTTTGGTAAATTTTAATATCTAAT
This sequence comes from Sympetrum striolatum, assembly GCA_947579665.1. Lineage (NCBI taxonomy): Eukaryota > Metazoa > Arthropoda > Insecta > Odonata > Libellulidae > Sympetrum > Sympetrum striolatum. The sequence continues at coordinate 46,683,699 of OX388345.1, read as the reverse complement.
CCTCCTCGATAGGAAGCTCCATTCTCGCTGGTTTTTTACTATTCCTGTATGCGCCTCTAATTTTTTCGTCATGATAATGCATGAAGCATCGTTTTCAAATGTAAATTCTATGACATTTTTGTTATCTGAAGATGGATTAGACACTCAAAGTTTTTAATCCAACAATAATGTGCCGTGTTGTCATATGTAATATATAATAGGTAACGATGATCTGCGAGCTCGGTATTTACAATTTTTATTGGATAGACATTGTTTTTTTTTCGTCTAGCCCAAAAACGTTAATAGAATCTTATTTGTTCGCTCGAATTTAGGAATATTGGAGAGTTTGACTGGGTATTCAATACAATCTCAATCGTACCCATTGTCGAATCCATCCGTATTATATTGGTAGACTCGTTGAGGGTCTTCACAGTGGCGCAGCCAGGATTTACCAATGGGGGGTCCAAGGCTGAGGAAACGAAAAAAATGCCTACTTTACAGGGGAAAGTATATTCATGCCCGCTACTTACTGCAATATATGTCAATTCTCTCAAAAACTAAATATATTGAAAACTAGAGGAGTTTAACACTTATGTGGCCAACTTATTACACTTTGCAAGATAGTAGTTTACATAAGCAAACAATTCGAAACTTAACAAGTGTATTGTTTGGATTTCTGGTTTGAATACGTCCAACATCTATTTAAAACTCAGTTTTATCTATGCTGAAGTTTTTAGTGATGTAGATATAAACTTTCCGAGTCTTCGAGAGTTTTTTCTTCCTAGAGGTTGCAAAGCTTGGGAAGGAAAAAAATAGTTACGGTTATTTGGTAAGTGATATATAATGTAACATCCACTCATTTGTTCCCCCATATTGGCGCACCCATGCTTATTTTATTATCTTTCCTTATTTGACTATATCATCAGCAGATTTTGGCATTTAACTGAAATATCGCTTGCCAAGAAAACGCCATCAATTTATAAAAATAATGATATAAAGTATATATACAGCTTATTGCACAAGGTTTGTATGAGAAACAAAAAATCATTTATATCAGATGAAATTTTCTGCCAGGCTTACAATTAAACCTGATTTCTTTATTTATGTATTAGCTAAGTATTTTATTGAATGCGTCACATACCGAAAATTAAAAATACGGCTGCATTAAAAAATACTCTTGATTATAGTTGATATTATAATTGAACTTGCAGTAATAAAGTCACATACCAAGGTGAAAAAAATGAAGATGTCAACTTAAATTTATTTAGACTATATAATAGGTGGTTTAACCAGAAAAGAGCTGATGCAAACCCAGTCTTCCGCACTGAGTGTTCAAAGAAAACAACAATTTTCCATGAATTGAAATTTTGAATGGGCATTGCATGACCAAGCGGTTAACAGGATAAGTCATGCAGTTCGTGGGATTCTATAACCAGAGAAAAGATTGGCTGCATCGAAAAAGAAGCTGAAGAATTTAATTCACAGTTTTAACAGTTTATCAAGTTTAATTCAAGTCATCAAGTCACAGTTCCGATAAATATGTGCGTAACTTACGCGCACAATACCTTTCAGCTGACTGATTTACTTCCAAAATGGTAAATTATTAATAATATCATCGCAAATTAATTTTTACTGAAATCTTTTATTGCTCCAATACTTTTTCAAATGTTTACGGAAATTCGGTAAGCAAAACATTTTCGTAAATTTACATCAAATTAACAGGCAATCATAAAATAAAGATCAGTATATTTTCTATCATCCCGAGTAATGAAGAGTCAACTGTGTGCACACTTTTAATCGTCTAGAATGCTTAATTAAGGAAAAAGTAGCTTTGCAATTGTCGCTAAACTCATCTTGAGATGTGTCCTCTGATAACAGCCCTAAAATAAGAAAATCCTAATTTATGCATCTAATAATGGTTATTTCACAAAAAAACACATAGCCATTAACTTACCTTTTTTTCCGATAGCAGCCTCGAGCTGTTAGCAGACTATGAAAAGAATTTTTGGATGTCCATCCGTATGAAATCCAAACTAACCTCTCCTTCGAACTATTGAGAATTTCTCAAAAGCACTACTCATGAGCCTATCTTTGCATCGCTACTCCTAGTTTCCTTACTCTAACTCATCCCCTAGGTAAATTTTCTCACAAACTCATTATAAGGTATTCTTTTACATCATTTTCATGAGATTTTGGTTTGAGGTGAGCATTTGATATCATATTTGGTCAGCAGAAGTTACAAGTACTGCATAATCAGCGGATTCTAGGAGCGCATGCGTGTTGAAAGATTATTTCAAAAGAGAATCCCTTATTCCACTTAATCATTTCTATCGCCAAATAAGTTTATCTATAAGAGCCCGAGATCCATCATGTTTGCACTTAATTGAATTTTTTTAAATGATTTAAATAATTCGGAAGAACTGTTCACAAATTATCAACATAAAATGAGCGTACTATCTCTATTAATTCAGAATTTTTTCTCGTTTTTCATAACCTTGCTGATTGATAAAATGTAAAATTACTTTCAAGTATTCTAAAATTCATACCAATAAGGCCGGTCTTCCACTGGAAGCGACTACGAGCGACCGAGCGACCGGCGTTTTCGGGCGACGTCAGTTTGGGCGACCTACAGGCGATAGGGGTCTTCCACTGCGAGCGACTACCTGCTCCTCGGTCGCTCTAACGGTATTCTAGCTCCAGTGCTTGATTTCGGGACGATTTCCGCAACGATAAATATTAATTCGTATAAAAAAATCGTTGATGATACCATTTGAAAACTTTTTGCGAGAGCTTTATAACAAGACCAATTTTACACTTTTACGTCCACCCATTACTGGAGAAAAGTTGTTTTATAATATCGATAACAACTTTTTATCTAACGATAAGAAGGCACTGAAGATTTTTATTTTAGTTCATAATATGTTTCTTAATGTCATCTAAAGGTTTTATTTTGATTGAAGAGATACTTTATGAGAAACAAAAGCTCAAAGTGAGCAAACCGTGAAAGAGCGCGAAAAAACTGGCACATTTTTCGTTCGTCCTTCAATTAGTAACAAAATTAATAGTAATAAAAATGTTTGGACCCTGTAGAACAACGCAAAATAAAACACGCAAAATCTTGGTGTAATTAGTTTTCCTGTGGGATCTCTACTTTAGTTTTTATTCAACTTCAAACTCGGGTATCCATAATAGAAAATCCGAGTATTGTATAGTAAACTAGCAGAAGCGCCCGATGATTCTCAACAAGGTGAAACTAGAGATTTAAACACAATAATTTCATAGCAATTTAAAATAGTAGGCAACGTCACGTGTATTATTTTTCTTAACGCAAGTGAAATATAATCGAAGTAATCGAATAGGAAATTAGATTAGCTGGAAATTCACCCCCTGCTATACGCCAACAGATACTCTGTAGAATACATATAATGCAGATATACTCAGCAAAAAGAAAATCAAGTATTTTCTGTAATTTGGTCCATCAGAGACCATTTTCAACATGGTAGGTCATACAGTTGCTTAAATCTTTGGTTAGGAATTTCTCAATTTTCTCCGAGTTCTGAGAGGGAGAGCAATGATAGGAAAGAGTGCAGCAGAACATCAGAGATACTTTGGGGTGGGAAATTCCACCTCGGCCTTCGTTAATCACCTCATGGACGAGGAGAATCTTAACCCTTCGCAGCAAGACTCCACAAAGGGTCCAAATGAAGAAAGGTGGAACTCTTGGAGACAATGGGGTTTCCTTTAACCCCAGGGCTAACCAAGGAGATCACACAATTTTTGCGGGAACGCTTAGGAAAATAAAACGTTTTAAGAAGAAGAAATTCCAACACTCAATTCAATAGCAAACCTTCTACCTTCTATAATTCTACTTTGTAGGCAGTGTCGTGGAGCTAGCTCCTCTATTGCTTCCCTTCAAACAAGTTTCTTTTTCCTAGAAACTGAACCCTTGCTTTCACCTGGACTTCCAAGTCTATTCATATGGTTCTTACTAGAGACATCCCTTCTCTTGAACCTCGAAATTGGGAGAATTTCTAGGATGAAAATAACGAAGGATTTTGGAATGGCAAAAGAAAGAAACAATTTCATAGAGATTTAAATATAAGATCAATATCTAAGATACAACATTTATGAATGAGTCAAGTTTTCATTTCTTTTTACGATTATATTCATATCGACGATCAATTTTCATACGAGTTCAGTCTTGATTTATTGATGAAAAAACACAATTGTTCTCGCCCAATTTAGCCGTTGTATCATTGTGATTATTGTCCTCCTAGCATTAACCTATAAATTGCAATAGGTGGAGAAGTAATATTGTTTATTTTCTTTTATCAACAAATTTCTTTATTTTACAAAGTTATTGATAACTTTATCGATAGTGCATTACGAAAGTTCGTTTACTGGTAGCCCTCAAAATATACTTTATATATATTTCTAATGCTCCGTTAATGTTCATAATTGTCCTTTGTTTACTTAAAAATGTTTCGTAAACCTTAGGTTTCAATATATTTCTTTTTCCGTTCAAATGAATTCATATTTCAATTAGTGTCAAAAGTATAACATTTTGACTGTTATATACATTAGATATTTGAAATTACTGGAATTTGTCAATGAAGCACTCCAAATAATACTTAAAATACAATTTGTATAATGTTTTGTAGTGTTTAAAATTTACAGTATGGTGATTGATGTGATCTTGTTCTTGATCTCCCAATCTTTCCTAGCCATGCACTACGCAACTCTGCTTACGAGCGACTGATTGCATTTCTGTATCAAAGTAATTAAATATTTGAGAAATCTTTCTATAATATCCTCAAGAGAAGAGAATTGAATACTCATAACACATTTGGAATGGTATTTTGTTCTTGAAATACTCCTCAGCGTGTATATATCATTTTAAGTCATGCACTGCGTAGCGGCGACTACGAGCGACGGATCCCATTTCTGTATCAAAGTATTTAAATATTTGTGGAATTTGTCTATAATATCCTCGAGAGAAGAGAATTGAATACTCATAACACATTTGGCATAGTATTTTTTTCTTGAAATACTACTCAGTGCGTATATATCATTTTAAGTCATGCACTGCATAGCGGCGACTACGAGCGACTGATCCCATTTTCATGGGATCAGTCGCCGGTCGCCGGTGTACGCTCGAATCAAGTCGCCCATAGTCGCCTGCCGTGGACGACGCTCCGTTCCTTTCTGTGTATTGGGATTAGTCACCCATATACGGCCGTATACGCGTCGCTCGTAGTCGCTGCCAGTGGAAGACCGACCTAAGTCTGCGTACTCTTGTGAAAAAGCAAAAAATATTTTAACAGAGTAGATAAATTGACAATTTTTTGTAAATCTGAAAGTGGTGAGTTGGAGAATGCAAAAACTAGTATTGAAAATATTTTCAACTAAATAAAAAGTGTCTGTTAAAACCTATGTAAGCATTACTTGCCCTAGTAAATAATATTTTCAAGCTGATAGGAATAAATTTATGGAAAACTTTTGATGAAATTTTATAAGAAGGAAAATTAAAGATTACGACAAGGAAATAAAAAAGAATATTTTGGAAACATGCAATTCTTAAATAAGCAATTCTAGCATTTAAGTTAATCAATTGATAATTAATTTTTAAAGAAGTGCGAACATTTTTATAATTCTCTCTAAAAATGCGGTGGGGAAAGTACTAGCGGGCGGGGGTAAGCGGCGGGGCAAGTGGTGATGCGCGAGGGAGTGCGGGAATTGCTTTTAAACATTGTTTTTAGTAGAATGACCTTGAAACGCACTAGGTTAGACTTTTCGTATCTACTCATAGAGATCTAAAATATTCTCCAGCACTAAGAATAAGGATCGATTCGTAAGCATAATGAAGCATTTACGGTTTGATCACAGAAAAACTCTGAGTCAAGCTCTGAGAGAAGAAAAATTTTCTTTGGGTTCTGAGCCATGGAATACATTTATAACTAACTCCCGAGCCTGCTACAACCATGACGAGAGTGTTACGGCCGATGAACAATTATATCCTACGAAGTGCCGATGCCCATTCATCCAATACATGCCGAATAAGCCAGATAAGTTTGGGATCAAGTACTGTGTATTAGCAGACATGAAGTCTAAATATTGCCTAAATGCATTTCCTTATTGTGGAAAAGATGATGCTAGGGGAACACGGCAGTCTCTTGGAGAATATGTTGTGCTATGGTTGGCAGAGCCATTCAAAAACTCCGGTATCAACATAACTTGCAACAATTACTTCTCTTCAATCAGTCTCGCTCAAAAACTAAAAAAAAAACAAAATCTGACTGGTTGGAACAATAAGAAAAAAAAGAAGAGAATTACCTCCTTCGGTTCATCACAGCGATGAAATATACTCAACTAGAGTTTATAAAAATAGACTAGGCCATAGCTTGACAAATTACCAAGCAAAAAATATAAAAATTTGCTTTTAATCAGTACAATGTATCAGGACGTGAAGATTTCTGACTCAGAAAAAGAAACCGGATACAGTTTTGTTTTACAACTGCAACAAAGTAGGAGTAGATATAATGGATGGATCCTAGATCGATGGCATTCAAATATATTTCAACTGATGAAGGTTACTGAACACTGAGAAATACTGAATTCCTCTCGTTTCGTCTCGTTTTAAAAGTCAAATTTATTATTTCAAGACACGTTGTAAATAAAAAATCACACTAGGCATTCCGTAAGTAGAAACATCACTTGAAAAACACTACTTTTTGCTATAATACTAATAAAAATATAAACATGTAACTCTTTAAGAAATAGATAAGTAATAAATAATGTAAATTGAAAATAATACACTGAAACTAAAAAACTATAATATCACAGATAGAGCAATAGAAGCAAATTATCGTTTGAAAAATATTACAAGGTATGAAATTAATAATACTAAATGAAAAATATCTAAATATTGTACTGATTGTCATTTATGTTTTTTGTTAAAGCATTCAATACACAATGCTGGCTGACCATTACACTCTTTACAATAGGTGCGTACTCTTTTCGCTTTCATTCTAGCTATTTTGGAGCCCTTTTCACTTTTTATTTTGTCGTATTTTGTGCACCTTTTACGTATCTTTCGGGCCTTCCCTTCAAGTTCGGCCAAATGATGTTTTCGTATATCAATTTAGTAAGTTTCTTTTTCTTTGGAGAAGTATAAACTATTTCACCAACACCAGACCGCTTCTCCAACAAATCATCAACAATCAATTCTCGGAATTTCAAAATGCTGACAAGTTTTTCCCCCTTACGATTGTCATTAAAAATCACCCATGCATTCACAACACATGTCCCCAAAATAATCTCGAATGCTACCTTCTTATACCACTTCGTACTTTTTCGAAGGCAGGTATAATATCCTGACATTTGGTCAGATAAATCTACTCCCTTCTTTGCTTTATTGTAAGCAATAATAACAGGAGGCTTCAATATATCTTCACCATCCATATTTCTTTTTCCAGTAGGAATCAAACTGGCTCCGTGTTCAGATGTAGTGGAGATCATAATTATTGGTCTTTTGTCAAACCATTTCAGCACTCTTACCCCACTTTTATTTTCTTGGCCAAAGGCCAAACCTCCCCTTTCTTCAATCTTCTTTTGCGAACATTTGATGGATTTCCACAGCGATTACTACGCAGTGTTCCAGAAGCATATGTCTTCCTTTTCAATAGTTCTTCACATAATGGGACACTTGTGAAGTAGTTATCCATATAAACCGTTCTTTCCTCATCCAACAACCCATCTACTAATTCCATGACAATGTCATGCCCATACCCATACCCAGATTTACGAGAAGCAGGATCTTTCCCAGTATATACTTTCAGATCGTAAGTATAACCTTCCGGTGGACACAACTTGTATATTTTCACACCATATTTGTGAGACTTGCCAGGGATATATTGACGAAACATAAGCCTACCTCTCCATGGCACCATTGTTTCATGAACAACTACACTTTCACCTGGTACAAGCGTGGTTTTGAACTTATTACGAATTAGATCTAAAAGAGGTCTAAGTTTTGATAATCTATCACCCTTTTCAGCATCATTATTCTCACTCAAATGAAAGCACTTGAGTAAAATCTCAAACCTCGCACGGATCATAGTTTTACAAATACGTTCATTTTGATACATGTCGTTTTTAGACCAATAGAGACGTGTATTAGGAAGGTGGTTAACTCCCATGATGAAAAAGACGGCTAAAAACTTCTGTATCTCGCTTTTGTCTGTGTCCTTCCACTTACGCGAGGACGTAGCTCTTGTGCGTTAATAATTTTCTGAGCGTATTTATTAGTTTCTTGAACTATTAGGTCCAAAACTTCGTAATCAACAAATTGTCTGAACAAAAAAAAGGGATCCAACAAAGGTAAATCGCACTGTACACCATCACAGCTAAACTGTTTGGAACGTATGGATTTACGAAATGGGCCCCACAAATCAGATCCTCCTCCATCTTCAGATTCACCAACTCCTTGAGTTTCATCCTCCGAAGACACCGACTCATTATCCTCTTCTGAATCAGAAATTTCGCAAGATTCATCTGAATCTGTTAAATCTGAAGAGGAACACTCGTCTCCCGTATCCATGGATTTCGTTTCTTTTGCAAACTGATGTTTTCACGAAGATGTGATATGAACTTACTTTCTGAACTGTGTGTAGCACTCAAAATCTCAAAGAAAACTAAACTGAGAAAAATGAGAAACTTCTCTGACGCAGATACTGCAATAAAGGCTCAGGCACACAGCGCGATCTGTCGCGGCGATCGGTGATCCGGCTATCGGTGATCCGGCTATCTATTTGCATGATGCAATATTGCATTATACAAATAGAGCGATCTTTATCCGTCAAGCGATAAAGGCTAGAGAGGCCATCAAAATGCAGCTGCAGAGGATTAGGAGGGGAGAGGTCTTAAAATATTTTCCAAAACACTCACTGCCTAGAGAGTTTCTTCTTCACCCAACAAGTTACCATTCGCATTGCAGCGGCAAAATTTGACGCGAGAGGTTGCCTACATTACAGGAGAACTGCAAAATCTACAAAAAATATTAAATTATATTTAACCCGTAAGAATTGCTGGTGTAAAAGTGGCATAGTAGAATTTAAAAAATATTTACATGCATCAGTAATTAAAAAAGAGCGGAATCTTGGTAGGAAATGATTATTTTCCTAAACGGTTTTTTTCGTATATATACTTAAGCGTGTTGCATACCCTCAAGGGAAACCTGCAAAATTGAGGCTAACGAGTGATTTTCCTCCACCGAATTTATAAAAACATTGATTTTCAAGACTATCGCAATAGATTTTGACTCAACAAAACAAAAAATCAAGCATAAATTTTAGTGAAAATTTACGGCCACAGGGAAGAACCCTGAAAATCACTTACGACGTCAACGTGTTAAACTCTGAAAAGTGGTCAAATGACCACCTCCGTCCTTCTAGTGTTAACCCTAGTGATGGTATACCCTCTGGTCCTAGCCCGTTTATCACTACTTAAAGCAACAAGAACAATTTCCTACTTCATAGACTGACAACTCGATTGTCTTTATAGTCTTTGAATCAAGCCACATAGGAAATTCATTCATGCTTCCATCGTCTGAAGTAAATCTTTCCTGGTTGTGTATCAGTTTTGCCTTTCCTACCGCTTTAGTAATCGCTAAATTCACGTCATTCGTGCCATTCACGTCACCTCCTTAGACTCAAAAAGGGTTCTAGATCTACATTCCTGACTTATTCTGTGATTCATCCATAATCAATGCACCTCCGCATTTTTTCAGCTCAAGATCAAAGACTACTCCGATTTTCTCTATTATATCAAATCTCAAGTGAAAATATATATTTATAAATATGTTAAGGAATATTTAAATTCTATTATCCCTGCATCAATTCCGCAGAAAAAATATCTATAAATTACCTGATCATAAAAATACAAACTTAATGTGAACCTTTTCTAATATTCTTCACTAACTGTCATGAACTTCTCATAGCATTAAAAATAAGGTAGTAATCCCAATTGAGTCTCTTGAAGTCTTCAGCAAGGACCTTCAAGCAATCACATTTTATTATGTTGCCCTACAAGAGAATAGTTTCTGGGATTTCCATTTTTTATTTCCATTTTTACTACAGTTATGTTAGACAAAGATAAGCATACATATAATGGAATACTACAGCTATGGAATAGTCAACCATACCAATGCTAACTTAATGTGTAATGTTAATTAAATTAGTAACATAACCAATATTACCACACCAACACATTTAACACAGTCAATTGTCATCACTCATTCAATTCACATTTAATCACTCTGGCACTAATTTCATGTCTGAATTGACTTCGCTTAACAAGAATAATTCGATTTTAAGAGAGCTCTATTTAGTCACATTAATGCACTCCTCATTTCAAAATAATACTCATTCTAACCTTAGCATATGGCTTAATAGACCTTTCCTATAATTTGCTATCTCCTCCGTTAAACCTCCTTAGATAACCAGACTATTCAGTATTATGAACTCTCACATACAGAGACACACAAACCACACACACACACACACACACACACACACCTTTCAAACCAAACTGTTAATTGACATTATACTCACACAAAATGCAAAATCAGTAAAAACTAAAGAAAATTTAAATGGAAACCACCTTTGTGATAAATGCTTGCTTTCCGAATTTATGATCACTAGCATGGCTTTTCTCAATTTCAATTAGACGAAAATTTCTGGAATACAAATTTATGTACCACAATAAATTAAAGAGTATGAAAACTGTACTTAGAAATTCGTTGTTTAATACGTTTAACCACATTCTTTCAATTTGAATAATATAATTAAGCCGTCCAAACTGTCAACGTATTTGTTAAGTAATTGGAAAGTCAGACTCGATCCTCAAAATTACTTAGTCCAATATTGCATAATCTTTGACATGGATTAATATTCAACTCTAATTCAATTCAAAACCTTTTAAAAATTGCAAGTTCATTGACAATATACCAATTCAACCTGTTTTTCTAATCATTTTCAAGTAGGCAAGAAATTACTTTCGTTACGCTCTCCAAGTTAACTTATAATCCTGTTTATGAAAGTAACAAGTGGTAGAAATTTACAAAATAATCTTTCCTAAATATTCTTTGCAATGTTTTACCCACTTTAAAACAGTTTAGAGAAATCAATATTCACTACATTCGAAAAGGGTTCCACTTTGTTAAAAAAAAGTCCCTAGAATGACCACATGGTCAATGAGTCGCATGAAATTTCCCAAGTATAGCTTTCGTATTTTTCAACAACTTACCTCTGTTCGAAGTGTGTAAATGCCTGCAAAGAGTCGATTACATTTCAGATAACCCGCACAAATTATGACCACTTTTATCTCTAATAAAATTACTTGGTTGATAAGTTTATTTTAATTTTGATTACACTTTTCAGAAAGTTATTGATGATTAATATCACCCTATCTATTGATAATGATATAGAAGACTGGCAGAAGAGCATGGATGAAAAGTGATCGGAAACTTTCACCGAACATATTTGTTTCGTCCTTAAATATTTAAAGCTGCTGATTTCGTCTATATTCAACATACTAAAGCTTCTAGAAAACGATTCCGAAAAGTGCACCCATTAGTAAGTAGAATTAAATTCGCAATCAACTAGACAAAGGGCTAACATCTTAACTCGATCATACATTTAAAAAATACCTATGATAAATTATAATTGGATATTTAAATTTACTGAATTTTAGCCCAAAAGATTTTCGATTAGTAATATATGACCCATTATAAACCTGATCGTATTAAAATTGCCTTCATTTATTTCCGGTGAATAAAAGTTATACTAAGAGAATTTATATTGCAAATAATATTTCATCTTGAATCAATTATATGTATTTCACTAATCATGGATGTGATGAACTCATTCTCTGCATCATATATAATCAAATTAAAATTAAATTAAAAACACCTCTTCAGAATGGAAAGCCACTGAAAACAAATACTATCGGCATTGGCCTCTGAAATCCTACTCAACGCTTTCCAAATATCAAAGTAATTATTTACGATAGTCATGGATCGATTATTCTCGTCCGAAGGCCACACAGTAGTAAGGCTGACAATGGAACCATAAACCTCATTGAAGCTCATCACTATGCGTTTGATACATAAATAATACCTTTAAAAATTTTCAAATTGCCTTATCTGACCTCGACTTTGTATTCCTCCGTTATGAAGGACAGCGACACTTTTACTTTTACCGGTTACGGTCAACCTTATTCCGGAGTTGAAAATGTACGTAGGAACTCAAAATAAGTTTTCTCCGACTTAACCTTCACTTGCCAAAGCTTGGTCCAAGAGACAATCTTCATTTCGAAATTTTACGTTAAAATTGGCTGTGTCTAAAGCCGTAAACCTATACATATAGCCAGAAGGCCGCAGGTCCCTTACCTCTAACCTAAGACATTCCCAGGAAAGTCAAATGCGCCAAGCGACTTAGATTAATTAACTTTATTCTCCCTTCTGTACGTAGGCTAAATCTAATCTAGACGAAAAATGTTTAGATAATTCACCTTTAATAAAGTATTGCCGAAAAGCGTCTATAACGAGATTTTACCTTGATTTTTCCTGATGCAAAATGAGGGCAGTCAAAAAGGATCTTCAATCGTGTGAGGCAATTTAAGTGAAAAATATTTGGAAGGCTTTAACTATCAGATACTATTATAAACCTTTTCATACTGCGAAGAATAAGTGACAAGATTAGCAGAATCTTGTATTAATCTTAGGCCACCGAATCCCAAGAGTAGAGGTCACGTTGAAGGAACAAACAATAAACAACAAACAAAACGGAGTCGATTAAATCATACGGATTAATGGGTAGGGAACTGTCCGCTCAATAACATCATTACGAGACTATTACGCAAGAAAAGATAATCCAAAGAATGAATATTGCTGGAATAACACAATGCCGATCATTATAAGATAATCGATCTGGACAAGCTTTATCAGAACTTGCAAAAAGATTAGATTAACACTAATTTCTTACCAAATTTGATACCCCTACCTGTTTTGACAGTCTATAGCTTAGCAGATTTTCAGCACTGAAGAAATGCCATACAACCACCTGCAGGAAGTACAAGGAAGTTTTCCTAAGATCAAACGTAGTGGCGCCCAGTGAAGCAGCTTTCCCATCCCTTGACACAAACCTTGGTACCCTCGATCTCGTAGCCTGAAATGCGATAGGTCGAGCTATCAGTTTAAACTCAATGCTCGATCAGTGTACCTCTAACTCTCGCCGATCCAGATGAGGAATCCCAAAATTGCTAGCTTGAAATAGAGTTATACGCTTATACTATTTTCCTCTAAAATAAATGGGAATGTTACCTCGAGAGGTTGGCAGAATCCAACACGGAAGCCTTGTGACCACCGCTAGGAGATTGAAGGAAGGCAACCCCGACAGAAATTGACGAAGGCCTCATAATTAATACACCTTTACTTTTCTCCATTAAGCCGTTTTCATCTTCTTTGCAAACGCAAAATGAAATCTGGAAGAAAATATTTCAAGTAATTCAAATTAAAATAAGCTGCCAAAAGGCAAATTTAAAGATGCTTCGCCTAGATATTTCCAGATTCCGACAGAGCAGTCAAATTGGGCCTTCAATAGTTTGAGGAATTTCCAGTGAAATATTATTTGGATGACAAATTTTGTCAGATATATTTATAACAGTGTTTCATTCACGAGGAATACGCGACGAAATCAGCATAAACATTGAATTTGGCAATCTAATATCAAGAGACATTTTGGGAGAAGAAAAAGTACATTCAAATGTAACAAAACGCTGGCAATTAAATTACACTTCTTGAATGTACTGAGGATGAACCCGAATAAATTAAAGCAATATTGCAGGACTGGATTAGGCCGAGAATACTCAACGCTGATCATTAAAATAAATTTTGATCGGAACTAGATACATCAGAGGTTGCAATTCAATTTTCCTATATTTAAATTTAAATTAACACTAATTTAGAAATCCTCTCTAATGAGACCATTACCTCGACAATACGAGGATTCTCAGCTCTGAAGAAACGCCATGTTATAGTAATAGTAAGGGAACCTTCCTGATGTAACACACATCGTGGCTGTGGAGAATGACTTTTCGACCCCCTCTTCTAACCCACGGTGACACAATCGCGGATCCTGCAATGCGCGAGGGGTAGTGATTCGCTTGAATTATGTATGAAAAGTATTGTGCACAGAGAGTTAATTTTTATACCCAATATCACTTACCTCGAAAACTGGAAAGATTAATGACAAGTACGAGACGTTAGCATGTGCGGAAGCCATAGCGACATTCCCCTGCGTAAGTACTCCCTTTCTGAAAGTCGCGCATAGACTGAACGAGTTTCTAGAAAAGAAGAGCGATTAGGCGTAGTTACGTCACGACCTATCGAGCAATAGAATAGCCGGGAAACACCTGAGGCATGAAAATTTGCAAATATTAGTCCATATAAAATTTTGCGAGTATTTAGTACAACGGAGGGATCAATTACATTTAGCTAACGTATTTATCTGGTTGTAGTTAGCGTAATGACGAAAGAATATAACCGAAATAAACTAATTTCATTACATTCCCAGTGTTTAGAAAGATGACTTACTCTTACCAGTACTTTTTAATGAGATAGTAAATCAATATTCATTCGCTAGAATGCAATATATGTGACTCTCCTTTAATGTATGCATTATTTATATGTTATATTCCACGAGACATGTGGTAATGGACGTGGTTTGGAATTGGCGTGGTTGCTTGACTCCGATTTTCAAATGCAAATTTTACAGAAAAAAAAGCCTATTGAATTTAATGGTCAGACACATGCACATTATTTTTGAGTATGACACAAGCCCCGAGGGTCTCGACTGAATCCGTGAACCACAAAGTGTATATTGTCCTTGGGAGACGAAGGAGATCCATCGCTCCAGGTTTGAGGATACCGACATGGTCAGTGCCTATTCCAATATGTGTTTCAATGTGTGTTTGGATTTTGTAAATTATCAACAAAATACATATCTTTGTAATTTTTATCCTTATTTTTACTGTCAATCGCTGAGAAGAGGGTTGTGTGAAGCTAGAGTAGACCGAAGGTGATTTTGTGCTTGAATTAATTCAGAAGCACCGTGGATTGCCGAAGTTCCCAATCTCCGTCCCCACAATAATTTCAGGACAAACACCGCTCTTTATGAGATATTATATACGTCGAAAATCAAGGATCCGAATGCCAACAGAGATACTGCATCGAAGAAGATAAACTTACAGTAGAGCTATTTCAGTGGGAGAGAACTAAATTAAGGATATTCAAAGCCATTTTCGCATTCCTTTATTCCACTTCCATGTTGAATATTCCACACATTTACAAAACTTATATATTATTTCATGAGTAGAGTTTTAGTTCCTACATCTTTCCAATTTCGACGGGTGGGAAAATAAACCTATATAACGAGACTCATTGTTGAAACTTTTTTTACTTAACCACAGAAATTTACATTTACGCTGCGAAACCTTGGACGCTGTTAATGTTAATCATTCTGTGGCTAAGTAAAAAAGTTTCAACAATGAGTCTCATTGTATCTCACT
The DNA here is from genome assembly GCA_947579665.1 of Sympetrum striolatum. Classification (NCBI taxonomy): domain Eukaryota; kingdom Metazoa; phylum Arthropoda; class Insecta; order Odonata; family Libellulidae; genus Sympetrum; species Sympetrum striolatum. The sequence continues at coordinate 46,668,093 of OX388345.1, read as the reverse complement.
ACCACAAAGTTAAGCCTGAACTCATCACTTGTAAATCTATATAATTCAACTTTTCATCAACTTTTTAACATTTAACTGACCTGCTAGTGAATTCTAACTCCATTAAATTATAGATCATAATTTTTTGCTTAGTTAAAGAGCTAATATTTTCCCACTCAAGGTATTCTCATTGTACCAAAGGATAAGCGTGGTGAAAATGTTGTTTTCTATTCATCGTTCATTGTTTATGTGTTATAACGGTTAGGGTAATAAATGACGTATTAACGTTGTATTTATTTCTTGATGTTATTTAGGCCGTTAATCGAATAGATTTTTTTGTTTCTAAATTCTGAAGGGAGTCGTTACAGACAATGAAGACTTGAAGAATACTTTTAAAAAGAAGTATATGAGCTACAATGAATAACGTGAGAGATTATTTGAGAGAGAGAAATTCCTAATTTTAGTATGAAGTTAATAATTCGACTCTCGATGTTTTCTTTCTTAAAAATTCAAATTTAGACGAACAGATCGGACTGGTTAAGTGGGCCGCGAAGTTTCACTGAACATGTAAGTTCGCCATGGAAGACAAAAACAGGGCTGGGAAGGACTATCTTATGCTATAACGCCAATGACTTCTTCGGTATGTAAGTATTCAGCCTGAAGACCAGCTGGTTCCTCATCCCCTTTAACATCGGGGGGAGTGATGGCGAACCTTTTGAGCTGGGTGTGTCAACATTTTGATTATATATACTTATAATATAAATATATATAATTAGGAAACAAAAATAAATAAATATATAATTCGAAAATAAAAATAAATTTATACAATTAGATATAAATATACAGTGGTACCTTGGTTAACGACGGCCTTAGTTAACGACGGACTTGGTTAACGACGTGTTGCTGTAACCAAAAAATATCTTGTGTAACGACGTAGGATTTGGCTTACGACGCCTCGTCGATTGGTCTTTTTGGAGTTTCACGTGTTTCAGCACGTCTATTTATAATCACTATATTATAAACTAATATTTGGTGTACGTTACGATGTTACATCATAAAAACATACTGAATAGCAGCTAGCGGAGAATATTAAAAATTGTTCAATGCTAAATTGTAGCTAATTCACATAGGCACATGTTGTCTCACCGGAGTTGAATCGGTAATTATTTTGAGTTTTGCTTCCAATAACTTAGGTGCGTCCTCGACGCCGGGAAATACGGTAATCCATTGCCATTATTATACCTGTGGAAATTCGTGCCTTGGATAACGACGGTTTTGGTTAACGACGATTATCCTGGAACGGATTAGCGTCGTTAACCAAGGTACCACTGTATATGAAAAATCTGATGTGGCCAACACATGACTTTCTCCATATTTATTGAAAATAGAAGCCTATGCCGGTAATATATAAATAACTCCAAAACAATGAGTGTTACAGAAAAATGTTTCAAACAAAAGTTGTAGTAATGTACATTATCTATAACTTTGTAAGTAATTGTATATACCTAAATTGCATTCTGACAGAGATATTTTAGAAACAAAATTTTGTTCCGGATAAACCGCAACTTCCGGTTAAGCGGTATTCATAAAAAACTAATTAACTTTTGGCATTGTTAGGAAAATTTTGGTGCTGAAGTTTGTCTGCGAAATCTTCTATTTCAGGTTTATACTTGGTATATTTCAGGGCCAAGCAAGCACCACTGACTTCATCTGTTAACCGATTCCGTTTGTTTGTCTTAATATTACTTAATGCTGAGAACAATGTCTCACAAAAATATGTGAATGAAAAAATTGTTAGCAAAGCCATTGCTAATTCTTCCAAGTTGGTATAAGTGTCAGTTAATCTGTTCCAAACCTTCATAGTTGTACTAATTTTCATTCTTCAAACGATTTCGTTCCATATTTTCAACTACTGATCTTAACTCGACAAATCCTTGAGTCCAAATGCTATTCTGAAAATCTAACAATTGCATCTCTAAATTGTCAATTTGCATCCATTGAAAATCCTTTAATTCCAAAGTATTGTAATCAACTACATCAGGATACTTAATTATTTTAATTGACTCTTCTAGGCTTCTAAACTGGTTGAATCTTTCACTGAACTGCTGAATTAATGAGTTTATTATATTCTGGTACAGAAGTATGGACTCCATTTCACATGGAGTTGTTGCCTTTTCGAAATATTTTTTTATGTGAGGAAAATACTTATATGTTTTAGTTTCAATATCTCGCTTGAAAATTTGAAGTTTACTTTCAAAAGATTTGATGTATCCAAACATAACCTTAACACTTTTGCCTGAAACTTGAAATTTTAAGTTAAGTTCATTCATATGAACAGCGAGGTCAGTAAAGAACATTAAATTGCTGATCCAGATATGATTCTTAATCTGAGTAACACTTATTATATATTTATTTTCAATAAATAATAAAATTTCGTCAAAACACTCCACAAATCTCTCCAATACTTTTCCTCGACTCAGCCATCTCAAGTTATTGAACATTAATAGTCCATTGTAGGATGATTCAACTTCCAGTAGAAGCGCAGGAAATTCTTGCTTGTGAAGTGGCTGGGCAGCTATAAAATTCACTATTTTTGTTACAGCTAACATTATATCATTTAGTTCCGAAAATCCAGATTTGGCACACACTTCCTGATGGAAAAGGAACAACTGTATGTCCAATAATTTCCATTAACAATTTTATGAATCCCTCATTTTTTCCAATCATATTTTGAGCCCCATCTGTCGTGACTGATGCAATTTTAGAGATATCAATGTTTAAGTCACTAAATATTTTTGTAACAACCTTACATATTTCAATTCCTTATGTACCTATTGGCACTGATTCTAACTTTATTAACTCTTCTCTCATTGTGAGACCATCAGAATATCTAGCGATAATGGCCAATCAAGCATTTGATGTGACATCAGTAGTTACATCAAGGGAAATCGAAAAAGATTTAACTAGTTTTAAATGAAAAACATTTACAACTAGTTAAATCTTTTTTTAATTGTTCTTGTACATTTTTATTTGGATCTATTATTGTCTTTGATATTATTTCTACTGAGTGGTAACTCAAAAATTCAATTCAACGAGATTCAAAAAAGGTTTGTTCAATAAATTCTCCATCACTGAGGGGTTTTCCATGCTGAGCTATGGAGTGAGCCATACAGTAACTTGCTGATGTAAAATTGGTAGAGCTTTTTACAAATTTAAAGATTGAATTTGTTTGATTTTGATAGAGTTATAACTGCCTAGAAATGTATTCCTTCCTTTCATCGATACTTTTATTCAAATGTTGACTATGATTAGTTTCAAAATGTCTCTTTATATTCCATGTAATTACTAATTACTACTGTTTCATTGCACAATATGCACAATGATCTGTAGTTTCTGTCAAAAATCCCGTACATTTCGGTCCATATGTATTGAAATGGACGGCTACTGCTACTTACTTTTCCTTTATCAATCAATTTTTGTTTTTTTTTATTTTTTGATTCTCCATCACAGGGCTGCAAAAACAAATCAATATAAATCACGGCGTTTTTTATAAAAAGTTGATAGGTTTCTTACCTATTAACTTTCGGCAATGTTGTTGCACTGATTACTGGTATAATAAGATTCAAACACACCAAAGATATTTCTCCGACACAGAGAATGTCTTGTGCAGTACTGTTGCATTGTACATCTCTTTCTTCCAACCACGTGACATGGCGATCAAGTGCGTCCATTTGCCGAATGTAGCCGAGCGCTCTCGAAGCATACCCAACGTACATGTTTCCAGAATTTGGCATTTTTAAATTAATATCAATTTTGGAACAATATATTTAAATGTTTTTAATATGTATATTTGTTACGTGATATTATTTTACTTGTACATGCACATCTGGTTTCAGAATTAAATTATTACTTATTATTAACGTAAGTAATAACATTATTATTAATAACCAACTCTGGCCGTTATGAGTTATAAAATAGTTAAATGAATTATGGATGATGGAAATTTAAGATGCGTGTCACCAAAAATGAGCTCGCATGTCAGTACTGACACGCGTGTCATAGGTTCGCCATCACTGATCTATGCCAATATTCTGAGAAAATTTATTTCCTAACCTTTGTTAGTTAATACGGGATTCTATTGTGATGCAAAAAAATAAATTTTACAAAATAAGTTTTAAATACTACGTATTTTTACACAAAATCTCTTTAAATGAAAGGAAGTTAGTCCTAAAGCAATGAAAGTATTCAGCAAGATCCTTATCATGAAATGTTTATTATAGACCATGGACTATGGTCGACAACCACACTTAATCATAACAGATGAAGAAGTTCAGAATTCTATACAGACAGGGGTGAAAGAGTACATCTGCCTTGACACCCCTCCCAGGAATCATTTAAATAAGCCTGCAGGTCTTTAGTTAAGATGAAAACCATATATTTATGTAAATAAACAGTAATTCTTGCTCCTTTCCGAATAAAAAGTGTGAGTCATGTTGCTTGTATGGTCTGCGCTTAAACAGACCAACAACTTGGAAATGCATGCAAACAGCTGCAGTTTATCTACTTTAAAAATAAATTCTTAGCTACCATTTTATTCTATCATCTGAATTTGTCTCTATGAAAATCTAATAATAATTATTATCAAGGTATAATAAAAGAAAACTAATTTTTTTCCTGTAGCTTGTAGTAGTACAGTCCTGGCCAAAATTAACGCAGCACCGGCCGTAAGGATCGCTAGGGAGGTGCTGCGTTAATTTTGGCCAGGAGTGTACATTGACTTTCAAAGTATATTTCTTCCATGAAAATATAGAAAAATTTTGATAATATTAATTTTTTATATCCTTCCTTAACATCATGTATGTGCTATTACTCAAAAAGAAAAACCGAAGAATACTAGTGAGGTGGAAATTTTGAAAAAAGCAGCGTAAGAACGTCTTTTTTTAGCCATTTTATATAATTTTGCTGAAGAAAGATACGTATGCTCTAATAGAAGATAACACTGGAGCATAGACCTAATAGAACATAGAATGGCTAGAAAGAGAATAGTTTTAGCATTTGAGTACATGCTGAGCAAATATTTTATACTTTTATATTTTAACCTTTTATGGCAGTAATTAGGTTGCAAACAAATGGGCTTGGAAATGCCTGGACTCTCCCAGCATGCCATATTATCTTGAATAACCAGAGGTATTGTGGCATGTCACAAACAGTAGGGCAATCAGGTGAGTTTTGACAACCATATATACTCTTCCGCACTTAGATGCTGCATACTGGGTTTGTTTTTAAATTTCATTTACATAAATCTTTCCAAATCCAAATCTTTCTTCATTTACATTTCATTTCAGTTAGCTTATTTGCACTGGTGTACTGATTCTTGATGTACTTGTTCGTATGCAACTACAGAACCAAGAGTGTCTTATAAGAACAAGTTTCTCTGAGAGATCTTTATGACCACTGTCAAAGAAATAGAAAGCACACAGACATGAATTATTCCCATTCAAATCTAAGAATGTATCATTAAAAAAACTAATAATACACAGGGAATTTAACAGAAGTAAGTAAAATTTTATTTAATTAACCCTGAATCGGTATCGTTTTAAACAAGAGTTGTTAGTGATTTACCTACAGTACTGTTTACTGTACTTCTATAGTAACTTTTACTTGCTACTTCCTCATGAGTGTAATTAGTTGTTCACCATAATTATAAATGAAACAATGTCTCATGCCAAGTATTTCAGTGAAATAGCCTGGTTATTATACTAATTACATTCCTCATAAGTACATGTTTTTATTTATCTTCAAGTTTCTCAAAGTAGGAGTTGTATTTTAAAAACAAAACTACTTAAAACATTTGTTGCAAGCTGAAATTTGCAATTTTTACCCAGGAGTGACATGATGCCAATTTGCATTGCACACCGCAAGGGGCAAGGATTACGCTAATTGGAGTCATCAGTAATAAATGTATAAAAACTTAGCCAGGAAGCTGTTTCCATGATATTTATTCATAAATGCTGACAATTATTTAGAATTTGTATAAATCCAATATGGATTAAATAATCAGTAATAACGTTTCCTTTAAAACAATCCAAATTAAGATTCCAATTCAACCGTAGGTTCAAAAGAAAAACTTCAGCACTTAAGTCAGTATCAAGGTGATAAATTCACTTACAATATTAATTGAATAACATCTCGAGTACAACATAGAAAAGGTGGTGGACAATGTGGTACAAGGTAATGGATATAGGACTGCAAACCTGCTGAATTTAGTTTTATTCCCTCTTAAATTGAAATATAAATGGATTGATTTTAATATATAAAATAATTACTATTATTACGGACAATAACTCTATAAATACTCCAAACCAAGCTGAACTGCTCACAAACATATGATATCAATAGATAACACTATCATGAAGAGACCTCCAAATGTTCCCTAAGAATCATGACTGATTGAATGTAAAAACTGTAATAAAGAGAGCGTCTAAAAACCCTTTAAAATTTTTACCTGTAAATATCGGCACTGAACATTATCTGTTACACAGTTATTCACACTCAGTACAATTAGTTGCAATAACATTTATTAAAACTGTAATAAAATACTGCAACTAGACATTATGAAATGCCTTTTGAAACTTGACGAGATCATGACATCATATATAGCACAACATTCGTAAATGCAGGAAGAATTCAAAGCCTTATTTCCTCGGGAAAACGATTCAATCAACGTTAAAAGAAGTATTGCAAAGATACCAATCTTTTCCTTAGCTTTAGATGCCATTAAAATATTGATGATATTCTATAGAGGCAGTAAGAATTCTAGGTAGAAAAATAAAAAAATATTCATTCATACACATTCTCTATGTGATGTTCCATTAACCCAAAAACTAAATGACTGGATGAGATGTACAACTTCAGTTACAACAATAATGTCACGAAAATACACTGACTACAACATCGATACAAAGCCAAAAAAATAACTGCCACAGGTATCTCTGACAACAAAACAAAAAGGAATAAGGGGTTATTGATATTTTTCCGTGAGGTTTTCCAGGTAGTCGAGATTGAGGAGGGTTGGTCATCAGGAGTCTGACGCAGCTTAGGACCTCATTAACAACCATACCCTCATAACACAAGGACAACCAAACTGAGAGATGGCTTCATGAACCAGTTAATGATGTCCTAAGCCTAAAGATCCTATCCTGTCCTAACCTAAGTAGATGGTCAGGGATAATGAGGCTACAGATAAGCGACCCTCCTCAATCTCTACTACCTGCAAAAAACCCCAGAGAAATACCACTAACCAAATCAGGTATCACAAATACTTCCTTGCACAAAAGTGATACGGCTTCCTCACGGTAAAGATATTGATTCCAAAAAATTACACTTGTACATTAAATTACACTTACGATAGATCACAACCTCTTGAACTTTTGTGACTGAGCGACTGTTTGATCGCAAAATGCTTTTCATTCAACCAAGGGAGAACATGTCGTCATCTAAGTCTATCTTCTGCCGGAGAATGCTAACTAGAAGACCTTCTACTCCAACTAACCGTACGTTTGAACTGTTTTCGGCAGATTTTGCTTTGCCTCTTTGCCTTGAGGGCCTCTTCTTTGCACCACCTTCCATGTAATTCTTCCACAGTGCTGAGTCGTCTTCACAAGACAGTACATAGAGTTGGGATGGAGTTTTGTTTTGCAAAGCACTTATGCTGGGTAAATATTCACCTCCAGCAGATGAAACTATTCCTAAAAATAAATGAAATGGCATGAATCACTGATGCATTCCATAAATAATATTTACAGAAGAGGAAAAATTTGAGGATTAAAACTAACAATTAATCAATAGAAGAGATAGTACTTGTATTGACCCTATTATGTAGCATACTCCACATGAAAAAGATTTGTTGAAAGATACACTCTCATCGTACAAACTCGAAACATTTTACTCTAGTTTGTCTCGATTATATGGTCGCTTATAGATTTATGCTCCAAACTTATGAGAAATTAGATGGAAAATTTCCTTTTTGATAATCAGCCCCAAGGAAATGAGTTAGGATGATTGATGTCAGATTCTTTTCTCTGAAAAGTTTACTACTATATTAATTACTACGTCTATTTTCCCACTGAGAAATGATGGAAACTTCTGCTTGTATAAATTAAGTATAACTTAAGATGTCTCTTTGATTGTTAGTTCTTGTTTCAAATTATCCCTCACTGGAGCAACATGTTTTTAGAGAAGGCAATTATGCCTCAAATTTTTCAAAGCTTCATGAAAACAATGCTTTAAAATTTATGAATTTCATACATACCTTTTATCTCTTCGGGTGGTGGTTTCACAGAGGGCGTAGCAATGACACTGAAGCCAGCAAGAAGTGGCTTTTCTTTTGCCTTCTCCAATGATTCCTTCAGGGAAAAGTCAAACCTCTTCTCTGTTAATTTATCACTGATGGAGAAATTAGCTGGATCTAGAGGAATAAACACAAATATTAACCGACTGATCCAAAATTTATTAATTTATACAAAAAAGATAATAAATGAATCTAGAGTGAAATCTGACTATAACACATCTCACTTTACCGTGGTTTCAGATATACCACAGGTCTCAATATATCCCTTAAAATGATGACCTTGTTCTTTGTTTGTACTGGTTAACTTAGTGGTGAATTTTATCTGATGTGCCTACCAACGCGTCACAACGACACTACTTCAAGTGATTATATCAAAGTGGTTGGCGACATTCATATTTAATACATAATTGGATGCGATAGAGAAGCAATCATGAGAATACAAGTATATATGTTCTTTGGATTAGTTTCTTACGAATTCGAGCTGACAAGTATAATAGGAAAAGTAATGGAAAACATCAGCGAAGTGATGGATTGGTGAATGAATTAGAAAGACAGAACAATTGCAAATCATCTTCATCTTTTACATTTGCAAAACATTCAGTCTTATGTGACAAAGAAAATCTATACATTATCATGCAAAAGGAAAATATTGGAGTATTTTAGTAACTCCCATAGGGTATGCATTTAAATAATAAAACATCAATTGCTATTGCATAACTCAAATAAATTTGTAATAAAATTTAGAACTACAAGTTTTTAATTGTTTCCTGCAATAAATTCTGAATGAAAACAACTACAGAATTAACTTTTCTTTGCGAAAATCAAATCAATTAGTCTAAGGTCAAAACACATTGAATAAAGCAGAAACTATTTCACCAATTTTTTGGATGTCCAAGTGTCTTAGTCGTTTAATGATATTTAGAGAATATCATTAACTTAAGAAAAACTTTAGAAAGTCATTTAAGAGCCGTTACCGAATTTAGAAAAATCAATGTATATAATTAAACAATGAGTATTATATATTACAGGAAGTACTTAGATATGCTAGCAATCATGCTTCATTCAAGTTTTAAACCTCACAAAACTATTCCTAATCAAAGAATAAAGTCTGTCCCTAACTTTTGATTGGTTTGAATAAACTGTCGCCTTTTTAAATGGTTGATAACCAATCAATAGATCACATGAGGATTAATTTTTATTTGACTAAAGATAAGTTGCAATTGAGTTATAAAATTAATTACTCTTGCAAAAGACAATTTTTCTAATAAATACATATTTCATGATGATTATGTTGACTTACAACTTTATCATTGATTTTCTTTCTGAGAATTAATCAACTGCAACTTTCAAGCAGATACTTTTATAACATTTTCACAAAATACTGACAGCTTACCAAGAAATCTACCAATGGCGGAAGACTGGACAAGCCATTGGGCTGTCACAATGGGGATTCCACGAGCTACGACGCAAAGCAATTTATAAGTTCTTCTCAGCCTGTCGGTAACCAGAATGTTACAGTCCTGCGGAGTTTCAACAACTTTTCCACCTAAAAAATAAAATAAAATGAGGATTTCAAGTTCCAAGAATGAGATTCAAGAGATTATATCCTTTCTTGAGGTGTACATAAAAGCATGAGTCAACTAAGATGGCTCACCTAATCTGAGAACATTTTCTTCCAGCGTAGGTTCATTCAACCCAGTGAAGAGGACATTATAACTATCTGTTTTCTGCCTTCTGCTTCTAGGGCTTCTCAGCTTAGAATCTTTAGAAACAGAATCTGTGATTGAAGAAGCTCTTGGTGAAAGAGAAGTCATCCTTCCCTTAACAGGAGAGCTCTTAAGATATGACAATTCTGCCCCAACAGTAACATTCTCCAGCCTCGGACTGATAGATGTTGATAAGGATACTTTAACTTCCTTATCCACTGCCTTAGCTCGAGTTGTTGACCCTTTTCTTCCCTTCCCTCTAGTTGTGGTGGTTGTTGTTTTTGTTTTCTCTTCAACAGTTAAGTCAATTTCTATTTTTCGACTGGACGTCACATCCTCAGATGATGTTACTTCAGATGCGGCATCCAATTCCTTTTTCCCTCTATTTCTCATATATCTTCTATTATTCTGTCCTTTTAGAGGCTCACTTTTGTTAGGTTCCACCGTCGATTCAACTGAACTTATAACAGGAATTGATTCGTCACTGATGGTAGTTTTCCTGCTACCTCTTCTTCCTCCTCTTGTGGCTTTAGCTGGCTGGTTCTGAACCTGCTTTGTAGGCTCATTCTGAACTGATTCTTCATTATCTTGCATTGTTGATTCAGGTACACTTTGTTTTGACGACCTCCTACCTCTAGCTGTTACTTTGATAGGAGATAATTTAACAAAACACTTTTCCTCAGCCACATGCTCTTCAGAAAGAGATTTCTCAGATACATTAGAATCTCTTGCTACCCTTCTGCTGGATCCTCTTGTACTTCTTTCATCTTTCTGGCTACTATTCTCTTTACTTTCAGTTTTGGAGACAATGGCAGATGACTTCTCTGGCACAGTTCTTCCTTTTCTCCTTTTCTTATCACTTGGAGAAGAAGCTGAATCCTCTTGCTCATCTAAATTACTTCTGGTTCTCTTGGTTGCTCCCAAAGCCTTACTTTGATTCAAGTTTCTTTTCTTTGGCCCCTGAGGGACAGGTTCTGGCTCTGCTTCATCTTTTTCATGACTGTCATCCTTCTTGCTTAATCTGGCAACCTTCCCTCTTCTACTTTCTTCTGGCTCTGCTTCATCTTTTTCATGACTGTCATCCTTCTTGCTTAATCTGGCAACCTTCCCTCTTCTACTTTCTTCTGGCTCTGCTTCATCTTTTTCATGACCGTCATCCTTCTTGCTTAATCTGGCAACCTTCCCTCTTCTACTTTCTTCTGGCTCTGCTTCATCTTTTTCATGACCGTCATCCTTTTTACTTAATCTGGCAACCTTCCCTCTTCTACTTTCTTCAATGGGTACGATTCCATCATCCATGGGTTTCTCTTCCGAACTAAAGCGTCTTCTGGGTTTTCTCTCTCTAACTGAACGTCTCACTCCATCAACCCCATCAGATTTAGGCAATCTGGAAGGACTTTTAGGATCAGGTTTCACTTGTTCGAGTTTTCTTTTCCTCAAAATGGTAGGCGAGCTTGGGGCTTCTTTTTCAGACTGATCTTCTTTAGTATGGCTTCCTCGCTGTCTGTGAGCAGGGAGACACTCCTCCGTTTTACTATCCAATGTTGACTTATCGTCTTTTTTCCTTGCTCTAAGCTCTTTGGCTGGGGGCTGTACTTCTTTGTCCTCTCCTCTGAGATGTCTCCTTTTTGGAGTAAGAATGTCTGGCTGAGCCTTGGGGGCATCATTTCCCACAGAAGACAATTCTTCGAGCAAAGATGATAGTCTCCTTTTCCTCCCAAACATTTCCTTTTTCTCTGACACTTTGCTTGATTGCTCCACTTCTACATGCTTTACCTCCAACTCCTTAACTTTGCTTTGCTCATTTTTGTTAGCCTTTGCTAAAATGGCAGACAATGCTTCGGATGCCCTAGCTTTCACCTCATTCTCTGCTTGCTTCTTGCCAGACCTCCCCCTTTTTCTAGCAGGTTCATCAGCAGTGGAATGGACCTGAGGACTAACTTTTAACTTTTTACTGGCATTACCTCTTGTACTCCTTCTTTCAACCTCTGGTTGTTTTTTCTCCGCTATTTCATTTTCTTCTTTTATGTCCTTGGAAATCTTTGAAGAATCTTCAATTACAGCAGACTTCATGTTGTCACCTCCTTCACTAGGTTCCTGAGACAAGTTGGAAATGTTAATATTTAAGTCATCCTCATCAAAAAGGCTCTTACGAGCAGAGTGCCCGCTCCACTTTGACTCGTGCAAAGTCATATCGAGATCAGGAGTGTCAGGAAGATAGGCTTCAACATCATCATCTTCATCCTCAATTCCTGGTGACTTCATAGTCTTGGATTGCTTGATGGATGGAGACACTCTTGCTTCTTTCTGATTTTTCTGAATGATTTTCCTCCTCAGAGTTCTGCTGGGTGTAACCTCTTTCACCACTTTCGAAGGTAGTTTAAAAATATCCATTATTTCTTGCTTGCCATTTACAACTTCAGTTTTCTCTAGTGCTGGTGGAGGCTGTGTTTCCAATAGGCTTACATCCTCTTCGTCACTACTAACGTCTTCAATGCCTGGATTAGAAGATAGGCAAACAGTGTCTTTTATGGTCAGAGGAATGGTTTTCTGGCTTACAGATATAGGAGCTGGTTGAGTTTCACATAATTCTAGATCTTCCTCTTCCTTCTCATTACCCTTTGGTTTGGTTTCTGAATCTGATTTAAGTTTCTCTGTCACAACTGAGTGTGGTAGGGCACTTTCATCACCTGATCCATGAGGCGTTTCGAACACTTGAACTTCTTCTGGTTCTTTCTTCACAGAATTTTTTGGCATGCAGAAATCCGGAAGAGCTTGAGTTGCATCTTCATCTTCACTTTCCGGACTCTCTTCTTGAGTCTTTGAACCTACTGGTTGTTTAGTGTCTGAGGTGCTAATACCTTCTTTGTCTTCTTCCTTTTCAGCCACAGCTTTCAGAGTCTCAGGAGGTGCTTGCGTAAGAAATGAACTCATATCCTCCTCCCCCTCACCATCTCCAATGTTTTCTTTAAAAGTTGGGGCTGGCTGAGTTTCTAACATACTCAGGTCATCTTCATCATTTGATGCCCCATCATTCGCAGGTTTGGATGCTTTTTTCTCAAGTTTTTCCTCTTTAACATCTTTCCCTGAAATTACATTTTCTTTTTGAGATGTTGTACAGGGAGTTTCTAGAAGCTTGCTGCCTTCTTCTTGGGCATCCAGCCTTCCATTAGATGCTACTTCCAGAGGAGCAGGTTGAGTTTCCAACATACTCACATCAGAGTCAGCAGCTAATTCGTCACCTTTAGCTGCCATTGGAGTATTAAACTCTGGCGGAGCTTGTGTGAGGAAGGAACTCATGTCATCTTCATCTTCTGTAGAAATATTTAAGGCTGACTGCTTCAGATCTACCTCCCTCAAATCATCTTTATCAGATCTTGTGGCTACTTTTGGTGTTCCAATCATATCTGAGTCATCAAACCACTTGTCTTTAACAGCCTGAGGTGTCTTGAAGTCTGGCGGAGCTTGTGTGAGGAAGGAGCTCATATCATCTTCATCATCCTCTTCTTTGCCAGTATTTACATCCAATGTTGGTGATTGATTTACATCTGCTACACTCAGATCTTCCTTATCAGATTTTTTGGATTCTGTTGGTGTCTCTGGTGAAGGAGGAGCTTGAGTTTCTAACAGGCTAATATCAGATTCATCAGCTGAAACTTCTTTAATGGCTTGAGGAGTCTTAAAGTCTGGGGGAGCTTGTGTGAGGAAGGAACTCATGTCATCTTCTTCCTCATCAAACGTAGTAGAATTTCCTTTCGAATCAGTTAATGATTCTGCCAGATCTTTCTTATCATTTCTGCTAGAAATCTTTTGTGTGTCTAATGATGGTGCAGCTGGTGTTTCCATCATGCTGATATTTGATTCATCCAATAATTTTTCGTTAGCAGCCTGAGGTGTCTTAAACTCTGGAGGGGCTTGCGTGAGAAATGAACTCATGTCATCTTCACCTTCATCCTCGTCAGTATTTACTTTTGAAGCTGATGACTCATTCAGCTCTTCTTTGTCTGCTTTTCTTGATTCCGCTGTTGTTTCTGATGATGGAGGAGGCTGTGTTTCCAACAAACTTACATCAGAGTCGTCCACTGATTCTTCCTTAATGGCCTGGGGGGTCTTAAAATCTGGGGGAGCCTGAGTTAGGAAAGAACTCATGTCGTCTTCCTCAGAGTCATCAACAGTGGTGTTTCCTTTTGAAACAGATGATAGTCTGGTTGAGTCTTCCTTATAATTTCCATTCACTGCCTTTGTTGTTCCTAATCTTGGTGGAGGCTGCGTTTCCAACATACTAATATCTGATTCATCAATGGAATCTACCTTACCAGTGGCCTGAGGTGTTTCAAGAACAGAACTAATGTCATCTTCATTCTTCTCATCTTTGGTAACATTTGAAGTTGATGACTGATTTATAACACTCAAGTCTTCTTCATTGGCCTTTTTGGATTTTGCTGGCATTTCTGGTGATGGAGGAGGTTGTGTTTCCAACAAACTGATATCTGAGTCATCGATTGATTCTATCTTAGTAGCCTGGGGAGTCTTAAAGTCTGGAGGAGCTTGGGTAAGGAATGAGCTCATGTCTTCATCATCATCCTCATCTGCACTAATCTGTTCTAAACTAGTCTGCTCGACTGCTTCTGAAATCTTGAGATCTGTACTCATTTTCTCTTTCTTTTCCTCATTCATAGCATCCTTATCAGTATCTTTCAAAACTGACTGGGAATCCAATTTGTCTTTATTTACTTCAGCATCAGTAAATTTTTCCTTTGTTACTTCATCAGAAGTTTTCAGGGTCTTCTCTTTGGACTTCTCTTTAGATGTTTTCAAGTCTGCACCTGCATGGTCCATCTCCTCATCGTCCGTATCAGACATTATTACAATGCTTCCCGGATGGTTTTCAGTACTCAATGATGCATTATCATCAAGAGTTGCATCAGCTAAAACTCCATCATCTTTTCTGCCAGACTCATCGATCTTTGCCTCTCCTTCCTTGGCATCAACACAGCTGCCTTCTAGCTTTGAAGAAGTTGTTGTTGTAGAGATGGTGCTGATTCCCAGCTTCGTTCTATCCCTATCATTTGCTTTTCTAAATGCAGATTTCTGAGATGGCAATTGTTTCTTTATTGAAGGGGGACACATATCCTCAAGGTCTGTATCTTCGTCATCAGTATTCCCTTTAGCAGATGAGATGCATGATGCTAAGGTTTCCTTTGCATCATTGTCAACATTGTCAGGACCAACTTTGGTTTCCTTTTCTGCATTATCGGAGGACTTTGTTTCCATTCCCTCAATTTTGTGGCTAAATGAGTCTTCTGGATCTGTTTCATCACCATCAGGATCATTACGAGAGACTTCTTCCTCCTTTGTAATTTCCTTTTCATTTTGTTTACCATCCTCCGCAACTGAAGATGAGCTTTGCTTTGCAACTTCCTTTTTACCACCTTGAGAACTAACAGATGATTCTTGGGTTTTTGGGGGTTTCTTGTCTTCCTCAACAGGCAGAGATGCAAACAGGCCATCATCAGAATCTTCTTCAGTCGAAAAGTCTAGTCTCCTCTCAACCTTTTCTTTTTCCTTGACTTCTTCTTTGTTACTTGTAGCAGAAGTGCTATCTGCCTCCCCGTCATTACCATCCTGTATTGCTTTTTCAACTTCTTTTTCAACAACAAGTTCATTTGGAGAAGAATGATCTTTCTTGGAAATTTTATCATCACCTTCATCAGACCTGGGCTTTTCTTTAACCTTATCTTCCATATCAGGAGGAACTTGAGTGGCAGCTCCAAAAATGTTATCAATATCGGAATCGTCCTCATTTTCCAGACTTTTATCAGTTTCATTTTCCGATTCCCTGGATTCTTTGCTTTCGGAAACATCATCTTCCTTTCCAACTTTACCCGCATCAGCTTTAGTTGGCATTGTGGTACTTGATGGCCCTTCTGTATTAGCTGCCGTGTCCTTACTTTTGTCTTTAGGACATGGTTCA
Organism: Sympetrum striolatum; assembly: GCA_947579665.1. Lineage (NCBI taxonomy): Eukaryota > Metazoa > Arthropoda > Insecta > Odonata > Libellulidae > Sympetrum > Sympetrum striolatum. The sequence goes on along the minus strand of OX388345.1, from coordinate 46,652,084 downwards.
TCCTCTACAGTGAAAGCTTGAGTAGGAAGATCAAAAACATCATTTTCATCAGAGTCTTTTTCATCTTGCTTCTCCATTTGCGATTCCTTTTTGCTAACTTCCTTACCCGCAGAGGAGAGGGCATTTTCTTTAGCACTTTTTTCATTGCTACCACAAGAGGTTTTACCATCAGCATCTTTTTTATTCTCTTCAATTTTATCACTCTCTATTGTATATGCTTGAGTTGCAGCAGCAAAAAGATCATCTAGGTCAGATTCTTCACTGCTTTTATCTTTGTCTTCAATATTTTCCTCTGCATCTTCCTTTTCATGTTTCTTATCCGCATTGAGTTTTTCAGCTCTCGAGGAAGGATTGCTGTTCTCCTCTGGTCTTTCTTTATCTTTGATGCCAACACCAGTGTCTTCTTCGTAAGCAAAAGGTTGAGTCGGAAGATCGAAGATGCCATCGCCATTTGAGGTATTAGACTCGTCTAGAGATAAGAGTGATGTATTGATGGTCTGAATCTGTTGTGGCATTTTAAATACACTTTCTGCTTTCTCGTCAGTGGTCTGAAATAAAAATATATAATATAATGGTAAAATAATCAATTTCAATGGAAAAATATTAGATAAATGCAACTTTTGAAGTTCATCAAAGTATTTTAAATTATCCACAATTAATTTACAGATTCATTGTTTGCGAAATTCTTTATGCTTCCTCTCCTTTATTTACTAAACAAAAATTATATGAAATTTGGCCTTAATGATCGGTGGAAAGAATTCTAATTTGCTAGCACACAATTTCTAGTTTCAGACCCAGGTCTAGAAGCATTAATTTTCTTCTATTCAGAAAACCTTACCAAGAAGCAGCTTGAGCAAGGCATAAGCTTGAAAACTGAACCTGAAATCGTCTAACTTGGAACAGAAAAATGAATATGCTCACTGAGCTATGCTAAAATTGACAAGATATGAATGAAAATGAAATTAATGATAATGAAATGTACGAGGGTGGTCTGAAAAGTTTCCGACCTAACAAAGATACAAGACATTTATTCTGAATTTTTTTTTTATTTTTCAACATAGTCTCCTTGTAATTCTACACACTTCTCCCAGCGATGCTCCCATCCCTGTAACCCATCCAAATAGTACCATTTTTCTTTGCAAAATAATTGTTCACGAAGGTGATTGCCTCTTCATTAGATGAAAATCTGTCCTCCGAGCGAAATTTTTAGATGAGGGAACAAAAAGAAGTCCCTTGGGGCTAAATCTGATGAGTAAGGTCAAGCAGTTCAAACCGAAATTCATGGATTTTCGTCATGGCAACCACTGAGGTGTGAGACGGTGCGTTGTCTTGGTGAAACAGGATTTTCTTTTTCTGCAAATGTGGCCGTTTTTCCGCAAGTTCTGCCTTCAGCTTGTCAAGAAATGATGCGTAGTATGCTCCTGTAATGGTTTTTCCTTTTTGAAGATAATCGATTAAAATGACTCCCTCCATGACTATCCCAAAAAACAGTCGCCATCACTTTCCCAGCCGAAAAAACAGTTTTTGCTTTTTTTGGAGCCGGTTCCCCCTGTGCAGTCCCCTGTTTAGACTATATTTTTGTTTCGGGCATATAATGGTGTATCCAAGTTTCATCTACAGTAATTAATCGGCGCCAAAACTTGTATTTATTGCACCTGAACTGTGCCAACAAAGCGTTGGAAATGTTCATTCAAACACGTTTTTGGTCTAACGTGAGCAAACGCAGAACCCAACACACAGACAGCTTTCTCATGTCTGAATGTTGATTTAATATGTGACAAACTCGTTCTTTTGACATGTTCATAACCTCTGCTATCTTTCTCACTTTAATTCGGTGGTCGTCTAGCACCATTTGGTGAACTTTGGCAATGTTTTCGTCAGTAGTTGCAGTTTATGGACGTCCCAAACATTCATCGTCTCCCAAGCTCTTACCGCCATGTTTAAATTCAGCTGCCCAAAATTTCACTGTGGTAAATGATGGTGCAGAGTAGAGATTGGCGCTTTGGAGCAGGGAATCAATTCAGCGAAATCGATTCGAATCGGTTTCCATGAATCGATTCACCTTAAAAATCATATTGCTGAAATCGATTCGAATCATCTAGTATTGGAATCGGAATGAATTATGATAAAATCAGAATCGTATTCATATCATAATAACATTGGTATTGAAATCCTGGAATTCTATTGGATATTGAAGTCACGTGATGAGAATTCTTGAACCGTGATTTGGGATACCTATTACTGCCGCAAATTACTAGTATAAAAAGTACTAATTAACACAGTGAAAATCTATTACATGTGAACATTTACGTATCGTTAAAAGGAAGAAAGTATATCATAACAACAGATAATACTGAAAAACGATGTACGTTTATAGATTAACTTATAGGACTGCATGAGAGTTCCAGGAACTGTATGCGAAGGATAAACATCATGTTCGTCATCTACTCTCAAAAATTGTGTTAAATCCATTTATATTGACGAATGTAGTTTCAATACTGAATAATGTAATTAATTTATCATTTTCCTTTATATAGCATTTTAGGTTAACTACTATGACATTGTCGTAGTGCTTCTGCTACAACATACGGCATTGAATCGCATTGGAATACTACAGTACTGCCATCTGGTATCCAATACTTGAAGATGAATCAATTCACATTGAATTGGATCAGAACACTACGGTACAGCCATCTGGTATCTGATACTTGAAGATGAATCGATTCACATTGAATTACATTGAAATCAGAATTGAATCAAATAGAAAAGAATCGGATTCAGTTGTAAGAAAATCGAAACTGAATCGGATTTAAAAAAATAGATTCGAAAATATATCGTATTGATAATATCGATTTTCTGATTAATCGAATTGGAATCGCCCAACACTAGTGCAGAGTCCCCAAACACAGAATCCAACTCATCTTTGATTTGCGTAGGCGTATTGCCTTTCAAAAACAAATATTTAATGATACTTGATTTAGTTCATTTTCACAAAAACACTCACATCAACTCACTCAAACGACTGTTACATAACAACTGCACGTCAAAAATGGCTGAAACTTCGGTGAGTAACTGTCAACAGATGATCAAAAAAATTCACTAGCTTTTATTTATGAGTGCTGCCATCTTCACATTGAGGTCGGAAACTTTTCAGACCACCCTCGTAATATCAAAAAATATATGAACAAATAACACTTGGTAGAGTTATTAAAACTAAATTCATTAATATTTTATCCAGACTTAGCATTGTGATTCTAAACTATGGAATACATTAAAACAAAACCTAACTTAAGCAGAATGATTTGGTTACTAAAAATCTAAATTTCATCCAAATAAAAGATTCGTAGATTCAGTTCATTTTAATTGAGGTAGAAATTTTACTGATTACTATGCATTTTTAGCCTCACAACAATAATTTATAATGCAACATGAAGGTTGCTGAATTAAAAATCTCCTAAATTTTTAATAATGTCTTTTGCAAAATGCATTTAAGCTCTGAACAACAACAAAAAGGTATACAAGAAGTACTAAGAGGCCCAAAAACCAGCAGAAACTAGAGATATTTGATTAAATATAATCATCAAACCTATGAATATTTAATACCTAAATCAAATACAAATATGAAGAAGTATATTACCTTAGATGGCTTTTCAATAATTTCAGGCTTTTGAGTATCTGCGTCAAAAATACTGTCGTTAACTGCAGATGTCTCATCAATAGATTCGTCCTTGGTATCACTCTTTAACTCATCAATATCATCATCAAAAGAAACATGAACCAAATTTATTGTTTCTCTAAAACAGAATGTGCAGTGTACGTTTGCAAAACGAAGGCTTTCTCCGTTTTTCAAATGATATCTCACTTGAGGAGTCAATGACATCTGAAAGATAAAAAGATAAAATATTACAATTGAAATGACTGTATTATTCAATGGAACTTTCCTCTATTAGGTTACAAATTAAGAATTTTCTTCAACGTGGAAGTAGCAAATTTTATAGATAATTAGTCATGTAAAAGCAGCCTGAAGCTGATAACAGACGTTCCTATCAAAGAACTTGATCAGGCTACAATTTAATTTCATTAATTACTCCCACAAATCATCATTTTCATTGTTGATTGTCAATTGCATCAGCAGATTTGATTGCTTTCCAATTTGGGGCTCAAAAGATTTGGGTCATTGGGATTTGCTTGAAAAACTATCTTCCTTTTTAAAAAACTATTTATTACAGCTATATTTTCTGACTTTAAAGATTACTAGAATCAAGATTCAATTAAGTAAAACTTCTAAGATTCAAAATATACTAATGTGGTATTTCTCCAGAAGAAATCCACAGAAAATCACTATCTTATATGATCAGTATCAACTTAGATTTGACCAAGAAACAATTACCATTATACATAGCTTTGATTGTCTTATATTTTAGTTATTTGTAATATGAAATACTTCTTTTTTTCTTATTTACATTGTGCTGCATTTGAGATCTGATACAATTTAAATTGGAACTACCAACTTGATTAAATATTTAACTTGAAGGTAAATTAATGATTTAACTGAAGGACAAAAATAATGAAGAATATGTTGGGTATAAAATTTTAACCATATTAATGAACTGGAGATGTAAAAAAAATTCAAGATTCTTACTGAAGAAACAGAAATAGCTGTCATTTCATGATGGAAATTTAATTTATGACACATTTAGTTAGAGTTATATGATAATGACAAGAACACACAGCACAAGCTCCAATTTGACAAGTAATAATTTTAAGAGATTTTTTAAGAAAGGTATAAATAGAAGAAAGTAAGAAAAACTTACTTTACCAATTCTCGTCTTATTTCTGCTGTTTAAATCATAGATGATGAAGGTGCTACATGACAAACCTTCGATGACTGCATGTTGGCTTGAAAGTGCCTGCAATTATGAAGAAAAACCTTGTTAGCTATTAAATACATTCTTAAATCCATACCATACACACACAAAAACACTATGAATAAATTAACACTACTACACTATAATCATTTTGAAAACACTTATTATTAGTTTTTCTTGAAAAACTAACACTGAAACTCTTCTTCTTAGAGAAGACCATGAAACCTGCTGTTGTCAAAACTTAAAAACAGACTGGGTGAGAACACCTTTCCTTACTATCAATAGTTATCAAATTTTTGCATTCCATTTTACCTATTACGACATAATTTTCCCACAGTAAAATTAGAAATTTATCCATTTATTGATGTTGAAGGCCTCTGTCATGTCGGTTCACCATTGCCACGCAGGCAGTAATTTTGGTGGCAGGGTCATTGGAATCTCCTCGTGAAAAAGTTCTCACTTGACAGTTGCACTGCTAAATCTGGGTGCGTATGCAGAAGTGGTATTCTACCACTAAAACTCTGGTAACATTACCAGAGTGAACCTGCAACTGCATTGGCAATAGCCCCAAAAACTGCAATAATCAGCTTGCCATGCAAGCCAATGCCTTGCCAATTAAGTGTATTTGGACAATGGATTCTACATCCAAACAAAAATGAATGTCTGCATGAACAATCAATATAATCCAATAATACCTCAATAATATCAATACATGATACATACTGTTAATAGTATTTGGTAGGTAAGAGGTCAGGTAGATCTGTATAGCAATAAAATCCCAGAAAAGAAAACAAATAAGTAAATGGGTAAAAATGACTGACAATGTTTTTCTACGTTTATTTCATTTATCAAGACTTTGCAAGTCGAAACTGCACAGCATTTTAACCCCGGTGCGACTTTAAAACCGATTTTCCGTTCAGGGCGTTCTAAATTTCGAAGTAATTTATATATTTTTAAACCACCTCGAAATATCACATAAATCGCGGTCTCGTATAATACCCCACATTTCAACACAAATCAGCACTCATAAAAACACTGACACGAAGATTCCTATTTTGAATACGTTAAGATTATTGAAGTTCGTAATTTCGTTCACAGTCGAAATTTCTTCGAAAATGCCAATTTGAAAATTGTGAAACAGTGCATTAGGAAAAAGATTAATCCGAATTCGATCGGAATCAAAACTACCGCTTCTGAGTCGAATCGGACGTCGAAGTTTCGCGCAGCCCTGTTTTTTCATCTACGCCAGAAAATGTTGAAAAAGGTAGCCACATCTCGCCGTATCGGCGGTAAATACTGCTACGTTCATAAAGTTTTCGAATTTATTTTATCCCGCGTAATCGCCGAGCAGGATGAATGTAAAATTATGGTGGTAAAAAGGTAGGTGGAATGTACCCACAATATGTGACGCTATCTACCACCAGAATTTGACATTTCTCCTGCTCGGCGTTTTCGCGGGAAAATAAGTTCGGATTTTTATTTTAAACGTAGCAGCAATAAATTTCGCATAGATCGTCGTGCAACGCAACATGCAATGCAATGCATGCAATGGAATGCAACAAATGGGATGGTGGATAAACATGCAGGGTGAGGTTGTCTAAAAACCGACGCACGGTATCCATTTAATTGGATACCTCTCTCGAATTTTAATCAAGAGAGCAACGGCACGAAGGGAAGATCGTTTGTAAACACACCAGAGGACGCGTCGGTTTGCGGAAAAAATACCAACGAAGGTTCTCACACTGGCTTCTGACCGATTTCTCACGAGTGCAACGGTCTTATCTCTTGAACAATCCCATTCCATGCGAGGACATAAGAATTCATCAGCCCCATGCGTTGCTGCATCTGCAGATCACGGAGTCTCGGAAACTCCCACAAGAGCGACTACCCGGAAATACCTCCAAGTAGGCGAAGTACGCGGAAATGACTATCTTGCATACTAACAATATGTTAAGATGTTCTCACCTCTTAATGAAAATCGGGTAAATCTTTTGAATTTCATTGACCCTGTCATACGCCAAGAAGTGGCCTAAAAACGAGGACAGCGTGTTGAAAATTGCCGTACGAAACGAGAGCAATTTATGCCGCCCTTTCGAAAATTACCCAGATAGTGTTAGTTAGTTAGGCCGTTTATTGGCGAGGGTTCCTCCTAGCCTCGTATGTCGGCGTCATAAGTACACACATAAATTAAACCAAAAGACAGGGTAATGTGTGGGAAGAAATCTTAGCAACTGAAGGTTAACAAAGAAAAAATCCACGTTGCGAGAAAACACCAACAGAGAAGGGGGTGAAAAATAACACCACGAAAAAGCAGGAAAAGATACCAATATAGTAATGACAATTATAAAATTACAACATTTATAAAATTAAAAAATTATGGAGGGAAAAGGAAAAATTGATATTAAAAAATTACAATACGATGTTTTGACTTTTGTCTTCTGACAGGCATTTTCAATTTTAAAATGTTGCTTAAGCATTGAAATATGTCGTTCGTCCTCAATTAAGTGTGTAATTTGCTTAGTTAATAAAAAACAGACTTAGTTTCCTATAGAAAAGTGGTTCCTGTTTTGTTCTTTAGGAAATATCACCGCAGAAGAGTAGGGGAGAGCGGGGCAAAGCCATGCAGCGGGGTATGACCGTACACCATGTTTTCCTGTTGGTGTAGGTAGTGGAGTCCGATCGGTTTTGCACCCTAGCAAAAGACACCACAAGCTAGCCGGAGACATGTGGTTGCTGTATGATCAACGGTGTGGTTTATGTGAAACAAATAGTGTTTTCGCTTGATTTGTTACTATTTCTAAGCTTCAAGTAATTAGAGAGGTAGATGGAAAGCCTTTACATATTAGCTAGTAACTAAAAACCATAAGAATCTACGGTTCTTGAACTATGTTTTGGACACACTTGGTGATTCGTGTATGCTAAGTTTTTAAGGTTAAGTTAATAATTTGTTACGAGTTCAAAGTCGGGGCAAAGCCGTACATTGAGAAATAAAGAAGATTGGAAGCTAGGCTTCGATTGCTTAATAAATTCAGGGAAACTACATTTGCGGAAAATACAACCGGTATCATGCCCCCTGCTACCTCGGTCTATCCGATAATGACCGTAAGTTAAGAGAAATAGATGCTAGGACGAATCGTTTTAAAGATTCATTCTTTCCGCGAACGATACGCGACAATAACCGAATAAGGAAGTAGTTTAGATTTAACTGGTGTTTACATCCCCTGCCACACGCCGAAAGGCGGCTTGTAGGGTATTGATGTAGATGTAGATGAAAGAATGTCTGCCAAGGAGGTGGTTCCCGAAGGGAAGCATCTGGATCCAAGGATTTGTGCCTTATGTGTGGGGTATTCAGAAAAGACAAAGAACTCTGGTTCCGCTGCTGTTTTTGTTCAGGTTGGGTGCACTCTGCTTGTAGCGCTGCAGAGTCAGCAGAAGATTTTATTTGCTACTTTTGTATCAATACCTAATTGCATTTTATGCCTAATTAACTACGAAAACTTTCATTCTTACTGGCCAAACTAGACTTAAACGGTTGCGTGCAATGCTTGTTTCTTTATTTACTTCCCTAATTATGCGACTATGTTTATGTACGGCATTGCCCCGCCCCCCGTACGGGATTAGCCCAACCGCTGGTGCAATTTCGTACAGTATAACTTTTTTCTTTAATTTTTTCACAAAAAAAAGAAGATAAATAATCCAGCCGTTTGGTGACGATTTGGTAGCCAATAAAACAAAGTAACATTCGATCATGTGTCTATGCTTCTATACTGAATATTATATGAGCTGTAATAAATCTCGCTTAAGTGTACGCCATTTCCCCGCTCTCTAATATTTGCACACGCTGTCTATTAAAGCCCAAGGTACGATATAAAATATACTTCGAAAATGAAAATTTAATCATCTATCAGCAATGCAGGATATACAATTGTATAAATTGCCTGATTTCATGATACAATTGCTAACGATGTCATTTCCGGCTCGACCTAGTATTTGTACTCCGCTTTAAATCTCCCCATGGTTGAGACGACGAAGGTACTACATTATTACCGAAATCCAATGATTACTGTAGTTTCAAAAGGAAAATAATCCGACAAGGAAAGATATGAGAAAGCCAATAATATAAAATTAATGATTTAGATTAATGATAAAGGATATTAAATTACTAAGATAGAAGTATGAGTACAACAGACCTTAAGTAAAAGACCGCGGTGGCGGAGTGGTTAGCCTGTGAGTGTGCTACCACCTCAATCCCAAGTTCCCGGGTTCGAATCCCGGCTAATCCGACTTTTCCTGTTAGGGAATATTGTGTTGTGTGTGTCTGTCTCTTGCTATTGTTTGAAGCCCACCACTGCAATGATCCAGAAGACGGATCGTAGAGGAGACATTTAAAAATAAATATTTTTTTAAAATCCATACAACGCGACCAAAATGTTATAAATAATCTCTCTGAATCACGATGTTGTGAATGTTTTTTTCCGATTTTTTTTTAGCAAACTACTAAATGATAACATATTATAGCATAATAAAGTCTGATAAGGTGGCATATACGTAGGCTAACAATCGATTAACCTTCATAGGAATATGAACGACTTTTAGAGTCCACTAAATAACACTCTTTAATATATCTGCGGCTTCTGGAACGCTTTTGACGTAAGATAATCATAACGTCATAACCAAGAGAAATTAATTACAATAAAAAGAGTTATTTTGATGGCGATTTCCATTACGCGAAGCAGCTCTTTCTCAAAATAGAAGAGTAATGCACCACTAATCAAGGTTTAATGCCAAAGGCTAAAGATTAAATATCACTGAATATTCACGTCACTTGCAGTAAGTACTGATAAAATAGATTAGTTATTCACTACCCTTCCTTTCTCAAGTGAATTCATTAAATGAATTCAATTTATACGCAAATTAGTGTTCCGCAGACTAATGAAAATGTATTCCCTAGAAATTCACAGAACTTTCTTTCAAAGTCATTCAACACTAACTGAAAGATAATTCTAACAATATATTCATTTACATAAGAAAAGTAACAGAACATTCAACTCATTTCCATGTCCATTCCAAGAAGGCGCTTTCCTCTAAACATTTCCAGTAATGACAAGCGCTGCCGTAGGAAAACTTCACAAACAGCACTGAAATCTATAAAGTTTTAAAATATTATACAGATATCTTGACCTCGTACTGCCATAATAAAAGAATAAAACAGCCTAACCGACATAAAATTGTTGAAATAGATTTCTAATGGAAGTTCTCGCGAATTTTCCGGAGTATAACCTGAAAATCGACGTGTTTAGGATGAGGCAGTTCGGGTTAAAAAGTTGTCACATATATGATTTGAAATACCATGCGTTACGTAAAAGCATTTCAAAAATTACATTTATTAAACGGGATTTGCCCATTTGGTTACAAACTAGAAAACATTTAACTCCTGCAATCACATCAATATCACAAATAAAAAAAATTGAAAAAGAATAAAATCTTACAAGGAATAACCATAACTACAAAAATTACGTAATATATAGAATAATAAGAGGAATAATTATTGCGACAAGGAATGTTGAACCTTTGTACTGTCACAGATTACAAAAAATGGCATAATGATATGATTGGTTAATATATAATAGATATTATAATATTTTGGTAATTACAATTTGAAGAGAAAATTATACTAAGAATCCGAAAACTACATAATAAATGTTAATTTCATATAATAACTGTACAAAGGATATAGTATAAATTTTATAATGAACTATTTAAAGGACTTATGTTTTTAATTGTACATAAAATGCAATTAAATTTGTCAATATCAATTAGATAAGAATTTCCTAGTCGATGTAGTCTATTCTGAGGTGCATTATATGTGTAATTATTATTGCTAGCTTGTATTGCAAATAAGTCAAGGCCTTTAGTGATATGAGATCTTTATGTGTAATAAAGGGTCCACCAGTTTCCTTCGATGAATGGCAGACGTTTCTTTCAATTCCGACAAACGGAAACACCAATGACTGGCTTGGCTACGACCAGGGTTCATTTTATAATTAGGAAAGGAAAACCTGGAAACATTTTCCTATTAAAATCCGGGAAAACCTTTTCGTGAGTTGTGATGACAGAAATATTCTCTTTCGGAGGAGTTGTGATGAAATAGATAAAGTACTTTTCCGTAACTCAGCAAAAGTGACTAACGGGGAAGCTGACACGGAATATCACATTTATTTCCACCAATTTAACATCCTTAGAGCCCGTAATAGTCCAGTTAAATTTCACATCCGAATTTGCAAAAGGTCAAAGGTCATTTTTATATTTTGTTAGGAGCTATGTGGCCGATTTTGCAGCTTCGAAATACCTGTGGGGGCTGAGCAATGCCCAAAATGTCCCAGTGAAATCTGCTTTTATAATTTTTGTTGAATATCTTCTTAAGTATGCCTTCAACAGGAAATAGTTTCCACATTTTTTAAAGATAAAATTTTCTACAATTTAAGGCAAAAATCAGCTCCGTACGTAAAAAACATTTTTTTAAATAACTCTCCGAAAACTGAAATTCTTTTCCAAAGAGAGAAGAATTTCGTGTCGATGATGTATTTTGGCAAATCTCGGGAAAGAGGTACACCTACCATAGGGAAAATTACATTTTCTATGTATGATCTTATACATTTCTATATCCACAGGTCATTCGAAACTGTAACATCGGTCACATACTAGAGATGGGCGATTCGGAGCAGGGAATCGATTCAGCGAAATCGATTCGAATCGGTTTCCATAAATTGATTGACTTTAAAAATCGTATTGGTGAAATCTATTCGAATCGTCTAGTACCGGAATCGGAATAAATTATGATAAAATCAGAATCGTATTCATATCGTAATAACATTGGTACTGAATTCCTGGAATTCTATTGGATATTGAAGTCAGGTGATGAGAATTCTGGAACCGCGATTTGGGATACCTATTACTGCCGCAAATTACAAGTATAAAAAGTCGTAATTAATATAGTAAAAACATATGAACATTTACGTATCGTTAAAAGGAAGAAAGGAAATAACAACAGATAATACTAAAAAACTATGTATGTTTATAGATTAACATAAATGACGGCATGAGAGTTCCAGGAATTGGATGCGAAGTATATACATCATGTTCGTCATCTACTTTCAAAAATTGTGTTAAATCCATTTATATTGACGAATCTAGTATCAATACTGAATAACGTAAATAATTTATAATTTTCCTTTACATAGAATTTTCGGTTAAATACCATGACATAATTGTCATAGCTAGTGCTTCTGCTACAAAAATTAGCGGTACTGCGAGTAGTGCCATCTCGTATCCTATTTTTGAAAATAATATAATGCAAATAGTCCAAATCATATTAATTGGAATACTACGGTACTGCCATCTAGTATCCGATGTTTAAAGATGAATCGATTCACATTGAATTGCATCGGAATCTGAATAAAATCGAATCGGGAAAAAATGGGATTCAGTTGTAAGAAAATCGAATCTGAATCGGATTAAAAAAATCGATTCGAAAATATCGTAAATCGTATTGATATTATCGATTCTCTGATAAATCGAATCGAAATCGCCCACCACTATCACATGCTACTGGTAGAGGTCCTAACAATGTTAAAATGCAGCCATACGTCATATTTTACAAGGTCGGGCCCTTTTATGAGTCTAATTTGCCTGGGCTAAGAACTACAATAAAAAAATCAATTTTCTTAAAAGCGTACAAAGGTATCCCTTCCGAAACATTTGAAGAAATAAACGGAGTACGAACCGATTCAAGAGCACGAAAAGATCACCACCGATGCTATCGAATGTGCTGTTACATCAGACCAGTGTCAATCAAATAAGGATTCATCGGCTTTACTCGGCATGAGTTTCTATTCATAACACATAAAATGCCTCAGAAGATCTACCTTCATGAATCAATCATACAATTAATTGACATTGACGTAACGTAAAATAGATAAGTAATAGGAATTTAACCGGCTTTGGTGGCGGAGTAATTATCTTACTAGCCATCCAACACCGGGTCCGAGTCCCAAAGGCTAACCAGATTATTCTGGTAAGGGAATGGCTGTGTGTCGTCTGTTGTTGTTATTTCCAACCACTGTAATTTTCCATTAAAGGATGTTTGCGGGGGATTTGGAAGATAAACAAAATATAATAGGACAAGGACAAGCAAGAAAACAGGGTAGGATAACCCGATATTTTTTCCTATATTGAATGTTTCCCAGTAATTGCAGTATAGGGGTTATAAGCTTTTCAGAGCCGTTGAATAGATCAACATTTTGTAAATTAGGTAATTTTGTTCAAAAAACAATAAATGAAACAAAAAATTAATGATTAAAGTAAAATAAAATACTAAACGAAAATGTCAATATATCAAATAAAATGTCATTTATTAAGAATTTCAATCTCAGTAAAGCTAAGTAGGCAATTCCATCATCTTTCGTTGACCGAAAAATCACAAGAAAAAATTAACACACGGAGAAACGATAAATAAAATCAAGACGACGGCCTACCATATTCCGAAAACAAAATTCGTATTTCTACAGCATTCATACATTAATTTCTGCAAATCATGGATATTACGAGGATATCTCTTTCGGAAAATTCAGTCAGGAAACTGGACGAGAGGTTGCATGCAAAATGAATTTAACCTGCCACGTGAAAGGCAAATGATACCCTCGTCTAGAGCAACAAATGATTCGAAACATTTTTCGATTTTCTTGATACCTCTGAAAGCTCGCTCGGGGCACATAATATTTTTCTTTTAAAGGTCAATAAATCCTTAAGGTGTTCAAAAGCCACTTTTCTAAAATTTCTAATCCATGGTATAACATGCTATAGAGATCGATTTAGAGATAAATGTACCTTCTAGATATAAGATGAAATTCTAAACAGATTTCTTTTTACCTTTGGCAAAGAATATCAACCAATCGTACATTATATCTATTTAATAAAAGGATTATATATCATCGGGATATGGGGCATAGGTTCCCAAAGTGGACTATATGCATTTACAGAGGCCCAGGTATAGGAGAAAAAATCGGGTTCCATGATTTTTTTCAATCTTTGAGTGAACAGAGTATTTGGAAGACAAAGAGCTTTAAAGAACTTTAAAAGATAATGTAATCAAAATCTCTTTGCGACTCAGACGACGAAGGAACTAGATTCTTACCAATATCCATTGATCACTGTAGCCACAAAAGGAAAATCGTTCGACAAGGAAAGATATGAGAAAGTCAATAATTTAACATTATTAATTTCGATTCATGATAAAGAACATTAAATTAAGAAGATATAAGTATAAATATAACAGACCATAGGTAAAAGGCCGCGGTGGAAGAATGGTTAGAGTGAGTTTGCTACCATTTCAATCCCAAGTTCCCGGGTTCGAATCCCGGCTAATCGGATTTTCCCGGTTAGGGAATTTAAGGGAGTAATGGAAACCAGTTTCGGCTTTTTATTGGGAAAATACAATACTAGGCATGGCATACATGGCAAATTGGCATGGCATACATGGCATACATGGCATGCGTACATGGCAAATTGAAAGGGTCCTATGATAAAGGTTATGTGTGAAACATATGCTGGTAAATACTATGTTGATGGACTCAGAAAATAAACTCGGAGCCACGTTGGGTGGTCTCTAAATCCAAGAGCATCAACAAACAAGGACAACAATCGCTAATTTTTCAATGTTTCACGTGATGAATCTATCCTCGAAAGCATGACGCAACTAGTCCAAAGGCAACAATAATTTAATAACAACGCGGGAGACGCCTAATTAGCCACGTCCTTTGACCTCACCCAACTTGACAGATTGATGAACTTTGGACGTCGGGGATACTCAATGGCTATAGGCCGTCTAGTCACCGCATGATTACTACGATGATAAAGGGCAGCTGACGATGGCTATCACGTGAGACATATGCTGAGAGTAAATAAACATGGCTGTGAACTCGTTTTCGTTTCGCGGCATTAGAAATGGGAATAGCGCCAATGACATTAAGCCTAGCGAATAGTAACGTTAAATGGAATCCGACTATTTTCTCGATAATTACGCTCTCTGTCTATAAGCACCTGAACTATTTCCCTAATCGATTGCTTTCGCGTATCATTTGCGGAAAAAAATTAAACGATTCGTTCAAACATCTATTTCCCTGATCTTCCTCTCAGTATCAGAACGGCTTATATAACTGGGAGGTCGTATTATATCGGTTACATCTTCTGAGAACCTGATTTCTCTTAGCTTATTCGGTAAATTTATCCTTTGAATCAGTCTTCTAACTCCTAATGATTCCCATCCCGCGTCCGGTATCATCTGAGTAACACTCACTGTTTTATTGTAGCAATTGTTTACAAATCGTTTCGCCTTTCGTTGTACCATTCCTAAATCCCGAATATGACATTAGTCAGAGGGTCCCATACACCACATGCACACTCAAATTCTCAAGGTGATGCCTAACTAACACTAAATAACATCGCTCGCAAACTTCGCTTCCACCGACTATTCTTTCAACGAAGTCGAGTTTTTTAAGTGCTCTGTGGTCATTCGTAAAAAATATTTAGAGTAGAAAGTTTACTTAAATATTTTCCGAATTGCAACGATTCTATGGGCTGGTTAAGGTGAGCTTTAGGGTTGTCAGCAATAAAATTTTACGGGGGAGACTTTTGGTTTGACACCCCTAAAGCTCACCTTTGCCCTATAGGCTATCAACCTGAGTAGAAACGATCTGTCTACTTTCTTCCCCCTCGCGAGATTACACTGACGTCAAATTCTAATCGATGACGACGTTGGATCACTAGTTACATCAAGTCCAGATTACGATAGAAAATAAATTTCCCCTACACGTAATGTTTTTATCAACTAGTCACCACTCGGGAAGAAAAAATTAAATCATTTTCAATAATTTTTCACATAATTTCTTCTTGAACTAACAACGTCAGAAGCTTCAACGTGCGACATATTGATTAAAAACGCAATATGTTTACCAAAATGTCGATCAATAAAATTAAAAAATCGGATATTAAATCAGTAGAGATTTCGTAAGACTCGATCATTTGAAGGGCGCAGTAAAAGTAAATCAAAAGTTAAGTAAATGTCGTGGGCTATTGCGCTGATTAACGCGAATTTTTAATAAAAAATACTCCGAAAACTACCAACGGTGTATTATGATACGAATTTACATAGCATCACGCTCGCGATAATAAATTATAAACGGGATTCCGCAAATACATGTGGGCAGCGCGTTCGGATTTGGTAAAAGCGGTCCCGGGTTCGATTCCCGGTGGGAGCCCACTTGCGGAATGACCTAAGCTGTCGAAGCACTTTTAACAATACTATTACCACCACAAATCATGAATATGGCAATCTAAATACGAACAGTATCCAAATTCGGGGAAATATTTGAACGCCATTAGTATAAAGAAAATTGAATCGTTTTTTTATCACAATTTCTTCAAAACGAGTAAATGTACGCTAAACAAGAGACCTTTCAAGCAGACGTCTGGATACAAGTGTCTCAAAATTCCCTATCAAAATTGTGACCGCGATATGGCAACGACACGAGATCATGCACAGAAAATCAAAATTTCTCAAGGCTTGCAAACGTGAGGGTAGACCAAATGAGCACACATTCTCAAACACACTCTTTTAGATTTGCCAAGCCTAACATAAAAACATTCACGAAACTAGAATGAAATAAATCCTTGAGAAACGAGCCGAGAACGACATATGAGAAAGCACTGCTCCAACACGAACAATGTTTAACGGATCTACGAGAAAGATAAAGTAAATAAACAAAGTATTACTTACGGGTAATTTAACTGTACTACAGTTACTGTGACTGGTTACATAAAACTTCGTAAAGATATGTTTGTATGAGATGACGGAGATAGCTGTTTAAACAAAGAAAATGACTGGCGGAAACACGAGCTTACTCCAAAGATAATGAATGATACCTAAAATGTAACTACAGAGAGAAATACTTTGTAGGAAGATTTAAGCGTAATAAATGCAACTAATTGAGGGTGATCGCACCAGGCCAGTTATTTCGCAAGCTACGAAGTTTCAAGTGACAGAATATCTCTAAACAATGTTAGCTCCACTAAAGACAAGAGTAGAATTGATCAAACATTGAATTACTTGTCTATAGAGGAGAAGAGATAAAGAACAAAAAATATTATGTTAAATATTTTGAAAGGAGAACTGAGTACGGAAACCTGGAATTTTACTAAAAGCGATAACTTTGCGTGATGTGGATGAATATATACTAGAATCTTAAATTATAGACTCAAACCTTTAATTGTGAGATGTATTAACCAAAGTAATAAAATCGGGTATCAGCTTACCGCCAGATAACCAAATTTTGTTTTATTTATCTATTAAACTTTATTTTATCAGAATAAAAACAACTTCGTATACAGTTATCCTGATAAGATGGAAAAGTTCCACAAAATAACGCCTGAAACCATCACTTTTATTAAACTTTAAATTACGATTATTTATTAGATCGTAAAAAATTGATTAGAAACAAATTTGGCCTTAAAACGAACAATCCCTGTGGAACAGCTGATGTGATACTTGTTCGGATAAAATTCAAGCAGAACCTGCCGAGATTTGCTGCAGAGAAAGTTCTTTACCACCCAACACAGCGGAGGCCAAGAACTTCGGAATCAGTACTCCATAGCACCGAATCTAAATATTTGAGGAAGAGACTGGCTTGGAATATTCCGAACGTTATGCTAAGGATTCAACAAATTTACGGAAGAATCTCTTCAATCTAAGCAGAGACCTACATATAATGGTATGATTAAGTGCTAGCCATCTGCAATCATCAATAGAAACTGCAGTCGGTATGACTTTTGAATATTTTATGCACAACTGCCACGTGTTTGATATATGTAAGCGGAAAAAAGAACCCATTTCTTTTACAAGCCAGTAGAACTTAAGGAACTAAACCTCTATGAAACTTAAAACCTACTACACTCAACAAAAGTTAAATAATATTATATTATTTACAATAATGATAAGAATGGTATGTAATAGTAAGGACGTTTTATACTTTTATAAATAAATATATTATAATTATATAAAAGAATATTAAAATTTTTATAATTATTATATGGTTATAATATTTTTGCAAGAATTTCTTTTTATCTTTTTTAAAGAGAATTATTGATTTATTTTTTTACGTCCTCTAACTGATCAAGTAATTAAGGAAAAGAAATGAGTCGTAAGCATAAAGACATATAACAACAACTGTACAGGAAAAAAATTAATTATGGTAAGAATGTTTTTAGGCGGTTCGAAATTTTCAAAGCCTTTCTTTTTGGTGTATTCATAGTTGGAAATATTTTTAAGTAAAGGATCATTTATCCTTAAGAGTTTGTTGGCAAAATTATCCACTAGTTTATTTACAAATTCTACCAACTTGTACATTTATACAATAATCCACATAAATCGGTGTAGTATCGATTTCAACAGAAATTTTTCTAGTGATTTAATCGAAAAAGCGGAATGAAAAGTGGCTTCGAATATCCAAAACCTCATCCGAGCCAAATCAATTCCCAGCTATTGAAAACCAGCCTTCGATCCTCGCTGGACTGTGAATAGAACGTAATCCTGAGACAAAACGGCCAAAAAATCGCGGATTACCGGAGGCCCCGAGATGGATTTTCCAGACACGATAATAACCAATCACCCCTCGAACCCTTCGCAAAAAATCTCATAAAACAGTATATAACCCCGCGGATTTAAAATTAAGAAAAAATATCTTCCCCTTGGAGGAAAATGGGGTCAATAACCGATGACCCCGCATCCAGAAAAATTCGGGGGGGGGGGGGGGAAATCGCACGAAGGCGCTGACTCTGATCGAAATAAAACGAGTGTCGAAGATAGAAGAATTCTTTAGGATAGAAATAACGCATCGATTTTCTATTCGTCTCGAGGAGTAAATGAACCCTACGGAAGGGGGCCACCGAGAGCTGAGGGTGATGAAAAAGACGCGAGATTCCTTTGGAGGAGACCGAATAGCTCCTGAATTGTGTAAATCGCCAAGGCGTCATCGGCGGAGGCGGTCAAAAGTAGTGATGGGCAATGTGAACGGGTCAGCTCATATGAGCGACTCGGTAAACTGAGCTGCGAGGGGAGGGAGCCGTATTTGGTGAGTTTCGACTCCTTCCTCGTAACGCTAGAAAGACGGAAGTTTCACTCTACCTAGGACGGGAGTTTCGCTCTACCTAGGACGGAAGCGGTCATTTGACCACTTCGCTTTTCAGTACCTATTTAATTGCTTCTTTGCATTTTGGAGGAGTTTAATTGTTTATGTTAGGCATATCTACGATAACCTAAAGTTAACTAACAACATCCAATAACTGTTTTTCCATCGATTGATATTTAATAAACAAATTTCGAGATACAGCCGAAGATTTCGTTATTTCCACTATTTAGGGCTTTGAATAATAATCACGCTCTACTCACGTTCCACTGAAACATCAATTATATGGTTATTAACAAAAAAAATGATTCAACTAGGTATAACATGAAGTAAAATTACCACATTAGTGTTAGCAAAATTTTATTTCGTCCATACTACATTTGGGATGGTATCACACTAAGTCAAAGAGTTGTAAAAAATTGAAAAATATGTAACTAAAAAATGATTAAAAGTAAAACGCTAAAAAGTGGTCAAATGACCACCGCTGTCCTTCAAGTTTTAAACGACTCCCTCCCCTCACACCTCTCTAGGCGCACAAGACTCACATTCCGCTCTAGACTCTTTCTCCACTCACAGCTATCATT
The DNA here is from genome assembly GCA_947579665.1 of Sympetrum striolatum. Taxonomy (NCBI): domain Eukaryota; kingdom Metazoa; phylum Arthropoda; class Insecta; order Odonata; family Libellulidae; genus Sympetrum; species Sympetrum striolatum. The sequence goes on along the minus strand of OX388345.1, from coordinate 46,632,395 downwards.
ATTATTAGCTTACAGATCATTCTTACAGACTATTTCTTCCCATATGACTACTTCCCTCCCTCATAGTCTCTTATTTATGTTTATTCACAGTTAGTAAATAATCCTTAACAAGGAAAAAATAATGGATACCAATATTTAATTTTTGATTCAATTAGATATTTTTGAGTTTGAATATTTTGTAATACATCGTGATGCTACATCAATTGAATTCTATACTTAATGAACCTTCCTTCATAAGAATGACACAATATTTGTATGATCTTACTTAATCTCCCCCTCAAAACGATTCCCGGAGATTCGTTTTCGACAGCGACTCTTTTTAGCAAGTTTTGATGCGACTTAATAAAAGGAGTCGCATTTGCCATCACTATTCAAAAGTTCCTTATTTATCGTTCATAGAAAGAAAATAGCGACATAAACGGGGAAAATGCCACTAAGTCTCCCGACAGTGGCGGTCTCAGTGGCCTTACGTTCAACTTCTCCAAGAACCATGAGCGAGATCCATTCACGTATTTCACGGCGTATGGAAGGCGGGGGCGAGAGTTTATAAGGTCACATGAGGAAACGGCGAAGAGCGTCAAACGTGTTTTGATACCCGTCCTTATTAGTTTTTTTACTCAATGGAACTTTGCGAGGGAAAAAATGATGAAACGGAGCTACGCACGAGGGGTCGAGCGACATATATTTTTTGGGGCGATAAGAAAGCAGATGTCGATATTGGACTCGTAAAAGCGTCTGCCGTTAAACAGCGGGAGAAAATTATTTTGGCTAGATGCTTCGCGAGAGGATGAATATTTTTCATTTCGCTCGAGTTCATTGGGAGCTCAACAGCTGAGAGAGCGTTAAGAACAGAAAGAATGGAAACAGGTTACGAATTCATAAGAAGAGGTTTCATTCATAACATTTAGGATGCAAATATCGAAGAAATTTCCATGAATTTATATTTATGCTTCCAAACATAGGAAATCTTATATAATGATCACCGTTGTGCATACATTTATTTATCCGGTCCTCCGGAACTCCCGTAAGAAATACATGGGAGAATTTTTCGAACATTAATTTCATGCACTTCCCGACGTGATAGGATTATAAATTTTCGGGAGAAAATGTTTTCATTAAGTATTTATAAATGGTAAAAGATAAATAACGTTTAATTATCATAGTATACGAATTAGTATATGTCCCTAACGGATTATAATTTTTGGTAATTATTAATTACCAAAAATTTTAATTTAATTCTGTCATTTTTAACGTAGGAATTTTATAGTATCGCAAAACATTTTATCGCTTCAAGGCTAAAGCCAGGTCCTCGAAGAGTCGAATGCACGACCAACGACCACTTCAGTTACTCGACCAAGTCGTGTGGTATGGTCATAGTTTGCACAGCCAAGTCAGACAAGTAGCTTGCGCGTAGCCGAAGGGCGAAATGTTGATTTAAAGAATGAATTACGTTCTAGTGAAATGGTTCGTTGAAATTTATAGCAAAATAGTATTTGAAATTTAAATATAAATAAACAGGCAAAAATTCACAAAAGATTCAGAAATCCCCCTCACGTAACACCGTTTCTTCAATTTGCTTCTCTTTACACGACAAATGTTGAGACAAAGTCGTTTGAACGACAAGCGTCGTGCGCGACTACAGCTCACTTGCTTATCGGTAATACGAGCCTGTACATGTTTCCGTGAGAAGTTGGCTTAACTTATGTTTTAGTTGAAAGATAAGTTTTACTCTGTAAAATTTTTCATGTGAAATGTAACGCATTTGGTACTGTAACGTTTCGACGATGAATAGAGGAACGGCTCTGATAAAAATTATATAATAGCAAAGGATTTACTTATTTTTTTGTGTCTTGTATGCTATCCTATATATGTCATGTATGCTGTGTTTCCTATAAATGTATTTCACTTTTAATTGATATTTCCCCTACATATATCACCTGGATTGACCATGTCACCTGCTTATGGCCTATCTGCAAGGATATATTATAATGATAATACTTAAATGCATTTCGTTAGGGCAGATTAGGAAAGGATTTTGGTGTACCAACAACACGTCCCATACGCAACTAGTGGCTCGCGGGGGCATTTATCTAAATCTAAAATCTACATCTGACTTATTGTACGGAGCGATATCCATCAGCGAACATCCAAAAAAGCTAATATTTCGCAAAGAACACCCACACAACCGTAACACGTTACAACTTCATTCGAGCAAGAAAACAACCATCATTCCTTCACGAGCAAATCCAAACCTCTCACTCTGGAATCCACGCAAAAATTTACCCACAGCGCAGTTACGTCCCGTAAAACGGTTCAAGAAACGCGAAATTAAAAGACGTCCTTAAGAGGTACAATTACTTCTCCCCGAGGAAGCCAATAAAAGGAAACGCATCACCCGACTTCATCCCTAACCCTTCCTTCCAGAGCCGTGACTCAACATGAGACATTTTTTTTGTTCACAGTATGGATACATTTGAATAACGAGATTTAATCAAAGTCAAGTAATAGAATTTATTCACATGCTCTTGTTTTTTTCCCATCCACCCTCATCGTTAACTTAGCTTTCTTTAGCTTACTCAAGTTCTACTTACGTTGACTTTCATTCCGAACTCTTTTGCATTATTGTTAAGAGCATTTAATAAAATTCATAAACCCTTTTCGGAATCATAGAAGATAGCTTTATCGTCTAAATATCTTACTGATATGTCCTGCAATATGTTTCAAAAACTTACTTCTCAGCATAACACATTTTTAGCTATTTAATACGGATACATTCGACTTAAGAGATTAAATAAAAGTCAAGTCTGAAATAACCAATATTCATATTTGTATGCTACTTTAGCAGATGAGAGAAGCAATATTATTCTTAATTTCTTGCAGCAGTAGGCCTTAAAACGATTTGAATCTTTCCTTCAAAATTTCGATATTTCTGAAGGGAAACCATCAACCTAGAAATATTTCCAAAACTTAGTAAATCTATAGGGAATGTCGGTGTGTATTTTTAATAAGCCTTAATGCAAGAGAAAGATTTCTATTTTTACTGTCAATAGTTTGTGTTGGCATTTATATACTTTGGTGTGCGTATATCTTTACATATTTATGTGGTATAAATGTGTAGGCGGGGATACTGGAGAAACAATGTATGAATTGAATCTTACTGTAATTGTGTGTGAGTGTTTACTGTTTGTGATTAAGGAGATGTTGTTTCAAAACTTTGGTATTTGTAAGACTTCCAGTGTTATAAATTTTGGAGTGATTGTATAAATTGTGTATTACTTGAATGTATAGGGCACCTCACAGTAATCAACTGCAGCATATATGTAATAATAATAATTAACCTATGTATATGTGTGAAGTGCTTGTATGTACGTGCGTGTTTAGAATATTGAATTCAACAGGAAATCAAAATCAAGGTATTGAGAAAGATAGAAAATCGTATGGTAGTTTTAAGTAGATAGGGTGAGATTATAGAGAAGTTATTGGGGGTTTATTATAAGGAGAGTGATAGTAGAGATCCCTCACAATTATGCAGGATGGGTCTTATCTCATCAACGACTCCGTTCCCAACTTGCGTCCAAACCCCTCCCTCCAGAGCCGTCACTTCATCTCCTTTAACGAACCGACGTATTAACATAATAAAACTCTCGGTTCTTAGGTGGGTAAGAGCATCTTCCTCGCTGAAATAAGGTCGCGGAGAGTATTGAGCTCGGAAGACATGTTCGTCATTACTAACGTCGATAGGCGTAATCGTCCAGCGAGGCTCAATTGAGCCATTATCTAAATGAGCAAATGCGACTCTAGGACTCTGTCTCTCGCGCATCCTGCCGCGGCCGGAGAATTTCAAGTAAATCTTAGAAAGGAGACCTGATGGAATACTTCGCGCTCCGATGGGCTTTAAAATAATGCCCCGAGAGTGCTGAAGATGTGAAAGACTACGGTGAAAACGAAATTTTTCCCACGGATTTACCATTTGAAGACAATTAGTAATTACGCCGAAAAACGTGTAGTGACAACACTGAATGAGTTGGTTTTGTTCTTCCACAAGCTTGAGAAACAGTTATACAATTAATGCTGATGAAGTTGTCTGTCTGTAAAGTATTCGGCCCGAAGGTCGGTTGGTGCTTCACCCCCTCTGACACAAGCTACTAAGAGCTTCTAGAGAGGAATGAGGTATACTAGGCAGGATGAGGAGTGAGGTAGTTTGCCGTTGCTTTCCTCACTGAGCCAGAATGTTATAAGCGGAACATGTCCACGCAAGTGAAGCACAATGACTCTATGAGTAACTCTATTTTTAGCAGTCCATAAGAAGACACCTTGATTCGTGCAATTACTCACTCGAACCTCAGTAGCTTTCATTTCATCACAGCCATGATCAAAACCGTGATAAAAGTATATGAAAGAAATATTTTTCTCTATCCTGTACCCTATCAAATGACAAATGAAAATATTCAATTCGTCAGGATATGGTAACAGCAACTACGATCTAAAGATAACTAGAAATCAATCAGAAAAATGTGAGCGACAACATCGACGAGCTTGAGAAACAATTATATATTTATTTTTACTGAACAGGTTATACTGTGAACTAAATCATGAACAATACTTCTATCTGAAAGTATAATTTCTTCCGGTGGCAGTCCCAACCATAGTCTATAAACAACTTAATTCCAACCCCAATTCTTCACACCAGGCGATAAATGCAAACAAATATTCCAAAATTATCATCACTACCCACAGAGAGCAAGACCTAATTTACAGGCATCTCTCCGGTACTCCCACCAAAATACGTATGTACTCCACACATATCCTCTATTCACGGAATAATTCGTTGTTTATCCTGTACAGTTGCTGTTTATATATCTTTATGCCAACAGGTTTATTTCTTGTTTACATTACTTGATCAGTTAGAGGATGTCAAAAAATTGTCAGTTCTCTTAAAAAAAGATAAAAAAGAAGTTTTCACAAAACTAATATAACCATAATAATAATAATATTTTTAAATAACAACCCCACTTTTACTTAACATTCTTATCTTATATTGTAAATAAAACTTAGGTTTTAAGCTTCCATAAATTTCAGTACCTAAGTTCTACTGTCTTGTTAAAGAAATGGGCTCTTATGGCAGTACACATATTAGGATTTATTTTAGCTCTTAGGTTTTTTACACCCACAATTCTTCTAATTGTTTCTCATACTATTCTCTTTAATTTAATTTAATTATAATTCTATAATTAATGACGATGGGCTGGAAAGAAGAAGAGACTTTTAGTCTCAATCTCGCCCAAATAAAGACGATTATTGTTAATGCCAAAATCATGGCAATTGTGCATAAAATATTCAAAAGTCGTACCTGCCGCGGACCTAGCCTTTCACGAAGAAAATTTCTTAGAAGAAACAATTTTACTGAGCTGCGATCTCGAGGAAGAACAATAATATCCTCCGGGATGCAAAACAACGAGTACCCTCGGAAAAGTGTATGAATACATGTATATGTATGTATACATAGGTAAATCCGTCCGCAACCAGCGACCTAACATAGAAAATCTCGGCAAGACTAACCCAGGTGTGGGTTATGCCTTCGCCCTACATGACCGCATTTCACCGCACCTACGCCGTCTCCCTTTTTCGGCACCTACGCCGAGGCATTCCTCGGAGAGCGCAAATCCTCGCAGATGAAGGCCGACGGAGAAAAAGCACCGCGTGGGGGCTCTGTATGCAGACATCACCTGGCGCCGCGCCTTCTCGACGTTCTCGACGGGCAAAACAAACGGGCCAAGTGGGTGAACCGAAAGACCTCCGCGACCCCACTCGAAATGTTGAGAAGGCGGAGGTAATACAGGCAAATGAGGGCGGAAGTGGTTGTGCGGCTCTTTCTGAGACTGCGTGGGAACCGCTTTTCCCAGAATCCCGGAGTTTAATCCGCCTTCCGCAGATCCGAAAATTATGAAAGCCACGGAGATGTAATATTTTCGGCCTACTGGGATTCGCAGAAATTTCTCCCCCACTGAATGGATTTTGCCACAGGTAGAGAAACTGGTAATGGACGCGTAAGCGTGAAGCGAAATGGGACAACGCTAGAAAATAAACTTCGCGCTAAGACAACATACACACAGACAACAACATTTCCGTTCCTTGCTGGATTTTACTCTAAGGATTTAATTTTAGAAATATGTTGTTTAGCAAGCTTAAATACGATTAGTTTTGTTTTTTTTATTTTTGTCTACAGAACTTACCGCATGTTATACTTTTCGCTTAATGTATTATGTTATAAGTGGTTCATTTAATTATAATACTTGTAATGGTATTTTGACGGAAGGAAGGTTGACACAATTTAAAAGGTATATTATCTATATTATGTATAGTTGGTATTAGGGGAAGAGTTCTTGGCTGAGTTTTATTTCGTTCACCTTCAATAGTATGTTTATCTCTATTATTTAAGACTTTATCTTTAATCGTTACAGTCTCAGAAGGATTATTTGGGTATCAGGTCTCAATTAATCATTATAGATTAATTAATATCTTTAAGAATAATTTTCTCTTCTTTTTTCTTAGGAGGTATGTGGTTTATACCGTATATTAGAACCCGGGGGGTTTATATTTATCCTATACGTTCTGGAAATCGGTTTTTGAAGGGGTTTGATCAAGGTTGCTGTGAATATTTTGGTGCCCAAGGTATATATTCTGAATTTTAAAGCACTACGATATTTATACAGTTTTATCAGAATAATTTTTTTAAGACCTATTTAATATTATTTTTTATTTGAGTAATTTTCTTATTGTTTCTTTTTTATTTAGATAGCTTATAAAAAGCGTGACATTGAAGCTGTTAACAAGATCATTAGATCTCTAAATATATTTATGCACTTATGTAATAATAATAATCGTCTTTATTTGGGCGAGATTGAGACTAAGTCTTTCATTCCATCTAATCCATAGTCATTAATTATAGAATAACTAAATTATAGAGAATACATGAGAAAAAAATTTATAAGAATTGTGGATGCAAAATCCTAAAGAGATTGTTAGGAAAAAAGTTATCCGCTGCAGGAAAACACCAACAAAAAATGGGAGTGTTGAAAAACTTGCGAAAACCTACTAATAGCAATAACCATAAGATGAGAAAAAAGAACATGACAAAATATAGAAATACACAACCAATAAGTGCATGTGTACGATACATCAATAAGAATATGAGTCCATTATTTATATGATAGAGGAGATTTCTCTTCGTTACCTACGACAAGGTTATTATAAGAGTACTTAGGCATCGAGAGGTAATGCTAGCCTAATTATCTGGCATTTGACCATAGTTTTTCATTTACTTCAACTATTTTCTGTTGTCTTTGTTGGGTTTGATTAAATTATTTAATTACTAAGATAAATAAGATGTTTTTTACGATTAAATATTGTTTGGAAATATTTGCGTTGATTTACTAACATTTTACCGAAGTTATTTAATCCCGAACATCCAAAAAATGAAATTTCATTCGTCAATTTATCATTAAATATCATCACATTCATATGATCAATAATCATTAAATCTAACAATACTAAATAGGAAGTTCGAATGTATCATCGCACATCGGTAATTAAAAATTATATTTTAAACGTAGAGAAATGATGCGATAGATAAGAATGTATCTATCTATATATAATGAAAACCATCTTGAGATGATCTGCCTATACTATTTAGCAGCAGCAAATGACAATTACAATAAAAACAACCTTTACCGAAGCGGTGCAGTAAAATATGTGGGTAAAGATTGAAGACTTACGAGTGATTAAGAATAAAAAATAATAACTATGACATTACCAAAACTGTAAAAACCTACTCTTAGTGTGATGTGAATTATTAATATATTTACTCAAGTTGAAATTTATCGCAAAACACTTGTCTGAGGGCGTAGAGATTAAAGCGTCTATATTTATCGTAGATAAGAGTAGGAAGTCTATGACCTATGTGAATATGAAAAGAGGTCAATGGGCTTTTGGTTTCACATACTTTATCAAAATTATAAAAATGATGCAACAACTCGTAAACAGGCCTTTACGAATAGCATGGTAAGTTGCATAAATAATAATTTGAACTCTGGAAGAGATGTGTTTTTGGATTTGAATGGTACAAGACAAATATTCTTGTGATAGATTCAAATAGTTTTGATCTCTTAATCATTTGATGGAAATCACATAAGACATGAAAGTCACCTGAGAATATTGGAGCCTGATTCGAAAGCAAATCGCGACAACCGACTTCCTTCACCCGTAAGGACGTAGAAACTTCAAGACCCGCCAATAAAGAAAGCTAGTTACATCCAGAAGAGGTAACCGCAGGCATACCTTTCCTTTTTATCGCCAAGTTCCTTTTCGGCACGAACGCCGCGTAATTTTCAACGGAAAGACGCACTCGGCGGGAGAAATATGCGGAAAATGCATGAGACGTGAGGCCTACCTCTGCCCATAAAGTTGGAACAAAACTTCTAATTCTCGCTCTTTAACTTCGAGTTCGCGATGATTTATTTCTATTTCACGGAGGGAATCTTCAAGAGGGTTTTCACTCCGCGGGATGTGAACATATTGACTTCCAGGGAGAGGTACTTTCAGGCATATCGAAAACTCCTTAGGAGGAACTTTGAAGGAGCAACTTTACCCAGGAGCTTTGCTTAATGATGGATTAAGCATACGATTAAGGTATTCCAGCATTAAATTTTGATATTAAAGAGGTTTGTAATGATATCCGCGAATCATGCACAACTCGCCAGGGATCTGCATTCGACAACTCGAACTTTATTTGTATTATTTCCTGCTTTATCGATTAATTTAGAGAAAAGGTTTCAATGTAAAGCTACGTCTTCGATTATTTTAAGCTTTGAGGTTATTCTTTAATAGATAGATATTTTTCCATCTTTTGGTAGAGGATAGAAAAATGTATCTCGCCTAGTCAACACGTGATGTGGACCCCCAGGGGTTTATATAGGGGATCCTTGACAGGGAGAAAAAATGAAGGTCCAAGATTTTATTTTGGGCATTTAACAAGAAAATTCAATATTAGGCAAACAAGGGGGAAAATAGTCCATGGAAAATTGAAAGGGATCCACGGGGAAAAAGTTTGGGAGCCTAAGGTCTAGTCCATCATGCCACGAAAGCTACTGAGGTAAGAGTAATGCTGAATCAAAAATTATGGTCTCTCCTTACGTAATTTCAGGAGAAGTGCCATTCTTCACTAGAGTCATTGTGCTTCACATACGCTGACTTGTTTCGCTTATAGAACTCTGGCTAAATGAGAAAAGTAATGGCTAACTACCTTACTCCTCATCTTGTTCAGTAAGCCTCATTCCTTTTTACTAGCCATTGGTAGTTAGTGTTGGAGGAGAGGAGGTATCAACTGGCCTACGGGCTGATTACTTTACAGCAAATATATCATCCTTAAAAAGTGGTTTAGTTTACAGTAATGCAGAAGAATGCTAATCCCTTAACATTGGAACAATTGCCAAGAGCACCATGTTCAAGGAACCGAAACGATAAATCCGATGAAATGAGTACGACATTTCTAACTATGCACTTTTTCCCATAGAAACTCAATGAATTAATACCACCGCCAAATATTTCCAAAATAAATAAATGAAAAGGTACAGAAACAACAATTGGCCAAGAGTCCGAATGGTCCAAGAACGATGCATAGTAATGCTAATCTTCAAAAACAAGCCATCTTTAACTCCAACAATAAACAATTTCCGCAGTTTTTTCCGTCCAGAAATAATTTTGAAAATACCGCTACTCACCGAATCCCAGAATACGTTATTTGCGAAAAATCTCGGAAAGACAAGTAGTTCTGGATTATTTGTTCGAGACAGTAACAAAGAAACACTCCAGCAAGACATTTGTTCGTCGGATTTACATTTCTTTTCCGATGCGACATTTCCTATGAAACGGTCATTTTAGAAAATAAGACCTTTAAAGCGTTATCCTTCGAATGCCTACCACGATGCTCCCAAAAAAAGAATCCATAAATTTTTAAAGGGGTCCTTGCCTGGAAATTGCTGGTCCTCGTGTAAACTTCTACAGCACTACAAATAAGGAAATGATTATACCTGAAGGATCTTTCATGCGATGGTAAGGGTCTTCTAAGCGGAGAAAATGTACATATTTTTTTAAACATCGCTGGTGAATGAGAATCTAACCATTGTTTAAACAATCAATTATGGTATAAAATTAAGTAAAAGACCAATAAATATATGATTGGCTAACAGATCATCGAAGAGAAAAAAATTAATTATGAAAAAAATACAGCGTTAGTTAATAAAATGAATTTTTTAATAAAGTTTTTCTTAAGACGCTATGATAGGAAATTAGCAGACGATGGCACACCAGTATTTATTTATTTCTTTCAAGTAGAATTTCTTCCGGTGGTAGCTCCAACCAGTTTTCTAAGAACAACTTAATTCTAGCCCATATCCCTAACACCAGACGTTACACACAAACAAATATTCCGAAATTATCATCACTACCCTTAGACTGTATTCGAACATCGCAACACTACAACAAGATATAATTTACATACATCTCTCCGGTACACCTCCAAACATGTACGCAACATATATACCCTAATAAAAACTACTTTACAGTTTATAATGCCACTTTTAGGTCAAAATGTCACAAAATCGTTTCCTTTTAAAAATGTCCAAATAATATAAAACATAACAATAATCAATCTACTTAATTACATAAACTACAGCATCTACTTTTAAACTCCTTCTATTGTTTGGTAAAGGTTTGAAGCACGGGCAACATATTCCATTCTTTGACCCCTCAATTTACAAAAGAATATTTGGTGATATCAGTCCTTTGTTCCCTCGGTTTTAACTTGAGCTTGTGATAATAGACGTGACTTGTTCATAATTAGACGCGAGATTGCCAAATGGTTAATCATTGTTTAAACAATTAATTACGGTATAAAATTACGTAAAATACTAACACCGTCATCGAAGAGATGAAATTTTATGATGAAAAGAAACTAGGATGTGAGTCAAGAAAATGAATATCTGAATAAGGGTTTCCTTAAGACGCTGCGAAAGGAAATTATCAGACGATGGCACATCTTTATAATTAGACGCGAAATGGCCAAAAGGTTACAGGGATGAATAAAGCGTTGAATTCCGCGAAACGCGTCGAGGTAGGGAAGAAGCTTTCGGAAGAAGATGATGCTTCATAGGAAATTCTTCCTTGATTCATCTGCTGCAGGTATGCTTTACACAGAGGCGCCAAATTTATGTCCTTGAAGACTTTTCCAAATTAGATGAATATTCGCACAATTACATTACGTTATCAACTTCTGGTTAAAACGTTAGAATGAAATGTAAGAGTAGGTCCTGCCAAGGGGAACATCATGTTTGTGGGAAACAGATTCGCACGAAACTTTAATGGCACGTTCTTTGCTTAAAAACAGTGGACACGTTAAACTCAATGGGCCTTTGTGAAAAATTAGCAACTGAAAATCGAAGTTAGGCAACCACACCATTTACGTGCATTACCACATAAATCTCGAGATTTTCCCCTTGGGAAATTATGTTCTTCCATTATTTACCTGATAACTTACCTTTTTGCGATTAAATTTCATCGTTTTACCTTCCAAGCATTATTTACCTTTTGGTTAGAATTTATTCGAATATGCAAGCGAATTACCATTTTTATTATGATCAATGATCTCATTACCTAAGGTTGAACATCTACATAAAAGCGAAAAAGAAATATATCTGAAGTACACATCCGCAATGATTTAACCTTCCGTCCTCCAAGGTTAACTTATTATGTTCTACGTATTCAAACAAACTTTGAGGCGTAATAAAGCACACGGTTGTTGGTGTCCTAAATAAATTCGAATTGAATGAGGAAAACAAGAATGGTTGATATTGAAAAATATCATACTATTTTCTTACGACTACCAATCAGTCGACAAAAAAGAACAAAATTATTTCGAAATCTGAGGAATATTTTATTTTCGTATATTACAATTTCGACTTATAGTTCCAGCACAAATTGAAATCAACTGAATTGAATTGAATAAGTGATGTGTTTTTGATGCTTTTTTTTCTATCGATGATGTATTTGTTTTTGGTGGTGTATTTTATTATACTACTTGCCCTTTTCTGTTGTAATCTATCCGTTACTGTATCCGTCATTGTATGATATTGTCATACTAAACTCTGCCATCTGGTGTAAACTATCTGTAGATTTAACGTAATAATAATACCCACATTTTCAGAAGTAATTTACATATTATTTTTTATGTAAGCGATTTAATTCTTTTTGTTTCACTTATCAATTTGAGACAATTCTCTTCTAATAATTCCATCAAGACGTTATTATTTCATGAAATGATTATTTTTCGTACGAACTTTATAGGAGTGACTAATAAGATTATTATCCAAATGAGGCCGACGAACAAGAAATTAGACTGTTATTGCTTTGCTCATTGAAAACGTCAGGGTATATTGGATTATTGGCACCATGTGAAATACTCGGTCTAGGCAAGAGTTCAGCAATCCCAATGCCCTTTCCTAAGATGGCACGCAAGATCCTTAATAATGGCTGCCTGCTAATCTCCATCTGATTTAAAGTACGTCCAAGAATGAAGAACCCGGTTTCACCAGGAAAATTAACGTTTGGATGAATATGATTACAGAAATCCTGGGACAGAACGAAATTCGTAAAAACTACAGCCCGGTAAGCTGTTTAATTAAAACACGGAAATTGGGTTCAAATAATGAAAATCAAAGTCGGAAAATCTTGCCGCAGAGAACAGGAAACGCAGAGGGGGTGAATCTTTAAGATATGAATGAAAGAAAACTCGCACAGTATTTTCCACGATAATTTTTAATTCGGACCAATTATATCTCACGATTATATAATCCACTCAGTTTTACATCAACTTTCTTCCTGTGTTGGCTCAGTATTCGAGAGAAAAGAGCGCTTACGGCAAAACCAAATTGAATTGATTCGTTAAGAAATCCTTTCTTGATTCATACGTAGAATGTATGCATGTGGCAGAAGAATTTAAGAGGCCTTTTCCTTCAAATTCAACGTACTAAAATAAATATCGCCATGGATAAAAATGCAGCAAACAGGCAATCGAGATAAAACTAAAATTTCATGAATTATTTAAGAATTAAATGCTGAACAACTGTAAGGTATTTAAAACTACGAAGATCGGTGTCTAGCTTACAATAATATCGAGATCCTTAAACCTAGTAGCAGTTACTTTATCGACAAAAGAGATTTATTAAAAATTGGTTTGGTAATAAAATCAAATATAAAATGAATGTATAGCAAAATTGAAAGTAAAAATAGAAATTAGGTATTAAAATTTATAGTAGGTAGGAGGAGAGAATAAAAAGTTCGCGAGTGATGTTACTTAGCGTTAGTAAGGCCACACTTTGAGCATGCATGTAGCGCATGGAACCCGCCTGAAAAGATAAAACGAATGGCAATACGATTTGTAAAGAATTTCTACGATAAAACATCGAGCGTTACACAGATGATGCAGGACGCGAGATGGGAATTATAAGAAATAAGAAGACTAATTCAAAGGATATATTTAATATATGTTCAGAGAAATTACGTTCTTAGAAGATGTAACCGACAAAATGCGACCTACCTGTTCTGATACTGCCAGAAAGATCAGGGAAATAGATGCTAGAACAAATCGTTTCAAGATTTCATTTTTTCCGTGAATGAAACGCGAAAGCAATCGATTGCGAAAATTAGTCAAGGTGCCCTGCCACAGGCCGAAAAGCGGCTTGAAGGGACTTTAAGACAATAAGGAAATCTTTCGCGGAAGGTTAGTACACACAAAATCTAAACCATGCGACTCATTCCATAAATAACGAAGAAGACATCACTTTACAACAACCCATCTCAATGAGATAAATCCCTAGTGAATAATTCATTAATTAGCAAATAACCTTGTTAGTTAAACTTGTCAGAATTCATTTGATCGCCTGAAAAGGGAAATTTATTCCCTCCAATTTTTAACGACTGATGAGATGAAAACTGTGGGATGCAGCATTGAGCAGATTCGCCGTTCTTAGAATATCTCAAGCTGAAGAGCGAAATTCTCAAAACAAGCAAATCCCAACCCTCATGTACTTGGTCTCAGAGATTGTCGTTTAGGAGCCATTAATCCTTCAAGGAGCATTCATTGAGAATTCCGAGTATTCTGAAGATGAATTGAAAGGAAGTCTTAACTGCTATTTCCAAAGTGCATCCAACAACAACATATATCATACACGATTATCCAGTTCTGTATTTGATTTGACCAAAAACCAAATTTATAAATTTCGGCATTTTAAAACACTTTTATCCGCTGAACATTTTTAATATCTAAAAGAGACGCTAACGTAACACTGATAATGGGAGAGCTACAAGAAGAAAGTTAAAAGAGGTTTTCTTGGTTATTTAAACAATCAGGAGGTATAGAGGGTTGTGCGGGGAAAAGTGAGAAATATCAGGTTAGCTAGATAAGAAAAATAGATAATTCTTGTTATAGCAATAGGATTTTTTCTTCTTCCTTGTCCTTCAAGACATGTGCAAAGGAGACTGAGCTAAGCGGCATTCGTGTGTGCGTCTCAAAAATTCCTCAAGGAAGACATTCCTCGGGGTAGTAAAAAAAATTCTTCTGGATCGAATCCCACCGAGAATTAGCATTGGACGTCATCCAGCGATTACTTAAATGTTAATTCTATCCCAACAACAAATCTAAAGATGTAATGATGTGACAGCAGATTTCTAACATTAACTTGACATTGAATGAAAACTGAGATGAACTAAAACGAAATACAATATTCCTTGGCGTACTTATATGTTCCAGTGAACAATTTTTCCATCTAAATTACATCATTAGCATTATAAATCCTTATAAATTAGATCATATAATCACCATAAATTACAATAATATACACAGATATGAATAAAGCTGATCCATCCGATATCAATAGCTCTTGTAAGAATTTTATCGATAATATATTTTTAAAATAATTTTTCCTTAAGAATACCTTGGATTTTAGATTCATATGAATGAAATGATATGAATTATTAGCAGGAAATTCCAAGAAGATACAGTTTCATGTTGCTTTGTCACGAATAAGGTGAGAAAATAATTTATCAGTGCATGGAAAGAAAGTGGTAAACATTTTGGGTCGCTAGTAGGCTACTTAGATGTCAATGAATCGTGTGAGTGACTAAAGGAAAGTTTTGCATGGTCTTTGGAACTACACGCTTGTCGTTTTGACTTAATTTCTCATAAGTAGACTTGTACCGACCAGCACGAGTCCAGGTTCAAATCCGGTCGCAAGCGCTACCGGTATTCAAGTAAAGTTTTTCTTTACCTTAACTTCAAAATAAACGGATTCGAGCCCCTCTCTAAAAGCTTTACTGCTAGCCAAAAATTTACCATACTGGTAACTCACTTCCAATGGTATGTAATTGTGAGGTTTATCGGTACAATATTTCAAAAACAATTTTCACAGCTTAGACTCGGCAGTGTTACGTTCTGTAAGAAAAAACTCAAAAAATAACAATACAGAAATTTGCTGAGAATGAATAATTAAATGCCGAACTGATCCGAAAAAATGTTGCAGGCCGCTGAAGAAAAATTATCATAAGCTGAATGTTATTTTTATAATTGATAGAAAATGAAAAATTAATACCATAAATTTGACTCTAAACGCTAAACTCTAAACTAAATTGAATTTTTTTTTAACCAGAAGATTTTGGTAATTTGGAATTCAGTTAACGCTACTCCATTTTCTTATTTTCTCTTCAAGAAAAGATTCCTGATATTGGCATTTCATTCTCAAATTATAAATGATGAATAATTTGTAATGGCTACAATTACTGCAAAACATTGTGTGCCGTTCACATCATGAATGATCTAAACCCCACTCTAGTAATCAGCATTCCTAAGGGATAAGATCACTCACACGATTGTTTCGAGACATAAAGAGAGCATGTAGGAGCATCAATCGAGAAGCGGTCTATACCGGAATAAGGCGCCCGATCAAATAAAAAGGGAAGTCGATTCGGCTACAACTGGCGGCACTAAACCTAACTGCCCTTTCAATTGCGAATGTCTGTGCGTAACGGTGGAAATTTAGGATTACAATTTGCAACAAAGACGAATAAATATAAGCATTTAAGTCCTAATAGAACCATATCGTCTACATACATTGTGTACAATCACATCTGCCCGCTAACATTAGAGTATTAACTAACCTGAAACCCTGGGATTCCAGTTGATCTTTTTCCAACGAACTCAAAGTTATGCCTCTACCTTCAGTTAATCTATATAAACCATTTTCAACATTAAAAATAATGTGTGATTTATGACCCTACATTCCAATATAGGTACTCACCAAACAAGATATCAAAACGATGATCATGTAGGGAAAACAGGAACAGAATTGAATAAGAAAGGAGCGTTCCATGCTAGAGTGAAATTTTATAATAAATCGCCGAAGTTGATAAAATGTACAGCAAACATAAAAGTATTTAAACAAAAAGTGAAAAAGTTTTACATTGAACAGTCTTTTTATTCTTTAAATGAGTACTAAGATTATATAGAAAAGATATGAATAGATTTATAATATGGTATGTTTTATATAATTGCGTGCCACTGAAAATGTATTTTCTTACGATATTGTTTTATTATATTATTCTTATTTGTAATCTATTTCATGATATTGTATCATTTAATGAAAAATATACTGATTTTTGCATAAACCTAAAATTCAAGATGTTTTCTAATGGAATATGTATTACTTTTATTCTTGAAGAATCAATCCAAAAATTTATACTTGCCCACGACTAATAAAATGATTATTACTAATATTGCTACAATAAATTGAAATAAAATAAGAAATGGGTCCGAAAACAATAATCCATTGCCATAAATATTAATAATATAACAAACATAACACATCTCATAAAATAATCGTATTTCAATTCTTGCCCTTCTTCGATTTCTCGAACATTCTTAAAAATTCGCATGAGGCTTCCGAATACCTTACTTGTGAATAAATATTTCAAAAGAGTAAAATAAATATTTTCTGCACAGGTAATACCAATAAAATCGACAGTAAAACGAAGCGAAATAACTTTTTAAAAACAATTCTGATCAAATATAATTATGCACATAGAGGCTAGCGACTTGTTTAGAAAACGGAAAATTTCGCAGGAACATATTTTGATGGGAAATAAAAATTCGGCATACCTTTACATTAAAATTTCGCAGTTAACAAAATAAATTTCCCCAGCACACTTCCCTAAATTTTAATAGCGATATTTTCTGTTAGTTCCAGGGGAAGACGTTCCGGAAACAAAAGGGAAAAAAATCATTTTCCATTTAGATCCGAGGTCACATTTGACCTTTCTCTATTAATAACCCAAGAAAGAGTTACTGAATCTTTGGAAATCATATTGGGAATTTCCCACGGAAACTAGGAGGCGTGAAAAAACTAGGACTGAAACTTTCAAGCGGTTTCAACCTGACCATATGTGGAACTATCTTTAACGCACTCAAAATGATTTCTTTATTGTTCATGCAACGGACGACCCTCTTAAGCACTTTGGAAACCAGCCAACGTATAAGAAAGAACAAAAATTAAAATAAAGGATATAGATAAAAGTAAACATCGAACTCAGTATAAAATAGATTTACTCTTGCTTAGCTCTTCGTAAGTAAATATTTATTCTAAATGACTGGATATTGTTTACAAAATACCTAATTTGAGTGATAATTTGTATACGTATTTTCAAAAACAAATTATTCTCGGGATAGCAGTTTCTTAAATACTTCCAATCAGCCAGTCCCCATCATCCAATACCACCAGACGAGATACGCCAGTCCATACAAGAACAGTCCCTTTTATTTTCTTAATTTTTCCACCAAAAATAACGTGAAAACAGCAAATCATATCAAATAGTCGCTGCGTAAATATGAAGAGTTTTCTTATGCAAACAGTTGTTTTGACATAATGAAACGCAATTCTTCTAATTGTTTCTACTTCTTATTTTATAATTAATGACGATGGGTTAGATAAAAGAAGAGACTTCTAAGTCTCAATCTCGCCCAAATAAAGACAATTTATTATTATTATTATTATTATTATTAAAAACCTATACATCTAAGTTCTCTCATAAGGATACGAAACATGGATAGTATCTCGAAAGAATATGAAATATAGACTAAAGAAGTAGAAAAGAGAAGAGGCAATAGAAAATTGAAGCGTGAAAGGCAAAACCACAAAATAAACCGCATACTTTGATAATCATGGAGTTGGGATTATCTTTAGCTAACCGTAAAACAGGGTAAATTATCTGGTTTATCCTACTCCAATATCAGTCAAGGAGAAGAAAAACCATAGTTCAAGACGTACGCATATTAAGCTCACTGATAGAAACTGTTCGACGCTACTCTTCAACAAGAAAACAATTGGGCACATAAAGTTCTCTCGAAAGGACATGAAACATGGGTAATATCTTGTTAGGATATAAAAGATCTGTCTCTCTTAAGTATATGAAACATGGATGGTATCTCGTAAGGATACGAAATATGGACTAAAGAAGAAGTAGAACCGATAAGAAGCAATACAGTCATGAAACTACAGAAAAATAGAAAAAATATTGATAGACCACGTAACAAACAAACCATTCACTACCCACGACGATTGACTCAGTCTTACTCGCTTGACATTTGAAACGGAAAACCAACCGATAAATCATCGTGTTTCTCGACAATTCTGGAAGCGTCCAAACCTCGCTAAATTCGCGAATACAAAGTCACCCTCGAGGACGTTCATCAGGATTTGGTCTTCCTCGGACGTAACGATGCCCTGGAAGCAATCGCAGAAGGGTAAGGGGGAGGAGCGGGAGGAAAGAAAGGGTTGAGAAGTCGGCGCCGAGGAGGAGTGGGGGAAGGAGAGGCCGTTGCGAGACGATGACGGTGGTAGGGGGAGGGAGAGAGGAGAGGGAGGAGCCCAACAAAACGGAGAGCCTCACGTCGCTGGCTTCATACTGCCGAAGAGAGAGCGGTGAGTTGGATGTACACCAGAGAGACGAGTGTGTGTTTTTTACCATAGTTCATTCTTGCCCTTCGCCTCAAGACCGGGATGGCGTGCTACGGTCACCTTCCCTCGGGCAATTTCCCTTTGATCCTGGCCTTGATCGCCTGCTCCGGACTCTTGTGGATGGCTAACAGGTGAGCCACGCAACCAGTTGACTCCATGGATCGCTTTGTTTTCGAAAGCTCTGCGACGAGCTTTTCCCACCTCGGGAGTGACATCGCGAGGGAAAGTTACGCATGGGCAACCGCTACGAATGTCGGAAGGTAAACAAAAAAGGGCGACCGATTTCCTGGGGCGGGAACGAAGATGCCGTTCCGAGCTAACGTTCCTCGCGCTGTTGACCATCGTAGAAAATCATAATGTATCAAAGATAAATACTTTCCGTCAATATGAAATAGATCTTCCTTTTTTATGAAGTTCAATTTCCACAACATCTCAGTCACCTCCGTGGATTTGATGGTAGAAAATGCTGAAAGTGACTACAATTGAGCGACAGCGACCTTTTTCGTTGTCACGTTGTAATATAGGTGTAATTTCAACTGTCGGTCCTCATCAGGTTTGGAGATAGTATAGTAGTTAGGAGATACGTCAAACAGGCACGAATACATCATTCCTACTTAATGCAATCGCTACAACTCGTTTAATTAGAAATAGGTATTATAGGTACGTATTAAATTTACGTAGGTACTTAGGTAGGTATGACGGGGCAAATACAGATTGTTTTAATTTCTTACGCCAAGGATCTTAATCTTATTCGAAACATATAACTAAGTTAGCGATCGGCACAAAAATAAACTACATTGATAATCCTGAAGCTGGATCATCTTTAGCTTACCGTTTAACTGAGTAAATTATCCGATTTATCCTACACCAATATCGGAAGCGGACAAGAAAATCATTAGCTTAAGACGTAAGCTACCTGTATAGGTACAATATATTTACATTTAAAGCTCACTGAAAACAACCGTTTGACACTATTCTTGAACAAGAAATAAATTGGGTAAAGAAAGACCAAATTTTAACTTTTTAATTTCTACTATTCCTTTGATAGATGAATTTCACAACCAGAAGATTTAAATTTGGAACTCGAGCATGAATAATTGAAACTCTGTGAAATACGATTCTGCAACCCAAAATAGCAATATTAAATTATGAAATGAAAGGGTCAAAAAAGTCGAACTCTTCGTTTAGACTAGCAAGCTAGATCAAGAAAATTGAGAAAAACGAATATTACGTTACAACTGCGGTTATAAATCTGATTTGGAGAATAAGACTATCTGAATTGGTGAAATCAATTTTAATTCAATTAAATCTTTAGTAAGCTCTAGACTAAGATAGGCATGGTTATCAACTTACATAGAACGCTGAAGCTTTTTTTTTAATACTGCTCAGGGGCGGAAAATATCCTTGTCGACCAAGTTTTTACGTATTTATTTTCAAAAGCATTTTCGAAAATACTTTTCGCAACTAATATTAATATTTAATATATTTCATCGAAAAATTGCTTTTGTAATATTAAGTACCAAAATCTGTCAGCATAAGCCGGAACCTACCAAATTCTGAAACGGGTAAAACCGGGGTATTGCCTAAAAATTAGGTTTGAGTGTGCTTTAAAAATGCTCAACATGTGTGCAGCATCCCTTTTTTAATTTTCCATATAACTGATATCTAACTATGAAAGCTTTGAATCTTATTTTATTTTATCTCTACGTGGTTTCTTATCAAACAAGATCACCAGAAAGATTGAATATACCAAATATTACGATTGAACCCATGGACCATAATGTCAATATTTTGAAAATCGATAAAATAACGCCTGATGGATACACAAACCCGTGATTTTATAAATGAAGAACGTGAAAAACTCCAAATTCCTCAGGTTTTCCTGTAGTGCGCAGTTGACAAAAGATAAATGCCAGATTGGATGCGAGGTGAAAGAGAGAGTAGAAAGATAACCGCTACGGGACGAGAGAAACAGGTTCAGCCTAATCATTCCACCGGAAACCGGAATCGTTTCGAAATTATTTCCACTGCGGACGGCAACTTTGCATCCTTCATAATTGCAACGTTCACTTTCCAGATCGCCTCTCCCATTCAAGTTATTTCTTCCATGAGTCGTTTACTACTTAAGTAACGAGGGAATATTCCTTCAATAAATAGATTTACAATAAAGACGATCAACCTATAGTTATATATATAATAGTATGAGCGCTCACTTTCCAGATCAACTCTAGGGTCTTTTACTGCCATAGTTCTGAATAATGTGGGAATATTACTTAGATAAATCGGTTTACATAAAAGACGATCAACCTAGCAATATATAATTCAGTATGAGATACTTACGTTTGCGTGCTCAAGTTTCCTAAAAATTCCAAACTATGAATCGCAAAGAGCAATAGATACATTTTTAAAATTTACCGCACTATTTTATTTCAAACTACGGGAGAATGCTAAGGTTAGGTGCAAGAAGAAACTTTTTAGTCTCAATCTCGCCCTAATTAAAGATTCTTTTTTATTATTATTATTAATATCAGCCACTTTTTATTCTTCAAATCATCCCAAATTAGATAATATGTCATTCAAAAGGATTTTTCGTGAGAAAATCACGTTTAAATAGCTTTCTAGCCAGAAATTTCATTTATTATAAAATTAGAATAGCAAAAATGTAATGTTAATACAAACTTAGTGGTATCAACAAAATCAGAGTTTTAAAACGACCGGTTTAAGCTACAAGCCATCATCAGGCCATGCCATGACCTGATTTGCTTTATCATTCTCATCAGACTATAGAATTTATTTAAATAACAAGCAATCATTTAACTAGGCTGACATATAACCAAAAGACGATTTACAGTTTTACGACTTGAGATCAATGTTCATAAAATGTAGCAACATTTCGCAATATTGCGTCACTTTTACCTTGATGACAATGACACTAGCAAAGACTGGTTACTTTCTCTCCAACTTTATGAGATTAAAAGTAGGTCTGCAAGGGACGGTGATAGGAGACTGTCTGAATTCCAGGTTAATTTTTACAAATTTCTAGCGACCTTTGGCAGAAATCCAAAAAATGTTATTCGCTAGAAAATATGATTACTTCCCTAAATACATATCTCTGCATCATAACCGAATTTTCCTAAAGAATTACACCTTATAAACCGGTAACGCCAGGCATCGGGCTGGTAATGCACGGTAGGTAGGTACGCGAAAAGTCAAGGCCGCTACAAAGGTCAGAAAAGCAACTGCGAAACGCCGCTGCTAAACAAACCATACGCTGAAGAAGCAATGACCCCGTCGTAAGAGGAGACCGATGAATGTGCTGATAAAGAACGCGTGTTATGCAGCTTACGAAAGAAAGACACGCCAGTTTACGAAAGCGCCGCTCTGTTGTGGAAGAGATTTTCGGGATTGCGACGGGAAACATCAGATACGAAAGATTTCTTTGGCGGAATCTGTTCAGCATCTACCGCCTACGCCAAAGTTATGCAAATCATTTGGTGCGTGGCGAGGAATAAAGTTTCCTCATCTTTTGAAAAATTAAATCGGACCGTATTCGGAGACTGTCAAAGAGGAATGCCGGCATAAGATGAACAGGTAGCTGCCCTGTAGTTTTAATAAGTTTCGATCTAGCAAATCATTTCATAAATAACAAGAAACAGCGAATCAACAATCACCTTAACCACGACATACCTCAAAACCACAACAAGAATAAAGCAATACCTCTTCTTAAAATTTTTACCAATATCGACTTGCATAGCTGATATAAAAACTTCTTTAACAAAAGCGAATCTTCAACGCCGATAGTTTCTTTCCAATTTCTTTCTAATTTACAGTCATTAGAAATAAATTGCATTAAAAATCATCCCCTCCTCTAATTTAATTCCGCGAACTTTTTGCCAATAGGTTCAAGCCAATAGTAGAAAAATTTGAGGAAAACTTTTATCAAATTCAGAAACCATTTCTTTTGAAATATATTTTCAAAAGGCCGATCTTAAAATTGAATTATGTTAATGTAAGGTAATGTACTCTAAAGACTATCTTTATCACTTCCACAAGCAAAAGAAAGCTAATCAACAATTTAAAATAAGAACAGCTAAGCATTTCTAGAATTTTGTGTTAACCATTGAGTCGATCTTTCTAGACAGGGAATTATCAAAACTAAACTTCCAGTAATGAAATGTGATGAGCGCAGATTCCGAAGAACTGCAAATACTAATTCTAAATCGTCGAAAATATCAAATCAAAAATGTCGAAAATAATTCTTCAAACACCGATCTTAGATTTCAACAGCTACAATTTACGATAATAAACGTACACTATTTATAGAGTGCACTATATTTAACACGCTAATAAACAAGAAAAAAGTATTGAAATGAATATCGCTAGGCCTTTCTGGAAAAGTTTCGTAGTAACCAGGAGTCGATCATTCCAGACAACGAATAATCAACACGAAAAACAAAACTAGCAGTTGCGAGCCATGATACTTGCAGAGCTGTAGCTACAAACATGAATCCGGGAATAATTCAACGCACAAAAAAGAATACATCAAAACTGACCCTATTCCTAAAATAGTCACGAAAGATTGCTTTCGGAATAAAGCCAAAAACCACGCGAGATAATTAAGTCAACATGACCGAACGGCCACAAAGGATTTCCAAACAAACCAGCACGAGGAAAACTGACCCAAAACAACAAATGGCCTGCACTCCGCTAGAAAACCCTGACCAAATGAAATTTTCCCTCATGCGTGCACGACACTGGGACGGGAATCGCATTAGCGATTCCGGGAAACAAAACTGCGATTGATTTCAGAGGAAGTGTCCGAACAAAACGAGTGTCACACGTCACGGGGAGTCGAATCAAATCCCGATGACGTAAGTAGCAATGCGGTCATTCTTGCCTCGGGTTATGCATTGATTAAGAAGGGAACCGGCGGCGAACGGTTTTTTTGAGCGCTTATTTGGTTGAGGACTGAAAAGTCCGAGAAAATAGGTCATGGAGGCAGCAGAAGCTGCATTCGCTTCTCTTTGAGGAAAATACCACAGGTGTGAGGCAGTGATTCCTCTTATTAGAGGGAGCTTAGGAATGCAAAGGCGAGAAACTGGGATTTCCTTGCTGACTAACAAATCCATTTCGGATGTAAATTAAGAAGTGGCCGCGCATCGAGGATGTAAACAACCCAACGAGAAACGCAGGAGCCACCGACGTTGGGCGTTCGTATTCCCACAAATAGAAACGTTCCCATACAATGCTGAAAATGCATCTTCCGATCATCTACATTTCCATTTATGTTTACCCTTTGGGTTAAAATTCCCTCCGGATTCCAAACAAGAGACTGAAAAAGTCTTCCAGGTGTTAAAAGGGTTCAATAAAGAAAAGTAATATTGAGTAAACACTACAAACAAAATGCTACTAGAAAGCTAAGAACCAAGGGAAAAAGAAAAAGATGCAGGAAAAAGGAGATACAATTTTGTACACGAATACAATTTCTGGAAACAAAAGCAACGGAATTTTGAAATAATCTCGAGAAGAAATTGTACTGTTCCCACAAAGGTTTTCACAATATCTGATACTATTTCCATTATGGACTTCCTCCATACTTCGCCTGATTCTGTGAAGAAACAAAATTTGTTAAGATGTGGCATTTGAATGATAGCAGGAATTGAAAGTTAATCTTCTGAAGTTACGATTTCGAGTTATTTTAGTTTTTATAGTCGATTATAATTATGCATTCATAATTGGGTTCTCAAACCTTGATATGATTATTGCCTGAAATAGTAAATCAATAATTGTACTTCACGAATCTTAAGAACAGTTTCTTTCCCATCTGCAGTTCCAAAAAGGCAAAATGCCAAGTTCAACGGAATTGCAGAATCTGGATGATTACGATCATCGCTGCGACATACTTAATAATTCCATTATCTAGAGCAAATAAACATGAAGTAACCAAGCGAAAGCATTATCATTTAATATTGTTTGATTGTTCTAACTTGTTAAACTTTCAATAATTTCACAACCCATTCTATAATTGGAATACTTACAGAAATATCTGCATTTACCATTTTTCCAACTTTCTATGAACGTCAAAAACGTTAATGAAATGAACTCTTTGATACACATTTTATATGTAATTACGTGATGTTATCCAACCTTGAATCATTTCCCTTGTGTAGTCACAATTAGAGAGTATCGTTGCAGATTAAAGATGAGCGCGATAATTTCAACACTTGGAAAAATAATATTATTATGTTAATACACAATAAGCAGCAATAAATTAATAAAAAGACGGAAAGATTTACGAATTACCCAAAACGAAGCTAAATTTCAAACCCACTTCTGAATTTGCGTAAATTTAAGACAGAAAGTAAAGAATTTTCATGCTAAACTAAGAATGATTACTGAAAGTGATATGGAAATTCAAAGGAGTTAGAAATAGGAAAATAATTAAGACTGTGATACTTAACAATACCAATTGAATCCGATAAATTTAAAAATTGTAAATCACTTAGCAATCACCTACCGATCGACTTTGTGGTTTTTATTCATTTTGCAATTTCTTAAATTCGCCACAAAAATCCAGTCATTGGACAGTTAGATTAAGTTTATAATTAATTAATAGAACTATGGACAAAAAAAGTCATATATCCCCAACCCGGGGCTCATACTATGGACTCAGAAAGTAGGCAAACTAGCATGCTAACCACTCCGTCAGCAGTCAATCTCAAGATTGGGTTAGTACTAAGAAAAGATGGAGGAAAGGAAGGGCCGGAAATAAAAACAATCATGAAGTACTATTCTTACCTTATTTTGGAACCACCAAAACCACCGTGATAAATTACAGTCCTTCTCTTAAAGAGAGGGGTTTTCCCAATCCATTCATACAATTCTAGATAAATTGTTATCAACGAACAATTCTCCTACTTAACCTCGACCATACTTTACAATAATGAAAACGCCATTACGAAATTCTCATAGCAATTAAGCTCCGTAAATGAAGATGAAAGCTCAAAATAGCTCAAAAATAACTCATTAAAACGCTGACACTACACAGAAAATCATCAAAAACCTTACGGAAGTATTTCAGGCGAAGAACAGGAACTTTGATTAGAGACTAGATTTCTTCCATAAAAGGAATTAATGCATGCAAATCTTAAAATCGGAGAAGTGAAGAGATTTCGAAATATTCAGATGTTGATTTTGGTTATGATTACAAGGTCGCAGGAAACAATGGCCAAAATCAATCTTTCAAATCTGAAGGTCTTGCTTCGGTCAGATTTTAATAGGAAAGCCATGGCCTTCAATCTTTCGACCGAATACTGTTGCCGCTGTTACATTTTAGAAATAAGCTTACCAACAGCCACGTGTTAGACAGGAAGTAGCTACTACAAGCAATTACAAAGAATAGGAGGGATAATAACTTCATTAAATCAGGATCATATAATAATGAATAACCTTAATTTCAAACCAGTATTGCAATAAGCGCAAAGTTATTCCATACCCTCGTTCCCAGGGCAACAAAAACCGCAGTGTTAAATTTTAGACTTTCCATTAAGATTAATAGCTGCATATTCTATCAATATACCAGAGTCGATTTCCAGTGGGGGCCGATCAGCGACCTAAGCTGTCGAAACACTTTTGAATTAACTACTACTACCAGCATACGCGGAAGGAGATTTCCGCCCTGAACAATAGAATTTTGTGATTATTCGTCCTCAATTTCATCATTTTAATAATTTTATTACATAAATTACTTTTTTAATTTTTTAAATTTCCGAATCATACTTATCGGTCATGTACCCGCCTACATGCTACAGTGATGACATAGTTAGCAGACCACTGTCTTAAAACAACAGAGCCAGTTTTAGAACTACGTGCTTGAAGATGGCTATCGCTAGCCGTTTTCGCCGAAATCACATTCATCGTGGAATAGAAAAAGGTGAAGAATTTTGGTCATACAACTGTTTTTCGCTAAACTTATTCATCCTACAGTCGAAATTACATAATTTGATAGTCGAATCAGAGTAGTTTCTCATATTATAGCGTAACGATGAGGGGCGCGTGCTTTGGAGAGTGAAATAGTTCCGTCATGATTTACAGGGATGTTTATAAAACGCGATTGATGAAATCGAGCTTGTTGAATGATCCCAGAGGAATATGTGGAGAATACAAACCAGGAATGTAATTTACGGTGGAAAGATATCTCCCATATAATATCTTAGTCTAATTAATTGTATAAATAAGAAATAAATTGAATTATAACATACACGAGTATCAAACTATCAATAAAACTGGAGATTTATGAAATGTTAAGGACAGAGGTATAAAGTATACAGATTCGGGTCAACTTTGGGCGAATTACTACCACTAAACAATTTAATGAAAGAAACGTTTACCTAATCTCAAGAGAAAAGAATGAACGACAAGGGTTTCACAGCAAAGCTACATCAGAGGGGATTTGGTGCTTTCTTGGTGTAGGTGCTGTAGGAATTCTTCTCGGGTTTCCAACCGGAGTGTGTAAGAACAGATTCGACGTTTCGGCTACTATCTCCGCAGCCATCTTCGGGCACTTCCCTGATCGTAGCCGAAACGTCGGACCTGTTCCTACACGCCACCCGGATGGAAAACCTAGAAGAAATCCTAAAGCTACATCATCAAGCAACTACCGACTGACTACGCAATGGGAAGCTTTACGTATGAAACCATGGTCGTTAATTATTTTCTCCCGTGGTTTAAAAAATTTTTATAGAGTTCTTAAATGTCGAGGAATTATGATAATAAAGAAAATGACTCCAAATGAGCGATTTATTCATCCCTGTTAAATAAGCAATGCTTCGAAAAACGGGTAAAACGGGAGCTTCCTCAAATTAACGATAGAATTAATATGAACCTAGCAAAAAAGGAGCGTAAAATAAAACAGCAATAATATCAACATTCTATACGGGATATAAAAATTCTTATTTCCGAGAAGACTTTTCGATCAACGCTTGAAGTTAACTTTAAATGCAACATCCGCAGAAAATGCAGAATCAGCGAAAATCAGCAGAAATTTAAATGCAGAATCAGCGAAGTATAAAATATCGACTGAAAAGCAAATAAAAAGGGGTCTCAGAACGAAAAAGTAATGTTTTAACGATAACAATAATTCCAAATTACTACCATTACCATGATTTTGACTCTAATAATAACCCTCGTAATTATCTTTAACAGGGACGAAAAGGTGGACATCTAATTATAAGACGCAGAGAAAAAGTATTGCGTTTGACCATGAGAATTTCGTGCCCTAAACCGCATTACACAACTTAAACCAGGAAGTCTGACATCCGACTCGCTTTGCAAAATATTTGCCGAATCCGTGATTTACGCAGGAATTTCAATACCTGGCATGCGGATTCAAGCAGAATACACAAATAATTAATTTAATCATAAACCTTCTTCTTACGTTTCCAGCACCAAGATGCAAACTAGAACCATTTTATCATAAAAATATCCATATAGCATAATTTTTATCATATTTCCGATATACATCTCAAATACGCCGACTTACTTTACCACGTTCTCAGTTTTCCGATTTAAGAAACATTTTACAGAAAATTTCTTAAGGAATCACTATACTGTTATTTAATTTTCCCTCGCACAGAATCTAGAACGTGGGATTCAGGACACAGACATAATAAGATTTTTAATAATAAGGTTGTTTCCTACCACCTAAAAGTCGCCTCCAACGTGGATTTTTCGTGTTATAGAATAATTGGACGTTACAATTTAGCCATAAATGACACAGCTATTGTCTTGCTGCATTTGTGAGTTTCCCTATTACCAATTCAAAGCTATTGTTGTATACATCGCCGTCATGAAAACAAACGAGCTCCTTGGACCATAATTCCCGAGAAGAATAAAAAGTCAAAAATTATTTTTCTACCGACGACCTAGAAACGTACGAACAAAGAAACAAAATTCCGTAAATAACGGAAGAAAATCATTTCGAAGTGCATTCCAAGGATGCCCGCAATTTGCGGCTATCAAAATCATCCTCCTACTACTTAAACTCCAGGCGCACACAAATTAGAAGAGATAAACATAATAGGATAATAAATGCATTATGGGAAATGGCAAAATACGCAATTGACAGAGATAAACTGGATTCTGAATTACATCACGAATTATTTTACTACTAATACGAACTAATTTTAGGAACGAAATTAAGTATTTCTCGCCGAAATGATGCCGAAGCCCTGGTACTGAGTAATTATTAAGAATTAATTCGTGTATTAAATTTTGCGAGGTGGATGGGGGTAAAATAAGGAAATTTGACGAACACTTGTCACATACATAATAACACAAAAATGTATCTAAGGTTCTGTATGGATGCATCTTGGAGCTCGAAAATGTTAGTGACAGTAATTATCGAAAGTCTAGGATGTTTTTTTGCATGTTCATAATGTTTTTAGGCATAACTTTAACAACAGAAAAAAATTTGAATCAGACGATGTGGATCATTTGCTGAAACCGATCCTGCTAAATAAATATAACGAGAAAATTACATTCCTTCTTTTTTTCTGATACTGTTATGATGGAATTCCACGAAAAATGGAAATTTAGAATTTAGAAAACGCTACACAAATTCCTCCCTCCATGGATTTTGGATTAATTGAGAAATTATTAATTGAATATTTGACAAAAATGAGGAAATTGAATGCGTTGTTTTTCACATTTATCTCTTTGGAGCGTGCTGCTGTATGGGTACGAAACATGGACTTTAAGAAAGGAGGAAGTCAAACTTTTAGAGGCCTTCGATATGTGGGTATGGCGTAGAATGGAAAAAGTAAGTTGGGTTGACAAGAAATCTAACACGGAGGTGCTGGAGATGGTTGGGGAGTGCTTTAATTTTAGCATTTTAACTAAGCATCGACAGAAGAAATGGGTGGGTCAAATATTGATGGGAGAGGGATTGGTGAAGACTGTAATTGAGGGTAGAACTCAGGGGAAAAAACAGAGGGGAAGACAGAGACAGAAGATGTTGGATAGCATGAGGGGTTTGCTAAAAGGAAATGAAAGAGATGGCGCTTAGTAGGAATTTTTGAGTGTATATGAACCTACCGAAACGTAGACCACTCATGAATGAATCTCTACAAGAATTTAAGCAATGATAAATTTTAAAAGGAAACGAGGGTCATAAAAATGTATCTTCAATGCCTGTATCTAAGGGGGTGTAGACCATTGCCTTTATTACGCAACTGTTTCGGCATTAAGTGCTTGAAACTTAAATAACATTACGCCTCGAGAAAGATGCCATAACACACTACGAATCCTAATCAAAAACAACAAATAGATACAGACGAACGTACCGATGACTTCATGTCTTTACTATGACATTCCACAGAAATAAAACTTTCTTGGCAGATTCGTATTGCGAAATTATCAAATGATCATCGCCAAAGATAGAGAGAAATAATAGAAATTACGCGTAAATCATGAGAGAATCAATGACATCATGTGGCGACGTTCGGCCGGCGGCGCACAGATGAAATCGCTCGTCCATTAAAGGTTATGGAAGAATACCACAGATTTGAACCACTGACCCTGAATTTGATGAAGGATTACGCCGATCGAATCTATATGCCACAACGTTCCCATATCCGAGTCCGGTCAGGGATTTTTAGAGAACATTACTACGTAGAAAGTAACTTACGTCGTCTCCGTGTTTCTAATTTCCTACGGTGACTGTCGCCTTAATGCAAAAACCAACCTTTCTCTATCCTTATGAACGATTATCAATAAGGCTACCATAGCATCGAGGGTTCAAGAACCTAACTCAGTATAATAATCACGACCCTAAGCCCTAAAAATAACCAATGTAAGATAAAAGTAAACTGAGGAAGGGTTACTGTGGGAAAATTCATGATAAGAGAATGCAGGGATGAAAATTGCACTTTACGTACTTCCACAAGACTTTTAAATTTATCTTGTGAAAATCGTTACATTTTTCTGTTATCCAACTCGTAAAAACAAATTCGATGACAGTTCGTATAAAATTTAGAGATCAAACTTGAGAAAAAGAAGAAACACTTATACCTTTATCACAGTAACATTTATTAACTCACGACCATGGTTTCGATCTATAAGATCATCCTCAGTTTAGTGTTTCCTCTTTTTCTCAAGTTTGATTATGGAGAACTACCACAAAGTCAAGGCCGAAGTAGTAAATTTAGAGATATAACAGAACTTAATTTCTTTCAATGTCTAGTTAATTTTACACTAATGATACTATCAGTGTAGACTTATATCTATATTATATACATAGAAACCAATACAATCCTTCTATACGAAAATAATTTAGGCCTCCAAAATTGAGAGGGTATTAAGGATAGCGGAGGAGTCGACAGAACTCTCTTTGGAATACCTTTACAATACTGAGCTTTCCCTATATCAGTACGATTTTACTACAACATGGACAAGATAATTGACAGCTTTTAAATTTCTAAAACCTAGAATCAATGCTCAGAAACCACTACAATAACTCGAAAACAGAAAAATTACAATTATTTAAACAATCAAAACGACCTAAGGAACAAGTTCTAAGATAATTAAATCTTATAGCCGTCAGAAATTAATATATATTGATTCTAATAGCAACTTTTGCTCCTTAATTTAACTTTAAATAACAACGCTATTGAAGCAAAGTGAGATGGATACAAATAAAAGAAAACCCGACCAACGAATCTTGCGAAAGGTAATTTTCAGGCCCACTTGGTTCGCAAAGAAAGACATACGGATGGATGATGGATGAATCAACACTCTTTGCATATGGACCGTCGAAGGGAAGAAAACTAGCCAGCCCGAGGTTAATTACACCGCTCTTCTTAATTCAATATACATTATCTTCCGTGCATTCGTTGAAAATGTGAAGAGCTGGATGATGCCACCATTTCGTCAGACTTTAACAAACGATCTCTCAAACGAACCAACCAGTCCTAAGATAGAGAGATTACTAAGCCCGTAAAATTTTGTCATCCAGGAAGCAGCCTTAATTGTCTCTAAATGAATTTAAACCTCAATGGAAATTGAGCAAATAATTACGCAAAAATCTTTGTCGTAGTTATTGAGGTCTAGATTTAAAATTACAATACCGCGGTAATTAGAATTTAAATGGGTAGCCACAACTACCACTAATTGAATCCGTCTCAACTTCCGACAAGATTACATGGTTGAAACCCCGAGAAAAAGAAATTTCAATATTTCGTAACGACATTTTAAACTCCTTTACACATACTCCATCAAGTTCGCGATGAATAGACTAATAAGGTAATGTGTTATGAGGAAAACGGGTCAAGCCAAGAGGGAGCCGCCGGATAAGGTACAAACAAGACTGCATAAATGCGGGAGAAAATTCACACGTGGGCGTATCTTCAATATTCATGAAAAAGTAAGACTAGTTCATAAAATTATTCAACTGGACCCGGATTTTACAAAGACCACATGGTACGGTAAAACTCTTTTATATACTTAAAAGTTTGTACGATCAAGCGGACTTTTGATAACTCGCTGATTCTTCCCAATTATTTCTTGCTTAATTATAAAACAGTATGTGATAGCTAATACAAAATAAAAGACCACCGACAATGGTACAACATTAAGAAGGGAAAAACTCCATCTTTTAGTAGCTTACTCTGTAATGTATTTCTTGCTTCTTTCCCACCTATTCAAATTAAATTAGTAAAGTGAATTGTGATATCTAGGGCATTTCCCTATGGAGAATCGTGTTGAATTGTGATAAAACAGCTACTTAAATTTCCTGTGCAAAAGTATCTTACTCTTTCCATCATTTCTAATAGGGCAACATCCTTTGGATAAAAACCCTATCCCAAATTAACTCTCTATTGCACCATAGCTAGAGAAGGAACTGCGACACTGTTGCAACATAAAAAGGCTATTGGTCTCCAGTTAAATTACCACGGCATATCAAGAAGTTAACAAGTGCTCTCTCGGACAAAATTTATTATACTGCCGCATGAAATGATATACATTACAAGGTAATACTCAATAATTTTCAATATGGTAGGTTGCTTTCCCGGTATTTGTTCCTCCGCTAGACTAGAAATCAGTGTAAGTACTGTGAAACTAAGTCCGGATGACAGTTTAAACAGTTCCACATTGTCTACGCGCCCTTGTATAATTTCATGCAAACGAGAATGTAATAACTTAAAGGCAATTAATACATCAAAAATGAAAAGTTAATAACCAAGAAAATTCGGGTAATATTTTCAAAGATAATTTCCCTCTGCATATTTCCTTAAAAACTACTTTAAGCAGAGAGCCATAATTATTTCCGAAACATCATTTAACGACAAACTGAGGAAGAATGATTCCGTTGACGAGAACAGATGACAAAAATATAATAGTAAACTAATGGAACTAAAACCTATAACGCAAGTTAGCATTTATGTATTGTGGTGTGTATAAATGAATTTTGTTCCCTATAATCTTGGTGATAGAATGCCATTCATTACAAGCTTCCACGATTCAACGTATTCCTAGATGACAAATCTTTAACAGTATCCGTCTCAGACCGAAAAATGATCAATTTCTTACGAGCAGGTGATACAATTATCTTACGAAAGGATCCATAATTACGTAGAGATTTGTGGAAAGCTTCGGAATTTCATCCAACATGGAAGCCGTAAACAACACATATAACACACCCAGAATGAAAAATAACTGAGAAATCTTGAGAAAAAGAACAATCCTTTACCACAATAATTTTATTAACTCACGACCATGGTTTCGATTCACAAGATCATCATCGGTGTTCTTTTATTCTCAAGATTTAATATGGAGAACTACCGCTAAGTCGAGGCCGAACTAACATATTATAATAACTAAGAAACGATAACTCGGACAGCATTCCACGAAATTTTCACTGATACATTTAAACAGTATGGTCAATCATGAGAGTTCCTCATACAGGTATCGACGACCGGAAGGTTCTATGGAATGACAGATTAACCTCGGCGACCTCATCCCACGTACGCCACACTAGCTGCGACTACTAAATATATACATCACATCCCAGTACCTAGAGAGTATCGAAGACGCTTACATAAATAAACAACCCAGCCGACCTTCGTCACCAAATCGAAACCCCCGACCTCCCTCATTTCCGTCACATCAACAAGGGGGGTAAAAATCACGCGACGACTTCTCCGGGGTTCGGCGCTGCCGATGAATTAACCATTTCCAGTTCGGGCTTCGGTCCAAAACGACTTTCAAATCATTCCCACCTCACCCAGTAAGTAAACAAGGGTCGACAACACGGAACAGTCACCGTCGCGTCGGAAACACAGAGCCACGTCGGATACGTACACGAACTCGAAAGTCGGATGAAGTGCTCGTCCAAAACGCCCGATTACAGCTTATTCTATTTACAACCTTAAATGCATTAAATATTAGCCTAGTCGTAGTTTTCTGGAGTATATCTATGGTACTCAGGATTGAGAAGGGTCGTTCACCGGGAGCCTCATCATAGCTTGGCTTCGAACCTATAGAGAGCTGTAAAAACCGAAACCGGTAAACCTCTTTTGGGGTTTTATTTGTGGAATTGTGCAAGTTTTATCTTCTGAATTCGTCATTAAATGTTTTTAATAAGAAATTCCACCGAGTTACGTTTGACAATATACTTTTAATTCTACGGAACGTCCATTTTCATTGTAGGAAATAGATAGATAGACGCCGGTACTTCTCAATGGAAGAGTGATACGATAAAGATAACAAATTGTTGATGATTTGAATACTTTTTAACTTTTAAAATTGTATAACATGCGGTCATTTGGTTTGATTGCCCCTTGCTGTGAAGCCATTGTTGTTAATGAGGGAGATTTAAAAAAAAAATTAAAGATTAGATTAAAATTTAGGGATACATATTAAAATTTCAAGGAGTTTTTTTACTTGGGTGCGTAGGTTCCAGAAGATTTTTTTACACTCAAAAAATATAAACCGCGGGCAACTGTTAGTTATTACTAAGCTAACGATTTGCATTCCAACTGAATTTTTGTAGTACTGTGCTTACATACGAGTTGAATTAAAGCGATTAAGTCAGAGAATAAATTTAAATACAAGGGTGTACCTAAAGTAATTTCATCACAGAAGATTTATTATACGTTGGTTTACATGTACCGGGTTGATTAAATTCAAAACTTTCAGATAATAAGCCACAGATCAGCAGATTAATAAATTCCGGGAGATTTTAATTTCCCTCCGAGAGAGACACGTCCAATTGTGCCAAACTCCGGGAGAGGTGGCAATCCTCTTCAACGGGTTAATCTCCTTCGGATCAGATATGCTAATTAGGGGAGGAAAACCCCAATTAAAACGACTGGAGCGAGCGGTTAACCTCTTCGGGGCACGAGGAATTTTCCCAACATCGTCCGCGGCATGACAATACCTCCCTCCGCCGGCAGACGTGTGTTGATTCTTCGAGCTATGCATAATTGACGAGGCTGAGGGACTAAAAGAGCGGATAATGGTGGTGGGGTTAGAAACAGCGGGAGGGGGCCGAGATGGACGCCTTGTAGGACATCCTATTTCTCTCGGTAATGGCCGCCGGCGTAGCCTATTGTGACAGCATCCTTGGCCCCCCGATGTGGGGTCAATTACTCCTCGAGGGGAAGATGTGTCCCTTGTGGGATTCCTCCCACATGCGTCTCACCGGCGTCTGCAAAGTGCGCCCGAGGGATGCCGGGAAAACGTCGCGACGTCGACTCCGCCGAACCTCTCTCCTTTGTCACGGTCCCCGAAACCCCCCAACTGGGATTTTTTCGGTTCTATCCAAGTTCCAGTCTTTCCATTCCTTCGCCGTTTAAATCCTCACACACAATGCCTCTACACACGAGCTTAATCGCCATGTTAGGAGAAAATTCATGATCCTCAATAGCTCCTTTTATTATTCTACATTTATACTTCTTGAACTGCTGTACCCGAAGATGCTATTCCAGTAGCGAAAAAATCAAATCATTAAGAAAGTAAAACTCAATAAACAGAGTCCACAAAAAGAATTCTTTAAAAAGAACAGGCTAGGTTTCGTTAACGTGTAACATCCTCAGGTGAAATGGGTATCTACAGGAATTCATCTGAAGATAATACACGGTAACGAAGCCTAGGTTGTTTTTATAAAAAAATTATTTCTGTGGACTCGACTAAGTGAGTTCAATTTTCTTTATGATTATGAAGGAGTTCCACCGAGTAACAACTCAATCCTTCATGTTTGAAACAATCAAAGTAGAGTGGAAAATTAGATGAAAACCCTATTTTTATACACTCACTAGTTAAAACATAGTCACCTGCGTAAACGATCTTAACTATTAATTTTGATGAATCGAAAAGGTCCAAAAATTAGCAAAAATAGTAAGACTTAAGTAATACTCATTAATTCGCTACTTCTCTAAGCTAAAAAAATATCATAAAAAAGAAGCAATTAGCACTTTTAATTGCATCATTTTAATCTAACAGACAAGAAAAATAATTCTTCCACAAATAATCATGGGCCCACAGTGGAGAAAGCTACTTTATCATACAAGACTGCAACACGAACGTAATTCAAAGGTTTGTAAAAATCATCAAAGACCACTTGGCACAGAGAATATCTCTAGTGTTGCGTTTCCTCTTACGGTACACACAAAGAAAAGGTTAAGTTGTGGGAGACTTCTTTTTCCACGCTCAAACGGGACTTGGTCTTTGCAGAGGTATTCCCTTCGAAGACGAGTAAAGGATACAAGCTCGCAGTGAATTGGAGATGAACAGGGAAATTACAATGCGATTCCTCGGAAATTACAATTATGGGAGGCTAGTAGATACACGATATAAGCAATACATCCAAGAGAGATTTTCACAAAGATAATTGACAAGAAATAAAATCTTAGTCGATGTCCTTGCGTTGCGCTCTGATTCTCGTGAGACCTTTCCTTCTCGACCTTCAACGTATATCACGAATAGAATTCAGAGGTAACTACCGATACATTGCATACCGATGTCTTTAATGGAGCTTGGAATCAATTGGCATTTAGCTATTTTAGGCGATATATATCAACTGACTCATTCTGTGAAGTCCAAAGAAAGCCCGAAAGATTGATCAATACTAAGTTTCCAGTTGAAGAGTGAAGAGAAACTTAGTAATATACACACAATTTTTTATTTAGTTGACCGGTTTCGGTGTGAAAAATAAATTGTGTGGATATTAATAAGTTTTTCTTCACTCTTCAGTACGTCTTTCCACGAAGTCGGGCCAAATAATTTAGAGTAAGTTTCCAGTTCTTAGAAGCACAATTACTTGATAAAATCAAATACTTGATAATATTTTCAGTACTTAAAATCGATGGCTTTCAAATGAAAAGTTGCATAAGATACGTCGGAGAATTTAAATAATTTACGTTGTAGAGAAAATTTGAAGAATTAAATGATATTAATAAAATCCTGGATTAGTTTTTTCTGCTAGGCCATAACTCTTCGTCGTAAAAAGGAGACTATAGACAGAAGAATATTTACGAAATTTTTGGTGATTAATTTATTTGAGGCATACATTCCAAAGGATCTAACGGTGATCAAAGACTTTAAGTGTTAAAACATTAGAATATAATCAATCATTTCAGACCGGACTTCGTGGAATGACGTAATGAAATAAAGAAACACAATTTGTAATTTCCACACAATATTAATTATATTTAATTATTATTGTGCGGAAATTACAAAGTGTTTTCCATTATTTCATCAAAATGAGGATTATCAGCGATGTTTTCCTATCGTAGAAATGCGATTTATATATTTCACTAAAATTCTTTCAACGTCATATAAACTTTACCTATGGAAAAAATTAAAGTTTAAATTAAAGAAATATGCAGCCCTTTAAACGAATGGAGAGGAACTAGGAGATTCAGCAAATCACGACCTCGAGATACCGAAGAATCTCTAATTGAAGTACGGTTGCTTCTTCATTCCTCCCACTCAAAGCTAATTTTGCTTTGCCTTGGCATGTAAGATGCGACGTGAAATATAATGTCCTAACCAGTATCTCTGAGCCCTGGTTATTATTTACATCGGTCAGTAAGGTCAGTTAAATTTGTAAGTAGCACGTACACTAGTTACTGAGAGGGTGAATTACTCAAGGGGTTTCTTTAATAAAGCGATCATTCAAGCTTAAATGAACATGTTTACCAGCTATCATAGTGGGATGAACAAAATATCCTAAATGAAGGATATTTCCGTAAAATATTATTAGCTAAATCACAAGTTAGTTATCACATCTTTCTTGTAATAGAAATGGTAAATAGTTGCGATGAAGTTGAAGTGATGCTAAAAACGTAGATTTTGGAAACGTGGAGAAATTTAAATGGTCTTCCTCCGAGAGAATGCAATATTTACCAGCCTCGCCCTCACCAGCGTTCCCACCGTGTGACCTCATCAAATATAACAATGCCTTTCTTATTTAGGACGACATCACGCACATTTTCCCACAAAATTCGTCTCCTTCCTCAATTTGAAGGAAAAATTATGGAAAAAAATCAACTGCGTTTCCACTAAATTACAACCTTAGACCAATCGCATAAAAGTTAATTCTCTAAAATGACCCCTTACAGGAGATTTTTTCTGAAGTTGATAAACTGTCCTTCCTACGATGATACAAACCAAGTAAGTAACTTAAGACTGCCGAAGTATGAAAATATAATTTTAAAAGTGAAGCTGTAAAACATACTGCACGATAAGTGGCTGAAGGCTTTAAAGCCCTCCAATCAATCTCCAATCCTTTATAAATAAATTTCTATCCCGAATAACGTATTTATGTGTATAAAGTACCGAGTACCTTGTACTACAAACATTATTTTCTTTATCTCGAAAAACGAACAAACAAATACAAAATAAGAGTATCTTAACCTATCGAGTACTTTATTTAACAAAAATACACTTTATTTCGGCCATGAATTCTATTTTCATAGAGCTATGAATTACTTATTAATTTTCTTTGCAATTTTCCTGAATATAAACAATGTTCAAGAACAATTTTCGAGTTGCCACCTTAACCAATAACGGCTCAGAATCCGATTCCGACGTTTCGTCGACAAAATCCATTGCCATCTCTTTTTTTACATCATTTCAAGGACTTGTAGCTGAAACGTTCCCAGCGAATTCGACGCTTGATTTAGCATTGATTGTAACCTGAGAATTGGTCTGGTCTACTAAAGTTCTGCATGTTGAGCTTTGAAGGTCCGTCTATTATTGCTTGTGGGATTAAACAATCTTCCTCAAAAACAACGATTCGAAAATGGGAATAAAATTATCTTGACCAAATACCGGATATGGAAACAAAAGCTTACACGTAAGAGGGGCATTATTGAAGAGGTCCTTCCTGGTCAGCGAGGTAGATAAAATTCCTCCGCGGCCTTTAAGGTTTGACAACCCTCTTCTGAACATACTGGTAATCTTACAAACCGTTGGATAAACGTCGGATGCCAGCAATTTTCTCTAATAGTGGCGCCTTTCACGGCAAAGTAGCCGACGTGGACTTCCTCAAACGAATGTATTCGAAATTAAAATGATGTCATCCTTGGGACCGCCGGAGCAACTGCCGAGGGCTACGACAGGCCATCCGGAAACAGAAGTCGCCCCTTGAAATTATACGTCCAGTGGCACCCTCTTGGAGAGGGTGTATTTTCTTAACATTTCGGATACGGAACCACAGAAACAGTTTGTTTACCAATGGCTGTGAGGCTTTTGTGCCCGTGCATCTTGGGAGGCTGAACAGGTCACCAATGCGTAAGCAAAGTCGTGATTACAATCTTGAGACTTCCGCTTCTCTTTGAACCTAAAAAGCGGATATTCTCGGATGCGTACAGTTTCCTTTTTTTAATTTTCGGATCGGGATTGAAAATTCGCAGCCGTATTCATCAACAACAATAAGTTTCCATTCAAAAGGTTGAAATTCTCCTCCTTCCCTTTAATATGTCAACGCGGAACAAGAATCCTTTTATATTCGAACCTGAAGCCAATGGAGTATCAACGCCTAGGGTATTCAACCGACGCACAATTTCCGCGTGTAACTCGAAGATAAAAAAAGCCTTATACGTAGGCCCGAGGTGGTCGGATAGGTTCAACAATCTGGTGATACGCGATAAACTCCACCTTGAACCGCAACGTTTTAAAATGTATCACAAAAGGAAACCTCAGGATTTTATAGTGCGATCCTGAGAAAATACAAAACGGGAAGGAAAAAATGCAGAAGAGAAAACTTAAGAGAGTCAGGGACGGATTTATCATAAAGCCAAAGACGCTTGTGTAAGGTATTATTTCAGTGGAACTTGGATGTTACTTGATCTAATCTAATCTACACGTTAATAAACACCGAAAGACATACTGCAGGGAGAAACACTTGTTCCTTTTAACTCTTTTAATTATTTTTTCATGGTAGAAATAAATTCAGAGTCTATTTTCCACTTTACTTTTTACTGAAACGACGGATTTCGGACAATTGTGTTCCTCTCCAAGTACGCATACCACAAATTCAAAATTAAAGTGGAATATTAACTCTGAATTTATTTCTATTCAGTTTTGTAATTCCACATAGGCTTCATCCATTTATTATATAATATTTTTTGGTTATGTTTAGAAACAACGTTATCTTTAGATATGTAAAATGTTACACTTCCATTACTTAGATAATTAATATGCAAGGTAACACCTTTTTTATAAATATGTATCCAATATCGGAGTTTCTGATCCCAACTACATGATTTTAAAGATAATTAGGGCTTAAGATGAAACGTTAAAATTTTTCTAAACTTCAATTCTTTAGAAAGAATAATTCGAAGCGATTATAATCACATTATCTGATAACAATATCGACTTTATTTAAGGGCGAAATTGAGACAAGGATCACTATACATCTAACCCTAGCATACTGATATAATCTTTTATGATCCTCCTGATGAATATTACTTATAAATCCAAAATGTGGAAATTCACCCCTGAAAAGAACCACAATACAAATCTTTAATCAAAAGAAAATCTAGCGAAATCTCCCAGCCTAGAAAACACGCAAAAAACAATCCAACTCGAACAACCCTTTCCCGCGTGCGTCATTAAAAGATGATTAGCCTCTAATCGCTGAAAAAACCCACCGTCGACGCCAAAGAACCTTTCCCACGCCCACCGAACTAGACCAGCGACGCGAAAACCCCGACTTCTTCACTCTTAACTTCGAAGCCGAACGGGGGGGAAACTTATAAAAAACTCCGCAGAGCTTTTTAATAAGAGTTGGTTACCGCGCGGATGGGAACCAAAAAATGACACGTAAGAGAAGAGCAATCTGGAGGATATACCGCAGGGGGGTGGGCGATAAGATTTTTTCCTTACTTTACTCGTCCGAAAGACAGGCTTGGCGACGTTAAAGAATCCCGGCGGCCCATAGGACACACGAGAGCTGAATATTGAGTTTGAAGGAAGGAAAATGGGGGAAAATCTCCGGAGATATTTTCCCGCTATGGCGCTGCGAAGAGCACCATCCGCAAACATCATCCCGGCTCATTTCGCCTCCCCATTCCAGTCACATCTTTCTTGCCGCCCGCCAAGGGCACGGAGACCTACGACGGAAGACTTTAGCATGGGAATTACGTTTTTGCCTCGGCACGTAAACACGGGCGAACCGTCGCCGGCACGTGTACCAACGTTAGGGGCGGAGGCTTGTTTTCAGTTGGATTTATGGACTCAAAAGTGGACTGGCTGACGTCTCCGTTCGCTCAGACTATGGATTTAGTGGCTAGACTAATAAGTCTATTTACGAGTACTTGTCTACGCGTGAGACATTAGGAGACTCGGCTACTACTAAGGCCATGCTTTACATTTCACTGTAATCGATTGCTTCCTTTTCTTGTTAAAGAGGGCTGAAGATGAAAATTACTTCCTTGTTCCAAACGAAATACTTCTAGAAGGGATGAAAGATTGCAATAAGCAACAGCATGGAATCATAGGAATCCGTATAAATAAAACATATAAAAATAAATAAAAAATTCTAAAATAAAACTGCCAGAAAGTTAAATTTTTTAGGGCTTCTTTTGCATGGCGTTCAGTAAAAATTTCAATGGAAACTATCAATTAAAAATATATATGCGAGGAATTTGTATGAATAAAAGAAATGATATTTAAAATATTCACTTGGAAATATACTGTCTGCGGTCTATATTTCTAAGTGATTCATTTAGTACGGCGTCCAGGCAGATTTAAATGGAAACTATCAATTAAAAATGTATATATTTGCAAGCACACAGACATTCTAATAATGACTGAATTGCTTACTACCAGACAACACAATTTAAATAAATCCTGAAACTGTTCTAACTGAAGAGTGATGAAAAACAAATTAATATAAACACATTTTTTTCCATTTAGTCGACTGGTTTCAGCTACTCGGGCTTCATGGTGTTTTATATTTTTAGCAACGAAAAACATTCTAAGGATGCGGTAGAAAACATACGCGACATTGACTTCATTGTGGATAGCATGAGAGAAGATAATAGACAAAAAGCGGGGAATTTTCACACCACTCTCCCTCGTTAAAAGGCTATTCATAAAAAATACGCAGTAACAGAGAGAAAGAATTTACTGCAATGTAATGAATTTTTCGTACATAGTTTAAATCAAAACAAATCATTGATGCTAAAATAAAACCATCAAACCAAAATATTGCCTATCTCAACATATCTACAACCGAGCAGAAATGCAGAAATACTAGAAAAAATATCAATTCAAAACACGCAAACGATTGTAGATAACGACAAGTATTTATTCCCCGATGAGGTATGAACCAATTTCACATAACATGACAGAAGAAAGTATACGGCTGGCAAGACTGAGAAGTGTTGATGATCTATCATTGCCAATGCGATAAACGGTAACGATAGGGTCAGTAGGGCGGGAAGTTTAATCTTTCATTTCACCCAATATCAGATCCTCCGCTCGCTAGAAATGGTAAAAGGGAGCAAGTGGCGAAGAAGGCCAGATTGACTAGACGGAATACAGCAGGAAAAGATACCTTTTAAATTCTGTAACCTAGGACAAGTGCATAAACTCGCAAAGGAAGATGTCGGTTAACTTCAATATAAGGTTATACTGACACAATAGAACAAGCTAAACTGCATTCTAAACATACGTAAATTTCAATTTAATAACGTATTATCTAAAATCAAAGCGATCAATCCTCCAATTTCTAGAAATATCTTGGTGATAAATTCTCAACACGTTATTGGAACTACTCAAAACATTACAGAAATGTTATTACCAAATATTCAATCGTCCTAGAATATCAAAACTAAGAAACGACGTTTCAGTTTTTGCTTTCGAAACCAGTATACCACACACTAGTTTAAATACTATCGCACGAATTAAATATAAACGAATAAGTAATCGCAATTCATTAATAAAGTTTTAAAAGGAACGAAGGTAAAGTATAACTTTTATAAACCACAAGATAATTTATTCTTAAGCGATCATGTTTTCGACTCATGGAGTCATCATCAGTTGAATTGCATTTTTCCAAATTAATATAACTCTGTTTTCATTTGATAACTCATTCAGGAACAGGATCATAAGGATAAATAATATCAGTATAAGACAAACTAAATAAAAGTTAATCATGGTGTTCTGGCATTAAATTGTGGAACACCAATTAAATAAGTAAACCAACCAAAGTCCTTGAATTTAATTTTTCAAACGACCGGTTTCGACCTTATGGGTAATCTGAAATTAAATTTGGGGAAAACTGCAAAGGACTTTGGTTGATTTATTAATTTGAAATAAAAATTGTCGCTCGAAAATTAATCTTTCCATTGAACAGAAGAAAAAACACCTCTACGATAAAATTTTCTTCTGACCATAATTAAGACAACACGCATAGTATCTGAAATTTGAATTTCCGCTTGAGCAATCCCGTACCTTTGCATAACTCCATTACCGCGACGTTAACGACCAAAAACCTGCCCAAAGATATCCTCAACGCAACCCCATCTCTTTACCGTCGAAACGGCATCAAAACGAAGAAATCCGAAAAACGCACCTTCCTTGGGGGATGCAAAAGGAGCGGAATGACACCTGGTGGGCGTGGTGAGGGTGTTAAGGTGCCGACAGACGCTGTGAGAAGGGACCGCTGGAGGGGGAGAGAAGAAATCTCATCGAAGTTTCAGGATTCATAGGTTTGGATCGATGAAAGAAACTGGCAGGAGGAGACGTGCCTTTGGGAAAAGAGTCCGGGGGCGGATGGTGTAGAGTGACAGGGAAAAAGAATCGAGCATTCAGAAAGCACCGCCACATAATTGAGATAAG
Organism: Sympetrum striolatum; assembly: GCA_947579665.1. Classification (NCBI taxonomy): domain Eukaryota; kingdom Metazoa; phylum Arthropoda; class Insecta; order Odonata; family Libellulidae; genus Sympetrum; species Sympetrum striolatum. Next base: position 46,587,927 of record OX388345.1, on the reverse strand, counting down.
AAAGCGATGGAAAATAAGCGGGGCGAGGTGAATAGCATTAAATCGAAATATGGCTGTCGGAATAGGATCATTGAAAAGGAGAAGCTATGAGGAAAAATAGTCCTAGCCATACTTGATGGAATTTATGACTTTCTAAACTCGCTCGCGGGAAGCGATTTTTGTGGACGGAATGCGTAAGGGAAACACACCTATGGAATAGACACTAATGACAAAATAAATTTGTCTATTTTTGTGAACAAAAACTCCTCGCAAGTGACGCAGACAGCGGATTGCTTACAAGTGGAAGAAAGTAGGTGGAAAATATAACAAAGACTTATTAGAAATACTGAATCATTTACAAGAATTTTTACGAATAACGAATGTCTTACGCTACGAAGAAGAGGTAATGACGTTAATGTCCTACAAAACAATCTGCGGTCTTATAACTTTTTAAGTTGATATTACATCAACGACTTCGACAACGGTGATACTTCGTGATATTTTATTAACGAGTTTCTGGTCAAATTAATGTATTCGAAGACCAATCAGCAAAACGTTTTTTTTAATTCAACAACGAAACAAATAATATTTTCGTGTATCTTACATCAGTGGAACCGACTCCTCTTTCGATCATTTAGTGTTCACGATTTATTCAGAAGGACATTTAAGTTCACATAAAAACGTCCTTTCTACCGTAAAATATTTCAAAAGTATTCTTTGAATACAATAGGATGGAAGTGCTCGAAGTTTATGAATATAGTGAGAGTTTTCAAGTGGGTAAAACTTCAGCGTCTGGGAAGAATGACAAAATCACGATAAAATGAATCAACGCGATTTTCCTATCTCCACAAACGAAACGTCAGCCTTAGCGCTGCAGCATCTTTGCAGGATTTCTTTTTTTAAATCATGAAATTAAAAATCTCTTAATGGTGATCAAATTTACATTGGCTACACAGAAACCTTCGTTAAACAAATTTGTACGATGAAAGAAGATTTCTAGCCTTTCAACCTAAAGGTTTAAAATTTCAAGTATTACTACTATCATTATATATTCACGCATGTTTTTTCCCTTATCCAATATAAATAATGCTTATTAAATGAATCCATATGGTTTGTGCAAAAACAGAAGCATTTGCTCATGACAGTAAAATAATTTCCTTGCGGTAATCGAGCAGTTTATAGTGAGTGCACAACTATAAACTTTTCAAATACATAATGTATTTTCTCTTTGCAGTGCGGAGGCGTTGACCTGCTTTAACTGTGAATTCGTCGAGTGCAGTAAAAAACCGCTGAAATGTCCATGGGGAATCGCCAAGGATGTCTGCGGATGCTGCGACGTATGTGCAAATGTAAGTCATTGTTTCATTCATCTTTCAAAGCTGATAATAATAACCTGGGAATATGACACCAGCAGTTAACCATTGGATACTAAGCACATTTTAGATAAATATATAAAAGATTCAATAAACCTCTTAAACCGAACTCATTATAGTAGTAGTAGTAGTAGTATTGTTAAAAGTGCTTCGACAGCTTAGGTCATTTCGCACATTGGCTCCCACCGGGATTCGAACCCGGGACCGCTTTCACCAAAGGCAAACGCGCTGTCCACATGACTATCCGGAAGCCTCGAGCTCATTATAATTTATGCATTACTATCATAACTCATGTCTAATTTATTTTGATAACTGGAGCAAGTCTCATGTTCTTATAAAACCTAAATGTTACTAATTCATATCTTTTAATAGAGTATTAGCAATACAATAAAATTTTAATCTTTCCAAAAATTTATAGATATAACGGTGAGGATTTAGTTCTAAAGGAAATATTTGTAGAGGTTCTTACGCTCGTCAACCACCTCCCTGTGAGCGCGCCTAGTTGAATCCGAGAGTATATTTGCCAGCTTGTGTGTACTGTTCGCAACGGGTAAATCTATGAGATTGCCAAGGGGTATTTTAGACAATTACAGTATGAACTCATTTCCAACTAATTTTTAAATGCCATTATGTCGTGGTAAATGCAAAAGATGTATAATGAATGAAAATTTTGAACACGACTGTAAATGATTTTGAGGAACAAAATCTTCCATAGCCGTCTTTGTCGGCGTTCCACGTCTTTTTCACTGGTTATCGGAGAAAACATATGAAAAGTGCGGTGATCCTTTCTTGTTTTCTCCGAATGCTAGTGAATGAGACGACAAAGACGGATATCGGAGATTTTAAACCTCTAATAAATGAGACATAGTGATCATAGAAAAACTTTCTATTCAGATTTTAAGTAAAGCTTCTAGTTACATCCTACGCAAAATCTGTATACGTTGTTGTTTTTAGAAGAGTATATTTTTTTGCCTATCTTAATAGTCATAAGTTAGTTTTAAATTACAATTATGAATTAACTGTATAAATATTATATAATATCTGTAAAGGTTGGGTGGTAGACAGGCCTAACCGGCCTAACCCCGCCAAAAGGGTTAAATAAATAAATAAATGCTACCATAATAAAGGAAAGCCGCTGATGGTTGAAATATTGGAAAAAACAAAGCACCTAATGCCACTAACAAGTAAGATGTCAAAAAGCAGATGTTTCGCACAATGGTAATTTAATTCCAATAAAGAAATAAACTCTCGGCTTTGTAGCATGGAAGTATAAACTATAAGACAACCAAACGATGGTAGCTTCGAAAAGGATAATGTAGCCTGTCTCTTCAACATCACGATCGTCCCTAACCCAAACCTAATTCAAAACCTAATCATCAACCTAATCCACAGGGCGTCGGCGAGGAATGCGGCGGTGAAAGCGGCATCTTGGGGCGGTGCGGCAAAGGCCTCCGATGCGACCGCAAACAGCGCGGCAACGAGGTTCTTCCGCTCGAAATGACCGAGGGCATCTGCGTCCAGGACACCACCCCCGCGCCCCCTAGACCCTCGACGACAAAGTGGCGGAAGCTGGGCGAGGAATGCGGAGGGCGCCGGGGAGTGTACGGCAAATGCGTCAAGGGACTCCGCTGCGATCGAAGCCCCCGCGGCAACGCGGCGACACCCATAACCCAGCGGAAAGGAGTGTGCGCCCCCGCGACCTCGAGCGCGCAGCCCGCCAAGGTGGCCAGGAGGGGCCCCAGCATCCGACCGGATCCCGGCAAGGCGAGCAAGAGGCCGAGGACGACCCAGGCTCCGGCGCGAGTTGAGGAGGAGCCCGATAACAGCCTCAATCCCCTCTACGTCCCCAAAGAGACGCCACCCCTGTGGTACGTGAGAGCCACCTGGCAGCAGCGCCGGAGGGAGGAAATCGAAAGAGACCGAAAGGAGACGGCGAGGAGGCGTGAGTTGATGGCGGAGAAGAAGCGGGGCTCCAGAGGAGAGAGACAGACGGGACAACTCCGCTACGACTGAGGGGGGAATTCGGCAGATGCCGAAGAATCGAAGGCGACGGTTTAACCGGGCGATTGACTGTTGCGAGAGAAGCTGCCCTGCGACCCCAACATCCTAGCGACGACGAAGTATCACCCTCCTCTCGCGATGGTCACGATCGGGAGTATGTTGAACTACCACCGTGCAAACCAGTCGAACATTATGAGATGGACTTGCTAAATACACCGGGATCGGGGACATCAGGCGAGGTTAGGTGAACAGAAGTCAACGCACACCGAGCTGTGAAAGGAAATTTCCAAGAGGTTTCCTTGACAGCTGCATAGTGAACAGTGATTATTTGTGAGGGATTACAGGAGCGAGAGAGAATCGTTTCAGCTGGCGTTTTTTCATGAAGTTGGCGCGAAAGTCCGCGAGCGTATGACGTTTGCGTAACTGTTTTAAATTATTCCCTGGATCACTGCAGGAGCGAGTGATACACTCGATCAGTTCTCCACTAACTTCCGAACATGGCTAATGAGCGGGAATGTGAGAATTCTCTCATCAATATTTGCTTTTTTATTCCTTTTTTGTAAGCTAAATTATTGCCCGAATCTAGTGGCGCGTTCTCCTTTGAAAACCCGGCGTCGATACGCAATTCCTTTCCTGGAAAGACGGGTTTTCTGTGCTATAAATGAATCAGTATTTCGTGAGTGTTAGTAGACAAACACTTAAAAGTGTGGAACAGGACCCTGTTCCTTTCTTAGCATTCCCTATTACTCCATATGAACTCTCATCATTTCGTACACATATGCTGTATGTTCCATTAATACGTAAAATCAGTAATAAATGTAAACTTAAATCAACTCTACAAAGAATTACTATTTGTGTTGCAGTGTTCAATCAATGAGGCACAAATCAGCTTCATGTGCATTTCAAGATGCTAGCACAAAGAAGCCATACTGGAGCAGACAAAACATCCACACATACATATGCAACAAGAGTTGATATAAATGTAATGATTTGATAAATATTATTAAATGTGTCTTTTATTAATGTCAATTGATTATTTAGCCAAATACTCTTATATATTTGATATATCATAAGGGCATACAAATGGGGGAGGCAGATGCCAAGAATTATTAACAATAAAATAATAACTTCTCTCATGTGAACAGGAAGAAAGATCCAAAGTACATCCATTCCACTGATATACAAAAGTACAATTGAGAAACAAACGAAACCCCTGGGAGTGATGATAGTAAACAAACCAAAGTTTAGACCCTAAAAGATTGCAGTATAAAAAACAATCGGCAGGCATATTGTACATAAGATGAAATTACTATCATAAATCGTATGGAATAAATGTTTGATAAGGAGTTAAAAAATGCTATGTCAAAAGGTTCCAAGAGATCTGTTTTTCAAATTAAAAAAAAAAAACAAGACAATGGATCCATCTACTTCAAATTGGAAAGTAATAAAATGTGGACACGAAGGAATTTCAGTCAAAAATTTCTGGTTACTTTGCAGCTAGCATGATGGTTAAGATTTTTAATTCAATTTTCAACTAGGGTAACTTATAACTTCTTACATTCTTTCCAAAGAATTGTCTTATACATGAGAATTTACGTCAATACACAAAACTAATGCAAGTAATATAAGTAAATCACAAGTTTTTAAAGCACTCAATTTCATTATTTGAATTAAGAAGCAGCAGAAAGGATCATCTGAAAGATATTACTCTTAAAGGTTGAATTTAATTTAGATAAACCTTATGAAGAAAATTAAGTTCTGCAAAACTAAAAAAATCCCCAAATATCTTATTTGACAACACTAGGGAAATTTTTTGCCAATAGAATTAATGAAGTCTACTAGAAGCGTTACTAAGGTAAATATAATTGGCGAGTGTCTGATACCCCCTGTACTAACTGTAACTAAAATTAAAGAAAGTATTTTCAAATTAAGTTAAATTTAGCCAACCATGACTAATAATTCAAATATGAAAGGGTATGACAAGAAGTTCATGGTTGGGTGGTTCAATTGGTTTTTCAGATGAAGTTCTACAGTAAGAAAACTTGAAACCCTTAAAAGAGGAAAAGAATGAAATGGATACAATTTTTAATGAAGGTATATAAACCAAATGAATACTGAGTTGAAAACCACGTATTCTCTTTTTTAAGAGCTTTTTTCTCACTTTTCAATTCACAAAATAACTACTCGAGGTTCTTCAACTCCCTCAAAGTTGAAGGAATTCTGTATCAAAATTTTGACTATCCAATAACATAAATCATTACATTATCCTATAATGCAGTCATACAGCTTTTTGAAGATTAAACAAAACAACAAGATTCTCTAATTTCCAAATCATTCCTTCAGTGGCCTCAACAATAAAAGTATTAAAACCATAACTTTTCCTACCAATCAAAAAGCAGAATGCTATCTGTAACTTCTTGGTTGATCAACTATTAACTTTGATGTAAAATAATCAAGATGAAGAGCCGGCATTAAAATAACAGCAATTAGCTGGAAAGCAAGAACACGGACCAAAATATGTTACCTTAATTTATCTGACTAAACCATCCATAAATATTTATTGAATCAATTGCAATCCTAAAACGCCTGCATTTTAAGTCCAAAGGTCAGAGCTTTAACTAAATTAATCCTTTTAACTTTAGTTACCGATAGCTAATAGATTGGAATAAGGGTTACAAGGCAAGATGGGAAATATGGTAGTTGGCATTTGCTTTCCTCACCAAACCAGAACATGCCTTTATGGGGGAAGCACAAGGACTCTACATATAACACCTCCCTTCGCTTTCAACAAGGTAGAACCTTAATCAATACCAATATCAATCATATCTGCAAATGCCTTTCTTGTCATCATGACTATGAACAAGGCAGTAATAATGGGTAGATGAAATATACATTTTTCTATATCCTACACCAAAGGAAGAGTTAAAAATAGGCCATTCAACAAGATGTGGCAGCAAGTTGGAAGTCCAACAAATAAGAATAGTTAATATTGCATGGGAAAAGTAAATCAATCATCAAAACACTTAGTTAAATATTTCATCAGAGAGGCAAAAGAGACATAATTATTGCATCTCCGCATAGTACTCAAATTTCTGAGTGTTGAAATTTAATCCCTGATAGCAGCATTCTTAATGAAATTGAGTTGTATCACCTCAGTTAAAATGATAAAAAGAAAAAGACAATGTATAACTTTATATGAATGATAATAACTAAGATGCTCATTAAAAGCTAATACTTAATATTAATAATGATATAACTATTACCAAGGAATTACAAGTAGGAATAATGAACTTAAACAGCAATATGATTTCTTAAATTAAGCAGGGGCCATGAACCTGGTCCATACTGACCACATCTTTGCGTTTTAAGCTTTGGCAGGGACAGTTGGTAATCTCTTGACAATAAAATGGAATCAAGACCAACAATAAGTGAAAATTCATGAGAAAACTATTCATATTATTATTCTCGTAATTTCAATTTCTTTTGTATACTAGCTGCATAGAGATGCTTTGATTCACAAACAATTTCTTTTTGCTCAAATTTATTCGAATTGTAAGCAAATATTTAGGCAAAATGAAGCATTGATCTTTTTAACACAGAGGATTTTCAAGTTTAAATTTTGATTAAGAAAACATTTTCAGTGCAGAATACTTAAGACCAATTTCTTAACTTTCATAAAACATTGTTGAAATTCTGTGAGCCTTGTCCTTTTGTCCTTTTAAACCAGATTTTGATGAATTACGAGCAGTATCTGATAATCTTTTGTTGATAGAGCCTTGATCACTGAGAATAACAATGCCTATTAAATTATTTGGTAAGAACAATTAAAACTCGCAAGTAATTTTCCCGTCTCATACTATAACTTAATACCCAATGTCTATAATCTTAGCAACTCTGTGTCCGCAATTGCAACAAAGACAATTGAACAGTTGCTTTTCTATTCTATCATTGTATACTAAATGTTCAAAAAATATTTCAATGACGTGAGCAAAAGCAAAATTGATGCATAGATCTCCCAAAGATAGATTCTTTCTGCAGAATGATGAGATGAATGTTTACAAAAATAATACTAATTATCAAACATCCTGAACTAAAGAAGCTACATAATAATGTGGAGTAAAATACTACACTATTGACATTAAAAATTAAGACAGAAAACCAAACATTTTTAGATACAATCTGACAAACATTATGTGAAAATGTACAAACCTCTACAATATTTACAAAAATCGCATTAAAAACTACAAAATATGACATTGAAACCAATGATTCATTGCCACAATAAGATAGAAATCTTTGAATGACAGAATTTTCCAAATTTACATCTAAACAATGATGTTAAGAATATTTTCTTGCAATGGAAAGTGCATTGCCCTTGCAAAATTTCCTGAGGTCAAGGCTTCAAATAATGCGTAAAGAGAAGGTATTTTTGTTCTTGGTAATTAAAATCATAACTTTTATATCAATTAAGTCACTTTTTGGCCATCAGTAATATTTTAAATAGATATGCTTATACTCTAAGCAATGTTATATAAGTAAACATTGAATGTAAAAATAAGTTCAAAAAATCGCATCATATTTTACCATTATTTAATTATCTAGATATTCATCGTAATACCACAGGAGGAACCGTCCCAAAAACATTTGATGGAAGGATGTGTTTATTCAAACAATCACCATATAAAATCCTAGTCAAGCCACAACCAATCCATCATGTTATCAGTTCAAAAATTGTAATAACCTAACATATCTCTAATAAAATCCTTAAGGAAGTACTAATCATCTAAAATCTTTGAAGAGCTAACATATTTCAAAAAAGTACCTATAAAAATACAATAAGGAAAAGGGTTAGGGTATATTTACACACAAGGGCACCTAGAAAATATCCCATGGAAAAACGGATTTGAAAAAAGTCAGACGGGACGAGTAATCATAATACTAAAAATACAATGCCTAATTCTTTAGTATTCATTTCAATCCTACAAATTTATCAAATAATAGGTATATTGACAAAATGCAAATTAGCTTTGAGCAGCTTATAAATAGGAAGATGAATATAAAAAGGAGTTGAATTGCTAACACAACAGTTAACAATAATGGAGCACAAGAGGTCTATGACAAAAAATGAGCAATGAGCTTCAAGTAAAGTAAATCTTATAGACAATTCACTAGAACAATGTCCTTCCAAATATAACATGTTTCAAAGTCTTCATTGAACATCTGTTCGTTCAAAACTATACATATTCTACATGAGAACAGTAAATAAAATGTTCTCTTTGACCATAAAGGGCATTGAAAGAAAGCTAACAATGAAATTAACAACTGACCTCTTTGGAAAGTCACATGTAAATACTGTACATAATATTAAGTAGAATAGTATGCAAAAATTGAATCACAGCAAAGCTCTCAAAGAATACTACCCTGACTTACCATATTCATCACTATTTTCTATGTAATCATAGCTTAAAGATATATAAAGTAAGTTGTAAGATAACAATCGTAAACAATATTCCAATAGATACCCAAATCATTCACTTGGCAAGTTAGTTGTTATCAAAACCACGATTCTGTGTATGTCATTAAATGATTTGATGATTCTACTACACTTTTCTCTCAACTACAATGAGAATAAATGAAAGACTTATTAACATAAAGCCACAAACTCGAGCATTAAGTTATGCCCTAGAAATTTTATTATGAATAAAATCTATAGGAACTTAATCATTTCTACCATCTTATGATCACACTATAGATCAGTAATGTCACTATGACATTACTTATGACTGAGTTGTATGAAGTACTCTGTAATCAAATGGATACTTCTAGTCCACTCTTGAGTAAACTCTATAATAAGACTTCTTTTTAAAATATCAAAAAGAAGGCATAGAAAGGAATACATCAGCTGATTTCTTCTAGCTCTTGGAACTTCACTCTTAAGGGCTTATAAAACTTATTTCTGTAAAATATTTAGCGCGTCATATATTACATGGATAAATATTCGACATTTAATTCAAAATCGGGGCAAACACATAATAACAGCTGATTACGACAACATCTGATAAATTTTAATTAGGATTTTATACAAAATTTTCTTCTTTATTACATCATGATAAATTCTTTAGCGTGAAGAATGACTGTGATGAATTAAATATAAATTTACTAGCAATGTAGTACATATACAAACTAAGATACATTTCTCAATAATGCGAATGACATTGACTTCAATAACATAAACACAGAATCGTTCACTCGATTAAGGTGAAAAACTGTTCATCAGAAAAAGGAAATTCAAAGCACTACATTTTGACATTCAATACTCAAAGTTAGGAAACAATAGCCGGTAAATATTAAATACTTCGCCGCATACTATAAAACTCTTTGATTTCGAGGTAAAAACATTACATATTCATACATAATACATACGGAATACACATAAAATTACAAAAGAAAATGTAAATCAAAGTAACAAGTAAATAGAGGAAACAATTACTCACCATGTTATCAATAACAATGCTACATGTTTTCGGGTCTCTTCCTATTCTGTTTTCACCAAGGAATATGGGATACGAATTTCCATCTGTTTTCAAAGTGGCCACCTACATTGAATTGAAATGCACATCAATAAAAACGATATGAGATAAGCGTACTTAACATAATAAGCAGGGATGGTTAATTTTCATTTAGGCATTTTGCTGAAGCGTTCATAAACATAATGAGTTTTATGCTACAATTCGTATGATAGGAAACATAACCTACCTGCCGGCGATCTTTAGTCGAAGATTCAGGTAAATCTTCTTCGCTATCATCCAGAATTTGAGTGCAATCCATTTTATGTTCTTTAAAAGCACATCACAAACGTAATATAAACTATTTCAAGGGTAGCCATCTATCCACGCTTTATATTGGCTACTCACTTTCGATGCGCTTATGTTTTTCAAAAAAAGCAAGCTGACTATCGACTTCCGTAATGCTTTGTTGTGATGGCTTGCAAACCTCATAATACCGCATTCGGTTGCCAACAAACTTTGTATACAATTTATACAGTAATACTTCCATTTCACAGCAAAATATCAGAGATCAAAATATAGAGAGATTATTTACAATGAATTTCGTTGAATGAATAGCTTGCATTGGCAAGAATCAAGGAACTTCAAGGACTTGCAGAATGAAAAGCGCCAAAATGTAACAAATAAGTGGTTACTATGTAATTCGAAAAAACTAAGTATAAAAAATCTATTCCTGTTGACTTTAAATGATTTTGATAGGTTACATGATGGTGTTAGAATTTATTTCGCAAGGTTTTACCTTATTAAGCTGTATGTCATCGTAGCTATTTCATATTGAAAATTTCCGTTCGGTTAATGAAAAAATTGATATTTCGAAATATAATTGGAGATTTCCTTTTTGTTGAAAATATCGGGAAATTATACATCAGATTTGTGTTGAAATGTATTATAATCGATTGAAATTTTATTTACTAAAATCGTAATAATGGTTGTTTAGATTACGAAATTATTACAAAAGGATGTGATAGTTAGCAAATTTGTGACACGATGTTGTGGAAGAATAATTTTTAAAGACGTCCTGTAAAAAATTTGGAATGTTAAACTCAAGTGCAGATTTGGGAAATTTCTCTTCAAATGATAATACATACAGCGGTGACTTCACATGACATGCTGTATAGGAAAAGCAAATAAACCAGCTCTTTCATAGACATTGCTTCCTCACACCATTATCGATAACAAAAATTGATGGGACCAATAAAACTGAAATATGTGTGAATTGAACGAATATAAAAAATAATCAAACCTAACAAGTCATATTTGAATTTTTCTCAGAAACTGAGTTGAATTCACTTTAAGATACTGATATATATTCTTGAAGACATCATAGGAAGTCTAAATTTACTTTGTGGAACGCAGGAATAAAAAATGTCTAATTTTGTAACTCAAATATCTTAGTGATTTTCTGTAAGGTTGCATTAGCTTTCAAGTTGAGTACATATGGTATAATTTAGTTCCAGCATGTATACAGGCAGTCATTACTTGACTAGGATAAAGTGCTGCTTACTTAGTTATTATACGAATGAATTAACATGTCTTTTATTAATTTTCATTTCCTTTTTTTGATCAAACATGTTTGCTTATGTCTGAAATTGTTTTTAAATTTGATCCTCTGCAACAAATATCTGGCCTAGCTAGCCTAGGCATTATTTTGTTTGTTTGATGATATAAGTATCTGCAAATAACTTAATTAGATGGAAATTACGTACACTATGATAAATTTCTACAGTTCACCTTCTTAATTATTTCATGACTTAGCTCAATTTTTACAGTTAACTTTTTGAAGCCTCAATCACTCTAGCAATTCATAAAGTAATATTAACAAAACAAGATTTTTCAGATGATGATATTTTAAAACTTAGCTGTACATAACCATTACATCCATGAAAATGGTGTGTATAAGAAACAAAGTTTTAGCTGTCATTTTATTTTCATCCTAAAGAGCTGGTATGTAAAGGTTTAACTGGTACAATTGTGTTCTGGATGATTGTCAATGCTAGTTTCAAGATTTGAAAAATTATTTTTGTACTCTCTTATACCTCATAAATATTTAAGTTTACAACAATCATAAATAACTCATTTACAAATTATGGATTACTATGAGCAACAACTCTGACTTGACACTCATCTCTACTCTTTATATTGAAACGAGTATCTTTTTTTAGCTGATTCATTACCCCAAAGATATATACCATATCTCATAAGGAGGACATTGCCTAAAATGCCTATTTTACCTGTACATGCCTTTTTCTGATGATATCTTCTATTTAAGGGCCTAAAAAAGCAATAACCCTCTCAATATCACCAAACTTCTCTTTAGTGATGAGCTAGTCTGTTATTTCTGTTTCTTTATTAATGTATCATAGTTGAAATAATGTCATTAAACATTTAGAAAGAAAAATCATCCAAAGTATTATAAAAATAGTAGAAAAACAACTATGGTAATTTTACCTGATGCATACATGTGATGGTTTCAATTGCTAAAAACTTGTTTTTGAAGGCACCTCTCAGTGTTGCTGAGTTTAAAGAGATAACTTCCGAAGTTGCTCTGCCTTCATAGATATTATAGGGTACATCACTAAATACTCCATTATACACACTCTGCCGATAAAATTATTGAAATAGGTGAGGCATGTGAAATATATAATGTTCACCTCCAATACATCAGTTCAAGAATCTTTTCCACCCACTTAAAGGCACACAAAGGCATTGTAACCAATTTCACTCTTATTTTATACTACTTGTCTATTTTGTCAATAAGAAAATTAATCCATGGTGCATGAGTAGGTTTTCTATAGGCAGCAGAATAAACTGCCGAGTTGAATCTTGATGTCAACGCAGATCCTACATTTATCAGATACAATTTTGGTGTTACTACCTTCAATCATATCGTTGCTGGAGGCAATAGAACTACTCCTTGTAACAGCTATAGAGAAAATCTGAACTGTGGAGGGTGACCTCTTTGATACACCAAGGGATGTGGAAAAACCCATTGCTCAAGAATTTAAGACATAGGTACAGAGAAACCATGGATGAGAATGCATTAGTATGGTTGATGACATTTTATGAGGAAATTGAAATGAGGCTCTAGTACTTAAGAAGAACTGAGACTCCTATTTTCGTTATATTTTAAGTAACTGCACTGGTCAAGAGCTAATTTTTCAAGAATGCTTAACATTCCTGTAACCACATCTTTTTCCTACTCTTCGTTGAATATGCTGTGGAGACACTTTTGTCTGAAAGTCATGAGTAATACATTACTTGAGCATGCTTGCCGGTCATGCATATAAGTCAAATTGCCAGTTGTGCACTTGATCATGGGAGAACCTGGCTTTAGAGTTATTAAATAGAGAGTGGAAAGGAAGAATACAATAAAGAATATTAGTAAAGGAGTTAATATACAACAACTAATGTTTTATTGTGGTGGGATAATGAAGATGTGTGTGCATCAGTGGTGCATTCACTTCGTTAATGCATGTAAATCCAATATTATATACATGATTTAACAGCTAATGACACTTTAAAATTTAAGAGAACAAAACTACTGAATAACATAGTTGAAAAAAACTTAGGAGAGTCAAAATTTTAGCTACAATAATTTTCTCATACTCAGGAAGGATGAGAGTAATCATAATAATTTTTACTCATAAAAAATGAGCCCTATACAGGCATAAATCTCATCATTTAACAAATAAAAGGCATGTAGATTATGGCAAAACAACCATGAGTAAACAAATAACTAAAACTTTGTTAGGGTCTGATGGGTGGCCATTTTCAAGCGTATTTTCCAATCATTGTTAAGCCATTCCTGGATTGTTCTAATCTAAAAGCTGGCATGTTAAGATTGAATCTAGCATAGCTGTGTAATGAAGGATTTGTCACTGATAGTTTTAAGATTCGAAAAATTATTTTGTACTCTCTAAGACCTGATAAATATTTTATTTAACAACATTGCATTTTTTTAAAGTGCTTCGATGTTTTAGGTCTATTTGCACATGGGCTCTCACCAGGAATCAAACCTGGGACTGCTTTCATCAAAGCCAAACATCAGGCACATTCTAATAATTTAGGGGGCCCTATGCAACATTATTGTATGGGGCCCTATATACCTCAGTGCCAGGCTGCCCCTCTATAATAATTTAATAGAATACATATTACATTCATTGTAAAAAGTTTATTTCCGAATCCCATTAAACAAATTAATTTTATAGCTAAAAAAGTGATTTTACAATATACAGTATGCTTAATCATGCTTTTAATTATTTAAATGTTTTATGTCCTTTTTGTGGCTTGGTGGCAGGGCCCCTAAGTTGATGGGGCCCTATGAGACAGTGTATGCCTAAAACAGCCCTGCCAAACATGTTCACATATTGCTTACATTACATCATTCACTTTATAGTCCCATCTTCCATTTAACCAAAAATTAATTCAATTACATCCATTTTAAAAATATAATTATTATTTACAAAGACAAACAACCATTACCTAGCCAGAAAAATCTGACTAGCCAGGATTTGAACATAGGACCTCAGCGTTAGAATGCTAGTACACTAACCACTCCGCCAACCCAGCCAGTTAATAACAGTTATAATAGATTCATTTACAAAAATTGGCTTGCTGTCAGCTTACAGAGCCTGATCATGGCATTTAGCCAAAGACACTTGAGAATTAAAATATCATTTGTGGAAATTATAAAGTTATTCTTCACATCTTAAAAATTTTAATAATACATATTTCAAAACAGTTTTAGAATTCCTTTTCTGAGTTCAGACTATGTGACAGGGTGAAGAGACAATAATCGTTGTTTCAGGTTGTTCATTTTGGATGATTGACATTGAAATGTTTAGAGTTGTCTGCCTGTGTCATTAATGAATTTCAATTAAGTTGGTCTGGATTAAATACTTACTGAAACTTTTGTCAATAAGGGCAACTTTATTTAAAGTTTTTTTATCTTTTCTCAATGTTCAGAAGCAAATTTTTATAATGAATTTGTCAATTTGATGGATGTGTTATGTAATAAATCTCAGGAATCAAATATGTGATTGTACAGTTCCATCATTGCAATGATGGAACAGCATGCTGTTAATTAGACCACCCATAATGACCATTTCTTTCCCCCCTAAGAAATTTGTCCCATAGCATTTAACTAAATCTTTTGGCAAAATAAGACCAAGCCATCAATTTGTTTTCTTAGAAAAGAGTCAAATTCTGAAATTTCATCTCAGAGTCAATGTCATGGATATAATCCAAGGTAATTAACTAACATGATAATTAACACAAAGAATATTCTTTAAGCAGAAATTTGGAAAGCTAACTTGATGAATCCAGTTCCTCTAAGTACTCATTGAATATTGCTATGGTCTCTTCAAGGAATAGTGTAGAAATTAAGAAAACTTTGAAAAATTGATTGCAAGTATATTCTTAGATACACATGTGCACAAAGGGTGCCCAATAAGTAGAAGACACTCATTATAGTTTGCAGGAAGATATTATTATCTCAAAGTGTTTTGTATATAAATTTGTCAAGATAGCTCATTATCCTTATGATTTAAATACTGGATCTATGAAAGTACAAGTACATTCCCTGATAGACCTTCTCAATATATCATCCTCAAATAGACCATTTTAAAGTCCATTACTAAAACAGTTTGTAAGGGCAGGTAGAAATATATCTTCACTATCATCATCACTATGTATATACAAGTAAAAGTCACTTCCAGAATGCAAGTAACTTTTACTTGTATATACATATGTACAGCTTTTGATTTCCTATATTTTGAGGCATTATGAGTAAGCTGATGATATTTAGGCAATAAAAATGAAGAAATAGGTACCAAAATTTTCAAAATAGGCGCTTATATTTTTGCATTTTGAATGAT
Source organism: Sympetrum striolatum (assembly GCA_947579665.1). Taxonomy (NCBI): domain Eukaryota; kingdom Metazoa; phylum Arthropoda; class Insecta; order Odonata; family Libellulidae; genus Sympetrum; species Sympetrum striolatum. The sequence goes on along the minus strand of OX388345.1, from coordinate 46,572,132 downwards.
TCTATCTGTCCTCGAATCCAAAAAGGCTGAGCCTGTAAGCAGGTTTTCCAGGGACTGGACAAACAGAACTTGACATACATGTATGCCTTGGGTGGTGAAATACCCAGGCGGGACTCAAACCCATAAGATTCAAGATTAGCAGGCGAAGACTTTACTCCGCCGCCACCATGGCCAGCAAAAAACATAATGCAACTTATTGCCACAAAGAAGCATCTGAAAGATAAAGCTTGGACTAAAATACATGATTACTTTTCATTAAAACTGATGGGGATGAAAGAGGATATAACTCCAAAAAAAATTAGCTTATAAATTGAAGAAACATAATCTACAAAAGGTTTACTTATTTCAGGATTACATTCAAATTTACAAGATACTTCTCTAAATGTTCTCTAGTAAACTGATACTGAGAGTTAGTCAGGATATTTTTAAAATATGAAATTGACCTCTCAACCTCACACGTGGTGATAGGGCAATACTTATGTGATGCAAGTTCTCAGCGGCAATTATAGTGAGAGTGGTCTCTATAATTGTGTCACGTGATACATCATAATTGAACTGCGGGACTATCTATGGACAAATTAACAAGTTAAAATAACTTTTGTAGACGTGGAAATAAAATGATTGGATGGTAAGCGATTCTTGCTATATAAGACCTTCACTTTGGCAATATAACCATAAAAAGGCACAAAGCGATAAAATTGGCATTTAAATACAGTAAAAACTTAATTTTTTTTCTTTACAAATAGCCCAGATAGTATTTCTAGCTTTGTAAAATTTATTTCCCTAATAAGAAAAATTTTGGTGATAATTCTCAGAAACAATGACAGTTCCTATGTTCAGTTCTTCAGCAATAGAGTTAAAACAAAAAGGTATTTAGAGCATTGAATGCTGTACTTCTCCTGTAACACACAAAAAGGGGCTTGTAGGGTATAAATGTAGATAGGAGTTTTTCAGGTTGAATACAAGCCAGTACTTACTGACATTGAATAAAGTATGACTAAAAATCCAGAAACATGACACTAATGTGAAGAAAGTATAACTTTCTGAATTGAGACCGAGAATAACCCTACAAGCCTAGCCTCTGGTGATTTATATCGCAAGTTGACAAGACCTGCTCAGAATTCCTAAGAACTCAATTAGCAATTTATTTCCTGATTTAGTAGATGCTATTAACTATTCTATGGAAGGATTTGTCAAGGTAAGAGTGAAACAATTCATTAATTGAAAAATATTTATTTCCTTACTTTATTCATTAACTTAAAAACATTTATATAGCAATTTAAGAAACACTTATTCAGAGATTTTCAAAAACCATGCATAGAGAATTAGAAAATGTATAAAACAGAATTTTTAAAAATACCTTTATAAGACATACATAGGAAGTTCAATCATCATATTCTGTAATCATACCTTGTATTAACCATAAGTAAGATGGAATAATGAATGTCGGATTGGAGAATGGTGATGGATGAGATAAGTGATGACTGATTTCGGCTGCCCTTTCTCTTTCCTTAAAAAAAAAAAAACAAGCATACTATTTGTTTGCACTGTGATAGCATTTTCTGTTGGCAATGCTTAGAGTGCAGCCACACTACATCAATCAAAGGGATAATACTGGTTACATTCTTCCTTCCTAGCTTTATTGGCAATTTCCTCTTACCAATTTTTATTTCCTACATGGAAAATAATTAGTGGGTTGAATAACTTGGAGGGATCATTCATCACAGTTTCATTTGAATCTATTCCCTGAAAATAAGGGAGAATGTAAACATTCGACATGCATAATAAATATACATATGTAAAATGTACAGCAATACTGCCCAAGTGATACTAATCACATCATTAGGCCATGTAGCTGGTAGTTTATTATCTGATATGCATATTGTTTGTAGATGCCAAGAACAAAGGAGAAATGGGATGACATAAAGATAGGTTTACCAAAAATTGCAATTACCTGGAAGTGTTCCTTCAATTGATGGGAAGCATGTAATGTGACCAGGTTCTTAATGGGCACCAAAAGAGTTAGTGCAAGAAAAGGATAGAACTCTTCATTCGTCATGTCTTTCAATTTCTGCAACCTAGTAATAATACTTTCAGTGGAATGGACAATTGTATATTGGTATAACCGATTTGTTTCTTTGGAAATTAGTCACCAATTCCGTGGAAACTAATATTTTAAATATGGCAATTACTGAGGTAGTTGCAGAAATATTAACCTTATAGCCAGAGGTTGAGGAGTTAAAATGATGAAATTTTAGTGATTAATCAAACTAAAACCAACCGATACCTCAATGAACATTTGAAAGATCATCTCTATCGAGGAAGTAGCAAAATCATGAACAATTCATCCGGAATAACCGAAAGTGTTGACTATCTGAGAAATATTATGCGAAAATGAGTCCATACCTTGAGAAGCAGTTTTCCTTCTTTTAATATTAATTCCCTCTTCTCTTTTAGATGCATCGACTGATCCACTTGATGTATCCACGTCAGTATATTTAACGTGATAGCAAAATATGGGATGAATAGAATACCCTTAAATAGCACGGCTATTAAAATTTGAACCCCTTTCCTTAATGTGGCAAATTCAGGGAACGAAAAACAGTTCTTCAGAAATGTTTGTGAGAAGAGAATGTGACCAGGTTCGTTATTCAGATTTCTGAGAGGAATAATGTGGCTCCTAATGTGCGTTTCATCGGAAGACCCAGCAATTAGAGTTACCAGACGTCCGCTTTTTTACTGAAATGTCCGCTTTTTTTTCTCAATCAACTATTTTTATACATATTTCCATTATACACAATCTTTCACCAATTACTTCAGTACATTTTTTGCCTGACAGTTGGTAGACACTAGAAAAAACTATCGTGGTTCGAGACTCAACGAGTAAAATTTTTCAATTTTTTTAAATTTTACAATTGAAATTTTTTTAATTTTTCGATTAGAACAGGTACCCTAGAAACTTAAAAAATACACGTATGTTTTCCCTGGAAAGAGAAATAAACAAGAGTTGAAGTACCCAAGAGAGAAAAACTCAACGATAAGATACCAAACATATGAGAGCTAGGAAGGAGATAAAAATCATTAAGATGTGAAGGGAAAAAATTCTATCTAAACTGAATGGACAGAATATTATGCATAGCATTTTATAATGAGAGTATTTTTGCGTATCAGAATTTTCTTATGAAAGTATACTGAAGACGTTGATATTAACTCTAGAGTTTCGTTTAAAAGTTGTACATTATCAGCGTAAGATAAGGATTTTATTTCAAATGTAATATTAAGAATAATCACAAAATTAATTTATTGGCAAAACGTGTGCAAAAATGTCTCGTTTCCGGCAGCCCAATGCTGCGACAGGCACTGTAATGACCGATCGACCTACGGCACCCTACGAGCTTGCCGAGGAAAGTGACGGAAATCCCGCGTACAAGGGTTATAAGCCGCACCCACTGACCATTTCTACCTGCGTCGTGAATACATGGCATTCGTTCTTTCGCTAAGGAAATTCTTCGTCGTGTATAAAAAGCAACAGGCGCGAAAGGGCTATTTTTATTTTGGTAGGCTGGGAAGTTTCCTAGTAACCAAGGAGTTGCCGACATATATGTAGTTTTTTAGTTTTTAGATTGTTTATTGATATGAAACAACTATAAAATATCTAGTAATTGCTATAATTATAAACCATTACCAACGAATACCGAAAGATTCAAGAAAGCTTTTAAAGAAACGATCATACTTTTACCGAGGCTCTCCGACATCGCTGCTCATTTGGTTGTAATAAGACTTTTCGATCGGATATCGGGTGAAATAATAGATATATCGTCCTTATGTGTATCAGTGAGCAACAAGGAAAAGATACAACAAAAGAAACGGAATAAGAATTGAGAATTACTCGAAAACAGCTGAATAGTCCCTACAGATTTGGGCTAGCGCGGGTGTGTAATACCTATACTCAGATTGACAATTTTCAATTAATTATTGCAACGAAACTGAGGTCCATTTACACGAACGCCAGGATACTTTTTCATTACTTCACTTCCTGCATCATTACAAAAGGTTTCATCAAAATCCCCGGGCAAAAGTGTCTCCCCTTGTTGGATTATTTCTCTTTCACGCGAAAGACATTGGTAGTGCACACGGCCCTATGAGGCTTCACACATGGCGGCTTCGACTGCTTCGACCGTGCGGACGGTCATAAAATGGCCATGAAACCGGTCCGTAACGGTCGATGCCGTCACACACACAGCCCCCGTCGCCCGGAGAGAGGCCGATCGAAGTGCGAACGTAGGCATTTTCCCTGCGAGAAGATAGTCCGCCGTTTCGCTATCTGCTCATTTCCGAGTTGTTTCAACATGGATCGGACGGAAATAATAGCATTGTATTTGTTGTATCGTCGTAGACAGCGTCAAAAGCATAAAAGTCGTCGGTATTGGATACACCCTATTATTTCAAGAAGAGATGAAGTTGGTATATTCGACTCACTTTTTGAAGAACTACGGTCAGACGGACAAAAGTTCTTCGATTATTTTAGAATGTCTGTTGCATCCTTCGATGAACTCCACAACCGGCTGCAACACAGCATTCAACGGCAGAATACCAGGATAGTAGTAGATTTTTACCGATTCTAGCACAGCTACCGATTCTGGCACAGCTACCGATTCTAGCACAGCTTAGCTTAGTACATCCTCTATTAAAAGTCGAACCCTGGGGGCCCCAGAGGTGGGGTGGCTCGTCGCACACGCCTTAGGAAGGATGTGATGTTAATGAACCCCCTTCCCAGTGGTCCATACCCCCCAAAAAAGGATATTGTGATTGTTATAGCATTTAGTCTATGTATTTCTACTTGAGCGCCGAAAAGAATCGCGCTCGCCCGTGTTTGAATTCGCGCCACGCCGCGGTGCTGGTAGTTTCCGCGCTGCCCGCTAGATGGCGTACGCTGTTACTCCCGTATCTTTCGTCCTCTTAAAGAGCGATGTTATGTTCGAATTAATCATTTAGTATTGAAATATGTCCAAGTTCATTCCATCTAGACCGTCGACCCAGTTCATTCCATCTAGATCGGGAGGAAATACAAACTCCATGGCCAAGTTAATCTCTTCGAGAGCACAACTCGGAGGAAAAACGGATGTGATTGTCCGAAAGATTAACGAGAATGTGGCTAATGTATTTGAAGTCCTCTTTCCTTCAAACCTTCTGAAGAATGGTTATGAGAATGACTTTACCTTGGAATTAACCTTCGACAGGAGATACATTGTGGATGTGAAGCATAACGATCATTGTATCAGTCTCGTGGGGCAGAAGGTTATTTTTTCCGGATTCGAAAATGAAGAGGGTGAATTAATCGAGTCCTTCAACGTCTCCACACTGAAACATTTGAAACTGGAGGGGGAATTGTTGGAAAAAGCCATGACTCAAGATTCAACGATCGTGTGCGACGTCTACGAAATTGAGAAAAAAACGAAACGCAAAGTTTGCTGTGTGGTGGATGAACCAGATTGTGCAACCCCCGTCACATATACCAATGGAATGATATCAAGAGTAAAATATTATCAAACACGTGAAAAGAAGGAAAGGTTTCTTCAATCATATACCTTTATACTAAAAGTTGTACCAACAAATATTACTGTATTTTAAGAGAAAATAAATGAATTACAGAATGTTTCTTTTTTATTTATCCTTTACTTTGGGGGAAAGGTTGCTAAATAAAAACACACAGAAAAATTGGTTTTCAAAAATCATTTATTAACAAAGAAATTGTTTAAAAAATACATCCATTAACAAATATTATTTTTGATACACCAATCAGCCAGCTTTCTAGCGTTTTTTCTGGCGCATTGTAAATTACCTTTTATGTGGGCTTCCACTAAACAGCCTTCCCTTGTTTCTAGTTTTTTTAACGAAGGACAACCATAAAGATCTAGATTTATCACGTTCACCCCTTTAGACAATAGACTACTTAAAAAGGAGGATTTCTGAGCTCCTTTAGTAAATAAATTTTTAAAGTGATTCGTGTATAACCGTAGTATTTTCTTCAATTCAGTGTATTCAATTTCGCCCAGGCCTTCTTGCAGGCCATGGTAATTCTTTTTTAACCAAGCATTATCTCTCGTTGCGATCGCGCATGGCGGTGATTTAAAAAGCCACGTATTGCAGCACTTGTTCTGCACATCGATTATTGCCAGTTCTTTAATTATATAATTTCCATCACTCCCAAGAAAACCTTGAAACTCGATTATAGCACTCATACTGATAAACTCCCAACTTACAAGGTTTTTAAGCCCAATGCCAGAGGTCGAGAGTAAATCAAAGTAGGCATTAACTTGCGGAAAAATTAATTTCGCGCCAGAGGTCTACCTACTGCACACACACACTCAGAGAATAATCGATAATTCGATCTTTAATCTCTGAAAATCGAGTTGGCTATTGCTTGGCGTGATGAAAGAGTCGGCAATAAATCCTTTCAAGTTGCTGCTTTCTTTTATTAATAAATCGAGAGATTTAGTTATCAATTCCGAAAGCTTTAGAAGGTTGTCCCACTCGGCTAAATTAATATTAATTGACCCACTCCCCGTATTTTTAAACAATAAATAACGATTTTTAAAATAAGTTGCAAAGGAAATCCCACAGAAAGGTAATGTTTTTTTAACACCAGTTGAAAAAAAGTCGTTAACCAACTGTTTTTCAGTAACAATAGTAGTCCATTCAGACTTGACAATCACAACACTTTTTTTATTTGTTTGATTAAACTGCACTACTGCTTCAAAGTCTCTGGACGGATCAAATCCTATGCAAACACTTTTCGATTTTACATCATTCAAATAATACACAGTTTGATGCAAAAGATTGATCCCACTTGTAAAGGTCCGCGGAATACGTTCAGTAGATCTTTTCCTTTTTTTAATGAGAGGAGATGACTCCATCTGCCCCTCACGCAGCATACTGTTGTTGTTACCAAGCAGGTTTTCCTTTTTAAGAAGAGGGGGGTGGTATAGATGATGGTTCACACTCGCGTGTTTGGCAAGGTTCCACGTCAGCCTTGAGTTGATGGAATCTGAGCCATTGGGCGAGGGAGTGAGCGTTTCTGAGTGCACAAATACTATTGCGTAATTTATGGCAAGGATTGAGGCAAGAGAAGGTAGGAAAAGAGCATTTCTCGGGCGGTGGGCAATTTAATTCCTTTTTTAATGAGATGAACGTGCGCCCGGTGAGATTCTTGAGGAATTCACAGACTTCCTCGTTATAGGCGTATAGAGCTGTGGCACTCTCGATGATCGCCTCCAAAGCGGGCTGCAGTTCGATGTGGGAAATGAAACCGTTATCAAACGATGCCTCGTCGCAGTTTAATGGATCTTGAAGCCGGAGCTTTCTTCCCCCAACAGTAAGCTTTCCGTGTCGTCGAAAACTTCCCCAGAAAAGTTGGTTGGAGTCCACGTCGACGGCCGCGAGTTCCGTCACGCTCTCCTTCGAAAAACAAACGTCCACCACAATTTGCATCTTCTTCTCGAATGATCATCTCCCCTCCGCGTATTCTCTATTTATTCTCGAACAGCAACTTTGCGCTCTGGGATGACACCTCCGCCCCACTCTCAGCCCCCCCATCGGGAAATTGTGATGAAATAGTTTCAAAGTTAGGCAGTCGTTGCGGTGAGGAATGGTATGGTGGAACTGGTCAAGGAATTTGTGAAGAGATTGTCCTACTGATTTACTCAGGGCATAAAGACATGAGTATTCCCCGCAAATGTCAGATCGAAAGCTTTGAATCTGAATTTTATTATGATTAATAAAAGTGAAAGGTTTCAAAAAATTCAATATGTCCGTGACAAAGGGTTGCAGACCGTAAGAGTCGAAATATTCGGCAAATCGATCATGTATAAAAATCGCTACCCAATGAGACCCAGGAAAATGGGAAGGGTCCAAATTAACTATGTATAATCCATTAACGGGCGATTTAGGCAATTTGTCAGAGGGATAAACCCCTTGAAATATTTTACTTGTTCTATGGTCTCTTCGTAACAGCAGATCGATCTGTACACTATCCATCTTAATACTAAAAATTTGTGATGATGTTTCTGTTTTTATCAATCTCCAAAGTAGCATCGTATTCTGAGTAAAGTAGACACGTTACTGTTTTTTTCAATACCTGCTTAAATCTCGCTTCTATCCTCATGACTCCTCTATCACCGAGACTGACATAATCTTCGTTTCCAGAATCGTCCGGAGTTAGATCGAATACGAGAATAAAATATCCATGACTAAACATGTCATAACCTATCTGATTTCCTCTGTTGTGATGCTTTATCCCACTGCCAGAAAATAAAGTATCGTAAGCTCGCGTCCAGTTCTTTTTGCCATGAAAACTACATTCCAAGCCCTCGGAGGGAATTTGAATACCATTTACGAAGAGTGAAAAATTTTCAAGCTCATTATGTTGAAAGGTAAATGGATTTTTCGCGATGTTACCGGCATACGAGTCGTTATCTACCATTGTGAATATTATAACGTTTGGCATTTTACCGACGATAGCATTATCGATGCTTAAAGTTCGTCCTCCGGAAGGAACCGTGAAAGTTTTCAGTTCGCTTCGCTTATAGTGATACCTGGCATTTTGTCTTTCTAGCATTTTACTGTGCGCCAACAAAATTGAAGGATTGATATCAAAATGCTGAATGTACAGTGTTGCATCTAGTATTTTCATTATTGCTTCTTCCGATTCCATAAGATAAAATGCAGGGTTAGAGAGTATCAGTCTGATACCAATATCAACGCGGTCCAACAAAAGCTGAGCCTGGTTGAATATGTCCACGTGCAATTTACCGTATAGCTCCACTTCTGCACTATTGTTGAACCATGATTTCCTCTCTTCATAACCATCATTAGATGAATCTGTCTTATTAATATCGGAACCCGTATCTAATTCCCATCCGACATTGCGTAAATGCGTTTCACTTGCGTCCCTTCCATAGTTTAGTAAATTTTCGATGTAACTCCTATAATGATAGTTATCCTCAGAGGGTGTTACCAAGTTTCCATTTAAATAAACGTTACATTGTTCAAAAAGGGAATGTAGGATATTATTTACGACACCCGGTTGTTTTTGATCGCTGTTAGTAAAATCTGACAAATCTTTTTTGCAAAGTTTCAACTTGAGTCTAAGATAAATGCTGTTTAAATCTTTGTACGCATCTCCCGAGTCTTTTATCAAAAATTCAATAACCGATCGATTATCTAGCGAAGATATAGGTTTGTAAGAAACCGTACGTTTTGCCAAAATATTACTTTGAATCGGGGGATTGGGTTGAAATAGGTCCAAAGAATTCAACATAAACTCCATGACTTACTATGCTGAAAAAATATCTCTCTGTGTGATCCTATCTCTCCCCCTCTTTCTCACCGAATGCCTTCTCATTTTCTTTGCACTAGATTTTATTTTATTCAAGCGAGGACGTTTAGTAATCCTCATACCACTCCCACTCATGGTTTTCACTTTTTCCTCAGCTTTACGCTTCAAATTCTCTCCTGCTTCGCTCAATCGGGTACGAAGTATCTCTCTAACCGGTTTTGTTCCTAAATCTGTAATGACTTTCGACGCTGAAGATGCTGCCTCTTTTCCAACGGTTTTTAAACCACTATATATGAGGGGTTTGGCAAAACGCCACAAACCTGCGAGAAAACTTCCTATTCCACGACCTTTCTGCGTCCGATACGAGGCTCGGTAAATAGTTCCGAGTTCGCCACCTGCTTGCTTAGTGTAATATAATAGATATCGGTCTGCTGCAGAAGCCATCTCACCGCAAAATGAAGGATTTGCTAAAATTATTTCTTTTTATAGAAATGCAGAACCGCGATTGAAGATTGCTCTCCATCGTCGAAAGGAACCGTCTCTCCAAGTTTATTTGTTAACATGCATTCAATGACTTCAATATTCTTTTTCTCAACAGGAAAATAATAAATCGGATTGAATGTTTGATGTAATCCTAATTTTGTATTTAGTACGCGTAAACATTTAGTCAATGTATCACCTACGAATTGGGGTTTGATTATATTTGTATACACATATATATTAATTAGCATATTATCTATACTCCTCTTAAGTCTCGGTGATTCACGATACTCACGTACAAATTCCTCGCTAACTTGAATTGCGCGAGACAATGACGACTTTTCAATTGGAAGAATCTCCCTTAAAACTTTTGACAGTAATCTTATCTGCTCAACAATTCTCACCTGCTTTTCAAGCTTAAATTTACTAATAACATTATCAAACAGATCTTTAAATGAATTGTATGTTCCTAAAGGTAAAATGTAAATGACATCTTCCGTTCTGATTTGAACACTTTTTTTGTTCGATATTGAATCTAAACCCCCTGCCAGACTACTTTTTAAATTAGCTCTGTAATTTGATACGCTGCTAAGAACTTTTTGTCTCTGTTCGCTCTCCAGACTAAGGAATGGGGCTATAAAAGCAATTGGTAAATTATCGTGCCGAGCCTTTGGTATTGCAAAGAAAGACCCATCATCTAATTTTACATTGACTTTGTCGGAAGGTGATGGTTTTTCCTCTTCCCCCTCATCCGGTGCATTTCGTTCCGGCTTTACACTAACTTTATCAGAAGGTGATGCTTTTTCCTCTCCCCCCTCTTCCGAAGCAGTTCGTTCACGCTTTACACTAACTGTACTCGAAGGTGGAGGTTTTCTTTCCTCTAATGGCAATGCACTTTGTTCACTGACGATTGGTGGAAAAGATATTTCTGCCAACCCCACATACCACTCATCGTCATTCCCAAAATGAATACGTTGCGATAATTTTGTGCGGAAATGAGATTTTGTATTGTTGGGGAAAAAATTGCGAGAGCTGTCGCTGGGTAATGTCACGTAAAATTCATTCATATTTTACGAATAGAGGATGCCGGAATCCACGAATTAAACGAATCTGAGTAGCCAAACCACTTAACAAAATATTTTAGATTAGGACCGCGCCCCTTACGTGCTAAAATCCTCTCAATCCTATATTCCGTCTCGGGGGAAACATCCACCCTCACTAACTCCTCCGCGTAAAAGCCCCCCTTTATATTCTCGCCATTCATATCCTGCAATTTGTATGTAGGCACTTGTCTCGCGCGATCTAAACCAACCACGCTAAATATTTCGCTTGTGTAATTAGGAGTGTATCCTTTTGCAAAAGGAAGACGTTCTTTACTAATTCTCACATGATCACCAATATTGAATTTGACCTTTTTCTTTGCGCGCGTCTTCATGTGCAGTCGTTTAGCAATGAAGAATGCATTTTTTTCAGTCACTTTCGAAGGTTGAATGCTAGTTGTCGAGTGTATGCTGTTGTTGTAACCGCTTAATAATTTCGGAAGAACATCTATGTAATTGTAAGTGGAATATTTTGTAAAATATTTAAACATTTTCGTTTTAAGGGTACGATTGAAGCGTTCAACGATGCTTGCTTTAACATCTGGGTTATTGGTAGTGTAAAATTTAACTCCGTGACCTGAGAGAAATTTTATAAATTTACGGTTGACAAACTCACTACCCTTATCACTTTGAATTTTTAAGGGTTTTCTTTCGCGAAAAATCTCCTCAAAAGCTGCCACGATCTCATCAGCTTTTTTACTGCGTAAAGCCCTTGCCCATGCATACCTAGAAAATATATCTATCACCGTCAGTATATAGGCATAACCATTGTTGAATCTTTTCAAATTTTGCATGTCATTTAAATCACACTGCCAGCATTCGTCAATGTACGATACATCGTAATGATTTCTCTGAAATCTTCTTCTAACCGGTTTGTGACGGGTATAAGCATCCTGACTTTCCAACCATTTCCTAATAACGTTTTTTGGGATATTAGTTGCTCGATGCAACTTACCAACTGTGGAAAATCCGCCCCAGTGTCCCGGATCATTGTAGATTCTTTCTATTATCTTAATGGAGTCCACTGAACTTTTTCTACCCTTTTGCGTTTGCTTCGTCTCGGTATTGAGGGGGTGGTGGCGACTTCCTCGAGTTTTTTTTGCGGTGATGGCAAGAGCTTTTCCATGGGATCTGAGGGGGTGGTGGTGACTTTCTCGAGTTTTATTTGCGGTGATGGCAAGAGCTCTTCCATGGGATCTAGTCTTTCGAGGATGCGCTCCCATGCTTTATCAATTTCAGCGTTTTTTTGTTTCAGTTCCTCCAGCGCTTTTTTTAGCGTATTGGTTCTTCTCCTTGATTCTAACTCGGGGGGAATGTGCCCTCGATCCAATGATCTATCAGAATTTAATATGGGAATTTGCAGCGGTGCTTTTATATTGGAAAGTGTGCCCAGGTATTTATCTAAGACACGTCTGTACATGTGCAACTTCTCGATGTCCTTCAAGTTCCTTTTACTCAAAATTGCTTTCATTTCCTCATCTAACGCTCTCAGCCTCCCTTTCATTTGTCCTTGCTCGAAATTCTCGGGGCTAACAATCAACATTTCCCGCAAACTCATTTTCCTAAAATACTACCGAGAACACCGCTCAGAATCGAACCAAGAAGCATTGGGAGGAAACCCCCCTTTTGTACGAGCAGTGTCCGTTTCTTCTTAATACTAACTCCTTGAGAGGCCAAAGCTCTCAAGCAATTACGATGTTTGGCGAGTTTACGTTTCAAACTCGGATTTATTATATGATTACCATTGAGTGCGTTCAAGCAACACTCACTGATAGCCTTAATTAACTCATCATCTGAGCACTTGATGATGGCGGATCGTAACTTAGGCTTGGCGTTTTTTAAGGCATGAAGCAAATGCTTATTACTCTTCAATCGTTTCATCATCTGTGTTCATAAATATCCTAGTGGCCCCGTCTTCGGGGAAAATGTTTGTTCGGAAACGAAATCTATCGTCCGTATCCTGTACAAGGTCTAATACCAAATAGCCATATGGCTCTTTTGTCGATTCCTTATATACTCTCCTTAACTCTCGCGGATTTTCCGGATACACTTGTCGAGCTAATTGTTCAAACTGCAGTTGATCTCTAGGATTTTTAAAAAACACAATGTACTTTGCATTCAGGGATATGCTTCTTGAATGGGGGGAATGATAAAAAAAATTTTGCGTGAGCAAAAAAACAGATATATTAAAATGATGACTTCCTCTGGTAAAGAGTTTGCATACTTCTTTGCTATAACCTCCCTCGCTCATTAAATCGTCTATTATATAGATATACGATTTACCATTAGAATATTCGAACGACGGTATTTCGTGTTGAAACCGAACGCGCGTTGAATGTAGGTTAGGTTCGCTTCCCGGACTACAACACCAAATAATCTCATCTATCTCCTGATCTACCATATGATCTAGATTTTCCAAGAACCTAGTGACGAATGTGGTCTTCCCTGATGAGCTTGGTCCAGAAACTAGACAAGAAAAAGGATGATGCCAGACCAAAGTCATGGTCAACACTGAGCCTATTCAGCCTCAATAGCGATATTAATAACGTTTAAGTTTCGTCATCTGATGGGAATGCTTCGCTATGTGTCCGTTTTCGTGGAATTTTGTAATGGCCCCAAGCGAATGTATCTACACCATTTTCACAAATATATCTCTTATCGTCGCTCGCATTTAGCGTTAATTTATTCATTTCCAACGTATACAGTTTATGCTTTTTACTACGAATTACTGTCATTTTTCGATATTCTGTAGAACTATTCCTCAAACAGCGGATGTAGTCATCGAAATGAAGTGCTTTATTAATCACAGTTTTAGTAATTCCTTTGGCCTTCTTTTTCTCTTTTTCCCCCTCCAATTTATACGAATACAATTTACTTCGCAATCCTATAAAATGCGTCATCAATTTTCCATCTAATTCATCCTTGAACTTACCAATAACTTTTTTGTTTTTAACCGAGTAGCATTTGTGTTCTTGGGGGTAATTTGAAGTGTCAAACGTGTCAAGATTTTGTAACATATCATCGTATATGTCTTCGGTTTTAATGCAATAAATAAAGCTATCTGTATCAGTATACGCCAAAGATATTTTTTCTCCATATTTTAGTAACATCGTCTTGTAATGGAAATTATACATTAAAGTCTTACTTAAATCGAGAACACAAAAACCAATGTATATCGGTTTGTTCATTTTGATGATTGATTTTCTTAGATGTACAGCTACCAATGACTCGCTAAAAATTGTTCTATCCAAAAATGTGGACTTGCTGATTAATTTTTCTAGTCTTCTTTCTCCTGTGACTAATTCTAAATTCATTCGTTTTCTCACATTCTCCATTGTCTTGCCGAAAACCGCGTTATTCATTAATTTGTAAAAATCCTTTTCAAACTCGTTGTTAGCACATTTTCTTCGATCCGTATTTGAATCTATGTATTTTTTTAACCATGGTGATTGACTAAATTCAATTACTCTATGTATTTTTTTGAGTGTTAGACCAAGAGAAATAGCTTGCTTTAAGTTTACATAGTGAATTACGTATTTTTCTTTGTTTTCAAGAGTCGTTAACAATTTATTATGCTTACCACCAGGAGGTTTTTTGTTTTCTGGGCAAAGAGGTAAATCTGAATGCATGTCATGCAGAGATTTTGGATATTCTAAATCCACTTGAAGAATGTAACCCTTTTCACTATCATCAGCAATATTTGTAATTTCTAATTGATCAATTTCAGCGCTGTCTAGCCATCTAAAGTTAGAGTAGGGAATCGGTCTAGATAAAGCCCATCCATATAAGTTATTAGCATCATAATAAGTAATATAAGAGGAATCCATCTCAGGGTTATAGTTTTCCAAATATTTGTTATTAGCCTCAACATAACGCTTACAGCACTGGCTGATTCCACCACGAATACCATTCTCTAGCATGAGAATCATATCGTAATCTGTCAATAATTCCAGCTCGATTTCTGTGTACTTTAGCATTGCATCGAAAGTTAAACCTGGTGTAGTAAAATACCAAGCAGGATCGAGTTTGTAAGCATCGAGACAGACATCACGAAAATTCTCAAAAACATCTGCAAGAAGCGTCACATCAGTTTTTAAATATACATCGCTATAGTCCCCAAGTGTCCTACAATCAAAAGATTCCCACACATTTTTCGCGTGTTCGTAGTCTTCCTCAGACACACCCTCGTCCGTTAATCGGTTGTAAAAGTTTTTCCTCTCCGGAAGTGATGTTTCCTCTAGTTTTTCGATTGAGTTTGTATAATCATAAGGGTAGACTCCCTTGCGTGCGACTAGGTTCGTTTTCTCGCCGAATATTTCATTTGTATATTTAAATTTCTTTAAATTTGTGACCAGTGAAGCTAATGAAGCGGGCATGAAACGATATGTATCAACAAATCTAATGGTAAAATGATCGTCGATCGACTTTGCGAATGAAATATACTTTTCTTCAGTATTCGGTATGACAAATATATTTCTTTCGTCGTAGGTTAATTCGCGAACTATAAAATGACCATCATATGAGGAAAGATTATGAATAAACACGGGAAGAAAATTTGGCATTTTGTATTGTACATTGCAAAACGAGTGTGCGGGTCCTCGATATTTACCTGTCAAGTGATCGTGATCTTTAACTCGGTCCGCATTTAATTCCTTCCCGCAAATGTGGCAATTAGCAGCGTTTTTAAAATCTGTCTCTTCTTCTGAGGTTAGCGGCTTCATGGGAACAACGTTTTTGTACAATTTAAATGTCCTCTCCGCTTCATCTTTCATTCTCTGAATAAAAACACGAGCGGCATTAGGCCCCCGATACAATTGCGGTTTTTGACATCCTTCGGGCGTTAATAGAATATAACAAAAGCTGAATGGTTCATGTTTTTGTATGGCGTGCGTGTAGGATGCGTGGGACGATGGACGGCAGGTGCTAATATTTTGAAGAAGGCATTCAAAATCTGCATATATTACATAGGGGACTGGAAAAGAGCGATTAAGATTGGTAAATTTCAAAATTTTATTAGTCTCTTCTGGGAGCATGATTCTACTCGGTTCGCCAGTCCCCCTGCACAGTTCCTTGTGTTTTTCCAACCTTGTTTCATCTACGTAATTGGTAAAACATCGTTTGCAAATATGAAGATGGTGACCATACCTCGTAAACTGCGATGATGTAAGTCTGCTAAAGTTTTTTATCCAACAGAAATGCGAAGTTTTGTCATTTGTTATATATAATAAATCTCGGTGATCAGGTAACTCGATGTCTACAATTTTAATTGGATAAACGTTGCTTTTCTCATCTAACCCAAAGACATTTATCGAAATATTGTTTGCTCGCTCGAATATTGGTATGTCTTTTAAAGCGACGGGGTATTCTATGCAAACCCATAGATAACCGTTGTCACATGATGGTGTATAGTACTTTGAAACTCTTTGCGGATTCCTGTCAACATTTTTTGCCCATATAGAATATTTAAAACAATATTTATCGTTGTTTTTAATATTTACTACTGCCTTTCTGTTTTTAATTTTACTTGGTAGCTCAATGTATGTCGAACCTCTTAGAGGGGTATACTTGTTAATTCGTAATTCCAATCCAAAGATCTCTGACAAAGCCCAACCGGACCCTTTCGCCTGAAATTCAGATTTCTCTTTCAAAAGTTTGGAAAAAGTTTCATCAATGATTTCATTAACTTGATCGGCAAGTACTACTCGTCTGTTGCTCGTCTTAAATGAAGTCTCCAACTCTTCATCCTCACCCTTTCGGAATTTGCATATTAATACTACGTTAAATTTAATTGTATTATTAGCAATGACCTGCTCCTTTACTTTATCTACCAATTGATTGCGAATATTATTTAAAAATGAAATAAAGTCTTCTTTCGTTTCATTGTCGGACGTAATCCAAAATGTTTTTAGTCTAGATTTTACTGCAGATTCTACTTCAACAAATCCTCGACCTCTTTGGGAAATAATGTGACTTCTGTGCAAATTTGTATTTTCGTGGATAATAGGATCAACTAAACTATAATAAATTTCGCAATATGAGCAGAAACGTCTTTTTTTTAATTTATCAAGTGCATCTATGATTTTTTCATAACAATTTAAATCATCTATGGTATCCTCGTTGAATACTATACGCTCATGAATATTATGTAGCGCTGTTTCTAACTCATGCTCGGAGTTATATATCCCAGCTTTAAAATTATTCAAAATTTCCGAAACAGAAGTCATAATGAATGGGTGTGAGGATAGGAATGGGAAAATAAAATTGGAAACGATTACTCTGTGGTAAGAAAGAAAAAAGATAATTAATTACTATTTCAAATACTGCGTTTTCTTACATTCCAACCTAAATATTAATGTTTAGTAAGAAGTTTGAGTACTTACGAAAATGAGAGATGCTTGCTGCTGTAATTTGCTTGCACACGAATATATTTCTAGGAAGACGTAAACGCAGTCTGAAGTTCTAACCAGATTTCTTCTCTTTTTATACATAATCCCGTTGCGAGCTGCTGCAGTGGATCGAGATTCTTTCGTCTGAATGAGAAACTTGGCGGCCCTGGACGTGTTTCAACGACATAACTTTCATCGTTTTGTTCTCGCCTCTAGAAGCAGGAATAACAGCATATGCCATCTAGCGGGCAGCGTAGTAAGTACTAGCGCCGTGGCGAGGCGCGGAACATACACTGAATGCTTAATTCAATGTCGCGATCTTTACTACGAGCTCTGCTAAGAGTAACGGTATTAAATGCGATGGACGGCGGCCTTGGACGTGTTACGACCTGCATCTGCCACAGAATAATCTGCTCTCATCGAAGGAGTTCCCCAATAATGCAATAGCAGCGGGTTTTTCCCATTACCTAGCCACTTTTCTGCGCTGCCTAGTAGGGAGTTGCCTAGCAACATAAACGAGCGGTCATTCTCTGTGCACGTGTATATTCTTCTGTTCTTAATTTTTTCACTGAAAAGCACTATATATTCTCGGCATTTTCTAGCAGAATTATAGTCATCCGTAGCCTACTGAGGGGATAGACAACGCATCTAACAAAATCGTACAGCAAAGAAAGCCTCCAGCCGCTGCTGAAAAACTTAAAAGTAAGTATATTAGCACAACTAAAACTAATTTTACAGATAGATTTTGGCTGATTTTTTTCTAATTCTTTTTTAAATTTTTGGTTGTAGAATGTACATCGCTATTAAAAAACACCAATTTGCAAGAAACAAAGTAGAAGTAATTTTCATAATCTATCTTTATACTTTCAAATGTAATTAACCATTTCCTTATTTGGCCCCATAGAAGCTGATATGCCAGATTATTTATGTTTTAAAAACTTTGTTATGAACAATATTGTAAGTAATCGTTTATCTCATTTTTTATAGATGGCCGACATCAAATCTGTTCTGCTAAGGAGACAGGAAGAAGCCCAGTTTTTAGAAAAAGGAAACCTAAAAGAAGGAGAAAAATACCTCATAAAAAAAATTGAAAATCAAAGGACGAGATTTGGAATGGGCACTCTAGCTGTCATCCAATATGAGGGGAAGGAGAGACGGATATTTCTTCCAACTTATTTAAACATGAGTGAAGAAGAAATAAAGAAATTTGATGATGAAAGAATTCAATTGCATCTAACATTAAAAAAAAATAAATTAATGATAGAATAAAATAAAATAAACTTTTCCGACAAAGAAATGAGTTTTCTTTATTTAATAACCTTAACAATTTAAACAGGTGCTCGTTGGCATAATATCAAATAATGCTCTCATGAGGCAACGTGAACACCAGTTCTGCTTACTTTGAATCTCAGATATCATATCTTTAGGATATTTAACATTAATATGCATATTTATTTTATTCCAACCATCAGCCATTATGTTTGAATTCATTAATGCTGAAACACACGCACCACAGAAATTATATTTTCTCCATTTCAAATTATTGTATTTCACTAAATTTATGCACCAAAAATGTTGCCGCATGCATAATGGGAAAGTACACTCATTCGATGAAACCATACAAATAAGAGCACAAAAAGTCCATGAGTCGATATTTGTAAAAGAAGTTCTGTATGCTTTTGAAATCAAGTTAGACCTCCAAAGATTTCCCCACAAATTCGCCCAATCATTCCTATGAACGTCTAACGATTTCCTACTAGAGCACTTTATCCAAAACAAAGTCTTCAAGTCTTCGAAAACAGTTTCTGGTAGATTTTCCCACAGAAAGACCCAATTGTTGCAATAAACGTCCAACGTTTTCTTCTTAGAACACTCTAACAAGGACTTTGGATTAAATACCGCCATAGCAATAGAGTACATGCACTGAATGTTTACTTCAATGTCGCGATCTTTATTACGAATCTCAGTTTGTTCGGGAGAAGCAAGAGTAACGGCGTACGCCATCTAGCGGGCAGCGCGGAAACTACCAGCACCGCGGCGTGGCGCGAATTCAAACACGGGCGAGCGCGATTCTTTTCGGCGCTCAAGTAGAAATACATAGACTAAATGCTATAACAATCACAATATCCTTTTTTGGGGGGTATGGACCACTGGGAAGGGGGTTCATTAACATCACATCCTTCCTAAGGCGTGTGCGACGAGCCACCCCACCTCTGGGGCCCCCAGGGTTCGACTTTTAATAGAGGATGTACTAAGCTAAGCTGTGCTAGAATCGGTAGCTGTGCCAGAATCGGTAGCTGTGCTAGAATCGGTAAAAATCTACTACTCAGGATGAGGAACTGCATTCAACCCATAGCGATGTTAGCTGTTACTCTGAGGTATTTTGCTTGGTTGCTTTCTTGCCAAAATCCTTTGTTTCGAATTAAATTTTTAACAAAATCAAAATACAAGTTACCATTACAAATAGGCAGTTATAAAAAGTAAATTAAGAAAAATCAGAAGCAAAAGGAACGGAATAGTTAGTTAATTCATTCATGAATGTTCAACCTTTCGGTTGGATCAAGTACACTCAAAATCCCTATTAGGCCGGGTGGCCACCATATGCGAAGCCTAGCTAAGTTGAGAGAAGTTACGCCGAGTGGGCTACGCTTTCATAATAGAACTTTTGAATGCAACTGCGGCCACCGGATACGAAGCGGAGTTGAGCTGAGAATTGTGACGTCACTCAGCTTATCTTCCGAATGGCCGTGGCTCGTGTTGAAGCGAAGTCAGTTTTCCCCTCCACTGCTCTCAACGCGATAGCGGTGGAGGGGGTAGCGTCTCGCTTCTTTCCTCGGCAGTATCTGAATTGATATCAGTGTGTGAAGGATTCACATTCACAAGCGTGAAAGGTGTGATTAATTCCCAATTACAGCATTCTTTCAGAAACAATGAAATTATTGATGAACGATTCATTTCACAAAAAGTAATCCCTTTGTCAATCTATGATAATTGTGATCAGACCACCTAATTTAATTACCGTATTTGACGGCATATAAGACGCACCTTTTTTCTTAAATTATGTCTCGAAAAATTTCCCTGCGTCTTATATGTGAAGGTTCAACCTCCACAGGTTAACTTTCAATACTGAATGCTATTTTTAGCCCAGATGGTCTATACTACCTATTTCATAATTGCATTCAATGATTGTGTTAATATTTGGCTTTAAGGAAACGTGACAACTAAAAGAAACAACAATTTAAGTTATTGTGGTACCGCGCTTTCGCACGGACTATTAAAACTTTTTTCCTTGTGAGTGGCCAACTTGATGAGGGTGCGTCTTATATGCCGTCAAATACGGTACTTCCAATGTCGTTACACTTCAATTAAATCCTGATTTGAGATATTCACTTGTCTTAGCGGAACGCAATCATTGTGAAAATGTTATCCGAAGGGTTCACTACAGAAGAGAAAAATTTTCTCGTAAATTTAATCATTGAGCGCAGGTCAGTTTTTGAAAATAAAAAAACTAATGCTGTGACATCGTCAGCAGGTAATTGTTTTGGAGAGGAACACCAGCTTAAAAACCATAGCATTACAAAAAACAACAGTAGGATTACGCACCCTTAAAAATAATAAAAATACGACGATTTTAAGTAGGTTTAAAAAATGGCTTGTGCTCTTCTCCGAGATATTTACCCAATAGCAAAAGTTAGACGTTGGATGAAGAGTGAAGAAAATTGCAATTGCCATGCTTACGTGAGTAAAGTGATTAATTTTTGTGATGCTCCTTACAGAATAATTTATCTATGTATTGATATTAAACTAAGAACTATTTATACTATCAGTTCCGTCATCACAAAATGAAAAATCTGATGTGGCCAACACATGACTTTCTCCGTATTTATTGAAAACATAAGCCTATGCCGGTAATATATAAATAACTCTAAGACAATGAGTGTTACAGGAAAATGTTTCATACAAGCTTTGTAGTAAAAAACATTATCTTCAACTTTGGTACATAATTGTATAAACCAAAATTGGATTCTGATAGATATATGTATGGAAATCTTCCTTTTCTGGGTAAACAACAACTTCCGGTTAACCATTATTGAAGAATAACTCCTAAACAATCAGTGTTACGAAAAAATGTTTCATACAAAAGTTGTACCAAAGTACATTATCTATAACTTTTGTAAATAATTTTACATACCTACATTGCATTTTGACAGAGATATGTATGAAAAACTTCCTCTTCTGGGTAAACAACAACTTCCGGTTAACCATTATTGAAGAATAACTCCTAAACAATCAGTGTTACGAAAAAATGTTCCATACAAAAGTTGTAGTAAAAACCATTATCTACAACTTTGGTACATAATTGTATATACCTACATTGCATTTTGACAGAGATATGTATGAAAAACTTCCATTTCTGGATTAACAACAACTTCCAGTTAACCATTATTGGGTAATGACTCCTAAACGATCAGTGTTACGAAAAAATGTTTTATACAAAAGTTGTAGTAAAATACATAATCTACAATTTTTGTGTGTAAATCTATATACCTATATTGCATTCTGACAGAGATATGTATGAAAAACTTCCTTTTCTGGGTAAACAACAACTTCCGGTTAACCATTATTGAAGAATAACTCCTAAACAATCAGTGTTACGAAAAAAATTTTAATACAAAAGTTGTAGTAAAGTACATTATCTATAACTTTTGTATGTAATTGTATATACCTATATTGCATTCTTACAGAGATATTTAAGAAACAAAAATTTGTTCCGGATAAACCGTAACTTCCGGTTAAGCGATATTCTCCAAAAACTAATCAACTCTTGGCATTGTTAGGGAAATCCTAAATATGAATTTTGAAAATGATCGGATAATTACTTTTTAAGATAGAGCGCACACAAACTTTTTAACCACAGACAGACAGACAGACAGACAGACAGACACACAGACAGACATGTTCGGGAAAATAGCTTAAACATGCTCTATGGGCCCCAAAACATCTATTTCCGTCGAAATCTGGAAATCGAATTTTTTTGCGAATACAATACTTTCTCTATACTACGTATAGGGAGAAAGTAAAAATGTACTCGATTGTTGTACAAACGTTAGGAAACTTATATGCTATTAGCGAAATAGATAAATTTGTGTCCAATTGCTGTAAATACAATCTTAATAAAAGTGTGCCAGCATAATTATTATAAGTGAATCAGACTCATACGGAAATTCCGTGATTTAACCGTAATATCAGAGAATTAAATTCTCAGAGGGCAACAAACAAAACAAATACAGACGCCATCTTGTTTGTTTAAAAACGAATCGCTTCGCTCAGCTTCTCTTCCAGTTACCGACCCTCAGATACTAAACTTAGCTAAGCTTTGCTCCGTGTCATTCTGTCCCGCTCAACTCAGCATCGCTTCGCAGTCGGTGGCCACCATAAGTGCCATCTCCTTTCCTTATTATAGTTAACCCCACCCCTTATGTCATCCAACATCATCTGAATTTTCTTCCCCTCTGTTTTTTACCATGGATTCTACCCTCAATCACAGTCTTTACCAATCCCTCTACCCTCATTATTTGACCCACCCATTTCTTCTGTCAGTACTTAATTACTTCGAGTAAATCCCTCTCCTCCCCAACCATCTCTAGCACTTCCGTGTTTGTTTTACTCTCTACCCAGCTTATTTTTTTCCATTCTATGCCATACCCAAATTTCGAAGGCCTCCAAACGTTTGACTTCTTCCTATCTTGAAGTCCACTTTTCGCACCCATAAAGCAAGACACTACAAACCAAGGATTTCGCCAATCCTATCCCGATTCCTTTGGCAAGAACTTTGGTCATCAATTCCCTTCGCATCATAAAGGCTTCCTTGGCTATTCTTTTTTAACCTCATCTTTGCAAGGGTGTGGATCAGGGACGGATCCGGGGGGGTGGTCCTGGGGGTCCGGACCCCCCCCCCCCTCCCCGAAATATCAGCATCCCTCAAATCTCTATACCCGTACAGCACACGGTCTTTAACCGTAGGAGACGGGCTCCGGATGTCCGTAGACTATTTTTAGATATATACTATCAATATATACAGTCAATAAGTCATTTTGATATTTTATAATATTATATTGTGTTATTAAGATCTGATAAAAAAATTTCTGATAAATTATTATCACAATCGACAATTACTTTTATTAAACTTGTTATTCTTGTGCCTATTTTTCGAAAATGAAACTCAAATAACGCAAATAAACAATTTAATAAGCAATCACTAGCGAAAAAATTTCGAGTTTGTCTAACACAATTCTAACGTCACGTTTTGTGAAAGCCAAAATATCTTCAATTGTTGAATTTTTCGATCGGACCCCCCCAAAAATTTTTTCTAGATCCGTCCCTGGTGTGGATAATAAAACATGAAATAATTAATAAACCTATGAGTTTAAGACATTTTTATTAATTGCAGCATGCACACAATAGGAAACAAAACAGTTGAGTGGGGCAATGGCTTCTATGACTACTACTAACTTAGGCTTTGGGAAGAGTTCTCGGTGGGTCTAATAGATTGCTGTACTCTCCGTTTTTGATCGTTTATATTTGCGATCAAGTTCAAGACTCCAATCTGAAATAGCAAAATCTCATGTTCGGTGTAATTTTCTAATGCGGGAATCACGCCTTTAAAAAACATCAGATGTCTGGAAGGCTTCTCGCCTTCCAGTGCCTTCAGAACTTTATACTCGAATTCGTCCATCTTGCGACGTTTCTTTGAAGGAGTGGGGCCAGTTGGTCGTACATTTCCTTCGGCCTCTTCGGCCGAATCACTTTCTACTCGTGAGACATCATTTTCTTCTGCTTTCTCTACATTTTCCTCTTCTTTCACGATATTTCCCTCTCCTTTCTCGGTATTTCCCTCTCTTTTCTCGGTAGTTTCCTCCACGTCTCTAGCCACATATACCTTTTTCATGAATTCCAGTTGTCTACTGTATATGTATTTTTTCTTCGTGAAGGCTCCCGAACCACTTTTATTTGATCCGTGGTCCTTCCTCAAAGATTTGGCATATGCATCACGGACATTCCCCCATCTTCTAGTAACTTCTTTCGCTGCAATAGTGAAAAAAAAAGTTTTAGTTTTTCAAAATTTTGAGGGAAGGCTAAGGAGAGGGGAAGGGTTAACAAAGTAAACGTGGTTAGAAAGTTCAGAAGCTAGATCATATTGATTACAGTACTAAATATATAGATAAACTATCTGGTTTTCTTATTTTCCAGGTATCTTTCAAGTGGGTGCACTTTCACCGAACTCCACCACACTTTCAAAATTGGTATTTCTACTGCGAGCTTAATAGTAAGAGACGTATGCAGAGCTATTTGGTCAGTCATGCAGTCTGAATTTCTACCGACGCCATCAAAAGAGCAGTGGGCAAGAGCAGCATCCAGTTTTGAAGAAACAGCTAATTTTCCCCATTGCATAGGAGCAGTTGGCGGAAAATACATTCGGTCTATTTGTCCATCTGGGGGTAGTTCGACGTCCAATAGTTACAAAGATTTTCATTCCCTTGTGATTATAGCGGTTGCAGATTCCAACCATCGCTTCATACATGTAAATATAGGAAGTTATGGAAAAGATTGTGATTGTGATATTTTTAAGAGAAGTGGTTTGTGGGAATCTATTGCAGCAGGAACACATCAACTGCCAGAAGAAAAATCTTTGCCAGGAACTGAGTTTCCCAAAGTGCCTTATTTCTTAGTCGGTGATGAATCATTTGCACTCCATAAACATCTGTTGAGACCTTTTGGGGGTTCAAACCTTTCAGTTGAAAAAAAGATTTTCAACTATCGTATTAGGCGAGCTCGAAGATACCTTGAGTGCACATTTGGCATTTTAAGTAACAAGTGGCGAATCTTCCACCGACCGATTAATGTCAACCCGGATTTTGCGGTTGATATGACCAAGGCTTGCGTTGTACTGCATAACTTTATACGAGAGAGGGATGGAATAATTTTCGAGGATACCATAACGATCACAGGATTAGAGGATTTACCACCACAGCAATCATCACGTGGAGGTTTATCTGCTAACAACGTAAGACAAATGTTAAGCGATTATTTTGTAGGTCCTGGAGCTATCCCATGGCAAATGAGCAAAATATGAATACAGTAAAACCTCGCTAACATGAAGTGCGAATATATTTCCTGATATATTGACGTCTATTATGATGTTTACGCATAAGTAACGATCACAAAAATCTCTATTTTGGTAGGTAAAAATATTCCATCGTTTAATTTCAGCGATAGGCTTACAATAAATTGGTAAATCATTTTTATTTTATAACATAGTCAGGCATTACTTAAGTAAAAAAATTAAAGTCTTCAAAGTAAGAACTTTTCGTTATTTTTTGGATTGACCCCCATTGTTCTTTACCTTATGTATTTCAAACGTTCCGTATGTTATAAGCAAACCCTGGTTCTTTTTCTGCCAGGCAGTTCGCCTTAAGAAAACTATGTGACTCAAGGGATAGTTCGAAGTTCGTCATAACAGAAATTCGTTTTAAACGAACAAAACCCCGTAAGACACTATACATTCTTGTCAGGACCGTGATACTGTTCGTGTTATCGAGAGATTCCCGTTAAACGAGTACGTGCTTTAGAGGATTTATTGTATATCTTTTGAACATGCTTTCTATAATGACAATGCAATGAAAATTAGCATATATCTATGCACGTGCTAATTATATTCACTTAAACATATATAGTTAAAAAAATTAGATGTCCACGACCATTGCACAAATGGAAGATATATATTTAGGCCCTCATTACATAGGCTTGATCTGACTGGCAGGAGCTTCGTAATAACGTCTTTTAAAATATACAACATGCTGCCAAATGAACTGAGAGAAATTAAGGGTGAAGATTTCCAAAAATGTTTTAAAAAATAATTTGTAAAAAAATTTATTGTGTGGATGAATTTTTAGAGAAAGAAATTGCTAATGGTAAATATGTATGTACGTAGATGTATCCAGATGTAACCACTTGTAATTTAGATTTTTAATTTGTGTTATTATGTATTAACTACGACGTATCCTATACATACTTTGTATGTCATTGGACAAATTAAAAAAATATTATCCCTCTTCCAATTATCACGTGAGTTCGTTCTATTTATTTATTTAACGATCAAGGTGCCCTATCAAGAATATAAAATGTTATAAAAATAAGATACAAAAATACAATATAAAAACTAATATCACAAGATAGCCATAAAAGTCACACCGATTCAATATAAAAACAAACATTATATATCATAGAATATTTACATTTCTTTTCAAAAAATAAATGAATTGCTGCAATGACAAGAAATAGATATCTATTGAATATGGGAGGAAATTAGCTCTCCTCATCATTCTTGCACTAGGACCACTAAAAAGTTAAGATTAAATAAATTTGTTTTTCTGGTTTTACAAAATGGAACATTGGAATTAAAAGTTTGCAAGATATTACAGAATGGATTAATCTTTAAAGAAACAATAATACATGAAGGTTTCTACGTTGAAGAAGGGTTGGATGCCCTAATTTATACATTATCTTGGAATATGGAATATTATCAGTTGGAAAGAGTAGTTTAATTGCAATCAAACGGACAAACCTTTTTTGAATAATTTCTAATTTAGCTTGATAGGTTGCCTGATTGGGAGACCATATACATGAAGCATATTCTAAGGTGGGATGAACAAAGGAACAAAACAGATGCTTTAGAGCATGAATATTTTGGAAGTCGATGGTGCTTCTATGTAGAAAACCTAACATTTTAAAGTATAACAAAATCAATATGCAAGGAGAAATTCAGTTTATAATCAAAATATACACCTAGGTCTTTTCTCACAGACACTCTTTCAGTATTTTTAGAATCAATGTAGTAATCAACATGTATAGGTTTATGTAACCTACTAAATGATATGACATAACATTTGTCAATATTTAAATCCATGAGATTATTGGTACAACAACCATTAAGTTTAATAAGCTGAGTTTGGAGAAAGTGACAGTCCTCAATAGAGTAAATTGTATGAAATAATTTTAAATCATCTGCAAATAGAAGGAAGTTATTAGGTTTGATAACATCAGCAATATCATTTATAAAAAAATAAAATGAGCAATGGACCCAGATGAGATCCTTCGGGATCCCCAGACAAGGCCAGATATTCATAGGAAAGATGTGATTTAATTTTGACAACTTGTTTACGATTAGTTAAGTCACGATGAAAACAATCTAACAGTACACCTCCAAAACCTATCTACCTAGTAAGTAGTACTTAGTATAGCTAACTTAGTACACAGAATTTCATGATTAACCCTGTCAAAAGCCTTGCTAAAATCAGTATAAACAACATCAATTTGTTTACCTTGCTGAAAAGCACCATGACAAATAGACTGGAAAGATTAGGTTAGCAACAGTAGAGCTGCCTTTTATAAATCCATGCTATTCCGTAAAATATAACTGGATTAAGTAGGGGAGATAAATCGTCATAAACTTGATTTGTTGCCTGATTTATATACTGGTACAATATGGCTTGTCATAAATCAATCAGGAAATATTCCAGTAGATAAGGATATGTTGAATAAAATGTATAAAGGATAAGCTAGTAATATCCTACACCTTTGTAATATCAGAGTTGGAATGCCATCAGGGCCAGGACCTTTGTTGACATCTAAATTTTCAAGTTTTTGAAGAATATTATCATAAGCAATCCCACAATGGGAGCTTTGGATAGGAAAATGTACAGATGATAAATTATCAGTATTGGAGTAATTAGGACAATCAGTATATACAGAGGAAAAATAACTAGCAAACATTGTTGGCAATATCTACAGAGTTATCAGCAAGTTTAATATTGTAGGAGAGTACATCAGGTAAATAATTTGTCTTCCTTAAAGAGTTAACATAATTCCAAAATGACTTAATGTTATTTGGTATAGACAGTTCAACAGAAAGCATATAAGTTTTGTAACACTGTCTAGTACACCTTACCTTACACAGGTAATAGCTCTTATTTTACGAAAGTCCTCATGATCAATCACAGATAAGGAAGACTTAAACTTCTTACACAAGAGTTTCTTCTGGGTTATTAGGCGACGCAGTTCGAGCGTAAACCATTTAGGATACTTAGAATTGTGGAATATTTTTAGTAGGGGTATACAGATTAACTGTGTTATGCTATAAATCTTAAACAGTAACTTTGAAATGATCTCTAAATGTTTGTGTATAAGATAACTGACACCATAAATTGAATATGAAAACAGTGAATACTCACTAAATGCAATTTTCTCCTTTTCTTCCAGCTGTAAGAAGTCTTTCGGACTCAATCCTATGCAAACTTCCTCCCAGGCATTCCTCGTCGCATTCCTGTCTTTGTATCCTTCTTCGGACTTGTCCCACAGTACAGGTCTACTTTTAACGAGTCCTATTAAGATTTCCGGGTCAATCTCTAAATAATCCATTTTACACATCAACGACAAAATATCCAATGAAAGGCAAAGGCGAAAAGAGCGGTTGATTATAAGCAGTATTTGTAGACGCGCTGGAATGATGATATACTGCTCATTACAGAAGAAATCTTTTTATGAAATTAAAAGTAGATAGGAATTACAGAAAACTTTTGCGCCTACATTGCCCGAACAGGCTTTAATCCATGTTTCCACGGTCCTCTTCAACTGACAACTAACGAGAAGTGAAGCAGTAACGGTAGTAAACGACCTCTCTCGAAGCGAAACATGTTCGATAGGTCGGACTGGGTCGGACAGAGGCGGTCGAGTCCCTTGCGCGGGCAGAGTTCGAAATGTCATTTTATGAAATTGCGTTCAAATAATGCAGTTCATAAAAATTTATCCCGAAGAAGTGTCTGTGAAATATAAACTATCCATCTTCTCATGTTGTATCAAAATATTGTCCTTTTTATCTATTGCCGTACCTAGATAGGCTTTTGAAAGAAGTAATAAGCGAGTAACTTTAAACCTAATTGACAAAAAATTCTCATATATCTAAATTATCTAACGTAAGGTTACCTATGAGAATCATTTTGCGACTCTTTATTCATCTGAACCTGAGGATGAGACAATGCCGTGTGATAGGCATGAGTCATGCACGACTCAACAATAGTGTGATTGCTGGTCGTGAACTTGACTCCGTGAGAACCCGGGGAAGGGAACGATTCTTTTCATTTTCTAATTGATAATGAATTTAGTTTGCTCTTTCGCCTTTCTGAAAATATCGGAAAGAAGAATTCTCCAGTATGGAAATAATCTAAGATGATAATTTATGGTACATAAATGGTGAGGCGTTAAATATCACGCAAGGTAGTGTGCTTTCTTTTTTAGTGAAGCAGAAATATTTATTTATTTATTCAACAGGATGTACCCTTTTGTTACAAAAATGTCACAGCACCAATATCACATAGCAGAATTTAAAAGTATAAAATACATTAAACAATAGGATTTTATAAGTATAAAATATCACAAATATGGAAATTAATATTACAAATTATTCGATTTTAAGCATAAATATCACTACCATCATTATAAATAAAATTTACGTATAAGATGTTACAAATAATAAACATAAACAGCATTTGTGAAGAAAATAATTATTCAAAGCTTTTATGAAAAATAATAGAAACAGAATGCCAAATAAATTTTAACATATATTACCTATCTATTAAATATAGATGCTTCTCCGGATTTATTCAAGGATATAGATAGATAGATAGATAGGATAATAATTCACAGCCTAAACTAGAAGCGTCATCGACTTGAAATTTTTACGACGTATTGGCCATAACGTATAACCTCCAGGAAAAAGCCGATTTTGAACCTCAGTGTCATGGGTTCGATTCCAGAGGGCCCTAAAGTCGCGATTTTCCCCATAAGAATACATGGCGGGGATTTTCGAAAATTTTTTTGAGGCACTTCCCGGAAAAGGAGAGAGTTGAAATTCGAGGGATCGCTAGAAGCCATGCATATCCAACGAAAATCAAAAAGACATCGCCGAATATGGTCCATGGTTCGATGCTAGGTCGGCGCAAAAATCGGCCGTTTAAAATGCATTGTGGCGAATTTGAAGATTTTTTTTGGATCCTTTCCCTATAACATGGATACTTGAAACTCGGCACGTGGATATATGTGTTGAATACATTTCATAATTAAATTTTACATTTTCGCTGATGGTCCTTGGTTCGATCCCAGAGGGCCATTTGCACTTCTCAATGCATTTCTTACGGAGGTGTCTCTGCAATCAGAAGTTGATCCGATTTTTAGGCATTATTTTGAAAACTTTCCCAATAACATAGAAGCTTGAAATTCGGCAACTAGATAGAGATCATTAAAAACTTTCAGAAACATGTTTTAGATTTACAAGATCGTCCTTGGTTCGAATCCAGAGTAACATTTACTTTCGTCAAAAATAGAACGTCGTTTGAGGCAGTTGCAGCCAATATTTCTGCCTAAAATTTCACACATAGTTAGAGATGGTGATCTTCTATTGTGCTGCATAGTATGTTTACCAGGAAGACCTGGGTTCGATGCCTTTCGATTAAATTTTAGCGAATTTTAAGATTATTTTCAATCCTTTTTTTTTTCTTTTGAGGACCGTCCCGATATGATGCCGATATGAAATTAGTGTTGTCGATCTGCTTGTAGTATGCAAGCAACATTTTACTCGTATAAAAAATACATATGAATGATACAATAACATATTTTATGTATAATTTGCATAATTAATTACATACTATGTATTATTACATTTAAGTGATTAATATTTTTTTAAAATTATATTTAGTATTCAATGGGGCTTAAATTTTTAATTGTATGTAAACTAGTGTATATGTCTTTATTTTTAAGGTGAATATTTGCTAATCGATGAAGCCTATTGAGAGGTGCATTATAAGAGTAATTAGTTTTCAAAACAGGTATGGCGAATAGGTCTTGACCTCTAGTAACTTGCGATGGCACACAGAGTTTAATATGTTCCAACATTGATGGACAGTCTATTATATGTGGAGTAGGTTGTGCAAAAATTTTAAGCCGAAAAATATACTGTGATGATGAAGAGGAAAAAGTCTTAGCTCTTGTTGTTTAACTTCATATGATATATTTTGTACATCATTACCCTGCTTATAGTTAATAAGTCTAAGAAATTTATGTTGTACTCTTTCAATTAATTTAGAATGTTTAGTATAATATGGGGACCAGATTGTGGATGCATATTCAAGGAAAGGTCTCACAATAGTACAGTACAATACTTTTAAGGCTATTATGTTATTCATACTTTTAGTATGCATGGTAATGAATCCTAGCATCTTCAAGGCTTTATTGCTAACAAAGTGAAAATGTGCATTAAAATTGAGGAATGAATCTAATAGTACACCAAGATCTTGGATTATTAATTCCCGAACAAGTATGTTACCACTGATACTGCATGGATAATTTGTTGGCTTATTTGATTTTGTAAAGGATACAACTTTGCATTTATTTGTATTTAAGAACATGAGATTATTTGAGCACCATGTCTGTAATTCTAGTAAGCTATTTTGCAAGGCAACAAAGTCCATCCCACAATTTATTTCTTTAAAGATTTTTAAATCATCAGCAAAGAAAAGTACATTAACATTTGTAAGATTGAAAGTCATTTACAAATAAATTGAATAAAATTGGACCAAGGTGAGATCCTTGTGTGGAGTAAAAAGGGAGAGAAATAGTTTTTTTTTACTTTTACTGCTTGTTCCCTGCCAGTTAAGTAACTTGATAACCAATCTAGAAATTTTCCTCTGACTCCCATGATTTGTTGTTTCTTGACCAGTAAGCAGTGGTTAACCTTGTCAAATGCCTTTTCAAAGTCAGTATAGACTGAGTCAAACTGATTATTATTTTTAAATGACTTGTAAATCTGTTCAGTGTAGACCATTAAGTTGGTGGTAGTAGATTTTCTTCAACAAAAACCATACTGTTGTGGACAAATAATACTATTCAGTTGTGGTGATATTAAGTATAAAACACGTTTATCAAATAACTTGGCTAATGAGGACTGTATGACAATAGGTCTGTAATTTTTAATGTTCGATTTGTCACCTTTTTTAAATATTGGTGCTGCATAACTCATTTTCCATCTGTTTGGGAAAATTCCAGAGGAAAGAGAATTATTGAACAAGATAAATAAAGGTAGAATAATGCTCTCAGCACATGATTTGATTAATATGGGAGGAAAATTATCTGGTCCAGGGCCTTTGTTAGTTGCCATTTCAAAAACTGCCTTCATAATGCTGGCTACACTAATATTTAATTAATTCATATTAACAGAAGTATCATAGTTAACATTAGTATCTACATTGTTTGAATCCTCAACTTTGGGAATATATAATTCAATCCCCTGGTAGAGAACTTCATAAAATGAACATGTGGCTTCATTTACACTTAGGTTGTTTAGCATACACCAATTATATGTAAATATGATAACTAATATGTTATATGTAAATATGATAACTAAAGATTAAATCTGTCGATCAAACGCAATTAAGTAGGGATGATGATAAAGATTTTCTTTTCTTGCCTATTATCCTTTACTGCCGTTCAAAGCATGCGTTCTTTAGAAATAAAATATCCTTTTTTTAAATAAATAGTTAAATTCTACAATCCGTAATTTTTTACAGAGATTTTATTGTGTCTCAGCTCACTGGTGCACGAATCAGATGGCGGCCGCTGGACCCGTATTGACCCACCGACCTCCACCACCCTCGTGAGGGTTTTCTCCTTTCCCGCACGAACGCCGTAGGCGTGAGTTCACAGGCCCACGCTCCGCTGAAGCTGGCCAGGCCGAATTAGTACAGCTTTCGGCCGTCATACCATTTACTGTTCCGGCGGGACCGTTTGATTTCCAGTAGCCGCCATCACACCTAGCACGACGTTGAGCCGAGGAAATAAGTACATACATATCTACCATTTCCTTATCGAAGCGAAAAATTTGACACTAAGAGAACGGAGTTGATCATTTGACCACTTTTCAGCGTTCTGCTTCAAATTTTTTTAAGCTAAAAATTTTTTTGTGCTTTGACTTAGACTTTGTGCGATACCATCCCAAATTTAAAGTGAACGAATTGAAATTTTGCTAACATTAATGTGGTAATTTTTGTCATATCTACACGACAGCTGGTAGTCATTTGACCACTTTTTCTTAATTAAGTAATTTCTGCAGATACTTTTAATTAAATAATTTATTATATTAATAACCGTATAAATGATGTTTCCAAGGAACTTGACTAGAGCGTGATTATTGTTCAAAGTCCTAAGGTAAGGATTATAAAATTTTTCAATTCAAAGGGATTAGGTTAGTAAGAGGGACTAGGATAGTAGGTTTTGAAAGGACCTATGAAAGCGACGTCAAGCGGTTGTATTTTTTGAAGTGGAATGAGGCAAGCGAGCAATGGAGATTCAATAAAAGCAGTCCAAACATGTAGAGTAGTTACTTGAATACTTAAAAGGGTTCCCAATAAGTTAGGCTCCTATTATCACCCCCGAGACGATATTGGGAGCAAAGCGCATTGACCACCGATGGCCACCATCATCGACAAGCAGACAGCAAAAATTAAATTTCACTTGCTCAGCGTGAAAATAGACACTGTAGGTGTAATACAACTGTGAAGAGATCAGAAAATACTTACGGTTTTGG
This sequence comes from Sympetrum striolatum, assembly GCA_947579665.1. Classification (NCBI taxonomy): domain Eukaryota; kingdom Metazoa; phylum Arthropoda; class Insecta; order Odonata; family Libellulidae; genus Sympetrum; species Sympetrum striolatum. Next base: position 46,538,136 of record OX388345.1, on the reverse strand, counting down.
TCCAAATACAGCTCCAAACGCAGATCGAAAGATATCTTCAGCTTTCAAATTAACAATTTTCTATATAACTGGCGTGCACCTTACTGTATTACCACACCAACAACACTAGCCTAGTCCCGACAAATGACACCACCTACTTACGACATACTCTGGTGGACGATATTAGGGGCGGGGACGATAATTGGGCCCCCTTACTTTATACACTGAAAATAATTAGCTCTTCGAAATGACCACTTCCCGTCCTTCTACGTAGAGCGAAACTCTCGTCCTTCTAGTGTAAAGATATTTTACATTATAAATCCATTTCCAGATTGAAAATCTGATGATCCATTCATAAATGAGAAGTATAGCAAAAATTCGGGAAAGGGAGTAGTTAGTTTATAGTAAATTTCACTTATTTTGACGATAACCCGGGGAGAATTCGTGAAGAAAATTTTCAAGCACGATTCACCTCAACCGATAGGGTTGATCATTGATGTCGAAATTGTATTACAGCAACTGGTTAAGTCACACTTTTGATATCGACATTGGGTGATATCAACTCGTTAAGTATTTATAAAGGTTTTCTGATAATTCTGAAATGTGATGCAACTTTTATGGAGGTTAAGTCGACGTAGATAGTGATCTAACAATTTCGGTCAACTTAGAATACACATGGGGAAGTAATATACTAAAAAATTAAACCGGTGTGTCCTTCTCATTGGATGTGATATCTCACTTTATAGGGAAAGTCGATTTATTTTCTAAGAATTAAAAAAATTTCACCACTACTTACGTCGAGGTAGAAACCCGCAGTCGATTCCTCCAATTCTTACCTGTTTGTTGGTAGTTTTCTTCCTCCACTAAGCTCCAAAAATCGGCTGCAATTACCATCTTAAACATCGCCTAGTAGGCAATAAATACATTTCTGAGTATACGATTCATCATTACTCAACGTGGGAACAATACTTACACAAATTACACGTCTCTCGATACTTCAGGCGATGAATGAACTTTTTCGCCTTCCAAATTTGTTCTTGGAATGGAGTTCGTCCAAGACCATCCTTTCTTTCCCGTTCGACAAACTCGCCTTCATTTTCCAACTTCCACAACAATCGAAAACATCGCACTTACGAAAACATTCCACGATCAGTTCCTCCCCCCGTATGCGATTAGCAACTTTAACAAACAGAAAACGATGCGTAGTTGTTTCAAATAATCACATTCGGATATCATTCCCGAAAATTACTCAAAGAGGATTATTCAAACCCTCGGAAGAATAAAATCTCTGACTGTCAGAAACAGTAGCTAAACTTCTTCAAAGGAAAGACCTTCATTCAAAATTGAAAATTGATAATTTAATTAAAAATTCTTTATTTAGTCACTCAAATTTTCTGTCATGAGAAATTTGTTTTTTTCAAAGGTAACTATAGTCTCCAAGGGCATTTTTGCAATTTTCTCCTCGGGTCGCTAAAACCAATATTTCTCAGATGCATGCCGTAAACGTACTCAACATCGGTAACAGACAAACATCGAAAATTTTCCACAAAATCTGGTTTTTCATACAAATGATTTGGTCACTTTACTTATAAACCAAGCTTCAAATTAAATTCCAAAAAAAATTAACTTTTCACAGAAACAGCAACTTATCAAGCACAATCATCCTAATCAATTAACATTAACAATAACAAGGTAGATAATAAGGGTTACATGAAATAATTAAAAATTCAATCATTCTGTCAGAGATAAGTTTTAAACATCCTTTTGTTTCTACATTTTAGAAACACTATAATACATGTTTTAAGACCCCTTCATAAAGGATCACATCAAACTTCATCACTTGTATCCACAGGAGGCCACTGCATTTCCTCTACAAAAACTTACAACATAGCACATTATCTACAAATGTTTCTTTTTTTGTTTTAAATAGGAAAATTACAAGAATTGTGACACCAATACTATGGTACAAGCTTTTTTTTACGTTGATTGGGAAGAGTTGTTGAGGGTTAGCGAAGATAAGGAATCTAATTCCTGAAAATACTGAGGTCCCAACAACGCTTGTATTCACAATTGTTAATAATAAGCATGTTTTTGTTCTGCATATGTATATCAAGAGAATTATGAATTACATGATTTCCTTACATGCTTAGGTTTGTATATTGTTTTCGAATGAATGTGAATATGTCTAGTTGTTCTTTGCATTGCCATCACATCAGCATTCACGCGATGGAACACAGCCATTTGAAGTAGTGCTTACAAATTGTCCACACACAGGCAAACTTGCCCATTGCCTCTGTAACTCACTTGGCAGGTTGAGCGTTAAACGTAGTCCAGGAAGAAGGAATACACATGGCAAGTCCTCATAAAAAGAAGAGCCATCGTCATTCTGTCACTCTCTCAGTCATTTCTCAAAGCACCTGCCATGTTATCAAAGACCACGGCACCTAAATCAGAAGCATCTAAAAACAGTTTCACACACTTTCAGTTTCATCATTTTTATACAAAGGCATATGCGTCAGTGTCACTCACTTTTATCTTCTCTCAACTGTTTCAACTCTTTCGCTCTCGCAATTCGCTTTAAATTATTCACACTGAAAGACACGTGTATAAAGACAAATAAAAAAGAGTCTGGTCAAAATATATTATGAGATTGCTCACTCATGGAGGAGGAATCGAGTCGATGGGTCGCTCTCCATTTCTGCTGGCCACCGAATGCAGGCCATCTTGGTCCTGTCGGATAGGCATGGCCAAAGGATAAGACGGCGCAAGGTATCTGTCACCCGTGGGGTACTATCTGGATTGAGGAGACTCTTCTTTTTTGTGATGCTCCGAAGGCATGCCATCCATCCCACCTCTTGGGGGTACCCCACACGCCAGCTTGTGTGCTGCACTACCCGAACTTCCCATGCCCACTGGGCTTCTTCCAACGATGTGGTTGCTTCCAAGGGAGTGGTGACCCATCCCTAATGGACTGGATCCACCAGGACCAAGCCCCATGTGCCCTCCTCCTGCTCCCCCTTTACCTCTTGGCACAGATGGAGGAGGCACGGCTACTGGAACTCCCGGATGCCCAGTGTTTGGTGGTTGTTGCATATGATGAGCAGAGGGTGGGAGGTGGTGGTGTTGGAACAGTCCAGCTGCTGCAGCTGCAGCAGCTAGTTGCTCTTCCCTTTCCCGGTACAGAGCTGAGATAGGATTGAAGCGTAATAATGGGTCAAATCTGTGATAGGGGTCCCTGAAGGGATCTGTAGGAGGTCCGGCTCCATGGGGCCAACCTGCAGCCACTGCGGCTGCTGCAGCTGCTGCCACTGCGTAATGAGACGACGTAGGAGGTGGGGGTCCTAACACTCTACTCCTATCCAAAAGGGATGAGACAGTAGTCGGAGGAGGGAGTGGAGGTGCAGATTGTCGCGGGTAAGGGATGCGAGAGGATTCTCTCGCTACCGAAGCAGGCACTGCACCTGGTGGGGGAGGTCCCCCCACAACAACAATGTCCTCCTCTTTGGGGATCTTGGGCTCCTCTTTAACTTTCACATCTGGAGATGCCTTGGTGCGTCCATCAGGTCCAACGTCACCATTGGTGACCGGAGCACCACGCATGGGCGATCTATCCCTGATTCCATCTATCACCGGCTTCCCTCCCATGATCCCTGCTGCAGATTCTATACTGTGCTGGTGGTGAATTCTCTCCCTCCGTTCCCTCTCCCGCTCCCTCTCTCTCTCACGCTCTCTTTCCTTTTCTCTTTCCTTTTCCCTTTCCCTCTCTCTTTCTCGTTCCCTCTCCCGTGCGAGCTCACGCTGTTCTTTCTCCCGCTCCCTCTCCCTCCTCGTCTTGTCTTCTTGCTCTCTCCTCTCTCTCTCCCGCTCCCGGTGCTCTCTTTCCCGATGCTCTCTCTCCCGGTGCTCCCGCTCACGATGCTCTCTGTCTCGATGCTCCCGCTCACGCTCTCGGTGTTCCCTTTCTCTGTGTTCTCTGTCCATTTCCCTCCTTTCCAAAGAAGAGGGAGCTCCCGGGTCGGGCTTTAGACCCCACCCAGCACCAGGTGGAAATCCAGGAGGAGTGCGGTGAAGCCTGAGGAGAATAAAAAAAAAGGCAATAAGATATCTGAACAATGCAGATTCAGGAATAATACCATGACACTTATTAGCTTGTGAAAAATCTAAGGCAACCAAAATTTTACTAAATCACCTTATTTTAAAGACGGGTCATGTCATCCTTAAAATAAAGTGGTATAGTTTAAGTTTGGTTTCTATAGATTTTTTACGAGATATCTGCATGTAAAATTGTGATGATGGCGATAAATTTAGAAAATGACAGGAACCTCTAAAAAACAGACAATTTTATTCTTGCCTACATGGATGAGCATCCATAAAAGTTTAATGAGATACTTTTGTCATTCCTCATCATGGTCTACTTATTAAGGATAGCATTCATGATATTACTGCTTCAGTAGGAAGAATAAACACAGATTCAAATATAAAAATCTAGAGATATTTCCTGCCTGATATGAAATAGAAAAACAATTATAAAAATTGATATTGATATTAGTGTATCTAATATTGGTGTAAAAATTATTGAATTGTAAGCCTTTGTTAAAACTATTGCATGAAAGCGTTTACATCATCCTCACTGCTTACAATAATCAACAGCAACAATTTTATGTTCAAATATAATATGTAACACCTTCCAAAATACTTAATGATGTTATTTTGTAATATAAAAATACAGCATTTAAGGAAGTACCCCAAGCACTGAGCAAGTTATTTTATTAAACATTAAAATTTATATCTTGTACACCACTATAGAGCAAACTACTTAAGAGGGGATAAAAGCAAAATCTATAGGAGATACCATAGGAGATGCTTTTTCAAAAATTTAGTGTTTACAGGAGATGGTGTTTAAAAACTGAGCTATCGTGGTAGTAAGGATAAAGTGAAAACAACAAAAGGTTTTTAATGTTTTTCAAATTAAAATAACAGTTTTCTTTTTATTATTTTCAAAGTATAAATATGAGGTAGTCTACAAACCTCTCAAAAACATAGCTCTCACTACTATCAAATGAGTATTCCAACGTGTAGAGTAGAGGTCTGCATGGGCCGGGCTCGGGCCGGGTATGCAGGCAGTCTATCGGGCTCGGCCCGGGCCTGGGCCCATGAATAAATTTCCATAGCGTTTGCACGTAAATCTCATTTTTATCGCATGCAGGGTTTGTTTCTTTCGCAAAATTAAATTAGTAAAAGAAGTCGTACGAAGTCTCGACAAGTACCAAAGGAAAAGGAAATTGAATGAATACTTTTATTTCAGTCGTGGAATATTGCTTTTTATTTGAATTGAAAACATTCCGGGAAAGTTTGAGGTTTTAGACAAAAAATTTCTCATGGAAAACCAAAGTGATTGTTAAATCAATAGTTAAAGTTTTCACCATTAGAGTAGATAGTACAGATCAACCAGATAGATGGGAGAAAAATATATTAATGCGTCATTAGCAACCTAACCTTATTTATAGCAACGTATACTTCTAATATTGGAATTTTAGTTAATGAGTAGAAACTATTAACCGAAATGCTTCTACTAGGCATTTAATCATTCAGATAAGTGTTTATTATGTAAGTAGCATATGACGGAGTCTTTGTGCGACCGCCAGCCTTATCATACAATGTAAATTACTACAATGTAACAATAATAATAATGCCGTCTTTTATCTTTTAAGGGCGAATTTTAGCCAATTAAGGCTATTCTTCCAATTAACCCCTTTTAATTAATTTTATTCCTTTTTTGCATTTTTATGAGTATCTCTCCCTCTTTCTCACACACACACTACATACACAGACAACCATTCCCTAACCGGAAAAATCCGATTAGCCGGGATTCGCGAAATTGCTGAAGAAGTGAAATAAATGTACTGTTTCTACGTTCGGGCCGGGCCGGGCTCGGGCTCAACAACGGACGGGCCGGGCCGGGCTTGGGTTGAAATTTTCGGCCCATGCAGACCTCTAGTGTAGAGGGACAATACAATGTTGACGCTTACCTGCTCCACTGATCGTGAACTGGCGACGACAAAGGTGGCAGTCCGAGGGAAGCCAAACCAGCATAAGATGAAGGGGAGGATGAAGCAGGGACTACTCCAAATCCTGCAGCGCCAGGATATCTTCCAAACGGTGACCCCGCACAACCTGCAGCAGCTGCTGCTGCGGCTGCACTGGCGGCAGAGGCAGCTGCACCACCTGGTGGTGGTGGTACCACACCAAGGTGGTGTCCGAGGAAGGATGTAGCATCAAAGGGATTGGGTTGGGGAGGTCTCGCTCCTGGACCACCCAAAAGGGCTGAGAAAGGACCAGCATTTGGGGGCAAGTCTGGGTGGTGGTGATGCGGCCGAGGAGGTGGCAATCCAGGGAATAAATGGTGGTGATGGTGATGATTGGGAGGTCTCAGAAGCTCGGCTGCGGCACTCGCTACGCTGCTCTTGCTGGATGCTGCGGCTGCAGAACCACTGGCACTTTTTGAGTCTGCCTGTTGTTTCTGTTGGTGGTGATATATTTCCCAGGCAATGCGCACATGCATTGCGTTCCAACGGCCAGTTTTCTGTAGAATAAAGGGGATGAAAAATCTGAGTAACTACACGAATGTTGAACTATTGCAATACAAAGAATTTAAATATAGTACAGACATGAGCTTGTGGATTGAGGATAAACTAGGCTTTAATTTTGTTCATCTAGTATCCTCGATAAACCACACAATAAAGGCAGCACTTAATAATGTAAACAATGCTTCAAAACCTAACCTCCATTAACCTTTCCTTAAACCTCAAGTCTCACCACTGATATTCATATCTTTTTCCTTCTTATTCATCAAATTTGCATTTAAAAATTCAGTAACTGATGACATAATTATGTGTGTAAATATTTTTATTAAAAGGATGATTCATAAGAAAATTAAACCGATTCTTTAATGAAATAGATTTAAAAAGGTAAGCAATCATTTTTTTTAATGCAAAACTTGGCTGAGTTAGGATTAAATTTTTTCTATCTACTTATAGCTGGCAATCATTTTTGTAATAATTAGAGTATGGTGAACTAATTTAAAAACTGATTATAGAAAATTGAATTACTTTATCTTTCACAAAATGCAATAATTTAAAAAAATAATGATATAATATTATTCAGTCTTAACTTTGACTGCTTGTGAGAATTTCCACTATCTGTAAAACATTAGCACCTATGTTTTTAAATTAAAATATACAGCAAAATGAAATATAATATTCTCAGAAAGCCATATCAATTATAAAGCTTGAAAATATCCAACAAGCTAGTTAATATATTACTGATGAAACTGCTTAGCTAATCTTTGAAGAAGTATATGTGTATGGATAGCTATAAAGACATTAAAATAAACCAAATTTTAATTCAAGGTCTAGTAAACATGGAGGAGGATATTTAACGCAATTGACTAGAAAGTAGCTTATACAAATACATGTTAACTTCTCTAAATTAATATTTTACATTGAAAAAATCCATGATTGTGACACTGCTTTTACTTCACTACTGCATTCCAATAAAGAAATAATTGAAATGCCACCTTTTGAATTATGAATTCTATGTGCACTTAAATGCAAGACTCAATGAGTAATTTGAATTTGATTCTTCAGGGTTAGTGTTTTTCCGAGATATTCTGGTTATTAGAATTTACTGCATAGGTCTTGGTTTGCGTGTGCCAAAATTATAAAAGCAAGGAACTTGTCTGTGCTATTTAGGGAAATACAGGAAATTTTCATAAAATTGCTTTCTTTTTTTTAGTTCTTACAATTTTAAAGATATGCTTGGATGCTTTATCTTAAATTATTTAAAGGTATTTTATGATACATGCATGGAATTGAGTAAAGAAGCCACAGCTATGGGGACAACTATGATTCATGTAAAAAAATTGTGCTAAGGGACCATGCACACCATAAGAAGCAAAGTACCTGAGAAAACCAGGTATTAAACCTCTAATATATTAGAAAAATATTAAACTGGGTGGGTAATTGTTCTATATAACACTAGGTTTAAAACGGAAAGGGATTGAGGGAAAGTTGTTCCAAATATTGTGTTGAGCATAGCTAAATATGTTGTTTCAATATTCAAAATATCCTTAAACCAATCTTTGAGGTATTACATCTAGTTTTGAGTTGGATTCCAATACCTCCCTCCTTAGTACAAATAATACTGCCCAACTTGAAGTAACACATCTGTCCCATGACCTTTTTTTCAAATGGACGACGAATGAAAAATCTTGATATACTTCACATCAATCCAAAGATCAAACACCCACAGAACTAATTCAAGGCATAAATATTAATGATTTTCATTCTACAGCTTTTGCCAAATAATATAGCAGGTCTTAAAAATCAATTACCAAAGCTAGTAAATCATTTTATCACTTGAGTCCCTCATCATGATGCCAATCTTAAACAGAATAACAAACCAAATAATTCACCATCAAACTCCCATTAGAGAAAGAGAAATGTATCCCTATGTTACAATGAAACTCTTGAAAGATACACAGAAATTTTCATTGATAAAACCAGAGCATTGAAGACTGGTATTTCTGAAATAGTCTCAACTACATTTGACCCATTGAGAGCAAAATGGAAGTGAATGCAATTACTTTGCATTGCAATTCTCACATTCCCATGAGACTGCAATGCAGTAGTTATCCATACAAACACATTAATTACATCTCACGAGCCAGTTCTCTTTGACTCCCATTAATTTACAAGCACAGGTGATGGCGGTAAATTAGCCATCACCTGTGCACATAATTCAACACATACAGGCAAAATGATAGTAAGACACCCTAAGCTATCTGACGCACATACCGATGATTTTTGTTTCGAAGTATCCCCCATCTGCTGAGCACAAGGAAGGAGCAGGGTTTCATGGGAAAAAAAGAGATTAAGTGTTAATAACAGCTAAAGCACAGGGTATTACAAACAAGTCATGAAACATGCACACAGGAAATAAAATAAAAAATTCCCAATAAGCAAATCATATTAAAAGTTGCACACCCATTCAGGCGGTTAATTGCCAAAGCATTGAACCATTACCTCATTATAAGTAACACAATGACAACGTTAAAAGATGAAGAATAAAAATTTTCTGCTGATTCACGCAATTTCTTGTATTTACCTGAGAGCTACTGATAAAAGAAAAAACTTAACTCAGATACGAAAAATGAAATTTCCAATTTAAATACTTTTGATTAACAGTTTAGATTTAAAATCAATTATTATTGGATTATTTAGTTATGAGATTATTTAAGCCGCAGTAAAAATATTTATATTTAGAAATAAAATATGAAAATTATAAAAATAATATTCATTTGAATGCCAACATTTAAATTTTATTATAAATTGTAAACCAAATATACTTTTATAACATAATATTATCAAATAAATATTTTTATTATATATAAATTTAGAGTTTAGAATTGATGGAGATAATTTTTTTCTATGACTAAGTTGAGTATCATTTATACAGTATATTTTATGGTTTGAGCAGCAAGTTTAGTTATTTAAGATTGACTTTATGTAAATTTAAGAGATATTAGAGATGTAATCAGAGCTAATTTTTCTATAGCTATAACAATAAAGATGAAATAAAAAAGAGAAAAATTTGAAAATACCAAGTAAGCATCTATATACTCCCCCTTCTTGCTGTAACACTTTCATTGATTTGATAAACATTTTCATAGAGAATTCATAGTCATGCAAAATATTCTTCAATGCGACTTCAGACTGCTAAGAGTGATTTTGAATTTCAGATAACTTTTCAAACAAACACACTACTGACAGTGCTTCAAAAACAAGGCAGATAACATTCCAATCTGTTTAAGATCATCTTCTGAGAAATTGCCCCAAAAAAGATAATTTACAAAAAACCTCACAAAATTGGCAAGACTGCCTTTTTCAAGTTTCACAAAGAACAATTTTCCTCCAGAACCAAAGGCATTGCGCATTATCATCATCAACCCATGTAACAGCAAGAGTCAAAGCTTTTATTATTATAACCAAGTTTAAAAATTTGGAAATAGGTTGCTTGGAAAAGGGCAAGGGTACCATAAAATGTATGTTACATCAAACCCTTGTTTGACTATCCTACAAGCAGCAAAATCAGATGACAGAACCTCTCTTTAGTTTTAGGGTTAACTAGGGGCAGCTATTAATAGGCAGGGGTCATGCTTGTTCCAATGCCTTTATCGTGGCAAAGAAGTGCAAGCATAGAAAGAGGCAAGCACACCTAGGGATGTAAAGGGTATAAAAATGCAACCTAGAGACTGATGATGGAACAGAGCTCACTGGCTGAGCCTGATGGAACAAAATACATGAGGCAAAAGAGGTCTTACCTTGGGAGTGAAAGGTGTCAGGTGATTCGGGGGAACGAATGATGTCGAGGCCCCGAGAGTTGGATGAAGGAGGCTGGGGGAAAAGCCTGGATAAGCTAGGCCCAGATTCTGACGATAGAAAGGTGAATCTACGCTGCCCATCTTTGGGATATCCTTGAACTGAAGCAAAAATAATTTTTCAGAATTATTTCATCTTAACATACGTAAATATTGAAAATATATAACATTAGCTGAAATCGTAAATATTGAAAATATATAACATTAGCTGAAATCGTAAATATTGAAAATATATAACATTAGCTGAAATCGTAAATATTGAAAATATATAACATTAGCTGAAATCGTAATATTGAAAATATATAACATTAGCTGAAATCGTAAATATTGAAAATATATAACATTAGCTGAAATCATGATAAAAATACAGATATTCATGGTACATGTTTAATCTAAGAGCTAATAACAATAGATACATTATTACATTACATAATTATGCAACAGAGTATAGCAGAAATGAGAAAGAGAAAATTTTAACTGTTATATCATGAGAATTAATGACAATAGTGCTCTTATTGTTAGTAATAGAGTACTTTACAGCTTGGTTATTACCTAGCATTGAAATGAATAAAATTTTACCAATTTTCAACATTTTATAACAATACATACTCTGCAGCAGAAAAACATAATTGAAATTTAGAAAGAATGGCTAGCAAATCCATATCAAGAATGAGAAATTAAATGAATATGTAATGGAATATTAATTAACTGCTAGTTCCAACTTTGATTTATTACTCGGTTACATGATAAAAAACTGGATTAAAATTAAAATTATTCAACATAGAAATAAATACATAGGTTTTCAAATAATGAATGAAAATAGATTTAAATAAATTTTATACTGGTTTACTAAGACTGATTAAAGTGAAAAATGAATGATTAAAAGTGTAAATTCCTATTTTAAAGTTGGCCAATAATATAACAATTCTTCAAATATTCTCAAAAATATTAACATTTACTCAATTAAGACACTGATTTGACAAATATAAAAATTCCTTAACCTTTAAAAATTACTACATGTCGTAGCTATTTGAGTAATGCATAAAAAGCGATCTGGACTCACCAGTGGTGGGGGAAACAATGAAGACCCGGAATGGGGAGTCTGCATGGCCCCTAGATGATGGTGTGGAGGGTGCGTAGGTGGGGGAGGAGGAGGGGGAGGAGGGAGCAGAGCCGTGGCTGTATGCTGATGAACATGAGTATGCTGGTGCTGGTGATGGTGCATCTCGGTGCGTAGGTATGGTGAAGGAGGCACCACAGCACCTCCGCCTGCACCAGCCATACTTCTCTCTTGGGATGCAAGGAATCTTGAGTCCAGCTCTCGCCTCAGAAGATCAGCTTGGTCTGCAAAAGAGAACAATCCATGTTCAAATCAATCCCAAATATATTTAAGAATACATCACAAAAAAATTGGGTTGAGTCTCATTTCATTATGTGGAACAACAGTGAAGATACCTCTGTCATAACAATGGCAACATCAAAAAATAAGAAAAGTTTTTAGGTCACCCAAGTATTTAAGTTTTGGCTGTGAATTTGCAGTACTCTATATCTAACAGTTTAACAAGAAGGAATTATTTACTGAAATATCAGAAATTGAAGTGCGAATTTTGCAATATATCATAAATTAAAAATATTGACATATTTCATTGTAGTTTAAATGCAATTAAAAATATAAGTCCTTTAGGATGTTGGTTGTAAGATTCATCATAGTAACTTTAAAGTAAATATAGGTATAACACAGTGTATAATTATATTGTATTGTATTTTATATTGTATTGTATTTTATATTGTATTGTATTTTATATTATAATTTCTGATGTTATTTTTAATGTTTTGTGATACCATTTAGTGCTACATAATTTTTACTTCGTAACAAAATAACCTTTAATCAAATAAATACAGAAATAATTTAATTAATTAATTAATTCAATCATAATCATAGAAAAAATATAAGCCTTTACAATTGAGTATATTGATGAAAGGCTGAAATCTAACTATTCCTCTGACAGGTTTCCAAGATATTTAATTTAGCGTTTACACAAGGATAGTTTCTAAATGTTTATTAATAATACTGCTGCGTGGCATCAAGCAAAGAGTGAAAATCAAACCTTTTCTATAAAATACAATGATGTTACAATAACAAAAATTTGGAAATTTCAAGGCAATTAATTCTCATCAGTATATACTTACTTGACTGGAAGAGGGACTCCGCAGAAAATGGTGTTGCACCAGCACTGGGCAATGGTAAGGGAGGAGGGGGCACTCCGGCAGCTCCAGGCAATGGACTGGATCCAGCCCCTACTGGAGGAAGGGCATGGGGGGCAAACATGGCTGCAGCTGCTGCAGCAGCAGAATGGGAGGACGGTGCTGGAGACGCTCTTGGTGCCCCACTGGGGTGGCCCGGTGGCGCTCCTGCACTGCTGCGACCGCTACTGACCCCAGAAGATTGTGGGGCGAACGGGGAGTGAGAGGCGTGGTGGGAGGTGGCATGAGAATGGGAGCCATGGTGAGGCGATGCATGATGAGAAGGGGCAGACGTAGGCGGCGGCGTGGGCCGAGGACCTGACGTTGCTGGGGAGAGGGCAGGGCCTCCTATGTTGCCCAGAGGACCACTTGGTGAACTGAAATGAGATGAAATACATTAATTAAATTAAATGCAAAGGAAGAAACATCAATTTTAAAATATTATTTTCTGCAAAAACGAGCATCTATATTTATTTAACCCTTTTGGTGGGGTTAGGCCAGTAAGACCTCTCTATCACCAAACCTTTACAGATATTATATAAAATGTATAAAATTAATTCAAATTATTATCTAAAATAACTCGTGGCTAGAAAAATAATCTAAATGCAGACAAGACAGACAAAAATAAAAGTATACACTTTTAAAAACAAGAGCATACACAGTTTCATACTAATGCTATATGTACTTGAACACGAAGAAAAATTATTACTGGTCATAAATTTAGCAAACTTTTTCAATACAGTTTTCTCTAAAGAAATATAATATAAAAATATAAAACAGTAAAATAATTTAAGTTTTCAATATAGTTTTAGAATATAGAGTATTTTTGTAAAGTTGATAGTTCTAGGCTCATTTACTTGATTTCTTAACAATGAATTTAAGAATGCTATTTCACTTAGGCAATCAAAACCTTCCATGGAATACAATTAAACATCAATCATTAGCTGTAGACATTGATTAGTTAGCTATGTTCAACACTGACTGATATACCATAAGGTGTTAGGGTTAGGTGTAAGAAGAGACTTTCTAGTCTCAATCTCGCCCGAATAAAGTCCATTTATTATTATTATTATTATTATAAGGTAATCCTGATTTGTGGCTTATTAAAATTTCAATACTTACACAAAATCCAATGAGAACAAAACAGTTCAAAATTAAATGTCATTTGAGTCTAAAATTTCTCACAAGGGTATCCATTAATTTTGCAGGTTTAAATACACATTTTCTATCAGTCACAATAAAATGTATGCTTTTTTGAAAGGAGAAAAGAACAGACGTATTGGCAGATAATTGGGATTTGCTAATCCTTTAAAATCAAGACTAACAACTCCTCAATATTTAAACTGAGTGAAAACAAATACATACCTAACAGACCAAGAGGTAGGAGCAGACGAAGATGAGGATGACGGTGGTGTTGGGTGAGCAGACAAGGATGGGGCAGGGGGTGCTTTTCCTAAGGACCCGAAACCTAGACCAGTTGGGGGCCCTCCGGCAGTGACTGCACTGGTGCCACCGCTTGCTGCCGCTCCTCCACCACCCATACCGAAGAGAGGAGATGCCGTACTAACAGAGGGTAATGCGGCTGACGGAGGCACAGCTGGGGCGCCACCGTTGCTCACAGGAGTCACACTACTACCACGACTAAGGCTGCTCACGTTACTGCTGCAAGAGATAATTGAAACACAAAAAATATATTAGACAGTGAGTTAGATAGAGGACAAAGACAACACAAGCAATAGATACATTTTTTATCATGAACGGTTTTTGCCTTCCAGATGGTAAAGAAGTGGAGACTATAGCAGCAAGAGAAAGGAGGCATTTAGAGAATAATGAAAATAAAATGAACCAACAGACTGAGTAACAAAAAACTCCTTAACACAGAAACATAATGCATAACATCTGTGTAACAGGGTTTCATTAAAAAAAAATTAATAGAAAGGTTTATTTCACTTATAGATCTCTGTAGATAAACTTATTAGCATTTAACATCATCATACTTTCATGAAAAAGACAATACAGTACGTTTAATTTTTGACTTGTTTTCTTTTCTCTATTATAAAACAATCTGACTTATGGAATGATCCTTTCAATATGTTTACAAATATATATAAAACAAAATATAATAAAAAATAGGTTTCTTTTCTTGCAACCATTTCATTAAAGTATAAACATTCTCTTTGAAAATTCAGAAATCATTAATGACTAAAAGCTGATATGTAAATTTAGATGATACTTAGTAAATTTGTAATAAAGATTATCTGACTGAAGTCCACAAAAATATAATTTAGAGAAGCACAACCAGTTGCAAGCGATCTACCTCATCAAAACACCATTTTCATCAGCATATCTCATCAAAGATATGAGACTCACTCTTGAGACTTCAAAGCTAATTTAATGGATATTATCTCAAATTTTGAGAACATTAACAATGCAATATATATGACAAAATTTGATTTACAATTCAGGGAAACACATACCTATAAGAGTCTCTTTCCCTCGTAGGACTGTGGCCCCTGGGTGAGTGACTTCCGCTGCGACCAACTGAAGCAGAACTCAAAACGGAGGAGATATTGGGGCCTCCCTGGGCAAGTGGGGTTGAGAGGGAGTGCAAATGGGAGGCAGTAGTGGTGGTGGTGGCCGTGGGCGATTGGGGTGAGGCACGCGTCACTGTAGGGCCCGTGGTTGTCGTGGCGATTGGTGTTGAGGCTGAAAAGAAACATACAAATTTCATTAATCAAATTTTCATGTAACGCTGACTTACATTGAAAGAAAATGCTACTTATTCTTCCTTAGTTTACTCAACCATGACTCAACGGATTTTTTCCATTTAGCCATCAATTAAATCTCTTACTCAACTTGATAAATACATTTCAACTCAAAATTCAACTTCAAGCTACCTCAAAAACTTATTTATGAAATGCAATCCTTCAGTTTCTTCAGAAATTAAATACTTACAGAAACTAAGTAGACTTTCTCATTTGAAAGAATATACAAATCTCACGGGCCACTACTACTCCTAGAGATAATATTATAACAAATGACTACAAAACCTGCTTTCCCAATCAAAATAATTTTTGGCTCTGGAACATTTTTAAAACTTTCAGACCTTTAATTCATTGAATTTCAAGCTATTTGTGAAAGAAAGAATCTTATAAATGATTCTGATGACATTTATTTAAAAATATACACAGGCAAGTCAAATTTGAGGCAATTTTTGACAAATCCATGTTTTCCAATCACTTGTGAAGCAATAAATTGACAATATAACTATAAAAATTTTAACAATTGATTCCTCAAGTCTTTGGCAAGAGCTGATGGCATTACCACAAATGGAACCTGAAAACGTACATTTTGTCTTTGAGTTGAATAATTATCAGGAAGAACTTAAACCTAAATTTCATGAGCATCTCTGGATACATTGTCCATTTAAAACCATGATAAAAAAAGTCGATCATTTAGTCGAATTTAAAAGGAAAAATGTTCACTTACCAGCAGTGGCAGGAGCGCCGGGGACGAGCGGGGGGCCTCCGGCGGCACTTGGCGGCTCGACCCCCACCCCCAGCCCTCTCGGCAGGTGGGGCGGCAGCGGAGCGGTGGACGAAGCCAGGGGTACGGCCCCTATAGGGCCTCCGGGCCCCAGGGAGGCCCCCGATGAAGGATGGAGCGGTAGGTGCGTGGCGACTGGAGGTTGTCGAGACTGCCGATGCGATAGGTGGTGGTGGTGAGATGCAGAAGTGGGAGCCGACGAGGGAGGGGTCGTCGGAGAGGTGGAGTGGTGGATGTGGTGATGCAAGTGGTGCAGATGCCCTCCTTGGCTCTTCACTGAACCGCCCACCGAAATTGGAGACTTGCTTGGTCGCTGAAAACAGAAAGAAAACATTAAATTGCATTTCAACTCGTGCTAGGTAAATTGCATTTCAAATTGTACTTGATTTGTCAATGCTTGGTTTTTAACTTATATATCATACCAAATTCAAGCTATAGGTGAACAACCTTGCTGATCACTGATACACATCAAGAAAGCGCTTCATTTGAATGATAAAAAACCATGAACACAGGAAGCCAGAAAAAATGGGTTATTTATTTCATTTCGATGTAGCTCCCGGTTTGAGGAAAGGAAAAAGGCATCCTTCAAGTTAAGGAGCAATAAAAAAATGTTAACAAGTTTATCACAGCACAAATGATAGCAAGACCGAAATCAACTGATAATATGTTCCCCTTTCATATCAACAAAAACTAACGAGTATCGTAAGAAAACCTGATTATTCCTTAAATTGTATGCTATAGACGAAAAAGTTGACAAATACATTCCCTGAGTAATCCAAAATGTAGTATTTTCCAATTGATATTCCGCCAATGATCAACAGCGACTATCTTTTACATTGTCTAAATAAATAGCCACTAATGTCAACAATACGCTCAACGAACACAGCTAACAATTAGATCGCCGTAATTTCGAGTAAACAAATTAAATGAGCATCGCGATCCGCGATCAAACCACGAGATTAACCTCAATTTTCGAGCGCACAAACTCACAACGCGTTTGACCCAGTAAATCATCCACCCGCGCCGAAAAACAAGCTCCGCCTCGAGCACCCCGAGTATTCGAACACTTAATCCCCTCCGACAAATTAAACGCGAAGACCTGAGAGGAAAACCTTACACCTTGGAGCACCCACGAACTTCCCACCGGGAAATCAAATCTTCCCCAAAACATCAAGCCGACTTTCTCAACTTCAAACAATCCATAACGCCTCATGCTTCGACGATTCCTTACCCCCAAACGCTCTCAAAACTCCCCTTCTTGCGAAGAGGCACCAACCCTCCGAAGGGAAAAAGTGGACCCGGCTAAACCGAGGGTATTCCTCCGCTAATTAAATACCGTTTTTCCGCTCGATTGAGACGGGGAGGGCGTGGAAGGGCCTCAAATTAATTACCACTCTTCCCTCCCATGCGTACATAGCTCCCTCTCGACAGCCTTCGGGGGGCCGCAGAGGGGGAGGCTCGCAACTTCAAAATAACTAACGAAGACTTCCGAGCCTCTTTCTTTCAGACGGGGCGAAGATTACGCGCATCTCCGACAACCTTCCACTCATAACGAAGCGGCGAGAGCGAGGAAGAGAGGAGGAAAGAGAAGCCGAGGTAAGTGAGGTGCAGGAAACCCACACACGCTAATTGGATTCTCAAGGGAACTACTTGTTTGCCTTTGCAAACAAACATTAGACACAAAAAGAAGGGAGGATGCTCCCCACCCCTCAACTCTTTCCCGGCTTCAAGAAGAAGAGCTCTCCTCTCGAAACTCACTTGGGTGGGCGATGGGACACAAAGAAAGGAGAAGACAGGCATTACTTACATTTATTTGCTCGCGATGCTGAGGGATGATATGTTTGAATTTCTGAAAGGCTTTGAACTTCTCGAATTCGACATTCAGAAAGTTTTACTAAAAATCCTCTTCCGATTTATAAACAAAAATGAATTTAAAAATCCACTAATAACATTTCATTATTGACTTTAACGAGTTTTAGAACACCTTCTGCAATACTTGCACTCCTTGTCAAACATATGCATATACTTGTTTCGTGAGATTTAATTTAATAAAGATCGCCTCTTACACGAGTTTTATAAAAAGTTAAACTTGCCTAACATATAAACGAGTATATTTACAAGCGTAAGCAAACACAAGGCCTTTAATTATTAAAGCTAAATTTTGCCAGTTTTTAAGGCAAGTTTTGGGAACTTCCTTGGTATATCTGCAAGAATTTCTTAATGAAATGGAAACATAAACTTCAAGCAATCGGAAGGTAATTACAACTGTACCAAAAATTAATAGATGGAAATTGAGAGAGTATATCCACATAAAATACGAAATGAAAAATTCGACAGATAAAATTAAAAGGCGGTTCAAGTCTTATACATACGTAACTACTTCGCACATAAAGTTCCCGCACTTATTGTTTCCCGCGAAAACGCCGAGCAGGAGAAACGTAATATTCTGGCGGTAGACAGCGCCAGTAGGTACAGCTACCTACAAATACTACCTATAGGTACTACCTACCTATAGGCGTTTTCGCGGAAAAAAAAGTTCGGGAACTTCTTAAACGTAGTGGTATATAGATGTATATAAACACAATTAAAAGACCACACAACGTGGAAAAAATACCATAGCTGACACCTCAAACAACGACCCATTACAGCACTACCATCCTCACATTAATAACCCACGTTTATAAAATAAACCTCTGAAAACTAACGCGCAGTAGAAGGCGCGAAGCCACTCCGAACTAGTCCACCATTAGACAAGAGCTCAGCATTTCGCTACACAAAACTTTCGAGCGACGAAAGTTAATTTTAGCTCGCCTAAGAGTGGATGGGAGAGCGAAAAAAAAGAGTCCCTTTGACTAATGGAAAATCCGAGTTATGCACACTCGAGGAATGGAAGTCCCACCGTGCATGCACGTACATTTTTGTATGTGTTCACGAGAGGACTCGAGATTTTAAAGCAAACGCGTCCTTGTCGTCTCTCGGTGACGAGTAGTGGGCGAGAGAGAGAGAGAGGAGAGATGAAAGTACGGTGAGGAGTAGGTTAAAAACTCTCAGAGCTCAGGCGAGACGCATTTAAGTGAGAACATGAAGACTCGTTGAGAATGGCTTAGAGATTGTGCCCCTTCACAATCGGATAATAACCTTTGGAGTGGCGCGACTGAGATACGCTGTTCCTTGAGCGAAAGAGAGGCTGAGATTAAAAAGAGGAATGTGGGAGAGGATGGGATATCCCTTCGGAAAGAGGAATTAACGGGAGATGAAAGAGGGGGAAAGACTACGAAAGTGAGAAATTTCGGGAAAAAAACGAGGGAGAAGGAAAAGAGACGAGGCAGGTGCTGGAAGGAACAAAAAGGAAAAAGAGGATGAAACGAAAGAAAAGAGGAAGAAGAATGACAAAATAACAATGACACAAATTCATTCTTCACGGGAAACATGATTCTCTAACTTCGCCCGTTTTAAATACGTCAACGATCAGGAATAGAAGAGGCAGGAAAAGACAAAATAAACAAAAATATATTTTTATTATGAAACTAAAGAGTAGAGAACATAGGAAAAAGAAAAAATAACATCAACAACAACACCAACGTATTCTTTGACGGAAACAGAATTCCACAATCACATCCACCTTAATTATGCCAAGGATGAGGAAAAGAAAAGTTAGGAAAATGACAAAATAACAAGAACAACAACATACATATGCTATTATTATCATTATTTAATATTACTACTCAAGGAAGAAAGGTTCTCCAATAACATTCTTTTTAATTGTGTGAGCGATGAAGGAAAATGTATATCCCAGGAATTAACTCAGTTAGCCGGGAATGAAACCCAGGACCATTGGAATGAAAATATAGTGCAATAAGAATCCCGATGTCGGTCATTATATTAGATAAACGTAGAACAAAATTTCAAAGTGAAAAAAAATATCGAGAAAGAGGAATATGAAGAAATAATAAGGAAGTAGAGAAATATTATAATGAAAAACGAGAAGAAATTGGGGAGGAAATAGAATCAAACACGCAAATAATAACTAAGAATATGTATACTTTTTAATACTTTAAAAGAAAAACTAAGTAACAATTAAGATGCGTATAGAATTTAATGATGATGAATAATCTATGATTAATTTTAATACTATTTTGCTTTAATAGTATAAAAATATGAAAAGTTAAAAGAAGGTATCAAATATAGAAGGACAAAGGAAGATAAAAGACCGGCACGAAACAAAAATAAACATCCAAGAATGAACCACAAATCAGCCAGGAGAGAACGCAACAATGAAACACAATGGAGCGAAAACAACGACGGAGCCAAAAGAACGAAAAACGACCAGAAAGGAAAGACAACGGAAACTTGAAAAGATCGTAAAGAAAGACGAAAATGAGGAGGAGCGAAAACGGAGTTCGAAAGAAAGGGACGGGGAACGGAAACAAAAGGAATAACAACGGAGAAGAAACGAGGAGAGGAAAAACTACCGGAGGAATGTCACGATAGAGATACGTGGACGGCGAAAACAGAAAGAAAATCCAAGAGAAGGAGAAGGGGGAGTATTTATTTTTACGGAGCGAGCGAGTTAAGAGCGAGCATAGGAGAGCGAGCTCACCTTGCTCAGCCGACTGTGAAAGCAAATTTGCTTGTGCTAACCTCCCGGCAAAATTCACTTCAAAAGAGCCCGTTCGTTTCCCTCCCATCCGCGCTCCTTTTCCCCGCTCCTTTCGCCGCAGAATTCGGAATTGAGTCACGAGGGAAGACGAAAAAAGACGGCGAAAAAATGAGAACTTTTTGGCACGTCGCTAACCTTCTCACGCGGCACCTCGTAACGCTTGGGCCGCCCGGAAAAAAGACGAGGATCGGTTCGCGCCTGTGCGGATTTCAAAAGGAACTCGAACACATACGCCGGAGCATTGTTTATCGCCGGGCTGCACACAATGGGAGGGATGGAGAACGAGACGGGATGTACAACTGGAATGCGTTACGCCTGACGAGAGCGTGTCTGGGGGGGCGGGGGATTGTCTTAATTTAACTTCTGCGCGAGCTTTGAAGAAGAGAAAGAGAGACTCCGAGCTTACAAAGAGAGCTAAGATGGAGTGGGAGGATTCACATGGAGGGATACGGGAGGAAGAAATGGGGAGAACCAAATAGAGAGGATTTTAAATGAGAGAATTGAACGACGACAAAGCATAAACGGTAAAATGATGGATAAGTTGACAGATATGAAACTCTTGAAAAATCTACGATGTTACATCAATGAAGCTAGGAACGATTTTCACAACCACGACAGTGAAACCATTTCAACAACTAACTTGCATAATTCAAAATGTCTTAATAATTCACAGAGTTGGAGCAAAAATATTTCCTCGGGTACCTCTGGCAGTAATGCTTCTATTATACAAGTGGTACCTTTTAGAACTACTACGACGAATCTACAATATACATTCGAAATATCGTACCGAAATTTGACTGATGATGACACCATGCGTCGAAGCCATGGTCGTTCAAAAATAAATTACCTTGTGGGTTTCATAAGTTATACTTTTTCATTGTTCCTGATGGATAATTACCATAAAGCCAAATTCCAAGAAGTGGATTCTATCATCCGAATTATTCTATCAAACCAATGATCTTAAATTTACGATAACAGATCTAACATATATTTCAACCACAACACTGCTAAAAATGCGAAATTATTACATTTCTATGGATACCTTGAGATACTTGCATAGACTTGCAAAATAATCAGTCACTAGCCTCTCTCCTAAAATTATATAAATTAATCATTTTATATAAGCAGCTCCCTCTTATCGCTTTAGACAACCCAATGTAATATTCTCTAGCTATCAAAAGGAAATGAACATCCGCGAAAATACTGCAATGCTTGGGACAATCAAACTAAAACATCCCTCTTAAGACAGTTTAACGACCATTGCCAACAATGAACGTCTTATTCCAGAAGAACTCGTAAATTTAGGAACTTTGGACCCATTAAAAACAAAAATTACACTCCTGATCTCATTAAAGGAGCCGGGGATAAAGCATCCTTATAATGAAAATCCTCCAACCACGAAATCGCCGCAGCTTAAAAAAGTCGGCCTCCATAACCAATACGTGGCGTAAAACCCGCAAATTCCGCCATGAAGACATCAGACGGAAAAACAAACTATTACATATAAAGCTGTTTTAATGAACGCGCTAAGAGCTCTTGATATCCGAGGTCGAAGATGATGATCTCTTGGCAGCTTTTATGCGCTCGGCTAAAGTACGGCATCTATTAAGTCGCTAATAAAACCGGAGAAAAACGAGGAGAGAACGAGATAAAGAGCGGAAGAGGGAGAAAAGGGCTGAGCCAGACTAAAACAAAACTATCTTAGGAAAATGTTGGAACGTATGAATAAGGGCCTAGGATAATTCGCTGCGATTATTACGTATGATTTTCCTATAGAATGGGTCTAGGACAATTCGCCGCCACCGAGCGAATATCATGCACAATCATTGTATCGATGACTATAGTATCGTATAGAATTCACGGGGCATATCTAACCTCCTCTTCGCGAAGAAAAATTTTCTTCATCCCTACCCAACCCAACCAAATCCACCCTAACTCAACCTAACCAAATCGAAGGCTAGACACCTCCGTTTTGAAAAAAAGTCTACTTTCACCATATTAGTAAGCATGGATTTTTATCTTGATTACGTTTAGGAAAGCTTCTCAGATACCATAGACGTTACCGAAAGAAAAATCTAAATAACTCAATAAGTGCGAGCAAAATTCTAAGTGGTAAATCCGGCAGTGCCGAATTTATTTACCTTATTATTTATTGATGGCATTAAAAAACAGCCTTAGGTGGCATATTACATTGAATTATAACTATAACATTAATTATCAGCTTAAAACTATACAAATTTAAAACTAAAACATACCAATACAACAATAATGCATTAGTTATGGAACAGAAAAAGATAAATAAATAAAAATAATAAATAAATATCCCATTCAAACTATTATTAGAAGTATCATTAAATCATCGGTAAATCGGTCGTGCCGAATTTATTTATCTATTTATATATTGACTAGTAAATGGGTGCTTGCATAATGCAAGCAAAGAAAATCATCCAGGGATACTGCCCTGAGTTATGGGTCTATATGCTATATTTATGTTTCGTTTTAATTATACCACTGTCTTTCGTATACATACATAATATAAATAATATAATACAGCCATAGGTGGCGTATTACATTGATTCATAATAATAATATAAATTATCACCTTAAAACAATACAAATCTAAAACAAAAACGTAACAATTAGTTAACAGCAATACAAAAATTACCTTAGTTATTGAATAGACAAAGATAAATAAATAATAATGATAATAAACAATTACCCCATTCACACTATTATCATAGATATCATTGGGTATTAATCATTCTCTACACTGAAACCAAAACATTCTTACAACGATATTTTAATTCGTTAAAAATTCGGTCGATGCGACTAGTACTCCGCGGCGAATTAGACTCGGCGAATCGTCCCAAACGCATCGACCACGACAGAAAGCAGGTCGGCGAGAAAGAAAGATGAGGATAGGCTGTCAATAAAGGAATAAATGTGTTCTGGGTCGTGATTATTGAGGGGAGAGGCGATTGTGACGTCCGAGTGAGCGGAGCCGTGACCTTATTGTCGCGGACAATATCGGAAAAAAACCTTTCAAACACAACCATCAAAGGCCGATGATAAACTAATAAAAGGAAGCCGACCCCGCTGATGTATGGGGGGACGGGGAGCTATCGGAGTTTAAACGGGGTCGCTTTATTTGCGATCAAATAAAACCCTAAAATACCCGATATCTCCGCACACTCCAAGTGCTGCGAACATTCGCAATAACAACTTTCCGACATCGATCTGTCAACTTGTCACGTCCGCGCCGTCAAGTGCTTTGGGATGCGATAAATGCGGTCGACGACAGGGAAAAAGTGGCGTTATACGGAACTTATGACGCTTCTTCTACCGAAAGAATCTCAGAGTACCCAAAATAGTAAGAAGATCATTCGTTTGTTTTTAAGGAGCTCCTTTCACTGCCTCTTCTATAAACATAACAGTGTAATTGCACGAACAAGAGACGCTCAAAGTTACAGACCACAGAGAGATGTGAACCCAGAACCTCGATGATGTGGTGAAAGACGCAATATATTTACGGTCACAAAGCCAGAAATACAATACCTAATCTATTAGTTTAATAATACTTCAATTATGCTCGAAAATACATTTTAGGCGAGAGGATCTATCGCACGAACAAACTCATTTCTTCAAGTATCTACAATTAAACACATCGAATTAAAAACTAAAAAAACTAGTTATCAAGAACAAAAGAAGTAAGAAGATCTAGGTTACAACGATACTACATCCGCGTTCTAATGTGACAAGTTGTTAATTATTCAGATTTAAAGACCATAATTCCATGTTTACTAAGCATTCATTATGAGTTGAAAACTTAAGAATAAATTTCTAATAAACCGGCTTGACATCAAGTTTCGAGTGTGATAGATTGTTAATCATTCCGAAATAAACGTATTCTTTTACATTTGATAATTATACAAAAGGAAGCCAAAAAGTTCAGAACGAAAACCCAATACACTTGACTTGACATAAGGGTATCTAACCAAAAAATTAACCCATCACAAATATAAATCCGCAAATGTTTCCTTTAAAAACACACTAAAGAAGATAGTAAACACACACGAAATCCCAAAAGAGAAACAGGAGAAAAAGGCATGTTAAAACGTACATTTACTCCTAAGAAAAATCTGCACACATTGCCCTCCATTTTACGGCCATCCGGGCAATTCCGATCTTATTAGCGCGAGGAAAAACACCGACGACGCGTACTCAACGAAGCCTTCGCCGCAGCAAATTAAACAAGTTAACGGACGAGGAGAGCGACTCATAAATCGTGCCCGAGAAAGTTTACCAACGGGATTTCTATTACGAGATAGATCAAATTATTAGCGGGAAGTTAGTTCGGCTCGGTGATCACCGGCGCCAGCGGTTCCCGGCTGGTTAGAGACACTCGTCTGAGCTGCACTTGGGCGCATTAGACCGATCGTCACCTGCTCGAGCGGCGAAACCGAAACGCATTAGAAAGACACGTCTAATTCATTCCTAAACTCGTTAGAACGGAGATGATGTCGACACGTCCCTTCCCGCTCGCGGAGGAGGTGGAACTACTTACCGGAATCCGTTAATGACGATAACAACTCCGGAAACTTGCCAATTTTCCGCTAATAAGACGGCTGCAAACTGCTTTGAATCTGCAGCGGAGACTCTAAACTAGCTCGCGAATTACCCGCCTTCCTCTCGGAGGCTGCGATGAAAAAGCTGAGCGCATTTGATTTAGACACTCAATTCACTCGCCTAAATAGGAAGGAATTCTTGTCAAACGCAAAAATCCCGAGTTGCACAAGAATGAGAGGGTTACGGAAGGACAGAGTAATTGCCAAAGCCGAGTCGAATGTAAAAACGAATCGGGACTTCGCTCCCTCATTAGATAAAAGCTGCAAACGCGTGAAATTCCGTGACGAATCGGGATATTTATAATTAAAAGGGTCTAATTGACCCATTTACCGGCAAATGAAGTCTTTTTACAAACACGGGTCGTAAAACGTGCGAACAACCTGAGGGCTTCGGCTTTACCTCACCTTCAAGCGTCTTTCTGTTCGGGATTAAAAGAAAAACTATTTTTACCGCTGCAACTTCAACGATGGCATTTCCTGCTGTTGACCTTCTCAAGCATGAAGAGTCGATTAACGTTGTCAGATGTAAATTATCTTGATTAAGAACTCATAAATTTACTTAGTTGTTGGGAAACTAGGGAAGTTCGTACAATCTGCATTTCCTAACAGAAAATATTATATAACTGATATGAAGCTAACTAAATGGATGACGATGTGAATTGCCGCTTACAAATTACCTATCATTATGTTGATGCTGATACAGATAGAACCTAATTATAGAATAACTAAACATATCTTCAGGCGCAATTATGATGTAGCTGCTAAGATAGCACTAACTTAAACAATAATTTTACAAGGTTGCCGGGAAACTAAGGAATTCATATAGTCTGGGATCTCAGATCGAATAGATTACACAATTCAAACCTCCATAACTGGGTGACGGGATAAATTATCGTCAACAAATTATTTATCATTGATGACACTAGGAAAGTAATTTCGAATAACAATTTAAAAAAGCATTCAGTACAATCATTATGTAGCTGATTCGGTAATACTAATTTTAAGGTTCCTTGAGGAGTTATTGTTACGAAAGTAGAACTAGATTTATTGGCTTTCTTGATGAACTGACAGGGATAATAAGAATCAAGGATGATGGAGGACTTACCTCATTCCGCGGCGGACCGGGAGATGGCGGAGCGGGTGCCGGCGGGGGCGGCGCGGCTGCTGTTGCTGCAGACGACGACGCTGCTGCGGCCGCCGCTGCGGCAGCGGCTGCTGCTATGGGAGCCAGCGGCAGGGATGGCAGATACGGTGAGTGCAGCAGGTGGTGATGCTGGTGTTGATGGTGGTGTTGATGTTGGTGGTGATGGGCGCTAGCCGCTCCCGCTAATGCAGACGCGTACGGAGCGTAAAGGGGAGGGTAAGTAGGACTTCGAGTCGGGACGTTGGATGGTGACGGAGGCACCGCCGACGAAGGAGGGGGCAGGGGTCCCTGCGGTGGAGGCAAACCCTTTGCGGAGGAAGGGTGAGGTGGCCCTACTGGAGCAGGGGCCGATGCCGATAAAGGCGCTTGAGAGTGGTAGAGGGAACCGGAAGATATTACTGGCCCCTGAGCAACGGTGGACGCGGGAGAAGGGACGGAGGAAGGAGGTATCAAAGAGTGGGAAGGTGCTGCGGTAAAGGTGTTGGTAATGGAATTGGTGGTGGCAGTCGAGGGGGCGGGGGCGGTCGATGAGGTGGTGGTTGTTGTTGTGGTGGTGGAGGAGGGCGGCAACCCGTTTACCCCGCTGCCCCGTGAGTGGGGCGAGGCCTCCGCTCCCACTCCCGCGACCCCGCCTCCCCTCTCCTGCTCTTGGCGCCCCAGTACACCCCCAGGTAGAGGGTGCTGGTGGTTGTTGAGGGGGGCGTGAGAGGGTGGATAAGGGGGCACGGATGTATGGTGGGGCTGATGGTGGGAGTAGGACGAACTCCTTGGAGGCGGAGGTGGAGGGCCGTGGGAATTGGCCTGGCTGATAGACCCCGGAAGGGGGGGAGGAGTCTGCTGGATGTGGTGGAGGTGGTGGTTGCTCGAGGGTGGCTGCTGCCCGCTCGATGGGGTTTGTTGAGGTGGGACGTGGTTGTGGTGTCCGACGTGATTCGAGTGCCTGCCGTGGGGGCCGCTTGATCCTCCGCTTCCACCCACGTGGTTGGCCGGAGCGCCGTGGCTCGAGGGCGGATGACTCTGGATGTGGTGGCTGTGGTGGTGGAGGTAGGGGCTGTTGGATCCCGGGTGCTGGGGGTGCCCGTGGATGCTCGGATGCGTCTGCTGGATGTGGTGCGGCAGGAGGAGGTAGCCTTGGCCTGAAGTTGGTGGCGCGCCGCCGCCCACCGTCGAGAGAGTGGTGGTTGGCGGGATGTTTCCCTGTGTGCCCTGGGGCAAGGAGGCCGCCGAGGATACGGGGACGGGCGGGACGCCTTGAGGATGAGGGTGCGGCGCCGGAGAGTGCGGACCAACGCGAGGAGAACCGATTGAGACCTAGGGAAGGAAGGAAGAAATAGTTAGGCAACATTCTTACCACAATGGGAGCAACATGAATTTTTAATTCGATAAAATCTTCCTTGAAACATAAAGTACATGATATTCCTTCCATGAAGGCCAAGTCACTGTAAGGATATCCATGGAAGAAGCAAAACTATTTACATCTGTAATGCTTAACGGGTCTTACTAAGCTCCATGTCTGAATTAAAATTTCGAGTATTGATAACATCTAATACGAGTTATATCGTAAAAAAATATAAAAAAGAAAAATCATAGTAGTTTGTGACAAGTTTGGTAAAATGAATTTCTATTTATAATTTTTTTCTCGATCCTAGATTTCCACAACAAATTCTGAGTAATTTGATAGGGTTAAGACTTTTTTCGATGCTGTATTCCACTGAACTTTAAAGTCTATTAGGTCTTTATTAAAATATTGAAACCCAAAAGTCACTTCTTCCATCTAGAACCAGACTAAGCTAAGATGAGAGATGTCAGATTATCTTCACAAATAGTACCACTATATTCAATTATGCTCCTTTTTATTTTCGTTGAGAATCAAGAGGCACTTCACCTAGTACTAACTGGAAAAGATGACTCTTACCTGAGTGGTTGTTGCAGCTGAGGCAGTGGGGGCTGAGGCAGATGCCGGGGGAGGCTGAGGGCTTGGGGGCCCTGTAGCAGGAGCGCTCCTCGCCGGGGTATGAGGTGCCGCTGGGGGTGGCGGGTCGGGCGCCGAATGGATCGGCACCAACGGAGAGCGCGGCTCGCCTCCTGGACTTGCACCTCCGCTCTGGGGTGCGGCTCTTGGTGCTGCAGCGTTCCCTGCGGAGTGGTTGGTGGCGGCTGGTGCGGACGGTGCAGGGCCAGCCGGTGGTATTGATGTGGCAGGGATGCCGCTAGGCAGTGAAGGCAGCTCGTCTGCAGAAGAGGAAAAAGGCAAAATGAAGTTCGATCGATAACGATTCGAATAGTGCATTGATCCTACGTTTCTAATTAGAATTTCGCGAGCCATTCTCGAAAAAATGTTTGAG
Organism: Sympetrum striolatum; assembly: GCA_947579665.1. Taxonomy (NCBI): domain Eukaryota; kingdom Metazoa; phylum Arthropoda; class Insecta; order Odonata; family Libellulidae; genus Sympetrum; species Sympetrum striolatum. The sequence continues at coordinate 46,509,155 of OX388345.1, read as the reverse complement.
CATGCTCATGCAAAGCAGTATCAACTTTTAAAAATTCATGCAATTAATTTGACATCTTAATAACCTGAAATTGGACGAACAAAATACAGGAGTGGAATGTTTTGGGGTATTTCATTCGCAAGCCAACTTATAAATAGAAGAAAAATTAACTAACTCCACTCAAAGCAAGGATTAAAAATAAAACCCAAAAAAGAAATATGTTCAGGTGATAGAACTATAGGAAGCATTTTCGAATAACTACAAAACAGAAACAAAGACGACGAGAAACGGACGGGAGTGACAATTTGATTAAAGCTCCTGATTGCAAAAGAAAATAAAAAAATCGCTGTTTACAGAACAGCTAGCCAAATGAAAGACCACGAAATAAAATTACTTCCGTAGAATTATCCAGCGTAAGATTCCGCAAATTTCTTTGACTCCAATGCGGTGATTTTAGCCCGAATGCCGGGTGGTTACTTAACGAGCCGTACTCTCACGCCATAACACCGCTCGAGGGTATTCGGCCACCGAATTCCTTCTTCACGCTCTTTCAGTGCTGCCTAAATCATCGATCAAACACGGGCCGATCGCGGCCTCGCAAACTGTGAGCGGGAATTATCGATCACCCGTGCGGCGGAAGGAGCATTGAATCCCGGAGCCGTTAAACAAATGGAACGTTTTTACAGACGATCCGACAATAAGGGGAGCAAATGGAATTATTAGCGACGGCCCACCGAGGACGCATTTCGCGGGATAAGGTTTGGAAATCCCGCTTCCTTTTCGGCAGACCGAAAATTACCGGATACGCGGGAAGCTGTGAGGTTTAAGCGTGAAAATTGGAACATTACGAGATACATTGAGACTAATGCACCTGCAAACACCATTGCGTACAGGAATGAAAAGGCGCTGACTAAGACGAGCGAGATTAATGTTACACAACCTAATCGCATCAACTGCATTCCAATTGTACGAAAATAAGATCGCTTTACAACCAAACGTCTCTAGACTTTCAAGCTTTGAAATTTAACGTTTATGAAGATTGTAGAGTCCCTATAATTATCGTGAACTATATGAGTCATGAAAGATCAAAAATAGTCCAATTCACTAACTTTAGTGGATTTTACTTTAATACACCCCTTTGACCATAAAATTGAATTTGCTTTAGGATTGACTTTCCTTTAGCATTCAAAAACACACAAATTGTAACTTAATGACCCATGAAGCATAGAAAACTGTTTCTGAAAAATGTTTGAGCAATGTTACTTTTCATATAAAGAAGGTACGATGAATGACACCTGTAAAAAGAAGTATATAAAGCCATAATAAACTCAAATGAAGGGTCTTCATGTTTCTTTCGTCGATTTCTCCAATTCTGACTGATTACAAATACTTTTTTGACGACTTTACCACGAATCGGAACTCTCTTGTTCATTTATTCTCTTATAAAACTAAGATGTAACTTATTAAAGTTATTTTCCTTCTCACCTATTTGAATTTTTTAATTGTAGAAAAAGATGGCTTTTAGTTGTAGCCGCGATCTTTTAACTGAGATAAAACGATAAATTAACCAATTACTTTGGATAAAGAAACAGGAGCTTTACCAGGAAAAAACAGCCAATTGAAATCTACAGCCAACATTTCGACTGTATGACATTCACTACCCACGAGGAAAGATGAATAAGCACCCTACGTCAAGACCGAAACTAAGAACAGGATCTTCACACACTTTCCACCGCTAATTCCTCACTCACGCTCCCCGCATACTTCATCCCGAAGGCTGAAACCATTCGACAGACGCCGCCAAAAGCCAAATTGTTTTGACCCGAATGGGAGTCGCTCCCCGCTAATGAGGCTACGTTTCCAGGTTGTTTTCGGAGCCGAGTTTGCCCAAGACATTTTCCCCGCGCCGAAAAAAAGCCGGGAAAATTAAGCTAGCGATTTCGCGGAGGGGGGATGGACTATATTTAGCGGATCGCCAAAGAAAAATATACCGCCTGTTGGTCGCCTCCTGACGATGAAAAATCGGGAGCGGTATTCCGTACGGGGGGCTGGCATTTCGGAGTGGCGGGAGGGAACGCGGGAGATGCCGCGAAAAACAAGCATGACGCTCGGAGCAAACATCCCGGCGCTAATTTATGGATAAACTTGATAAGTCGAGTTACGCGGAAATTTCGAGGCTCTAAACGATAAGGCAAAGGGAGGAATTATCGGAGGGCGCGTAAACGGCAGGTCTTCCACTTAGCGCTAGAGAAGGCACGCAAATACGAGCGTGTGCACACAGACGGGGAAATGGGAGAGAGACACGGGATGTGGGAGCAGGCAAGAGTGACGCTAAAGAACGAAATGAGGGCGACGAATATTTGAAAAGCGTTTTTATTGCTCCTCGCTTTCGTATCGAATTTACCCGGGGAAAATTTGTGTTCCTAAGCTAGTTGTATACCAAAGTGAGAAAACGTACAATCATTCGTATTTATAAATATACAATTATACATCCCTTCAGATCCATATACACGTTACTATAGAGGAAATTAAACAGAATATTTACAAAAGGGAGATAATTACATATCTACAAACAGAGATCCAAAAAGATAAAAGAAATCACAAATGTAACATGGTTACTAACTAACTAGAACAAGGGACCAAACTAACATGAACTAGAGTGGACATTTTATGAAAAACCCTACTAATATTCATAACTAATTTTTTAATGATCGGTTTCTTCAACTCTTTGACATCCTCAGATGATGATTTACTGATTCGACTGAAGATGTCAACTCGTTAACGAAACCGGTCATAAAAAATCTGTTGTGAACGCTACTAGCGTTTTTTCTCATTCAAGCTTGATCACGTAAATTATGGATCTGTGAACATCAATGAAAATAATCTTACGGAAGAAAAATGATTTTGCTGGTCCAATTTCTGATTTTCAGATAAATAACATCCATAAATCAATAATCTACGATAACATAATAATTCTTTGCAATAATTTTTAAATTATAAAACATGCAGAGGTTTAGAAACGCCACAAAATTCTGAGTGGCCTTATAATTTTTATGCACACGTCAAATTATGAAATATATAGTAATAATAATAATTTGGCACTCTTCAAAAAGTACGCAAACTTGAGAGATTTTGAGAACAACTTTTGACTACATGTGAAAATTTAGGCATTCCAGAAAAAAATCCTTACGTAGGGATGCCATCACTCAGATTGAACAAAAAAATAAATACAATTCATAACAATGACTCGTCCATAAAAAGGTTAGTAAACCTTAACTACCAAAAGGCAAATAAGCCCATAGGTAGTTAGAGTGTACTCGAGGCATTTCAACACCGCCTTCACGGTAAGACCTCAACCCATCAGAGTCGAAGTGAAAGCATGCGGCATGCAGGTACTTAGAGGAGCAAGTAAAATTCAACTCACGCTTCCTGGATGTGGTGAATAAGTCGGATCCAGCATCAGAGGCCTGGAAAGAGAGAGAAAAATGAGCAGTCAGATAAAGTGAAAAGATAACAAACCAAATCGATCGTAAATCAACATTTACACAACCCTCTCAAAAAATCGACAAGGCCGACGACGCGGCGTGGCACTGTTACACCCGGACCCGTAAGCGTTTAATAGCATTCCGAGTTTTTTTCCCTTCCTCCGGGCAAATAAAAGCGCGGAATAAAATCAAGAGCGCTGAAAACCGGGAGCGAGATGACAAACACAGATAGGGGTACAATAAAAGGCACTCAGGGTGGGCGATCATAAAACATAATGCAGCCACCCTTCCCTAATCACACGCTGTCAATATTGTCTTAAGTGGAAGTTTTATTGCTCCCCGGCGAACCAAATCTGGAGTTACGGGAGTGGGGTTTGCTGGCGGGCGAACCGCAAATGAAAACATTACTCCGCCGGCGATAACGCGCTCAGTTTGCCGATCCTTTGTACACTGTCAAAAGATATTTATGGTTACCGCCGAGAGAAAGGAATGGCGGCAAGTGCTGGAGCGAATCGAGTAGAAAAAATCGCGTCGTCGTGCGCGGGGATTTGAGATAATTCGGAGCTTGAGTGCAGAGCTAAAATCGCCAACAATTGGAAGAACCTTTAATAAGTTCTTGGCTGCTACTAGAAAATTTCAAATGTAAAATAGGAATGGTTGATAAGAATATTGGCGGCATTTCCTATTCAGTATTGTTAAAATTGATCCAAAGCTTAAGAAATTTCACACATGGGCTACCACCATTATTTGAACCCGAGACCGCTTTCACCAAAGCCGAACGAGCCGCCGACTTATCTATCCGGATAACCCGTAATTCATATTTAAATCTCAATAAATTAATACCTTCAAATGTATGTTTTGTGGAAATAATGAATTTTGTCATTACATTTTTATACGAATTCTAAATGTAATCTTAGATTCGAGGAGGGAATTTGAAGTTTCTGAATTAAAAAGTTATTTAAGGATTTCGAAGTCAAAACTGCAGGTTTTGTGACAAATAAATTTTCATCCACAGCCACACTTTAACAATATCTTTCAATCTAAATTACTTTAATTTAAAATATTTATAAATTGGTTAACTTAATGGAATCACTACCATAATAAAAATAATCCTTAGATCAGGGTTTCCCAAACTATGTTCCGCGGAACACCGGTGTTCCGCTGAACCTGAATAGGTGTTCCGCGACAATTTCGAAATGTGTTATACACTGCAATACATTTGAAGATCTTCTACTTTCTTCTTCAAGTAATTATTTAAATCAATATGCTCATATTATTATATTATTATATTATAGTTTTATATTTAAAATAATTACTACATCAATAATTTGCTTTGATTAAATTATTTTTAAAATTTTACAAGTAGAATTACCTAACCTAAAAATAAGCAGTGTTCCGTTAAACTTCCCAGCTTTGCGAAGTGTTCCATTGCGAAATGTTCCATTGCAGAAAAAGTTTGGGAAACCCTGCTCTAGATGTAAATTAAACTTAAAATCAACATAACTGTAAAATACAATGACTATTACAGACACACCACAGTTGAAGACAACCAGAAATGGTTTTCAATCTAATAACACACATTAATTTATATGCATAAATGTACACGCGAATACCAGTGACCAAACCGAAGCAGTAAAGTTAGACATGTAATATTATAAATATCTCAGTACAAGAATTCCATTTTTTTATTCTTCGCACCATTGAGCACTTAACCGATCGATTTATTTGACCAAATTAAAAAGTGCTTTTCTAAATGCGGCCCAAATTTGATCCTTCCTAACTTATAAATAAACAAAAATTTCTAGTTCGTGTGTACTTCCACTTCATGCATACCCATCCTTATGCACCTCCTATTTCCATACGACAAGAAAGCTGGTGTTAACCCTCGAATGACGTCCGTCCTACATCAGAAGTTTCCCCGAGATCAGGAACGTGATTCCAACCACATTCATACACACTCAAAACTTCTTCCACACTCATTACCACATTATCTAACGTGCTCGCAACTCCGCTCGCAGAGATTGTATTAGAGTAGTCGTAGGAAAGCGAGAAACGACTCCCAGCCCTAAACATTCGCTCAGCTACGTATAGCGAGCGGTGATAAACCAGAAAACGAAGGAACAAAAGAATACCACATTGTGCTCGACACCTTTACCGACAATCTGTGCAACGAATGGGCGACGCTTAGGAGGGAAAACCCCATAAAAATCATCTGATGAGACCACACCATCTCGGGGTGACGGAAGATACAGGGGGAGAGACCGCATTTAGAATAAAACCGCCGATTGCCCGCCCTCCTCCACGGCACCGAGAGTGCCGTACAAGGAGCTTTAATGGTCCGAGCATAAAACGCGTGCTCTTTTAAGTGCGGGCGATAAAACACGCCCGCGCCAAAGTGCATGGACCATCCGTGATGAAATACTGGGGAGATAGGGATGCTGAAAGAGGAGCAGTTACGGGGAAGTGGATGGAGATACACGGAAACGAAGGAGATGGAGATAAACAAGAAAGAGATGTTTTCACGGAAAGGACGAGAAAAAAACCAGACTGAGGGACAAACAGAGTTTGTTGGAGTGGAATGGAGACTACGAGACCGTCTTTGGTCCACGAGTCAGTGGATCTTTTTCCTCGGAGGAAAAAATTATCTTCCCTTATCTCTCCCCGTCTGCCGGATGTTCAAGGAAGATGCCGCAGCAAATGAATCAAAACGTCCCCGTTTTTAGATTAACAAATATTATTTCTACGCTGTGACCGTAAGCAGTTTTAAGGCTGATAAACTCGTATGATGATGACTGATGACTCGTATGTGAAGGAAAAAAGAAGAATATTCAAGCCTTATTTCGGTTTCACTTAACGACGATAATAAAGAGAACCTGTACTTCTGAAAGGCCTCGGAAAAATTAAATGTAACATATCTAGAACCTTTACAATGATAACTGAGTCAGCAACACCATGGAAAGACTGATTTCAGACAACAACTAACCCATCCTCACTTCTACTTATTTTGAATATTATCACTTGAGACTAGCTGATTGTTATATATTAAGACTATTACTTGTTTAGTACTTTTTTGTGTAAATATATTTTTACTTAAGATTTTTCTAAAATTTCGTAAATAACAGTTATTTTCTAAGCTTACCACTACGTCGCTAACATTCAGTTCATTACTGAGCAAATTTCCGAGAACATTTAAGAGAAATTCCATTTAAAACATTTTGATATTTGGCTGACTTTATTAGCTCATATTTACCGTTATCACTAAATAAACCAACGAAAAGTGGCATCAACGATAATGTATAAAAACATAACGGCGCGAATGTTACCGAAAAATCCTAATTACGGAAAAAATAATTTAATGATTTCATAAAGAGCAAGACATTTTAGATGAGAAAATAGAGGAAATGGATAGATAAAAGTGGTTCAAACCGCCAAAGAAATGTATTTCAGAGTGTTACCAAAGACAAACAAGGGAGATTAAGATTGATACGGAGCTGGAGGCATAGGGCAAGGCGGAAACGCAAACAAGAGTATCGTAAGAGAAACAGAGCTACAGGTCATAAGAGATACAGAGCAAATACACAACTGTTAAGTTGATACAAGAAGAGACACGAGATTATAACAAGACGAGCTCGCATTTGACAAGGAAGACTTCTTAGACGAAGGGAGGAAATAGAGATACAGTAAGACGTAGAAGATAAACTGAAATGGAAACTGTAACCAAGGGAAACAAGAGAAACAGATAGAAAAAGGAGAGAGCTAGACGGAGATTAAATAAATAAACAAGTAGGCGAGCTTATGGGTACATAGAAAACCGAAAACGACAAACGGACGATGGGTAAACACCGATTCTCGGAAGGAGGACTCTCCGAAAGAATTCAACCCTTGTGGATTCTGTAACGCGGAAGCCTAAATACAAAGAAAAATAAAAGGATAATGAACGACAGGTTTCGGTTCCAATTTTATATTGGACAAACAATTTACACTACGCAGATAGCATCGAGAATTTCCAAGCGTTTTTGTTAGTACTGAAAGAGGAATGTTTCTATTAATACACCCCTTAAAACAAGAAACCATTTATGCATAGAATTAGTAGTCGAATTAACGGTGTTTGGAATTTTATAAACCATGCTCTGAAAAGATTTCTGAAGCACGTTTTTTGAGTTTTGGGAAAATTCGATTTCGTACGTATTTCACATCTGATTTTCAGTACAACGTACCAGCTTTGCTATCTGGTCAAAGTAATTTCCAATTTTAAACTCAATGGACAGTTTAGAAACCAATTAATACCAACTCAGAACATGGAGGTATAGGAATACTTTCCAGCATTAGTAATGAAATAAATTCAATTTCATTCAATTCAGGTGCTTTTCATTCTTTCCTTCAAATAGATAAATTTCCTCAACTAGTTGAACAAATTCAATAAATTTAAATTAATCGAACTTTCGGCAAAACTCTTTTAGAATTAATCAACAGAATGCTTCCATTTCTTTCCTAGGGTATTTTCCTTAATTCCACCCCTTTCTGGTAGTGAAATCAGCTTGGTAGAAAATTAAATATTCTTACACGTTCTTCGGGGAAGAGGACTAAATTAAGCCTTTCTGAATGGTCCAATTAGTAGGGACTAGTAATTACTAATACTACTAATATTACCATACTAATATTACTAGCCCTGCTAGTAATATTAGTATGGTACAAGATAACGCACCGAATACAACTCCTGAGAAACATTACGGAGACCCCGGCTTAATTGAGACCGGCGAAAGCCCAACAAACGAAGGCACGACACAGTAAAGGGAGTTAGGGCAAAGGTGAGAGATCAAGAATCGAGCGTAAAAAAGCGACCAGGCGGGAGAAAATGGGGTCCTGCCTCCATTCGATATATCGAACACGTTTTTATGACACGCGTTCCCGGGTGGAGATAGCGAGCGGTATATGGGCAAGAAAAGGCTCAAGGTGATGGAGTAAAACAGGATGAGAGGGAGGGGGTGGTATAAAAGCGCAGTTGGTAAAAGGAGAGAGGCACGGCAGGGATAAAAGTGCGCCATTATTTTATGGAGCCCACTAAATCTGCCCAAGGACCGAGGAAATATGATGGAGGGTATAAAACTGGCGAGCCTCGTAAAAGCTGTGTTATTGCAAAGGGGCTCAGTGTTTATGGGTCTTTCCTCATTCCGTACCCCACCTCACCTTTTATCTTTAACCCCACCCACTATCGAAAAAACCGCCGACTTCGTTCCCCTCATTCCCCAAAGGGTCTTGGCCGATGATCGTGTCCGAGCCATGTTCAAACATTCGACCACGCGCGCGGGAACGGAAAATTAACCGCGGAGCAAACAGCCGAAAGTCAGGAGGCGCGAATGGATTGGGAAAACATACCTGCTCCTTGCTACCGTCAAACATTTTTGTTCATTTTTTCACACGGACAAATGCAAACTCTCCTGACGTTTCACGGGTCTGATTAGCTCTAGTTGTCAAAAAGTCACCTGTCAATCAATTTCAAAAATACGACTTCTTAATGCTGACGTATCGAAGCTCTCTCACGCAACACGATTATGAAAACATACTTTTTGCCAACTCTAATTATGATGTATCAAAGTTTGATTCGACAGTTTATCCAAGCATCTATATTTCAAACAGCAGAAGTAGGTTAATTCTTATTAAATTACTTAAGCTGATCAACACATTGATTCAATTTCGATAACTGTCAATAAGTATTATTCGATGTATCCAAACCGCGCCGAATATCGACTATCACTGACCTTAAAAGAATTTATAGGATAAACATTTTAATCTCACTTAACAGGTGATAACATATTTTTTCAATGCCATATTGTTATGGAATTAATTTATCTCAATAACGAGGTATAATCAGTGACATAATTCTAGGCATAAATTGATAGATTATTGATAAATTATTTTTTGACGATTGACAGTTGATAATTTAACTTAGATCTCTACCTTTAAAACCTACAATCCGGTCTCGACATCCGTCGATAATTATGAATTGACCAAACCAGATCGAACATCCATATATATGCTATGATAACATGATTAAGAGGTACAATTAAGGATTCTCCTACACATGTCGTGTCGATAATTTAACTCTGATATCTAGCTCGAAAAAAAATAAATGGCCCCCAATAAATAGGCAACATTCATCAAACCACCAACGCCTAATTCATTTTAAATATCAATTCCACGGCTTGGATGATCTTTGATCATCAACGCTCGAAGACAGCAAAGGCAGTTAATGGCGGGGAGTATAACCATGCATTTGGATGGCTAATTGAGATGGATGCCGTCCAGATGGCGGAACCCTACTCCATGGACAACATTCTCCACCGCCTTCTCCAGCTGTTACACCGGGAACAAAAGGAGGAAACGGTTACGAGATACATCCCTTTCATCGCTAATTTATGTTACGGAAGCGAAAAAGAGCCCGGGCGTTAAACGAGTCGATAAAACTGCGGGAAACGATCGTCTTCTGAATAGATCGCTTTTATGATTCCTGGAGACAGCTAGACGTCTTTGAACATTTCCTCTAGCAGTAAAGTGTCTAAGGCACGTATCCCATGGAAGTTCCAAGAAGAGCGTTGCAGTTTGACGTAAAATATTTCCGTCCGTATGATTCCCTTTTGCTCTCCGAAAACAATGAGGAAACGATGTTTCTTCTGTTTCATGGCTGGAAAACAGCTGCGGAAACATAGCCGGGCTTTGAAGCTCCTTAAATGCATGAAAATGTCCTTCTCTCTCTCCAATTAAATGGATCTCGTATACCTACTTTTCATAGCTCGTGAACTGCAGTTACTGTCTCCCGCTGAGATTTGAGGATAGTTCATAAATTTTGCAGCTCGGGAAGTGATTTCTTCTATAACGTCATAAATAAACGCTGACACTACTTACTGCAGCACTGAACCAAGAATAGATTCATATATCAATAAAGTAGTGACTTCTATAGGAACTGTACTACTCACAAACCTATAAAGTGATTATCAGAAGTGGAGATACAAGTTTGCCGATAGATGTACAAGGATGCTCTTTCATCTTTACATATTTTACTGCAGCACTGAACGAAAAATGGATCCAGCAAAAAAAGGAGCAGTAGCTGTAAAACTGTAGGAATTACTCCCTATGATACTCTCTATATTACTCACAGATCTATAACATGATCATCAGAAGCAGACAGCTGGTACAGCTACAAGTTTACTGTTATTCTACGGAATTTCAACATAGAAGTAATTTCAGTAAGAATTTCTGCCCATGATACTAGCATAACTATAAGGTGATCATCACAAGCTGACACTACTGATACAGATAAAAGTTTACTGAAGTTCTTTCAGTCTGTCACAGATTTACAACAAAGGTGATACTTTTCGAAACCTTTCTGTTACCCCAAACAGAAACTTTCATATTTTCCCACCATCGTACAAGGATGAAAGAAGTTGTAAAACCTTCGCACATCACCGCACCAGGATCGATTCAGGAAGTTTTTACACTTAATTCTCGAAGAGCGACGGCATAACTCACAGCTACGCCCACGAAAGTCAACACCGTTGGCCCAACCCACTTCCCACACGTTCCCTTTAAACAACCTTAAACTAAAGCCGCGACGTAAAACAAGGACGTAAAATCTTTAGCGCCGCCATTATCGCCACCTAAGAATAGGACCGTAAACTAAAAAGAATTCGGGCTCCCCTCTAGCGATGGGTTGCGTGAACTCTTACCCTTATACGTTTCCACACATCTTGTGCGAATGGACGGCATCACAACACTTAATCGGACGGGTGAAAAGCCGGAGGAGAGGTCACAGCGGTCGAGGAGATCTCGGGTTATTGGCAGGCGTAAAATGAGGCGGTCAAAGTGCTAAGGCAATACTCATCCTTACGACTGAGGCGTCAACCTCTTACCTTTTGAGAGGATTCGGACACCATCATCTCAAGTCTCACCTCGAAGGGATGAGCACTATTAAACTAAGCGAAACACTGGAAACTCACATCAAACTCAGTGGTTTTGGAGGTCATATTTTTGGAGGAAGATTTTTCATAGAAAGATTCTCTCTACCATAGCTAGGAAGCTGGATAAAATTCGACCTTTCTCAAATTAATCACCGAATTTAACCATTCTAATTAAAAGGGCATCGGACGATTAAGAGATCTGAATGATATGCATATATATACAAGAAGAATTGAGTAGTTCCTTCAGGTATTTTTTAATGTCAATGTTAAACTCAAAAAGTATTGATGAGAGGAAAATTTCCATCAGAAGTTATTATCAAATCCAAAAAACATAAACTAAAGCAATGTAAAAAGGTTCTAAATATATAATAACATTTTCTTGGATTTAGTTTCAATTTATACATACATAATCATACCTCAACAAACTACTATTTAGTATTTTAAGACCAGATCTTATAAACCTAAAAAATATAAAAAGGTTTTAGAATGACTTAAGTCATTTCCAAGGATTCCATTTTAATTTTTACAAAATATACCTCAACTAATGCTTCCCTGGATCACAGCACAGACAACAGAATTAATGAAACAAAATGTTTTGAAACGCAATCAAAAGAAGATTTAGCAATGGATATCAATAGGGTCAATGCTTAATTCAATTCCCCGTTTTAAATTGTTTAATATGAATTAATCAAATAGTACCCGATTAGTATGCAGAACTGCTCACTCAATACAACACTTCATGCCTAGCAAGCAGAGCTGAAAACTGGAAAATATACGCAGCGAACCAAATCAGCCGCATTTAGAAGTTGACCGCACAATCGCATACTGGAGTAAACATCTAATCGAGGGAAACGCAGAGAAGGTTCACGAAGAACCCCACCAACTTTTATACCTAAGCTTATGATATCCTTGTATGCAATTCCCTCCGGAGCCGTGGCTTGAGCGCCCCGAAATATGACAGCCGGAAAGGGGAGAGCATAAGCCAAAGAGCGAAAAGGCTCGTAACCATTGGGATTCCACTTCGTCCATTTTCGCGGCTGATATTCCGGAATGGCCGCCGCAAACATCGGCTTTTGCGACCGCCACTCCCTCTTTTTTCCGTCGGAAGGAATGATATTGCCTCTTTCCCCCTCTGCCTTATGACCCACATAATCTGCCGATCGTAAAAAGGAGGGCCGAAATAGGCGAGCGTAAAACAAAAAACGCGTAACGTCCGAAGGAACGCGAAAGGTCTCGAAGGAGTCAACGTTTCCCTCCTTAGAGCACTTGATTTATTTTCTCTAATTTGGACTCGGCTTTACGGCTTTTTACTCCAAGCGACGATAGTAATTCAACCATTTCCGGCTCGTGAAAGACAAAAACTTATGGGGACCAACGCACTGCATGGACATATAAAAGTCCCGAGGAGCGATCGGAAAACATACCAATATGATTACGCTGAATGTATGCGAAACCATTCCTTGATCGCGATAAAATTTACGATGGTACTAAAATGAGAGTATTAATGGAGAAGAATACCTATAAAAGTTAAGAAATAAACACATAATGACCGAGTATTAAAAAATAAACGATAATGATAAATTAATACATTTCAGATTAAGAACTAGATCACCCTTAATTGAAACGTCCATTACTCTACGAAACAATTAACAATTACCGGAGCTTATAAATTATAAATCATAAAGTTTGCACACCTAGCATTTTAAGCAACTCGTTCCCAACATCAACAATAACCAAAGCTTATGTAAGACAAAATATCCAAACATCAAAAAGTAATTATAAAACTAGCTTTCAAAAGTATCTCCAATAGCGAGGTCCTTAAGCTTTATATTTGAAATTCGAAATTTTCGAAAACTTGGTTTCGATTAGTCAACTGACAAAAATCTCTCAAAAACTGACAGTAGAAAATTCCATTCAAAACTATAAAATCGATAACATTGTCAGGAAGGGCCAAAAAACTTCACAGGCGATTTATTCTGCAATGATGATTATAATATAAAAAACTACTTTATTTCACAGTGAATTCAGTACTTAAAAATATCCTATCTAACTTCAATCCCTTTTCTAAGGTAAAACTTTGGACTAAGTTCCCTCGGATAAAAAAACCTAGAATAAGCTATCACGAACACAAAAAGCATAAGAGCGTTTTTTGTTATTTTTGATTTCGGCAATGCACAGAAGGCATGCATCACATTTGACACAGCCCAACTTTTACGTTCCATTCTCCATTTTCTTGTTTTTCCTTGTAACTCCTTTCCACTACCGTCCGAACAGAATCAAGCATCCCTCTTTTTTATCTCCTTCTCTTGCCTCGTATACTTCGGACCATCCTCAGAGAACCCCGTCTCATATCCAATTTAAGAGGATTATATGGACTTAAGAAGGTTGAAGACTTCTTTTTTATTACACCTCCTTACGGGGCAAGCGAGTAGCGGGTTAGAGGCTGTCGACTGGCGGGTCCACTGGATGTCATCCTTTTTTATTGGCTTCCGTCCTTATGTCTAACCGAGGGGCCGTCGACGCTAAAACCTTTGGACATCCCCCAATTCCCCGCTTCTCGCACCAAAAAACGCGCCAACGTGTTAATTGGCTTTCGGAACACTACTGACGATGCATATATGGATGAGGGCATGTTTTTTTAAATGGGAGAGGAAAATACATCGCGGCGGAGGATTTTCGAACCTCGTCGCGAATTTTCTATTCAAAGATGTTTTTGAGGTTTCGCAAACGGTCAGTGCGTCAGAAAGAGATTGATGCAAACGGCTGGGGAAGTGGAAGTTTTTGTGCGAGGTGTATTTTTGCAGGATACCATATTCCAATCTGGCTAAAGCTGCATTATAATACTATTTGTTTTGCAAGGGTATAACTGACAGGAATTTTCTGGGCTAAACTCTCGTAGTTTGTTCGATGAGGAATTTAATTCTGATAGTTACTGATAATAAATATTATTTATATAACTTATGAAACTCATAACTTATTATCACGATAATTTTCCTGGATTGAAATAGATATAATAATCAGTTTCGTTGTGAACATTTACATCGATGCTCTGAAACGAGTTAATAAGAGACAAAATACAGTATAATTGCTACGTATAGTTTCGTATAAACTCAGATAACTACATAAATTAAATTTTGACCATTACGATGAAATATATATCCATCATTATAGCATGATTATTTACAAACCTAGGAAGTAATTCATCATTACAACTAAATTAAGGCCATAAAAATGTCCACAGTCGCACTATCGCACACCGCCGCTTGCGTACATATTCAACAACTCCGGCTGATGATAACTTATCTTTCACATGTAAATAACAATGTACTACATATGGAAATAAGCCTCGAAAGATAGCCCAAATCGCATTGACGCAACCTGTACGGGTAAATGTCTTACATTCACACCTAAAACTTGTTTCCCTTCGCGTTAACTTTCGTTTTCGGGCGGCATCGCCGTCATGTCCACAAGAAAACACGTCACTCATTCGCGCGTCCCATTCCGAAATGTTTGGCATTTCAATAATCGAGAGCGCACACACATTCGTTACGGGCGTGTCGTAAATGTGACATGCCTCAATTAAAAAGAACACCGCGCTGCCACCGAAAACAGGATCCATACATTACTTGAAAGAGCTCCATTCTTTACGCCGGGACTAATGACCGGTCCCATTAGAATCGCTAACGCTTCATTTGACTACGAAAAATAACTTTCAATCGCGAGATATATGAATATCCATTCTGACACATTAGTGCACCTTTGAAGCTGCCGATACTAAAACTGTCTCGGGCCGACATCTCCACTCCACCGCCATGCTAATTCCAGCCCAAATATTCCCTTAATCAACATATTCAAATAAATATTTTTCGATATCTCCCAGCACGTCGTTACGTGCCCGCGTTTCCCCACTATTTCCCAGCTATTCTAGACTTCAAACGAACGGCGCTGCTTCCCCTTTTCCCAGATTATCTTTTTCCGATTCTTTTATTCCTCCGAACGACATCGGACGGTGCCAAAGCACACGTTCCCGAAATACCCCGTCCGCCCCCGCACGCCGGCTCCGATTTCCTGCCGAAAAAATCTCCCGAAGAAGAAAAAACAAACCGCGCCGAAGAGGACGCCCTCTTCCGGGAAAATAGAGAAGTGCCTCTCTCTCTTACGGTACGACTGCCATGAAACCGAGGGAGTATAAAACCCTTTTACGTTCCACTCCTGGTTTTGTGGGAAAGGACCGGGCGGAAAACGAGGAAGATGAGGGAAGCGGAAATTTATAAAGGGAGGATTGTTGAGAGGGAAAAGCAAACGATTACGGATTCCTTTTTGGGTGCGGTCACCCGTTCCGCTCGCATGGGAGATCCGAATGAGACCGCTGAACGGATTCTGACACTGTGCATGGGACTCCGGGGACGTCCACAAAATTTCGTCGCAACTTTGAGGAACTTCGCTGGGAGAATAATGAACGTCGCTGTGTCTTTACGGTTGTGTGACTAGGTTATCCGCAACGCGAGAAGATGGCGAGCTTCAAAGGGTACTCAGATGCTTTCGCTCGGTGGCTCTGAAACATTCTCAATATAAGGAAGATACACAAGAGCAATGATTCACAAGGAAACTTTCACCGGTGTCTTTATTTTATGTAGCAACTGAAAGAGCACTTCACGACAAAGCACGTTCTCCACACGAAACGTACTCTTATCTGAGCTCTGTATCAAATTTTACGAACAGAATCATTGACTATAATTTTGCAACGAAAAAACCTCCAAAAAAAACCTTAACAAAATTCTTACCCTTTCGTTAAATCACCTTTACGTTTCTCGCATCATAACTTCTATTCCCAATAAAAAAATTTGCAAAAATACGGACCATTTTTTTGGATTAAAAACTTCTGTTTCACTAAAAATATACCACGATATCAATAAAAACACTACAACTTCCCTATTCTTCCCCTCTGTCCTTTTCAACTCATATCGCTGCTCCTCCAATCCACGCAAAATCTTCATACAAAAGACAACGACAGTCACCCCCTCTTCCATCCCTCAATTCATTCCCCAGCTCCGCAACAAAATAACACGAACTTCCACCTCTTCGTAATACTTTCCTCTAGAGTTTCCTCCACATCATTCCCTTCCACCTAATCAACCCGCAACCCACTATTCTCTTAAAAAGCGCCTCCAGAAAGAACACTATCGGAGCAGGAAAAGTGTCCAACCCGCCCCTGAATCGCCCCATCTGTCAACGCGAGAGAGCCTACGAAACTAAAACCTGCGGAAGAACGAGGGAGAGTAAAGGACAAACAGAGGAAGAGGAGAGGGAAGAGAAAAGCTAACAGCGACACACCACCAAAAGGACCCTTCTCCGTATCCCTCTAGGGGGCTGTTACTAAAAAGGGTTGCCGTGGGAGATAAAGATGAGGGAAATAGAGAGCGGGGAAGAGGGAGGTCGGGAGAGCATACTGGCGACCGCATATATGCCTCGAAGACCATCAGGTTAGTTTGCAGAAGGGGTCGTGGTCGTGTATGCAAGTACACAGCCTCTCCCCACACCCTCATCAACGGGCCCCGCGGGCAAATTACTAAGTCTCCACGACCCCTACAACATCCCCCTTTTTTCCCACACTCCTCACCCCCCTTGGACGGATCTTTACAGCACCCTCACCAGTCCCCGAGCATTCAAATGTAAATCCGAGATACCAAAGCACTCATTACCATAGGGTGGGCCCGTGGTGGCGCACCTACCATTGCGAGCGACGAAGAGGGTGAGGAAAAAGGACGGGAAGAACAGAAGAACGGAAGGAACGGAAGGAGAAGGAAATAAACGAAGCCGAAGATTGGGTGGGGGGTTTACCGGGGGATTCCGGGCGGAATCCCCGTAGGGGGTTCCCGGTTTTAATTCGAGACAAATTCCACGAAACGAATGAGATTCGAATCCGGTAAGGGAGGGTTTTGCGGTTTTTTCCCGCTCGGGAGAGGAGTCGGATTTCGGGTTCCGATGGCTCGATTTCGTGTGGGGGAAAGGGTGTTACAGGAGGCGGATCGGGATCCCGCAACTGCCGCCGAGATGGCAGACGCTTAAGCGAGGTCCTAAATGGAGAATCGGTGGAGGAAAGATTAGGAGGATGGTTCGGGACAAAGAGAGAGGCAATTACGCTCTTCCGATGGAGGAGATAATGCGGTGGAAAGTGGAGAGAGATGAGGTAGAAACGAAGAGGAAAATGAAATAGCGAAGTATTTTCCGGATGGTCGGAGAGACTTGCTAGCAGTTAAGAAAAGATAAATGCAAGTAATAAGCATTAAATTAAATTAATTATTCATTAACAGCAAGGAAAGTTTAACTCACATTCAAACACCATATTCAAACAAAATTGCGAAACTTAGGAAAACGTAATATGAAAACACTACAGCGACCTTGAATATTTAAAATTCACGGAGGAGGCTATAACATTGTGGAATTCAGACGCAAGAAATATTGTCAAATAAAACAAAGGCTTCACAAAAAAAGACAAGTAAATTTTACTGCCCACATAAGTTTTCAGTGGCGACGAAGCGATACGAGACGATAGTAAAAGTACTTGCGTTGTTTGTGAAACCTTTGTTTTATTCAACAATTATTCCTTGGATATTTAAGCAAATTGGATGAGTTATAAACATCCTATTGTATACATATACTATTGCAATATATTAACTGCGAATTCAGCCATGTCATATTCATTTTATATCTCATCAACTACACACTTACAAATGAACACGGAAATTGATAAGATCCACTAACTTCTACATTTCTAGTCAAAAGAATGAGGAATCATGGGAATGGGAAAATAAACACAAAGCAGAAATCGGCTGAGTATACATTAAGCCCTATCACTGCGACTACTGTGAAACAGAACTCAGATAACCCAGTTGTGTTGACAAAGGCTAGAGAGAGGCATGTATCTATCTAGCAGATAACGCAAATCAGTTTTCTGTCACTATTGACAAATTCTAGGATTTTCGTTTCCCTGTGTATTTGACAAAACACAAAATCCAGCTTATGCTAATAACAGCCTCCACATGCCAAAAAAAATACACCTGTCTTTTTTGAGTCAACACATTAACCGAACCTATCATTTTCCTTTTGAAAATCCACACGAAACCGTAATTGTCGAGAGATAAGCGAAACGCAAACGTCAAAGCTGGGCAGAAAGGGCAGGTGATAGAACTAACACGAGTCAGCCACGGGGCCAAAGCTTCAGAACCAGGGTATCTAGCCTTTACATTAGCAATTGCGATAGGCAGTCGAGAATTCCGACTTGAAATAACAAAGTTCTTATCGTGGAATTAGCAGAATATTGATAGAATGCTAATTTCTGAAGCAATCAAAAACACATTTACGGAAAAGAAAATTCGGCATCAGACTAGTTGAAACCAAATTGCAAAAGCTAATTATTAGAAATTCCGATAAAATATCCTCTGATATTGGAATTCGTAAATATAGCGAAATAACTTCACAATTTCTCCAACAGAAATAAACTTCTATTTCCAGTATCTATTTCACGTCTAGTATAGCCATTATTTGCGGCAGAGTATGAAAACAGCACATCATCATCGATTGATGATTGAATGACTGATATTTGAGCATCGTTTTTTCCTGTTTTTTAACTCTCGACAGAGAAAAAGCAAGATAGAAAAGAAAACAAAAAATTCTTCCACAATGAAAATTCTCAAAGTTGATACTTGAGTAGGATATTGTTTGTCAAGAGTCATTATTATATCAACATCGAATAATTCCTATTACATCCAGAATTTTTAAAAATTTAAAGCAAAAAAGTGGTAATTGGAAGTGGTAATTGGCATATCAACCCAATTATATCACAATATTCAAAGTAGTCCCTGGTATTTCGAGCATAGAGGGAAATCTTAAGGATAAAATAATACCACGTATGAAGATAAAATTGAACAACATAATTCCACCAGCATCCTCGAGATAGCAACAGGGTAAATATCAAACAGAATCGCCCGAAAACACCAATACTTTCCAATAGTTCTGTGTTCCTTTTGATGTCGACATAAATCCTAAGAACAACGGGAAAACGGAAAACTTCCACAAAGACAGCCACTCTTATACCTCGCGATTCGAACGCCCGCTGAACGCATCTCGAGACACGTAGGCGATCCTAGACACCTTCTAAACTACGTCCCCGACGCCGGATGTCTTACTCCGACCGCACCGGCGTTCGTGCCGGGGACCGAATTTACGACGCGCGTAAAACCCGTCTTCGGAGACGGAACAAGCTCTCTCCCGTGGGCCGGATAAAGGGCACGAAGGAATGAAATGCGACCCCCTATCGCTCGCGACACATTACGGCCCTTTCCATTACCTCCCCGGAGACCTGGCGTGACTCCTTTGAGGAGATCTTTAACTCCCCACGCGAATCGCGCAAAATGAAATAAAATCGGCCGAACACAAAACAGATTAGGGCACCGCGACAAGGAGACGCAGATGGGCGGGGAGGAACGGGGGGGATGAGGGGGGCCACGAATTACTGCCGTCGGGAAATGTTCGGGTTTTATTGGGTCGGAAAGAAACGTAAAGCGAGCGAATGTCGGGCTGATAAGGATTAGTAATGACGAGCACGACATGAAGCTAATGGATTCTGAGGCCCTAAAAGCCGCGCGTTCGCAGGGTGTGGGCGACCCCGATGCGGGTCGCCGAGATTATTTATTACGCCGCGCCGAATGCAGATAGGCGATCAAATCAAGCTAAATCGGAATTCCAAAAAATAAATATTTCGATTGAATAGGTCGAGGGAGTCTAAAGCAAGATAGAGAGGCGAAGCGTTACTTTAGAAGACTGATTTTCATAGGATTTTAAAGCTGGAATTATGAATAAATTGCTCCTTTGAAGATGAAGATTAAGAAAACGTGGCCTACTCTGAATCTCAAACGGATTGGTAAGTTAATTGCAGGCACGATTGGGATCACCATGTTATTAAGTAAGCTAACATACAAGATGTAAATTACATCAAGAGTGGAGTAAATTACCAAAAACGAATGAAATGTTATTAAAATCTAAAGAGTAAGAAAAATGAGCTTACCAAAAGGTAGAACCACAAGGTAGAAGGTATGAATGCATACTTGAACGAAAACTTGTTAATAGCTGATCATTCTCATTCAAATGGTAAATAATGTAAGAAAGATCAAAGCTATTAATACTGCTTTACTTAATTAACATTGACTTTTCATTGGTATTAAAAAACCTTAAAAGTTACAGGAAATCTTCTATTCAGCCTTGTGCTCTTCATAGCAAAAATTACCTCTTTTCTCTACTACAAAAACTATTTGCTGATGAAAACCCTTAAAATTAGCATCCAATCTAATAAATCAACAGATGTCCGCAGAAAAATAACGTTATTCCCTTACAACCAAAATATGTAAAACGCGACAGAATTAGTGACTTAAACATCGTGGAAACTAATGACAGTTAAAAAAACGAGAGGATAGCAGTGTGGAGGTACACCAAACAAAAGAAGCGAATTTTCTCGTATCGGCACTTATCTTTTGGGTCCTAAATCCGAACCGAGCCCCCGGTAATTCAGCCACGCCTGGAGGTAGCGAAGAGAAAAAAAGCCCCGATGGTATACGCGATGAAGAGAAAAACCTCAAAGGGAAAAAGCGAAGTGAGATTTAAAACATTTGCATGCATATGAAGCCGACGCTAATTACCGAAACCGTATCCATGGCTCCATCTCGGCCGCTTTTTGACGAGCCCCGGATTTAAATTTTAATATTACTCTCGGGCCGAGACGGTCATGCATTATGCATCCGGAGGGGGAAAAACTAAACAAGACGCGACCTTTCGCGATAAAAAACAGAACCTTATCCGAGGCATTTCCCTTTGCGAATCGTTAGGTCGTTATTTCCCTTTATCGCGACCGCTTTTTCCCGGAAATTTTCATACTTTAATGTCCGCGGATACTCGAAACGCGCAAAAAACTCGCTAAAAATAATAATTTTTTATATAAATATTATAACTTTATATAGGTAAACCTAATTATTGTTCACGAAAATTGCTTCTGTTCTGTTTTTATTTTAAGTAAGTAGATAATTCATACTTAAGATCATTTTTACGTAATATTCTTTATTAAGTTAATCAAGGAATATTTTTTATTAATGCATCTTTAAACATTCTTCTGCTTCAATAAATGAGTTATAATTATTATAAAAAAACATACAAAATAAGGGACTTTATTAGGTGAAATTGAGACTTTTAAGTATCTTCTTACATCCAAGTCTTCGTAATATAAATGATAAAGAAACATATTGCTTGAAAAAAGTACACAGAAGAAACCTACATTGCGGGTTTAGAAACCTAAGGTTTAGCTTAGGATAAAAATATACACCGCAGTAGGAAAGCACCCGCAAGAAGGGTGGTATGAAAACCCTGCGAAACCTACTAATAGTTATGCAAATTCTTTTAGAGAAGAGGGTTAAGAAAGATATGAAAGGCAAACAGGACAATACTGATGCATATTCATGTAAATAAATCAATATAAACAGCGAACAGCATACTGGAAAGCAAGTAATAAGGTTACACGAAAAATAGCTGCAAAGCTAAATGAAAGTAGAGTACTATATTAAAGATTTCACTAGTATAACCAGTTTCGTCGATACAAACTTAATAAGATTAATAAAAATTCGTCCATAAAACTAAGTTAAAATTTTAAAAGATGATATGCGACGCGATTTTAAATACATATCAAAATAAAAAATACTTTAGTCTTATTATAGTAGTGTACTATAGTATTATTAGTAGTGGACTCTAAAGTGTTCACTAGTATAACCAGATTCGTCGATACTAACTTATAAGATTAATAAAAATTCGTCCATAAAGCCAAGTCGACATTTTTAAAGTTGATATGCGATGCGGTTATGAATACATAACGAAATTTAAAAAATCTCCCTTTGGAGAAAATCATCGGAAAAAAAACCCACGAGTCCTCCGGTGCGCCGTAATCTTCCGAGTGGACAGCCGCGGAGACCTTGGATAAGGGGGTATCGGGAAAAAAATCCCCCGGGGAAAGAGAGCGGGATAACATTTTTATATAAAAGACCCGGGCTTAAACTGCGTCCGCCGGGAGACCGTCCGATAAAAGCGAGTGGAAATGACCAACATCCACGACTCACCGAAAGCGCGGAAGAGGGGATGCGATAGACCGCAGTGGGAACGGAGGAAAAGAAGAGGACGGACGCGGAGAGAGAAGCACCGGGAGAGATATTAACGCGCAGATTGGCGCTTGCGATACGCGGGTAATGGGTTTGTTGATTGAGGGCGGGGGCGGAGAGAGAGATGGGGTCTCCGGGGACGCGAGGGACATAACGAGGGCCAACTTTCCCACTCCCCCTCCTCCCTCAAGCCCACTCCACTCCCTCGCGTACCTCCTCACATACTCAGTGCTGCGTATCGAAAGAAGCGAAAAAGATTAAAAAGCGACCAAAAAACCGTTCTTTATACGTGATATGCGGATGTGCGAATAGCGGACGAATACGCGGCATTTAACCCGATCAATTTGGTCAAATTGGTCGAATGTGTGCGCCATGTTGGCGCCACCTCTGACTGTTTCGCAAATAAAATATTAAGATAAAATCCAAAAATGAAAATAATGTATTTTTCACCTTTGGCTGTTTTACGGACTAAAAATTACGACGAAATCGAAATTTTAAAAAGTGTGTTTCTAATATCTTTTATAGAAAACACGAATTCGGCATCGAAATTTAGAACATGAATTAGAATTAAGGTAATTTATATATTGCATCCGTAGTAGTATTATATCTTGCCTACCTTTGTTGCTGTAATTATCTTAACATATACCTAATAGTTTATTATTCTCTTTACAAATCTCTACCTTGTATTAGTAATGGTATTAATCTTTGCTTATTTTGAGAAGTTAGTTGATCTATTAGACAAACGTATATACTGCCCTTGCGACTTTATTTATCTTTTTATTTGTAATTATCTAGGCCAAAAATTGAATTGATCTCTATACCTTACCGTTTTTCATAAAGTTTCATTCCTGATGAGTTTACCTTGATTCAGGAGGAATAAAGCGCTTTAGAAACTTTTATAAAATTATACCAACTGTCAGTGCTGGGAAAAAAAGAAATAATATTTTAAATGCACCTATAGTTTGTAACCTAGGTTAATAAATGTCGTCGCATATAATCCACATAAATGCACAATATTTCAGAGAAGGCAACTCCGTATCTGCTTCATTACAGTAATTTCACCCGACATCTCGACGTAACCCACTAAAATAGACAAAATGTCGTGACTTGTCTCCAATAAATCTTCTCGATAATCTATTTAAAGGCAAACCCTGTCAGCGAAGTAAACGCCGCAAAGCCAAATTTAGATCGGATTAAAAGAACAAGAAACGGAGAATGAGTAACACGCAAATACGAGAAAATGAATTAATCAAGTCGCAGATTACGGAATAAAGCAATTCCTCCGCCGAATCCGGATTACTCCCTCTATCGGACATTCATTGCTCGGCCGCGAGTATTAAATCAACAGATTTTATTCCCGCCTCGTGATGGAATAAATTCAGATTAAATGAGCGCTTTCTCCGAATCTCGCGACGGATTCGCCGAATATAAGCGACCCCCAGCTCGAAACGGGAGCCCGGGATGCGCGACTCTTTCCCGAAAGGGATAAAAATTGACCCGCAAAAAAGATGAAGAGCTAAAACTCCCCTCGACGGATGTGACAGGTAGAGGATTAAAAAAAGGAAAAACGACCTCCGCGCCGTGAATAATTGAGTTGCAGATCCCGCGAAAAAAACAGCTCCCTTCCCCCTTTCCAAATGAACCCAAATTACGAAACACGAAATAAAAAGGTGGGATTACGAGGGGTTAAAAAAAGAATTAACCTCCGACGTGGGGCGGAAACATCCAGTTATGATAAAAAAACAAACTCGAGCTTTAATACATATATCGTGTTCGAGCTGAAATTGCTCCCAAACCCCCGACACTCGTTCGAATTAAAATTCCCACCGTTGGCGAGTTTCCGGTTAATTAATTCCCTCCGACGCCGTCACGAAATAATCCGGCGGAGGGAAGTGAGAGCCTAACCACGCGACCGCCGGACGAAAATTCTCCCGAGGGAGTGCCTCAAGGTACGCTTCTGGGGACGGGGAAATTACTCCTGTTTACCGAGAAACTTTATTACCGACCGTAACGCGAGTTATCCGCAGCGGGCGAAGATGGGAAACTCTCCTACCGCAGAAAGCAGTCACTGTGATATTGCGAGAAGAACAGTTTACAAAATATCAGGGGGAGAGTTTGGGTAAAAGAGGGAACCTTGTAACAGCACTTTTTGTTCCAGCCACATAAAAGTGATAGGAAAAAAAATGCTACATGGAGAGCGACGGTATTTTACATTGTACAGGGATAATCTTACAATCCATATTTGATTAAAATATACTTTATTATACAATTATTATTAATAGCATTGAGATTATTATGCCATACATATATCTGATTAACTACGAACACAAAATTCAAATTGTAAACGTTTGTGTAATTGTAAACACAAAATTGAGGTCGTAAACGGTGGTAAAAACTTCGGATGAATTTTAAGTCCACCCAAACAGGTTAAGATAGGGAATAAATCATTTTTATCTAAGTACCATGTTATCTACGGAACACAATGTTACGTCCACAAAGGAGCTAACACAGCCCTCCCTTTAAGATTGCACACACAAGATTAATGAAAAATACTGCTGTTCAGCAGCGGAGATGTTAGAAAAATCACCGAGCTTTTTAAGCAAAATCAGAACTCATTACTTGTAGAAATATGTAAAGTCTTCGTAATCACGAACTAATCCCAAACATATGTAAACCTACACGAGGAAGCAAGAAGACTTGAAACATCTGCAGGACGACCTAAATGTAATTCGCCACGATAATGTGCCCTGAAGAATATTCCACTTCCCTCAGAAAATAAGTAAGACACAGTAGAAACCGCACGTATCGTACAGACGTTCCTCGAAAATAAACGAGCGACTTTGCATACCCTACACGAATCGCGAGTCAACACGCTAACTATAACTAATGTGCCCAAGGCGCCCGTTGAGCAGATTACACCGAGATGATCCAACAAGGTAGCGAGCTAATCGTCGGTAATCCAGCCAATGGGAACACCGCATGCGGAGGGAAGAACGGGAAGGAGAGAAAACACTCTTGAGCTCCTCCGAAAACCCTCCTGACCTCAACCCACCGCATGCCTCACCAATTAGCCCTCCCGATCCCTTCCTCGTCTTAAAGCCGCCTCTTAATTACTCGGGAGGGAGGGAAGACACGGGCGCCCGGAAACCTACTAACTGCGACGCGTAAAACCAATTCAACCGATCATTTGCGCTCGTGAAATCTTCCCCACGAACGAAGCAACACTCCCGAACCACCTCAACCGTGTTACACATAAAACGATCCTCCCGCCTAACAGCGCGAGCAAAAAAGATAAACGCCCTAATAACAGGCATGGGAACCGGGCTGAAGAAAGGGGTCCCAAGACGGTGGGAGTCGGAAGATAATTCAGAGGGGAAGAAACGGAACGTGGAAACACACAAAAGGAAACGGTGGAATGTACACATAGAAGACGTCGGAAGACGAAACGACGACAACAGAAGGATTATACAATTACAACGATGTCGTAAGGATATAGTAACATTAAGATTGGTAAAAGGAAACCAAACAACAATAATGATACAGGAGAAAGATGAGAGAAGAAGCCACAAGAATGAGAAAGCCCAAGGTGTGAATAAGACTTGAGAAGGAACAAAATGAATAAAGAAACGTTAAACACAAAGAAAGATAGTTCAGTAAATTCCAAAAATTAATTATTGAGGAAAATAAAAAATATTGCAATAACGCTAATATGGTACCCTCTTTTACTCAATAAACTATAACAAATGAACAATAATACTGAACGCATAGGGGAAGATAATATCAATAACTCAACAAAAGCCTAAAGAATACTTTTTACGTAATCGCATCAAGTAAACAACGATTTAATGCTATGAGGAATAAAGTAGATTAACGATCCATAACTGAGTGAGAAAATGTATTATTTTACTACAAGAAATACTGAGTTTTATTAAAATGTGCAAAGGTTTTATGTTAAAACGGAAACAAGTTAACATATGTATCTCCCCGGGGTTCAGTTATGGGGCCAAATCTATTAATCTATAATTTACAATATAATGTGTTGTGTACTTAAAATGTCAATATGTAAAACTTTAAAATTTAATGTGATACATTGAATGTTACGAATAGAGATAAATTTTGCCTTCTGTCTTCGGAAAATTTGCACATTACAAATGATAAGGATAATAACAAAAACAAGGATAATTTCGTTATAGCAGTGCCAGCAATTCAAGGTGAAAGGCGCTCACGAATAAAATAAAAATGATCCACACGAAAATACACAAAATCACAAAAACAGCAATCCGACACACAAAAGCAATCCGAGGACAACATTGCATCATAAATATCGTGAAAGACGACAAACTCCACAAAAACAAAAACGAAATCAACGGAGACTTGAGAATAACCAAAGAAAACGGAAGAGAGAGCTCTCCGATCCCCGGAAAAGGAAAGAGAGGCGAGGGAAATTACGAAAGAGATGGGAGGGGAGAAAAACAAAAACGACGAGAGACGCCCAAATGATAACTCCGCTACCAAAAACACGGTTTCCTCTCCTCTCGGAGGCGGGGCGAAAGGAAAGGGAAATGAAGCGTTACGTCAAGATGGAAGTGACGGCGGCGAGAGAGAGGCACGGAAAAAAATCCTCCTCCGGCCAGGCATTCTCGGACGGGGGAAGAACACGGGAACGATTCCGGGAGGCTTAAAAAAAGAGGGGCTTGTAGAACGAGGGCAGACGACAACTGTTATTAATCACGAAACTCTTTCTCTCAGCTGGAAAAAAACTACGGAGCCTCCGGGAGCGGGGAGGAGGGTAAACGGAACGAAAAAAACACCCAGACAGTTAGCTGAGCCATGAAGAAGCAGCTGACAAATTGATGTAACAATTATTAGCGGGGGGAAGGCTAAGGAGAGCGAGAATGGGCAGTGATGATAGGTAACAGCCCCGTAATGAGTAATGGGGGTTATGAACGGCGGAAGTGGAGGGGTGAAGAGCAAATAAAGGAGATTTGAAAGGGCGGGATGATTTGGAGAATATAAATAATAACACACCTGCTGCGGGAGGGGTTTGAAATTGGCGGAATGAGCCGACGGCCCGAGTCATTACCGAGCGTAATTTGTATTCTCGCGTTTGACTCGAAAATTATTTAACCACCTGAATTAGAAACCGATATTCGTTCTCCGCCGCACGAAACTCTAAAAACCGTGATCATGGGAAAGGAGTTCCGCGGAAGGGGATACCATTTAAAGGAAAAATTCGCT
Organism: Sympetrum striolatum; assembly: GCA_947579665.1. Classification (NCBI taxonomy): domain Eukaryota; kingdom Metazoa; phylum Arthropoda; class Insecta; order Odonata; family Libellulidae; genus Sympetrum; species Sympetrum striolatum. Next base: position 46,481,303 of record OX388345.1, on the reverse strand, counting down.
TATAACGATGAACGGGAAAATTGTAAACCTGATGGGAACCCATGTTCTACTTTCGTGGTGTTTAAATATAATGTTGCACTCAATTTTCACGAGAAAGGGGGGAAGGTTAACGTATTCAACCAACTTTCCTCTTCCGGAAACAAAAACTAAAGAATAAACGAGGTTGCTTTACCAAATGAATGATAAAACCAGTAAGAAACCCCACAATGAAAACTAAAACATCTTTAGCACAATGAAAATAATACTTTCACTAATGGTTTTATCAATCATATTAAAATTACTTTTCTGGTAAGGGAATACTTTTATGTGTTTGTAAATAGTAATAATTATTGAAACGGATGTAATTTGGATCTTCCTGTTTCCATTAGAGAAGTTAGTATTATTATTACATAGGAATTCAAAAAAGTTGCCCTTTAGACAGTCTCTTTGAGGTTATTGCATCTATGACTTGAAATATAATACACCAAATCGATTTTTAAGCAAGTTAACATCTCTATGTTATCTATCATAATAAAGTTCCATCTTCGAATAGCAAAAGATAAATCCGAAAAGACTAAATACATCGAAAGTTTTTTAGTCAAACGTAAAACCAGAAGATATTTCCCAAACAGAGATAATATTTGCCATTTCCCTCTGAAAGGAGACGAACTCTTAAGACACCACTAGCGTTATCATAAAACATAGAAAATATCTTTGTCCCATAAACTAAAAGGAAACACTTGACGAACCCAATCTTTACGGTGAGCTCAAAAAGATCTCGCACCTGTAAACCCGAACACACAAAGCGCATTAGTCTCGTGAGAGCCATTCCTAATGACGCCTCGCAGGTGGATCAACTCACGCCACAAACCATTAAAAACGAGTCTTTAGCGGCCCTAAAAACACGCTCCCAACACGGAAAAATCTCGATTCCGACCATCGAGTACGAGGAAATGATAATCCCGAAGCGAGAGGTCACGGGTTCAAGCAGAGCCGGAGGCGAGCCTCGTTTTTCCACTGCGAGCTAAACCGTTCATCATCCATCAACCGACGACCGAGTAAGCTACGACACCGTGCGGTAACGGAAAAAGAACGAGATATTGTACAAATTCACCGAAAAGAAAGAAGCGAATGTAGCGATGAGAAGACTAATGTAAGGATCACAACAGCTAGGTAAACCGACATATTTTGCAAAGAAGGAGATTGTGGAAAATATTCTGAGCAACAAAATGTACCACCTAACTATTATAACCAACATATTATACAAGAAAGTAAATTGTATTATAGATTCTATTCAACTACCGAGAAAGTTAAATCATTCCGAAAATGAACACGAAATGTAAGCAGCAAATTAAACGGAATCGGAGAAGTTTAAACTTTAGAACTGGAAATAAAAAAGGACTGAAAATAATTACATATTAGACTTCACTGTGGAGAAGTTGCTGCATTAAAATTAACCCAAATATTACTAAAATACTGAATTTTATTAAAATATGCCAAAAATTATTCGTTAACACCACTTCGTTATGATGGAAACAAATTCAAATTTCCCCGGGGTTCAGTTATGGTACCAAGTCAATTAAGCATCCAAGTGGATTGTTTCTCAACGTTTCAAAAACCCACCAATCGGTTCTAAAACGGACCATTAGGTAAAATTCAAAAGCAGGGAAGACCTTTGAGTAATCAATAACTAGGTTAACCACTAACATTCACCATAGTATCATATCCTACTTTGAACACACCCGCCTAGACTATTAGAGTCTGAGTATAAACTTAGCAAACATATTCCACGATACGAGCGTGGGAATACAAGAGTAAGAAAGAACGAAAGAGAGAAAATGGAAGAGGAAAAGAGCGCGAAAGAAGGAGATGGGAAAAGCGAGGATGCTGAGAGGTTTAGAGATTGGGAGGTCTGATTGAATGAAGTCTTCATTTCGGTGGCGAAGCGGCTTTTGAAACAGTGCCCTTGGGGGCGGATGGAGAGAGAGGCAAACATCACGCACAGAACGAAAGAGAGAAAGAGAAGAGAGCGAACAGATTTTGTGGAGAACTGCGTGACCGAGAATGGGTCCTCTATGCGACGGATAACGGTGCGGTGAAAGAAAATTCGAGAGGGCGAAAGGGTAAAGGTGAAGAAGTAATCCGTGTCCACATAAATCTAGGGAACCGTTTAGCATGAAAAGGCCAACGTAGCGGATAACACCAAGCCGCGTTTGTTCTACTTGTTGGATAAACGTTAGAAGCAAAATCTCGTACCTCTGCTGGGTAAAACGATACTGATGAATGATCAAACTTGAGTTTTGCTGTACAGTTTTATATGCTCTAAGTTTACGCGATAACTATAAGTAGACAAGATGAGGTAAATCTTGTATGTTTAAACCAGTACATCAAAACTCATTATTTTACTCAACTTTTTCATACCGATAATGGTTTTGATTTCCACACCGTTACCAAGGTATATCCAAAGATTAATAACATACATCGCAGCTGACGCAGTGAACTGATCTGAAAAAGATACAGGTTTAAAGAATTTGATGTTAAGACTTTATCACATCGAGTTGGGTACGGGCCTTACTGCCACTTATTGACAGCAATTTTTAATAAAGACATTACCGCAAAGACATTATTCCAATATTGAAAAACATTTCAGTGATGGTAGCTAATAATATCACATAGAGAAAGTTGTAAGAATGCCTTTTGGTCGCGCATTCCCCAGAACAATAAACCTACAAACAAAAGCATCTTTATATTTACCTTTAGAAACAGCAAACTTGAGAGCTAACAAATTACACTCTACGAGCTGTCGATGGCAAAGCATAGATTACATTTAGACGAGCTAATCGACTTTCATAATATATATGATTCGGATACAACTGGAATCGCGTAAACAAAAGAAAGTGAAAATACAAATAAGAACGAGGAAAATACGCTAATGAACGGGAAAACGCGTGATTAGACGGTGAATAAACACCCGGGAGCCCAATTAAAAACATTGGCTACCAATTACATACAAAATGGCGGAGTCAAATGGATCCGAAAGAATCGCATCGTGGGAACAACGTCGAACAAACAACCACGTGTACCACAAAACAAGCAAGGATAACCCGGAAAGGTATAAACGGGAGAGAGGAAAACGAACCGGAGCGCAAAAGGGACGGAGAAACATCGACAGAGGCGGCGAGGACGGGGTAAAATGGGGCTTTAATTCCCAATTCCGGAGCGACTCGACCCGCGTAAAGTTCGTTAAGAGCGCGGAAAACCTTTGCAAGTGAGGCTTAAGCGAATTTACGGGACGGGGAAGAAAAAGACGCGGAGAGGGCAATGAAAGGACCTCGGTGGGAGAACGAAAGAGAGGAGAACGGGAGAAAAAAGAGATCGAAAGAGAGAAACCCAAATAAATAAAAACTCGCATCCGAGTGGGCGAAAACCTCGGAGCGTAAACTCGTTTTTCCACACCCCGCGAAAATAAAACGGGGGCGCGCGGGGATAATGCGAGTAACGGAATAAATAAAGGAGCGAACCCTTTTTATTTAGGGGACCTGGTAGATATATCCCGAAAAGGATGAGAACGTGAAGAAAAGAGAAATGGGGACTCGCAAGAGGGTCGGGAGTGAAAAATAAATCATACACGCCCGTTATTTCCGCGCAACGAACAAAGTAACACCGGTCTCGCCGAGGCACCGAGGCCTGAGGACCGAAAAAAGTCCACTTTTTCTCCCCCTGGGGGGCGCTTTCGGAAAAAATAGCGCCCTCTCGCGATTAATTTAAAACAACACTTCATTACCGGAGTGATTCTCGAAGGAAAACATTACTTCGCCGCCGGATTTCCATTCGCTGGCGGAACAAGAGGGGGGAAAAGGGCCCGAATTTTTCCCCGAGATTAAGCAACTGAGTCAAGATGCTTTTGGTGAAAAAGGAAGGGAATTCCATTCGCGGATGCTTTGTCTCCCGTGAATTTAGAGATTTTGCGTTTTTTTTCCTCTCGCCGTACCAATTTTCCCCGTTTCGAGAGGGGGAGACGCGGGTTATAATGAGATTTCCTGTGATCTCCGGGCGAAGAATTTCGGCTCTCACCTGGATATTGAGGAACGGGAGAGGCCCTCGCATTTTTTAAAGGTCGGAATAATTAGAATCTCGTTCGACGCTGCACTGCGACGGATCAGTTGGAGAGATAACGAGCCGCGAGATATCGCCTCTCCCAATCTGGAAGCTGTGTGTCGCGGGAATACGCATTGGTGCTGGACCGGTGAAATTGGAATGAAAAGGTCCATCTTTGGAAAACCTATAATACGGATGACCTGACCTTGGTGAAAGATATAAAATTTATTACTGCAAAGGAGTAAATGACCAAGCTCTCCTTGATTATATGGAAGTACTTATTACGCTAAAATACATATAATTTGTAAATGGAGGATATTCGAGGGCAATCGCAATAAGTAAAATTATTTTAATTACTTGCAAGTTTCGACACTGTTATCTATTTTAAACCGTTTGATTCAAAGAGAAATATAAAAAAAATATAAGCTATCCGAATAGCATAAATGCTAGGAATAATTTTTCGGCATATTTCCTTTAACAGTAAGTTCAAAATTTAAATTAAAAGCTATAAATCAACCCTTTACTACGTGACCACTGGATTTAAATAAATCGAACTAATAACTTCATGTTAATAAAATATTAACTTGAAACTTGATTCCAAAATTTTAATAAAAACTACGTAGAATCTTAGGTTAAATACTGAAACCTTATTTTTAAATATATAAACTTGGACAGTGATTTCGAATACAAAATAAAAACCTACTTTAGATCTTCAATATAAAAGATTAAATGTTGAACACTCTCACCACAAAGTTGACTAAGAATACAAATTAAGTTCACTATTTGAATTATCTTTAATTTGTCTCTAATTCACCCACACCTTCCTTAAGAAAATTCTAAAATTTCTGAACTTTACACCCAGAACACATGGAAAAAACCACTCTAAAACTATCCCAAAACGGCTCTTCCGCAAAGCTAACGAAACACTCTTGAAAATAAATACTTCCTCTCCAAAAATAGTTGAACGGTAACCTCGATCGAAAACAAATCCACCAAAGAAATCTCGGAAAATACAAGCCATTCTTAGACAGTTCCCTCAAAGAAACCCCCACAGAATAATTAGTATCTCTCACGGATCCCTTCTCATCCAACATCCTCCATCTCTCGCGCAGTACCTTTCTATTAAAGAAAACAACCATAATCTCCTCCAACACGTGTCAATGGGCTGCTCCTCTTTCACGAAACACGTCACACGCTAAAGATGGAGCGACCCAACTCGAGGAGCACCCAGCCCCTTGAAAATCCCTGCACTACACTGAAAACCCTTGGAAAGCGACCCCTTCTCGGGAGAGAACAACCTTCACCGAGGAACTACAAAGGCCTCCAAGTGGAATCGACACCAGGGCCTCCTTAATACACCGAAAGGCGTGCCTTGTTCACAATGGGAGTGGGGGAGCACCTCGGGCTGAATACATCAGCGAAGGGATTGTAGATAGAGCATGCGGAGCGGTGATAAGGAGAAGGAGCGATAGGAAGACAAAACGCACTACCTTCTTGTTAAGGAGAAGAACCGCCTTGAAGTTCGGAGCGGGGATTTGGAAGGAGGGCAAGGAAGTATTGGGGGAAAAGGGAATCGAAGGAATGGAAGAGGGTACAAGAAAACGATTATACTCGGGAGAGGATTCTACGTCGAATTCCCCTACAGTTGAGACTTTGAAGTACCATCTCTTTGACTACTTTTCTCACATTTGTCCGTCCTTTCCGGTAAGAAAGTAATGTAAACAATAAAGCTAAGAAGAAAGCAATCCACCATTCATAATCAATAGTTGTTGCTGTTCAATAGTTCCTCAGGATATAATAAGCAGTAAGAGAGAAAAGAAAAAAAATAACTCCATTGAAATTTAAAATTTGAAAACATTCTAGTCATTATTACTATCGATTGTGTATCATCAGTATCAATTTCTATACAAATCTTTAGATTTACCAATCAATTTGCCAGCGCTTTGAGAGGGAAGTACGGGCTTAAATATGTATTCAATCTTTTTGAAGCAATTCGTAAGAAACACGAACTCAGGTCCTCCACTATGGAAGACCTGGGATAGTAACCCAGAATTAATTACTTTATTAGTAGTATTAGAATTGTGCTTCTTAATTTTACAAAAAAATTTCACTTATATTTACTCCAACTCCTACAAAGGTAAAGTATTTATCCCTACCCTGATTCTTCCACAAAGAAGAGCTTCAGAAGCAAAGAATGTATCAAAGAACTTGGCATTGAAATGTATCATCTTCCCAATAAATCCATACTCACAAACCTGGAGTTAAATCTTAAATTTAATTCGGTTTCCATCGTTTTATCCTTATAACAGAAGTTTGCAGAAAGGGAATTGAGAAATTGAAAAAAGTGGTACATAAAAGTACCAACAGTGCCTCCACCCTAGCAGGAAAGGAGGCAGGAGGAAATCGAGGGGAATCTCTAAGGAAATAAAAGAAGAAATGGGGAAGGACGAGATGAATAGCGCCGAGAGGTAGTGCGAGAGGAAAATCATGGGAAGGGAGACGAAGATCTTGGCAAGGAATTAACTCTGATCCCTCTTCCACGGTTCATCTCAACCACCCCTTTCCCTGAAGGCCCTACCCCCTCCACCGCCCCGAAACCCTTGTTCCCTTATGCTCCATCCACACACCCTTATAAAAAAACAACTCCCTTCCTGCTAACTCCTCCCTCATTAGTACACGCTCGTTGAGTTATCGGCAAAAGTGGGGGAAGGGAGTGAAGGAGCTTTATCCCATCTTAATTTTTTTCCCCTTCCTTTACGGGCCAGCCTTCGCTCCTTCATTTACACCCCCTTTATTTCCTTTTCGGCTTTAATCGCGTTGGAGATACGAGGAGAGCAAAAAAATCCAACTTTCCATCCCCCTTTACACTTCCCTGCTCCTGTTGGGGAGGGGGATTTCGAGAGAGCAGTAATTGAAAAAGTTGAAGTTAAAAAAAAACTAAGAGTCAAGAAAGGCAGACTTGGGTTCGGAACGAAAAAAAAAATGAAAGGGCGGATCGTTCCGGGAGGATGGAGAGATTAGGAGGAGCTTAGTTAGTAGCGAGGTCCTTTTATGAGAGAGGTTAGCGACCCCTTATTTCCCCGAAAAATAAAATAACCCCGAAAACTCTTCAAAGAGGAAAAAAGAATTAACCTCTCTCTCTCTTTCTGCTCCCTCCACTCCGTCGGAAATGTTATTGTCGCGAGAGGGGATGGACGGGGAAAAAAAGAGTTTCCGAGGTGTTGAGTTCTTAACGGAGGTTGATTTATCTACAACTAGGCGTCCCCTCCAAAGTCCCCGAAAGAGCTCTCGAATTAATCCCGGCAAAAAAGTGCGCGGAGTGGAATTCTTCTGTTTTTTGCCTCCTTCCCTCTCTCAGCCACGCGTCGCTGCGGAGACCGAAAGACAAATGCGGAAATAACGAGAAAATCCGCGGCTTGAAGTGTGTACAGGGGATTGAAATGAAAGAGGTAAGGGGGGCGAGGGGAAAATTATTCCCTGAGTAGGAATGATAAGGCAGGCAACCGCAGTTTTAACCTCTTCGATACCCGAATCATTACGATACTTTTCCTTGATAAAGAGGCAGTTTACTTAGTTGGAAATCTTGATTAACTGCATTACGCATATCTATCTATAAACATAGCAACTATGATTAAATTTAAGGAATCTACTAGTGATTCGCGAAGCTCTAAAAATATAACAGCGATGCAGCTAGGTAGATTTATTGTGAATTCCTTTACACTCACATACATTTTAGACATTACTTTAAACATGGGCAAATAACTGCTTCAAAGAACAAGAAGATTTCGCAGAAAGTGACGATTCTATTTTTTACCAATGTTACCTATAGATAATTCGTTCATGTAGTTAACATGGTGATGATGACCTTAATGGTAAATTACTGAGCACTGGTATTTCATTTACCGCTATAAGAAATTGCGACATAATCACACGCGTAATTGACAACAAATAATAATTTTTTCACCGTATCTATATTTCTTTCCAAAGGGTTCACCTAGCATTCCTTCCAAAGTGGTATTTCTTTAGTGACTAATTAACAAACCATGAGTATTCCCTCATTCAAACAGCCCTTTCTGAAACACGAACTTGAAATCTCTTTCGACATAGACTGAAAAACGTAGCGAGCACGGCAAGAATCAACCCCAGCTGAAGGACAAAGTTACGCAAAGCCACCATGAAAACTCCAGAACGAAAAACCTCTGCTAAAAACTACATCCACTGGTAAATACGTTCGAAATATAAAATGTACCCTCTGATATCCACGTATGAAAAACCTGATTAACTTATCACCAAAGCGGAACCCTACATATACCTCCACTCTGAGGAAAAAAAGTTAAATAACCGGCGTACTCCTTTACCGTCGCGACCTCCACAGACCCTTTCATCCTCGTTTACCGTGGGCGTAGAAAAAATACGGGAAAAACACCATTGGGATAAAACATGCCTCTTCAGGAGAGCGACTTAATAACGCGTGACCGTGACTTCCAGCTGAAATAAACTCGGGGGGAGAGGGCAAAAACGGGAGATGAGCAAAAACAAAAGACTGCAGAGGAGCGAGGAATCCTCGACATCGTGTCAAAGCCTCCACACATCCTCTGCTGCTCTACGGACCGAGGGGAAAAGGAAAGGGCAACGAGATGAGGGAGAGAGAGAGAGGATAGTGGCAGTGGAATATATCCGCCTCCGGCTAACCTCCTACCCATAATCCACCGCTCCCTCCATTCCGCCAGAGAGACCAGCGACCGGAAACATTTCACACCCCGAGGCCCACGTCGCTCTTCTCCCGCAAACTCCCACTTCGGCGGGGGGAAGAGGAGGAAGAAAAGCCCACATTAGCCACCTGCGAACCTCAGCCGAGAGAGGAAAGTTTCACTTCCTACGACAGCGGAAAGGGGAGAGAAAATGGAGGCGACAAACAAACGAGGGCAGAAAATCCCGGGCGGTGGAGACCTCTGCCGGGAGACGGGGGAACCACGCCGAAATGGCGCCAACGCTGAGATCTCAAAGGTCGAAAGGATAAAAATTCCGGCCCTCGTAAGCGAAAAAACCGGGCTTCAAAAAGCCCGGCGAAACATGCACCAAAAATGTGTCGAGGCGAGGGAAACAGCCGTCAAAAGAAACTTTTTTGCTGCTAACGAACGAGACGCTAATTTACGGAGGTGGAGAGGGCGTGCACGTGGACGATCGGCGATCTAACGACTTGTTTCAGAAAGCGCGTTGTGAGAAATAAAAAAAATATCGGTCGTAATTGGAACCCAGAGTTGAAAAATATGGGAGAAGATTAAAGAAAAATGGATACAAACAGTCGAGGAAACGACAGGGAACGTAAAAACACGCGGGGCTCGGAATGATAAAGATTCCGTCAAATTGGATAGGCAGCCGCCGAGGAAAATAATAATCCGGAGTCACGCAAAGGGAAACGGAGGAGAAAACACGAGAGGAAGACAACGGAGACATCAAGGGAAGTGTATTAAAAAACTAGGAGGGGTGCGACAACGGAAACAACGTGGAGGAGATAAGCAAAGGAAGAGAACGGGAAATGGGCGAGAGAAGTCAAAGGCTTCGACCGATCCCAACCTTTCATTAAGCCCTTTGATAAAAACCCGGCGTCTTTAACGGGCGTTTTTTGCAATCACGCGTTTTTTATCCGTGTATTTCCGCGCTGCAAAAATCAAGACGCACGAAGCACCCGAAGCGATACCAAACTAATTAGCTACGAGTCGCAAAAAGAGCACTCGATGAAGATGAAAAATAAAACCGTGGAGAAGGAGGAAGGGATTCAGTTGATAGACAGGAGACGTTTTTTCGTATTCGATAAATCGACGAGAAATACCCTTTTCCTCAAGGAAACGGAAAAGAAATACCTTTGAGATAAAGGAACGACACAGATAGAGGGGGAGAGAGGAAGGATGTTCTTGGAAGAAGGAATAAAAATCACGAGTCTGGAAGGAAAGGAATTGGGAGTTATATCGGTCGCGATGAAAGAAAATTGAGATGGATAGTTTGGAGTTAAGGGAAAACAAGCCTTGGAGGAAGGGGACGGATGCTGGATATGGGAAACTAAATATAACGCTGAGAAGAAGCAAAGGAGGAAGGAAGAAAATAAGAGGGATCTGAGGGAGAGGAGACGGTGTGGGATTAGCAAAAGGCCTTTTTCTCGAAAATAAGTTTGGAAAAAGGGACTCGGATGAGTGGCTTCGAGTTGATAAGAGAGCTGAAACAAATGGATTCCTTTTTTCCCTTCTGCTGGAATTAGTAAGAGGGGAAAAAAGAAAGGAGGTGGGATTAGGGAGGGGATCGTTAAAGGGAAGAACGCGGGAAGGAGGTGTGAAAAAATAACAATTCGTTTCGCACGAAGATGGGGACAAAGGGCAGGGTTATTTTGGAAGGCGATTTCTGCGGGAGAAAAAGTCGGGGGAATTGATACGAGGAGACAAACATGGGGAGGAAAGGAAAAGCTTTCCGGCCGACGTCATTATAAGATAAATAAACGGGTTCGTGTCGAAGAACTAGGAAGAGGAAAGACGAGGCGTCGATGTAAAAATGAGCGGATTTGGAGGCGGGCTCACGGTGCTCAGGCGGATGGCGTGAAAGAAAAATGAGCTGTAATGATCACTGGGAAAGAGAATAAATCGAAAGACGAGGCTGAAGCTTTTCGCACCTAGAGGATCTCGGATAACTCGTAGCGAATTACTCACTGCATTAACTATGAAACTAACTGAAACGTCATACCGTGGTATCATGATCGGTATATGGATCGATTCTATGTTAGCTTTATATTTAAACGATATTATATCGACGATCCAAATTGATTCAGACTGAAGAAAGAAATATATGTTTTCCTTCTTTTATAACCGCATAGGTATATCCTCTCTTACCCAAGCACTCAATTCCAGGATCAAATTAATTTTTCTAAATACTCATTTTTTTCTAATTCAAGCTTCCGTAAAGCTACGCATATGAGCTTACCGTAGCATATTATATGAGATAAAGGTAATAGAGTGATAAAAAACGATTTACAGTGAATCCCAAAAGGAAACTTGGGAAATTAACAACATCACCGAAAATCTTGAACTACTGAATCCGATATCTACTTCGAATACAACTAAAACAATCAATTATCATTCAAATGTCAAATACATTTCTTTTTTATTTTATTTCCATCACGTTGCCTAAAAGAGATAATTTTGGTAATCACAAAATATTTGAATCGGGGTTGCAAAAAATATTAATGCTACAAGAATCAGCACGGACAAACGATACGCGGGATATGAAGGAGCTAACTTCTAGTATCCCTAAAGATAGGAATTGAATACTGATTTTTGCAACTTATCTCACATAGCACATTAACCTTTAAAACCGTAAAAAAAGGATTAAAACCAGACACCATCAACTAAATGACAGAGCAGATGAAAGAACTACTTCCACCCTGCATCCCGCTGAAACAATCGGCTCCTCCACACCCATCCTTTTAAAACACTCCAGTCATAAAAACCCCTCCTAATGAACAAAACGAGGCCCGGTCTTTTCCCTATCACGCAATCCTTGAGAAACCTCGGGGCAACATCTTGTAGCGGAGTAACGCGAGATCCTCCGCCAGCTGCGAGCCCAAGCTGAAGAAACAAAGGGCACGGATAAAGGAAAGCGGAGGGACAGTAGGCATGTGAAGAAGCCATCCATCACGGGGGCAAGAAACCGCGGAAAGATAAACAAAAGGCGGGCGAGTGGGAGGATAAAGAGAGCGGAAAACAAACGAGGAATCGACCGCGTGCCACCTTTTCGGATCCCGAGCAACACCGGGAGGCGAGGACCTAAAGAACGCGGATCGGCCTTTTGTTTATACGGAAAACAAGAGGACGCAAATAATTCAGACTTGGGCGGCTGGGGAAAAAGGAGACCTCGGAAAGAGCTAGAACAAATACGAGAGGAAAGAACATCGGCGCGGGAGAGAGAGAGATTTTGTCAAGCGAGATTTAAGACTGAGAGAGCGTTAAAAGATTAATCGAATGATGAGCTGCGAGATGGAGCAAAAAATGGGAGTCGTTAAGGAAAAGGGCGGCGTGGAAAAGAGAATGGGGTGGTGGGGATCTGATGAGAGATTAATGAAACTTACGGAAGAGACGGGGTGGAGTGATAATCGAAGAGAACAGAGGAGTGACGGAAGAATTTAGAAGAATAGAAGTGGCGAGCTAAAGCAAAATTAATGAAATTAACCATACTTAGCTCGCCAAAACGCAGGCCAAAGGTTCTTAGGTAGCATTATATAATATTAAAAATTGTAAAATTTAAACATTGATTCTGAAAATTTATCCATGAGTTTCACGATGTTGAAGAGTGCTGCGACACTGGAGTTACACAAACTTACATCCACTGAGACACATTAGAACATTTCGGTATCATATGGCACAAATTCCCTTCCGAAAATCAAAATCCTTGAATATTAACTATCAATACTCGGCAGACTCATCAACGATTCAACCTTTCATGTGAGTACGGTATTTTTCTATGCTTTTGTATTCACCCGCAAGAGGTAGCCACACGCTGCTGCAATCATACGTTACGCAAACTCTGCCTTGGATTTTATAACGGCTCATTATAATAAGGTAAGGTAATATTATATAAGGCTTATATAATACTACGTCAGAGAACAACAAAGGCAAGTATAACTTACTAGATTTGTCACCATGTTATCTACCCTACCAACGTCAATAAGAGGATATCTAACGTAATAAGTAGAAAATATCCAAAAATGAACCCTTCTAGAGAAACGTCCTTTCCATTATTTGGTACACAAATGAAAGTTACTCATTATTGTTCACCAGTTCTTCCAAAACACTACGCTATCAACATATCAGCTAAAATGTCACGGATAAACACAAAGCACACGCAATAAACTTGGCTCCAAACAAACCGTCTCCAGCCAAGAGAATTTCAGTAAACGCTAACGGGAAAGGGAGAGATAATCGAAAAAGACAGAGTGGGGAATCTCAGAGGATTACGACAAGAAAAAGAGAATCGTGAATTAAGAGTAAAGCCTTCCTTTGGGAACGACACATAACTTGGCAGAGGATAGGGAAAGAAAGGGACTCTTCTCTCTCTCAAAGGAGAAAAAGAAATCGAGAGATGTAAAGCGATAAATGAAAGAGGTGGCTTGGGATAAGGGGATACGCAGAGAGTGGCTTTTTTGTCCAAGATTGCGCTATAAAGATGGAACGTAAAGAAGGGAGCATAAATATTTATGAGATGACGCGATAAAGTGGGGATTTTTAGACGGCGTAAGCCAAAGGAAATGAGTGACACGCTAAATAACTAAGAAAATATTGTGAGGGAGAAAGAAAATGAGCACAAAAACGGCGAGAAGTAATCAGGCAAGCTGGGGCACGCAGATAAAAGAATCATTATGCATTAAGGGTTAATGGCAGCGAACTAACTCGTCTGAGAAGGGCAATAAAAGAGAAGGATGAAACGGAGGAATTTTAACAATGTTCTTTGTTTCGCTGAATTACTAGCTAACAGACGGGAAAAAATTCGGAGGGAGAGAATGTCAATTTAATCGCAAACGATCTGTGTACGATAAAAATTTCACTGCCGTCTCTAATTAAAATAAACACAATGATATCGTATTTTAACAACGGAAAAAACTACGAAACCACATTAATTTCATAGCAATTACAAAACTAATATTTAAGTAAATTTGAAATACACTGAAAATAAAATCAATTTACGCGTAGGATAAAAATTTCACATCTGACTATAATTTAAATAAAAACAGCATCTACACGTTTAATCACAGAAAAAACGCGAAATTTCCTCAATTTTATACCAATTAGAAACCTAATATTTTAGTTATTTTAATAACATACGAAATAGGGAATACGATTCAATTGCACGTCACCGAAAATTATGTTTACATTTTGTTACAGAACGTATTCTTCACAATATATACATATTTACGAATACAACATACCTATTTGTTTGCATTTAATACATACATATCATAGCGTTCTAGTATTTACTTAATTTTAATTGGAGCACTCATTTCCAAAAAATGCGAAATAAAATTTCCAATAGAACGAATTATCAATATATTATATCAATATAACCAATAGATTACCTACTTTAAAACCCGTCCTAATTACCATTGAGGAAAATGAAGAATAGAGAAACATCGAGGAAGAAATTATAAAAATTACGCAAACAACAAAAAATAGCTCACAAAAGCACTGATATTAGCAGCTAAACTAAAACATTTTCCTAAGAAAGCAAACACACACTATTGCGATTTTTTTGCTGACCAAAACATTGGGCGTGAAAGAAACCAAAACCTAGTCAACTCCAAACCAACGCGCCTTGGAAACACCCGCACCATCGACAATCTCCAGCGCATTCAAATTCCCGTCATTTACCAACCCGTCGAGCCTAGAAAGAGCGTGGGGCTTAGCCGAAATAAAAAAGGAGCGAGGCGGAAAGAACGGGGACGCAATAAAAAAGCGGGCAGATAAGCTCCGGAAAACTTCCCAGCACGCGAAACATCTCTCCTAAGGCGACCAAGGGATCCCCACCCCTCACCGAATCCCCACCCCTCACCGAATCTCCACCCCTACTCCACCGAATCCCCACCTCCCTTATAAACTCCCCCTCCTGGAATCCACTCTCCACGCTAATTAGACTTCCCGGAGTCCGTATACGTGGCCGGGGCGGAAGAGGGACGAACAGGGGGAGAGAGAGAAGGAGATAAAGAAGGGAAAAGAGAGAGGGACGGTGGAAGAGGACTAAGAGATCTCATTTGGAACAAACTGAGGCACATTCCTCGTCGACGATCTGCCACCCATCCCACGGAGCCCTCTTGACAAGGCCTCCCCATTCTGCGAAAGAGAGGAAGTGGGAGAGAGAAAGGAAAGGCTGTGATTGTGCGAGGGAATTCGGGGGGAAAAGAGAGGAATGCTGGGAGAAAAAATTGGGGCGGAAGCATGGGAAGGGGTCCGGGAGGTCGGGTAAGGAAGATATACAGACAGAGTGTCGGGGGGAATATTCATTTCATTACGGCTAACTCTTTCTCTCTTCTCTCTCCACAGGTGCGCAAAAAACATGGAAAGAGAACGTCGGGAGAGAATCGTAGGGGGAGACGAGCGCTGAATCGCGAAGGTAAAAAGAAGCCAAACATGTAAAACCGCCTCGCCAAGTCGTGTACACACAAATTCGACGTTAGGTAATACTGAAATAGGCGTAAAAACACGCGGGTGGTAAGAAATGTTTTGGGGAGCTTTTCTCTGAATACATCAAAAGACAACGCGATAACGTAATAGTGCGAAAAAATCCATGCGAACAAAATTCTCCAATACCAGCAGAATTATCAAGAAATCGTATTGAAATTGCCTCGAAAATTTAACCTTTCCGATAAAAATATTTCTAGAAAAATATCAAATCTATTTCCCTAATCGACCTATATTTGCAACGAAATCTCTCATCCCACTTGGCGAGGGAGAAAATTGGAAAAAAAATTCAGCACGATTTTCTGTGAATATCACAATAATATCATTGAAGGTTCTGTCACTAAGTTTAGAATGTAGCAAAGCTGATTAATATATTAGAGATACTTCCCGTCGTCAGTCTATTAGGAATATTTTTCATCGTTTAATTTACTATTTCGAGGGAATGAAACGATGGAAAAATGCAATGTTAGAATCACTCGGATTCGTTTCAGGAAATTAAAGAATAAAATAATTTATTAAAACATATTTTAGTGAAAATGTATGGGCTGAATAGTAAAATATAAAATACTATTGTAAACATATTGGATAAATACCCTCGAAATTGGAATACGCCATTTTTAATGAATCCCGCATGTGGCACTAGAAGAATTAATACTGCGTGATTTCCTATACAGAGATTTCTCAGGAAGGACTAAATAAATATCTACCCACGTGTACACCATGATCATTTCTATCAATTTAACCCAAAAATCAAACTTCGTTTACCTATTAGTATTACGCGATTGCTCTCAGCAGACATTATCATAACCACCCACACAGTCCCGGGGCGTTATGCAATCATCCTAACTGAATCCTTAGCGTATATAACATAATGAACTTAACGCGAAACGAATTAAAAACCTGAAGGGGGCCGTGGTGAAAACTTATTCCCATTAAAATATGCGGAGGAAATCTGTCCCGATTCCGAAAACAGGAATTCCTGCAGTCTCATTTAATTTCGAAAAAACCTCCCCTTCGAGATCTTCCGCCATCGTCGATTCTCTTATTCCCTAGAAAGACGGCAAAAGCGGTTATCCTTCCTCTTTACCAACGAGCAGCTGAAATGGGAGCTGAAGACTTAGAAAATGAAACGGAAAGGGTCCGTCATAATTACAGCATCTCGAGAGGGAAACGGAGGAGAAGAATAACGAAATAATACGGGAAACAAAAGCGGCGATTTTCAATTTTTTCTCGGGTTTCGCGTCCGACGGATCCTCTTTTTTCCTTCCTCCGACTCCCGTGAGAAAATTAATTTACCCGATTCGAATTTGCTAATTACACAATCCCGTGGCACCACCTCCGCTCGGGAAAAACGGGGGAAGCCTTAACAATTCTCGAGCTCGAGGGAAGGCAAACATTTCCCGAAGCATTAAATAATAAATAGCCTATTAGCTCTGGCGTGCATCGTTCGAGATACTCGCTTCTTCTCTCCCCATCTTTGGGACTGGAGCCTTCTCTTTGAATTCCTCTTCTTTCAGCAGCCTATTCCGATAGCGGGGGCGTGTCTCGCGTTTGTCCTCAAGTTTTTCCACACCTGCGACTTACTGTAGGATGCGAAGAAACTGAATACATGCTATTCAACCGTGGAAGAATTTCTACTTCGTTCAATTGTATCCCTTTTACTGCACATGTGTACTGTCACTTCTAAGACCATATAGTAAAATTATTAGTTATATTAAAACTATATTTAGGCAACACAAACGGTACCAGGGACAGGTAGCACCACCAACTTGACTGTCTTTCCCGCGATAATTCGTAAAATACGGTAGAATATTTGTCATATTTAGAATCTATCAAAACTGAAATTTGGTTAATATATTTGACAACCAATAAAACTAAAAAAATAACACTAAACTGATACACTTTCATCTCTATTTCCCAATTCCTATCAGTGACTACGTTTGAAGTTTACACAAGTAAAGAAATTATCTATTTAATTCTATCAAATTATCATATCAATTATAAAAATCAAAATGTCCCATATTAAATACGGTTTACTAACTTATCACATCCTCTTCCCAGAAAAAAAAATCCTGGCAATAGTTTATGACATCCAGTAAAATAAAGTGGTATTTCAGAAGTAAAATATGACAGTAAAAAAAGTCCTTAATGTACACGTACTTGCTCCTTAAATAGCATCAAAAAAAGGTAAACAATACGTGAAGGCAAGGAATAAGAGCAAATAAAATTTCACACATTCGGATAAGAAGTACTTTGAGAAATTACGAACAAGTATGAATTCACAAGATACAGCTCGAATAATTCACATAAATCTGTAGTAACGTTTTTCCTTTACACAAACAGTATAAATTCAACGCCACGTGGTGTGACGACTACTCAATTGAGCCACCTCATTAGCGAGTAACCGAGATCGAGCTTCATCACAATCGCTTCCCACCATGCATGCACGAACGATGCCTAATAAGGTCATGAAGCCATCTTACGTCGATTCGCACTAAAACTCTATTCTCGCGAGGAATTGTAGTCAGCACGTGTAAAACTGGGTCGAGAGTTGCATGCTGTACAGACAAAACGCACTTAAATTAACGGAAAGGAGAGTAGACAGCGAAGAGCCGTGTAATGAGACTCAACCAACGCCTGGTGCCTGCGAATTAGACAACCCGCTCGACGCGCCGCCTGCACCACACGCGTTAGGCAACTCAACTTACACCACAAAGCCAAAACAGGTCCGTGGGACACCCACGCTCGGAAAAACATTTCTCAGCGCCCGAAAGCGAAGCAAACGACCCGAAAATTAACCACCGAGCACCCGGACGAGGAAATAAACCCACCAAGGAGAGAAGACACGCAGATAGAAAGCAGCAGAAGATACACCCCTCCTAATTACTCATAAAAAATGCAATTTCATTACCGCCCGAACAAATCCCCTAAGGGGGTCGCGGGGAGACCGCTTTTTTTCCTCGCCCATTTAAAACCATCCGCATGCATTATTCACGAGGACTACAGAAGAAGCAATTTCAGTTAGTTTGCCGCGCCGTGCAAAAATTATGTCGGCCCTCGCGCGAGATGGGCGGGGTGAACGGCGAACGATGGAAGGAACGGGGAACGATGGAAGGAACGGCGAACGATGGAAGGAACGGGGAATGATAAAAGAAGGACGGGAAATATGAAGACAAAATGGATGTGAAAAAAGTCTGCGGTTCCGGCTCGGTCACCGTGGTCAAAAAAGACCGAAGGGGGCTGCGACCTTTCTCCCCGTTACACTCCGCCATTAGCACCCAAATGGTGGCTTTCGCAGAGGACCGTGGCCCCCATCGACCCTACTTCCCTCTGGCGTCGGGGGAATAAAAACCATCCTCTTTTTCGGATCTCCGCAGGGAGAACTAGCGGAACGATCTCTCCTCGGGAACATGAGAAGAGTGGAGAGCGTATACCCTTTATTTTTTTTCGGTGCGCTCGTTTGGAGGAGACGAGGAAGGAAAAGATTGCCTGCGACGGAGACTGGGTGAGATAAAGATCGCTGGCGATGAGGAGGGATGGAGGGCGGAATCGGAGCAAAGAGGATGAGGATGGGATGGAAGAAACGTAAAAACTTACTTGAGATCCGGGAAAGTTTCACCTTACAAGAAAAGTGATTACTTATCTACGCGGCTGGGGCGTAAATGATTGTTCTCAGAGAAAGAGCGAGAAGACTAAAATAAATTCTAAGACAGATATAACATATGATTTAAAATATTGCGGCAGAAAAGTTCAACTACATCAAAACACTAACAAAAGCTATATATTGGCGAGTGGCAGGTGGTGTAGTTGTTTGAACTGTTTTTTTACTCTGTCATTGATACGTATTGTACGCGAAGGGAATGACTTTTAAAGGTCCAAGCACCTATTTCTCCAGGAAAGAAATAATTCGGATTTAAATAGATAGTAATTTATTAACCCAGCATCAAATAATTGAATTTAGGACTTTAAGACATCACTCATGAAAAAAATTTTAGGCAGAAGGTAGGAACAATATCAAATATCAAAATATCATACATATATCAAATTAAAATAAACCGTATGCCCGATAAATAGACATAAAAATATATTAAAATTAAAATCGTGGAAGCAAAAGTTTGATATAGCACAAATAAAAATCAAATTTATAGTAAAACAACTTTAATTCCGAAAATTTCGAGAAGATATCGCTAGATGTGGAAACATAAAATTTAGGAACAGAGGAAATCGAGCATCGAAATCATCGACAAAGTGAAGGAAACAAACATTAGCTTATCCTTGAATTGATGTAAGCTACCCTAAACAAACAAATTCAACCACCACGCAAAGTGCCAATCGCGAAATGGAAAACATTGATTCTGGATTCCAAAAAAAACTCACTACATTATTCCGACCTAAGAAAGTCATAAAAACACTCCCCATTCAAAACGGAAACAAAATCGCAATGAGATCTCAATGAAGAAAAAAATCACGCGAACCGCCGTGACGACGGGAACAAAAGAACAAAGAGGCAGAGGGCCGTAAAAGGCCGCCATAAAAAAATCCGCGCGACTTCGCCGAAGCGGAACCTAGACTCTCTACCCCTTTTAATATCCCTAAAAGAATGTATTACAGCACCGCGCGTAAAAATAAAGATATAAAAAAAAAACTTTCGTTTCCCGTGCCGCTAAAGAGAGAAAGAGAGAGAAGCCTATAAACGGAGGCATCCTGAGACGCAAGAGGAACGAGTCCGAGCGATAAATTTCAACCGCACCGCCTCTTTACGTATTCCACCGCACGCGCGTATAAAAAAAGCTACAGCTGCAAACCTTAGGGGAAGACGTTACGAAAGAACTCGAGGGAGGAGAAGAAGAGACGAGGAGAAGGAACGGAGAGATTGGGCGATAAAAATGAACTCCGGGGACAAAAGAGGGTTACGTGGGTGGCAGGGAGGGAAGAAGTAGTAATAAGACGCTCTCGGCAGGATGTTAAGGGGTCCTGAGTCGAGAAAGGAGACGTGGAATCATTTTTATCGCGTCGCATAAACGAATGGGGAAGAGCGGAGGGCGAAAACCTCCCGGATCTCGGTTTATCAAACACTCCTCCCCTCGGTTCCCAGCCCCGACAACAGATGGGGTGGCGGAGGTTGCGTCCATAGATCGCAAAGTCCCGCGGTAAAAGGCGTCATCTAGTCCCGGGATCACTGGGTCTTTCGGGGGGAAGACGTGAGAGGATTTGGAGCGAAGAAGGAGAGTCAGAAAGGATCGAGATTCCTCGTGCGTAAAAAGGAGAGGAAGAAGATGGAAAGATTGCGGAGTAAAGGGTATCGGAGAGCTACCCCTACCCCTCTCCCAAGCCCACCATCGAGGGAGGGAGGGTTTAAAACACTTTTGCCCTCTTCCTCGAGCTTTTACGCCATCTTCCGCGTGCACTAAAGGAGGGAAATCGCCAGACTGGAAGGAAACTGCTCTTTCCCGGGAAGACGGCGTTAAACTTCGGGCAGTTCGTTTTATTATCGCGCCCGAGTTTCGTGAAACCGCGGAGAGAGGTCTCCCCCGTTCCCCTGCTTCCCCACCCCGCTCCGAGAGGGCTCTTATCGGCGGGAATCCGCGCCGAGATCTGCATTTCTGGCCCGACCTCCTTTCTCTCGAAAAATTTTATTTTTTTGCGGCATCTTCATTTTTCGACAACTTTCATTCCGTCCTACGGGGAGACCCCGCTCGGCGCCATTCAACTTTTTCTCCCCCCGAGTTCATACCTTCCGCAAATCTCCATCTTCCGCAATTTCCGCGGATTTCCCATCCGAAATCGATCAAGTACCTTTTCCCCTATATTTCCAAAGGAGGGGGTGGACAAACATCCGTCCTCAAAAGAAGCGAGATCCCCCCCAGTGGAGACGTCGTTTCATTATTATGTACAACCCGCGGCTTGTTAAGTCCCCTAAAGAGGAGACGGGACTCTAGCCCGCTTTCGGTAACTTTTTTCGCACACAAAGAAAGACAAAAAAAGGAGTCCCGAAAGGAAACAAAACTCGGATCCGGAAGAGGCAGGAGATAAAGAAAAAGCTCGGAGGGAAGAGAAAATCATTCCGGGAATCGTCGGAGGGATTTCGGTCTGGAAGATAATAACGACGCAACGGGAGGACTTCCTCTCGCAATCTTTTAGGGTCTCGGATAAGGAGGCCTTCGGAAAAAAGGAAGACTACCGTCTCACGCTGCGAGATCTCTCCCATAAACCCCGCCGTGATCTCGGTAGCTTAGCGGCGGGAGCTCGGAATTCCATCCGACGACGCCCTCAGATGAAGGAGGTGTAACTGGCACCCTGCGGAATTGGAATTCCCTGGGGAGGGGGCGCGAAGAAGGATATGGCCGCCGAAGGAGCTGAAAATGGTGAGGGATGGGGAAAAACATGACCGCCTCTCTGAAACGAGTCTTTTATTTGTTACAAGCGTAACTTGAACCAGAGCAATATCTGGCAGAGATCGGATCTTACATGTAGATCTTCAAACTTTTATTTGTTGTCAAAGTTATTCCAGTATAATTACATCAAATACGTGAAATCAATTCGGATTTGGAAATTGTAAATTGAAATGACTTACGTTCTTTCCATTTATCATTTCCATTAGCCTATACAAGCGAAATTATTCATAGTTCTTAGTTAAAATACGTAAAAAATTAAGATTTTTTCTTGAGCAAGATTTTGTCTTGAGCTCTTAGTTAGAATATGTAACATTAAGATTATTTTCTTGTTTATGAGCAATTAAAGAAATGGATGTTATTAGCAATATAAAAAAGGAATAACAGAAACACTAGCCACAACATATATCGACAGCATGCAGCAAGCTTTTCCAACGGCGACTTTCATTTAAAATAATAAGAAACCATATTGGACTCTCTTTTGGTGAAACCGAAATAGTTAACTTAAAAATACCTAGCCTTGATTCCGAAAGCAGCTATTTTGCGATGCCGAGATTTTCTTGTCGCATTCACAAGAGATTTTCTCGCTAGTAATAAAGAAACACTACCGGCGTGAAATCAGCAAAATTAAGGAACACGTAAATAAAGAATTAAACTCGGGATAATTATTTCATCAGTCTTAGATTCCAAAAACAACCAAGTAGGCTATGTAACCTATAGTATCTTTTTCCTGCGAAGGAGCCAAAAAAGTAATTAAAGAAAGCAAACCTTTCCATTAGCACCAACGACATCACAATCATCAGCATAAACAAAGCACCGTTTCCAAGGACGCGGTGCAAAACAAACTCGGAAAAAACGGGGAAAATTATTAACTTGACCTTAAGAATAAGCGCGAAATGGAGCACCGCAGTATTTTCACGAGCAGAAGCGCCGAGGAGCGGCACAAAAGCGAGTCTGACGCGATATTTCCCTCCGGCAACGCCACCCCAAACAAAACATCGCCACACAATGAAAGGAAGCTGAAAAAATACGTTCTCGCGTCGGCGGGGATTCGGCGAAAAAACTAAACGAAACCGCCGACCCAACCTGTTTCACAAAGGGACCGGAAGGGGAAGCGCGGGAAAATAAAACAAGCGAACACACAAATACGAACTTAAAAAAAGAGCTGTCCACTCTAAAAACCACCGCGCCCGTTAGACACGTTTGAGCGGCGAACGAGCCGTTCGCCGCACGCTGAATTAATTCTTCCCTTAGCTAAAAAAAACTGGTCCCCGAAAATTCCGGTTGAAAGGACGTATCCGCGACAGCCCTCCTCCAACGCTACTAACGTACGTTTCTTTCTGAAATGGGGGGAAAAGCATTATCACGGTATCCCGGTGGGCATTGGCTATTTAAGGGGTCTCAAATCCATGGGGTTTGTACGTGTCTCCTAAATGTCCCAGGGTAAAAAAGACACTTGGCCGATAACTCCCTTCCTAAAATAACTTCCACTTCTTATCCAAAGGATTGAAAAACGGGGAACAGAGCATAATCATGGTCTTCCAGAGGTCAAAACGAGAATCACTTCGCCTTTTTAATTCTTGCATCCATTCAATTCGCCCGTTGACTCCATTTTGGCTCAACGGCTGCAATATATAATTCCAGAAGCAGGTATCACTCGCCGTCCGAGAAATTCATGATCTTGAGCTGTAGAAAAAGATTGCTAAATTCATGCTCGCGAGTTACCGTCAGGGTGTATCGGTGGTGGTGTTTACGTTATTGAAAAACCGACTTTAAGTGGAATATTTTCGTGTATAAAACTTTAAAACTTTCAATAACGCTCAACATTGCACGTTTAAGGTTTTAGAGCAGTCGCCCAGAAGAAAGATTTTTAATTTTTTCGCTGAATGTGATATAATTAATTTGGAATGTCAGAAATTTTGGTTCAAATTACCTTTAAAGATTTTCTGCACATATATAACACCTTCAAAGTCCCTTCAGTAGTAAAAATAAATTTCTTTGCCACTTTTTCAAAGTTTGGACCGAAAACGGTAGAGAAGCCTCAATACACCGAGGTTCTCGCTTGTCTCCAAAATGTCCGGTCGAAAAGACACTCCTTGGTTTAAGCTGACATCGACATCCACTCCTTTTCCCACTGTCACAGGAAGAGACTTTTTAAGTAACACACATCCCCTTGTATTTTCGTATGTCTCCAAAACGTCCAGTGGAATGGACACTTCGCCGACACCACCCCCTCTCAAACTACTAACATTCGCTCCTTCCACAAGGACGGAAATGGGGGAACGAAACATAATCACGGCCTCGCGATGGTCAGAACACGAGGCTTTTTAAGGAGCCTCCCCCAAAGTCCCCAACTCCGTCAGCCCATAAAACAGATTTAACGTTGGGGGTCTCACAATATTTATTCTCTCCTCCCCCTCAGACCCGCGCTCTTAAAAAACTGTTACCCTTCCGACACGATCTCCCTCTCCCGCCAAAGGCCACGCTTTATTACTTTCCCCCACGTTCCTCACGATTTTTATCATTTTCCCCCCTAGCGGGTTACTTTGTCTCTCTTCCCCTTGGCACGCCGCCTTCCCCGGACACGCCACCGAGTCGCCCTTTGTTTGCTCTCTCTCTTTTCGTATTTCCATCTCGCCGCTTGCACATACGTGCCAATCCAAAACACGATCGCGTGTGCGGGCTCACTTTGTCCGCTCTCCTGCCCCGTCCGTCCGCCTATCGCTTTTATCGCCCATTCTTCTTCCACGAAAATTCCGAAGGCAAAAACGAGACGAGCCTTTTTCTACCAACTCTGTCATTCTTCGCGTAAGGTTGCTAAAATAATGATGGCATTACCTATGTTTCATATGGTGTCCTATTTCTCTCCTGAAAATACTGCATGGTAAATTTCTATTATACTGGGCTGGACAGTGGTTAATTTAATTAAGTTTTCGTGCGCTGATCTTTTAAACCGCTAGTTAATTTAAGGTGCACTCTGATAATGCATGTAGAGGACTTTATCAGGCGAAAAATGAGATTATGACGTGCAATATTCCATTCCCAAAGATAATAATGAGCTTAAATATATGGCAATACGAGTCGTTCTATGAATTCATACTTTTCGATAACAATAGATGATGATACTCAAGCTCCTTAGTAGTAGTTAGAACGCATGATGTTTACAACTCCCGCCATACACAGAAAGACGGCTTGAATGGTATTAACGTAGAAGTAAATAAAAAAATGCACAACAAAATCTATTTTCTCGAGAGAATTAAAGACGAGATGCTTACGGCTACTTTCCCCTTCATAACACGATAAAATATTCCATCGATAAAACCGCATAAATGAGTGTAACGCCGTTCAGGCTTTTAGGAATCTTTTAGGAACCTCTTGTACTTACATAAAATGAAAAGAAGCTGATTCCGCGCTGAGCATCCGTATAACCTATATACGCAATACGCAAAAAATAATAAAATACCCAAATCAGCCAAAAAAACGACATCGAGTAGTTAGACCTAATAAAACCCAAACTTCATTTCTTTGCCGATTTTATCACCTCGAACATAAATTAACGGCCGAATGAGGTATTAACTCTTAATAAACACCCGGGAGAGACAAACTCCTTCTTCATAAAAAAGAAACTCCTTTTCATCGCTACGGATTCTATGTGGGTGCATGTACATACACGGGGTTATTAACAGACCGTTTCTATACCTTCCAAAAAAAAAACGAGAAAAATGAAAGTGCCGAAAAGTTGTGAAAACGAGTCCGATAAATTGGACATCTATTCACACCGAGGTGAGAATGGCGCTACGCTCTTTTAATGTCTCCGCGCAAAAAAACTCGTGTGAATGAAGAGTTTGGTCGGAGGCGTCAAAGTCGGAAGCCTTTGTTTTTCCATGCCGCCGCGTTTTAGACCCGTCTCCGTTTATTTTTCGTCCTAACGGACGTTTACGGCTGAGGAATGTCGCGGAGGTTTTACAGATCATTCGCGCTAACTTCCACTGCTCCTTACACCTATCACCGAAGCTCCTTACAGCCGGAAGAGGTGGGAGAGAGGAAGAAAAAGTCTTCTTGGTGAAAGAAAGAAAAAAGCTCTCAAAACTAACGGACGGAATGTATTTGAAGCTTTCGGGAAAGCGTTCACCTTAGACTCACTTCTTATCGGCGACGTCGAGACCCGAAGAATACACGCGTACGCGAGTCAGACCGGAACACCGCTAAGTTTCAGGTATGTGTGATGAAGTTTTCGGATTTCAACGGTTAAACTCTAATCACCCGCTAAAACTCTCCAACTCCGAAAAATGACATCTACCCTAAGATGACAGAGTAGATACATCGGATTTCTAATCTTTTAGAAATAAAAACCAGACTATAAAATGTCGGTAACTATACCAATTATATATTATTTTTTATAATTTTTAGAAATTATAATCCTTGAGGACAAGCTGAAGGTATCTAGAAGATAATCTCGCGCTTAAAGAAAATTGTACCGTATCGGCGACAAAATTTGATTCTATCCATTAGAAACGAAAGATTTTGAAGAAAATTTACCATCAAACATGTACTTCGATTTATGAAATTTCCTCATGTACCGCTGGATATTATTCTTTATATGAAAGTTTTTCACGCAAGTTAGATGCGATAAAATTCGAAAACTAAGATTTGAAGTAAAACCCTTTCCAACAGGGATATAGTTATGGCCCTCAAAGCTTTCAACAAGCAGAAGGGCCCAGGACCGAACCCGATACTTATGAACTTAACGTTTCAACAAAGGTCCTTGAAGAAAGGCAACTAAACAAAACCTCTTCCTATCAACGCAATACACTATCCTCTACTACTGATTTCGTACTTCCAAAAGAAAAAAGCCATGTAATCCGTATACCGGATACCTTTCGAAATAGTCCAATTTATTCTTCCACTCCGACCAAGAGGGAACGTAACGAGCATCGCATTTCGCGGGACAAAGAAGAAACTACGAGAAGATACTTTAATTAAAGCCATCGGAACCGGAAATCGGGAAAAGTGACCCTTTAACACCTCTCTACAAAACGAGATACGCGAAGCTGTCCTTGCGTGAACATCGGTGAGAGGCATGGTGCTCTGCCCTTTGTAAAAAAAAACCTATGAAGTAGCTCGTCAGCGAGTGGCGTATTATTGATTCCCAGAAGGAGAAAAGGCGAAAAGAAAATTACAACGACCGAAATAAATAAAAGTTTTCAGAGTTATATTCTGAAAACTGAAGCGAAGATGAAAGAAAAATCGGCAACCTGAATGGAAAAAAGCTAGGTAACAGCTGAGTGAATTTCAAAGCTGATAAACTACTTTGCCAAGGCCAGAAGGAAATATATATACATATATATTGGAAATGAAAAAGAGTACTAAAATCGATTGTCAAACTATTATAATGTGGTGCACTAAAAACGGGACACGGTATATTAACAAGCATGAGTTAGCAAATTATATTATAGTCCTCATTTTTAAAGAAAAAAAGTTAAGTTAAATACGTCTGCATAATACAAAAGAAGTAGTTTCAAAAGCAAGCGAAGGCCTGATACTATAAACAATGATTGACTTTCTAAGTAAGGCTAAGTTTACTCTATAAGTAAAGTTATGGAGATAGTAGTGGTATTATTGTTAAATGTGCATTGATAGCTTAGGTTACTTCGCACATGGATTCACACTGAGAAACTGCTTTAACCAAAACAGAATTGGAGACCCGCATGGCTATCCGGGATCTTTGCAGAAATATTTATATTTTAACAGAAATGATCTAAAATTCCGTAGGAGGAACGTACATGAAAACATTCTGCCTGGACCGGGACTCGAACCTAGATTTTTTAAATGCCAGTTAGTTGCTATTAAAATGTTCTAGGTATAGAAAAGTATTCCTAAATGCACACCTTAATTTTCACCTTAAAAATCACCTTGTAGCTCTCATATTTGCTCACCACACCTTAAAATCACCATGTAGCTTTTTCCGTGGAAATTATTTAATTGAACAATTTAATTATAGAATATCAACCAATAGCAAACAAACAGAAGATGAGCACCAAATAGGAATCTGAATACGGAGCCAAACGCATAAACGTAGCGATGGATAGAAAAAGAACAAACAACGCAGAGGAAGAAAATACATTTCTTACATAATTTTTAGGCAATATGAAATATCAAAGCTGCGACACAAAGGGAGCCAATACCTTTGGATCCTCAACTGGATAAAACACGATCAGAAGTTCTCGAAAAGCGTTCACCGATGCAAAAACTCGCCAAGTGAGCCGGAAAGACAGAGGAAGATTACTGAAACCCGGGGAAGAGGTGGAGACGTAAGAGGGATCGAGATGGGAAATCTGAAAGGTAAGAAAAAGCGGGTGGGTGGAGTGAAAAGAATCCGTATACACATCGAGGTCGGGATGAGAAAAAATGAAAAGCGACGAGCGAAGAGTCTGCTCGAGGAGGGAGATGATTAGAGAGAAAAGATTCCACCCACGCCATGGGATACGCCTCCGTTGAAAGAAGCCTCTCTCATTTTCTTCCAAACCTATTCATTCTTCAGTGAGAAAAGAACATATATTCCTAAGTATTCTTTTAAAGACTGCTTTTCAGACGCCCTTTATGCTTCGCCCTCCCATTCTTCGATGAGAGTGCAGCGTCGGAGAGGGAAGAATTGGCGCTCTCCGTGTTAGAATTTGCTGGGAACGATATGCATTGTGACCTTACGTTCATTAAAAAAGCGTACAAAAGAAACAAATAATTACCTTGCGACATTCTGTATCGAACACCGGTCGTGTTACTTACACTGAAATACCAATTACTTTATTCTACACTTTTTCAGCACACCCATTTCAATTATGACAAAGAAACAGAGATGTATCTGTCAGCGATATGTATGCAGTGTCGTATGCAAGGGGAGAATAAATGGACAAAGGCTCAAAAATTCTTCCGAGACTGGATTATTATTCTGAATAAAAGTTTTCCCCGCTTTGGATGATACCAAATACGCCACTGTGTACATTTAATGTTCTTTTGAGTAATTCGCCCGCTATACTCACGGTCGTAATCGTTTGAGTGTGCCCCATAAGCATTAAAAAAGTGAGTCATAAGGTATTTAGGCACGGAATTCGTTGAAGACACGATTAAAGAAAATCCATGACAATACTCAACAAAAGAATTAAAAATAACTATCAAAGAGAGACAAAATGTGGTAACAGCAATAAGTAGCAATGTATAACAAAGGCAACTCAACGCGAAGAGACAAACGAAAAAGGTCACCCTAACTCACCCGCATTATAATTATGATTCAACGTTTGGTGAGTTACCCATTCCATTATAAATATCAAAGCACAAAACAGCTGAAAAATAATAGTAATTTACGTGCACCATAATTTTAATGGCGAAACTGGTAATTTCACAAATTGAAGGAATAAAATTACCAAAGTCACAAAGGCATAAAACAAATATGTTAAGTGTTGTTCAAATGAAACCTCGAGAGCGATTAAGCAGCAATCAACGTGATTAAACAATACTGCATTCTGCACACAAACCGCACATTTTAGTAAAACGAGGGTTAATCAAAATGCACTCAGTGGATACGTTTCGATTGGAAATCACTACGATTAAACAAAATCATTCTCTCACAACCTAATTCACAGGAAACAACTTCAGGAGGATACAAACTCATTAAAAGCCGCTGAATAGCTCCGTTCCGCATTGCGAAACTAAAAAACAAAACCTCATTGGAACTGATTTATTCTCACCTTCCATCTACTTCCTAATAAGGTTACCTAAAGAACCGTATCTTCGTCTTCAACACAAACACATACTTCTAAGGCATTCTTCAGACTTGACAGACACCCAAAAACTAGACTAACGCATCTCGCAGGAGCATCAGAAAAAGGAAATGAAAAATGAAAAAAAAACTCCGAGATGGGGACGAGAAAGAAGCGAATGGAAAAAAGGGGGGCGATGAGAATGTAAATGGAATTATGAAAATTTTCCAGTAATGGGGTGGAGCGAAAAAAAATCCTCCCTCGAGAACGGGTCGACATTCTTTCTCCTTTCGGGGCGCCCTCTGATACGGAGACGATGGAGATGCAAATTAGGATTCTGAACCCGAGTTACGCGCCGGAACGGGATTCGGACGAGGAAAATAGAAGAATGGAGAGCGGAATGGAGTGAGAGAGAACATCGGGGGAATGAAGAGAGGCTCCGTAAGAAATTAGACGAGTAACGCGACACACTGAGGGAGAGAGGTATTCCCGGCCAAACTAAACAGGTTTCATAGCCCGAGGCGCTGTGAGAACTTGAGTGAAAATGACAAAATCGTGTAATCCCTTATCAACGTTTAACTGGAAGTACGGCAACCTTTTCCGTTCGCCTCGATGTTGACGTTGTGAGGGACGAACATTTTCTCTGAAAATGGGAGCGTGAACTTCAGAGAGAATTTTTTGCTTAAAAAAATTATCCCGCGTCATCTTTCATCAGCTTTTTCGAGGAAGCGGTGAAAAATTTAAACAAAAATCAGATGTTAGTAGAACTTTATTCGGAAAAACTAACCGCTTACGAAATTAAGCTGGCTTAGAGAACCTTAATTCCTCTCATCTTCATCGTGTAATTAATTAGTACGGTAATTTAAAATCATTTACGCTCCAAATTAAAAAATAAGAACTAAGAAGAACTTACTCATTGAGTCTCGATTTCGTAACCTAAACTTTTAAATTTCAAACTGAGCCTACTAAGATATTTCCAGCCTTAAATAACGCACAAAATTCAATTACAAGTAGAAAACAATCAAACCATATTTAACAGTAACCGTAAAAAGATAGAAATATTGAAAATTTAACTAAAATCAGCATATTTGATTTCGCCCCTTGGTCGGCCGCGCATTTAAAACCTCTAATAAATGTAGCTGAATTATTTACATAATGGGCCTGTTAGCAGTCAGCGGCATATTGGTGCTAGCATTAATAATAACTACAACAAGGATTTACCGAACGCATATATTGCGAACAAATGATGCTGAATCTATAAGCATTTTATCGCAATGGTTCAACATATTTAAAGAAATAAAGCGCAAAAAGATACGTCAAAATAAAACTAAATAAGCCAGCTAATATTTATCTGTAACGCTAATGACTCCTACTTGTGCGCCGCGTCCTACCGAAGAATAGAGCTTGACTATATCGACAGAAAAGGGACGGATAGCAAAGACACTGTTGGAGCCCAATAAAGTCTCCCGGAATAAGCCCCTGCGATGCCTAAATTCACCTGGACGAGCGAACAAACACAAAAAGCGGGATTCCATGCGAGTTTGGGGCGGGGGCGAAAATCGTGCCTCTTTTGTCGCCGGCAATTCGGCCGAGCCACTCGCGCGCATTCCGCGGATATGAACCCAAGAAAAGGCCCCGAATGAGACCAATGAAGCGAGAGCAAGAATGCGATAAAGCGGGGGAGAGAGAGAGAGAGAGAGAGAGAGAGAGAGAGAGAGAGAGAGAGAGAGAGAAGGGGGAAAAGGAAATATTAAAAGCCAGGGAGAGAAAGAGAGAGGAGAGGTATTCGCAGATTGATTGCGCAGCTTATTATGTCGCTGGTTTAATAAAACATGAAGCCCGACGGGCGGCCCTAATGAAAACTAATGAAGCGCCGTCCTGGCGGAGGGAAAATAAATTAAAAAAAGGAAGGAGCGAGGTGAAAACCCGTGAAAAAAGATTGGAGAGAGTGAGGGAGGAGAAAGCTCGGAAAAGAGAGAGGAAAAAGGGAAATGGAAGGAACGTGGTGGGACCTACGGGTCACGCGCGGCTTCTTGCTGTGACAAATGCGGCCTACACGACCGATATAAGTCGATGCGGGTTCTGAACATGTCGACATTATAAATTCAACCATACCAGCCTAGTTTAAATACATGTAAATCGCAAATGACCTAGCCTAACTTCGTGAAAAGCTTGGAAAAAGGAAAATATAAGGACCTAATGATGACCGACTTCTACTAAACCGGACTTGGGATAAACGTGACAATTATGAACTATTCTACATTATTTACATAGATAGCTTAACAGTGCACAGTATTTAAAGTACTTAGTACTATCTAAAGTACTTACATACCTATGTATATCATAATTATAACAATTTTCACATCAAGTAGGTACATCAGAAACATATTGTTATTATTATCACTTGGTGACAATGTTTTTACATCGCCCTTCCTGAGATCGGTAGGCCGTACGCGACCTCTTAGAAAGTGAACAGCGGCGCACCATTTTATCATTTATTTATTAAGGATTTTTTACAATGACACATTTATTCGTAAATAACCGTGGGGAATACAGCTATGGACTTTTAATTTCATGATAAGAAAACACTCGGAAGCCAGGACTCGAAACCGTGACCTTAATATTGGTAGGCAGGCAATATAAATATTCTACCAATATAAAAGTAATGTTAGAGTGCTTCAGGTTGATAGACTGGATGCAGTACACAGAAAGACAGACTATCTCAAACAGCTAAATCAAACGTTAACGTTAAGCCGTTCTGCTGAATGCAGTACACGACATAATACCTGCGTCCCAGATAGCGGAAACGTTGGTTCTACATACGGAAGGTAGGGCAAGGTAACGCTTTTAGCCCTCAAAAAAGAACACGGAAAAAGCAAACCAAAAAACAACGAAAAACATCAACAGCGAAAAAAAACCTGTAGAGAACGCGACTTTCAAATTTCCCCAGTAAAAAACGGAACAAAAACGCGCGGGGATAAGAACGCCCCACAAAAATAAAACCACCCGAACGATACGTTATTCCTCTCAAAAAACGGAGACAAACGACGGGAATAAATGCATGGAAAATGCGGCGAAAAAAAAACAAAGGAGGGAACAGAGACGCGATGATTTAATGATAATGAATATGGATCGGAAACAAAAACCACTCCGCCGAGGGGAAAATAGCGAAGGTATAGACATAAAGGGAAAAAAATACTCCCGCCGCGAGAAAGAGTCCCAAACCGCCGGATCATCATCCGCGCGGAAAAAATAATTATCGAACCCCGATCTCCGAGTCCGCAGACTTATAATGCCGAAAAAAATTTATCCTTTCCCCGAACAATGCGATTCTCGGCGTATCATTAACCCGCAGCGAAAATCGGAACGGGGAAAGAAACAGACTTGACGCGCGAAACAGAAAAAACAGCAAAAATAAACTCGTCGCTGGTGCGAACGTGGAAAGAGAGAGAGCGCAATAAAGCTTGACGAGGGAGGAAAAGCGGCGAAGGAAAACATGGCAAAAAGAACGAGATAATCCCCATAAATCAAAGCGACGAAAAAGTGGGAAAAATAACAAAACGGGACCGAGATGCGTTCCCCGCGGAACTCAAGGAAAATGGCGTCAAAAAGCGACGTGGGACCGCGACTCCATGCGGGAGAAAAAGGAGAAATGGGGATAAACAATGGGGAGCGGAAATTGAAGACAGCCTCGGCGACAATGAAAACAAATGAAAGGAGTCATAAAGAAAACAAACGGAAGTCGTGACAATGAAACTAAATTCGAGTCGAAGAAAGAATGTGCGAAATACGACAGAAAGCATGGGAGCTTCCGTTATGAGAGATGCAAATAAGCGAATGTCGCTGGCATATGAAAGGCGTAAAAATTGAGAAGGAAGGGGTCTTCTCCATAGTTAAAGGGTATTCAAAGTGAGACATATGACACTAAAATAAAACAAGCCGAGGAACTGGGAAAGAACTTAAACTCGATATTGACACTGAACTGGAATCCAAAACTGAATCGGGAACTGCAACCGATATAGAACCGGATTTGGAAACAGAAATTGCCCATGAAAACGTATTCATAACCGGGACTAAACCGGAAATCAACATTGATCCGAAAACCAGAACCGAAAATACCGGTTTTTTACGGAAGTGTAAACCCTATCCTAACAAAAAATACTAAAATCTGATCCAATATCGAATTACGTTCTTAATTCTCTTCCTATTTTCGTTATCTCATACTAAACAAGCGGAAGGGATAGTGTTCTGGTTTATATTCGAAATAAAACCCGAATTGTTTTAATTAGATTCATATTAGATAGTGCTGCGTTCTTGGAGAACCATCTATACGTTGGGGCGTAACTGAAATCATCAGAAGAAAATCTAAAGATCTACAGATTTGAAACCACATTTGGTTCACTTACTAAAACGAGTGCACGCACTTAATTAAAAGTTTTACCTAGCATCTTTCAGTATGCCAAGAGTGAATAAAATGAAAGTATTCCTTCTTTGGCTAACTTAGAGATTAAAGTAATTTTCTCACGAATAATCTCGCTGCTTAACCATGCGGGTAAAGGCCACATACAAAAATTCGCGACCGAGAGAAAATAATCAAGAAAGGTAGCGAAACACCTACAACACACGAGGACCAAGCATACTCCAAAGTCAAGACCGAATCTGATAAACGTCGCAGCCAAGCAAAACGAAGGAACGAAAGCGAAATAGATTAACAAGGCAAAAACAGACTTAGCGTCTCGAAACGGAACGTGTTAACTCGCGAAATCAGGAACGGGAACGCGGACCGAAAAAACAACTGCTCGAGGAGGAAACGGCTGAGCGGCGAAAATTAGAAAACGAAACAGTTTGAGGAAACACCGCGAGGCGAGTAACGCAAACATGGACGCCGTGGAAGGTACGGGGAAAGGAAAAAGCGGGAATGGCGAAGAGAGGGGAACACGAGAGGTTTTTAGAGAGATGTTCCCGGCGTTGGGTCGAGAGCACGATAAAGAGCTCCCCGCTGCTCGAGAAAAAGGGGCAGAGAGAGGCAGTGACAAGGCGAGTGGGTGGCGGGCGAAAGTATATGGGGGCCCCAGCGCCCGTAATCCAATAACGAGCGCTGTTCGCCATGGAGCGGGTTCACGCCGCGCACGCCCATGCAAAAGAGAAGAGGAATGGAAAGAGAAAGAATAAAGAGAATAAGGAAGAAAGACGGGAAAACCTACCGAAACTAACCGAAAACCGGAGGAGAGACATACGAGGAGAGGACGTGGAGGAAACACGAGAGAGACCTCTAGGGTTGGGCCAATACGAGTTTCCGATGGAGTTAATTCTGAGACCCGTGAGGGAAAAAGGACAAGCATGATTTCAACTTGGCGATGGCTCGAATTGAAGATCGATCTACGGCGTATCGACTGATCGATTTGATGCGATATCGAGACGTCTTTCCACTCAATAATGAAACGAATCGCTAAACGTTGGAATGCCTGACATTCTCTCATCGAAATAAATGGAAATCGAGAGAACTTTGTTATACCGATATTACTGTTTATCCAAGGAATATACTGAGCGTATAACAACTGATACCGAGCACAGGTTAAAATCCATTCATCGGTTAAAATTATTATTCCAAGCGTTCTTAAAATATCAGTCAGAACACGGTCCTGAAGCGTATGCTGCTTCTAAAAATTATCAAATCATATAATATTACATGACTCACTGAATATACCATTACTATTAAAAGAGAGACTAAACTGTTTTTAAATAACACAGATTGTTATTTAAAATAACTGCGCATTTTATGCAACGATAAACATATTGCAGAATGTAAAAGACTAATAATCAAACGAAAGTCACTCTTATGGATTGAAAAATGTATCCAGACAAAAACACTGACTTACAGGTGAAAAGAGCGCGATTTATAACAAACTAAATTTGGAAAGAGGAAGGATATCTGAATATCTTCTGTTCCCGTTAATTCGCCGCAACCTACAAACAACGTTTTAATAAAGGTAAGAAAATAAAATCATTCCCTGCGATCCATTGACTCGTTGATTGGAAAACGAGAACATTCCGACGGCGTCAGGATATAAAAATAAGGAAAAGCGAATACCTCCGAAATTTGAAAAGGATAAATATGCTCGATTAACGCTCCACATCAAATATATAAAAGGATAATTTGTTCCTTTATCGCCGAGGCGGAAAAATGACCCTCGAAAAAGCGCTGAGGGAAACAAAGGCAAATTATTATCGGAAATAAAATAGAGGAGCTGGGTGTGGATAAATTACGGAACGAAAATGCCTTTATTATAACTTTAATTGATACGGAGATGGAAAGGAATCTCCTATAGCGGAATGTTAACATGAAAATTGGGCCATTAATAATATTAAAAATAATTACAAGACGATATTGAATAAGAGATGGTGAATTAGATATTGCTCGGTATTGTTTTGCTTTCTGAACGGCTACTCTCTGTGTCGATACGAGTACATATATACCTTTTATTCAATGGTAGTCAATCAGGTCTGCAGCAAACAGGACGAAATTCAACTCCTGCAAGCTCCGATAAGCCAATTTCCTCCCAACACACAATGAACCATAACAAAACCTATAAATCAATTTATCGCAAATTAATTTCGCGGATATTAACGATAATATCGATACATCGTCATTCTGGACACGTCTTAAAACACGGAAATCAGCTATCACTAATCAAACGAGTCAGCGAAGATTAACCTGTTAAAACCCAACCCGTTCCCACTCTAAATAACTGATATCGAATAATCTTCCGATAAATCGAACATTGCAATCGCACTGTTTCGAAGAGGTACATATCGAATTTATTCAAGACAGCGATATATCTAAAATATCGAACTGGCGATACATCGAACCTGCGATATATTGAGCGAAATGATAAGGGAATAAAACGAACGTGGCAATCGCACGGTTTTGAAGAAGTATATACCGAATGTATATATGTCTGCGATGTATCGAATATATCGAAAGAGCGATTCATTGAATACTGAACCTCCGATATATCCAGAAAATTGAAATGGCGGTCAATCGAAACATGTTATAAACGAAACACGTCGGATCGAAAAAATGAAAAGAGTACCCGTGTATAAGGAGACCCATCCCCATTCTCCTCCCTTAATACAGCAGACGTCAACACGACGCGGGATCCATATTCCCAGATTCCCACTCTCCACGCATGAAAAGAGGACCTCGCTTTCGCCATCCCCGACTCTAGACGGCGCAGCGAGCGAAAATAAAAAGACGAACAGCGAACGCCGAAAAAAAATACACATCGACGAATCGGCGAAAACGGGACCGAAGGGGATGAAAAATTCACGGCAAGATGGAGCCCGAGCTGGGGGAGGATAAAAGAATGATAAAACTGGAATAAAACCCTCGAAATGTCCTCCTGCGGGGGACGGGAGGGAAACAAAAAAATAATCGTCGGACGGGAGGGTGGGGAAGAAGTGAAAGGAAGGAGATGGATGTCGACGAAAAAAATCCCCTCGCATCCGACACATATAGTCACCGCTCCAATACTCGCGGAAAATTTTTTTTGGACGAAACACCCGAAAAAAAATTCCCTTTATCCCCCGTTTTCCCAATATCCACCGGGTGCGTGTCGGAGCGAGTTCTTCTTTATCGCCGTTCGTGCCTCACCTGCTACCCGAGGATGGAAAAAACGGCAATGGATGGCATTCCCTCATTCAAGAGCGAAATAAAAGGAACGGAGGAGAAACACCCACCGCAAAAAGGGAAGTTCCCCGGTACGGGGAAAATACATGGAGTAGCTGAGGGGGGGAGTAAATGGGACTGCAGATAGAGGAAGAGGGTCTTCGAAAGCATCGCCCCATCTTCATCTACTATAAAAAATATGGGAAGCCAACCCTCGCCGATCCCAGTTACCCCGACGGAGCACGCGACAAGCTTCGGTCAGGAAATGGGGTTATGAAAAAGCATTTATGGAATTTAGGGGGCGTGGAATGGGAAGTGAATAGGGAGGGTTGACGTAGAAAGATAAAGTCGGGTAAAAACTGACTTGCAGTCAAGACCAGAAGGCGCGGAGGGTTGAAGCATATCGTAAAAATACCATAGAAAATGATTTTAGAGAGGAAGTTTAATCTATCAGAGAGTATATATAATACAGCAGTTCAACTTTGACTCAATATCTAAGCATTTGCATTATACTTCGATTCTGATTACTGATTATAAACGATTAATTAATGATTTATAATTAATTTTGCTGTAGATATTTTTATGTTAGATACTAAATATCTACAATAAAATATATACCTTACTATATAGTAGTAACCACTACAAAGAGAAAAATAAAAAATACATTAATAAATAAAGAATTGAAGTCAATTTAAATAAAATAAATCTAAATTCGTCAATGATACGTCAAATTAAATTATTTAATCAGAAATGCCATATAAAATAAAATTGAATTACATTAAAATATCTAAACGAATCAAAATGAGTTGATTGATGCTGAAATTTTCACGATATTTTTCATTTTTTAAAGTTTTTTTTTGGTTTACAATTTACGATATAGGAATTCTACTCAAATCGTTTTCTAGCCCCCAACCATGTTAGGAATTGAAAGAGATTTCCTTTTCCTTGGTATGTCTAGTTTTATATTTCCAGAATGTTTTAGGCTAGCTTTAGTATTACGTGCGAGATCGACACCGCGTAAACCATGATTTAGTCTACAAAGAAAATAGTAATACAAAACCCTTCGAGAGGCCTACCAAACTTCATGCACAAGAGTACAACTCAAAAGCTGCAGAAACCGAGGTTCGGAACCGTATCGAAACGGTAGGGAAGAGAAAGCGGGGGCGAGACACACGCGATACGTGTCTAGATAAAAAAATGATCGCGATGATGGAAAAAATACTCCAAGAGTAAACAATGCGCCAATAAGAGGCAGTCGCCACCCCCGAGCGACGCTGGCTCCACCACCGGGTTCTCACGGAGATAATCCCACGCGATGGGGATATCGGATCTTGATTCGAACACAATTCAATCCACTACCGCTCGATGGCCTGAGGGGGTGGGGAAATAAATGCACTGATTTCGGAGAGGGGGATGGGGGAAGTGAAAGGAAGCGGGGGACGCGAGGGAAGTGAAACGAAGGAGAATAGTGAAAGGGAGGCAAACAGGATGGAACGGGATCGGCGCTAAATCGTTGAGAGCATTGTCAACGTAACGGAACTTGATCCGCCGGAGATGATAAAAAATGGGGAAATTCGAGCTTTTCGGTCGTGGGCGGTGGGGAAGAAAAATAAACACAAGGGGGCGGAGACACCGGGGGAAAATCGGATGGAAAAATTACATAACGAGGCGCGCGTGTCCTTTATTGAAAAGTCATCGCTTCGCAGGGGAGATTTGGACTTTTTTATTTCCTTTTAGAGGCGACCCGAATCGCTCGTTCGTGGAAACCGTGCCCGAATTACGGCCTCTATTTTCGCGCTGAAAGGCTCGCGTTTTATTAACTGCCGACTGGGTTTTATTGGGAGGATTATAAACAAAAACAGGCGCTCGGTTAATGTCGCTGGGATATATTTTTCGAGTTGTAAACGTACACATAGTGATATGATGTCTTTCGCTTGACATCATTCCCAGTTTTCAGCTATCATCTATTACTATGGATTACAAATCTATTCTTTTTTCAACTAATAGTTCCTGCACTGAATTTTTTGGTATACATTCAGAAAAGAAAAATTGAAATTCTGATGATAAAACAGCAGGTAAATAATACTATTTCGCACCAGATACACAGAAATACACTCAAGAACGACCAAATAAAAAATATTCAACTCATCATTAGAAATAGGGACTAATGCAACACACAATTTTAAATATTCCTTTCCTCTTTTCAAGACAAAATGCTGTTTATCACACACCTTTTCTACCCATATTCCATTGTCCATCAATTCGTATATCTTTACTAGAAAACACAAATTTTTTGGAGGAGGAATTTACATACAGAGTATAAGAAATCATACTCTAAATGTTACCACAGTCATCGGCAACAACAAGTGAGATTAATAAATTAATTTATCTAATGTTCATAAAATAACCTAAGAGAGTCTCTTGGAGCTATTTAAATTTCATCATTATTAAAAAAACGTTTCGGACATTAAATTTTTAAATTTCTTATAACATGAAATATCTTTAATCTACTGACTAACAAAGGAGTTTGAATAGTCCTTCCGATACGATGAGTGGATAATGAAAGAAAATTCCAAGCTCTAGGAAAGACTATAAATTATCCTCCGTCAAGTCGACTCATTCCAAAAAAGCACCTTCGAAGGTTAGAACGCGTCTACAAAACCCACAAACCTACCCACGCCGGAGAAAACCATAAAAATAAGTCCCGCTGCCTATTTTCCCACAAAAATAGTACGTACAGCTCCCGAGATAACCAAATGGACCAAATAAAAAACTTTTCTCTCTCTACCTTCCCTCCCCCATCTGCAATTGCGAAGGAAGGAGTTTATATTCGGGAAAAAAGTCGAGAATAAACGTAAAAAAAGCCCGTTCTCCTGTACCAAAGTCGTAAAAAATAATACGGATATTTGCAGACGAATGTCCCGACCCGAAGCATACCATATCCGTTAGAGAAAAAGGTGAGATGGAAAATAAAAAAAGAGCTCGCTTTCAAAGCTTGATAAAAATACGTGGAGGGCGTAAAAAACGGGGGCATTATGAAAAGGGCGGTGCGAGCATTCTCTAGCGCGAAATGGTGAAAATGGGAAAGAATCGAGAGCTGAAGATGAAGCAAGATACCAATGGGGT
This sequence comes from Sympetrum striolatum, assembly GCA_947579665.1. Taxonomy (NCBI): domain Eukaryota; kingdom Metazoa; phylum Arthropoda; class Insecta; order Odonata; family Libellulidae; genus Sympetrum; species Sympetrum striolatum. The sequence continues at coordinate 46,441,072 of OX388345.1, read as the reverse complement.
GATCAACTAATCATTCCGAGGAAAATATGATGACCAGTAAAGACATATACTACGCAGGAAGAGAGAAAATGGGAATGTACCAATGATTCTCTATGTCATCCTCTTAATGAAATGAATGAAAAAGGGGAAAATCAACTATATGATTTCCAAATCTAGGCTACCGAGAGACAGCTTTATAAGGGAGCAATGACTATGAAATTAAATTACTGGAGGGAGGCAATACACACGAAAATACGACGATGACTTCAGAAAAAACATTATCATGTTTGAGGGGAATGGGAAAGATTTCCATAAAGAGTTGGTTTCATAGTCCTAGCGGAATTTATAAATTAAAAAGAAGATAACGGAGGAAAAGTAATTTTAAAAAAGCAGCTGTAGGAGTTGGTTTTATCCTAATATATATTTTAGTACAGGTATATTTAGTACGAGGTATGACCAAAATTTTGCTTTTGAGGTAGGAATAAAAGTTGCGAAGTTTGTATATTCGTGATCGATGCACCTAGATCCTGCTAAACAAGTTAAGAAAAATTGCTTTAAAGTTTTATTGCTATAAAAAGAATCTGCCTTATTATATGAACATGTATATATTTTGAAGATTTAAAACGAGATAAATACATGAACGAGGAATAATTCGGTTAGTAATTTTAACATTTTAGCTAATATGACGTATAATACCGAGTTACATCCCTCTTTGCTACCGTAATAGATGAACGAATTACTAATCATAACGCAAAAATAACGACTCCAGAATCAAACACTAAAAAATAACCTGTTGTCCGATTCGATATTATTTTACAAATCTATCATAGGAGGGAAAATAGCAGGAAAAGGGCGCTAACGACTTGTAATAGCGTTAAAACTCATCAGCCCTTGATTTCTTTCAGCTATCATAAAACATACTCCTCCCAGACATTGATACGCCATATCGCTCCAGCAACAAACCTCAGCAAGCGTTTAGATAACGACTTAATTCCTTCCGCTTCCTCTCCAGACCCCGCAGGATAAAGTTAAGGGGAGATTCCGAGAAAACATCCGCTCTGAAAAATAAACCGCAGGCGTTTGAGAAGGATCTTCCTCGGAGCTTCGCGGTTAGACAAGAGAGGAAGGAAATAAAGAAATTAATTTCCCAAGCCGCGAATAAATTATGCACTTCCACATCCATTAACGCCTTGAAGAAGAAAATGACGCGCAATTCCTAAAATGCAGACATTAGCTCAAGAAAAATCCGCAAGTTTATTGAAGCGCTGCAGTCGATTATGTAAAAGACCGCCACCGACGATGCAGATGCCGAGAATACCAACTCACCAAGCCCCTGAGAGCATAAAAGAGCCGAGGGATGAATTAAAAAGGGAGTAAAACCGTCTCCTTTCCGACATTCCCGGGGGGAGTAACACTAGTTAGCGAGCGGTGCTTTGAGGATCCTCCAAACCGCCCACTTCAGCTGCTGGAAACCGAGGGTGCTCGAGTAACCCAGTCCCGAAACACGCCTTAACGACCTGTACCGAGGCACTCGAGTGCACTCCGACGCCGCAGTAGCGCCTCTGGTCATCGAGACCCGCGAACTAACCCTTGTGGCGAGACCGGAGGACGTCCGAAACAGCTACTCGAATAATGAAGGAAAGGGTTGCCAATTAGACGGAGGCGAGAGGTGGTCTGCGGCTCGCCGGGAGCCCTCTGAAGGCGTCGGAACGTGGTCGTCGTGGCTCTCGCGACATGGACTTCCTCGTTTGGGAAGGGATCCCAAACCCTTTGTTCGCGGAGTCGTTAACGACACCCGGTAGTCGTTAATAAAATGAATTCCCGCCGTAATTCTTCCACCGCCCGTCGCTTTTAGCACCTCGCGCATTGTTTTACCCTCGCCAAAGCATGAAACCCGTATTCCGCGGGAGGAATTTATCTTCTCTTTGTTGTTAGTAGGTCAACCCTTGAATGTAAAGATTTCCATCTGGCTCCCGACGTTTCGCGGGAGAGAACTCCGCACGCTCTCGCGGAATGACTTTTTTACGCGTTTGCACGAGCGTGTCATGGTCGCTATTTACACCAAAGCTAAGGTTGGGCACATTTCGTTACACAACTATGCATCGGAAAACGAAGATAAAGTTTCGCAACAGAATCACATTAGTTATCCATAAGGCGATTTCTATCTACTCCTGAATCGTGAATAATTCATATATGTTTTAGTGAAACATAGAAAATTGAGCGTGTCACAAACATACGTAGGTATCTAAAGAGGTGTAGCTGCAAAAATTCACCAACTGTAAATTATATAAAAACAGCGGAAATCCATAGGCTACGCAACTCTGTATCCAAGATATAATGGTAGACAGCCTGCACAGACGTTATCATACAATATTTCACAGTTTGCAACATTTAATTTAAACCAGGAAAACCATAAATTGCGATCCTCATTATAAAACCCACAGAAAATTAAAGATAGCCAAGAAATGTAATAAGGAAACGAGGTCACTAATGGCCGTAATACACGAGGAAATCCAAGGATGTACAAGAGGAAACATTTCTTGAAATACTTCACAAAATGGCTGATCCTGGCTTCTTGATTGGCTGAAATTAGAACATGTTCTATTGTTAAAATATTTCAAAAATATTTCCTCGTGCCTTAAGAAATTTTTCAACATATTTCCTTTTGATAATTTCTTTTAAATCGTACATTTTTCAATACCACAATTTCCTTCCTGCGCAACACATTACAATCAAACCTTTTCTTCGTAATTTCCTTGCGGTATCTCCTCGTTAGAGAAACCGCAAGCTCTACAAATTAATACCACAAAACTTGGTTCCTGCAAGAATATGGCTGTCGAAATCCGATAAATATGCATCCTCAGCATCTACGACAAGCCAACTTTAAATAAACCATCATAAGAATATGGGAGCGTTTCTATGCATAATCTATGCGCTACACATAGGGGACACTACAAATTGAAAGATGCTATTTGGATATATTTGGAGCGGAGTATGCAGAATTAAACTTAGTTAAGCTAGCACCTACTTCAACCTCTAAAGATAACGTAAATGAAAAACCTCCATAGATAACTAAACAGAAAAGGTCACATTTATGCTTCCTTCTTCTAGAAGCCAACATTGGATATAAAGGCTGTTCCTCGTCAAAGTAATATATTAAATCCAGGTGTTCTGGCCTAATATTGTGGAACGCCATCTAAAATAATTCAAATGCGTACTTCGTATTAAAAACAAATGTGGAAATACGAAGTGCACATTTGAATTATTATAGTAAGATATATAAACTATAAACTTAAAAAATAATATGTAATAGCGTTATTTTTCCATATTTTACCAAAGGTCTTCCACGAGATTTCGGCAACCTTAGAAGATTTTAAAACTGCGTACTGCTCGTAACCTACCTAAATAATTGAACATGAAGGCCGTTCCTCGTCTACGACGACTACAAACAAAAATTAATACTCAAAATCGTTATTTTTCCATATTTAATCAATGGTTTTCCACTAAGTTTCGGCAACCTTTGTGGATTTTACAGCTGCGCAATGTTTGTAATCTACCTTCCTAATTGAACATGAAGGCCGTTCCTCGTCTAAGACGACTATAAACAAAAAATAATACCTAGAAGCATAATATTTCATATTTAACCAATGGTTTTCCATAAGACTGCGGTAACCTTCAAGAATTTCACAACCACACACTGTTCCTAATCTACATTCCTAGTTTCTCTCGAAATTCTCTTATATAAGCCACCCATCCTGAATCACCACCACCGAGCATGTCCCATCACCTCATACGACACCAAACGCAACCTTTACTCCTTGGTAAGTCCTACTCCCTCGCAACTCCCCGCACCTTGATCCGCCGCATCGCCGCGTGATTTCTTAAACTTCTCCGTCCATAATATTCCCGTTTGGATTCCTCGGGCGTCCGGGGCGTAAAGCACAGCACATGGGCAGCGGTGGACGAGTGGGCGGCAGTGGGTGCCTCCGTAGCATTCTCCACGCGAGGCGGCGATTTCCTCCTCAAAAGGATAGAGATAAAAGAAACGCGAGGAGCGGTGACGCAGTGCGCGCGAAGGACAGATACCGAGATAAGGCGCGCATGCAGCCATGAATAACTAATGGCTGAGGGCGCAAAATACACGAGGACGAACCGACGGCGCCGGGGAAAAAATGGAAGAAAGCGACGGCCTTCGGGAGGAGCATCAATCTCTCTATACGTGCCTATCTGTCTTCTTCTATCTCCCATCCGAATCCACCGTGCCTACGATTCCCTTCCCTCGACTACGTAGGTCATTCAGGTTTTGAATACTCCGCCATCAATCGGCTACGTCGTAATTTCCTAACCTAATCTTTTTTCGTCGATATCTTTTAAGAACAAACTTGATTAGTAGACATAATAAACGTAGAGGGTATAGCTTGGCTGTATCACCGATTTATCAAAGGTATATTAATAGCATCATAGTCACCTCCTCGATTCACATTCATCAAAACGATGGGAAATATCCATAAAAATGTTTTGTGGACAAACTCAAGTTACTTGGATTACTTTCCTCAGCTTAAATGTCAAATGATTCAACAAATAAAAAGTAGAGACGAAGCGCATGGAATTTTATGTTTCCCAAAGATTCACCTTTTTTGGAAAAAATTTCAAATTAAACCGCTCAAGATTTTGAATATAACAAATTCATTACAGTAAACTTGGCATTCACTACGTGCATACCCTCACTTTCGAGGTTGGGTATCAATAAAAAAATAAACAAGAAATGAATCCTAACGATAGGGTATAGGTATAGGTATACGCTAAGTATATAGGTATACGCTAAGTTACCCCGATGATACCTGTTACATACGAATATAGAATGTTTTGTTACTCTAGAATTCACATTTTCGGGAGAATATTTTAATAAAACCGCTAAAGCTAAACCATTACCCAAATTGACACAAAACATTTTTTGACATTTACTGGATATACCCTCTTTTTCTAGATTGAGCATAAAGTTGAAAATTTATTCTAGGCTGACCGGTTCCTGTCAACAAAGAGAGACTATTGTTACATTCTAGCGCAAAATAGACACAAAAAACTAGCTCATCAAACAACAAACAAGCCCAATATTGAACTTCTCCCAAAGTTAATCCAAACTGAAAAGACCCCACCAAAAACCATCCACTCCTGAAGGACCATTCACTCTAGTCCCTTTCGCTCCTACGTGAATAGGCCAGCAGATGGCATTCCAGTTCCCAAATCCCCTATCAAAGCTTCCACGTTTCCACCACGAATTTCTCTATCCTCTCAACTTCTTCCATCCCCACACTTCCTTCCACATCAAGAAGAACCCAAAAGGGCGAAAGACCAGCCCGAGACGAAACTGCCCAACTCCGAGGAAAAACGCATCGACCGAAAAAGGACACACGGAACCGGAGAACAATGAAGGAGGCTTGAAAAGACGATAAAGAACAAGGAAAAGGAGCCAGGCTGATGTCACTTGGATCCCCAACAGTTTGCGACGCCACAGAAAGAGGGCCGAAGAATGGGTTCCCATTGGAGGGGGCAACAATGAAATAAGAGGGTCGGATGAATGACGATAATCGGGGTGTACGCGCGTGCTTCGCCGGCGACTGGCGGAATCAAAGCGGACTAATCCGGTGATTGGGGATGATGGGGAGGTGAAGGGAATGATGGGGAGATGAGGGGGATGGACCAGAGGGCCAATAACAAAGGGAGGAGGACTGGAGGACGTGGGGCCAACACGTGCGCGGAAAGAAATACTGCTGCAACACACCGCTTTCGTCCTTGCCTGTAGTCGACTTTATTATCTTACCGACATTGACTACTTACGAAGGTTCGGATAAAGGTTTAATGCAAAACGAATACTGAAATCTATATTGTAATTCACACGAGACTTCGAGGAAAGCCATCATCAATTACATTCAAATACAAATTAATTCATAATTATTTTACTTTATTATTATTATATTTTTATATCGTCTTATTTTATTTTCTCATTTAATTGAATTTAATTCTCTTCATATTATTTTCATTTTATACAAATGTTTGATTGCATTTCCATAATCTTTGAAGGTATTTAAATATGTTAAATGTTTATATGTGCATGCGTGGGTCATGTGTGATCGTTCTTTGTTAATATTACTTATCTACCACTGTAAAAGTCCAGAAAGTGGCTGTTTGTGGGGTATATATAAATAAATAAAATAAATAAACATGAAAAATAGTGTTTTATATTCAAAAGGAAAACTTAATGATTAAAGGATGGATTTCCATTATACAACTATACATACGATATATTTTAACTCGATCTTTGACTAACATTTGAAAGTGAGAAGTGGCAAGTATTACTATCTATGACAGTGATAACAGTCAAATTTGTGGTTGGACATTCAGTAAATCAATTAAAATAAATAACAGTGGGTAGTGATAACTCCTACATCCTTTTTTTAGGAAATTTACAAGCGTTATTCGAAGAAAATATTTAAGACGGCAACTTATTCAACTTAGTTAAGAAAAGATTCTCAGAAAACTATTAGCTAAGGTTAAAAATAATAACTTTCAATCCCATGATAACGAAAACGCAAAATGGAAACAAAAATCAATAAATTACAGAATACTCATTTGAATCCGAAGATTGAAGCAGAACAATCAAACAATCTATAAGTAAGCAATAATTCATAAGCGAACAAGTACATGTAACATTTACATGCACGATGAGTTACTCATTTAATCTTGCATTCATCTCTATAAAAGAGAGAATAACCTGCAAAATTGCTACGCCTTTCCCACGAACCTACTTCCACCTAGTAACTCCAAAACTACAGTTTACGACGCCCACAAACATTTCACCCCTCGGAAACAGTGCATCACGCCGACAGCCAGAATTACCGTCGGGAGGCAGTCGAACAAATTCAATCCCGAAATACAACGGGATTCCCAGCGCGGGATCCGCCAAAGACCTAACGAAGGAAACAAAGTTTCGGAGCTTCCCCATGATGGAGCGAGCCAGCCGCGCATGCAGACGCTTCCAGCAGGAACTTTCAATCACTGACGCGGCCCGCCACGCGGAAAAATCGCATGCCCTCCGGGGTCAGGGGATGGAACAGGACGGGCCCCCTTCCATTACGCCTACATGCACACGTCACTCAGTGTTAAGGGAACGAGTGTTGAACAAGACCCACCCCACTTCCCCGGCATTACCATCCCATTTCTTCCACATCCTACCCACAAGGCAACGCGTGATTTCCAGCAAGGTGCTGGGGGGGCATTATACGGGCAGAGAGCCCCGGCGGGAGGATCAGGTAAGGGATAGACAATGGCCGACCACGGGGCAGATTGGAAGGGAGATAAATAAAGGTGTTAAAGTGGGGTGCGGAATGCGATGCGAGAGTGTTTTCGAGGGGTGGTCCCTCTGCCGGAGGGGGAGTGAATCACTGGGAGCGTGTAGCGAATGCGAGATGCGAGGTGCGATGCGTCGCTAATGGTAAAATAAAGGCGACCCTGAGGACGCACGAGTGGCGTCTTACGGGATCGGGGATGGACCACACCTTTAACAGATCGGATCAGATTTTCTCATGGATGACTAGCCGAACTCCTTAGTAAATTACCGTTAAAGCCGAATGTTTGTCTCTCCAAAGTTAAGAACAATTCTATTTAAATAACAGTTATAAATGTAGCGAAATTTAGTGGCATTTATCAATGGCACAAAATTCGTTATGTTGGGCTAAAAACTGATTTAGCTTCTTCTAAATCGCATTAGCATCTTCGACTTAATTCAAACCAATGAATGATGGCGAAGTAATATTAAATTACAGTAAGTATGCTGTCGGGAACCATCTTACAAAAACTACAGTTATTATATTATACAATAATAAGTTTCCCTAGTTTCCACAATTTCTATGACTATCTAAGAAGATGACATTTCATTCAAGAACATATTTTTGCTAATAAATGATAACAACTGTAGGAATTATGAACTCAAAAATTTAGTTACTGTTTTTCCTCCACAGAAATAACCGTGCTTTCAAGGAAAACAATATCATAACAACTACAGTAGGGACAAAACAACAAACAGAACCATAAACTAAAATTTTACCTAAAGAACCTTGTCAAAATCTTTCCTCCTCTTGTTTCACAGGAAAGCATGCAATCATCTGAAGAACAAACAACACTGAAAGCACAGCTTTAATCAAGACTTCTAAGAAGCCTAATTCAATTAAAATATCTCCCGCGAAACTCTAATACTCCTTATTTAATTTCCTCACAATAGTTGACAAGTCTTTTCCTTCTCGGAACCTATTTAACTGCTCCTAAACAGCCTAATTAAAAGCAGGAAATCCGCCGCCTTGCTAAGATGCTTGCCAAGAAAATTAACGGTTTCCTCGACCATTGATTGGTCAAAGCTGTCGCATTACATATTTTGTAAAAGTTTATTCAATTCCAAGAGTCTTTATAAATCCCAACAACATTACTTAGGTGATGGGAATGCCTTAGTGTTTTCCTGCTCTTACTTTTCCTTGTATTGATTTATTTTTCATAAATAACTATTGATATTTTTGAGGGTTAGTTATGCTGCTTATTATGTTAATGTTTCGTCCATTATCCAAACATGCATATTTTTTATAAGATCCTAATTTTAATACAGAAGTGCCACTGCCATGTTGGGGTAGAACCATCCATCTACAATAATAATAATGATAATAAAAGGACTTTATTTAGGGCGAAATTGAGATTTTAAGAGATTTAGATTTTGAGATAAAGGCTCTTCTTACATCTAAGCCTTCGTCATTTAAATTTTAAAAAGAGATAGCTGGAAAAAAGTACAAAGAAGAAATTAACTTTGTGGTTTTTAAAAAACTTAAGCTAAGAGCTTAGGAAGAAAATTCCACTACAGGAAACCCTCAAAAAAGGGAGTGTGAACCTGCGAAACCCACCGATGGGAAAACTATATTTAGCGATGAAATCAGATTAAATGAAATTCAAAAATCAAGAATAATAACGCCCATATTAATATTGATAATGTTACCGGGATTTAAAACCAGAGAGTCAGACCGAACCTAAAAAACAGAGGCTTTATGTACCGAGGCGCACTCCTTACAAAAATCCAACACATTTCCCTGAAAAAACTCAACTCGATGCGAGGGAAGAAGCAATTCCTAAACAGATACGTAATCTAGGGTTGCAAACCGTTGTGGCCAAACGCTAAATTTAAATCTTCCTTTGGTACAGCTCCAATTCCGCGAGATCGAACGTGGCGTTGCGAATGTGCCCTAAACAACCCAATTTAACGCCTCTGGGCCGAGCCGAAACGATTCGGCACTCGCGGAGATGCAAGAATGTTCACATACCTCGAGAGATACGCGCGGATTCCGCCGAAATAAATTACGAGTCTAAAACGAGTCGGGATACATCAGACGAAAATATTGCCGAGAATGAAACGGATTCCCCTCGGCCGAAAATACACGCCGCGTTCTCTTCGCAAGATTTCAGTCCTTTATGGGCCGTGCAGCGATTTAGTGGCCGTAACAGTTTTGTAACTTCCGGAAGGGAGAGGACCCAGGCCTTCGGGGTACGTGACTAATTTCTCTTGACACATCTCCGCTGGCATACATACCGAGATGCGAAGATAGACGACGGGTACACTGGAAGCTAACAAACATTTGCTCGCGCTAATCACTGCTTTGAACTGCGACTTGGATTTGGAATCCGCCCGCACTGACAAACGAGGAGGAGAGAGAAATAGTTTGCGGATATGACGCAGATTACAGCCCATTTTCAATTCAAGGAAAATTTTAAAGATGCAGGTCGGATATTTACAGTAAAACCAGGAGATCTAGATCAGAGATGACTATATTCATTCCTTTGTCACGTAAGATGGAAGATGAAAATTTTAATCGCAACTTCGCCCGAATAAAGACGATTTATTATTAATATTATTATTAAACGCTAAAATATGGCAAAGTTAAGTTGTTAACGAGGTAATGATCGAGAATAGCCCAAGGTTATTACCAACTATAATAATATTCTTAAATTTTACATTTTGGATATTTCACTGTCGTAGGCCAAGTGCCTCGCTGCTATAGGAACCCAAAACAGGATATTTCTCGTTTTTTTAAGATAAATAATCTATTGCTAGGGCATTAAAATGGTCCATGAAATTAGATCCTCTGATTTCCAAGGTTCGCCCTTGGTTATACCCACATAAAAATCCAAGTGTCATTCTAAACGACAATAATGATATCTGAATATCAAAAAAATTATAATGAATAGACATTGATACATAAGAATAAGAGTGAGTAAAAGAAGATTTAAAAAGTAAGAAAACTGTCTCATAACGAAAACCACACATCTTTATCGCACCCATTTTCACGCTATTAAATAACACGAGTATGAAAATCAAAATTACTTTCTTCTATTACGTCTCTAGAGAATACTCGATCATACTCTTTCCTGTCCCCCTTTTTGACTTTTTGACCGAAGAAATCATTCCTTAATCATCCTAAACCACCAAACAACACAACACAATTACAGTAAAAAATTCCCCCCACCTTTCTACCCAACATACGAGCGGCAATGCAACAACTAACCCAGACCCAACCTAAAAAAAGATACACTCCGAATCGGTGGGGATAACTATGACCGGAAAAGGCCCCGATCCATAAACCGAAGCATCACGGAGACCCTCTCCACCTCCAACCACAAAAAAGAACACCCTCTTAGGAAATAATGTGCTTATAGATGCGAATCGAAACGGGGAAGGAACTAAACGCCGAGGGAACGGAAAAGAAAAGCATCCTTCGGAGGCACGCCCACCTAAGGAAAAAAAACAACCGGATCCCATCACAAAAAACCCATTACCTTCCGAGCGGCGAAAAAAAACACACAAAGCACAACAATGTGCCGACTCAGTTTAGAAAACGAACGACATCTTTGGGGCAAAAAACCCGACGGCTCCCGTTTCGACCGCCTCGCCTCCCTGGGCGGGCACTACACAACACCCGAAGACACGGATATCCTTACACGCCCCCGATTTTGCACGCTCTCGCATTACGACGACCATTCACGAAGTGTTTCGGGACCGGGGGAATGGAATATCCCAGCTCCGCCCAACACGCGTGCATTGAGAGGTGCGCACGAAGTTTAGGGCCCGACCCTGAAAGAAATAGCAAAAGATTTCCGCCTACCGCTTCCCTTTCGGCAGGCGTTCGTCTCACTTTTACAGACGGGCTCTTTCATCTTACTCCGCCGCCTTCCTTTTCATGGGGTCCATGCGATATGCGGGAGGATGGACTACCATCAATCTTAGCCTTGGTGTCCGCTTGAATACACCGGATTAGCGTCGTTTCCAGGCTTACGTCATTCTAGCCTGCGTCGGATGGGCCCAAAACGGCCACTGCTTTCTTCGCAGTTCATTACTTAACTATAAAAATATTACAGTGAACTCTCGATTAACCAGCGTTTGCGGGACCTTTAGGAACCTGGTTAAACGATTACGCGGTTAAACCGAAGCCAACTCCAAAACTGAACAGGTTGATAACTTTGTAATGCAAGGATATTCAAAACGATGCATTGAAAAGAAAAAAATCGGGCACTTAGCAAATAGCATTTATAACAGTCGTTATAGATTAGAGACAGTTGTAAACTCGATCTAACAAGATTTAATCTAATATTACGGCCAACTACCATTTAACCCACACACCACCATTTATCAAACAGGCTGAATACCATTTATCCGACAGACTGCCATACAATCATTTTAATCATTACGCAATTAATGACGATGAGTTAGATTTGTAGACTTGTAGTCTCAATCACGTCCGAATGTAGACGAATCATTATTATTTACTAATTTTGAAAATCAATCCAGTTTATTGAAAAAAATCCTTACGATTACATAACATGCATTCGCAAAGAACAACGCAAGTTAAAGAAAGTCCACCGTTACAACACAATTCACAACCGACATATTGATGGTCGTAAAAAAAGAAAAAGAAAATCAAACCGTTCTGGAGCCTTGCATGATTTTACATACACAGCAATTCGGTTTGGTCACGTTACAAACTTTTCGTGAGGCATCCGTGACATTCGAAATATCGGCCTCGTTCCAATTGGTGGGGGCAATGCTTACCTGCGAAAGAAAGAAGACAACACAAAGTTAGTGACGATATAATCAATATCCACATCGTACTACAAACAGAATACCCGAACAAATGAAAACATATATAGACTAGTAATGAAATTAAAATTACTTCGAAAGAATTTCAATTAAAAATGTTAAAAAGTGCCAAATGTTATAGAAAAGCATTTCAAAACCTTAGGAAAAACAAGCACGTAAGTGATAAAAAATGATTATGATTCGCCAATATTAGGCATATTTTAGTCCAAGATGACCATTCTTGCAATAAACCCAAGTTCTTTTTTTTCCTTTTGATTGAAATAGTGATGATATAAAAACAGCGAGTCATGGGCACGTGGCATAAGAACTTAGGAATTACGCATATTTCAAAACTCAAATATTGATACAAAATTGCAAAATTTAATAAAACATATTCAAATGTATAAACTCCAATCGTATATGTGCTTCATGCAGCTATAAGATCTAAATTAAAACATCTATAAATCAATAAAGGCAATATATTCTCAAACTATGAGCCATAGCCATGGAAGGAAAGCAGTGCAAAATTTTGTTTGGGGAAAGTATCTTACACCCAACTCACAGCTGCTGCCAACTGGATTCCTTGAACAACGTGCTAACACCAACACGATAACAAACCCACGCTCATGCACGGATTCGCTATTCGGCGAACTAAGCAGAAACTGAGGGCCTCCCCGTTAATGGGGCCCAAAATGGACCGTTTTGTCGTTTTGTAGGAATTAATCTTTTATTTAAGCCCAAAAATGATCCTAGCACATAAGGACTCTGATTGAAAAAATTTTCCTCTACCAACGCAATAGTAAAACCCGCAAAGAATTCCAGAAATCCGATCTTAAGATCCCAAACAAAAAATGCCACTCTCGTTTTTTAATTAGCCACGAGATTCAATTTCGGCACCCCCGCTTCGCCGTGACCAAATGATTAACCCACCCACAACACGCGAACTTTAGTTCCATCCCATCCTCAAACCCATTTTTCACATGGAAAAAAAATCACAAAAGCCTCGGCAACAAAAAGGGGCGTGGTCACCAAGGACCGGGTGGGCGTCGAGGTCCGCCGGTTCCGAAAAGAGACGTGGACCGAAGTTAGAACCACGGAGCGAGGATTTTAAGGCTCCCGGAGAACAACACACACTCTCCATTTATTTTCCTACGCCTCCGCGCTCCTAAGACCCCTAAAGAAGGCTACCGAGAAGAAACAAACAGCTGTTCCCAGCCCTCCTACGCAAGACCCGTCACTAATCCACTCCGAAACAAACCTCTCCCAACACAAGCACCCCAACAGAGAGGGGAAAAAAAGCCAAACCATCAGTCAAGCCGGGATTCCCTTTCGGTGGTAAGAGAAGTGGAAGGAGCCTACGCGGAATGGGCAGAAAGGATCCCATTCGTTCCGGATCGCCGACGGCTCAAAACCCCCCGCCGAGAAAACAGACACACAAAACAGCGTCCGATACGGCCCCCTATTCAAAACCGCACTTCCTCCGCTCAACCTCCCGGACCCTATTCAGCGCTACCAATTTCACCTCTCATTCAACCGCCGGATCCCTTCTCCATTTTACCTACGAATGACCCTTTTACCGAAACGGGTCCGAGCCGAGCGTAACAACCTCCTGGGAACCCCTTCGAGGACCACCGGTCAACAAAACGCGGGCAAAAAATAGCTGGAGCGGTCGAGAGGGAATTACCTGCCCCTTACATCATCTTTTATAAAACGAGGTGGTGAGGACGGGGTGTGGGGGACTTTGAAGAAGAGGGTGATGAGCTTCATTGTCGCCCCGGATCCCTCCTGCGGCCCGTTTCTATCCGTGGAACGCGCGCCGATGTTCTATTGTTCGTGGGGTTTCAATGGACGATATGGTACCCAAGCCTTTTCACGGCTCGACTCAAACTGCGTGTGAAATTATTGGCTTTTTCACACTCGAGGGATCATAAAGAGGATGCTACGGACACCTCGGATAAAAAAACGCGATCTGGGCGGCGAAACCTCCCTGAAATCCCGCTCTTTGGATCCTTCCTGAATGACCTGGAACTATATGAATAAATTTGCCACGGATGGAGATGACCACTTCTATCATGGTCGGACATCGTAACGGTAAACAAGTAAAGCCTACTGCAGAGGTCAAACAGGGCAAGGGTGCTCTCAAAAAATGCAGCTGCCATCTCGTGGACACGTGCTAGGTGCATATTTGTAACCATCCAATCTCGCTTGGGCAAACCCAGGAGATCTGTTGAGACCCGACCACAAACCAAATGTTTGCAAACGTAGGGATTATGGACTTAAGACGGATCTAAAACTTGCCAGGAAGTACTTCAGAGTTAATCCTTAGTTAAATATGTTACATAAACAACAATATTATTGCCTTACTTCTCTCGTACTAACTGTAGCAATGCTACCTCACCGTGAAAAATCAAACGGATGTAGTACTAGATAGGAAGTACTACATGCAGTAGCAACTTGTTGTTGTTTATTAAGGTACTCCAACAGCTCAGGCCATTTCTTACATGGGTTTCCACCGGGAATCGAACCCGGAACAGCTTTTAACAAAGCCAAACACGCTGTCCACTAGGCTATTTGGGAGCTCTTAGATTCGCAAGAATACTCAGAAATTAGTTTTTAGTTTGAACACTTCATTATTCCCCAAAGAAACTGTTTTACTTAAAAGAAAGGGTTTTAACGCGTAAATATTTCCATCCCACTCACAAATTCTGCGATTTTGACTACTTTGCTACCAAGCTAAGCGGACATTATTCAAACGAGACTGACATTATCATCTAATTTATACAGACAAAAGCTGAAAAAACACAAAAAATTCTCTCGTGACTTCTTCTGACTTTGACCAACTCCTAACAGGGGGAATTCCTTTCTGACAAGATCGCTAATAAGTTGTGCAACTTGGAAAGAATTATCACCGACGAGGGGGTAGTAGAGCTCGACCAGGTGGTGCTCTTCCTAAAACTCGAAAACCCTCCAATACACATTCTCGCTTGGGTACTCCTCGAAACCAAAAGGTGCCGAAAATTCCGCTCTTTTTCACACCAGCTCTCTCTCGCACGTCATGTGCGGCGACGGAAGTTGTCAGAAACGTCCGAATAAACACAGTGGAGACCTTTGCGTCCACGCGAGACGGAAACACAGTGGGCAGCGTTGAGTCGGGCCAACCGTGCGGATGGGCAAAGTCGGCTTCCCTTGCTGACTGTAGGGCGTGAATGCACCCAGCTGTCTTTTGTGCAGATAATGTCTTCCCAAAGACGGTCTTGAAAAGGGCTTTCGGCCGTAAATTAGGCTGGGTTAAGTCGGTCGTTTGTGCAGAAAAATTTCGGATAGCCATACAAAAACAACCTAAGATCATGAAGATGGTATTATTTTCATGGTGATATGGAGGAACGGAGGCCTGAAAATATTTTCGATAATCCGGAATAAATAAAGTGTTGAAACAGTGAAAACGTAATGATATAAAGATAATGGTGAGTTTAAGAATGTAACAACAATGTTATTGAAATAGAAAATTTTATGCGTTCTACTTTACCGCACTTCAAGTCAAAAACAATATTTTGCGACGGCTGTACAGAGATGGTTAAGAAACAAAAACAACCACTGAAGTTCCTTAGTGGAACTTGCTAAGTATTTGCTTCCTCGCCATATAAACTATTATTTTTTTTAAACAGCTATGTGTGTCCTAACTACTTCTTTCTGAAACGGTAATAGTATTTTCGACAGTAAAACTAGATAGCCTAAGTAGGATAGTTAAAGGTAACAATTTCTAAAAAGTAAAAAAATAAATACTAATTCTAAAATTAAAGGATCGAAAAGATGTTTTTGGACCAAGCACTAAATTACAAAAAAACCGTAAGGCAAAGATGTAAAAATGATTTGGCCCATCGGAGGCAAAAATATCAACACCCCTTCCAAAAATCATATATTTCATAAGAATTCAGCTATCTTTATAGCTTATCTTTTCCAAAGTAGAACCTAAATACTCTACTAACCGTGGGAGCAGGTTCTGCCCTTCCACAGCGGCTCTGAGGACCATAAAACTCAGCTGCGAAGTGCTGGACGTATGATAATAGATCACTCCCTATTCGTATAATGGGAAGAGAAGTTTCTCATCTTTATTAATGTCACCCTCGGGGGATGTACGAGGGAGCCATTTTTAAGCCACGTTGAACATCTTCTCGAAACTTAAGTTCTTCGAGGACCTCCAGGGAAAACAAAACCTGAAGGGGATTCGAAGGCAAGTGAAAATAAGTCTAGCGTAAGAAAAAGCAAAAATGTAGTACTTGTTACAATTACTTTCGACTGCAAATTTGAAAATTACGTATTATGTAGCGTTACGAGAGGGAAACAGAATGTAAAGAAACACTGCAGAACGTTTTGAAGGGCACAGAGCGATGCTACTCCCGAGTGAGACAATGGAAACTGCGTGATGACAATAGCAACTGCTCGAGAACTCCTGAATTGGCGACTCTAGAACGCTCTACGCGAGTCGCATCTGCATTTCTTCGCAGTTGAATCCGTTTTGCATCCACGCACGAGATTGTAAAAAGTCTCATTAGAAAGTATGGGGACATAATAGGCGCGGAGACAAGTGGAAACATCCCATATAAAAATCCATTATTTCGCGCCTGAATTGCAAAGTGAATGACTGCAAGACTTTGAAGCAATTGAGAGAATGTTTCTGCAAACAAAATCACCGAGAATCATAATTTACGTGAAGTAGCAGTGAAACGTATTAAAATCTACAATCCCCTATGGCAAATATTCAGCACTAAGCTCTGATAGTTCAGATTTGAGAACTCCAACAGTTAACTTAATTTGCCAAGCAAACATCAGAATACATTAATTACATTACATTACATCAAAAACTTAAGTATTTTTACATAACGTCTTGGTTAGCAATATCTTTAGAAAAATAACTACAGAACTAAAACAATAAAAAGGTGTAAGCACATTAGTCCTAGTGCTAATGGAAGAAACCCGTTAAATTACTACCTTTCGAACATTCATTAAAATCCTATAGCCTATAAATCGAGCAGCACGTCAATTCAACTCAAAGCGATACCATGACTGATTTATGAAGATCTAAATCCTCGAACAGGCACATTATGCTTGACGAAAAAAAAACTATTAATAAAAGCTTTTATGGTCTGAGGAGGAAATGTTAAGCGAATGGAATCGCTTTTCATTGCGAAATGAATTACTTTCCCGCGTTTCGTAACCGTGTTGAGGATATGGCTTCGTATAATGCTGGTAGTTGCATTAAACTATTTATTGCCGCAATGAATTTAATGGCCACGTTCAACCATGCGTGAAGGTGAAGAGAAAGGCAGGGATCGATGCACTTCGATGAACAGGTTGTCTGTTCCACAAAAGAGATTATGGCGATCGTGCGCCCGGATTAAGGTTAATAATGACAGGAACGCTGAGTGATACTTTCGTAATTCGGATCGTGTCATTTCATGCTGAGTGAATAAAGCAATCAAACACCCATCATATCACTGATAAAAACAAAGAATACAGAATAATTCCATTTGGATTAGTACTTTGTCATATTGTTTCCGAAACAATGCATTCCTTGAATTGAATAATAATTATACATTCATTGATCAAACAGTTTGAATGCATTGATGCATCATAAAATCTAATATTATGCTTCTTAATCCTCATCTGATAGAGTGAATTTAAAACAAAATAACACAGGATTAAGCACGATTTATCGAACAGGTAAATAGATATAGATTTCTGATAGAGGTTGTAAATTGATATATCTATCGGAAAAATAGCCTTGATAATTAGAATTTATATCTATTCTCTAACAAGATTATGCAATTATTATTATACTTAATTACT
The DNA here is from genome assembly GCA_947579665.1 of Sympetrum striolatum. NCBI lineage: Eukaryota > Metazoa > Arthropoda > Insecta > Odonata > Libellulidae > Sympetrum > Sympetrum striolatum. The sequence goes on along the minus strand of OX388345.1, from coordinate 46,423,083 downwards.
CACTGGTGTTATACGACCACTCAAAATATAACAAAAGGTAATAAAGAGCAATTCTATTCATTATATACTTGAAATACGATTTACTTAATATACCAATTTCGTTTCTATTGGTAAATATGTAAGAACTTCCTTATAATCGTAACAGAGGTTTATTGTGCTATTTTAGCCCATTCTCAACAAAGTGCATCTCTAAGATTTCAACAATGTCATTTTATCTTCGTATAGACAGTATTTGAAACGAAGGAAACAGGCGATGAATTAGTAGGATTCAAAATAAAAATGTATGCCTTGTAAAATAAATTTCAGAAGGTTTTACTTTGAGTAAATCAATGGCAAGAAATTGTGCGATTAAATATAAAACTTTTCATATTTCCCCAGCATACTTAAAATCGACAAGTTTAGGCACATATCAGCCATCATCAATCGATTTTAAACCCAGCTTGCGAAAAAACGTAAATTTTGATCTTTACTCGTACAATTTCCTATGTGCTCATTGGTGAAAAAATCAAAGACAAAACATCTCACTCCTCATCTCGCCAGTAAGCCACATTTCCTCTCCGCGGCTTTTCGCAGCTAATGCTGGAAGGCTTGCGGTTTCAACCAGCCTCCAACACAGAACCCTGTGAGAAAAAACCCGAGTCGAAACAAATCGATGCCGGTAACGCTCGGAAACCTCAACAGAGCCACAACAAATAGCGATCCCTGTTGAGCAGACGTACAACCGACCGCAAAAAGAAACCACGCGAGGGAACACAACACCTTACGGCATCTCGCCCTCGCGTAGGCCCCTCGAGATCCAGGGGTTATTACAGGTGACGTGCCCTTCCTTCTCCCGGGGGAAAGAATGGATCTCCTACCGAAGGCATTGTGTTCCACTTCCACGTCCGACGCCGTGGCAATTAACCCCCCGCGAAGCTTTAAGCAGCTCCCTTGCCGCTCGCTTTTTTGCTGGGGCTTCCGAGTGCGAAGGGGGCAAGAAAGCGGGCAGGAAGTATGAAAGGGATCCCTTGGGGGCGAGAAGGAAACCCGATATGTGTGAACAGAGATGGGATTTGGCGGCGAGCGGGAGTGGAAACTCGAGAGGCGAGGGGAGTGATTCTGGGTCGCCCGTGGGGTCGCTGGGGTGTGGGTGGGAGTTCTCGCACCGCCTTAAAAGGAAGAATGACGGGAAATGCGAGAGGAAAAACGTGGAAGGTTAGTAAGTTTTCGATTCGTTGGGGTGAAGAAAATGAGGGTGTGGAAAATCTAAAGAAAAATAATGCGACCAAAAGTGACAGGGGCGTACAGAGCGACCCGTTGGTGGGTCGCTCGGTACATTCGTGCAAATTTCAGATATGTTTAGCTAAATATCTCTGATAAAAAATAAATAGTGGATTAGGAAAATCTGACAAAATTAAGGCAAAAAGTAGAGAGTAGATACTTGAGAGTTAACCCGTTGATGGGTCGCCCAGTTATTCTTTGCAATATTTTGACATCATTGATGGTTAAATATTTCGATAATTAAATTGTTTGATGATTGAGGCAAAATACTTGGTAATGACTTTTATGCTTTACAATAGTAGCTTTTATTCGAGTGAAAAGCGGCAGAGCACTTATTTTCGCATCACGCCATTTATTGGACTAGTATATAGCAAAATATCAGAGATACATATCATAGTAATGTTTCAATATTCGCTACTGATGAGTAAATTGTAGTTCAAGAAAAGACAAATTATATATTACGCAACCTAAAATACCGATGAATCTAAACATAAATCGCATATATTCTCGGAAGTATCCTTTATACGAGGTCCAACAGCTCTAACAGCGGTGAATGAAGTAAGAGGTAATTATTTAAAATATTAACGTAAATACGAATGTATAACTCTTAGGAAATGTTACACACATGTAGCTCAAAGGCTTATATAAAAATATAAAATATTTACACTAAATAACAATTTTATTTAAAAAGGCAGATTAAACCAGAATGTCTACAAAAGGATGAAACCTAAAATTACCCTCTCCACTGAATAAGAGGAATTAGCAAAGGTGCACATTCGGAACTGGGAATGTCGGAATGACTGGGAGATCAGAATAGAAACAAACCCCTTCGAATCGCAAAAGAAACCAAAACTATCACCAACATTTCCTCGTACAGCCAAACAATTTTGCCGGGGATTTCCCGAACAGTCTTCGAAGGCTTCCCTTTTTCTTACGACGGGTTGCCAAGACGTGAGTTTCCGAATAATCCCATAGAGTGCTTTAGCACCCATTCCCGTCTCTAATGCGACCCGATTTCCACTCACTTCCGAAATGGTTTCAGGGGACTTAAACGGCTTCCTGCCCGCACACTGCTGTTTTCTAACAAGGATTTCATCCGCGCTCGTTAGTCTGCTCTTCCGCTTCGGAGAACTTTCGTCGGAAAGAGAATGAGAGGAAAAACGATGTTGGAACATCACGCTCTGCACCGTTCAACGAGACCAAATAGAAATTTATGTTGCAGCCGCGACGAGAATGCCACCAACACTTAATTTCGGCAATTACTGTGAACACTACAGCGAAATACAATGTTATGCAATTTAAACGAGATTTACAAGGAGTAAAAAGGTGATCTTAATATAACATATATACCTAAATAATATTCGATATTAATTAAAGGTCGATTCCCTAATTTATGGCCCAAATATTTATATTATTTCACGCATCTCAAATAAAAGTCAACCATTTTTATTAATGTCTTGACTCAACATTAATATTCTTTTTTTAATTTATAATTATTTATACATAGATGTAGCTTTTCGCTAATAAATATTTCGACCCTGAGAAAGTAGTATCCATAAAAACATTGACTTAAGAACTCCACTTTTCGTAGACTAATATTTGGGTATATACGGTATCTATCAGTTATAATAATTCTGAACGAACAAAACAACCTACGAGGCTTCATTATATTGACCTGCCATTTACAAGGAAAAAACCCGCTGGTGAATTACGTATATGTACTTGGGTTCTATAATATTTTAAGAACCATGCTATGCTGTATTTTAATTCAAATCTATATCAGTATCAAGTTAAAGAGTACACAGGTTTGGATAAACAGGTACAGAAAATATTACATAAGTCTCCCCCACGAAATAACACCAAAGGAAGCTTTTTGTGGCCTATTACACTGCAAAATTAATACAATACCAATGTGAAAAGTTCTACATCTACCAAACCACTAGATGTTAAAGAAACAAATGTCAACCAAACCTTTTTGATCCCCAGCTTAGAATTACTATTATAAAGCGAGTTTTCGTGTACCTATGAAGGCTATGCTTAGATACGCCACAAAAACACAGAATTCAAGCAACTTTTTCACTGAAGTGCTTCTCTTCGTAATACAAAACTACTCCATCTCATACGTTCCACAGAAAATAATGCAACTAAACTTAACCCAAAGAAAACCTGTATAAACGTTAAGTAAACGCCAATCATCACCCAAAGGAACCCAAGCTCTCACTGTGTATATCCGAAGAAGCTTAGGCGAAAGAGACAAGCAGTACCGCATGGGTCAAGCGAATGCGAGAAGGAAGGGTGCCATAACAAGAGTTCACCGCCTTCATCGGATGCAGAGCAATGGCCGAGAACCGGTCCGGAAGGTGGGCAACGCCTCCATCCAGAGAATGCCATCACTAAAAGCCTCGAGTAAAGAACTCCGATATCGTCTGAGTAAACTTGGGAAGAAAGAGCTCACGCTCAGAGGCTTATTAAACTTGGGCATAAGAGGATATGGGAAGAACACTCTATTCTCGATTATTCTTGGAAACATACCACTCAAACTGTCGACAACAATTACTACAAATTCCTTGTTTACATGCGTCAGAGCTTTGACCTACAATTGAAACACCGTCTATTTCTCTTAGATCCAAATATAAAATCTATACGATAAGGTTTAAGTGTTATCATTGCACGCCAAGTCTCATCATTTTAATATTTTATCCCAAATTATTTATTATACCACAAGAAAATCTACTGTGGCTGTATTAAAAACAGGATACACAAAAATAGTATATATAAATCCAACATCTTGCACATAAACAACTTGCTAATATTGAATAGTCTGGTTTGAATAGAGAAACACCGAGGAATCACACCTAACTCCAAGGTTGAAATAAAAAAATAGCAGTTTTAAATAACATTAGTTCTTAAACGTAATATAGCTACATTTACGGATTAAAATATTATTAAATTATTAGATAGCAATGATTATGAGGCTGAAAAGAGGATAGTAGGTACACTGACATATACTCCCAACTATTATATATACTATATATACTACACGATAGAGACTTTTTACCACCAGTAATTTGTTTACCACCAATATGAAAGTTAAAACAAATTTCACGACTTGGAAAAATATAATTTCGCCTACTACCTCACTAAGCGACATTATAAAATTAGTGTTCATGAGCTAGACTGCCACGCTATGAATATACTAAGAGGAATTGACTTCGATGAGTAAAGGAATATTAATTTTGCTCCTTTAAAGTCTAACTTTTTGTCGACACCACTCTGAGACAACGATCCACACATACACCCGGGGAGCATCTCAATAGAGACGCAACTGCGGGAAAATCCTCAAAGCGAAATCCGCCGCTTCACCGCAGACAGCAAATCGCGTCCATTCAAGCATGAAGAAGAAATCACTTAACGACCTCCGGTAACTCCATCAATCGCAACGATACGCCAACAAATCACGCTAAACTCTCCGGGAGAAGGGCGCCCACCGCGAGAGGTTTCACCGACGAGCCTGATAGACACGTTCGGGCGTCAATCACGCCGGAAAAAAGAAATCGTTTATCGCCAGGAAAATTATCCCCGGCCTCGGGAGGAAGGCGAACCGGCAATAACCAACGAGGCGTTCCCGCATTAAATTACCGACGGCGAGATAATCTCCAGCCTTCATCACCTCCAACAACTCCATAATAAAGCTGAAGGGGTCATCTTCTTCTAGAAAGTATCCCAACGCCTTCGCAGCGATCCTCCTCGGCCACTCGCACGGCAGTTTAGCAGTGGATGCAAGTCCATGTACTTTTTCATTTTACATTTTTTGTTTGTTAATGTTATTATGTATATTGATACGATTTATTTATTATAAGTGACTTTTCTTATTTATGTATCGCATACATGTACCACTGGTAGTCTATTTCTATATTTTGCCATGTTTTTTTTTCTCATCTTTTAGTTATTACTATCAGTAGGTTTGCGCTGGTTTTCCAAGCCTCTTTTCCTTGTGGGCATTTTCCTGCAGCGGATAATTTTTTTCCTAAGAATATCTTAGGTTTTATACATTCACAAATCTTCTAACTTTTCCTCATTCTGTTCTCTTTGATTTAATTATTCTATGATTAATGAAGAAGGGTTAGATGGAAGGAGAGACTTTTAGTCTTAATCTCACTCAAATATAGATTATTATTTATTCACCATTTTTAATTAACTGTTATATTTTTCCACATGTCATTTTTAGTGTTTCATTTTCTAAATAATTATAATTTTTTTAATGATATATCTTACGTTTCTTGCGGTATTTATTACTTTCTCATAGTAAACTATGGCAATTATTCCTTTTTTTGATTTAATTTTATTATTATTTTTTTAATTTCAATTTAGTACTGCTTTTGTAATTTTCATGTTATACACAGCTTTCATTTTCATCTTTTAACTCGTACTATCAGTACGTCTGTGCGGGTTTTTCACACCCCCTTCTTTATGGATGCTTTCCTACACTGGATATTTTCCTACGATATTACCTTAGGTGTTTTTTACATCCAATCCCAAAGGTTTCCTCTCTTTCTTTAATCACTTACACATTTCTTATGTTTTTCATACTGACGAAACGTTAAATGGAAGACGAGATTTTTCAGTCTCAATCTCGCATTAATAAAAACCTAATAAAGACCTTATTACTATTATAAAGAAATCGCGAAGGAGAAACGGGGAAGCAAACGAGGCGGAAATTAATAAGGACAGAGAAATCCCGCGGAGATGGGATTCCCCGGCCGGAGTCATAAAAACACCCGCGGGGGACCTTCTTAAAGGCCTCCCATTACTAAACCAATTAAAAGGCAATCCCCTCCGAGGTATAAAATCCGCCCTCGGCTCGAGAAAGCGTTAAATCAAGGCGACTTTTGCCCCCTCTCGTAAAACAATGCGTTTGGTGGGGTGGCGATAAGTGCTTTCTCCAAGCACTCCAAGACGGCAGGACATTAACTGAGAGCCTTCCGCATCCCTCCCACCGCCGGACGGCTTACGGAGCGCGTGACAGCTCGGAGGCGAAGGAATGCCACGCAGTGCGGCGGCCGCGACGGAGGCTTGCGTCGTAATTGCCGGATACAGTCGTCAGAGAGGCGATTAACGGTGAATAATTGTTTCGGCGCTGATTCATCCTGCCCATCCTCCGCGGGTATCTTGAGCGCCGCAGATGGAGATTAAACGTGAATAATTAGTCCATTAGGGGTAATTAATTCAGTCCTGCCTGTCTAGGATGATGGCTATCTTAGCTTCATTCGTCTCGTGGTTTTTGTGTGGACTACGAACTCGTCAGCATGTCACAAGGCTGAAGTTGGGATACTTCAATTCATCGCTCGATAAAAAAATAATAAGGAAGGATAATATGCTTCATATGATTCCAGCCAAACCTAAACTGCATCTGGTTTATACTATATGTGTGAATACCAATATAAATGGACATAAAAGACGGCGGAGAACTTATGTACGTGTATTTCTGTCATACTTGGATGTTATGAGTTAGATGCAAGGGTAGAATTTTATCTCACTCGAATAAGAAACGCTTTATTGATATTATTCTTACGTTTGCATAAGTCCCCTACTTAATGACCTTTTCATTACTACTTGCTAACTAACCTACCTATATTTATACCATCAAACAACTTCTGCCATTCTTCCTCTTGGTCTTTTCCCTTGCATAAAGCATAGAAATTTTCATAAGATTGAATAAGATAAGAGTGTACTTTATGATTCTAAAGCAAAATTAAGAAAGCACTGGATGATGATAATTCGTCTTTACTTATTGGGGATTAAATTAAATTATCAGGTACAAATTTATATGCTTTATGCTAGGGAAAAGACAAAGGAGAAGGATGGACAAAAGTTGTTAGTGGTACAAACATAGATAATACTGGATATTATAATTTTAATGTTTATTATTTGACGAAACAATTTCCACCCATGAGAAAGTCTATGAAATAGCAGCTATATTCATCGTTAAATAAAGAGGTACTTCATGTCCCTACTCAACGGAAGATAGGTCATGCACTCGATTGAAATTCCTCCCGCTTACGGTACGGGGCAAAAAACCTCAACGAGACTCAAGTCCCTCTCGACTACCCTATAATATGAATCACCAGGGAAGTGCTTAAAAGTGGAGCGACTCTAAGCATAGGTAATAGGTTGGAAGAGTGAAAGCAGAAGGGCGGGCGGGAGGCTGTTATGGCTGCCAGGGATACACCGGAAGTTGCCCAGTGGGCGTGCCCTTCTCCACCGGCCGTTAAAGGCTCTACCCTCTTCTGCCGTCGCTGGCACAGTAATTACACCCCGAAAACCTAATGCCGGAGGCAGGGAAAGGAGGGGCGGCGGATTCTCCAAGCGAATAAATGATGGGGGAATACATTACCATTCTCAAAACTTGGATACGAATATGGTGATCGCGGGCTGGGAGGCGAATCCTAAACACCTCGTAGCATGACGTGAAATAATTAGCACTTACGAAAACGAAAGCCTTTCCGGCCCTCAATCCGACGGATGCTGATACATAAACAATGGAAAGGCCTTACGTAAAAATCAGATATTCTAATTTCGGAGAGCGGCCGTCGTCTTATCTGACACCGTGTGATCTGGAGAGGCCATAAATCCCTCCGCTTTATGATGATGATATGCTTGCAACGTGGCATTACTGGTTGAGCCGGACTAGCGCGAGTATCTCACTTCCATTTCGTTGGGGGAGTGAAACAGATTTTTGAGAAAACGAGAGACGAAGCAGATCCAACGCCCGGTATGTTTCCCGCCTCGAACTACCAGTTACCCTACTATGCAACAAATGAAATCGATTAAGAAGTATTGCACTTAACCCAGAGGATTAACCAAAAATATATAAATCAGGAACGTCTCTCGAAGTTAGAGATGACAAAAATTCAAAAACCACAGAAGAAAATTACTCAGCAATGTCCAAAATACAAATGTTATTGACAATCGAAAGATACTTGGAACTAATCTATATACTTGGATCACTTTAGAAAGATACTTGGATCTAATGATACAAGTATCCTTCTGTAGCGTGATAATAGAGTTGGATCAAAGAACACCGAATCTCATTGAATTAGAAGATTGTATTTCCACTACCCACATTTTTTGCTTTATCTTCCCCCCGTCTTATCCTTTGCATTTTACCCTCGATCGGTATCTTTATTAGACCCTCTCCTCTCAATATTGACCCACCCATGTCATCTGCCGACGCTTAATCATGCCAATCAAAACAGTCTCTAGCACACCCGAGTTTGTTTTCCCATCAAACCAACTAACTTTCCCTTCCCTAGCACACTGACGTCTCGAATGCCTCCAACCATTTGATTTCCTCTTTTGTTTAGGTCCGTGTTTCACACACGGTAAAACACTTCTATACGAATATTTGCTCCTAAATCAGCTGGTGAATTCTTTCAGGATTGTGGGTGAACATAACATAACTCCAGTATATTTTCCGTGATGAATTTTAATCCCACTTATTATAGGCTTTGCTCTTCGTCATCTGAGCTCGAATGGTGCCCTATGAAGAGTCAATGATCCAAACATCAACTTCCCCACCGAGCCCCTCGTGTCATATACGGTAGATTTTATCCATATTTCATGCCGACCCATTTCAGGGTGTCCCCAGCTTAGAAAGCTGACTCTATTATCCCCTCTTCTTAGCATATAAACGCGGCGGAAGACCTCCCTAGCTCTCTCAAACCCAATCGACGGCTTTCATCCAGCGAACCCCATCGGAGATAATGGCCAGGCGGGGAAATCGGGCACTGTTTCTGAGGGAAAGAGGCATGATGCACAAAATAAAAGGGACGTCATCGACAAAGGAGCGGCGATAAGCACCGCATTAGCATGTCGTGTGGGGGAGCAGGGCCAAGGAGGGACCCGGATGCGCGGGCAGTCGGGAGCCGACCCCAAAGCCCCTTCGGTTCCGCGCGAAAGACCGCGACGAAACACCCCAAACCAAACTGCACATTAAACTCGAGTCCCACTCCATATGCTCGATGCTTAATGGTTTTTACAGCCGCGTGGTCGCAAGGGTCTATTAGTGTTCCAGTGGCGTGACGCGCGTACCACGGAGGGTGCTTTTTCCCCTCTGCCCGATATCTGGCCAAACATCAGCCATCTCCATGGCTCACAAAAGACCCTTTATTATCCCCCGACGAGGGTGTGGAGTAGTATCCCCCTTCTGCGTCACCCTCTTTTATGACTGAGGGGACGCATTAATCGATGGCCGTGCGTACGTGTTTATGTACTGCATGAAGGGGGCGGAGATTGAATCGGATTGTGGAAAATGTGGAGCAGCTCTCTTCTCGACCGCGGATGACAGGTTTATGCGCGAGTTGATGTGAGCTAATGGGGGTCGTTGGATCGGAGGCAGGATGCGGTCGGGTGGAATTTAAGGAGTAATTTCTGCGAGGGGTCGAAGAGTGAAAGGTTTGAGCGGTCTCATCTAGTCAACGGTGGTGATGGAGGAAATTGAATCACGCCGTCCTCGCGCCCCTGAGCTGAACTTTTCCGCTGGTGTTCAGCCGTGCTTGCTGACTCAAAATGTTTGGATTTTTGCGTAATTTAGAGAGAGAGACTGTTCTTTACTTAAGAGGGTAACATGCATGATATGCGATCTGTGAATGTATTTGGTGTTACTTATGATGGGTTTGAAAATTATCATTCTAAACTGAGCGGTTCTCCCTGTGCAATTTTAATCTATTTTAACTATTTAACGTGTGATTCATTCGAAATTCTATTTTCATTCCACATATAGTTTCAACGTAGATGTATTTCAAAGTAAGTTTAAGCTAAAATTGAAGGTTCGAAATAAATTCACATCGAAAAGTATATCAGTGCTTCTAGGTAGCTAGATATATAAGGGATGGCTACTTCGGAAATGCTTTATATTTTTATATTATATTTTCCTCGTACTTATGGTGGATTCTTTATGCCTAATCTGATACGGCTGACTTTATTCTCGAAGAAAATCTAAGAATTCATTGAGACTTCTAGTTCAAAGGTTTATTGTCACACTTTATTCACTACTTTGGATTTAACGATTCAAGAATCTTCTACAGTGAACCAACTACTTATGCTAGATCCAAGTATCTTTCGTTCGTCAGTAATAGTATACTTGACATTGCTGAGTAATTTTCATCAGTATGACAATATTTGAATTATTTTCATCAGGAACTTAGAGAGATCTGTGTGATATATTTACGATTGATCTCCATTGATGTATGAACCACACTGATACCGGACGAAAGATAAACAAGGAACCAAAGTTGCTTCCGATCCATCAAAAAATCCATCAATTCAACGTATATATCTTACCGACAACCGAGTTCATATATTTCACATATTCAGCTAAGATTACCCAAGAAGATGAACTCCGAGCTAGTCTGTATTAGCATCAGGTCGGAAAACTCCACATTATAACATCATTGGGGATCGGTTTTTCCGATCGAATGTTCCATTGCCGTCACGTCTTCCGCGGAGTCGCTTTGACTCCGTCGGGACATCAGATTGTCTCGTCTGCCGACAGCGAGACAAAAATCGGACGGATGTGGAGATGAAGGAATTCCTCACTCTAACCGCTACCGGCGATAAATATTCCGGGAAAGGAAGGGGGAAACGAGCGCGTAACGACACGTCCGCCTTCTCCCTTTATATTCCGCGCAAGAAACCAGTCATTACTCCACGTTTTCCTGTAGAGTCGCGCAGAATCCATGTCGTCGAGAAATTGAGACGGGGAAGTGCGGTCGTAAAATGGACGATAAATATAATGTCGAGCTTACGACTCGCGATTGATGTTTATGTTTTTTTTTCGACGGTATTTACGAAACTTTGAGTTGGTGTAAAAAAACAAGTGTGAATGAAACCAACTGGTTTTTATCGCAAGTAATTTCGCGTATAAAATGAAATTTCTGCACATAAAATTAGCCAGGAGAGTTACCACCAAGTTTTTTGCTTCATTTCACATCCAGGAGAGTAAAACAAGGGTACATACCATTCTTTCCGCAAAAACTTTCATGAAAGTAAGTTCAATCCAGTAAACAGAATTGAAAGTGCTTCAAACAAATTGGTGCCTTTCAATATCAACATCCTTATTATTCTACTTGAGAATTTAACCATGATAATACGGCATGGAACAAGAAATACTTGGTGATGAGCAATATTTGGTGATGGTGTTCACCAAAACAATCGATTTTATCGATATTTACATTACAGATTTATATTTATCAGATTATTACCCACAGTCCAGCTAAAAGGACCTTATCAACTATACTAGCAAAAATAATAAAGTTGATGAATCTAAATTGATAAAAGAGGTTAAATTTCCAGATGTATGTAATTGATATCCATAATGAATAAATATTTTAGATAAATTAAATCGCACAAGCTGACAAAAATAAAAAATCAAATTTAATAAATATTACATCGCCTAACGAAGGAGCGATTCTCTGAAAACTAGAACAACTGCGTTGTTTTTATTTAATGTGATCCAAAGTGAAAATCATCCTCTCTTTTTAATTATCAATAACCACTATCTATAGTCATTCAACTTTACCAAAGTAAAGTTAACTTTAAAGTGATAGGTTGCCACAAAAAATAAAGTTGGTTAAAAAATACAAGCTGACGATAAACCCACCACTACAACCAACAACACCTTCGGAAAAGGCACGCCTCCGCACAAGGATAAACCTCCAACACCCGACAACAACTCCAGAAATCATTCCGCCATAAGTTAAGTAGGCGAACACTTTTTCCTCCCGTAAAACACGGAGAGAAACGCACCCGCGCGGAAACGCTGACACGGAGTACATTTACGGGACAAAAAGACCGTGACGCGCCAACACCGCGAATAAAACCCCGCACACCATTTTCCACTCGCCAGCTGGAAGTAATCGCGGAATATTGTATCCCCGCTGCGCCGTATGCATATTCCCTCGCAACCTTCACATAATTTCATCGCCACCTTTCGCTCCAACACTTTCGCCGTCGCGCGGGTTTAAAACCGAGGGAATTATCGTCGCGGATCGCGGGAAAAATAATTCCTTACGTTTTTGGTTCAACGATCCGGTTCGCCCAACACGTCTCGGGCGATCTTTTCCAAAATCTCCCGCTTTCCTTTCCAGCATCTGATCTCAAGTCTACCTGGTTTTATGTGTCTGAAATTCTTCACGTTATTCTTTTACTATTAGTTTAATTTAATCATAGTTCAATACATGGCTATGGGTTGGATGGGTGAGGACCCTTATAATCTCAATTTCGACAAAATAAATGTGTTTAATTTTTAATCACCAGATTTCCTTAACTACATCAGTTCTTAGGTTCTTTATATCCGAATTCTTCCCATTTTTCTTATACTATCGGTTAAATTAATTACTGTTCAATGCATGGCAATGGGTTGGATAGATGAGGACACATAATAATATCAATTTCGACCAAATAAATAAGTTATATTTTCATTTTCATTTCATACAGGGTTTCTAAGTGAATTTTGACAAAGATCGAGTGAAGAATAAAAACAAATTTCAAACGTTCGTGAGGAGACATTGTACTCCTAAAGGAAATGCACAAAGAGGTATGTATTTACCATACACAGGAACATGTAGACAAAATATAAATACGTCTTAATGTATTTTATATGTGTGACGTTGACTATATTTAATAGGGCATGATAAAAATGAACTCCGAATTGCACTCGTACTTTGGAAAGGTGACAAGAGTCCATCACATTTGAGGGTTTTCGAGATGATTTTACTTAACAACTATTTTTTACTTCACAGGCAGGAGACAACTTTCCCGTACTTTACTAGTTGTGAACAGATTATGTTAGAACTTGTTTCAGTTTCCTTCATTATTGAAATATAACTCAAACTCGACACAGAGAAGCGTACGCACCACGATGGAATCTCAAGTGGAAATCAGCAGGTTTCTAAACATTGAAAGTAATCGAATTTCATTTCCATATCCAACCTCGCAACCTAGTTTTAAAACCTAAAATGAACCTGACACAAACATGAGCTGAAATTCTAATGAAATGGGCATATTTTTATGTCGTGTTTTTTAAAGAATCCGAAAACCACAGTGACCGAAGAAACTACGAGAACAATACCAACAATTTTGAGGAGAACAGGAATAGACTGTCACCCTTACTATCCACACAGCATTCTTTATAGCATACAGAAAGGATTTATAGCTCTCGAATCACTTTTCTTGGCAAGCTTATCCAACCGACAATCTCCTTTTAATACCCCCCCTAATCGCACTTCATTAAACGAGAAATGAACGAATGGTAACGTGATCCAAGTCCAATAATTTATCACTCCCATTCCCCCTTAATTCGCAGTATTTAAGAAAGGAAAACAAGTCCCGCAGCAAACAAATTACCACCAACCCTACACTGGCAGTAAGACCACAAAAACGACTCATTTGAATAGGGCAATATTCATCGCGAGTCGCTATGTTTCTCGGATCTCTTGGGGGAAAAAAATTACCTTGGATCGGATATCAGCGGGAGATAGGGCCGTATTTTACGAGCCGAGAAAAAAAGTGGCCCGGAGCTGATTTAAATGAAGAGAAACTCCCTTTTCATTAAGTGCTGCTTTTTTCGCACGCATGCATAAATAAATGCGGCCACGAATCCTTGCATTTTACGGCCTCTTTGCGCGTTTAAAACCCCGCGATATCTTAAGTGGAAACTGACATACTCAGTAGCTTTCCATTCTGGACTGTCACGCCAAGGCTATTTCATTTGGTGTCGTAAACTTTTATTTGACGTCAATGTAAATAGCAGGAAATATAAAATAATGCTGGAGGGAGGAGATTTTATTCATCTCATATTCAATGCGCGAGGGTTTGAAATCTCGCTTCTGAAGAGGAGATAATTCTCTTTCCAGTTTCGCTCGGGCTGTAAACCTAGATTTATACAAATAGCAATCATCCTGATTTATTTACGAGGCGATATAAGCGACCAGAACGGTGCCAATATATGTCTTTTCCACTCCTAGATATACCGCTCATAAAGTTGATGTTATCTTCAATTAAATGCGATCTCATTTTTATCTATTATTGGATGGAGGATATCAATTTGAGCTCATAGAAATATCCAAAAAAATGAACAGTAGCTCTTCAAAGTCCTTCATCGTGAATTTTATTCTATTATACCACAATACCAGTAGTTGAAGATCTCAATAAGAACTTTACTTCAGGTCTTCTTCGACTGTATTTAGACTGACTTCTACTCCACTGATCAAGCTTCTGCCTTCAGAATCTTTACAGGCACAACCTCGGTCACTCATAATTATCGAAAAACCTTTTCCTCCTTCATTCCTCCTGATCCTTTCTACCATTTTTCAGTCGAATTTCTATTCTAAAATCTTTTAAAAATTACACAACGGTTATATCAAATACTAACCAGATTTAACAGCACGAATATTGAGAGATAAAAGAAGTTTGGAAAAATAAAAACACTAAATTTATCCTTGGCATTCCTTAATTTATAAAGCTCGCCTGCATTAAAAGAACGCGGTTTATTCATGCAAAATTTGATGATAATAAGAAAACGCATCATAGACAAAAACTATAAGTAGCCACTTTGACAACTACCCTTTCAATATCCTTGCATAACGTTCCATTCCTACAGCAAAAACAGCAAACACTGACCACAAAACAAACACCGCCGCAAATGGTAACGCCCGAGGCCTCAGTTATAAACCACAAACCGATCGTATATTTCACCCGGTGAACGTGACGACTAAATTTAGCCCTACACGAGCACGGAATCACGGCACGAAAACACATCCACGATTTACGACCGGAAAACTAACTCATTCGCCGAGCGCCGCAAGGCACCGAGCTATCACCCCACAAATTTCATTCTTTCCCGACGCCCACCGCACCACCAACGAGTCCACGGGCGTCCATCACCCCTGCAGACCGCGGAACGGCAAAACCTCAAAACCCATAACCAAACGATTCCGGCACTGTATGAGCGGACGCGAGAACCCGACCGCAATCGCGCGTTTTGGACTCGCTTTTTCGCCGCGAAAGAGGCCGCCGTGGCTTGCAGACCGCAACCGAGCGAGCTTGCTCCGGCGCCCGCATCGGTGGCGCGCCGTTCGCCCGTGTTCCTGCCGCCCTCTCCCGCGGCGACTCTACACCAACACGCGCTCCCCGCTGAGCGGAGACCGATCTGCGCCTTCGAGCACCACCAGCAAGCCGACCTCTCCCTCGCCGATAAATCTCCCAGAAGAAAACACGGGGAAACCGGTCCCCTCCGCGGGGCAAAAAGACCGTCGACGGAGGACAGCGCTCTAAATTAGCTATCGGCGTAGAAATCGTAGGGAGATATCCGAACAGCGTCGTAACAAGCAGAACTTGCCCCACTCTACGTCCACGTACATTGTGACACTCTTTCCCTTCCCTTGATACGTATCAATAGGCGATAAAACAAGGCGGGAGCTACTCTTGACAGCTTTTTGTTGTCCGACAAGCGTCCGGATACGGAGTTAATTATTCCTGGCCAGCTTCGGCAGGAGCCGGGGTGAATCGAGCACCGACTCGCAGATGGTCCCCCATCATATCATCCACTTCTCCCTATCGCCAGATCTCCATTATTCCTCTCCGCATGGAGTTTAAAAAGCTCCAACCGGATTTTATCTTTTTCATGGGGCAGGTAATCTGAATAATACATTGCCCAGTTTTTTCCGCTCCATTCTCCGAGAGGCAAAAAACAGCGGAGTCGATGGGACGGCGAAAGAGATTTGGAACCGGAATTTAAAGGAGAGGGGACGGAGCCACGGCCTTAATTTACATAAAATTTGCTGAGGGCAGCCGAAAATTGACTTTTATGCCGTCGAGCCCGACAGCGAACCGACCTAATCGTGTTTTCTCCCCGAACTAAATAAGGTATGCGACAACTTGAGCGGACTTTATCTCCGCGGATCTCCGGGGGATGCCGTCGCCTAATCCCGGGCGCGCTGCTCTAAATCTTCCCGATTCTTATTGAATAGCTCACCTTCCGCAGTCCCTGGAAGGCTTCTGGTACTCCACTGAGGGCTCCAAATCCTCGAAAATATCACTAACACACGACAAACAGACACTGAAACACCGAAAGGAGCGGTCCGAGAGGTTGTTTTAGAGCATCCCTTCCTCAGAAGCCATATCCATTCCTTCGGGTAGTTTACCTAACGTTACTCCTCTGAGAATCACTAGGAAACTGCAAGTTACACGGCAAAAGGGTAATCCTTTTTGTACCGCGTTCTTCCCGGACAGAGTCAAGGATGTCGTACAAGGGACACAATCTTCTGAAAGGAAACCCTTCCTCAACAAGAATCCTCTGGCGGCACTTCTCACTGCTTACACCAGTATATCCAGTGGTGGTAAACACTTGCACTATCACTTGGTTCACTTTCGAGACGTAAGATTCCGCCCAACTTTGTTCACTTATCGTATCCGTGGACGTCGGCGTCGACCCTTTTGGGAGTGCGCAGAAGTCGGTCCCGATCCCGGCGGGTCCCGCTGTCTGTGAGCGCGGCGCACGACTGAAGCAGCACGGGAAGAACGGGAGAGAACGAAAGGGAAAAGACGGATGGAGAGTAGGGGGGCCGAAAAGGCGGGGATGGAGTAAGGGAGAACGGATAGGACGTGGCGGAGTTTATCGATCTCTTTTTCTCGTCGGCGGCCCTTCTTTTCCACCACCGCTGACAGGGAGTGGAAAAAAATGCGAAGCGTCGCCCTCCTCTTGTACTTCCCTTCTGAAGCTACTCCTTCCACCGGATCTTCATCTCTGAGGGGATGGAGATAACTCCATTCCGCCGCGAACGGAATGACATTCCTCCGGACCGATAAATATCCTGGTCCCAGTGGTGAACCTTGAGGCACTCTCGCATCCCGAAACAAAACCACCCGAACACTGCCGAAACTTGGTTATCAATGTATATGGAGACACAGTATTGCTTCGCGACCTTCCCACGGATGCGTCACCGGAGTTTAAATCCTCCCCGGAGTTCCGCCGCCGTCGCAAACTAACTCGTAAAGTGTTCCGAAGAGAGGCAAGCACATCGCTACCTTCCTCCTCTGTGGTCTGGCTCTTTCTGAAAGGGGGAAGAGTCTCCGGAGGGGCGGCTTGCGAAGGGGGACGGTGAGTGAGCGCTGGCGGGCGAGCCAAGGTCGGTTAGTCCAATGTGTTCGGCGATGTTATGCGGGGAGTGTGGAAACTCGCTCCCCGGTTCTGCCCCCACGGCGAGAGGGGGGCGAAGCGATGCGGTGGGCGGGGGCGCCGGGGGTGGGGGGGCTGGCAAAAAAGGAAGGAAATAAAAAAATAGAAGAGGAGGCGGGCCCCCGGCGGTATTCACAACGCCACCACCGCCGCCGCGTGACCCCACCCCCGCCCGCCCACGCGCGCTCCTTTCTGGTGAAAAAGCCTCCCCCATCCAGTCGCTACTTCCTTTTCGCACTCCTGAAAATCCCAGCGACGAACGAAGAGGGAAGAGGAGGGAAAGCGAAAAAGGCTTCGGAATAAAAACGAAAAAGAACTTTTTTGGGTTGGCATCCCCCGTTTTTTTCGCGATTCGATTTTTTGCCTCCGCCATTCCCGCTGCTTTGCTGGATGCATTTAGGGGATGAAGATGTATTAAAAAAATGCGAAAAAGGGAGAAAGAGCTGGGGGAGCGAGTACTCCTCTGATGAAATAGCTCTCGGATCCGCATCCTCTCACTTTTACACGCGAAAGAAACGCTCCAACCCACTTTCTTCTCCGTTTTTCTTTTCCGACACGCCCACGCGGGAGGAAAAATCCCGCGTTTTCGCGCCACTCTATCTCTCGGACGAAGCGAAAAAAAATTCCGCCATCTTCCAAAAACGTAATCGGGGACATACATACACACTCGTACATCCACATACACAGGTGTGGGCGTGTTTCAATTTTTAAATTTTTCCATTATACCGCCAGGGGGAAAAAGGGCGCGAGCGTCGCGTTGAAAAGCCTTGTTGACGCGGGAGAGGAAAACAAAAACGACGTGGAATTCCGGGGCGTGCGAGAGATTTTTTCATAGCGGGGGAGGACTCCGGGAACGCCACCGAAAACCACGTCGTGAAAATAACGGAATCATTTATTCATCCGCCTTTTATTTCTTCGCGGAAAAACTGCCGGAGGACCTGTCGGAAAAGATGGCCCCCAACGCGCTTCCGTGGACTATGAAAAAATTTCAGTAAAGACCGGATTCGACGTCCATAAAAGAAAAATTTCTGCGGAAATAAAGGAATTTAAACGAGGGAAAATTCGAGGGAGGACGCGTTGAAAGAGTGGGAAGGGGTTTAATTAAATATGTTGGGGAGATGTTCGGCGAGGAGAGAGCCTTTAATTATTTTTTTCCTTCCCACTCGATAAGCGCCCTCGCGGATAAATTAGCCATTTAATTAACAAGGTGTATCCCGGAAAGATTTTTACGCTCGCGCGATTCCCTTCCCGAGGGTCGCTCAGGAAAAAACCGAGAGTTTTCCGCTTCGGCCAATCGATGAGCCGCTCGAAAGGACTTGGAGTAGATATTTTCCAGAACAGATTCATTTCAAAATGTTTCGCTTGAGAAGAAAACTATGAGCTACGATTGGAATCCACTTATGGCCTCTTAACTTAAGCTGATAGGCATTTCAAATCCCTAGTAAATGCTAATAATACCCTAAATGTCTACAGTATTAAAAGCAATCTTTGAATTTTCAATCACAATGATTTCAATTTTTTTTAGAAATTAAAAGAAGTACCAAATATGATACCTTTATTTGCTTGTGACAAGCTAAACTTTTTGCTACGATTATACTTTAAACCTATTTACAAATATGTGCAACCCTTACATAAGCTAACAGATAACAATTTTTAAAGAAGTTTTGCATGTACTTTCATACAAGAAAGAGCTAATTAAATAAACAAAATCCAGAATATCCTTAATTTATCAATGAAGGAAATAGAAAGCAGAAGTGCCAAAACAATGTCCTTCTCATATTTGCTCTAAGGGAATCAATTACCAAAAGATTATAACCATTATTTTTATTAAGACAACCGATGCAACAGTTTTACTAACAATATTTCCCCTAAAACAGGATTCCAATCCATCGGACAACGCCTATTAGATAAAAATACGTTCAGGAAAAGCACACACTGGAATCATAAAATGATCAAATAGAAAAGATACCTCCTATTTTATAGACTCCTTTTTAAATCAAACATTAGGTAAAGGAAAAATTGTTTGCCTTATTCACAGAGAGACGCCTTAAAACCTAAGTATATAGGCAAATATTGGCTTGCATTTCACCTACTGCATCATTTCTAAACTTCTCAACTGCAAAATAATTTCACTCAAATCAAAACTATTTCAACCTCAACCAATCACAAGGAGATCGACCAAGATAACGTCAGAATTCGCATCGTCGCGCACAAGGACATTAGACAACAGATCATTTCAAGGCAATCTTTAGCGTATCCGAAAACTAACCACGTCAGAAAGAAAAAGGCTAGTCATCCACCAAACATCCCATACAATGATAGAAGAATACCGATATAGCCCCTTCCTCTTTCCTTGATTTACTTCCCCACAGAACTATCGCCTCGCCTTTAGTGCACCCTTCTCTCTTTGGCCCGAAATTGCTCCCACGATCCCGCGAATCGCAAAAGCGCGGCGCCCCATACCAGTTAGGGAAAAAAAGCGTGGTTTAAACTCGGTTCGCTTGATGTCCGAAGTGGTTAACGTTCCCCTTTTGGTGAATGGGGAGGATGGCCACGGATCGGCGACGAAAGGGTTGCGGAGATACGAGGGCATTGCGGAAAGGGTGAATTAGAAGGGAAAATGGTCCAGGAGGCTGTTGCGAAAAGGAGGGAAGAGGAAGGAAAGACTCTATAGGGATGGGAGGACCCATAGTGAAGCTTGACTGAAATGATAAATGGGAGATTCTTGACGTATTTGAGGCATTACTTCGAAAGAGAATCCAACAGAACAACGTTAGGTGCAAGATGGGGCACTAGAATTCCAAATAAACTCAGCTAAAAAAGCATTAATACGATAAATGTGATGTGAACATTAAGTATGCAAGTATAGGTTAAATTTTAAGAAGAATGATATTTGAAATGCTGTTATAGTTTTCAAGCAGCAAAATTTTCTCTTTATGAATTATATAATACCGTTGAATTACAATACTTCAAATAATGTTTCAATATTCTCTCCAATATTATAGACCTGAACTAATGGCGACTAATGCTTGTCCAAATGCTCTGTAAATGCAACGTATAGTTGCTAATTAACAGTGGCTAATACAAGTATATATTCTGATTGGCCGATGGATAGTTTTACACGATCAACCCTTATACAACAGCAATGCGTCAGTAATGAAGAATGTAGAAATAAATACACACATAGATATTTGTGGATCAACGACATATCAAAAGCTATATCCAGCCCTTATAAAATATGAAATACCGTCACTTCGGCGATGAAAGCAAATGTTTTTCAAAATGAAAGTAAATAAGCACTTATGCTTCGCGCAGGAAAATTCACTATTTCAGGCCTAAATTTCTGTTTAATCAACCAATACCAATAGGACACAAAGAAGGATAAGCAGAAGAAAATTTCTGATGAAATAGATATAAAAATCTTGACATAGACGAACACAGATATACTCCACGAACGTCCCAACGAAAACTTTCAAATGCCCTGATTGCAAGAAAAACCCTGCTGGTGCAAACTATTTCAAAAGGACCGCAGAAACTGGGATAAACCGCTTCAACGATAAAAGAATAGGCAAAGAAAGTAACTTGTTCAAAGGAAAATCTAGCATAAATGCATACGAACGCGCGAAAGAAGAATGAGAAACTAAATAACACTTCAAACCTGGAAAGCGAGCGTACGGTTTTTGCTAAACCGACTCTATATTCATAAACCCAGAAGGGGAGCAAACAGGAATAACCTCGGAGGAAACTATGAAAAGTTCATCCTCCCATCTTCAGCAGAATAAGGAAGGAGGAACGGAATAACACCTCCAAGTGGAAAGGGTAAATTAGAACAGAAAGGAGAGAGAAAATGATCCCCTGGAAGCCGTCTGCCAGGCGCCTGCGCCCCTTATCGCCGTATACCTTCTTATGGCGCCATTTGGGGCCGTGGACCCGGGTTCTACAAAACCTTCATTCCGGATGCAAACTGGAGGGGGTTTAGGGGGGAAAGTATCCCGGCGGGAAGCCCTCTGTGGGCTTCCAATGGGGATTTTTCTCCCCATGACATTGAGAAGAGGTGAGACATTCGGAAGAGGAGTGGGATTGCGTGGGGAAATTGAAGGGGGAGTTTGGTCGAGCGTCGCAAGTGGATTAGGGCGAGATGGGGGTCGTAAAGATGGGGAGGGAAATGAGAGAGGAGATGAATAAAAGAGGGAAGGCGAAGAGAGGCGGATGAAATAAAGGAGAGCCTACGATGGAGCCGTGGAAAAGGAATGAACCAAAAAGTTGAAGAGGTGAAACGGAATCATGCATAATGTATAACAAGGGAAAATTTAATAAGTATATAAACCTACCAAATTCCCCTGAATGACGGAAAATTAAGACAATAATAAAAGAAAAACTGAAAAAAACAATTGAAGTGGTATGCTCAAATGATAAAAATAATGAAAAGAAAAATAATATCAATTTAGAAACCAGTAAAACTCACTGAATTCTAAACTATAAGTAATTAATTAACTGCACGATTAAAATACGAATCACGCATGAAGTATAAAACGGGAAAAGATAATACTCAAACTTATCAAATACCACCTAAAAATGATTGAAGTAGGGTATACAAACAAAAAACTATGCAGAGAGAAACAGTAATATATTAAAAATAGTTAAGTTACTGAAAGCGAAACTAAGTAATCAATTCAACGATAAAAATAAGTAAATATTCCACGAGTATAGGAATAAAAATGTAACTCTGACTGAAGGTATATCTCCAGAAAATATAAAATAAATATATTTTGGAAATATTCTGGAAAACCGAAATATGTTGGTTGGTTATTTGGTGTGAAAAATAACTCAAATCGAAAAAATAATAACTTTCGAGTCGGGAACGACGAATAAACAGAAATGAAGAGTGTGAAAAACCATGATAGCATGAGAGTAGCAACAGGAATAAGAATAAACACATGAATGAAGAAATGAAACAAATGTGGGAATCAGCAGTTTTCAAAACAGAAAAGAAGTAGGAAACAATCCAGAGAAGACAAATAATAGACGTGATTAATCCAGAAAAGCAGAAAAAAACTGGAACGGAACAAAAAACAGAAAAGATACAAGGTAAGAAAAAAAGAAACAGCATTGGAAAAGAAAAAGGAGCATCCCAACACCGTCAACAACGACAAGAAAAATTACTCCAAAAACAGAAAAGCGCGAAAAAACGAATCAAAACTGAACGGGCAGACACTAAAACCCGATAGAGAAAACGAGGTGAACGGAAAAGAACGAGAACCTCAACAAGCGCGCACACGAGGAAAAACCCGAGTGAAAAACAGTTGAAAACTACGTCAGAAAGAGTAAAAACACCGTTAAAATGTCAGAAAGGACACAAAACATCGCGAGACGAAATAGACGAGCTGGGAAAAGCGAGGAGAGCGACAAAACCGGAGAATTAAAACGGGAGACGAGGAAGATGCAGAGGAAAGAGTTGGAAAGAGGATTCGTCGTTGGTGGAAAGGTGGATTGGAGGCAAAAGAGAGAAAGAGGACGTGATGCGAGTGCAAATTGCACGGATTTCAAGCGGGGAAAGAAAGGGCTCTCCTGTGGCGACATCGGCACTCCGGGAAATTGAGGCGGAGGGAGAGAAAAAAGGTGGCAAAAATGGGAGAGATGCCTCTCTCTCTCTCCGCGCGTGTGTAATTCCGGTTTTAGGACCCGGGAGGGAAGGGATTTCCCCGCTCTTAGGGCGAGTAAAGGCCGATATAAAAGAGGCTTCGCCACGCCCCTGCAAATGCATGTAAATATGTCTGCGTGACGGAGAGAGAGGTTCAATTACTTCGATTGGAGGCGACGGGGATGACCGTTTTCGAAGATGGGAGACGTCGCTATCGGAAAAATAGCTCTTGCGGCGATATCTAATTTTTTTCGGGGAAAATATCGAACGGGAAGGAAAAGCGGGCTGTAACCACCGAGGAGATAAAGACCCATTTCCTAATCTCGAGTAATGAGATTAAAATAATTGATCTGAGGTTTAATTAGCACCAACCAAGAATACTGGTGCAAAAAAGGAAACATCAACAGATAAAGAAAACATGGGGATCCTCTATCACAATACACGATACATACAAACTATACATCAGATGCAACATGCATCATGGAATCATACGGATTGAGATAAATTCAACTCAAAAAAAGCTGCAATATATACAAAAAAGGTTTAAAGGATGAAACACAAAATAATACAATGTCATTCTCATTGACTTACAAAAAAGTATTGAGATTATCATACTCTACCGTTAAGGCTACTGACGACAACAAAATGAAACAAAAGCGATATATTATTTATAACCATCGAATATGTACTAGTATGACTTGTGACAATTATTACTAAAGTAATTAATAGGAAAAGTGCAAATATATAACTCAGAGCAATGAAGATTGAGATACTAAATTATTGATTTAAGATATGAAATTAAAAAGGTATCTTTGAATTTCTTCGTAAATAACTATCGTAGCCTAAAATGTGTAAAAATTATTTTTACAGATTTTCAATAAAGGCAAAGTAATACTATAACTATTTGTTTAATTTCTATTCGTAGAAAAAAGAAAATATAGCCTAATATGGCGCAATATCCTATTTTATTTTGATGGGGTTTAAGCGCAGAAGACAAAAAATAGCAAACACTAGCAAGCCGAGACATTTTATCCATATTATATGACAGTCAGAAGAATAGTAAAATTATATCACTTATCATACAGGGAATTGAAGGAATCACTCTCAGAATGGAAGGAAGCAACAGGGACTAAAAAATACTAGGGATTCACAAAAGCCCAACATACAACACGCAGATCAACAGCCGACAAGGAAGCGAACGGGCTAGTTTCGTTAAGCGGACATTGCACGAGGAAGAGAAGCGTGTTAGCAAGGACAGAAGTATACGTACGTGAACAAACTAGAAAGGAGAGCCGATGAGTTAAGACACTCGAAGCACAAATCTATCCCGACACGGCTCATCAACAGCGGATTCGCGGGAAAATAGAACCCTACGCCTCCATTCGCGGACTTCAAAGCAGAAAATTCCCTAGGTCATCCTCAACACTGCGCCTGAAAGCTATGCTTCCCTTCAATCGAACAAAACGTGCGCTAGGCCGTTGCATAAGGCGTGGTTGCCAGGACTTAATGCAGAGCAATGACCCGTACAGAGAGGAAGACGCTATTCTACTGCAAAAGATACATCCGAGACGAATGCTTTTGTTTCGGTGGAATAATATTTGGGATTCGAAGTGCAATGACCCGAATTGAAAGTAAAACAATCCGGTTACCTGCAGGTTAAAAAAAGATACCGACCCCTACACTAGACTAGGAAATAACCATTTTTCGATCAAAAAGTTTATTAATGATACACGAGGAATGACTTTTCCTCTGCATTCTTGATGGTCATAAGTAAAAAAAAGCTATACGATCACTTTAATGAAAGAATGAATTTAAATAAATAAAACAGTAGAGAAAGATAGATTGGAAAGTTTACTAAAAGTAAATTAATGAGTATTTTACAAGGAAAGAGAAAGCAACCATGATTCAGAAAGAAACTAGAAGGTCTAAAGGCTGAATTAGTATCACTAATCACTATCAAGCTGTTAATAATTCGTGATACACAATAGATGAGAAGTCTTACTTATTTTTTACTAATACATATCAAGAAGTAAAGATCGACCAGCATCAATAATTCTCTAGGTAAAACAGGGAGACATTTAGCTTCTGTTGCAATCCTTCTACATTCCACAAATATGTACCAAAATATTTTAATAAAACCTTAAAAAGTAATTAGCCTTTTCCCTGATTATTCTAATTGTTATACGAGATCGGACGAATAAAAAATATTCATAATCGACAAAGACTAGTGGATAAAGAATAAAAAACGAGCATGACTATAGACAAAATATAACAATAATATTGCTCAAAAGATACTGAATCAAATATTATTCAAGATGGTACATCAGGAATGGATGTCCATTTT
This sequence comes from Sympetrum striolatum, assembly GCA_947579665.1. Classification (NCBI taxonomy): domain Eukaryota; kingdom Metazoa; phylum Arthropoda; class Insecta; order Odonata; family Libellulidae; genus Sympetrum; species Sympetrum striolatum. The sequence continues at coordinate 46,397,601 of OX388345.1, read as the reverse complement.
TACTATTAAGGACGCATAACTAAGGACGAATTTAAACTAAAAATAATTCTGATACACACCTAACTCCCACAGTAATTCTCATCAACATTTACCTAACACTGACTCCAAAATAAACACCCATCCAAAAGCCCCAATTCCCAAAAATACCCCCGCTTTTCCACCGAACAGCAAAAAACCCCGGAGGTCGAGGCATTAAAGACGCCCCCGTTCTACAGTCTACAAAATTTGATAACTCCTCCGACCTGATAAAATAATCGATTCTCCCGACAAACGAGGGGCGGAGGCGGTAGAGAAGACGAAGGACAAATTCCGTTAGATTTTAACGGAACGGAATTAATTCGTAATTAACTTAAGGGATATAATTTCCCATCTCGAGGGAATTTTCGAAATAGGCTACGGAGGAAAGCGGAGGAGGAGGAAAGGAAGCAGAGAGAGAGAGAGAGGTAAGGGACTTGAGTACACTCTACCTTTTGGAGAAGGCGTTAAGTGTCTTCGAATGAGCCATGAAACTTAGCCCCTTGAGGGTGGGCTGCGGGAAGGCCCCCCACACCCTCCCGCCACTAAAAGGCCCTCATACCACCGCAACTAAGAGGCCCTCCCTCCCACCGCCAACTCCCGGAAGCCGCAAACTGGATGCCGCAAGACTCCTACTTTTCCGGGGTCTTCTCGTTCGACCCCACCGACCTGCACACACAGCAGCTCGGGCAACACGCTTTAAAGGGGCTCGTCCACGGAGGAAACACTGCCGATGTTGCCTCACTTCCGGTTTTCCTGCAGCCAGTGCGGAAACCGCGGAGCTTCCTCGCTGCTTTTGGTCGGAAGCCAAACCAGGCGCGATGAGCCACATTATATCGTCGAACACGGAGATAAATAAAATTCGACGTCCTGTTCGCTCTTCGGGAATTTCGCTCCACGTATGGACTGAATGCGCCGTCTTTATGCCGATTACAATTTTGGTTTCCTTCGTGAAAACCGACTCTTATATAGGTGAATCATCATTTCTTTCCAACATAGTTAAAATAAAAACGAGTATTTGTTGTTCTTATGTATATAATAAAAAATTCAGGAATGTGAGTTAATATTCATTTCGATTTATTACGTCTATTACCAAATCCATCCATTTTCTTAAACAAATTGATCCTACGCCTGAACTTTTATAGCTCGCAATAATCAGTAGAGTTCCTACCAGAAATGTTCCAGATAAATCGTAGAAGATTAAATTTAAAAAAGGAGAATTACGTGCAAATTTAACTTTGATAATATATTTTAGTCAGTCAATACAATAGTTAGATAATAGTCGATGCAGATGATAGAAAAATGCACATTTAGTCACTATTGAAAAAACTCATTAGCAAAACTGTGGTGAAAAATAAACGTTCTTTAACGGCCATTTGTTTGTCCCAGCGATTCGTCCCTTCAAGTTATTCATAACTGCAAATGCTAAACTCTCATAAAATTTTCTCTTCACAAGGTCCATAATTAACTTTCAATGTGACATTTAAATGGAAGAGATCCACAGGATTATATGTCATAACCTAAAACAAAACATCGACGAAAATAATACAGAAAAATCCACAAGAATCCCTGATCCCACTCTGGCGAAACAAAGTAAAAAAATCCACTTACAAATCTCGCTGACTTACGCAACACCAAAATCACGACAGCTTATCCGTCACCACCAAAAAAACTACAACACTATTACGGAACCCGCGATACTTCCTGTAAGAATCCCCTCAAGAGTCCCCCAGAAAACCAAAAAGCCCTCAAAAAGAAGCCGTCGACACGCGAAAGAGACCCGGCTTCCGATCGGACACTCGAGAACAAAAGGTGTGCATCGGCATCTACGAGCCGAAACCATGATTCTTCCTCCTAGTCCGAACCGACAGCCTGCACTAATTGGCAACGCGATAAACCATCAAGGAGATGAGGATGGAACTGACAGAGGGAGAGGTAACATCCGATCCAAAGTCGCTTACCCATCCCCGGGACCCTTCTCGGAGGCGTAGATTAAGCTCGGATAATTGGCTTTAAAGGCAATCAGAGTCGGGAGGACTCCGTTGGAGTGGATGAGATGAAGGGGCGCAGGGGTGGGGCGAAGGAGAGATGGAGAGAGATGCCGAAGACGCCGGCTTTTCCGACTCCTTGCCAAACCTTTTCCTGACGCAAATGGGGAAGATGAAACGTCCCCGGGCGGAGCGGAATTATCTCCTACCCAACTTGTATCGGGAAGGCAGCGTAATCCAATCATTTAATAAAATTTCGATTTGTATGTTAACGGGAGGAATTACGTATCCCCGATCCGCCTCGTACCGTTAATATTTTCCCTCTTATCGCGCTAATTTAACGGGACGGTTATGGAGAGGAATCGAATGTATTCGGTAATTGATTAAAAGGCTCGAAATGAGCGAATTAATTCGCGCGAGGAAAAGCTCCGATGTAATCTCCGAGATTCGAGGGTTCCCGGAGAGCATTACCAACGCGGGAAATAGTGCCTTTTCCGAATTTAACGCGAGCGAAAGAGAGACGTACAAAAAGGTACGCGAACGCGTTTCTCCCTTCCGCGATTTACACGCGCAAAAAAGCGCCGAAATATTTTTCGCTGGTTTCCAATTCCTGCGACGGCTAATTCCCCCGCGCTATCAAATTTTTTCCGACGACAAAACGCGCCCTGAAATATGAAAAATCCGATCCCGAAAAGCGTCGACGATGCTGACCATATAAAAATATCCAATTTCCGCGGCGGCAAAGAGAACCTTTCAAAAAAATTGGGAATTCCGACCGGGATGAAAAAACAGACGCCCGAAAATTCTCAAAGCCCTACACATTTTCCCCGACTTTTTTATACTGACATAATTCGAAAAATTCGCCTCTCTCCCCTTTTGCGAACCGAGAGTGGGAGAGAGAGAGGAAAAAACCGAGAAGAAAAACTCGCTTTTTGCCGCATCCCGCTCGTAAAACAGCGCGTGTATTTGTGTAAAAAGCATCCCTAGGCGCTGGAATAACGAAAAACGAAAAACCCGACGTGATTAAACCATTTCGGGGAGAATAAAAAAGGTTTTGGGGGATAAAAAGGAACAACAATTGAGCATAGGCACGCATCCACCAGCCGACGCACTAAAATTCCGTCCAAACAATCTCTTTTATCTCCCGTCCGATCGCTAATGAATCAGAAAGGCTGCAATTTTTTATTTCCCCTTCCCCCACTAATTCCTCTCTCCCTGTCCCTTTTATCTCCCTTGCTTTCCTGGCCCCCACTAAACCCCCAGTTGAGCTTGCACTTCGGTTCATCATGTGCTTGTGATGTGCACTCATTCGATAAGTGCGTCACTTGACAAATCCTCCCTCCGCGGGAGATGGGGGAACACTCATTCCCAGGGCACGGAATTGTATCAGGGATTACGGCTCCGGGGTGGGGGACATAACACACATTCTGGATCCGCGTCGCCGCTACGGCAAGAGGCGATGGGAAAGAGCGGAGAGGGACAATGGGAAAGGCAAGAAAGGCATTACCGAAACGCGCGAGGCCAAAACACCGGCAAACAGTTCGAATTAACATGGCGGATCCCATGACACTCGCGCTCCGACTAACTCCATGGTGACGGCTTTAATTTGTCACCGAATGAGGAGTCTCGCCCCGCGCTAAAGCATGCCTTTCCTCCCGCGAAATCTCCTCCCCCGCCCCACGCCTCGCTGCCGCAAATACCCTCCGCATTACCCCGCGAAGTCGGGAGGTGGTGGGGGAGGAAAAACGCGGAACGCACGCACACCGTGACACCGCCGTACACGCCAAATCCCTCCATTCCAAGCCAAAGGGGGACGTATAGAAACTCACCCATACACGAGAAAACACGGGGAGAGGGACCTGCCAAAACCTAAAAGGGCTGGGGATTTTCGGGGAAACCGGCGGCGTATTCGCGCGCGAAAGCGCCACCTGGACTAAAACAAACGAGCGACTAAATACGCCCTCGCGCGGACGTCAATTTTAGCCCTCGGGGCTTTTATGGCAGGAGAGGAAGGGGGGAGCAGCCTGGAACATGCTCGCGCGACTGAAATCCGCACACATCCAAAACATATTGCTGCTCCCGAAAAGCGGGGGAAGGAGAGTGGAACGAGCGGGAAAACCCGCGCACGTCAAATACAACACAGGGATCTGGCGGAAGGAAACAGGAAAACTTTTGTGCGACTCGGAGCTAAATGCGGGTGTTTCGGGCGGGGGACGGGGTTGCGGAGCGAAGAGGATGGGCCTAATGAAAGCGCGCGTAGTGGATAGAGGGAGTGAGGGAATGTAATCGAGAAAATGAGGACGGAATGGATTAATCGTCGGAATTAATGCGACCGCAGTCACCGCCTCTACTGGGGTACACTTCTGCCTGAATCAATCGTATAGCACCCGAAGCGATAAGAGCCCTAGAGAGGGGGCGGATGCGAAGGGAGACAGCGGGAGAGGCAGCGATTGCCAAGGTGCGAGAGCGATGCAGTATTGGATGCACGGCAGGGGATCGCTACCACTCTGCTGCACCACACTAAAACCCACGTACTGCGATATACTGCGATTAACTTCACTGTGAGCAATAGCGAGGATATTTAGCAAGGATACGACAAGACTAACTTTATCATTTAATAATTATTATCCAATACGATCTGCCATCTGTGCCACCATTATTTATTTTTAGTTTATTTGAAAATATTTATCGAATAACCAGAGAGGTAGATTCATATTTGTGATAATAAAGAATTGTTTAAACACTTTTAATGAACTCAAACGACAGGAAGGGACCTAATTGTTTTAGTTTGAAAATACGATGAACAGCAACTTAATAGCCTCTAAGCGATCATGTAAAGCAGATTTACTTCGTGAAATGACTACTTCCCATTATTACCAAATGTCGACATCAACCAAACATTTGTATCTTCCAATCGCTTTACTTGATATAGTGACGGAGATTTACAGAAATTTAAAAAGGAAACTGTTTTTAATACTTGATGGCAAAATAGAATGAGGTCAATAAACAAACATATACTATCAGCAAACATTGTCTCGGAATGAGTCACTCCTACAAAAACCAAGATCAAAGGGCATTGTAAAAATGTTAGTTATAAATAGAAGTATAGAAAAAAAAACACGTTCAGAGACGTAACCTGGAACCAAGCAATAGTTGATGAGAGATATAAAAGCTCATAGAACATCAATCCCAGCAAACCTAGCAATCACCACATCAATATACATCCTTTCGCACAGCTATCACTCACTTCTCCTCCACCCAGTGCGCTTCCATGTATCTAATAAGGATGACCGCATGAAACCATCCCATCTGCAAGATTACCACCCCCTCCATCAAACCGACCCACAAACGAAATCATCCGGTCCAGCCCCCCACCCGAAGGACGGGAATTAATATCGGAAAAAGCCGAAACAGCTGAATCGCGAAACGCGCCATCGGATGATAAAAAGGGCCGGTGCCGGGGCATTGATGAAAGCGAGCCGCCGGAACATGTTTATAATATAGTAAAAAATGTCGACGGCGGTCGTCCGCGATTAAAAAAACAAAACGATAGCGGATCGCGTCGCAAAATGATTTCTCTTTCATTTTTTCCCCAACCCTTCGAGTAATTTCGAAACGGGATGAGCGGCAGATAAACCCGGCGAAAAATCCGCTCGTTGCCCAAAACACGCCCGGGGAGCTTTACGGACGTAAAACGTTTGTTGTTTTTTTCCTCCGTCGATTCAATCAGCGAAAATCGTTCGTCCTGAAAGGATCGTTCGTATAAACACGAAGCATTACGCGAAATAGCTCGGGGATTATTTTCGCGATGCATTTTTCCCGGTTTTAAATTAAAAGGGAGATTAGCGAACGCCGGGGACTTTTATCCGCGAGATGTTCCCGTCTCTTTTTTTTGCGGAATATCATCTTCGGTTCGCGTTATTACGTTCGCGATTTTTTTTCGCGGAAAGTTCTCGGGACGGTGGAAATTAAAAGCGCGCTGCCGTAATGAAATTATTCGGAAATTGGGAATACAAATAAATGCGAGGTCGTGCCGACTGATACTCGCTAAAAGGATTAAAGCGAAGCTCCGCTCCGGGATGGGGAAGAAAATTTTACGGTCGTAATTGGAGAGACTTTTTCGAGCATCGATGCAAATTCGCCGTCGATGATTCGGTGGATGCAGTAACGTAGAATAAATATGAACTTATATTCTTAGCTTAGAATAGCGATTCCGCTCTGATAATTAGCGATTTATTGGGAATACTTCACTTCGCGAAGCAATTAAGCATAATATCGCGGATTTGTATTCACTGAAATATGAGTTGAATCCAATAGACTAAGTAACGAAAGCTTAATAGATATCGTTTAGAATATGCGGTTCGAGCTTTTTTTCTACCTAATTATGTAGTAAATAGAGGCACTACAAATTAAACCTTACATTTCCAATTGAAGATAAAATATTTTGAGATTATATTTTTCCTAAGTCTACTATTCCTTTTTGAAATGATGTAAAACATAAATAAAAACACAATTAACACCATATGCAGGAACTTTAAGAGGAGTGTTAGCAGAATAACTTTTTTAACTTAACGGTTAAACATAGAAAGACGAGTGGAATAAATTTTAATACAAAAATAAGGACACTTAAACGGGTATCTATTAGAAACTAAATGGTCGAATTTTTCCTCATTTAACATGTTTTTGGGTAATTTAGGTCTGACAAATGTGCCTCTAATTTTCCAATGAAAACAAAACCAGAAAAATTTTACGGATACTGTGTTTGTCGATGCTGCTTTTCCTTTATGAGATGGCATAAAACTAAAACTCCCATATGCAGAAACGTTCAGAGGTTATAGCGGCTGAATATCTAGTTCAACTAATCTATTTCTCATCGAAAGACCACTAGAATCCATTAAAATACAAGGTAAAGAAAGGTAATTAGATATTATTTAGACACTCCCCAAGCTAAAAATTTTCTTTTGACGTGTTTTTGGAGGAATTTAACGTTTAGCACACGTACCTCTACTTTGCCGACTGAAGGTACAAATAATACATTTTGTTGAATCCATTATTCCTTTCCGAGATGAAACAAAACATACCACCCAACACCACACGATAAAAATCATAATACAAAAAAGGAATAAAACAGCTGAAAACCTTGTTTAGCTAAACGGCGAATATTTACTACGAACGTGATTCTCCCATAAATATTATGAGGCTTTGGAGCGATTCTATCAATTCCGCTCGAAATATTTTCTCCGATGCGCTGAAAAACACGGGTAAAGGAGCACGGGAGTAATAAGAGGAACAAAACGTGAAAAATGGCGAGTAAACACTGGGAACCGAATAAAATTCCCGCGCATGGATTTCCACCCAACAGTCGAGCGGTGACGGCGCGGAATTTCACAAAGGCCTCTGAAAAAACATCGCCGAAACAAAAAACGCCCGAAATAACCTCCGCAGCTTATGCGGAAAAGCTGACGCGCATGTATCGCTCAAACGAAAAAAATACGAGTATTAGATATAGGCGAAAGATCCCAGAGAAGTGTGAGCACCGGGGTAACGAAAAAACTGGTGTAAAACAGAATATTTAAAAAAAACTAATGCTTTACCGTGGTGGTTAATCGAATTTTCCTGTTCACCACATTTCTCATGATTTTCAAAATACAGAAATAATAAAATATATTATTATAATAAATGAGGCCTTCGAGATGTGGGTGTGATGTAGAAGAAAATAATTAAGTTGAGTTGGTAAGAAAACAAATACCTGAAAAGATTCACCAATCACCTTTATTTAGCAACAAACATAAATATTCCCACGAGTTACATACGAAAGTGTTTACTATATGGGTTTGAAAGAGAGACATTATGAAAATAGGAAATCATAAGAACGGAGGTCTCAGAGATAGGGGTGTGGCTAGAATGGAAAAACTAAGTTATGTTGATAGAAAACTCAAGTTGAAGGTTCTGCGGATGGATGGGTAGAATAGGCGTTAATTGAACTAATTAAGCAGCGAAGAGAAAATGGGTTTATCAAATATTGAGGGGAGAGGGATTACTAAATAAAATAATAAAGGTGGATTAAAAAGAAATAAATAGAGGTGTAGACAAAAGTAAAAGATGGAGACGTTAGATGCCATAAATGGTGGGGTAGGCTATAAAAAAATAGAAGGCTTTGAATAGGGAATTTTAAGGCACATCAACCTACCCATTGGTAGAACACTCACGTAGACATTGTAAAAAATATAAAATATATATACATAAGATATACAACTGAGATAAACGAAAATCTGCATTATACTTTTCGTAAACTGTATTATTTATTAAATAACCCAAGAAAACAGCACAATTCGGTCGAGTGGGGACAAGATGGCGTGATAAGGTAAACTGCCACCTGGTGTTTAAATCCGGAAATGGGCGAATTGGCGGAAAATCCTAGCTGACTAGTTAACGTAAGTAGGTCAACCTCAATGCCCCGAACGCGGGACCAGACGAAAACTGGCGAGAGGATAAACTGGGAGCAGACAAACTGATAAAGCAGACAAACTAGCAAAAACGAGCGGAGAACGGTAACTCTCCGAAAGACTTCATCCATCACACACCCGGTTGATCTCGTATAAAGCGTAGATCCTGGATGATGTTGAAGTGGGGAAATGGTAAATTTGGAGGTGAAAAACTGGCTGCGAATTGAGGCCTAGGATTAACACTCCAACTGAGCGAAACCAGCAGAGCGGGCGGGATTAAACACCCACATTAGCTTATATATGGGCGTAATATCCCCTGTACACCAAGTTGAAGAAAACACGGAAATGAGGCGGGACACGGAGATGAAACGAGAACGTACACAAATCAAACAAGAAGTGCGGTATTGTAAGTTTACTCAATAGACGAACGCAAATTGGGCCTACCATTCCACACTCGCAATAACCCAGGTGACAAATGACAAATGAGGATCGCCCGGCGATAAATGATAGTCATTTCCGGAGAATGATTCCAAATGCGGTGTTGATAACTTAAATCGGTCGACCATCCCCTGAATACTCGCAAAAGCAAATAGTAAGCAGAATTATAACTGCAGATAGTTTCAATTACGACTGCAAGTAATTTAGGTCAATCTGATAAGTGGGATCGCGAAATGTGCCCGAGTTTTATTTGAGATTAGTGTTTTGATGGCTTTAAATTTATTTACTTTTAAGGAATGAAAGAAAATTTAGTACAATTCCACAGACTTGTAATGGCCTTCCACGAAGGAACGCCTTCTCAAATTGAGTCTATTCACTTATTACTTTGGAATATCTCCATTGGTTTCACTTTGTTTTTAGAATGTTTATCCCAAACGATATTCTGATATATATTCATTTCCACTTCATTTTTTGACGAAAAATTTATTATTTACATATATTATTAGTATAAAATATTATGCATTTATGGGCTTATTGTTAATTTGAACTGTTTGCACTGGATTCGCCATGTTTCTTAAAATTTTAATCTCTGACGACCTTCAGTTCTATATTGATTTTCACTTTGTTTTTGACGTAAATTTTACTATTACATATATTAATACAACTGAGTAGGGATACCTGCTCGTGTTATATAAAAAAATGATAAAGCCATACTGCGCTTATGTTAAGGTGAAAACCATATACCAAACACCTTTTCAAAACGGGATGAATGCAGGAATAATTCCAATTCCAATAAAATTAAACAAAAAAGTAAAACGCGTGCGCGATAATTGGAGGTTGAAAAATGACGAAATGCGCGGAATGATGTAACGGTAAAATGTCCGTTCGATCCCATGAAGATGAAAAACCCGCGACAAAGCGTCCTCCCGCTGAAACAAATGAAGCCGTCCGTCACTACGGGAGCGATTTGACTTTTTAATTCCATTTTATTCCGTCGCCGAAACGTTTTGTTTACTTGCATGTAAAACAGGGGCGGAAAAACGAGTCGGAATTTATTGACGGATCCGTCGGAGATTATTCTGATTTGTGCAGCGCGACTCAAACGAGAACAACGGAAAACACTGGTTAACTTCATTCGGGCGTTTTCCCATTTTTGTCCCGCGAATGTTAAAGGAATGTCGCGGGAAAGAAACACTAATTGCGCTCTACCCTTTGACCAGGATATTATTGATCCAGACATTAAATCATTCGCTAACGTTCAGTTTTTTCATGAGAGGACGCAATTCAGTGGAAGTACGCAGTCCGCACGTTTGTCATTCGGAGTATAATTCGAAAACAGACCTCTCACCTATGAACTTTCCACTATCCCATTTGAAGGAGCCTAATTCGATACTAAATAGCCATCGCGGACGGTGAGTAATTACACGCTAATTCGAAACCGTTCTCCCAGCTCCTAAACGCGATAACGCAGTTGATAACGAGGTAACAAACGCTTCCCTATAAAACCGCACTCTATGACCGCATCCGTTAGCTATCGTACGCCGCTCTATCACAAACAAGGGCACTAATCCGACGCCAAACTAAACACTCTGGAGCGTGAATTTCATTCGAATCTCGTTTTCGAACACACGCACAAAAAAAAACCTTTCGAGCGAAACTAAAAAAAAACAAAGGCACGCGTGCGTCAAAAAATCCCTCGCCTTCGTGCGTATCCAAAGCTCGCCCGAACAAATCAACTCGGATTTTATTTGATCCCGAAAAAATTGACATCCTCCCTTTCGACGGGGACATTTATTTAATTACGAGCGGAATGAAAAAAAAAAGCCGGCGGATTAGGGAAAAAAGGCGAATAAAATAAATTATCCCCTCAACCATATCGCTAATTAGCCTATCGGGGGAGAAGGAGGCAGGGGAGTAGGCAGGGGTACGAAATAAAACCGCCAGGCAATTACCCCTTCCCGGAACGAAGCCATTATTTTTGATCGGTTAGTTCCTACCTTCACGCGCGATAAATTCCTTCCCGTTTTATTTAAAGAGGGCGCGCTATACCCGCGGGCCGTGAAATAATAATAATAATTAACGATTCGCTCCGGCGACGGTGGAGCCGCGGGCGGGCGGCGGCGGGGGGGCGGAATTAACGAGGTAAAAATCGGCGGGGATTAAAAAAAGGGCGCGAAATACATATATTTATGGGGAAAAACAAACGAATGGGAGATCGATCCGTCGGAGCGTGAAGACAGACAGGTGCGGAGGCGTGTGAATTATAAAAAAATTGAAGGGCTATTAGGTGGTGACGGGAGGCGAGAAGGAAGGATAATTAAGATTGGCGGAAGGCGAAAAATTAAATGGGGAGCGAGGCGTGCGATCAATCGCGGCGGTGATGAGCAATTACGACATCTGCGGGGGGAATTAACAATTAACCGGAATTATACTCGGCAAATTAGACGATTCGATTCGGAACGGCGGTTTCGGGACCTAGGGGTTTATTGAATCTCTTGCGGAAGAAAAATTATTCGAAAAAGTAAAGTCAAAGAGAAAATATTGCAAGGTCGACTTTTAATTCGCATATTTTGTTAAGGTGCCCACATTATAGGTCGGGATTTACAGTATTTTCGGGTTAAAAAAACATATACTGAAAACTAACAATGATATATACCATCAAAATATGAAAAACAATGTATTGCACTATGGATTGTTAACAGCAATTATTGCAAATTGGTGCACCTAATTTCCATTCAGTAACATGGAAATATTGAGGTATTTATTAAAAATGGAATTCATAACTATTAATATTTTTAAAGTTGGTTTCTGCAGCCATTTATTTTCGACTTTAAATTTTCGACCATTTTAGTCGCTAACGAGTAATGACGATTGATTGAACGAAACATGTAATATCTATAAATGTATTATCAACGCGTATTTCACAATTGTATCTGAAAAATGCGTTAATTACGAAGTATTTCTTACTTAATATTGCCTTTTTATATTGACCGTTCTGATACTAAGAGGAAGATGAGGGAAATAGTTGCTAGAACGAAGCGTTTCAAGAATTCATTTTTTCCGCGAACTATACACGAAAGCAATTGATTAGGCAAATATAATCAAGGTGCCTATACCCCCTGCCACACGCCGAAAGGTGGCTTACAGGGTTCTTACATAGACAGATATAATTCTAAATATCTTTCTAAGAAGACCGTACCAAATTGATGATAGTAGCTATGTTGGTACTGTAGACGATTACACAAGGATTTGGCAAACCATGGGTAACCATTCCGACGAACGAACACAACTCCTGAATGAACTATCTTCGCCGTTTGAAACACCACTGTGAATTGAATTCACGCCATATAGACGCATATATTTTCGCAACACATCCGAAATACCATTGCGAGCACGAGAAATCTTCTTGAGTAAGAAAGAGGAGGGAAAACATAGTGGAAAACGGAAAATAAAGACGCTGGAGAGAGAGAGAAAAAAGCGATAAGGAGTCCTCATTATTAGGCGAAACAATGGTTTGACCTGATGCGCCTTGCCTCCATTGTCATAATAAAAAGCGGGAGGGTTATTAAAAAAGGCCTGACGCGGAGGTAGAGAGGGAAAAGGTTAAGGTTATGGGAGGAGTGGGTTGTGTAACGGGAGAGCCACGGGGAAAGTGGGAGGAGGATGATGATGATGATGACAATGATGAAAACACGTGTAAAGGGAGAAAAGGGTCTGTCGAGCAGGTGGGGTGGGCGGGAAGAGAAAGGTGGATTAGAGTAGCAATGACGTCCGCTGGGAAAGAGAGGAGAGAACAGATGTCGAACGCTGGGACAGATGCGGACGAGATTGTGAAAGAGAGAAATTCGGGCGGAGATGGGAAAGCCTCTCGCGTGTGATGCAAAGCAAGAGCGAAAAGCCCAACGGAAGGAAAGAATGGAGAATCTGAACGTATGTACTACACGAATACGGACGAGCCCAACGTTGTTGTCCGCGTTCGCTTGGATTCTTTCGCATCCACGTACCTGAATCGCAGAACTACGAAATCAGCTGAAGGTCTGCTTTCAACATTTTATGTATAGTATACCATCGGAGAGTATTATCATGATCATATATCTATTTTTCATCCATCTTCAGGAATCAAATATCATAAGATGTCAGCTATTTCTCCAAATAAAAATAATTTTACTTGCAAACATTTTTCTTAATCTAAAACAAGGGCTAAAACCTTCTATTCTGTGATGAATTTTTTTTCAAATAAAATCTTCAATTTCATTGCAAATATGAATAATTCTAAGCATTCTACTAGTGCAATAATGGGTAGAGCAATGACTGTAACCCTCTGGTTCAAGCTTCAAGATTTTCTTCACTCTATAAACTCACTACATCAACAAGAGGCTAACACATATCTTATAATAAAGTGCATTAAATATAGAGGTAAATATACTGTTGCTACAACAGAATATCTTCTTACACAAAATAAAGGCTTTAAATTGATCAGACTGGGCTGTCAGAAACGACATTATAAGTCACTTCCAACGAAAAACTACTGATTAACACCTGGTCACAAAGAATTCTAGCTGTTACATCTGAAGATAGTAAATCTTTGAGCGTCACGCAAATGAAACAAAATATAAATCGAAAAAAGAGGTAAGGTACTAAAAGATATGCAAAGGCAATGATAAATACCCTTGAAAATAAATAAAGTTGATAGAATAGAAAAGCTTGGAGGAAGTGAAAAAAGCAGCACCGTAGAAGTACATCGTAAAAGTATGAGTAACGAAAAAGCAGTAGTAAACCGTCAGTCACGCTTGCACCTGTTTGTACATGCTGTGTACCACTCGGTAAATGATGGTTCTCTTTTTAAGACCCCCGAAAGTTTAAAAATAAACTTCCTCTTACACAACCACTCTTTTTCTAGCTACTCTTGTATACTACCAGCGTTCCGCGTACACACCCTGGTCCCCGCGAGTGGCAAATGGAATTGCTGAGAGCTTCCAGTCTTGCCCATGAACATTTTACTGCCTTCGCCCATCACGAATGAAGAGAGAACCTCGACGTTCGATTTGGAGGGAGGGGAGAGAGGTAAGGATGCAGTTTAGACCGCGACCATCAACGACGCGTTGAGAATAACATGGGGTTTCTCTTTCTGTTACTTTTATAACGACTCGTAAATGCTGGACTGGGGTTGGGTTGATGTATTGCGGCATTCCGATTTTACGTTCTCTGCCGTATCGCAATTTTACGGCGATGTATGTACGCGGATTTGCCACCGAAATTACCCAAATCGCGTTTGAAGCTGGCAGCGATCCGGCTCGATCTTTATGGATGTCGGAGGATAATAAAGGAACAATTCGATAAGGAAACACTGCTGGGTGGACTTGAGCAAGAGACTCGTGGGCTCCAATGTACAGGATAAAGTAAAAAAATCCAGAATGTCCAATTTGAGCAAGAGATGAATTTCAAAACCCCCGCGTCGAAGAAGAATTATGTAAATATAGTCCAGCAAAAGAATTGGAATAGAACTCTTACTATAAAGGTAAGTCAATGAAGAATATAAGAAAGGTAAGAATATTTGCATGTTCTTAATTTTGAATAACTATTTTCGGTCTTACGAGAGAGAAACTAAAATAAAAAAACGTTGAAACACATCGAGCTATGAGAAGGTTTCGCAAGGAGAAATCGCCTAGAAAAGAAATGGATTGAAACTAACTATAAGGATGAGGATATGAAGAATATATATGAGAAAGGTAAGAATATTTTTCTATTTTTAATTCTGAAAAACTGCTTACGGTTTTATTTGGGTAAAATTAATTTCAAATACCTAAAACCACGTGGATATAAATTGAACAAATAACACTTAATTGTTAATCAAAAGGCATTGCATGGAATATTTAAAGGAGGTAAAAGAGAAATTCATTGGATGCCAAATAATTGACACAATACACGTACTATGCTTTCTGCTTATCTTTCCATGATATATTTATGCTATACATATCACTTCATACCACAGATCAAAGTCATGAATGCAATCCTTGCGCATGGAAGGTGAACATGTGTATTGTCACCCACAAAGCTTGGGTAAAATATTGAAGGTGATGGGCATATCTCGGTCTGTGGTTGAACCATACACGGCTAATAACAGCGAGTCTAACAAAACCTCAACTTGTACTGAGAATCGACACCTTTCTCCACTCGGAATTCTTTCGAGTGTCTTACTGACGCCTTACAGCTGCAGCCTCCCGAGTGAAATTAAAGACGAAAAACTAATCGTTAAGACGTTCAGAGCGCTCTACGCCTACGACTCTGCCCAACGCGTCAATCCTTTCCCGCGGTGTGACATCCAGAACTTGTCATCGGAGCAAGAGCAGAGGAAAGCTTATGAGTGCTGCAAAACCACACGAGAGTGGACACCACACACCACGAACTATCTTGACCACCGAGCTGCATCGCCGGTGACGCAGCTGCGGTGAATGCAAAAAAATCTAAGAAGTGGAGGAAGGTTTAAGACGGAGATGCTGATGCGCTGTAAGCAAGGTCAAATTGTAATAACGAAAACGATCTTTTCCCAGTATGCGTACATTAAAAAACATTAAGAGGATATTTCTTATCCAGTTATGAATTGCAGCGGAATTATATGCTGCATTCTTCATATATTTAGGATTTAAAACAAATCTGGGTACGTTTTGGGAATTAATAAACGTATTTCATAATTTTATCGTTACCAGTATTTGGTTAAATCACTGAATCAAACTAAGCTTTTATAATTTAGTTATAGAAAATTATCACAATTTTCATTTTAAAGAAATTATATATATAACTGGCGGCATTCGAGATGATCAAAATAGTAGAAATAGACAGCTCATATTTATTTAATGTATACGCTGCAATTTGATATGATTACCAGGTGGCAACGGTAATCACTCACATGATCATACATACGGTAAACGTATAATGATTGACGAATAAATCTCAATGAAACAAGACATAAAAAACGAACTGGAAGGTACGAGTTCGAGTCCCAAATTATTAACATCTCCGTTTTATTTTACAGTATTTCATGGAAAATCACCTTATCGTGGAAATTCATACAACGATCTAACCTCGATTCATATCCATCTGAAGGTAAGAAGCGATAGAGATGATTAAATGATAAAGAAAGACTTAAGATGCTAATTTATGTAAAGAGTAGCTTTAGATACCAATAAATAAGAGATTTATATAGAATTTAGGACACACAAACCAACTGAAAAGTAGAACACTACGGTGTGACATGTAACATACACATACCGCCATGTCCGCAAGACAAGGAGATCGAATTCCTTACGTGTCCGCGGAATCAACTTCTGAAGCACCCACGAGAGGGAAAAAATCGGATAGATCTAGAGACTAAAGAACCATTTCCTCGCAGGAAGAAACTTTCCCTTTCCACGACACCATGTCGCGGAGGAAGGTAACGAGATGAAGTCCTGAAAAAGCGTAATAAAAAAACCCAGTCTGGCGAAGAAGAAAATGCATAAAGCGAAAAAAATTCCCGTGCCCTCCTCGAAAACCCCGCGACCCACGGCTCTTTGCAGAAATTTTTCCTTTGCAAGTCGAGCCATCGGCGGAGGCAGACCGCGAGACAAAAAGCGCCGACAGTCCCAATAGGAAACGAACGTTTTTTGAGCCGGTTTGGAAATGATAAAGGAAACACATTATAAAGGCGCCACGTTCTGCTGAAGCGGCCGTCTTACGGAGATGGAGCGGGAAGGGGGAGTAAGACGTCCCTCTCCGCGGGAATAGCGGGTTCGAGACCCTTGAGCCGAGAGCGGAATTTTAATTCGGGAAAAAAACCTGCGCGGACTGAATGGGTAAGAACCGCTCACGGAGATGAGGAAAGAGGCGAAATCAGAAGCAGGTGCAAGGAAGCGGGATGCTAGGAAAGGGGAAACAATTGAAAGAGCTCGGGCGAAGGATTGTTTTTTCCGCTTTTCCCCTTCAGCTAAAAGGGCTAGATGGAATTGTGGACGGATAAAGGGAAAGGCGGAGAGAGCTTTTGAAGGTACTCCGGCCGCGGTTCTGAGTTTTCATTACCGGACCTTCCTTGCTAGCCGGAGGAGAGGATTTTCAGGAAGGAGGGAACGGAGGAAATGGCTGGGAGGAACGGAAAGGGAACGGATTGGAACGCAGAAAGGAACGGAACGAGGAACAGAACGAGGAATGGAACGGAGAAGGAACGGAGTGCAAAAAGGAACGGGCCAAAATGAGGGGATAGGCGTCAAACAAATTTATTTCCGGACCTAAAGGAAGATGCGATTCGGAAAGATGATAGGAACGCGGTGAAAAATGAGGATGGACGAATAGAGGGGATTGTGTACACACAAAAGGATCTATTTCCGGATGGTGGCTACGGAACAAAGAACTCAATTTGAGAGAAACCGCCTTCAAAGCGCCGCCTCGCGGAATAAAAGTAACAAAGATTGACACATATTTGCAGGCACCTAAAAATAAAAACGGAAGATATAAATATAGGAGATGAAGAAGGTATGAGATATGAAAGATGAACTCTGTGAAATAAATTAGAAGAAAGGAATGACTTCAAGAATATTCGTACCAACGTTAAGAGAAGGAAACTATTTAAAAAAATCCTATTATAATTAATTATAAATAAACAAATTACTATTAAACAACAGAATTAAATATAACATTAAACCAATTGAATATATTTTATACAACTATTTATCAAAAGTCTGTATTTACTTAATGATTAAAATTTTATTTTTTGCTCTCTTAAGAAATATTCTCTTTGTTCAGAAATATTTGAATGGGTGGACAGATTTATAAGGAAATTATTTGAGAGCTATTTAATGTCATAAACAAAAATGACAAAAGATGCAAAATCTCAACTTTAGAGTGAAAAAAACCCATAAAATTCTTTAACTGTTCCAATCAAAGCATTACTTAAACATTTGCTATGGTGGGATTATTAATCTTTACATAAAAGCGGAGATTTATAAAAAAAATTTCGTCAAACACAATTTTTAATCTAAATAAAAATGAATTCCGCTGATTAACGAGTACCACATTCCAATAGAGTGCCTCAAAATTACGAATGAAAGAGTGAAAACGGTATCAATTGCATGAACACACACGTACAGTGTAGATGTTAAAAGAGAAATGAGAAAGTAAAAAATGAGGGATGTAGGAAGTAGTATTAAACGAATACGAGGAAACAGACGGAATGAACGGAACTAAAGGAACGCTGAGGCGAGAGGAACGGAAAGGAACGGAGCGAAAGAAACGTCGAAAGGGAGAAGGGGATTCGTGAGAAGGAAGAAGAGGAACGGATGAGTGGTGCATGTTGGGTGGTGTGAAGGACAGAGGTAGCAATCGTAAACAGGTAATTCCGACGGCGCGAGGCCCTCGAGCGAGGGCCGAAGAGTGCTAGAGAGAGGGGGGGGTGTGGGTTCACACTCGGCGGAGAGAGAGAAAGGGATGGCCGAGGATCGCAAGACAACGGACGTTAATGAAACGGCTTTTCCGGCCGAGTGAAAATGGAGTGAAAAGGGGACTCTCGTGAATTTGTCCGACTGCGATGATATTTAATTCCTGCATTCCGTTAAAATTATCCTCGCGCCCTTGGGTGGTTGAGCCGCGGATTATTAACGCGATTAAGAAGGATTACTGCACGGTTAATGCGAATCAAAAGTAATGTTAATGCGTCGCTGCTTTCATTGATTACGAGTAATCTAACTATCTCAGTAACTCTCTCGGTCGATTGATGAAAAAAAGACTGGCTACATTAATAAAAGTAATCTTCTTCTTCTATTCTTCAATAAAGACCTTTATAAAATTAGAAACAAAATAATTTTTCGTTGAAAATATGATTGTAAGATTAAGAGGAAAGTTTTACAATTGATGCATCACTAGATGAAAGTGCTTAAATAAAATATAATCTCAATTGCCTGGATCCAAAGAATAGAGGAACGCTAGTATTGATAAATTCCTCGTTTCAGAAATGGACGTTTCGGAATATTTATGCCTAGGTCCAAAGAGGGCATTTATTGGACACTAATTTCTTCAAGAGA
This sequence comes from Sympetrum striolatum, assembly GCA_947579665.1. Classification (NCBI taxonomy): domain Eukaryota; kingdom Metazoa; phylum Arthropoda; class Insecta; order Odonata; family Libellulidae; genus Sympetrum; species Sympetrum striolatum. Next base: position 46,378,665 of record OX388345.1, on the reverse strand, counting down.
ATTAAAGCTGTGATAATTTGTTAATGATGGTCGACTATCTTTATTGGTTATGATTTACAATAAAAAGGTAATGAAAACCCCACGAAAAAATTAGAATGAATTTTTTATGTGAAATATGACTTTGAAAATATACACGAATCATTACCACAAACCAGCGGCTTTCAAACTCCTCAACAAATATTGGACAGGCTTTCAGAGGGAACCCTGGTTTCGACTACAACTGAAACAACTATTGAATTAAATGGCTGAGGTAGATTGACCCTTTCATAATTTCTGTCTGACTGGGTAAACATTCTTTCTCAACAAATACAAAGAAGACGTTCATCATCTTTTATTGAAACATTCAAAACTTCCACAAGATTACGACCGCTTACATACAGAAGAAAACAAGGTAACATTCATAAACAGATGGCATTTAAGCGAACCGTACACCCTGCAGCCATTTAAAGTAAAACCGAACATTCATCCATAAACCCGGATCCCGCAACGGTCTCCTTCATAATCCAAGACCTCTTCCGCGGGGTCACAAATTCCTCGCGCGACGTGATAAACCTCCACGCTCTCACGCCTCCGTAGTAAAAACCCATTCCGCGTGAAACAAAGGCGCCACGGGATTTATACGCGAGGACTGCATTACCGCGAGATGACGATCTTACGGCAGTACATCAGGCATCGAGAGTGGCGAATCCTGCATTAGACAGGCGGGGACGTGAGAGTTAACGTATGGAAGATGTAAAAACGAAGACACGAGGCGGGAGCTTAAAAAGAAGGACGCGGAGGATAAATATTGATGTGGGGAAAAGAGAGAATAATAAGAGAGACGGACGCGGTATGAATACACACACGCTCGGATGTTAAATGAGATTGACAAGTAGGCTGCGGAGGGCGTTGAGTTGGAAACAGTATACACTGTACACACTGGCGCACGCTGGGGAAAACAAGGATTGTAAAGGCTATGACACATAAAGAAGGGACGCAAGTTGGAGCAGGAGAGAGACCGTGGGAACTGAGCTGAAGAAACGTTTTTTGCGGAAAATAAAGAATATAAGGGCCTATCACCTATACCTAATATAACGCCTCTTATCACCGAATGGTACAACAATCATTTGTCGAGTAAAACCAACCACTCTATGATTGAAAGCAGCACATCATTAAATAGAAACACTGCCGATAGCTGAAGTTTAACTAGAATGACTCTGATAAAGAGTGCATTTTCCACTTCATCTTTCATTATTTAATACAAGGAGCTAGATTTCTTACTCAATGAAATGTAGAATCACGCTAAATTTAATTCCCATGACAAGAGAGTGTGTTTTCTGCTACGGTGTATATTTACCTTAGTGAAACCTTAGGCTTTTAAAACCGTAAGGTATTTTTCTTCTTTGTTATTTTTTCAAGCGATCCCTTTCTTTAAACTATTACTTGGCAAACAGTTTGACGTTCGAAATGACTTATTAGTTTCGATCTTGTTATTATAAAAGAAGTTTATTATAGTTAAAATTTGTAGAGTTATTTTTTCATTACCCAAGTTTATTATGCTTATGATTTTTATTATTATAATAAGCATTAGCAAGTTAGTTTGTTCGTTAAAAAACCACGAAAAACATCTTAGCTGATTGGAAAATACGTCAGTAAGGCTACATGTTAGTCCAGATATAACTTTACTCGTACCAAAACCAACCTACAGAAAACTAAAACACCCATCCAGTTCTATCTACGGAGGAATTGAGAGAACAGAGAGGAATGAGTCGCGAAAGGCGAGAAAGAAACGGAAGAGTGAAGGAGCGGCGGTAAAGGATGACAAACGAAGAGGAAAGTGAAAGGAGACGTACTCACAGAGACCTTCCATTCGAACGCTGAAACAAAGACACACAAACACACAGACACCGTAACCGCTAATGGCCGGGAGCCGCAGAGGAGGCGGATCGTAAATCACCCGCAGACCTTCCGAATAATCTCCTCTCTTTCTGCTCTTTCCGACCCTTTACCTCAACCCGAACGACCTCGAGAGATAAGGGAAAGCCCACCCCTCTGAGAACCCTTTGGAGACTTGTGAAGATCGCTTCGAGGATATAGAGGAGGAGGAAAAGTCGGATACATATATACTCTCTCGCATGGAGACCTCACTCAGACAAGGGTGTGATGTAAGGAGACGGTTGGATGGAAATGTAATGACCTCTTGTAACTTTCGAAAGGAAGGACAGAGTTGCAAAAAGGAATGGGTTGAGCATGGGTGCTGCCGGGAGAGGTCGTGAGGGTGCTTTAGCACCAGCAAGAAAGCAATGGGAGCGGTGAAAGTCAGAGTGGATGGCTGATAAGGAAATACGTATATTTCAAACACCATTTAGCCACTACAGAAATTAAAATTAACTCCTATCGCGATGCTATAACTAAGAATATTAAGATATATAAGATAAATTATGAATTATAAATTACAAAAATGAATTTTCCTAAAAAGTGGCCCTAGATTAGCATTACTTAAAGTAAGACTTCAAGGGAGGGAGCTAAACAAAAAGCTAGCACTAAGAGGAGACTTTTTATTCTCAATCTCGCCTGTAATAAAGACCCCTAATAATAATAATAAATATATTCGTTCAGAAAAATTGTATGAATCGTTTAAAAGATATTACGCAATAAGAGAATGAGAGGCTTTTTCATAATTTAGTATATGCAATAAATTTTTTTTATGTGTACAGTAAATGCTTAGAATTTGCTGATCTATCTCAGTATAAATAAAATCTGCCGTAGAAATCATAAGAATACAACTAAATACCAATAAGCACGCCTTCCCACAACCCTACAATATAATATTATAAATATGCTACATTTAATGAAGTAACAATTAATTCCATTGACAAAAGATAACATGGAAAAGGGTCTTATAACTTCAATCCTAAATAAAGACCTAAAAGATTTGTCTCCTCGTTAAATAAAGACAATAAAATAATTATACGTCAAGTCCGTAAAACAGAACCACCATCCTACTCAGTTATCGACAGACACGTGTTATTCCGGTAGCCCATGTATCCAACAACCCAAAACCGTCCCTGAAAATGGGCATTAAAACCGCAATAAAATCCGGTGAAAACAAACCCGAACCCCACAGCAAACGGAGAGGGAAAGCATGGTAGAAGGAAGAAGAAAAAAGGCCGAATCACACCGTACGAGAACAGACAGCTTCTGAGGAAAACATGGAAGTAAAACCTCACGGCAGCAAAGCCCGATTAATAGCCAGAGAAGAAAACGGAGAGGCAAAACAAGCGGGTGACGATGGATGGAATACGGGCGAAAAGAGGCGTGGGATAAAAAGGAGAGTTAAGGAGGCGATGGGATGTACCAAAGAACACCGAGCAAGTAAGAGCCTACGCGCAAAAAAGATCAAAGCGCCGGGCAGAGAGAGAAAATATATGCGCGCGGAAATGGGTTACAAGCACAGACACAAAGAAAGCGGAAAAAACGACAAAAGAGGCGAAGAACCAAACAACGAAACGAAAGAGCGGCACAAAGCCGAAAACAAAGAAAAGCGCGCCGGAAACAAAAAGAGGAGAAAAAAGGCGCAAAGCGGAGACTACCGGAAGACGGAACAAAAAATTTCGCGCGGCGGAAAAAACCGCGGGAAAAAAAGCCGCAGCCGCGAAGGGAGAAAAGTAATAACGGGCTCGTGTTAAAAAAAATAGCGAGAGAGAGAGAGAGAGAGAAGCCCCGAGAGAAAATGTTTGACGTCGTTTGAAAACGTGGCGCGAGAAGGGAAAAAAAAACGCAAAAAAAATTACTTTAGAAAAAAGTCGAAAATATTAAAAGGGGAGACATGTCGAGGAAAGTCATTAAGGAAGAGGGTTGGAGACTGGAAAAAGATGGGGAAATAAACGGGAGAGGGAGGGGGCGCGACTGAGGTGGCGCTGTACCAGCGAGGTAGCGGAAGGATGGGGGGGGGTATTTTTTCATCGGTCACCAAAGCCCGTCGTCACCTTAAAGCCGGATATGAATTACAAATCCGAAAGAGGGAAATGTAGGCGAGGGAACGGAGCCGAGAGTGGTGAGTGGGAGGGAAGAAACGCGGCGCACACAGACTCTGAAACGAGGGCGGCGTCTGCCAGAGAAAGGATAGGGGGAGGGGGTGGAAATGGGAGGGAAGGGGGTCCGGAATGAAAAGAGGATTGTGGGAAGGAATGAGAGGTGAAGGGGTCGACACCGTGTTGAAGTCAAGGGTGAGCCGGCGACGACAGAGGACGGAAAAAAAGAAAGAACGAAATGATATAAAGACTGCGGATGGAGTACCTCAAGGCAGCGTTCTTGCACACAGTCTTTTCGACATGAAAAGAGCCCTTTCTGGCTCGCTATCTACCCCGTTCTTTTTTATCTCGAATCTGAATCTAATTGTTGATGAGTCGACGCGCGGGGAGAGGCATGATGAAGAGGGAAAGGGATGGGGAGGAGATGCAGCGATTTGAGGTCGAGTGGCGAAGAGATTAGGGAAACAACCGCCGTCTCGGAGGAGACGTGCCTGGCTTAAAATCTAGCTCCCGAGGGGGATGGATGAGAGTCGCTAGGCCACGTCGTTTTCACCATTTATCGCGTGGATTCTTTCTTCCGGTAAAACCTTTGCGGTGATTAAAAATTCGTAAGGAAGTAAGTGGGGGAAAATAGAAGCTGCGCAATATTTTAATGGATACAACCCCAGATCGAAAAACATATCCTACTGGTTTAAGGAATAAGCAGTGAAAATTGCTCATACAAAGATTTTATACGAGAGAGCAATAACTAAAACTTTATTTGACTTATATTAAGATACCAAAGGTAAGAAAAGGATTCTTTGTGTTATTAAAAAAATATCCTTCGTAATAAGGCTAAATAATTATAATGAAAAGCTAACAGGATATTGTATATTGTACGAGTATTTTCTAACTCTCTAATTTTAATCGAAAGCTATATTTTCTCCATCACCTTCGATATTCGCTAAATTTAATTAAACGCCAACCATGTGAATTATGCTTAACACATAAGTTCTTGTTTAGAGGAGAACAAGGGAGGAAAATTTTAAGCACGAAAATTAATATTAATTTCAATCGAAAAGCCTCAAAGCTCTGCCTCAAGATCAGCAAAGCCATAACACCATTCCTTTGACTAAAATTCCTTTTTTGACGAAAAGGGCTCATTTGAACTTGGGATTCTTTATCTGCATGTCTAGACACGTACTTAAAGGATTCAAAACAAATGAAGTCTAAAAATTTGTGCGCCAACAATTATCCAGACGGGACGGATACCCAAATCGAGAACAAAAACTCCGTTGTCAATTTCGCGAAGCATTTTAGCAGTGACCACTTTCAACGTTGTTGATAGAGCTTGACGTTGGGATATATTGCGATATTAATGGAAAAGTTCTCAGCAAATTCAAAGAGTTTTAGGATTTTTGCAGGCACTGTTATTTCACTTGTCAAACATTTCTTATCCTTCTTATGTTCACTGCTGAATTCCCTTTCTGATAGTTACCTCTTAACTTAACTCCTTAATTATCGTGTTCCTAACAGACCTACCCATTTAACATTACTCAACCCCAAGACTTTTATTTATTAAGCGTTCTCTATTATCTCGCCTTCCTACTTTGATGAAATCCATTACTCGTTCAGTTGATCATTTTCCTTACCTAAAGGGACATTTATAAAATTAAGTTTATCTCAAGTCAAATCTTTGTAACTGTTGCCCCTGATTTTAAAAATATTATTCGTTATATTTGTAGCAATTTCGTTTATTTATCTGTGGTATTATCACTTTAAATCGACATTTTTCTGCTGCATGTGATAAATAAAGAACTTCTCGGATTAAAATTCTTTCCGCGGATGCAGAGGCTATCAAATGCTTCGCCGTCAAACGATCAGCTCAGCTTCCTCCACCACAACGCCACCGCGAATCCTAACTAACGCGGGAATAAAAAACAACCCTCTAGAAAATCAAAAGACCTCCGCGACGCCTACGCAAGCCATCTACACCGGCGCCGGTCACCTCACGCGGGAGGCAATATGGCGGCTGGGCGCATCGCCGCCGTCTGCATTCCTCTCCATGGACGGGCTGGAGCCACACGCACGACTCTGCAGAGTTTGTGTTAAAGTGGGCTGGCATGCAGGACGCGTCGGGAGAGAGGGTGGAATGGCGTATGTTAAGATCGGGTTTTAGTGAGCGAGGGATGGAAGGGTTTCAGTCGTAAAGTAAGGTTTTAAGGAGAGGAACTTTAGTAGTCTCGTTAACTTCAACATCTTTCCCCGCCATCCTCGGTGTTACGGCCTCCTCTATGCGAGGCGTTTGTTAACGCTGTTAAAATGATGTCCCTCCGCCCCACCGCCAAAACTTCCATCCCTCCCACCCTCGCGGTAGCTGTGAAGGTTTATATAAATCGGGAGAAGACTGAGAAAACATATTCGGGAGGAACGTTCCCTAGACCGCTTGGATATTTTGATTTGAGTTCACCACGACCCGCATCTATTTTCTGAAATGAGAGCGGTATGGTTTAATCGCAGTCGTTAGGCATTTACGGAGATGAAAGGTATAGCTGAATAAAGTTATAAACAAATACGAATATAATGGAATAATCTATCTAGACATAATAAAGGAAGATTTATTATCCCACTGCACCATTCAGGATAAAATTAAAATATTATACATAAATCAACATTTTAATCCATTCGAGATGATCCATTTAGTATCCTTTTCCTAGTAATTATGCTCATCGACAATACACTTTTACTATCGGTTTGCATCAATTTTACTTTAACAATTAAATTTCCAAGGTTCATGGTTTTTTTTTCGGGACAACAGTTACAGAGATTATTGTAACATTTTTGCAACTTGATCTTTCCTAAAGCTGCAATTTCTCCATAAATAAAAAGTTAATGTATCGCAGAATAAGTTAATATATAAGTTCGTAATGTTCCGTGACATTCAAAATGTATAAATATATTTATTGTTATAATTTATTATCATACAGATATTTATTGTTTATTTTGAATTTTAGACAATTATTTCAATTAAATGCAGGTTTAATCTGTTATGAGCTCTAAAATAATTCCCCACATCCTAACGATCACAAATAGAATATTTATACGCACGAAGCTCTTTCAAACAACAATTTCGCACTAACAAGAACTATAGAAATCTCCAACTTTCCCAATGGCGCAACTAGAACTTACAGCGACAGCGAGCTCTTGCTTAAATCACAGTAGTGCATAAAGTGAACTTTCTGAGTACGCAAATAAATCCGTATTTAACGCGGAAACGGAGACGCCCATCATGGGTCTGGCACTTAACCTCACGCACGCACGTGGGAGTGGAGAAAAGTCCTTTCTCCAACGCCCACGTCTTGCGAACCATTATGCCGCCCCCTTTAACAACTGCCACCCGGAATGGATGAGAGGCGCGATACAGAGTCTCAACACTTTACTGCCGACGCATCGCCTCGTGTCATCACACTCCGCTACCATTTTCCCGCCACCGGCCCATTCGACCGCTTTCCCCCGCGAGAAACTCTCTTGAACCCAGCGCACGCGAGCGATACATCGACCCATCGACGTATCGAGTTTCGAGATGTCGATCTATTTCAGCGGCGCGTGTTTTACGGCCTGCTGAGCTCCCGGATCGGCGGACACGACATCGCGTTCGAGGAACGATATGAGTTGGGAAATCGTTTCCTAAGGTTTCTCTTCTTTACGACTCGTGTCGCCCCTATCGAAAGCGAGGGATCTAAACAAGTTGGTCAATTACGATGTTTTAAAGGCGCGCTAAAAAACTTTGACGCGCAGGGATAAACAAATAAATCGGGAACATCTGTAACCCGTCACGGCTTCTTGGCGCGGAACGCGGAAAGATGTAAGGGCCTTTTTGCCGATGTCGTGAGAGGGGGAGAAATATCAAACATCGTAACCTTTTCGGAGTTTTCCACGTTGGGAAACGAGTTCGTTTCTTCCGCGCTATTTATCCCCGTCCGAAAATAAACTGCCGTTTATGGCTCCTAAAACATGGAGTCACTAATTTCCTTGATTGTGGAGAGAAACGAATTCGCCGCTCGAATCAGTTTATTCTTCCCTTTTATTTACACCATTTAGTTCAGATTAGGAATTCATAATCTTCGATGGTGAACATTTTGCAGGTATACTGTCGAAGTTAAAATCACCCTTTTAATACAGATGAACCACTATATACGCTCTAAGACCTAAAATATTGTTCAAGTGCATTGATAAATATTTATTATTTATCCCTGAAATATCAAAACCCTTGATTCCAGAAACAGAGGTATGAAAAGCGGAGTAACTAAAGCGCTCAAACTTACGTAAGTACTTACTGTAAAATAAATCACAAACATTTCACAATCAAGCTATAATGGCTAACAATTTTAGTCATGTTACTATTGGTATAAATTATTTTCGAATGCTTTGTAAGATAGATAAATTTCAAGTGCAAATGTTGATATTAACATATTTTATCAGTCTGTTAAAAATTACACAATAAAATCGCTCTTTTTGGATTTCTAGTAGAAATATCTACCTTAACGGTAAAGATAAAAAACAAAACATGATTGAACTTATTGCTCATAAAAAATATAAGAATATGCAGACATAAAAAATAGTCACAAAAATGATACCGCAAAAACTTATCAGCTAGTACTTCCTCATTTAATTTTCTGCATTTCTGATAGATAAACTGCATTCTTTTTCTCCTTCCACTTCATAAAGACTGACTAATGCACCGATGTACACCATCCTAGACATCAACCAAAACAAATACAGATCAGATTGAAACCACAGCAAAGAAAAAAAGCAGAGAAATAGTAAGGGACGGTGGAATTCCCAAATTGATAGTCGCTGGGATAATTAGGCCCATTAACGCACTGACGAATAACTCCATTCGGCCCCAATGAATCCAAAAAAAGTCCCAAATTACATTCGGGGGGAACGATCGCGATCACCAACAAACGCGGCCCCGTAAAAAGCACCTCATCAAGCGATCCCAAATCAGCTCCACTCCCAACAACTTCTTCCGCCACATCCATCCTCCCGAGAGAGAGAAAAAATAAAGACGCAATAAAAGAGGCCAATTAAAAAAACCGTTAAAAAGACCCGTCCGAGCAGCGCTCGCGTTCCGGGGAAAAAACAGCGAGTGCGAAGATACTAAACGATTTGTCCGCAACCCACGGGGAGCTGATAAAAAAGGGAAAATAAAACGCGGGAATTAAGCGGTGGAAGGAGCGGGAAAAACCGTTACAAAAACCCTTTTGGAAGCGATGATCAGAGCAATATTCTCAGCGCCAACGGAAAAAAGAGTAACTGAAAGGCACAAAAGACGGCGGTGGGGGGAAACTTTTATTTCTACGGCATACCTCGTTACGTCTCCCCCATTCGAATCCCCACCGAGCCATTACGGAATAAAAAATCGCGCAAAAAATTGATATGGCGCAAAGAGGATCATGGGAGACTGAATAATATCCTCGCGTTGCTTTTAAAGCCTCGGGCTGAATATTGAATCTGGGTGAATAAGTCAAAGGGAAATCTCGCCCCTCCCGCATTGCTCCCACGGCGAGGGGGAGGAATTGGAAGATTACCCGGGGGAGGCGAACGGGAAAAGAGGGAAGGAAGTACGGAGAGTTTTTAGGAAGGAATATGCGCCTTCCGCGAACGGAATGAACCACGGCTTGAAATGTAAAAAAGCCTATGGCGTGAGGGGGCGAAGAAGGGTTGTTTCCATGAGAGAGAAGCGGAAATTAAAAAGAAAATTGAAAGAGAGGAGGGGAAGAGTATGGTTGGATCTTGCGTTGTGATTACACCGGAAGAGGCGATAGGTAGGGTGGAAGATAGGAAGTGGAAATAGGTAAGCGTACATATATACATAAATAAACGTTAACCCCCTATCAGGGGAGTAAATTTTTCCTTAGCAATGGAATGCTTGGGAGAAAAAATTCTGAATATCTTTTACGACCCTAAGGCATTTCATAATCATTGCAAGATATTTTCTGAATGCAATGTGAATTCCGAAAAACCTCTGAACTATGTATACAATCGTTGATTAAGTTAATTGAATTTTTAATTTACCCACCTTAAGGTGTTAATTATAATTAGAGAATTTATTCAAACATTAAAGAGAGATAAAAACAGGAATTAAGATAGACAACGAACTGCGAAAGAGGCCATGGGAAAAAAGTGAAGTTAATATAGCAAAATGGACAACTGGTGAGAATACGATACAAAATAAAAGATTAAGTGAATTTAGAGCGAATTCGAGTAATTTCAATTGAATTAAGATCAGAAAAATGCTAAAATAGGACCGTAAACAATTACTGTGATTAAAAAAACTACACTTAGGATAAAAATAAAAACGCATTGTTACTAATTGTGAATACCACGGCGAATGAAAGAAAAATATTTTTTGTAGCAGAATGAAGCTTAGAGAAGTACACTACGCTAATTATTTGCATCATTAAGGAAAAAAAATAACGCAATACGAGAGAAATAATAAAGAATAATAAAAAAAAAATTCCCAGACATTGGTACCTAATTCCTCCTCTCACTTCTAACCCCAGGAGAAGCGCGATAAAAATATTCGCTGTAAGTATCGCAATGAAAAAATCCGAAGAATAAAATACATCCAAACACATAGTAAGACAAAAACACGGACTTTTTCAATCACCCATTCAAGACAAATCCCTCGAGTGAACCACGAGGAGAAAAGAAGGAAAAAAGATTGGACGGAGGAGGCGAAGAAGGAAATTAAAGCGGGGAGAAGACGTAAGAGAAAGAGACTGTTTGAGAGCCTCGGAGAGCGTGCTTAGGGAAAAGGAGTCTCATTAAAAAAGATACAGGCCGCTCGGTGGGGAAGATGCTATCATTACAAACTGCGAATACTGTGGCCTACGGATAAAAGGCATCCGAAAAAGAAACCGTCCGACTCGTTCCGTCCAAACATCCCAAGGGAGCCCTTCCCCGAAACTCACACTTTTAATACCCCCATTCCATTTTCTCTCTTGGGGCACCGATGGGACGCGAAATAAGGAGAGAGAAGTCAAAGCCGCGGCCCTAATTAATAGCGGTGGAGGGAGAAGTGTCTCTTGAAACTCTCCCAATGGATTCGTATTCCGCGTAGGACTCAATCGGACGACCGAGCATTCCTCTGCCGTATTCTTTCTCTCCGTACCGTTATCTCACCTTGCGTTTACCCTCGGACAGGAGGGAATTTTCTGGCTCTCCCCGTGGTAAATTACGATCTTGGTAAATAGGAAAAGGCTCGATATTCCTTATCTGCAACGGTTGAGACCAAGGTTGTTCCAAATTTTATATTATTTGGATATGTGTATATATGATACTGAAACATTTGAGAGAGAATTCCAGAGAATCGGGAAAACTTGTTTCATACTACAAAAAATGATGTATCAAGGTATATTTATGTCGTAGAACTAATTTATCGTGGGAAAGAGCAACAAATAAAGTTCATTGTAACTTGGCATCCTCAACTTTGTTTGCTGATTGCTTTAATGATTGCCGAACTCAAAAATTGGTGATCGCCAATAAAGACAAATTACCAGACTAAGGTTAAGATTTTACAGTATTTTTAGTTTTATTTCGTTGCACTGTAATTTCAGAAAGTGTCAAAAAATTATACAAAATAGAGAGAATAAATATTAATAACTAAAGCTTTTGAATTTTAATAGAGATCAACTAACGAGGGAAATTCTAGTCTGATAATAATCTCTGATAACATTTTTATCCCCTACTCAGAAGAAGAATCCTGTTCTTTTCCGTGTCCGTTAAACCTAACACTGTCTATTTCACAATTATTTAAAGTGCATATTCTATTATCATTGAAATGAACACGTACAATTAACTTTCAACCTTACTAAAAAACCACTACTAATTATAAATAAACTCGAATCAAAGATACGAACATCATGATTTTCTCTCGCCTTAAAACAGAATGCAAGAATAACGTAATGATATAGCAGTAAGACGAATCTTAAAAAAATACCAATGAATACATTGATCTATAATATATATACTGTAAACAACCATTGAGACTTCAATTCTTCCCTAAAATAACTCTTCAAAGTATAAATTACGAAATATTTTAAAATCTCATCAGAGTAATGGCTATCACTGCTGCTACTACAATAAACTCAGAATTTCTTTCATCGTTGAGCAGTATCTCTAGCATCCTCCCAAGAGATCATGGTAACCACGTACCCTCATAGAAGAATTGTGAAGCATCTACGCAGAAATAAAGCCAACAGAATGTTCTCCAAACTTCCACAAACACTTCTCGGACTTATTCATATAAATGCATGTATTCTGACGCAGTCTCTCGCACGAGTTCACCGACACCCTGAACAGCACGCGCGCGCCCGTACACATTAAACCTACGATATTATTTAAAGGGAAACGGGGAAAGAACACGCGTTTTTCACAGCGGAAACACCAAACGGGCGTGACGAAGAGGGAATGGGTGGGAAAGAGTGATCCAAACGAGAGAATATTTGGATGGAGAGGAAAGCGGGCGACCGCCAATTCCCGACCAGACGCACAAAATGCATTCGTTTATATTACCGGAGCGTAAACATTGTTGGCCAGAGAGATTCGTATGGTCTCCGGACATCCCGATCAATTAGCCCAACCATGGCGTGATTCAAAGAGAATAACCGATAGATATTTCGATAACTTGGGAGGCAAAAACGCCAAAAAAATATTGCGCCAATTTCGCTCCCTTCAAAAACGAGAGGACCGCTAGGGGACGTAAATAAAACAAGGGTACGAATCACATTTCGCCCCCAGGAACAATCGACTGCGTTCGGCCGATGTTTGTTTTTCCGAAAGCGCGCACGGCGACGCCGCCGCACGTCGCTTCGTTTCAAAAATGAATTAACGAGCTCTCCTAATGGGTGGATTGGAATTAATGATTGGCCGTAAAACGGTTAAATAACTGGCGGAGCGTTTCCCCACACTAGCTTTGATGACTAGCTCGCGGAAGAATTAATACCGGAACATAATGCAGCGACTAACGAATGACGTGCTAGGAGAGGTTGTTTTTCGGTGAATTAGGGTGAAGAAATTGTCTCAGCTGGGTAAAAGTCGTTTGTCATTCTCAACGCAACACAGGCAGTATTCAGGCTTAGGCAAGACAGTTGCTTCATTCCGCCTTGAAAACCTATGTTCTTCGACGTGAAGGACCTAACCGAAGACAGATCGACAATACAAGCAAGCCTCAAGAATTAAACTAAGCAAGGAACAATAATCGCCAAGTGGAGGTAATAATAATGATTTTCAAGGTTGCAATCTTATTCTACTGAATTTCCGAAAAACTTGTCAAAAAGATACTTTTTATCTGAACGAAGATTTTCCCTTTATCCCATTCCTTTTGTTTGAAAAACCACAAATGTAATAATTTTGTTGTAGTTTCTTAAGTCAATTTCATCATCAAATACTGTATTTAGTTCTTAGGTGGGCTGCAATTGAGAACCAACGAAGCAAACTTTCATCGCAGGGGCGCCGAAACATCTTGGAACGTTACTGAGCCTGAACTAACATACATAAATCGAACAATTGTAAGTCCTTATCGTAAAGGACAAAAAAAGAATACAAATATTATGTTTGTTATCATACATCTAACTTTAGCTTAAACCTTCATGTACCAAGGAATAACTGAGCGTAATGAGGAAGGGATGTTTGAAACGAATAGCAATATGAAAAGTAATTTATTTCCGATTTCCTGTACGAAGTATACGAACTTCCAAACTCATGATCAGCGAAATGAAGCACGCCATAAACTTTGAACAGACGAAACGGCATCAATTTCGCTGTTATTACACATTACTTTCCCAACTACCAAAGAAAACCTGGGAACCCCGAGATTCTACAAGTTAAAGATTAAAAATAGAAACATGAAACAATGTTTTCCAGCCTCCACATAAAACGGGAGATGCAGATAATACCTCATCGAGAAAGAATTTCCCAATAAATCCTCGCACCAGCTCGGGAATAAGCCTCAGTAATCTCAACCCTTAGACATCGACAGATACCCAACCAAATTAACAACCTTCGAAGCATGCCATCACAACCCCTTGGCAGCTAAGCACCTCCCCTACTTCCCGATAGAGTAGGAAAAGAAGTAAGAGCCTCCTTACAAGAGGCGAACCCTGAAAGAAGAAGGAATCCTGACTTCCCAACTCCTGAGCATCTGAAGAACCACTTTCCTCCCTCTCCGATCCCGGAGATGGGCACTCGTAATATTACATCCTTCATCCCCTCTTCCCAAACTCCCTTCCCCACAACCACTCCGACCATTCATTCCTCGACTTCACACACGACACCTCTTCAGAACGCACGATCTGCGACTTCTCACTTCCTTTGCTCTCGCCGAGAAACGCGGTGAAGGGAAACCTTGGGAAGGGATGGAAATGACAATTATGAAAAAGTCTCGGGAATGAGCGGAGTTTCGCTTACCTTTGATGTTTTATTAACAGCTTCGCAAGTTACTACTCGACAGCGTCTGAAAAGCCTCTTGATCTCCCCTATTGCTGTGAGTAGAAGAACACTTTTTCGAAAGCCAGTCTGGCATATCATTCCGTCGGAAGAAATTACGAGGTATCTTTTGGAAGGAAATACCTGAGCAATAAAAGTGATGTTAACAGAATACGTACTGCTATCGAAATGGAACGCAAAGGTTTCAGAATACGGATGAAGGCGAAATTCATAACTGAGGAAGCTAATTGGTACTGTGGTTGCAAAAAAGATTATGTTCTGGGTGATTGCCTAATCATTAGGATAGAGGTTTCAAAGGTACACAACCGATCTGGCAAATCTGTAAAACTTCGTCTCATCCCACACCTCTCCTGGTTAAAGAATTAAGAAATGGGGGGGGGGAAATAGGAATGCCGCCTCGTATCCCGGTCACGGCATTACATACTTTGTGTACAAAATCTAATACTAAAACACCAACTTAGGTCTCCGTTCTGTAATACCTACGAAACATTCTCCACGATTCTCAAGCATAATTAATATTATTTGTACGGTAATATGATGGACGCAAGACTTATCTGAATCTCTTGTATCCTGTAAATACTAATTGAATGCATCTATTAAATTTTCCAAAATCCTCATTCATTCAACGCTGGATTTATTGTTATTCATCCTCAAATCATTATTTACTAAATTAAAGCGAAATCCATCGAGAAAGAACTTCAAATCTGGTGCAATGCATGAAGAAGAAATATAACATTTTGGGTTCTCTTACAGTACTTTTCAAGCATTATTTTTTCTGGAAGAGAAATAAAATTCGAGAAATCAGTTGTGACACCTTAATTCTCCGCTTGGAAATGGATTTCTGGAGATACTGTTCATTTCCATTTAAATATTAATTTCTATTCCAGTCAAAAAAACAGAGTAGGGTACCTGTGATACGTTCCGAAACAAGCACGGCATCGAAACAACTTTAGTCCCTCACTCCAATGAGACCTAAGATTAATCCGAAACGAAAGCAGACATCGTCAGTGACAGCTCGAAATTCTTTTAACCTCCACGTTCACGAACTTCCGTCACCCGAGAAATTGAGAGCCGAATGTAGAACGAGAGAATTTTCCTCCGGAATTTTTTAATGTTCTTTTTCCTTCATCCACCCACACTAAAGGGCTCGCATTAAGCTTTGACTCACGACTAATTGGGACTTTTCAGTCTGTTATGACGAGTGGCATAAGTTCCGGAGCGGGTGCTTGGTCGAAAAGCTTTTCCCTCCCCGACAGTTGGCTGTCGGAAGGTAGAGAGGGAAAGACAGACAATTTAAAGTGTGGGAACGTAAGACATCTGCCTGGATGGGAGAGGGGAGGAAAGGGTAGAAGTAATTCGAGGCACCCACGAGAACTCCCAATGGAGATAAAGGAAACAGACGCATCTCAATGAACCGCAAATTCCGGCGGAGGTGAAACTTGAACGTAACAAGAGCAAAGAAGATAGAGGAAAAACGAAATGGGAACTTACAGCTTGTTAGGGTGCTGGGGATGGGTTCCGGAAAAGGAGAATTCGAAGTATACACCCAAGAGCGTCAAATATACCAAGTAAATGATCATACGAATTGAAATTTTTCTAGGTCAACCATTGCGTACATGTTTCGCGACACGGAAATTAACGAAATATTTGTAGAAGAAATTATTGTGCATCGAAAGGAAAGTGAGGCCAAAAACTTTAGAGAAGAAAGTTAAAGTTAATTTAGCGATTGAAATTAGCTCAGGCTTGAAGTTATTTCGAATACAATAACTAGGAGGATTTAAAAGAATAACTGACCAGGTGGCAAAAAGGATTAACGATTCAACTGCATCCAGGAAAATTAAATCCATTTCAAAGAATTAGAAAGATAAAAAATCTTTCTGAAACTAGTATCTACAAACGGAATACGATGGTGAAATAAATTACTTTATAAGACGAAAATTCTAGGACAAGATCGATTTTAAACTTTCACTTCGCTGAAGCAGTAAACATACAACTAAGGGTGAAGTTGCATCTCCAGGAGATAACCGTTTCTTTGATAAAGATTTATAAACATCGCAAAAAAACCTCATCTTACAATGAGCACCGATTTTGGGGTAACTTGATTTAATTATTCCTTCAAAGTAAATGAATCGGCCAATCTTTAAAAGTAGAAAAATTAGCATAAAGAAAAGATTAAATTATCTTCAATGCGATATAGAGGCACTAACAATACGTTTCACAGGAAGCCTGCAGTAAATCTGCAAAGTTCAAGGGCACATCATTTTATACACGCCAATAAAACGAAAATATAAACAAACGAAATCTTAAGTTTACTTTTCGAGGTACACAGTTGAATTATTCCTCACACACACTATAACACATTTGGACAACAGCAGACAAAATGCGTCAACAAATAATAGACTTCGGAGAGGGAAAATAGCCGAAGAAAGAGAATGAGGAATGAAAAGGCACAAAGAAGAGAGGAAACGACAGAAAGTGGAAATCATCCTCTCTTATCGAGCATTCCCCAAAGGCGACAGAAGTCTAATGGATGCCTCAGGGCTCGTAACTAGGTCCATGGGATTTCAGCTCATCCTTCCTTCAAGCTCTTTCAATCCAAACTCTCGCTTTCCCCCCAAACACACCTCTCATCCCTCCAATCTCTTACATCCCTCATCCTCTCGTTAATAATCCAGTTTCATATAATCAGGAGAGTGCAGAGTGCTGCGTGGGGGAAGATCACTACCCCATCTGTTCTTTTAAACATTATTCCCATCACTTCACCCTCTGGGGGGGCATATATTGCGGGCACGTAAGTCGGACGATGCGTCAGTGCTAGGAAAAGCAGGGGGATGAGCGGGGAAGAATGGGAAAATGAGAAACAGGATGATCACGGTGCTAACAACATGCAGGATTTCACACGCTTCACTCAAAGCAAGTTGTTAATTGAGGGATATTCTTGATTAAGGTGCATTTATGTTCCAGATTTCGGTTAAATAGGTGCTGCTTAAGCTGAAAAGTATAACTCAACGTTTGACTACACGCGTCCCTACATATGCATTTTCTAATACGTAATAAGTATTCTAATTCAGTAATATAATTTGAATGGTACTCAGGATGATTTCAAAGCGGAGATAAAGTAAAACCTGGAGTTTATTCAATATGCTAAATTTGAAGAAAGTTTTAGGCATTCAGTTAAAACAAAGCGGTTGCCGAAAAATGTCATAAGATACATTTCATCTTCAATCAATCAAATAATCAAAGGTTTCAAAGAATATAAACACGATAAAGATTCAGGTTCAATATTGTGCTACTTATTAACGCGTAAAAATGATATGGATATGGAAAAACTGATATGGATTTTGATATCTGATATGGAATATAAATATATTTAAAGCACTCTCTAATAATGATTCCATAGTTAATATCGCTCGTTACTGGCAATAAGCAAGTAACATTCCTGGCAGCAACCCACATTTGTTCTTCTTCTGTTTAAATAGAAATCATTGGAAAATAGAATTTCCTCCATATAATCCTCGTGATTGCCAAAAATTCAAGCGAGAATAAAACGTAGAAAATATTGACCGCTGAAAAGATAAATCGACTGGTACTAGAAACTCTCCAAATACCAACTTCCCGCCCATTTCACCAACCTTCCAACAGTCGCATCCCGCGCAATCCTACCATTTCTTTCCCCTGCACGGGGAGTGAATTTGGGCGGGGCACGTACGCCGAGGGAAACAAAGAAAGACAGGGCTAGAGAGAGGACGCGGCAAATTGAACTGCAATCTCGCCCCAAATATCATCCGCCGTATTCAGACAGTCTTTTGCGTGGGGATCCGCTAAACAAATGAAGTGAGATTAAAGCGGGAGGGGAGCGTTTCGGACGGCAGCCGCCGGGGAGTCCTTTTCATTCGTCCGGGGGCGTGTGGGGGATGGGGAGGAAGATACAGGGGGCGGCCATGTACGCCGCCCCCGACAACCTCGCCCGCCCCCGGAACAAAAGCGAAACGAAATTTCGGGGTGGCGACGATAGCGCCATGACGGATCAAACATTCAGGGCGGCGTGTGGAGGAAATTCAATAATGGCCGCCGATGGTTTATTAGCAAGCACTCTCCGTGCCTCTCTCCCCCTCCTCGCCGTGGCTTTCTCTTCCCTTCTTTGCCCTTCCTGTCCTGCACATCCCCACCGACAGCGGGGTGGGCTCGAAATTTCGAAACGAATTAGCGTGCGCGGCGTGTTTCAACGGGAAAGCGGGAAGCGAGTCGGGGGAAAAGGGTGGGAAAAAACGACTTCCTGTTGGGTCGCGCGTAGCTCACCCCGAAAGAAAAAAAACGCTCCAAATTAAGCCGAATGGGGCGTAAAATGGCCAGCGCTGTTTGCCCGCCTGTTTCATTACCTTTTTCCCCCGCGAAGCTCGCCGAGAATTTTCGGAACGGCAAAAGCGAGGCGAATTCTACTCCCGCGGAAAAATAAAAACTCCGGAAAAAAATCTTTTTATCCCGATTCGCGCGCTGGAATTTCGCATGAAACCCGATATTCCGAGGGAATTCGATCCCCGCGAACGAACGCTGCTGGAACGTCCGCAAAAATGTATCCTGCCTCCCGCCGAGTAAAAGTGGAAGAATCCTTTTTATTTATTCCCTCCCGAAAACCTCCGCCGCCGATTGCCTTGGAATAAAAAAATCCGGGCAGAAGAGGATAATGGAATATACTCCGGCAAATATTTCCGAGAGGGTCGTAAATTTTTTACAAGTAAAAAAAGGGCTGAGCCACGTCCGATATTATCGCGAGAAAAGTATTCCAGAAGCGAGAGAGACCGCAGAAAAAGCGAGGGAGAACTGGATCGCGGAGAAATACACGTTAAAACCTCCGGCGGAGCTAAGCTTTGTGTTATTTTTTTGGGGGGGATAAAAAATAAAAACATTGGCTTTGGGCCAAAACGTCAGGAACCCTTATTTTCGGTGAAAATACACGAGGCCCAAAAATATAAAAAAGAGTGGTATTAGGGCCGAGGAGAAGTTTGCGGAAAATACGGAATGGAAGAAAATGTTTCGGGGATATAAAAATAAGGCTGAATATTGGATGTTTTTCGGGTATGGGAGAGAAAATCGAGAATTAAAACAATGGAGGACAAGGCTGGGAGTCACGAAATGACTAGGGCAGAGAAAGAAATGGGAATAGAAGAGAATAACAACAGCGTAATAAAGAAAACAACTTATAAATAGAGGATGGTATAAAAAATATTGGCTGATGAGGATGGAAAAATGATATTATCAAAGAAAAATATGATAAAACTAAACAGCAAAGTATTCTCCGCTAAGTGTAATAAAAAACGAGAAAACTGCAGAACGCTTAAATCTTGAACAAAAAAGAGGATTCTTACGAATGCTCTTTTTAGGACTAACTAACAGGAATAACTAGTAAGTTAGTCCGTATTTCGGATTCTCAGTAAAATTATTCTACATAAACTATCCGGTAAACCTCTCCTTCGTGTAGATGTTTATCTAAGTATGTATAATTAACAGCTATGAGACTGTGCCTCAGGTATTTTGATGCTAAATAAAGTCGGGCATGAAAAATTCTTCAACGTTAAGGCAAATCTAAGCACAAGCCATAAAAATAAAAAATTAGGAACGAGTTAATTCTTCAAAAATGCACGAATAAATACAAGCAAAAACGAAAGAGCTAAGCTGAATTTATACTAAAATAATAGCACGTGAGGTTCTGATTACTTCACTTAAGTACCGAAATAAATACTGCAATAAGTAATAGCAATCCTATATTTTAAAATGACATGAATTTAATATTTAATGGAAACAATACAGTTCTATAACTTGTATACTTATATATTCTATAAATGCATCACAAATACGTTTAATCCTACTGAGAAAACTATAGAGTTCATTATATAAATAATTGAACGGTGAATTTATCCCGTACAAGACGCATAATTTCTTTTCTTTCACTTAGTAACAGTTTCTTTGATTGATCGTAATTTTAATCCTGCCTGAATGATTAGAAAAAAGGAGACAAGGGGATATTCCAAAGGATAAGCTACACAAAGATATGGCTACAAAATACCCTCAAAAGCATAAATATTTATCCCCCTTAAAATCCAAAGTATATCCCAATTGGAGCACCCGACATCAAAACACTCGAGGATACACGCCCAGCAATGACGTGATCCAACCTTTCCCCCGAATCCCGTTGCGCCCGCAGGGGTAAATGCAGCTCTGCGGGAGAGGACTTCCGAAAGAAAGACAGCGCGTCCATACAGAGTAAGGGCGAAGAGTTCATCGAGCCGTGGCGTGACTATGGCATTATATTGCGGGCACATCGACGGGCTGAATGCTGGATCTACAGTGGCGAGTTTGGGACTCGGCGAAGCGCAAAGCTCCCGCAGAAAAGAGACACTTGGGCCTGTATTTGGCCTTCCAAGTCGGGGGGAATTCGGTGCGAAACGTTTTCTGGTCACACAAACATCGCGGCTCACAAAGCCCTCCGCGCTCGCCAAACCCGAGCTGAACCACTAATCCGACGCCGAGATCAGAGGCGAGTGGGAACTCTGACCCGCGGGGAAAACCTAATGCGCTCTTGTTGCCCTTTTACGCTCGCGTAACACATTTTCCTTCCGCCTTTTCCATTCCACCCACCCGTCTTCTCCAAACTCTTTCGCACCCCGTGATTCCCTGACTGCCGGCAATCTCGCGCATTAAGGGTCACGCGAAAGGGGAGGGGTGAGAGAGAGATTGGACGGTTTAATTTGCGAAATTCCGGGCGATTCGCCCCGGAGTTATTTTCGTGAAGAACTGAGGGGGAAAACGCTATCTGGGGGATGATGTGAAACAATGTGAGATCCTAGTATAAAAAATTGTAATTAAAATAACTGTTAATTTTAATCAATAAAAACAGTAAATGCATCTTCAACTGCCTTTGAATACCTACAAGATAGATAATATAAATCGACAAGGTATGAGTTTAAGTATCAACCTATTAAAACTTAAAGCATTTCGTAATAAAAAATGAAAAGGGGTAATTTATGTTTTCCTTATGCAGCGAAGATATTCCTAGAGCAAAACTATTAGAAACCCAAGTTTCTACGATCAACCTCTAGGCATATTATTACATTAAATGATTACGCAACGATGGTAACGTTCCAAAAGCTTAACAGCATTATTCCCTCAATCAACCCAAGCATAAAGTGTTTAACAGAATTTTAAATACTAAGTTTCCAGGAAGTGAATATCAAGTAAGTTAAGGTAGAAAAAGCAAATCTTTTCAAGGAATCACAGTTGTATAACAACAAGGAAATGCAAAAATACGGAGAATATTTTCTTCTATCGATCTAACTCAAGGCATTTCTTTTGTAATGAACGAACACACGTATCATCAGACAAACATGTCCTATAACCTTAGGAATCTATCTTATTAAATGCGATCACTTTTTTTCGGTCTGTCTCATTTTTCCTATTTATTGCATAGAGTCCAGCGGACTTTTTATGCATATTGTAACTTTTGTTCTTTTTTAAAGGTAGAACTTGGTCAATAGACCTTGTGATGAGGGCGAAGGGGCGATTCGATGAAGATGATGAGGGCAATTACGAAAGGGTACATGAAACAAAGGAGCGGTTATGAGAGACTCATTTCCTGACACATCATCCTCAAACGCACGCAACTAAAGAATAAAACTAACAAGACTATCTCCTTCTTAAAAACTGCTAATAACACAGCGATACCAATCTCCATCTGACGGAGAGATATTTCATCCGAATCGCCTTCCTCACTTCCTCCCAGCCAACCATCGAGATAACGTAACCAGATAAACACGACTGGGAGAATTCCTTGGAATCCTTCCTAATTAAGACAGAAAGAGAGTGCTTACATGTGAAAACGGCGTCTAAAAAAAACTTCTTCAGCTGTATTAATGAATTTAGGGAAACTTATCATACGGAACGATCTCCCAATTTATCAAGTTTAGAGAAATCGTATCTCTGATCTTCCTTTTATTTAATTAGGGCCTCGGGGCTCGTCACACCTCCCCACCGACACCATGTAATCACACGTTCCCCGATTCGGCATTAATGACTTTTATTAATTCCCCTAATTAAAAAAACACTCCGGTGTTCCCCATGCCTAAACATCGGGACGAATCTCATTTGCCACCAGCCTTCCGCTTATCCGATTCAACGAGGGAAAAAGGCCTCCCCTTCCCCTATCACCTGCCTATATCTTGCCGGAATGAAAAATGCTCATTTCCTGCTTCCAGCGGGAAAATGCAACACCAGCGCCACGCACGACATGAATCCGACTCACCCACCGGTTACTATAATGGCAGCGGGGGCGAGCTCGAATAAATTACACGAATTTTTAAGTCGTAACATCGCTCGTTCGGCTCGTATACATCTGGCCTATAACACCATTCCCCCGTTTGTGAGCCACGAAAAACTATCGCGGCGCGGTGAGGTAGAACAGAGGAAACGAGGCGGAAAATCACACTCCTTAGATAATTTATTCCGGTCAAAATGCTGTATTTCTAAAGATGTCTTACTAACACAAACCAACTACTTTTTATTCTTCGAGAGCAACACTTTATTTTACATTCAATTTCAAAGTAGGAACATTTACCGATTTCAGGAATTATTCTGAACTGATTGATAACGAGAGTAGTGGAAATAGAGAAGATAGATGAAATTGTTTCGCTATGCATAAGCAACTTACAAGAATTTCTTACCAGAATTAATTCATGTGCAGTCTTAAGATACTAAACCAATATGAAACCAACATGTATATAATAATAATATCTAATAAATATAAATATAATATCTATAACATGAATAGAGAACATATTGCTTATAGTCTACCCAGGTAATTTCCTTCGGCTCATTCATATTTAAAGGCATTCAGTCATATAATTTATAATGTTTCTCAGTCTAATCCATCACTTCTCTTGAAAAAAAACAGCAAAAATTTCCCTATGTCAGGAGAATTGAAATCTATTTTCCTACATAAAAGTTTGGACAAAATATTTTCATGTAGCTCCACAGTGTAGAAAAACATTCTTGCATAATACATGCGGCCTTCTAATAAATAAAGGTTCCCCAACCGCTCTAGGGACTACTGGATGCGGAAAAATGTGTGTATTCTTAATTTTACCAAACCTAACTCCAGTACGACACTGACATGAGGATAACATTTTATAAGAGCTCCATACTGACAAAATGTGTTCTGCATAACCGGTGTATTGCTACCTGCTTTACTAAATTCGTAAAATTAAACTTTTGCAACAAGAATGCAAAACTTTAACCCCCAAGCAAAACTGCAAAAGAAACTAAGAACGACCAAATAATTATTTGTCTATCAACACATCAACGATACGACATAAAGAATGAATATAGTAAAATTTTATCCGCGATAAATCTTACGTATATCATTTTATATTTATTGATAGTAATAAGAAATAAATCAATAATACTGCACGAAACAGCAGTGTGGAGCCCAGTTCCGTCTGGAAGAAACCAACACTGTTGCGCTCCGATACAATTAAACAACCAATAAAATAGAACGGCCTGCAGGGGCACCTCGACGCTCCGCGAGCAGCGCAAATAAAACCTGCAAACACCTTTCATCTGCACCGTTTTTCGCGCAAAAAGACTCGGCGGAAGCGGCGGTATTGACGCTCCCATCGCAGACGTATCGCGGAGGGCACGCCTGGATTCCCACCCCAACGGTTTGACCCGGTCGACACCTGCCCGACGCCACCACACACACACACGGCCTCGCATCCGCTCTCACACGGGCGTAAAAGAGGCAATTCCAAACGGGCAGATAACGAGGGCAGTGCTTACACGCTCCGACGGGAGAGCCGACGTTTTCGACCCGAGAGCTTTTTTCGCTCTTTTCCCCGCGATGCGGAGTGAACTCTGGAATTTGTGGCGGTAGTTTCACGGACCGATAGCTGCCGAAGGGTTGCTACCTCTCTCCCGTGCCTTTTTTTGCCCTTTGGAGAGCGAGGCGCCCCGTTATATTTTCACGCCCTTTCCCCCCTGCTTCCCAGGCCTATTCATTGGTCACTGGCATATTATTCAAATACGAATTCTTCGAAAGATCAAATATTCGATTTGCATATTCTTAGACTAGAATTAAGATGAAAGAAGAGACTATATAGCCTAAATTTCGCCCTAATAAATAATTATTATTCTTTTTAATTCCATTTTTTTCTCAGCACTGCACTATTACACAGGGGTACAGATATAAATACCAAGTACTCCCAGAGAACAATATTTCTGATATTATGATAATTATTTACAAACAAAATCCTTACAATATGGCATGATGAAAAAGTGTAATTTTATTTATGTATGGAATAAAATTTGGTTATAAGAAAGAATGAGATGTTTTTCATGATGTATTATTGTCTGGATTTCAGTAGTGTTATGAAAAGCTCATTTAACTAATTCTGTTCATTCAACGTGTAAATGTTTATGTTTATCTAAAAAAATCCTTGTAATATGGCATGTTGAAATAATAACAGCCTTTTGAATTTTTATATACATGTTCCTTTTTAAACAAAGTTTCCAGGTTACGAAAGAGTTCTTTTGGGATTATACCAGTGGCCGGTAACATTATGGGCACTATTAAAACTTGTTTTATACCCCAGATCTTTAATATTTATTCGCTAGCTCTTATTATTTATTATATTCTTCGAAAGTAGACCTCATAAATATAGACAACATAACACTACCCAATCAACAAATTTACGATAATTTACTGAATAGATTCCAATATAAATTATTTATTTATAAATAATTTACCAAATATTTGTTTTTTTATACTACTTACTCAAAAATATTTCAAATAATTCAATAAAGTTCTTCGTATTTTTCACAGATAGTTTAATCATATACATTTATCTCCTTAATATAAGTGTTAGATTTATTACTTATTTATTTATGACTTCAAATATATGACAGTTGTCTATTTTCGTAGAATTTGGAATTCGGAGAATTTATCGTTCGAGGAATTCGCTAACGAAGAATTTACTATTGAGCAATCCGTATGCTTCCCCCTATTCATTCACTTCGAAGGTTTTCGAGGAGAAAAAATCGCGTAAAAATAGCTCGTAAAAATCACGTAAAATCGCCTTCTGGAGAGATACCAGACGAAAATAATAACCCCGGTCGAGAGGGCTTCCGGTAGATTTGCCATCGAAAAAAAAGTTTAGATTTTTTGCTTTTAAAGCTCGCGCCGATTAAAATTTTCGATTGGATCGCAGGGAACTGTTTTTTTTCGAGATCCGCCGCTCGATCTCTCAACAACGGTTAACAGATGTGCTTGGGTTCGGAACGAGGGAGATTCCGCGTCGATAAATGGAAATAAAAGCAAAGGGCGCGAATTGGTAAATCAAGCTAGGCACCCTCCAAGTGGAGGACTAATCGAGAGACTGAAGTGGTCTGAGATGAGTTGGGGATAACGGAAATTATGGGTTGAAATGCATGAAGGCAAAGCGAAGAGACTCCGCTAAAATCACAGGATCCGGTGGTTTGAATCATCGTTTCCCATAGGAAGAATTGGACGAGAAATGGTAACATTTGTAATTGAAATAGCTGTATCGTAAATGTGTACTGTATTATCTAGATGAAATATGTACGAGTATAATAAGATTGTGTTGTTGTAGCTTGGAGATAAATAAACTGCAATAAGGTAACGCTGTATCTATGAGATAAATCTACTTTAATTGCATTATTAATATAATTGTATTGTTGTAACTAGACTATATGTTTGGGAGGATTGGACGAAGCGGAGACAATTGCAAGGGATATAACTATGCTGCAATTGTGTATTGCTGTAGCTTGAAGACAATGGTATTTTAATAGTGTAATATTGTAACTAAGTTATAATTGTTGTGTTATTATTGTATATTTATCTGTATTATTTAAATTTTTACTGATTATAGTATGGTATCATTGTACAGCAGGGAGATGTATTAATGCAAAATAGTATTGTAATGATGTTGCTATCATAACAGGGTGAAGAAAAACTATCTTTTACAAATACCACAGAATGAAATTTATTATACGACCATGGTTTCGATGCGTCGCATCATCGTCAGGTCTGTTATTATGGAGCGATACCACCAAGTCAAGGCCGAAGTTATTGATTCGATGTTGCTATCAATCCATCTATAACATAAGAATCGATAATTGCTCCTTTTTGATTCCTAAACCATTCCGAATGATAATAATAATAACGTAAATTATTAATAATAACTTATATTGACATAAAAACTTATACAAATATTCCTTCCGAAACGGAGCACAGGATTAAAATAAAAATTTCCCAACTAAATAATACGAATAGTCTTGGATATTAGAACACTTCCCGACTTAAAAAAAAGATTACCTATCCAAGTATCCAGAAAGTATACCAGAGCACCAGTACAAAAAATATGGCAAGATAAATAATCCATAACATTCGAAATATAAGTCCGTTTCCAAAAATATAAAAGAGGTAACAAGTTGAATAAAAAATTTAACATGTAATTCACAATGAAATATCAACTCGCCAAAGGGAAGACCAAACCCAATTTGCATCGGAAGGCATATCTCAATCCGAATTCCTCCACATTCGTGATTGAGACGACTTTCGGTTCATCCTCCAGTGAAAGAATCCCTTGCATTATTAACCGGAGAGAACCACTCAAAGGAGAACTACTTCCGATACAAAATCGCTGCATTGGACGAGAAAAAGCTCCGCTATGTAAGCAAAGGCGAGAGTCGTACTTCCCGATCTACAATACATTACGACGTCTCTCAAAGGGACGGGCACAAAAGGAAACTCGAAGCTATTTTCCACTTATAAAAGCACTAAAACCTCGATGCGGAAGATAAGGATCTTCCTCTTGCGCTACACAATCATTCTTTCGACGAAAAGAAGATGAATACATCTCTTGAAAAAAGACGTCGCGAGGGGATCTGGGAGGGTGAAAAAAGGAGAGATGATAGAATGCCCTGGACCGAATCCTCTCGAAGAATCCAATAAGACAAATCACTCTGACGCAGGGAATGACATCACGAAACCACGCCGAGATGGAGGGAGGGAGAGATCTGGGAATGTGAGGCAGATGAAAAATAGGCTACGCCCTAAAGGTGCCAAAATAAAAAACTCGACCCACGAGTAGGAGAAAAAATACACCGAACCTATACAGACGTCGGGGGAGCGAGAGAGAGAAATCTTCTGAAAATATGTTCCACGGGAGGATAAATAAATAAATATGAGCTCGTTGCCTGAACTAAGCACTTAACACCCCTTGGAAACCGATCTCTCAGATACCGCAGTGCTGGAGGAAATCGCGCTGTGGGGAAAGGAAATTATGGAAAAGGAAGGAACCAATGAAAAGCACGCCCACATATCAAGGGAGCAAAAAGGGTGACGAGTATTGGACTGGAAATGTGGTTTGTATTCGTGGCTATGCTTTCATGCACGTGCACTAAGTTAAATGGCAGAAAGGCTCTTATTCAAAGGCATTTTCTTTCTTCTTTCATAGGTGTTTTTCATTCAATTTTTAGCAACATAATAATCAAATTATCAATTTTAAATGTCAACTTATTTTTACATTAAAAAATTAGGATCATAACCTGCGCATGTCAGGACACCGTTGGCCCCGTCGGTATGGGAGTAATTCAATTCAAAAGCGGTAATGGTACACCGATAAAACTCAAAGGAATGAATCCTCAATAAATTAACTGAATATCGACTGCATTATTGTTTATAATAATTGAAACTATTTTTTTGTTTACTATTTGAACAGAATTAGAAGATAATTTGCTGAAAACTAGTCCGAAGAAATACCAATCACATGAAAAAGCATATTGTACACTGCAAAGGCAATGTAAACACAGCTATAACTACTCTGGATAGAAATATCAATAGAGGTATGACATAGTGGAAATTGACCATACCTAGATATATGCCAATCGGAAAGGCAGATGCGTAGTAACTGTAAGGTGAATAAGTAAATGAGCACACGTACTCACGTTTAAGACCTAATACACTATATTTGCAGGAAACTAAGAATATACCTATATATACAAATAGCTGACGAGAAATAGTAAAAACTTAAATTTAGTGAAATTTTATTTAATATAAAATATTGGAAATTATTACCAAGAGCAACTACAATCTAACAGGAACAAAACTAAGCAATATCACATTAATCCAACCTCCACTAGGGATGAGATCACCGATAAAGATAATACAATTATTTACGTAGTCCCACAAGGGCTAGTACTCGGACCATTGCAGTTATACGAGTAAAGACAAACACGTAGAGGTAAACAATCCTGCCAAATATACATGGAACATCAGCCAACAAAGACGTCCCATCCCCAACCCTACCCTCTACACTGCAACAAGATGAAGGACGAGAAGAAAGATCCCCCATCCCTTCTCCACTAGATCCTCTCACTCTGTATAAACCCTTATGCTAGACTTCCTCGCTCGAATCGGAGAAAAAAGTAAGGGGTCGCCCATTCCTCCTTCCCAAGATACGAGGAAAAGAAGAAAAAAGAGGTTCCTGGAGTCGGGAAAATACGACTCCGAGATCGTAGCTTTCGCAGGAATTGCGAGAATTTTCCGGTCGCCACCCTCTTCCCACCCACTCTTTTTCATCCTTTTCATATCCACTCCTTTCTTTTTTCCTTCCCCAAGAGAGGATCGATCCAGGGGAGTATCGGCCGTATGCGTGCGGGAAGAAAACGCGGGAGAGGAAAGAAAAATATGGGAGTTGGAAGTAGAAGACCCGCGGGCTTAACCCCTCCCAATCCCGAGGGAAAGGAAAAAAAAATAGCGGTAAAAAAAGGATCTCTTCTTAAGAGATGGAAAAGGGATAGATGAGAGATATAACGAGAAGGCTTTCTTGGAGAATGCATAAAAGAACTCGGCGAGTCGAGTGGAAGGAGAATGGGGGAGGAACAAGAGGAAAGAATGAGGAAGAATGGGGAAGAAAATGAAGATAGGGTGGTTGGGAATCCACCGTGATGAAGCAACGTGTACGTCGATGTTTTCCGATCGAACAAAAACGTGACGACATGAACGGAACGAATTTGACGAAAAAACAAGCAGCGAATCACTCACGCTCGCTGTAAATTATCCCACATCGCGGAGTTGCTTAATTTGCCCGTTCGTTTTGATAGCAAGCAACATTTTGTTTGTTCGGCTCGCGATTTTCTGGCGAACGGCCAACGGGAATTAACATAAATGTTAAACGATGATGAAGGAAAATGATTGAATATGCAACGACTGACTTTCACCTCGAGGCAGTTTCGTAACAAATAGCGCCGGGAAGTATCTTCATTGGCAAATTGGCATTGGCAAAGATTTGAATAAAAGTTGTATGCAAAATAACTTGATATGCGCGTCGTGATTTGAAGGAAAGTCATAATTGAAGCATAAATATTACTTACTACACATTTTAATCATACATATTGTGCAATTAAAATTTGCTGTAGCAGGTAAAATTTGCGCCATTGCTCCTCTATTATAGAAATCCACCATCGCTACGAAATAGTAGATTATGAACATCATGATTATTTTGAACGAAAGTACACCAATCTACAATTACTGAACATAATAATAATAATTTCGACATTGTTTGGGCAGAGTTCAGTCTTACAAGACCACTTTTACAATCACAGTCACAACACAATCACAAAAGCACAGCATAATTCAACTCACCGAAATATAAAATGTGTAACTAAGATATCAGGTTGACTTACAAGATTGAATATTAGGTAAGGATCATTATGAAAGAGCCAGTCAAATCTCAGAGCTATTTAAAAGGGGAATATTTGAAGAACTAAAGAAAAGAGAATGCCAAAATTGTTAGACATTGATAAGAGAACCTACCGGAAGATAACTGAATAATAAAACCAGAAGCTAATTCAAATTTATCGTTAAACCCTTTCGAATGAAAAATACATTTTTTTAAAACACGCAATCATTGAGGGAACTGACAATTGCTAAACGAATTTACATCCCTAAAAACAAAAGGAACTAAAGCTCCAAAATTAACAACAGTTTAGGTGGAGCTAATCGTCCAAATTAAATACTACCAAAACGCAAGCAGCAACACTTCATGAAACCCAGTTTTACGAATAACACAAAAAGATCACCGGGAGAGATTTATACCAACACTCCGTCATTTCCGCGTGAAACACGACTTTGCAACAAAACCGTTATAATAAGCCCCTCTCTTTTATTAACGTCACGCTTTTAATTTCGCTAATCCTCGGCTTAGCTCCTCCGAGCATTTTGCAAAACGTAAAACGGTCTTATTTAATCTTATTATCTTCCCGAAATGGATACACTAAATCATCCGCCGCGCGCGATAAAAAAAAGTTCATCGCATCGGAAAAATAAATGATGATGCATAATGAGAATTTCCGGGGAGAGGCCGGGCGCCGAAAAACAACGGGAGCACCTGAATGCTAATTCCATTGTGGGGCGAAAACATTCTCTCGTATCATAAATCCCGACTCGCGAAAGGAAGCGTGGGGAAATAATTCGCGGCCGAACTCTTCAAAATTTCGCCATTAGGCGAAAAATTGGAGCAGTTGGATTTTTTTTTGGCGCCGGAGAAACTGAATAACAATTCAATTTGCGAGGAATTTTAGAAAACCCGAAATGACGTGAGAGATGGGGGGTGGGAAAGAACGCCATTTTTATTAATCCAGGCGAGCACAAAGGAGGCGTTTATCACGAACGAGAGAGAAAAAGAGAAACGAGGAATGGAATAGAAAAACCCAATCGGGCTCACTTGGAGCCTTTAGTTCAATAGGAGCCTTTAGTTCAATACACAAAGAGAGAGAAAGAATTACCGAAACGTGGAAAACATAGATTAGAGTAATCCGATCATGGACGAGGAATTTAAATATTTAAATAAATAAACATTTGCAACGCTTCTTCGGTCTAATAAATGGAGAGTTAAGCACAGAAAGAATGCCATTTAAACTACAACGTGCGGAATGAATACCCGTACTTCGTACACGAGTGAATAATATTTAGAAATACACCGGAGTTGTTCGATCGTCTAATCAGATGTAAAAAATATTTGTCCACATATTATACTATATATTATATAATACATATTTAAACAAATATATACCTGAATATTATGAAAGTAATATTTACCGATCTTAGAGCAAAATCTAACGTCGTATTAAAATTACATCTGACGATACGATATGAGGATACATGGTGTTAGTAAAATTTTGATCCAAGAATCATCAATGAGAATCCAAACATTTCATTGTAAATAATACGTTGATTAATTCTTAAAGCGACAAATAAAACTCGAAATAATACGTGTAAATAATATGCGAATTATTAAAAAGAGGAGATATAAACAGGACTACAATTCCGACTCGCTAGTCCAAAACAATTTACCGGAACAGGAAAACCATTTTTTTAAAGAAATAATTTCTGGAAACCTAAATAAGGAGAAACGCATTTAACGGAACACAGAATTTATATCACAAGGAAGAGAAATTTGTTTAAAAAAATCACAACATTAAAATCAACAGAAATCCCAAAAAGGAGGAATGAATATATGGAACCGATCCCAAACCTTTTGTCCCCAACCCTATTCCTTTTCATGCGATCTACAGAGCGGTAAATAGACAATAAATACCGGAAGAAAGGAAAGGTAGGAGGAATTAGAGGGATGTGATGTGTGAGACACCCCTTACAGGGCCACTGAGACCCGACAGTCGCTTCCCGCAGAAACGGATCGAGGTAGAATGTAGATAAAGCGTTGGGGATAAAGGCGTATGCGAGCATGAGCCAGACGCTTTAGCGCTAGGATGCGGCGGGGTTAACGCGCCAGAGCATTTTCGGATGGGGAAAGGATTGTGAGGGCTGAACGGATCGTTCTGCGGGCATTAGGAAAGGAAAGGGTTAGGGAGTCCGTTTGATGGAAGGGCTTACGCATCTGACCGTGTCCTGAATATCTGCGCCGATATCGCGCCTTCCGTGACGCGTAAATAACGGCGGAGAGAGAGAACGGACGTCGGTAACGTAATCTTGTAAGTTCCGGACGTTACATCAATTAAATTAGGCACGGAATGACTAGCATGGATCACTTTTAAAGCCATTCTGTCACTGATGAATGCATAGATTGGGGTAAAATGTCTCACTTTAAATACTGTGATATAAAATACATTCTACCTATGTAAGTATATGAAAATGTATACCTCTAAATGTCAAAAGATCGACAAACTGTTGCATATATAACTACATTCTTCTTCGTAGAAAATGACAATACGATCTGCGCTTTTTTTCAAATACTACGTGAAAATGGAGGTTAAAAGACTCTCGCATCATCTTCAGGGGTGGAAGAAAAAAATGTTTTTTCAATGAAAAAATCCAGATTACCGGCTTTCTAAGAATCATCCGATGTGCATTTCAATAGCCAAGCTATCAACTTCAGGAGTAGAAGAATTTCGTTTTTTCGACCCCTGAAGATGATTGCTTTGCTATTGAAATACGCATTGGCCGATCCTCATAAAGTCGGTAATGCAGGCCACTTCATTGAATCCAGAACTAGGCAACGTAGTAATACTAACAAAGAAGGTTTTGGGAGAGATTATAAAGCAAATAAATTATAAATTCATAAAAAAAACATATTCCAATTACTTTCCTTAACTAGGCGAGAAACACAAAATTTGAGACAGTTATACTGATCGCTAAGATCGTGTAAACCTAAAATATTCTGATATGTGGTCGACTAACCGGATTTTTCTGGTTAGAGAATGGTCGTAAGTGTTCGTACATTGTTCATGCTATACCTTCACTTTAAATTGAAGCCTTGACGTATGAAAAGCATCAATAGAAAATTAAAATTTTGTCACACCCTTAGTTGAAACCGGAACCGAATTTCCATGCGGTAACAACACTCTCCATCAACGCCCAGAAAAATCAGTCGCAAAATTTCCAAGGGAGGAATGGCACCGCATAAAATTCGTCCCCATGCTCTTCAAACATCTTCCATGCGTGGCACAGTTACCGACAGCTTTAACGCTAATTCCCGCCGACGCCACCCGCTAAGTCACTCCAGCTCCCCCGACAAAACCCTCTTTATCACAATCCAGGAGGAAAGAAAAGGACAAACATTGCGACCCCGGTCGTCCTAACATCAACAACGGCGGGGCCAACTCAACACACGTCCGCATTCATAATGTATCACCGCGTACGGCTCTCTCCTAAACCCATTACGGGGCGGAAAGATAGGAAGAATGGGGAAAGATAAAGGGAAGCGGGATGAGCCCACCGTTCGCAGCGAAGTAGGCGAAGCAGAAACTCTCCTGGATTGGACTTCGGCGCGGCAACTCGCGTGTTCGGAATATATTTGAGGAGACAATCGTGGGCGGACGAAACGGATGGGAAAATGTGGAAGGGCTGGCGGAAAGGAAAAAGGATGTTATGGGACGGAAAGGAAGAGATGGAAACAGAACGAGGGCAGGAGAAAGAGAGGTACCGAAGGGGAATAAATTTGCTGCAAACTGGGGCCTTCCGTTGGTGGACCTTTAGGAGAACATAAATACGGTTATATTCTGCCTGACTTGTCATACAGGAACATGCAAATCTGGTGGCTGGTTAAACAAGAATGAGCTGGATACAAAACCAATTTTATTGCGTTTGCCTTCTCCGAGGAAAATTTGACAGATTTCCATAACATCAAGCTGCTCTTACAATTTATACAACGTTCGGAAAATTTTATTATAAGAATTTATCTTTCCGGAAAATAGATCCATGACTGTAATGATACAGTCTTCATTGCATTCCAAGGCTTGAAATATAATTAGAAAATCGGATGAGAGGCTACATAAACAATTACTTTACTGAAGCAACAGGATGAAGGCCAGAAACCAGCAATATTATCTGAAATTTAGTAAAGCGATTTAAATTTTATTCTTCTCCTCAAAAACGAATTTTCCAAACACAAATTTGAGCTAAGAACAGTTAAAAATAATCGGAACAAAACATTTAAAGTAGCGAATTTTTTAAGACATTTATTTCTGACCTTTTTAGTTAAAGACGTGGATAGTCAGAAATTTAAGAATGAATCTGTTATAACAATACGACAAATATTAGATAACATGATTAATGCATCCTTGAATACAAAGGTACATCGAGAGATTATAATATAATAATATATAGAGAATATATATTTGTCAGGGCTACCAATATATATTTAAGCAGTCAACCTTTCAGTGCTTGGCTTTACGTTACGGCTTACTTCACTTTCCCATTTCTTTATAATCTTGCACACGCTTCATTGAGAACCTACTTCAGTTATGCCCTTTTCCAACCTTTTCTACAGCTCTTCCACAGCCTCCCTCCGAGCATTTCCTTTCCTTACATCTCCTCACTCTTATTTCCGGTGAGAACGTGATCTCGGAGACGAGAAGAGACGAAAGGGAAGGACCGAGAAGGAGAGCAGGAGAAGAGGGCCCAGAAGGGTGCTCTGTGGAACTCCAGAGCGGTCGATAGATCGTTCGGGGCAAAAAGGAAAGAAAGGGAAGTGGTAAAGATGTCGGCTTTTTTTCTTCGCGAGTTGAAGGTGAATAAAGGCAGGGAAGGGGTGAGGGCCTCTGGAGCCTGAATGCGGGGGCGTTAGGATCGTGGGCGGGGGCGCATTACGCCTCCGTTTCCACAATTTCACCACGAGATGGCTTCCTTGCCCCAAGAGTACCAAATTTCCTGCCATCCTCCTCTCCATTATCCTTCTATATTTTCGAGAATTCCTCTCCATTCCCATAACACCCCGGGCTTCTTCTACCTCATCTTTGGGCCCGATTTTTTTCATTAAATCCCAGCCGGAGGAAAATAAAGCCTCGCCCTCATCAACTCGAGATACCACTCATCCTCGCGAGAAAAAAAATGGGGGGCGATTAATGCACACGGCGTTAAGTTCCGCTCCCGTCTGGTCCCTTTACTTCTGCTCCGAATAAAGTGCGAAGTATAAACTCGGGATCTAACCTAAATAGAGCGACTGATATAAATGAGGAGAAATGATATTTAAATCACCTAAAAAGAAAACAAAATTCGGTTCATACCGAATTCAATCCGGTGAAATAAATCAACCAGCTTATACATACGAAGCGTAAACTAAATTGATTTCACAACAAATCATAGACAGATTGTACGCTAGGGAATTTAAATTTTGGGATATTCGCCAATATATAAAACTAAAATAAACGAAGGAATTATATTTTTCCATACTCAGCAAACATTTATCCTCCACCTACTCGATTAATCGAAATTCAGCTCTCCTTACAAGAACAGAAACTTAATTATAGGTAGTTAATCCATTCAATCAATTCACAAGCGTAGTGGAGCAAATCCAATCTCATTTTCGCAACGGAAAAAAATCAGACAGTGAACGTTTTGATTGAATGACGAGATAAAACCACATGAATTTAAAACCACGAGAAAAACTCTCTACAAACCACGGATTTAATAAAAAATAAATGAAGACTAACAAAGATGCTCTAAGCAAAAACAATTCTATCGACCAAAACCTTATCAAAGTATAGCTAAACATATTCCTATCATAAATACTTCTCCGGCCTATCTTTAATGGTAATTTTCAATAATTAATCAGAAATAACCAGTTAAAGGCCTCCACAACTATACACCAAAATTGGTAAAAGAAAAGGAACAAATTAAACTCGAGCTTTCCTCTGATTCTAAAACACTCGGTGAACTGATTTCTCCTCCGCTTATTTCCGCCTCAAAATTTTAATTCCAAGGGTAATCCGCCTGCATTAACGCCAGCTTTTAATAACCCCAATCCCGATAAAAGTTCCCGAACTTCATTTTTTACTCCTCCACGGCTAAAAGATGCAAGCACCGTAGACTTCGACCCCGAGGCATTACCTCGCTGCACTGTATCCCGATAAATCTCCTCCCCATTTCCGATTCCTCCGTATCGCAAGTGGGATGAAATTAGCGAACCTTTTATCCCAAATCCTTCCAGCACTCCATCCCCAGTAAGAAAAGGATAAAAACTCTACGGGAAAGACTAGCGTATCTCTTAAGCACCGCCTTCGCCTTATTAACAGCGAGAGAGGGAAACGGTATACCCTTTTTTTCCCACCTTCTTCCCTTCCGAGCCATTTAGCAGCTGAAAACCTCCGCTCGCCACGAAGGAAAAAATAAAAACCCGCTCGGAGATGGTGCTCACGAAACGCGGGGAATGCCCTTCTTTCCTCCGCCGTTTTAGCCTTTTCTCATCACTGACTATATCAGCTCCACCGACCCTCGAAAAAGCTTTCCGAAATCAACGTGCGAGGCCAATTTCGTACCTATCCTTGCGAGGCGGAGCGAAATCACTCTGAAAGCTTGTTCGCCTCTTTTAACTCATGGAAATTCCGGGTTCCGCTTGTGACCAAAGGAAAAGCTTCTTCCGCCTGATCGTTGGACTTATCACCAGTTAGTCGGTGCAAGTGCTGAGAAACTTAAACATTTTGAGGGAAGAAATAATTAGGAAGGGCGATAGTTCTTAACCGAAGGCAAGCATTTTCAAATATGAGACGCATTATAGGTAAAAAAAACTCTTACTTAGTTTGGCGATGGCATACGTCAACTCCATAAGTAGTAAAGTTGATGCATACAGTAAAAAATTTATATATTCAAGAATTAAGTAACTCACATCTACATTAATGTTAAACTGAAAAAGACACCAGCTAGCAACCTGAGTGAAATAATTATAACGTTATAATTATAAAGAGTGAAATAATTATAACGTCCATTGATTTACCTTATTAGACCTATCCCTGTTCGTAGTCCATTAATATACAAGATATTATGATTGTGAATAAATAGCCAAGAATGCAAGGATAACGTTGGAAAAAATTACTCACTGAAGACAATGAAGATTTAAGACCTCCATAGCAGCAATTTCCATTTCAGGGTTAGTTTCAGAGATACCTGGGCAAAATAGCGTGCCAATATAAATAGGTTATCTCCAGTACTTACAAAAACAAAGGGCGAGGAAATGTTTTCAGCGAGTAACCATTGAAAAAAGTTTATTATTTCTACCTAAACACCATTCAGAAAAGTTAGGAGAGAAAACTCAAGCATGACATCTTCTAGAGCACGTTATAGCTCGCAAAATTCAAATTTGAAGTGAGGTTCAGAGACGTGAAATTATATTAACAATTTTAACCAAAATAATTAGTACACAAGAATAGGTAGACGATTTGAAAATAAAATTGACATGCCCTAACTTAACAAAACGTTAGCGAAAACTCTTCGGCAATTTTCATTTATTATTATTTTACTTAGAGGCAAATAAAACAAACCTAAATCAAAACACCATTTCCTCTAATCAGCCAAAGTAAAAATTTTCGGCATTTCTTTTAATTCGTGAGAAAACATTCGACAGAAATTCGGTCACCAAACTCCTATCCTCCTTGCTTCTCCGTATATATACAGAATATCCCGTAAAATATCACCGCATGCATCACGCGGGGCCCGTTTAATCTCGGAGGATCATCCCGAAAATTACCAGCCGATTCCGAAATCCCCCGACAAGACGAAAAACATCCACGACCTCCTCGTATAAGCAAAAAAGGGGAACGAACATATTTCATCGACGCGAAGAATAGTATCGATAACAGTTCGCAAATACCTCGTAAATCGTCCTCCGGGAGCCAATCCAATTATTTCCGACGGCATACGCGCTCTTTCCTCCGGGAGAAAATCGCGAAAAAATACCTTCCGGTATCCTTCGCGCCGCACGAAAAGCAAACAAAGGAGGCAAGAAAATGCGAGTGGGAAAGGAAAGGAGAGAGGCGGGGAAAGGAAAAAAAAACATCGGAATCTGCCCTGGATCGGGATTTTCCCCGATTTTCTCGGTCCGAAAAATGCCTCGCCTTTCATGGAAATTCCGCATGGGTTGGCTAAGCCCTCGGAAAAGGCTCTTTCGTTCCCAGAAGAGAGAATAGGGACGAAGTAAGGAGGCGAGGGAACGATATACACTCGATAAGTCCGAGTTCCTTCGCGCGTGTGGAGCGCACAGCGAAGACGAAGTAAAGAGGAGAGAAAAAGAGTCCAGATAAGAACCGAAGAAGAGAAAAGCGCAGGAAGGAAAAGTAGAAACCGTCTCAGAGAGTTTCAACAGGATCTAAGAGGGAAAAATCGCCTTATATCAGATAAATAGAGTAAGAACTTATAGGGGTTCTAAAATAAATAATATGTAGTGAGAAAATTCTTTCTGCGACCTTAATCTAAACTTTAGGGAAAGGTAAGCTATACATCGATTATAAATATATTTAGAAAACAAGAGAATTTTTAATGAGGATAATGAGGTTTTAACAAGTTAACAGAATAATAAATATGAGAGAGGATAATGTTACTATAGAAATAAATTTTCTAACCAAACAGAAGATAAAAGATAATCCAAAGAACAGGAAGGATTGTGCATAAGAAAAGTTAACTTAATTAACGACTAAAAGAGATAATGAAGATATGATATAAATAAAATAGCGGGGAAGATAAATATTGAGGAGATTAAAAAGAAGAAATGAAAGTATAATTTATGTAGCAAAGAAGTGGTGCCCTACCCTAAGAGATGAACTACTTTTCCAAAATAGAGAATATTAGATACATTAAAAAAATGATATTTCAGGTGAATAACTTAATTTCACTGAAGGTGCATTATCTGCGGCCCGCGGTCTTTATGGGATATAATGCAGCCAGCTGCGGGGAAAAATAGGACACCCCTGTCTGAGTTATGGTGAGGAACCTGTGACCTGTACGTCCATAAAAAAACATGAAGAAAAAACATTCGATACAAAACAATTCAATCCAACTCAGAAATACAGAAAAATACTCAAAGTAAAACCGTCACGGGGGCATAAAAACTAAAACGTATTCGAGAGAGAATACAGGGCGAAACCTAACTCGATCTCCGAGACACGGGCTTCACAGATACGGAACATCAGAGAGAACTTCGCAGGTGTAACAGACATCCGAAGATAAGACCCGACCCGGACTCCGGAAAAAAAAAAGAATTCGGCCCGAGAACGACACTCGTCTTGGATCTTGCCCATCGAGGGAAAAAAAGACATTTGGAGATAGGAAAAGATGGAGTGAAGCACTCCGCTCCTAGGGTTAGTACGATCGCCAATCTGGAAATATCGGGGTCTTTCCAACTTCCACCGAGCGGGGGAGAAGCGAAGCGAAAGGAACAAATACTCGAAAAGATAGTGGAAAGTGGTTCCCGAGAGTTCTGGAAGAAGGTACCGGTGGGAGGAGGCGGGAACCCGGGGGAAAGACGGGGAACTCTACGTGGTTTCCCAAAGTGGAGGAGATTTTGGGGAAGTGAACGGGCTTGAGGAGGAAAGCAGGTGGAGACGGTTGATTGCGGAACTTGGGAGGTACGAACGCGGAAACGGATTGTTAGCTGAGGGAAGAGAGAGAGAGAGAGACTTGGGGGGAAAATGAGAACTCCAAGATCTTCCACGTGACGACGATTTGCCTGCGGATGACAAGGGTGTTCCCCGATGATATGTCGATCTTTCCCGGGAATGAATACTATCTGCACGAATCGATGTATCGGAGAAAGGGGGTATTCCCGAAATATTGGACCGCATGAAAGTTATTGGCACAAAAAAAACATCGCTACTTTCATAGCGGGTAAATTTTCCATTCTTTTCCTGGTCATTCACAACAGCCTCGCAAAATAATCTCAAAATCTCGTTACTAATCGATTGATAGAATTTTAGAGCGTCCAATAACATAAAAGGAGCCGTTAGAAGTTCTATAGAGTGCAATCAAGCTGCACACAATAGGTTATCAATGTTTCAACGACACTCCACCACGAGCGGGAACAAAGCTGGGAAAGCAGACTTTTCACTCATTAAAGACTATTCAAAGATATTTATATTTTATTGTGGGAATCAGGTCTCTATTTGAACCCCCGAAATGCAGATGAAATCTCGCAATTAAGGCGTTTTATTCTCTCAAACTTGAACTGATATACAGAGATACATAATTAAAATAAATATGATGGAGCAAGAGTAATAAATAGGAAGATATATAAAAATTTTGTTTCATTGATTAATTTTAAATCATGAGATTGCTTCATCGCTGAATAACCCGATATGAATTTATTTTCAAAGATTTTTGAAAAGAACTACACCTGGTGCCCAATATTCCATGATTGAAATATCTATTTATTCAACCTTTTACAAGGCCTAACCAAAAGTAAACATGAAAGAAATATCGACAGCTTGATAGAAATGGATACAATCCCCTTTTAGATGTCAATGTAATAAATGCTTATGCAAATCGCTAGTCAAGCCAGAAGGAACGAAAAAGACTTGAGACTAAAGAGCCAGTTCTTGTTAGACAGTTTTGTTTGTTGGAGGCAACTAGAAAAGGTAAATCAAACCCAAACCGCAGAAATTTAAAGACAGAAGCATGAAAAAGGAACAAAGTTAACGGTTTCCAGAAAAACAGAAAACGAAGCGAAGACTAAATGGATTTCGTAGAAGGGGAGAGAAGTGAAAGGTGGACCCAAGTCTCGGGAAAAGTGAAAGGAACATTGTGCGAAAGTGAAAGGAAGATTGTATGAAAGTGAAATGAAGGTGGGAGCGAAGCCGGGCGCCGTTGTTTCGTTGCTTATCTCTTTTTACTTCCCAACTTATTCCGTTTTCCTCGCCTTCATCCCGTCGCTTCCGAAAACCCGCCCGGCTATACCCCTTCCTCCTTCCGCGAGTAATGGTCGCTTATCTCCCCACTCCGAAAACTCTCCACAGAAAACTGTAATTTTCGTCTTCGAGGAAACCTTTTTATTTCCTCGCGAGGAAATGACGCAAAAAACAGGAGATGCGATGGAGCTCGGAAAGAGGGGAGAGGGGTTGGAGTGAATATTTTTAAAGGATCCAGAAGGAAAAGAAGGAGGAATGGGGTGCTTGAAAGTGAAGGAAGAGTCGGAAGGTGGCGAGAGAGAATGAGAATTGAGTAAAGAAGGAACTGTGCGATTCATCCGAGCTAAAGAAGAACCTTTCTTAAAAGAGACCAAGGGAAGTACAAAGAGGAAGAACTTTCTTTAATGTGAATATAGAGGGGCTTGATCAAAAGAATGTATCATTGAGCCTGATATTTTTTTATTTGAAAGAGATCTTCTGCAACATTGAGCATTGAAAGTATCCTACGATATGAAATATATTCAACTATCTATAAGTACTTCATTGTACATTCACATGAATCTAGGCTTCACTGACTGGAAGTATTATTGCATAGAAAACTCAATGTATATGTGGGAATACTATCGACTTGCAGCAATGAGCCGATAGAAAACAAATCTTGTGCCGCATAAATCACAAATTTCAGGCAGATATAGAACGCTCTGGTACAATCATTGAAAAATTAGAACTACACAATTCATATTTTAAATTACGTTTCAACATTGAAGTGTTTGTTTTAATACAAGAAAGACACTGATTACTTTTTTCCCGAGAAGCAACAAAATAAAGGAAAAGGGGATTAAATACAAGAAAGAAATTGTTGACAAACCGCCCTATTTTTTGGAACCAACTTCAACAACGTCATTTCAAAAATTCCTTTAATGTTAGCTGGGTAGTATTTTCTACTACCCTAAGGCGTACACGATCAAAATATTCAACTAAGGAATTATTTTTCAATCAAATAGTAAGCATAACTATAGTGACTATATCTTGAGCGATTACTCAGTTCAAAAGCACCTTCTCCACAAAATCCGCAGTGGATGGGAAATCGCAAACACTACACTTTAAAATTTACAATTCCTCTCTTCAAATCCTTCCACGAATATAAAGTAAAATAGCCAGCAAATAAGAGCTAGGCGAGAGAGCAAAGGAACCACGTATTCACCGAGACACGCAAAAAAGCACCCAAACAGCAAACAGAAAGAAGGAAGGGAACAAACTCGAAAGGAACGCGAAAAAACCGGAAGGGGGCCCCGACAGCAACGTAAAGCATCCCTAACAGGGAAAGAGAGAGAGAGAGAGAGAGGAAGTCGAGGGAGAAAAAAGTCACTTTCGAGAATAAAAAGTGGAAAGGACTCGAGAGGAGAGAGAGGAAATGAGACTCTTCGGAAACAAATGCTTGCGAAGGAAGAGATGATGGGATAAGAGGAGAAAATGGCGACCGGGGGAGAAAAGGGAGAGGAAAAAAATCCACTTCCC
The DNA here is from genome assembly GCA_947579665.1 of Sympetrum striolatum. Lineage (NCBI taxonomy): Eukaryota > Metazoa > Arthropoda > Insecta > Odonata > Libellulidae > Sympetrum > Sympetrum striolatum. The sequence continues at coordinate 46,335,940 of OX388345.1, read as the reverse complement.
TTTCGCCCCTAAAACGATAAGGGAACTGCGGCGACGGGTGGTTGTGGAAAAATAAAGGAAAAAGATCTTTTTCCTTTTAATCGCCCGAGTTTACGACACGAGTTTTTTTGATTAGGGTCTCGGGAAGAGGGAAGCGGATTTCCGAGCATTAACGTCCCGTTCGGTGCCTATTATCACTCTTTCATCTTCATCGCCGGGAAAGACGAGGGGGTGGGGAGGAGGAGGGACGAAAAAAAGAGGTTCCTTCCCCATTCCCCCTGGTTTAGAGGGAACTAGATCTGCGTTAAGGGGCCGAGATTACGGTTTCATCTCGGCGGCAATAAAATCAGATTATTTCGACCTCCCTGACCGACCCTTCGCCAGAATGGCGGCGAAAGACCCCGATCTAGATAAAACAAGGAGGAAATAGAATAAAGCGGCGCCTTGGAAAAAACGCTGGGCTGAGAACGCGTTCCGTCGACCCCTTCGCGAGGTAAAATCCTTACGAAGGATCTGGTGCTTTCCTGGCGTATTTCGTGGATTAAGTTTTCTTGGGTAGTCAACCGGTTCCCTACTGCGACTTAGATCGACATGTCGACTACTACTTCCGCAGCCGTTCTCAGTATAAGTGTGTTGAGTCAGAGTTTATATATTTACATAGGAATTGAAACGAAACTTCACAACATAAATCGAGATGTGGGCTATACTCTGAACAAGACCGTCCTTTGAGGCGGACGAATGAAAATGCTCGGATTGGCTAAAGCCACACCAATCATCGAAGGGGAAGGAAAGAGAAAAGATCGTAATTCACTATACTGACCTGCCACAGTAGCAGTGAAAGATGGAGCACGAAAAGTGAAAGGAGCCAAAAGTCTCCCAATATTAATCTGAACTTAATACACTGCAATACAACTTCATACTGAACCCTTGAATATAGGTATGCCAGTCCAGGATTCCATAATCCATTATTTTATAAACTTATGTATTCTGATTTAAAAAATGAAATCAATCGATGTTGCTACTAACGTAGTTTCTCGTAGATAGTCACTTCACGCGCTCACATATAAAAAAGTTATTTTTTAATTAATTGACGTAATGGTAATGGCTCGTGGTACCCCGTATTCTGGATCAGGTGCTAGAGTATAGTATGAACTGGAAGGAGTGACATCCATGTATGTCTGTCCGACTGCGTCACATCATCCTAAAAATGGTTCCATAGACAGCAGCGAAAAGTCAACCTACGTCGCGGTAATGAACTGAAAACCCTAGAGGACTTAATCCACAAAAAGCCTTATTTCCCAAATTTGCGTGTAGGTCACCAACTGCACCCACGAGATTCAAACAAGAGATCACAAACCGCGCTCCAGGGAACGAGTTGCGTATCGCGAGCTATAGATACACCTCTCAAAAAAGCACGATTTATTACCGGAAGGCAAGGCGATAAAAAGATCTCAATAAATATTCCGCGGCGATAACCGATACTTATATTCGAAGATAAAACGTATGGACTGCCTTTACGGCGTCTCGGGCAGTAATTATGCGAAATTTACGTCTCGAAGGACAGAGATTACTAATCTCCTTCAGCTGGACGACCGAATGGCATAAAGTGACCATTTACATCTTTACTGGACGTCGTGATTTGAGGGGGGCGATTCATGAATGTTTAAAGAATGTCGAGCAATATAATCTGACGGACGGGAATAAAAAGTTTTATGAGCCATTCCTCATCCGATATTTTGATAGAAGTAAACACGGCCGGGCCTATCGAGGTCGTAAACTTTATTCCAACTGGGCTTCTATTCTGAGTACGATTAATCTTAAATGTGAAATGTCACGTATATTCTAGTTTCGTTGCAAACAAGGCATTCGGTATTTAGCTCTTCAGATAAACAGAGATCACCTGATTTTACGAATCTCATAAAAAATCTAATTTCTAAGTAATTATGAAGAAATGAAGCTAATTAAGTGGTGAAAAGAGATACCGCGCAGACCTAAAACGAAAGAGAGAAACATACTTTCTTAGATCATGAAAGACTAACTTATTCTTCATTATAAAAAGAATCTTCTGAAGTGTTAACTGTTGACAGTAGGTCCCAATATTTCAAAGCCATGGAGCATTATTTCAAAGACAGCACTGATGCATACACACTATACGAACCATATAATATTAATACCAATAATCTATCTAATACGAATATAAAACTGATAATTTTTTAAAACATGCTCATACTATTTGCTTATTCATTAAGTTGTGTGAATCACTTTTGCGGTTCATCATTTTTATTTCGATAAAGTTTCCGAGTAAATAAAGTTGAATTAAATCGGGTTTTTATGGTACTGTTCGACCTCTTCTAAATGCCAGCTTTTTTATTTCAGTTACCTTTTCTCATTGAAAACAGTTATAGTAAAATTAAGTTTTATATCACCTATAGAGAGCTCGATTCTACTAGCCCAATTTTCTTACATCTTAAAACAAAATTTCCATCTTTGAGAAAAACTCTACGTTGGTCCTATCCAAAAATATCCAAAGCCTACAAATCGGCAGAAGTTCTCTTAGAATAGAACAAACCCCAAAATCCAACCTCGGAACGAATACCTTAACTCTCCCCCAAAATACGGCTCCCGAAGAAAATCTCCTACTGCTTAACAAAAGCCCACATTTTTTAATTACCCCTTTAGCTCTTCGCCTCTTATCCAGCGGGTAAATTAAACGCGGAATGAGAAAGTGGAAAGAGAGAAAACGAATCCAGGAAAAACGGTATCTTCCAGGAGGGAAACGAAGGCGCTCTTAAACAACTCTAGCGAAGGTCTATTAGCATAATAAGTCCGCGATTCTAATTTAAGTCGGAGAAAAAAAGCTCCTCGGGCGCGCAAAAACAAAGGTCGTTACCGTAGACGATAATTACAGTGCGTGGAAAATCCGCCTTCATAACACCGGAGAGGCGATTAAGATGCCCGCAAAAAGGTGGAAGCGGCGAGATCGCTCCACTTCAAATACCCGAGACGCTTTTAATTCTGTTCTTCCCCCGCTAGAAAAAATGCTACTGCGAAATGAGCTCCGTAATTAAAACGATACGGGAGATAGTGGAGAAGAAGCCCGCACGGATGAGGATGAAGTCGTCGGAGTATTAGGAGACTACTGTGTGTCGGGAGCTATTGAAGGAAGCTTGCAAACACTTCGGGAACGAATTATTCGAAAATCCACAACAGAAAATGAATCTGGGGTTATCCTAAATTTAAATTAAAGTAAAAAATATGGAAAGTAAAGCATCACGTTAACATTAGTGAGAAGGACGTGGTTCGGTGGTTCAATGGTTAGAATACCTGCCCTGTGTGTCGGGAGCTATTGAAGGAAGCTTGCAAACACTTCGGAAACGAATTATTCGAAAATCCACTACAGAAAATGAATCTGGGGTTATCCTAAATTTAAATTAAAATAAAAAAGATGGAAAGTAAAGCATCAGGTTAACATTAGTGAGAAGGACGTGGTTCGGTGGTTCAATGGTTAGAATACCTGCCCGGAAAGTGGGAGACCTGGGTTCGAGTCCCAGCCAATTCGCTATTTTTCACATCAGTGTAACTTTATATTGAAGTAACTGATTTGGAGAACTCTATGCGGTAAAGCTTTGAAGGTTTGGTTGGGCATTGCATGTGTTTTTTTTTCGAAGAATTAGGCATTCGAAGAATTAGTCATTCGAAGAATCAATCATTCGAAGACTTAATGGTTCTAAAAATTTCCTTTCAAAGAGTTGCTATAGAAGAATTTGTTTCCGAAGAATTTGCCTGTAACCACGATTGAATGTGGACGCAAGAAGTGCAAAGGATGATGCGATCTTCTCGATTACCATTGAGAGAACTGAAGGGCGCGAAAGGGCTTCCGGTCTGCCGTTTGCAGACGTGATAAAGGCGAAGAAGACACCTGCTGAGGATGAAGAGCGATTAAAGGTTACGTCCGACAAATGAGACTCGCGCATTGAGATTTATCGCTGAAGATCGAGATGAAAGGCCGCTCTCCACAAAAAGTGCGGTCTGAATAATCGGAGGTTAAACCTTCGAGATTAATCTTTTCATCTTCCGGCGTCTTAATTACCAGAACTACTCCAAACGTTTCTCTTTCTACTCGCCTCACTTACTTAATAATGTTTGATCATAAAACCAAATAAATTACTCGACAAAAAACATATGAAATTAAAATTATCGAAAATCACATACATATAGTTAGATTTTAATAAAATGAAACGCTGTTTTTACAAACATTAACTTTATGCTCTTATTATGTAATGTATCAATATAGATTGAGAAATTGAATACTAGACTTTAAACGTGAAACTTAAACTCTGTTATAAATCAAGTAATTAGGGGCAAATAAGCCATAAATTTTTACGAAAAAACTCCTGTTTTTAAACATCTAATTCTGGTAATCTATGAGCATTAAAGAAAATTTTCATAAAAATAGGCAAACTTAAACGATCTAAAGATAATTGTATAAAATAACTCTTCACAAAATTTTCGCAAAAGTGATAAGATATTATTGACTCATTATTATTCAATATAAAACTGTCGTTTTTTTTATTACCTTCATAGCTAATCTAAGGAGTTAAAGAGAATTTCAATTAAAAACAGCTTCGATATTAACGATCCAACAATGATTACATGAATAATTCTTCAGCCGTAATCACCGTAATAATAAGATAAGATTTCATGATAGGCTTATAACTAAATAGTACTTATTTAACCGTTATTTGCGACGGTAAAATACTACCAAAATTTGATCTTAACACTGGAATAATATAAATCAGAAAGAAACCTATTCCATACGTGATAATGCCAATAATGCCAAAAGATCACGGCTGGGTCACGAATGGAGACAAAACGGAGACACCCCCGAAAATATATTCAACTGCTTGGAAATTAAAAGGCGCTGAGGCGAAAAAAGACGACCCCAAAAAACGACGCCTCCTCGAGTTTTCCGTTCATGGCGCAAAAACACACTTCCGCCCCCGATTGTTCCCACAGGGCCATAAACGACCATGTATGCGGTAATGCTAATGCGATTCCCTGTGAAACTTGGCCGCGGCCCGAATATTTTTTCCGCCGCGCCGCAGAGTCTCGCGCGCACCGCTATTTCACGCCGCTCCCTTCCAGAGTGGATCCGGCCAAACAACCAAAGTGGACCCGGCCTTCCCTCCCGGGGGGGAAAATCCACCCCAACTTGTCACCACCGAACAGGACGCTGTTGGCGAACAAAAATGGAGAAAAAAATAACCCCGCCCCTTGCGGAAGCCCTCGCCAGAAAACGATAACGGAACGGAAAAAAAATCTGGGGAGAAAAAAGAAGGAAAATCGCTCAGACAAAAGAGCTGCCTCTTCATCCTTTGTCCATAAATACAAAAAACCATAAACGCGTCGGAGAAGTGCACCGCAGCGGCGTCGGGGAGGCGGGAAATTACGGGCAAATGAGGGGGAAGATGCGGCAAATGGGCCGTGCATTCCAGATATTTAATCTCCCCCGACCTTCTTTCGAGCACGCCCCTTAATTTAGACTTCTCCGCTAACTCGGATGCGAACTATCTGGCTCCGATCCCACCGCTATCAATTACCGCGGAAGGAGAAGACCCGTTCCGAGGCGTCTTTTTCTCCGTCCGGACCGAGTATTTCTCCGGAGCCAAACGACCAATTTCCCATCCAAATGTATTTATACGGGGGAGAAACATGCGTTCTCTATTACCGCCTCCATTCGTTTCTCGCGATCGTTTATTAGGGGAATCTCCGGATGTCTTTGGAGGGCTTGCATGGAGGACCCTGGAGGCTTTGAGTCGCGATTCTGGAGGAGGACTTTGAATTATCGTTCGAGAGGGGAAATCTTTCTTTGGCTCATCTTAATGGTTTAGAAGGACCGGCTGAGATTGGGAATACTACGAGAAGTAGTGAAGTGAGAGAGTGTGAATGGGAGAATTGAGATTCAAAAAGAAGGTGACGATAATGAAGTAATCGCACATGGTTTTATGCACTCCTAGATGAAACAAATTTTTCTGGGATATTAAGGATACTTATTTATCAGTAAGAACATTTATATTTTTATGGAAAGAATCTAAGACGGAATTGTACTTTTACCAAAAATTTCTATTTTTACAAAAAACAGTTACACGACCGGTTTCCACGATTAATCGTCGTCATCTCGAGAATCATTACTTATTATCATATCTTACATTTTTATAATTATCAGTCACTTATATATATATATGTATGAAAATTTTATAATACGGTACGAATTTCAATCAATATCTCTCAGCCTCACGGCGAATGATTCAGTTGGGAAAAGAGCTCGCGTGGTAAACAATAACAAAAAATAAGATAAATCATAATAAATAAGTTACTAAAATAAAATAATAATAAATAAGTTACTAGAGCTCTATTGAATGGTAAAGCAAAATATACTTTAATTTTACAAGAAAAATTATCGCAAATTCTTTCAAAGATTTAAGATCATCAGCATACGAGAATGTTATACTACAATTTTTATTCAATATATAATGATTCTCAACACGAATGGTTAAGTTGGGAAAGTTTGCTATCGAGTATTTAGATTGAAAAGGTTGGGAACCTGAAGAGGTATGTTGTCAGATACAACTATTATCAAACACATGGAATTCATACATCATATTCTATCTTTCCTTCTCATGAGTATCTAATGTTAGACATGAAAAGAAAGGAAAGAAAGATACGCCTGAAAATAGTCCTCACTCATCCGTCAGCAATACCTAAGAGTAAATATGTGCGACACCCTTATCTTCATTATCCCCATAAAGAGCCGCAGTAGATCTCGGAAAACAATTAGTCACGGCGGCAACTTCCTTTCAATATCCCCTTTGTGCCGAGACGCTGAAAACACATTCCTTTCGCAGCGGAAGAGAACTCCATAAAACCCTCTCCATGACGCATTACAACGCAAACCAAAGATAAATATCGCTTATAAATCAAGCGTCGGGGACCATAAAAACGACTCGCATAAAGGGATTTTTATACCCTCGAATAATACGGGAGACGCAAGCACAACGGCTCTTTCTCTCCAATTGATGACTCGGATAGGAAAGGACGCCAGACGACAACTCGGAGCTGTTAAAAAAAAAGCCGGCAACGGATGGGGTAAACGGCGCGTGTAGTAGAAACAGCAGCGGGATCTGGAAGCAAGTGCCAAAAGCAAATGTTCTTTCCTTCCTATGGATTGTGAGGAAGACGGGATGGAAAGAGACATTTTCAGCGCTGCCCCACATTCTTTCTGCCGCAACCCCTCCTCCAAGAAGGGATACCATGGTCCCATTTGACATGGACTGTCCTGACCCATATGAGAGGACCTGATAAATCTGACATAATGGACAGAATATCAACCAGAATTGAAGCTGACTAAATGCGAAGATATAAAACGGTGAAATCTTATAAACTAGGCCCTAATACATTCAAAAGAATGCCATTCTGTACATCAGCCCGAGATTAAAACAGATTAAAGATAAAGATTAATAATAAAAAGGTAAATTATTAAATTACATTATTATATATGTATAAAAGTATTTGATTACTTTCCGATATCCATTCGTGAACATAAAGCAGAGATTGTGACCGATTAAACGCAAAGATATAAAAAGGGAGAGAAATAAAACTATTTCATTGCTATTCTATTTAATCAAAGGTGAATTAAATAAAAACTGCAGGCTTTCATAATCAGCGGCTATCGTTATAAACCAATTTAGTTTATTAATTAATCCATCTAAAGTAATCAGATATTACAAGCTATTCTGATTTATATTGCCACGTATTCGATTTCGAACCGACCATTAGTTGATGAAAGTTAATTAATAATACATCAAACATTTAATTAATTAATACCAAGTTAGCCGCAAACAATTATTCAGCATCGGAGAATAATTAAGAATTAATGAGCAATTAGAAAATGATCAATATTGATAACCTTTATATAATAATAAAATGTAAATCACAGTACTTAATTATACATCGTTACTAAGCTGATCCTAAATTTAAGCCAGGATTTCATCCAACTGAAATTAACGAAATGTATGAACTCTCTGCTTCCAGAAACCTAACTATTCTACCACTTTTTAATTGTAATAGATGCTGACGAAGTCGTTACTAATGTTCTCAGCTACCAGTCTCTTCCGTCAAACATATATGCCCATTTCCTTAAAAGGGACTGAGACCTAGATTCCGCCGCATTTTTCCTCTTCGCCGACTTCTCTTTCAGAGGCGAGAGAGGTATAAGAATCCTGCGGTCTAAACTCCTTAAAAGAAGAAGGATTCCACAGAGTGTTTCTCGGGTACGCCAGGAGAGAAAGAAGCGGAAAATATCTTTGATGTGTATCTGACTCGCGTAGCTAAAGAGATCGGCCGAAGAATAAGGAGAATTGGAATAACCGGAATGTACGGTAGGGACCGAAGATGGAAAAACTTCGAATTTGGGTCAGTGGTAACATCGCTTTTGTTTTCTGATAGTTTTATCTCAGTGTGGTGCTATGCAACATACACCGAAGCAAACGACGACCGGATGAGCATTTCCGAATAACCCGGATTCGCTCATAAATCAGGAAACAGAAGAAGTAACGATCGTATGAACGAAAAGGTCCTAAATTTGAACAGTTTTATTTTTTAAGCAAAATAAGTAAAGCTTTATTCAGCTACGATGAAATTACCATCGCTGGAACGAAATGTTTGCGAAGAAAGACATTCTTCATATGAGCAGATTTGAAATCAATTTTAACAAAATAAGACAGAATATACCTAACATAAGAAGTAATAAGAAGAAGGAAACCCCACATTCTCGGATATTTTTAACTATATCTACGAGAAATTTCCATTTTCACTCAATATCTCAGTAAATAAAAGGAATATTATTGAAAAAAGCAACAAGAAATGAAGAATGTAGATGTAATAACAGATAACAATAGGAGACGTTGAAGAAGAGTGACATAAACAGGTAGTAAAAAATCGAATAGATTTATCGCATCACATATTGTGACACTTCCAAGTCAATAGAGTTGCGAACTATTCTCGAACTCGATTTCGAATTGGCACAAGAGTAAGGAAATACATCGAGAAAATTTCTCGGATACATTTAAAGTGTTAAAAACAACAAACCGGAAATAATATAGACACTTGCGGCTATGTGACCAAGAGTTTACGTGTTCTTTACACAAATTGCGCATGGAAAAACAACTGCATTCAATCGAATTTTTGATTTAGGAACAATTCAATAGAAAATTTCTAGGTAACATATATTTCGCTTCTTTTTACAAGAAAGATTGAATAGCTGCATATTGGATCAGAGCAGCAGAAACAAATAATACGAAGCATTTTCTTGAGGAAACGAGCGATACATAAAAACGGGAATACTCAAAATTTACGCTTAAAAAACGCAGTTCTTCCTGTTGAACCAACGCAGCACCCTCCTTTCTAAACTACAAAATGACTACCGCAATGTTTTCCCATATTAATATCAAAATTTCAAGCGGATATCACCGTTGCTTTTCCCACATAAATCATCGCCGATGTTTTACGTCAGCAAAACGAATGGATTTTTCTTGTCCGCCCAAGTACCTCAAGATACACACCGCAACTTATTACCGGAAAAGAGGGTAAAAAATCGGTGCTCGTATACCAAAACGGACTGAGTAGAGCGGAGATAAAGATGTATCGCCTTCCAGAAGCATTCCTCGAAGAAAAAAAACCCGCAAACGTTCGGCAAGCCGTGAAGTAGAAAATGGCATTGCTCTCCGTGGAAGATTGTACCTCAATCTTACAGATTTTTCCGACAGCAAAGTTGGGTGCGACCCATGGACATTAAACATAAAACACGTCACTTAAAATCCCCTTTCTAATATGTACGAATGAGAAGTAAATATTGCGTTGCACTTAGAACAAATCCGAAGGAAAGAAGGAAAGGAAATTACGAAAGAATCGGATGTGAAAGGAAATCGAACTGACAACGGTTCATCTCTTGACTCTAGGGAGTTTCTTTTTCCATTTCTTGCGCCCTTGACAATGAATGATCGAAGGGAAGCGGACCGGACTCAAGTATTACAAAGAAAGAAAGGCGAACAATGGAAAGAGAGCTTTTCAGGGTAAATTTCGCAAAAAGGCAGAAATAAATCGAGAGCGACTTGGATCAAGCAATGAACGCATTAACTGAGCCGTAATGGAGCCGAGTGGGACAAAAAATCTAGAGATCATTTTAAGAGAGAACTCTCTGTAATAGACAAAGGAGAAAATAATGCCGACGGGAATTGAGGAGAGGAAATCATTTTTTTAAAGAAGCACCGTGAGTAGGTAAAGATTTGCGGACTTAGTTACACCCAATACAACATTTCTGAATTAGTCCTTTCATACTTTCATGTCTCGATCCAACCGAACGCAGAAATTCCTCTTTTAGTAAGTTTCAGCTACAACTGTACTTTAATAAATCTGTAATTTGACTCGCTGGTGAAAATTATAAAAGTAAAAGTTTGAGTGTGGGTAATATCTAAGACCATAAAGAGTACTTGAAGGTAACATATTCAAAAACGGCTGAACTAAAATTATATTGTGGAATCTATGAAGTATTTAGAATTTTTTTCTATCGGGTTTAACAAGTAAAACTACGTCACATTCATTCTATTCATGTAGAATATGTTCACAGAGCAAATTCAATCACTTCGGCCTTAACTTGGTGGTAATACATCAGTAGCCTCTTCCAATAAAAGCAAGTAAAAATGCAAACACATTCAAAACATTGTATGTACCACAATCATGTAATGGAAACTGCATATATATATATATTCAGTATGTTTACGTTTGTTTAATAATTTTTTAATTGATCCAAAAACTTTATGTTTGAAAAAAATATATTCAATTTTGGTTTTGTTGTATTATCATATTCGCTTACAGCAATTTATGTAAAACTGTACAATCCAATTTTGTTTTAGGTGGCTAGCCACAGAACAATAAACTCAATTGTTATTATGTTTATAGAAATTTAATACAGAATTCACATAGACACCTTTCCGTAAGAAATCACACATATTAATTAAAGAACGTCATAAAAAATATAAATATTAGACGAATAAAACTTGATAAATAAAAACAGAATTCACATGAACCTGCAATTTACTACTATCCAAAAGTCCATAAATGCAACTAAAACCACAGAAACCTTGAATCGCACCAAAACGTAGAAAGGTAACACAAAAAATACAAAGATAGAACGCCAAAGATAAAAGACAAAAAGGAACGCAGTAGAAGAAGCACGAGGAAAAATTCCCTCAATTTTTCCCCATCATCCTTCAAATTGGCCACTGATATGAACGGAAGCGACCGTTGCCGTGGTCCCAAGGAAGACACGGCTCCCACTAATCAATGTTTTTCGGAACTTCGGACCACCCACTCCTCGGCGAACCCTAACCGGAGAGAATAAAGAGGGTCCCTTCCCCAGCAGATATAAAAAAGGAAGTGGAAGAAGCTCTGGCTTTTCCTCCTTCCGCAATTCCTCCTATATATTTCCAGAGAACGGGAGAGAGGTTTTTTACGCGGGGACAGAAATCAGGAGGAAATGAGATCTGGTAATGGGGGAAGGTTTTTCGGCCAAGTGGAGAAGGAGAGAGGTGCGCGATTTCAGCACGTCCCACATGCGCATTAGGGCGATGCCGAGACACGCGAAAAGGGGAGGAAGCAATCCGGAAATGACTATCTCGGAGTGTCGCTGATAACATCGTCAAAAGTCGTTACGCGTCCGATTACATCGCGGGATGGAGAGAATAAAAATGGAATTAACGCCCCAGCTGCTGCGCCTTTTCCGGTGAGATGTTTTAGAGGAGATAATTAAGCCATCCTCTCGTGAGAAGGGATCGTTACGATACAGAGAGCTGATAGGCCCTTAAAGCAATCAAATTTTCACAGATCGATCAATCGAATTCTGAAGTGCTTGCTAATAACCGGGGAAACATCGATGACAATAAACTCAAACCTTATGGTATCTCGCGATCTCTCCCGAGAGAATTGTGGACAGACTTTCTCAGGGTAAAGCGTCTGATTAATCGAATGGTAGTCGATTTTCTTTGATAGATTATAGATGGAGCATTTAAGGGCCATCATTAACATTTTTATTATGTTTTTAAAGAAGTATTAATCCATATTCTTTCAATTTGAGTGGGGGAGCTCCCGAAAATGAAGATGGACTTCACACTACTCAAATATTTGTCTGGGCCAGATGGGCCTTATTGAGAGGATAATTATTATATTATATACAAACATCTCAGGAAATATTGTATGTACTGTAGAGTGCAAGGATAAAGAGAGGAAAGGAGAAAGGAAAAAGATGAAGATGATGCAAAGGGAATAATAACTTCGTAAGAAAAAAAGATGTTGAGTAAAGAATTCTAATGCCCGCAAACCTACCGCAAGATAGAACATTTATAATAAAATAAAAAAGAAATACAATTCCTAACCGATAGCTGTAATTATTTTTTTGAAAATAGTATTTGCTTTCGAAGAAAAAATATAGCATCTCGGGAAGGGACATAAAACGGTGACCTGGTTAACTGAATTGAGTCTCGAGTGAACATCGTAGAGACAGAGGTATCGAAAATCAGCTATCGTGGAAGTCAATAAGTTGAGTTCGTTTTCCAGATGCAAAGCCGTTAATTACGCTACATAGAAAAGATATCTTTTCTTTTCTGGAGGGCCCCTTCAATTATATTACATTTATAAGGTATTTACCATCCACTAACATCCTTTGAAATTACTTAGCCACGGTTGGAAACAATCGCTTTAGGATTAACTCGCTAGCACGGGAGCCAACAGAAGTCATTCATAGCTTGTTAGCCCAAGCAATAACGACTCCAAAACGTGCCGAAACCAGCCTAGAAAAAGCCGAAACTTCATCGTCGGGAAGAAACATAAGCCACCAAATCACAGATCGATATCTCTACTGCCCTATTTCAAACACAACGGCTGAATCCACTTTTACGCCTGTTATATCCCTCCCTTTTAGCAGCCGCGAGATCTCTCACCGTTTTAACGGGCCCGAGATGATATTCCGCACCGGAGTTGACGACTTAATTTCCATTTGCAGCAATCTAGGGATTATAAGCGTAGAAACGACCTCGTTAAGATGTCCTCCCGGAATTTTAAAACCCCTCCCCCCTCGCCGAGTTTATTCTCCGCTCCGGCGATGAACTGGTTTATTTCTGCTTGATAAGCGGACCGGAATGAGGAGCCGTTCCTCCGCGGTAATTAATTTTATCGATGTTCTCGGAGCGGATTATTCATAAAGGTGCATTCCGTGCCGCCTTGGAGGAGATTGTTATCGGCCCTTGAATGGGATGTGAGATTAACTTTAATGGAGAGCTATCGCGGGGATCGAGAAATAAAGGAGCCGGGGACGGACGCCTTGATTCCCGGATTAGCGTGCTTCCGTGATCTTTCTGAAAAATGGGATCGTTTGAAGCGATCGGAAGCCTGTTGACCGAAAGAAGGGTTCGTGAGATTGACGAAGATTGGAGAATCGAATCTCGTTTGAAGAATGATAAAGTTCGGCGCCCAACGGTAAAAGTATGGTTCTTTTTGTCCACTCGGAATCCGGGGGAAAGGATATTAAAATCAAAGAGGAAACGTAATTCCAGCTAAGAGTAGTATGCAGATTCTTTTGATCTGATTGAAAATTGCGCCCACTTTTTCCGATTGTTTTTTCCTCGAGTCCCATTTATATCAACAAAGAATCAGCGGCTGTGAGTGGGTGTAGGAGAAGGAATGGCATTTGAAAATCAGTTTATCGACATTTTCCTAAATTTAATTCGCCGATGACTCCCTAATATTGCGCCAATATCCTACATACTCGTGTATAACTAACGCCCGCGATGTAGCTTAACTTCTTTTAAGCTTGCAAAATAAAGATATTTTTCCAAAAATTACATAAAACGTCAATTTGGGATAAATGCCGCATTCTATTCTTGTAGGACGTACCCGCATGTAAGGGGTACTCGAATTTTTAGTTAACTTCTCTTCGGCAACCCCGTTACGATAATGCGTTTTAGGTCGCGACTTTAAGACGCATGGGATTTTGGAAAGCTCAAGTAATTCAGAAAAGCTTTAAATTCGAGATTATACGGTAAACAAATTATATATACAAATTGTGTTTACGTTTTCAATATTTTATTCAAGTTTTACTCAAAACTTAAATAACCTATCTTTTATCCCTGCTTTTAAATTCACTTTCGAGTGTAAGTGGCATCAAACTTTTTACGTTGAATTTTGAAATAAAAGTTCGACACGAGTATGCAAGATGAGAACAGGAAAGGAATTCCTGTCAAGGTATCAATCCGCCAGCAACTACGTCAGCTGAGACAATAAACTATGCGAAAACTTTGTTTGTTAGTACTCACGATACTAGGAACGGGGGAGACCTTGGAGTCAGTTCTGGTACTTACCTAAAATAGAAAAAGAAACATTTTTAGTAAAGGAAAAAAAATGGAACAGTTACAGAAAAAAGGGCATGGTAATCTTGTATGAATGTCTATCATCCAAATCTTATAAGATACTGCCAAATTTAAAGGGTGGTTATTGAAACGTTTTGTAATTCCGGCGATGGAGATACACACCATCCATTTATAGGAAACCTGTATAGAATTTCCCAAAACATATCGCAGTAAAATCTAAAAATACTAAACAGATTAGAAGCTTCCGTGCATTCATCGCATGATCTCAGACCCTCAAGCATTGCCAAAGTTAAGATAAAACGCCCCCCGCATACGACAAAACCGCCGAAAAACGTCGAAAGAAAAATTCAATCCGATCCTCGGCGGGACCATTACCAAGAAACCATCCGCCTTCTGACACACGCTCCCCTCCGAAAAAAATCTCCCCTTAATACATAAGAACCCATTTATATGGATACATGTGGGAGCGAAATTGGTATGGGAAAAACCGTACGCAAGAAAAGAAGAACAGGAAGGGTCGGGCAGATGGAAAGAGAGGCAGGGACGGATTTGTATTAAGGCGAATTAGGCGAGAGCCTCGTCCTACGGGGCCCCAAAAGAAGTTCTCAAGAATTTTTATTCCAATAGAATAACGATTCCAAGCGTCTTCAAGGGTGTAAAAAGAAATTCAATAGATGTATGCGCTAAGAGTAATTCACGAAAAGATATCTTTTTATTTAGATAAAAAGATTTATTTTACTGATAATACTCTATCTATGAGGAAATGATTATAAAAATAGCCCAATCACAACATATACAAATACAAGAGCAATAAATAAATAATGTAAGCACTAACTACGAAATATACATACAAATAAACTAAAAGAAAAATATAAAGGAATAGGGGAAAAGGGTCAACTACAGAGCAAAGTTCAGTAGAGCTCACACCTTACGGATATGAGGAAGTCGTAAAATATATCAACACGATTTTCTCTACTTGGACGTCATTAGTCTCCCTAATCATCTTAGTATGGGATTCGAACTTACGGACATCAACCCCCCCCCCCAAAGAAACATTTCACTAAGATATAACTTTTGAGGGAAAATTTTGGTTGCTAGTTCCAGAGGCACATTACTACACGTGTATAAAATAACCCAGCTCTGTTTCTCTCTTACGTGTTTTATATATCCTATGCTTACTACAGTACATATTTGGTAAAAAAATTCTTCGCGTTCTGCGTGGTTATCTAAGATGATGGATACAGCCGGGCAAGCCCATACAAATATATTGAAGAGGTTCCTTCGAGCCAAACAACCATCATCTGATCTACATGCGGATACAATTAAAATAATTAGAATATGTATATCGCCATGAGCAATCCTTTTCCTGAATATTTTAATTACTAATAGATTAACATGTATATGTAAAAAATAGTACTTGTGAAATTTATTCATACAATTCTTTGTATTGGATTTCCACTTGGTAAAGCCTGCCACAATCGATTCTATTTTATAACAGAATACCATTACAAATAGATAAAGAAAACTAGGAGGCAGCGTTCAGCATAATACAAAGATTACGGATCTGATCTTTGCTCCTTGGGCCCTCGGATAATGTAAATCCCCCCTCGGAGAACCATAATAAAGGAGAAACTCAGAACGAAGAGTTGAAAGGAGAGGCGAACTTGATGGGACCCGGAAAGCGGAACGCTCACAGATTTTTCTCCGCGCAACCGAAAGATGGAAAGGGGGCGAAAATAGATTGGGGAGAGAGGAGGAGGGATGGGATGATTTATTGGAGGAAAAGGAGAATTATTGGGAGGGTTGAGAGAGTCTGTCGGTGACGTCTCCTTGACATTCTCGTTCAGCCATTCCTCATTTCGTCTTAATCCCCTTCCTTTTCTCTCCGGAAAAAAGAAGGAAAAAGTGGGAGAAATCGCGTGAGGAAGTGCTCCTCGAAAGAGCCTGGGAAAATGGGGGGGCGCCCGAAATAAGTCATTTGTGGGGGGGAAGGGAAAATGGAATAAAAGCGGGAGAGAATCCCGCCGAGATTGGAGTGACGAACAGAATGAGGAGGGGAGGGGAAAGAGGCCTAATTTTTTCCTCTTCCCGTCCGCGATCCAGTGGGAAAAGATAATATAAACGTCATTTTCGAAGGCAAACCTCTCTCTCTCGTGAGAAAGGAAAGAGAAGTGAAAAAAGCGGTACGAGACGCCGGGAATCATGGCCTCGCCAGCTTTTTTCCCTCGCTTTCCGTAGGAGCAATCGCGAGAATTATGAATGACGTTTCCCTTCTTTTTCTGCCGCTTTTTACTCATGAAACGATATGTCTTAAAGGGCTTTCGGATCGGAAGCGAAGGAGCTTTAGACATCGCGGAGCATTATTTCTCTCGAGTGAATCATGGTCTGAGTCAATGTGTGCAAAAAATACGCCTGAGAGTAAAGAAAACCTGATAATATCCTGGTAATGTATTTTAAACTACAAGTATTTCTACACTTCGAGGTATCTCTTTTGCACTCTGAATTACGGTAATATGTCGCTCGCATTAACAAGTAAATATTCATAAAGTCATAAACCAAACATTTCGTAAAGAGAGATTGAATTAAAAAATAAACGACAAGTACAGAGAATTGCACATTAAACTATTCACCTAAAGTACGTCCTGCTAAGGTTTATCTTATTATATCTATCAAATAATACAATTCACCCTGCATTTACTTTAAGACCGTAAAGACGAGAATATAATCATTTTTTTATTAATTCACCCTTCTTGAACCAACATATTTTAGTGCACAAAAATATTAACGTACCCATTTTTTTAAATTATCTACATGAAATATTACAAAATGTTGAAAAAATTACAAAATCAATGATAACAAACCAAACACCAGGAGTAGGATTCACCATTCGAAAAATAATCCTTGGCATCTCCCTTTTTTCCCACAAAAATAATGTTTAATTTTTGCAATACAAACAATTATAAAAGTCAAAATAATTTTGCAATGAGAGTACTTGGTATTTATGCCCATATCACTGATATGCATATATCCAGCAATGGTAAGAAAGAAAATTTGAAAATAATATTAAATAGAAACCGAAGCTGCAATAAAACGCAACGACCAAATAAGTGCCAAAAACTATTTCAAGTTTATAGAGCATAATCTAAACACCTCAAAAAAGTTAAACTATACAACATATACATGAAGAGATAGGGAGAGCTCATCTCTAACATCTCCAGAGCCCTAACTCCCTAAGAATGCCTCGTAGACGAATCCCTCAATTCAGCCAACTCTATTCCTTACGCCTTCCTTTACACATCGCGCCAATCAAATCAGAGTGCCGCCGAGTTTAATCCCACACCTATACAGCGACCGAACGGCTCAATATCCCTTCGCTTATCCATCCGAAAGCGCCTACCGAACAAAAAAACACTGGAGAGAGAAAGAGAGAAAAGCAATTGCAAATTTTTCCACTCACGAATCGTCTCTCGGAGCGATAAACCGACCTCCTGTTAAACTCCCGTCCTTGCTAAACCTTTTTTAACGGCCCTTCATTAAGAGTGGATTAGAGATCTTTAAAAACGCCCCGACACGAGGAATGATAAACTCCCGCAACACGTTCCGGTGGGCGTTTTTTGGCCGGTGAGACGGATCGGCGACGCCGGTAATGCGTTTTTTTCCCTTCCGCTGCCTTACTTTCGTAAATTCCACGCTCTCGCCGGTGTAATAGCGCTCCTGGGGGAAGCTTTCCTTTTTTTAACTGCCGATATAAACGGGTAGAGCGAAGGGGGATAATGCACCCTCGGGGTGAAGCGAATCCTCGGACGCGAGGCATTTAATGCATACGTGCAGACGATGCTTACACATCCCTCGAGGGGAGCATCGCGGATTTTTTCTGCGACGCCATTTCGACGCCGTTCGTATTGCGGCGAAATATCTGCAGCCGAGTGGACTGAAGGAGATCCGTAGAAACGTCTCTCCGGAGTCAATGGGTCGAAAGTGATAAACTGCCAACTTTACGCGAAAATTATCACGCTTTACAGGGTTGGAAAACTGCTTCGCTCTTCTTGCCTCTAGGGCCTCCTTCCTTCTCACATTTTTTAAAATTACTGATGCCTTCTTCCCATGCATGTTTTGTTTTATTTTTTACCTATAATATTCGCCTACTCCGTATTTTTGAATTTTTTTATCTCTTGAATTTCTTGCTACGATATTTACTGTTAAAAGGCATCGCGCCGATAATGGATTTATATTAAACAAATAAAAACGATAAACAGAGCTATTGCTAGCCAGAGATGCTAGGAATGGGTTCTGACACCTAAATACTTTAAAAAATGTATGATTGAAAGTCATGAGGCTCTTAAACTTAGGTAGAAGAAAAACCATTCATTCTATAAAACTACACCTTCAAATATTTCCCGTTACAAGTTTTAACTATTTTAAGTTACCGCTCATAAATCTTTTTTCTACAACAAGGACAATGTATACGTTGTGTCTTAAATAGTGGAGCAAACTGAAACATCATTGCAAATACATATCGGATTAAAGAACATTAAAAGTCAATATTAAGTACTGCGAGTGAAAAACACCACGTGGCTAAAGTGATACTATGCATACTTTGAGGTCCTTCATAATTCACCACTCAGCAAGTTAAACAAACGATTCAATCTGAGAAATAATCGCAAGTTTTAACGTCAACATAGCAAACACTGAAAAATCTAAAATTTCATACGCCGAAAGATAAAAATATTAGAATGGATAATAATTCAAGCTCTTTCAAGAAGGATCAGAATATAACATTTGCTAGAATTTTTAAGGTAAGAATGTCCTAGAATTATTTTCATTTTCTTGGTTTTATTTCCTTAACTTCCTCCCCAGAATCAGGCCGAAACATTCCAAAAATTGCCCGCAACGAAACAAATCTAAAACCCATCTCCGCGCGCTACTTTCCGGACAGATTTGAAACATCTCGCAAAAATAAGCCGATCCTTTCCTCCGGCCCCGATACGTAAGCAATCAGACCATCATCCCATTTCCATCGCCGGATCGAAAAGAAGCCTCCGGCAAAAACAGTACGTCCGCAATGAAAGAAAACTCTTCCACCGTGAGAGACAAGGCCGCGTATCCGCCGGGGAGAGATACGAGATTCCGCTCCAAACACTGCGGAGGTGTATTTTTAAAATAAAAGAAGGGACCCGTAGAGAGAGAGAGATGGAAGAAGCTTCGCTCCGGAGGGCCTCGGTGATTGATTGGTGCCGTAAACTCCGAGATGTCTTAAGGCGAAAGGTTTCCCGAGGAGCGAAAAGGCCAAGAGGAAAATACCCCGAGATGAGAAAGCACGTGAGAGGAAAGGAATGGGATATAAAAAACAAGAGGGAGACGCGATATTACGGCAAAGGCTGAAAGGTTGAAGTGGGTGGGGATGGAGAAACGTGTCCTCCCCGGCCGGATCGATTACCGCTCCATCAAAAAGAATGAAATCAGATTCCGATAGGGCGGAATGGGATAATAAAAACGGAATTTTCCGAAACATATCTCTCCGAGAAGATAAATTTGGGGAAACGTTCCCCGACGATAATGCGGGCTGACGTGTTTGGATATCGTTCCGATTTCGGAGCCTCGTTTCGATGCTTGATACACTTTCCGTTTCACGTCAATCCCCAGAGCGATTTATGCTAAAAGAGTTCTGTATAGGCGATCGACGTTAAGCCCTTGATGAATGAAAACAATGGAGACGACAGAGAAGACTTCATTTCGACGTCGAGCCAATCTCTTACGCATCAGTGACAGATGACGGGTTTGATGGCGAATAAAATATGCTGAGCTTATGTCTGTCATTTACGAAAAAAAGGAACCGAATATATCCTTTACGTTATAGAGGCACGTTACACCACCAGGCTCATTACACTTAAAGTATTTAATTCGATATAATCATAACCGACACCATATTGTTGTATACATTATTACTATACATTTACATATAGTTTGAATTGAATTACATTTACAGACCTCTTAACCCTCAAAGTTTTCCTATAGTCTTTAAACTTGAATATCACTGAAAGACTCCAAAAACCATCAAACAAGGAATCCTTGTTTGATGGTTTTTGGAGAATTTCTTTTATACTTTGACTATTGTAGCCATCAGTGACGTAATACGTCCTTAATTTGAATATCACTAATTATTTGTGAAATATAGCTGAGACAAATAGAACATAAGTTCATAAATACAAATCACAATTTACTTCATCATCCTCAAACTTTAACAGTTATTCGCCTACTTCTATAACCTATCTCCTCAATGAGACCAATAGGACGAGGCACTTCACATTCGATGCACAGAAATAAGAACATTACAGCAACACCCTACGGAAAGGGCAATGCGGTAACTCTCTCTTCGATCGCCTATTCCACAACCATTCCATGAAATGCGAGATTTAACCTCGATCGTTCACCGAGTATGAGAGGATAAAGAAAAAATCGAAACGGAGAAAGATCGTAAGTGCAAACTTTATCAAAAAGGATATTTTCGTATAAAGTAATTCGAATTTTACCATTCTGAACATTTCAAGAGACAAACTGAACTAGCATATCTCGAAAAGCACAGAGATATAAAAATTAAACGAAGTATTTGGTAGCAAAAGTCCACGGATATTTTTGAAATCATACATTGAAGGACTTGTGGAATAGAATGGAATTAACAAAGCAAAAGTTAGCAACGAAGAGATAAACGACTATACCATAAGTTCAAATATTTTTGAAAGAGACAATGAAAAAGAAAGTGAAGGTCTTACAAGTTACTTTATTTATATTCTATAACTTATTGATTCCTATCTTTTATTGAAGCAGAATATTTCGAAACTGAAGACAAAACCTGCGCATGTAATGAGGCGGTAGACGAATGCTGAACTTAGTTCAAGTAAGACAGCTTTACTTCTTCAGTCATAAATTCACATCACCGAACATACTTCCATGTGGGCCAACGCTGAAAACAACAACATAGATCTACGCAAAGTGGCACATGTTAGCACTAGGAAACTTAAAAATATTCGTCACTCGACGAATGACGAACATTCGGCACTCGGCGGATGACGAACACTCGGCACTCAGCGAGCGCTCCCCCATTCGCGAGCGACAGATTCAAGAGTATACGGTAAAGGGAACTAATAAATAAAATCTCCATCCCAGACGAAGAGCCGCGAAGAATGAGAAAGGAGGCGTGCGATAGAGGGAGAGGACGGGAATGAACGACCAGAGCGACGTAAAGGGATTTAATGGGAATATTAAATGCCCTCTGGGACCGTTAATTTTTATTCGAGGGCGTAAAAGACTCGGAAGGCTGCCTGCCCCTCCCACTTCCGCGCGGTTCCCTCGCATCCTTAAACTGCAATTTACGCGCACAATAAATGCATTTTTATCTGCGAGGTATAAATTTCCGCGGAGAGGCATTAAAAAAATATCGGCGAAAAATTGAGAGAGATGAGACGCGTAAAAAAATCGAGCGGAGCACATGGCTTTCTGAATTAGAGATTAAAAAGGGGTTATGGATGCTCCTACTTGCCTCGCAAGGAGATAGAATAAAAATTGCACGAGGATGTAGATGGGGAGGGGAAAAAACGGAGTCCCCGTCGTTTGAGCGGCTTATGAAAAAAAGTTAAAATAAAGATCGGATCCCGGCAGTATTTCAAAAAGTGAGGCATTTATTGAAGCAAAAAAATGGACGGCGAGGTTTTGCGGACGATGGATGGGGAGGGAAATGGAATGAGAGACGGGGGAACGAAAGAGGGCTCTTTTATCCATTACGGACCTCCGGCTTATGCGATATATTTATTCATTAAAAGGAGTATAAAAGCTCTTTTTTTCCTCGTTCCCTCTAATCTTCCCATTATCGCTCTGCAGTACCTGCGCGGAAAAACTTAAATGATATAAATGCTCGGGAACATACACTCGTGTAATAAAGTTTTATATCTCTTGGCACAATCCGATTTAAAAAAATGAAGAGGGAAGCGGCGGACGAATAATATTTTAATTGATTGCCGCGCTGCGCCGGGATAGAGCTCAACGGGGAGGAGGATTCTCCGTGGAAGTGATTGCTGAATAAAAGAGGGATTCATTTGCATTCATCTGCACATAGTTCCAAGAGCTAAAAAGGCCGTAATTGTCAACCAGCCCATTTAAAAATTCAAGATAGACCTTTGTTATCCGTATAGTACTTATAACATTTTTATTAAAATCTATCTTTACATAAGCTCCGTAATACCTTTCAGTATACTGATTAATACGCTTTCTGCTCATTACAAATGTGACAAAAATATAAAGTAACAAATTCGAAAATAGAAGCACAATTGAATTTTGTTGTGATTAATAAAGCACGAATTGGTTGCAATTTAAAGCACCAAATATCCACTTTCTTTACCGCACGAATTTCAGCCTTGTTAGTCAACAGCGAGAAAAATAATTGTCATAAAACTAACTTTAACAGAATGCATACCTTTGAAACTATAGTAATTAAATTTACACTGGTTAACATATCTCAGGTAAGAATTCATAGCAAAAAAAATTAATGTAAGTTTACAATTTAGCTGAAAAAAACTTCTATGAATCCAGATAACCATTTCGCAAAACATTTAATTGAACGACGGAACAAACAAAACTAGGTCATAGAATTACGCAAGCTCTTCCATTAAAGCAGGGTTGTTATCAAGAGAAAAGAATTCGGAAAACATACACTTTACAATTTCCCATTACAACATTCCATACATTTTACAGGACTTTTACTTTGAAAAGTTTCCCATCTATAATATCTCAGGTATCAGATATTATATACCCACAGTTAAGTATATCTATTTTCAATAATATCTCCGAACTAGATGACATACACCCAAAAAACTACAGGCTGTTACATCAAATTGCAATAATTGTTTCCCTAACCGTGAAAGGGAGATGACAAACGACGTTGATCGCGATATATGACAGCGATTTATTGTGAATTATGATACACGTTTTCCAACTACGTATCTTTTTCGCGACTGTCATCGCATCCGATTGATTGCGCCTTCGAATCCTGATGACGGCCTTATGCACGAGCTCGTTTCAACGCTCTGGCATCGACAAAAACATCAATCGCAGATAGATGGAGCGAGAATGTATAAATACCGATATATTATGGATAGAGTGGGCAGAGCGAAAGGGCCGAGAGATAAGCAGATATGATCGACGTCTGAAAAAGAAAATAAAAAGAAAAGG
Organism: Sympetrum striolatum; assembly: GCA_947579665.1. NCBI lineage: Eukaryota > Metazoa > Arthropoda > Insecta > Odonata > Libellulidae > Sympetrum > Sympetrum striolatum. The sequence goes on along the minus strand of OX388345.1, from coordinate 46,312,262 downwards.
ATTCGGCGAGAAAGCACGTTTGGAATGCCCAGCCGAGAATTCGAGGAACGAAAGCCCAGGAATTCAACGACAAAAAAGACACTCGGGAAAACAACAAAAAAGATAGTAAACGCTAGGCTTTCCTGTCCGAGATGTGACCTTTCGATAAGAAGAAAATATTACGAATGCAGTATAGATCTTCGGCTGAGACGCAGAAGTTATGTAAGTCCGAACTGCTAGCAATGTTATTTATGATAGCGAGAAAAACTCAAAATGTTAACCTGTATAGAGCATAAAATAGTTGCCTATACTAGGGAAAGAAAACGAGCCAATTCGCGACAAAAACAGTGATACTATCCTAAAACAAATCTTCCTCAAAATTGTTGAACTATGTTGTTATAGTTGAAGTGCATGTTATTAAAGGAAAGTTGACAATATCACCAATCATGAAAAACATTCAAATTATAAACAATTTCTTACTTTGTGCATTTACAATGTAAGAAGAAAAGTTTATATGCTGTTTCAACCAAAAGAATTTACGAAAAAATAGCATACTGCTAAACAAATACTATGTACTTTACCAAATCAATAAAGTTACAATGGAATCGAATAGTATCGAGTGCAAATATAGTGTATCAATTTCTGAGGTAATATTTATCACTAAACCTTACAAAAGTAGAAAGAAGTTATATAATGTCACGGGCTTTTTCAAATAGTATAATCAAATACATAGCGTATCAATTAATCAAAAAATGAATGTTACTCTGGTAAATTCATCAACACAATTCTACCATTGACCGAGACGTTATCAAGAAAATAAGCCCCAACGATAACCTCGACAGATCCAAAGAACATAAGATCAAGAATATCACTCTAAAAAAATAAAATGAAGATTGCAAGTCCACAATCAACAATCCTTGTAATCTGTCACAGTTGGAGACCGAAAAATAAAAATAGACAGCAAGACACGAATGGAAACCGATGGGTAGATAAATTAAGTCGACGCATGGGATCACCCACTAATGGGAGACCTGCGGTGAAGTTGATACATTCGAAATGAACGGAGGATGGAAAAGCTAAATTGAATCACAGAGAGATCCGAGAAGGGAACTCTGAAGATATATAGAGTATCTCATAAGACATTTCCATTCAGGGTCCCGTGACAGAAAGAAGAATGGGAAAGCCAAATTATACTAGAACAACTACGGTGCCAACGGAACAAATAAGAAAGTCATTGAATTCAGAAATGAACATTTCAAGAATCAATGTCCCGAAAGTATTTTGAGATAGGCGAATGAATCGTTGAATATGAAAACCTATGAGAACACAAAACAATCTGTTATAAGCAGATAAACACGATCTTGAAATCAACTTTGGACAGCGATACTTCGTGGAAATCCGTTTCAAAACAGATTGAAGTATAAAACTGTATACTGCTGTAAATTGTACGTTTTGCACTTCCTTATTCCCCACTATTAAAAAAAAGATAATACCATCTAAAGCCTTGCAGCTGCATATAAACTTTAGTAGATCAGTATATTCTGTTTTGTCTCAATTGATAAAATATTTAGCATAATTGCTAACCATGATTGGGGGTTCCAAGGATAAACCGACACCGACATAAAAAAATCAATTTTAGAGCCTTTGATTTTATCTTATTTTAAGGATTACAAAAAGTACATGTAAGAAAAAAATCGGGACAGGCATGATAGATCAGGAATTGAGAAAAGTCAGGATGGACCGGTACTCAAACCCGGGTCTCCTAATTCCGAATCAGTAGCTACAGGAATTAAGGTATAATATATAAGAAAATAATTTTTCCCGGGTTCACACCTTCACTTCAAAAACACTAACTCTCTCTTTCAACTTTCATTCTTTTTAAAACGAAACAACACGTTTACAGCACACAGAGTAAGCTTTAACCTTTCTCAAGCAATTACTTCAGTTCATTACACGAGTAACATGTATCCTATATTCTCATATCCGTCCTCAACAGCGTCAACTCCGACCTAAATTCACGTGGATGCATATATCCGATCAAGAAACAACACTTCGTATACATAATTGAAACGCACGACACCGAACCGATACGGGAACACTCATTCAACAAGCCATCCCTCTCAGTCTCTCGCATCGCTCCACACGCAAAAACATTCAAATGTACGCAGGAAGCCCGAATTTCAACCTGTTCTTCGGGTCGGCACCCTTGTGAACCCGGGGACGGAGAACGAGAAAGGAAACACAGCGGAAGCGAGGAAAGAACACCCGTGACTTGACGGATGCCAGCGGACGGCACCGACGAGATGAAAGATTGATACCTGCGAATCGGAAAAGTGGTCGAGATGAAGGGTCGGGGAGCGGAAGACTGAAAGGGGAAAGACCGGGGGAAGAATCGGGAATGGCCGTCGGAATTATGCATGACTGAAGGGGCCTCGACAGACATCTCGAGGAGGCGAACAAAACAGCCCTTCATACTCCGCGGGACAAGGAGGAGATTTGATGCATCGAGGAGGAGGAGGCGGATCCCGGTGAAAGATACATGCGATGAGAGGATAAAGAACGGATATGTATATTAAAAGATGGGATGAATGATGCCCTCTCTGGGGGATCGGAGGAAACACAAGGAGCGCGGGGGCATTAAAATTCATCCGATTCAGAAGCGTGCGTTCGCGGGGGAGGCGAAATTGAAGATGTTCTCTCTTTCGAGAAAGGGGAGAAGAAATTCTTGGGATGGGTAACGGAACGACGTAACGGAACAACGACGATAAAGCCAGATTAAGAAATCTTCGAGAACATGCCCGACGAAAAATGGAATCTCGAAAGATACGGCGTAAGGAGCCCCCGGGTTCGAATTTCTGTGCGGACTTTGTTGCTTAACCTAGCTGATTAAAAGTTTACTCGGAGTTCCAGGGTTCGTATCCTACTCAGGGCTAAATAATCAATGCTCTGCGATAAAAAGTTAACACTGAGGTTCAGGGTTCGAATCCTGGCTAGACTTTGTTATTTACTCTTGACAATGAAAAGTAACACTGAGATTGAGGGTTCGAATCCTCTTAAGGGATTGGTTGTAAATACTAGCCGATAAATTTAACGGTAGTCATAAAATTTAATAAGAAAGTGGGCTAGAGGATGGTTATTTGCATTCTTCGACTAGATTGATGGCAACAGTGGTAGAATGAGACTATTTTTTTTCAATAAAGGTGCGATAATTATTATCAATATAAATATTATAATATACAAAAATCATAATGTGAAAATATACCATGACGGGAGTATCAAGAACTAAAAACAAAACAGCAACACATCGCGAATATACCTCAAAATATCCGAGATCGACAATCAGAAAAATAGCAATTACCGATGCCGCATCTATGAATAAAATGCCAAGCGAACAGACCGAACAAAAGAAAAGCGATCGGAGTAGTTCGCGAAGGAAGTGACAGGAATGAATTTCTCGAGAGCATGCGCGCGGAGTGATTCACCGCAAAAACAGCATGTTTGAAGGAGCGCGAGGAATTTATACCCCGAAGATTGCTTTCCTGGAAAACTGGAAAAATGGAGGCGCTAAAAAATTCATCGCCGTTCCCTATTCCGGGAACATCAAAGGAATAGGAAATCGGCAGCGTATGAATAATCGACTAGGTGTGCGCAGGAATGGGAAGTCTTGGAGAACGCTGACGAAGGTAAAATAGCAGGAGAATTCGCAGAAGGTAAAACTATCGACGGGATCCAATACGGATTCTTGAAGGAGATAGTAATTTGTCTACAGGTTGACTGATCTCAAGGAAGAATAATAAAAAAATGTCGCGAATTCCCTAAGATATTTCGGTTTCATATGAAGATAAAAAACAAATGATATTTATTTTTAAAATAAGATAATATTGTAAGAATTAGAGGAAATGGAGTAACCATCCTAGAATAGCACAAAGCGATGCGGAATAAAGATCAATTTTAATGAGCACAACCTTCCAATTAAAAAAAAAGAATAATAAAAATCTAAATTTCACAAGAACATAACTTAGTAAAAATCTATGCAATCTGCGTATATAAAATAAGGCTAGATCTTAAATAAATTCATCTAAACTGATCCTTATAACAAAGAATAAGTAAGAATCAATTATTCAAGCATCCACTCAATAATAACACAAAGCGAGGCAGAATAATTATCAGACATTTATAATCATCGCAACCTTCTAATTAAAAAAGAGAGATAGGACTAATTGAAACCTAAATTAAGAAGGAACAAAAGGACTTAAGACTTGGAAAAATCAGTATATTCAGCATAAAAGTGATAGCGCTAAAATTAAAAACTACACATAATTATTACTATGTAAATGTTTTAGGGTTAAGATGCCTCCCACAATAACTACAATAAAACATAATTATACTCTGAAAATCACTGTATTTATCTGCTGCGAGAAATCGAAATAAAATTTTCACTTAAAAAAAACTGACGACCCAAACCAAGTGATTACATCCACAAATACGTTTACGAACATATAGTAACAAAATATATTGGGTTGAGAAGTATTTCGCAATCCTTTTAGACATCACCATCTTCGTCTTTGCAAGCGAGTGAAACAGAAGGTACAAGTTTGATGTGGAAATCTAGAACAGCTCTTCCTTTTTTACTAGGAAAAGAGGAAATTCCAGAAGGCGGTGTTCTTCCACCCAATCAAGTTACCTTTCTGCTACGAGGACAATCCTCCCATTTCCACTGCAGAAGCCGAGAGGGGGAAAGAGGGCAGAACAGAATGTAAAAGTCATCACTTTTCCATGCATTTCAAATATTTGTCAGACCTAAGTTTCTCCTCTGAGAAAAGGTTCGGAATGAGGAGATGGATCCGAGAAATTACCGAAGGGCAAAAGATCCGATTGAGATGGAAAAGGAGCGGGTATTGAAGGAATAAGAAACATAGAAAGTAAAGAAGAAATAATAGAGAATACGAAGCAAAGGAAGAACGGTATTTATTCAGATCTCCCGTAAAACCGAAAGCCAATGAGGTTAAAAGAGATGATATAAAGAAAGAGGAAACGTTTGCAAGTTGAAATGGAAATGAAAGCCGATGTATTTTGTGAGATGAATATAAAAAACTAAACCTTAGAACAAATCAAAACATCTCTATGCGCAACGAAAGAAATAACGATATAGATATGATCTTATGAGTTTGTAGAATTTTTTCCAATTTAACTTCAAAATGACAATTATAATGTTCTTTTTTTCAGTTCTGAAAATAAATATAAATAAAATTTTCGAACTAAAGGAAGGAACTAACCGAAATACCGTAAAATTATGGTCGATAAAAGTTTCCTTTCCTTTTTCTTGTTACTTTTCTAAAGAAAGGCAACAATTCTCCCTAACAATCCAGATAAAAAATATTAATTACTTCAAAAATCACTTCGCCACATAGAATTTATCCTCGAGCAATTCCATATCATTTCCTGATAAAATAATTAATTAATTATGGGTAACAAAAATAGATCAATATTGTCGGTGAGAGTTGGATATATTTTATTGCAAGCATGGCTGCAACAAAGTGGTTTATGCAAAGACCACAAAATGTGTAAAAGTTACCGAAATAAATCACTGGATCATTCATCAATTATAATCAACGATTACTCCAATACCATTAAAGGCATACATATAGAAACAAAATTTCACGAGGGACAGAAATTTGCTATTGGATCCTTTATCATAACTTGAGACGAAAAAATAGAGAGAACAAATTTAATGCGCCCTTACAGATCCACTGATACATTGATTGATATTCCCCAACCGCTCGAACGAATCAAACCGTCCTCCCATCTCCCTAAAGGAAAAAGCACGGGAAGGCAAATCGGAAGACGGAGAAAAAAGACGAGGAAAGCCGGGGAAAGAGATATTAGACGTCGGAATCCGAGGGACGTTATCGGGAAATTGGAAAACACAGCGGAAAACTCTGTCTGCTCCAAACGACCGCTCTAGTCACGCATGTTAGCCCAACAATCTCCCCTTTTTACCCAATCTTCAACGCTTTTTTCCCCGGATAATGCTCGGACGGTATTTTTCCGTTATCGGTATGAGATTCGACAAACTGAAAACAGACCCCGAAAATATGAACCCAATTTTCTATGCCGTTGGCGGGGATAGTTCTCTCGAGATTCTTTTATTCCGATAAAGAAGGTAAGTTATCCCCATTTACCCAGATTTGATAGTAATGTCCTCGAAGAGATAAAGGGGGAAAAAGGTACAACTATATCTGCGCGAGTCGATTGAAAGGAAATGAGTGCGACTGTATGAATCTTCGACACGAGAAGTTTACTCGTGCCAGCGGAGCATTAGGGAAGAAAAGTGGAAATCGATATTTCGATAGTATCGAAAGCGTCGCTGAGAGGATTTCGTATTTTGCATCGATATTTCGGCGCCGGGGAAATAACCCCCCTGTGAAAACACCGAACCACATTTATGAATATTACGGTGATTTGAAGACGTAGAGCAATATCTTTCTATCAACATTTAATCGATAATGCTTACTTATTAGTACTTCTCGAATCTCCTCAGTCTTTTGCGATGAATTTCCTGCCTGATTCTCATTTTATTTTTTTTCCAATTAAATTACATTATTATCAAAATATTTCTCTCTTTACAAATACTTAACGAGAACTTTAAAAATACTTCACAATGTTAGCAAAATAATTTGCGGTCAACGAGTTTTTAATAAATATACATAAACAAAATAATATCGAATATTTTTTGTTGAATTGCACAGCTCAACATAGGTGAGATAACACAAGTGTACATAATACATTTTGCAATGGAGGAAATGAAAATTCCATTGATTTAAATATAATCATTACCAATCTAAACCTCCATCGTATAATTAAGATTTCATGTATCAGTCACAATTTTCCAGGCTCCTCCAATACAAGGAAGCATCAAATCAAAATAAAAACTGTTATACGTATCACCAACTATTTCTATCATATAAAAAGTAAAAGTAAGTCTTAGGAGTAATATCTATATCTGTTGACCTTCATGTGTGTCAAAAATGAAAGAGAAGCTAGCGACTAATGATAAATTGATTCGGCAAAATGATGAAAATCGACGAAGAAAATAATATTTATAAAATAAATCAATTGATCATGATGGCAACAAATTCTCTCTTGCCATAGAAATAAATTAAATTAAAATTAAATTAAATAAATAAAAATAATTAAATTAAAATAAATTGAACATGGATGTTACTATGATAATAACGATTGAATGACAATAGGATGACAGAAAAAGAAAAAGTACGCATAAAATAACATCTAACCGTAAATAAACTATTACCTCCATCACCAGAAACACAGACGTCGAGGGAAATAAAAATGCCAAACTTAAAATAAACCTCGGATCGAGGCAAAACGAGGGTGACAGGAGGATGGAAAAAATAAACCCCTCACGGTAGATCGGATCCGATTTCCTTTCAAATCATCACTTGTAAACCGCCGACCTTCAATTCCCAACGACTCAATCAATCCTTCACGCTCGTGGAAGGAGGCCCCGAAAATGCCAATCCGTACCGATATAAAAATTCCCTCCCGCCTCCGATATAAAAAAAGCCATTCGATTGCCCTGTACGCAGATGCCAAACGCAGCGGGCTATCGAACGAGGAAAAAAAACCGCGTTTTAAGCCGTCCGTGGAAAAGATGATGTCCAAATATGTGGGCACTTTTTCAAGGATTCGACGTCGAGCCAAAAATCGGCCCACGCTTTACGATCCTCCGCGAAGTCCGGAATATTAATGGGACGGAATTTTTTTCCGAGACGAGTTAGCGTTTCGTTACGCTTTGCGGAGCCGAGTGTACTAATCCGACTTCGGAACTCGTTCGTAAAAAAAAGAAAGAAGAGTGTTCTTGAGATGTGGAAATACGGCGGAATAACGAAGGAGATGACCAATTAAGGACGGGGCCGGAATGGAAAACTGACAATTTTATTGCCCGAGGAAAAAAGAACTTGGGAAATAAAAAAACGGAATCTCTTCCGAGAAAGAGGTTATTTACGAGAGCCATAAAGACGGGTGTTTAGCAGGCCGGGGTTCTTTTTAATCAAGAAGGCGATTTGACGAAATAATTTGATGGTTAGCGACGATTATACCAGTGTGAAAATTAGGTTAATGTACCGACTAATATAGATGGTCAGATTTATATCAATCAAACAAAAACGAAGAGATATTTACATGAATAGCTTAAAAGACGCCTTTTGGCGTGGGGCGCAAACAACGGGCGTTTTAGCGACTTCTTTAGCTCGTTATTATTGCGTATTTTTCAAGAAAAGAATGAATTTTAAAATTAATTGTCCTAACATCTACTCCTATTAAATTACGTATAGAAATTTGTATGGATTTATAGAATGAATTACTGAGATTTAGAAAAAATTGTCATAATAAGGATATCTATCGATTTAGCAAAAGCTACCATTTTCTATTGCTGAGCAAAATTTTCAGCTTTTAATATAAATAGCAAATATTAGAAACATCAATAAATTTTCTCAGAAACCCAAGGAAAAAACTACAATGCTACGATTACAATCGAAAGAAAATAGGAAATATCCACTTAGAATCAAACTCTTCGCTAAAAAAAAACATTCAAAGTAACTTTTCACAAACATTAATAACACAAAAGTTTCTTTGGTCCGAGGCCTCGAAGAGCGTACTCAAGAACAACCAAATCCTCAGAATTCTGCTGCAGACATTTCACTTCCCGCATTAAGACGATTCCCCATTTAAGCCTCATTGTTTAACTTCGAAAATCCCCAGCTAACCTACCAACTGATAGGAATCCTTAGGGGTTGGAGCTTCGAAAGATTCAAATCATAAACTGAGAAAAAAAACGAAAAAGTAAGAAAGAAGCGAAAAATCTACTTACGTTTCCAAATTGGGGAAAGAATATAAAGCCTTGAAACGGCTAAGAACTTGAGGAAAAACGTATTTTTTAGTTCCTTAAGTCACTTACTAGATGGTCCAAGTTCGGAAATATTTCTAGCAAAAGTTGGGGAGTGGATTATCTCATGACTCAAGAACGATTACCCTACCATTTTTAATCCCGTGCCATCGGAATCAATTCTTCCTGAGGTAGTTTTTTAACCAGTTACTCTTAGAAGCCGCCGATTTTTGATGAACTTCTACCAACATGGAATTTAAGCGTCCATGACATGAAATCCTCTTCTCCCCAACTTCAGTTGATCTTTCGCTGAGGGCAAATTTGAATTAAAAGCTCTCGGCCATCGATCACCTTAAATTGGGATTGAGCAAAAAGTTCCTTCCGCGCAAACTCAAACGGAAGCTGTCATTTCAACCGCTAGATTGGGCATAAAGCTTAAGCTGAAGATCCCACAAATAGAATGATTAATCACTGCGCTAGTCATACCGCCCAAACTTAACGTTGCTCGTTACCGCAGATTTTTTAAATCCTTACTCATTTCGGGTCGGAGGAAAACTTCACTACGATTTGAAAAGACTTAACTCTGAAAAAAGTCACTTATTGAAGTGTTACGAAAGTAAATAACTTCCTCCGAGCTTAAAATAACCAACAGTCTGCGGTGATGTCACATATTTAACCCCTGTGCCACCGTTTACACAAGATTCAGGGGCAGAAGTAGCATCCGATTGATTTTTTGCAGTGAACTGTACATAAAAATATTTTTCCTCATCTCCAAACATTAATTTTCACCAAAATCCAAATTAAATTAACAGGGCTAACTTAGTAAAATCATTAAACCTTTCAATTCTTTTTATTCTATAACATAAGCTCTATTTTCTGGACCTTAAGATTAGCGGAAAGTAATAGCGGTAGAGACTGTCAACATAAATGTAAAAAATGATGGAATTTAAATTTAATAATAAAACATTACACAAGAAAGTTTGCTTCTTAACCCAAGGTTGAAGTGGTACATGATTTGAAAAATTTTGACTGACTGAGGCTCGAACCCAGGTCTCCCACATTGGCCCCGTCCCAATTAATTCACTATTTTTCACTTTTTGTACAACCTAAATGTAACAACGGTGCAGTACGGTTTCTTTCACACAGATTACGCAGACTTTCATATGGGTCACAAAGCGTGCAGGAGGGCATATATTCCAGTAGCAGAAAGGGTTGAGAGTAGGGTTACTGGGGGTGGAAAGAGGTCGCCGAGGGTAATGAGAGAGGAAAATTTTTCGCAGGGTGAATTACTTCTCTCTCATTCCTCCGAGAGACAACAGAGTGAGGATGGAATTGAGGGGTTGGAAAAAAGATGAAATTCTTCGAAGGAAAATTAAGGGACAGAGAGAAAAATAAGCCTTCATAATTAAAATGCTGCAAACACATTTCGGATTAAAAAGGCACGGAGCGAATTTGGGTGTGATCAACTCACAGAGGAAGAATCCGGAGAAAAATACGGACAAAATTAAAAATTCCTGACTTTAATATGAAGTACATCCTCAAAAGAACTGCCGCCTCTAGTGGAATCACTGGTCTGGAATAGACTTGCATAGTATTAGCTTCGGCGCATTTTTGGAACCGTATACAAACTTTGACTAGAAAGGATAGGATACAAAGCAATCAGCCACTCATAACGCCATTACAAAAAAATGGTTCAAATTACGAGATCTTTGTTGATAGCTATTGACGAACTTAAAAAAATGCTATTCTAACAATAATAAAAGCGCTATAAGGACCATAAGTATTTCGACATCCAGTCAGTATATTTTATTGCAACCCTTGCAATGATTGAACAGTATAGAGAAATGGTATCCATTGAGATCCTTAGCTCAAACTTAAGAGAAACTCTCCGAAAAATAATGGTCTAAGCGAGATAAGACCATACCTATGAAGATAATAAAAAATTCGACATCTTCGCCATTTTATAAGCTACAAACATGGGGACACGGTTAACAAAAGACTTCAGAAGCTTAGCATATTTATTATGCTTTTCATTCCACACCTTCACATTTCATCTCACTCCTTACCATCGAGCTCTAGTTTACAATAAAGCAACTTAATTCAGCAAAAATGAAAACGATATATAATCCAAATTATCATCAAACATTGTTTTGGTATTTTATAATTAATTAATAAACAATAGAAACCTATAATATACAATATATTTTTATCATCTTATAAGGAGCTCTGGAACGAACGGATAACTGGAATTATCCGTAAGCCTAGGAAATTTAGTGTTTCCCTAATAATTTTACAACCACTGCACAATCAACTAGAGGCGAAAGGAACATTTGAAGGCACACTAGTTATTTCGTAAACATCATGAAAAAGACCGAACCCATATTTCTGTACCACAGTCACGCCGAGACCATCAACTATGCCCTTGAATACCATAATACATTCCTTTCATCCAATTAATTCACTAATCTTATTTGCCATCTTTGGAATGGTTAGCACGCTAACCTACGAACCCCATGGTACTGGGTTCGAATACCGAATGCACTGGCTCCTCCTACATGGTTCTTTGAGTTCGTCCATTGCTTCTGTCCATCACTGTAATCATCCAGGAGATGAACATCAAAGAATCCTTTCAGAAGAAAAACTTTCGGCCGATTTTCGTTGAGGACATTTTGCGGGAGGAGAGAACCTAACACGGAACACAGTCCCATATCAAACTCTGGATGAAAAAATCTCTCGGCGGATGCATGACCCTTTGTACGCGGTGCATGCCATTTTTATCGGCAAGGAGCGTAACGCTTGGCGGGCATAAAATAAGGAAGAACGCCCGTCTGAGTAGGAAGCGATGGAGATGAAAGGAAGGCGGTCAGATGCAGGCTTCCGATACGGAAAGAGAGAAATTGAAGGCGGCCCAGTTTTTGGGAGCGACGCTCCCGGCAGATAAGGATGAAACACTGCGAAGCATCTAAGTAATTCTTTGAGATAAGGAGGATTTGAACGGGGTGCTTTTTTCCTAAAGACCGCTTAAAACACTCGATGAGTCCTTTGTGCTGAGGAAATTTAGCTTGGTATCTTCTTCGTATCATCTCGTTCTTAATGTCCCGGGAAATGGCGCTATTCCCCACGCTCGAGCAGATGTCATGAGGTTCTTTTAGAGGGAGATACTTGCGGCGGTACATCATGAAAGCAATGGTCTTTATATCCAAGTCCTCATTGGAGTACAATAAAACAAATGACGCTGCTACTTTATAAATGGTATTGCAAAGTTTAAAAAACGAGTATATTTCCTTTGATTCCTCATTCTAAAAGCCTAAGATTTTTTATGAATATATATTAGTATAAATCAACAAAATATTCGTAACTTCATCTCAGAGGTACTTTTAACACATAGACCTTAATTCAGAGACAAAATTAATCGTCCAATTCCTCCTTCCTTCGAAAACAACCATTTCAGGTTCAAATATTAATAAACAGAATTACTATAGAGTTCATAAATCGAACTTCATACACTACTTACAACTATTTACAATTTAATGATCTTTTAAGCGACTTAAAAAACGTTTTAAACTTGATAAATGCTGACAGTCATTCTTTGAAACCATCACCACTGACCTTAAAAGTAATTTTTGTTGGAACAAAGCCATTCCTTAATACGTACAATGCATATATACAACTTAATAATTGACAAAAATTAACAACTACAAGCGAAAACATCAAAATTGCCCTCAAAGAAATCCGTCAAAAACACCCCAATGACAAAGGAAACGTCGATTCAGTACAATTAAAGCCGGGTTTACACCGGAGTTGACGACACGTGTTGACGACAGATGTCGACGACATTTCACAAAACAGCACTAATTTTGTCGTCAACAAATCGTGTCGACGACAGATTTTCCGTGTCTGCAACAAAATTTCGGTTGCAGACACATTTGTCGTCTACAAAAGTTGCAGCGCCCATTCGGTGTTGCAGATATTTCCCCGCTACCCCCCTCGTCCATCAGAACTATGTGGCTGTTTCCGCCCCTACCCCCTCCACTCATCACAACCACGTGGCTGCTACCTACCATCCTCCACACTCGCCATCTGAACTAAGAATGCTACTTTTTGTCGTCCACAAAAGTCGCAGAAAAATAGAGCGCATTAGTATTTTGTCCGCAATAAAATGTTGTAGACAAATGACGTCGACAAAAAAGTTGCATACAAATGTCTGCAACATGCGGTGTAAACCCGCCTTTAGACGTTAGAATCAGAGACCACGAAAAGTCGGAAGTAAAGCGAAAACACTAACATTTACCATCTTCCATCCACTTTAGTTATTAGACGATACAGAGAAAATGCAGACTCTTGTGAGCAAGCAGCCTGCATCTTCCAGCAACACCCCCACAAACATACGCAGGCACCCCTTGGTAATACTCAAAACATATCAACAAAACGAAGCAACAAGGTCGACCTTCCGGAAAAAGCCGGAGGCCAGACAAGCAGGTGCTCCTCTAAAAACATCCCCCCATTTCCTTCTTGGGCAAAAACAACTGACTGCAGTAATTCGCGATTTCTCCTCCGATTGCACCTCCGCGCTTTCCCTCCATTCTTCTACGCCGGTCGTAAGAACGCGCCTTTCCCAGATGCATAGATATTCAAAAGCGATACGCGCGGCACTAAAAACGGCGATGGCATTACGGAACAAGGGCATTCAAACGCGGGAATTTACGGGGGACGTTAAATGGCATTAACTCCGCCATTAAGCCGGGGCATGACGCATGCACCGGCGGTGTAACGGCACCAGCATTTGATGCAGGCGGGGAATGAAGAGAGGTGCTCAGGTGGGGAGTCGAGTGGGAGGCGAAATCCTCATTAACATGAAAACGCCATTATTAACCCTCTCTCTCCAACCCGACGTAAAACAGTTGAAGCAAATTTTCGCGTCCCGATTCCGCGATTGCGTCTCTTTTTTCATACCCTTTGGCGCCGGCCGCGAAGAAATAATAGGCACGCCGTAAACTTATTAAGTACCGCTTTCTTGCATGCTAATACTTTTTCCGAAGAAGTAAGGAAGGAAAATATTAAGACGGTCGAACAGCAGGGAAAATTGAGTAAAGCGTACCACTTGACGTAATCCAATTATGGAAATAAGAAGGAATAATAATAATAAAACGAATTTTATATACAAGATTGAGTTTAATTACTCTCTTCCTACGGCAAACTTTATAGGAAATACTTACATTCTACTTGCAACGATTCGAAAGAAAAATACAAAATAAGTTTTAAAATACTAATAAAAATTGTTATTAATAAGATCCTAGATGTGCAGCATATGAATAATAACCGCAGTAACATAGTCTTTGTAAATCCATTTCACAGCCGTGAGATAGAATTACAGGCAAATTACTGATACTCCTTCATGGAATCACAACCAATACTATAAAGTAAACAATTGATGAGGCAAAGGAAACAACACATTTATTTATAACAGTTTGATTTCCATCTTTAACCTTATATTTCACAGCTACAAATACAAATATTTCACAGCTGAAAGCATTCAAAAACTAATTCATCCAGCCAGGTTTATAGAAATACATATGAAACATAAAAAGATAAAAAATCAAGCTTGATCCAGTAAGAGCAATTCCTACTAAGCACATACGGTGAATTTTAGAAAATCTTTCCAAAATAAGACACAGTAAACCGTAAACAAACCCATTGATTCCAGAGAACTAGCTACGCAGCAATAATAAACTTAAGCGACCGATCCGCATCCTCGTGGACTTAAAACCATTTCGACCAAAGCCGCCAAGAAAACCCAGAAAACAAGTATAATTCACCCTCAAAAACCCCTAAACATCGCAAAGACGGCGAAAGAGGATTCGCGATAAAAAACCTCTTTAAACACCGAAGGCCGGACGCGCTAGGAAAGCATGCCTTTTCGTAATAATCCCCGGAGACCGAAAAAGAAGGAAACAAATCTCCAGGAAGCTGCAAAAGGAAAACTGGAAGGCAACCTCGTTGGCGAAACCAGAAGGCACGGAGCAAAAAAACCGGTGGCGGCTCCTTGATGCTGAGGAGATTAAGTAGACTGAGAACTGGAATGGAGAATTGAAGGAGGCCGACTGAGAAGAAGTTGGTAATCCCTTCCGACCGGCAAACGGCAAAACGTTCGGCGACCGCAGAGCGGCTCAAACGACACCCGTTTCGCCGGCGCTAAAGAGAAGAAAAGAGTCCGCAAAGCCCTGGAAAGGGACTGCGGGAGACGTCCCATCGACTCAGCGGAAAAAAGAAGCAATCCTCTCGCAGATATGAGCTGGGGGAGGAAAGCTGGTGAGCCATTGAGGCTTTTAAGGCCAAGGGGAGGGAGAGACCTTACGGGAATTCACCCTTTTTCCTCGCTAGAGAGATTATCTCCCTTAAGGAATGGCTATCTCGGTTCGGTGATCAAATCAACTCCATGAGAAAGGGGTCCAGAGAAAGAGAGAGGGGGGGGAGAGATTTCAAAATGAAACACAGGGGAAAAAGGAATAAAGAAGTTGCGTGTGGAAGGGGCAGGAGATCCGAGATAAGGAAATATAAAAACAAAGCGATTAAATGGAAGGAATTCCTTACGGTCGGGAGTGGATGGAGGGATAAGGAGAGTTGGAGACGGAAGGGCTGGGGTTTCCTCCCCGGGAGATAAGGGAAATGAAGCCGGGGCTTGAGGAGGAAGAGGGCGAAGATTAGATAGGACACAGAGGGTGGGGTTCAAATGCGGGATTAGCGACTGCGCGCGGAGAGATCTTGATGACACTGCGAGAAGGTCGAGTTGGGCAGATGCAGATACTTATATGCATGTGTGGATATGCTCAAGATCTGCAGCATAAGAAGGCAGGGGAGAAGGTTTTAATAAAACACGACCTTCAACGAAGAAAGGGTAGAGTATATCTATTTACTGTGAACAGTTAATGCACCATTAACATACATGTTCTTATAATTTTTGCCCAATCAGCGCTAAACAGTTATGCAGCGTTAGCCTAAAGGATATTCATTTAAATAATATTTAGAAAATCCAAAAAAACTCGAACTATTTATTTCACTCAGCATATTTTTGCTAGAATGATTTAGTAAAGTTTGAGACAAGACTATGCCAAATAAACGCTGTAAGTCCATCACAGAGATTCTTAATTTCTCCCTTGAGGTGCAATACATTATACATCCGATTAATCTCCCTCTTCGAGTTCTTGAAGCAAAAAATCAAAACTTAATAACCAGAGAACTACAAAGGGTAAGTAAAACTAAGAAACACGGCTAACGAATTGATAACCAATGACCGTAAATAAATTCACTGTTTTTCAATTAGTGTAAAGTAAAACTTAATTCTAAAAAAAATACGAAGACATGGTAGTTTAGTTTTATCTAGTTTCTCAGAATATGTGCAAACTTTCCCAACTTCATAAAATCAAACAGAAAACACAAAAGTTAATATCGGGAATCTCCAATCCAAATATTATTGATACAAGTAATAAATAACAAAATGTATCCGTTTATGATCAACATTCATCGAATCTTAAGCAAAACATAAAACACTAAACACTTTCACCAAAGCAAAGAGATGATAAAACTAAAAAATCATCCCGAATATCACCGGGATTCGAACCAGGGACCTCAGCCACCTTTTTACGGGAATTCCATCACAATAACCTTATTTACAAGCGATGGGGCCACAAATTTCCTCTGACAAGCATAACCTCTCGTTTCGTATCTCGCCGATATATTTTCACGCAGCATTTTCCGCCGATAAATTCCCAGTTAAGTTACGACAATTGACTTCCTACTCTCCGATAGCCGTCAGCGGTTTCGACGGGATTCCATTTTATTCCGATCGACCGGAGCGGCAGATTTCCCCGCTCCCTTCGCGATGGATGACAGGCGTAAATTGGATCCCCTTTATTACATCCCGCGTGAATGGATAAGCGTTTTACTAGCCGCGTAATGAACGTAACGCCTTTAGTCGTAAAACGAAGGCTTGGAAAGCGCCATCGAGATTGACTGCCGCGTATATTTTAACGCGCGAGCTGATCGTCGATTCCTTTTACGCGCCCCGAGGAAAATATAAAAGGAACTGAGCCCTGAAATTACCTCCTGAAAAATTTCAACGCTCGTTCTGTGCGACTTAATCGAAAAGCCATGAATAATTACCCGTTTGAGCTGACTCTGAATGCATCGCAGATATTGAAAAGTGGCAAAGTGAAATCCGACAGCGCGTGGGGAGTTAATCCTCGGCTATCTTTCATAGAAAATAAAGTTCGGATTTGTGTTGTTTGCCAGATAGGGAATGGCATTAGGTTGGATTATCCCCAGACTGATGCCATGCTCCAAAGACATTTCCTTGAGGTAATGCGATCTTTAATGGGCTGGAAAATTTACGACGAACTCACTTAATTTGAGAAACGATTTTCCACTGAAAGATATTCCCAACGTTTATTAGAATATATAGAGTGCATCACTAAGGTACTGAGGAAAATTAAATGCTCCGAAGATAAAAACAAACGAGTAAGTGTAGTTGATAACTGCAGTGTAGTTGATTCAGAAAATATGCAATGAAAGATAGAGGGTGCCTAAAAAGTGATGGGTGTATTTGAAATATGTAATATGGAAAACGAATTGCGATATAAATGCAACGTGATCAATTTTAAAATTCTGCGACACTAAAAATTTGCTGCTTTCCAAGTAAAGTGAAGATAACATCAACACGTCTCTATGGCCTTTAATTTCATTATTCAAACGTCACTTTATGGAAACCTTGTACATCAAAATAAAACAATCAAAAATCGGTCGGATCGTGGTAAAAAGAGAAATGTCGACAGTATCACAAGGAATTAATTAATTAATATTAAGGAAATTAATAATAATTAACCATATTATTTGCGGCCTGTAGGTCAATAATAAACCTAAAAATATAAATTTCAAAATTAATTACCAGCGAAATTATGATTAAATTATCCGCCAAAGATAAACGCAATAGACATGCTCTTTTAGAGGAAACTCGATGTAAATACAACTTTGTAAATTGCGTGTTGTCGTAACATATGTCATTGGGTAAACCTAAATTGCGGCGAAAATTTCTAGTCAGCCAATAATTACGCCCGTATGACTGCTATATCAATCGCCAAACCCAGTCACACATCGTCACCCACCCACGGGAACCAGAACCATTGTCCACCCAGCCCTCAAAACCCACACGGCCCACCGCATTTCCCCTTTCGGCACAAGAGAGACATAGGCCGCCATGAAATCCATACCACGGCAACCAAATCCGTCTGTTGGCGGCTTCCTAAACGTCCTGAGAAGGCAAGCACGTCCCCTAGACACCTTCCCACTCCACCCCCGTCATCTTCACGGATGCCCACGGACACGGAATTCATTCCGCCTCCTGTGCTAACAAATCTCCCGCTGTTTGCGGACCTAATGCACTTGAGCGAGCAAGACAAATCCGCGTCGCCGGGAATGAATCAGACGGAGAAATGTTTTAAGTCCTCCCGCGACCGAAACCCGCCCGTATCCTAGATCTAACCCATTGTGCAAATAACCCCGAGGCGCTCATTTATTACCGTCAAACATAATCTCCAGACCGGCGATGTCAAACAAGCTTAATGCCTCGAAAACAGATTTTCCCGCATCGCGGTTGAACCCTGGGCCGGGGACCCGCGGGAGACGGGGCGGAAAAATCCGGATTTAATTTGGCCCGAGGACGAGACCGTGTGGGACTAACAGGTCCCCGCCAATCTGCCACCGTTTTCCCGAACCACTAATTTCCCATCCTCCGGTCGCGGATGGAGTTTGTGTCGCACGAACCGAGCGCAAACTTGCCGGGGATAATTACCTGGCAATTTTCATCCGATATGCGATCCTTCGCGAAACCTAATAACGTTTATTTTCAGGCGGGATTCCGGAGAATTCGTTTGAGCAAACAGACGGTGATTCGAGAGACATCCCTTGATAAAACAAAGATGATTTGATTTTTGGCAGTGATTTTTTTCCTTTATAAAACCTAGACATAAAAAATGAATAAATTACTACATACTTTGTATATAATTAAGGCAAATACAATTGAAATTGAAAATAATACTTAATGTTCTAAATCCAATATTTCATTGATTTAAATTCAACAATCTGTTTAGCAATAAATGAAGTAAAATATAAAGAGAAAGATATTTGACACGTTAGAAAATTGTAAATGTGTTATTATATCTTTAACTGTCAACAGAGGAAGGGAAGATATGGTTTAATTAAACTAAAATTGTGGTAAATCGCGGAGATATTTTCGTGGACTTATTTCATAATTTTCAACAAAGTAATTTTTCCATCATAATGCTATGGATAACAACTATAAAAAATGTCAACCCACAGCGGGATGAGAAAGACGTTTAAATTCAAAATTAAAACGAAATCATTAAAACACAAACATAGATATCGCAGTGTGGTATGGCATGCTTACAAGACGGGATTTTTTATATTTTTAAAACCACAAATCTAACATAGATGTCTTAACTAGACCTATCCGGGATCTCTCATCAAAAGGTTATCCCTCCATTTTTATAGAAACCAACAACGATAGCAAAGAAATCCGTAAATAGGGAAAAATCCTGAATCACCAGTTAAGACACTCCAAAATTTTCTTGGAAAGTAGCGGGGAAAAATCTCTCTCACATCGTTCATCAGTACGCGGCGACTTCCCAACAACTCGGAGCAAAAAGAGATAATTTTCCTCATCCTTGGCACACCCTTATTAAAACACTCCCGTCTAAAAACGGGAAGGCATCCGGACGGATCTCCGAAGGCGTAAAACGCACGCTTCTGAAGTCACCGTGAGGAAAAAAATTCCTTAAAGGATGCGGCGGCGCCGGTTGGGACGAGGATGAATCGAGGAAAAGCTAAGAGGACAAAAAAGTAGAAAACGAGTTTGAAGAAGAGTTGTACAGATCTCAGGCGGTACATCATCTGTCATGGATATCACGGGGCACAAGACTCGAGCCATATAAGACAGGTTCCCGCAGAGCGAGCGGATGAGAGGGTGAAGTTGGCTCTTACCAGAAGGAAAAGGCGAAGAGGAGGTGGTATTAAAGTGGGAAAAATGACTGGGGGAAAAGTAGCTACCACCGCTGATGTGAAGGAAACGTAAGCTCATTTTCTGGTCTCGGCAGGCGAGGTAAAGCAATTTTCTGACTGATTTCTCTTGGAGGAATTTTCATCGTGTCCCTAGGTCAGATTTTTTTCTGTAAAGCTGCGGCTACTTAGAGAGATTTACTTTTTGTAATGAAATTTATCAGACTTAGAGGAGTTATAATAGCCGATATTTTACCGCTTCCTTTTATCTTTCCGCTATCACTAACGGTAAGTTTGGGGGTTTTATCACATCCCCCTTGTTGGTGAATAATTTCTTGCAGTGGATAATATTTTTTCCTAGAGTAATCTCTTACGATTTATTTATATATACGCTTCTTCTCATTTTGGTCTCGCACTATTACTTTAAATTAATTATTGCACAGAAGACGATGATATACATGGAAGAGGAAATGTTTAGCTCAAACCTCTCCAAAGTAAAGACGTACAATTATAATATTTATATAGGCGGAAATGAAGATTTATTTGCAAGATTCGTCTCGCTCAACACTCAACCGATAGTACAAGGAATAAAAGGTGGATCAATAGGTTTCCAAACTGATTTTCTGAGTAACATAAAAAGAATTATGCTTCTCAACGAAACGAATAAGATGTAAAAAGAAATAAATTGATCTCATTGAACGCTTTTATGATATTATTAGTAAAAACAAAACAAAAAAATCACATACATTTCTTCTATTGCTTAGAAATAAGAGTGCAACCACATGTGTTTCATAGAGACGAGCTTAGATCTCGAAGACATTACGATGTCAGTGCACCTTATAGAGAAGAGTAAAACTTGCGTGGATAAATTAAATAAGGCAGAAAAATCAAATCGGCGATGACGTGAACGACAGAAATACATCTCTGATATAAAAAATCGAGGGGTGTTCGGAGTTAGACACAAACTGCCAATACACAAGTATGACCCTAGGACTACAACAACAAAAAAAGCAAGAGATCATAATACAGACTGCACACTCATAAACATTCCACACCCAGAAATATTACTACCATAAGACGCACAGAGACACCCAGCATAGAAACATCAGACAGCAACAAGACACAGACAGACAACACGCGGACGCAGCAAAACGTTAACAACTGCTCCTCAATCATAAAAAAACGAGATAAAAAAGAAAGCGAAAGACAGCGCGCCGCGGGTGGCAGGCAGCAAGCTCCTTGCCCTGTGGGAGCGCGATTGATGGCGTAGGACAGTCGAGGACAAGGATCGCGTGGGCCGTTAAGGGCCCTAAGGGAGGAGGGGATTACTGGGGAGGAAGAGGAAGGCGCAAGTGGAGGAGATAAGAGGAGATTGGACATGTTTGCGGGCTTTACCCTTCCACTGGGCGGCCACCCGCGGAGAAGAGTCTTCCAAGAGGGATAAAAAGGTGAAAAGAAGGCGCGAGTGCGTGCATCTGTGAGCTTACGCGGAATGTGAGTGGGAGACGACGGATGAATTGGGCGGATGAGTCAGAGTAAAGCCTCGGCGAGGAAAATATCGGAAGGGCGGCTAATTCCTCCTTTGACGGTGGCTATGGGAGCGGTAATTAAAAGAGCTAACAACGTCTTTCCTCTGAAGGGGGATAATTATGGTAGTGACATGACGGTGCGGAACGCTCTAGAGGAAAAGGATAAAGAGACGAATGTGCTGGAAGCGAGAATTCATTTACTGAGATATGCAGTGTAAAATCAGACCGAGTCGACAAACAGAGGCGAAGCTTAGGTTGCTTCATTTGGTTAATTCCGTCGTAGGGAAATATTCCGTCGGGTATTACGTTTCGCAACTAGACAGTGTGTGGGAAATGCTACAAAAATTTTATTCATGAAGTAAGGGAAAAAATCCCTCTTAAAATTATATTCCTAGTTTTCTCGGAAAAAATGCGATTCTAAAAGAAGGTGATATTTAGCTTAACAAAGCAAGGAGAAAATAGATTTTTCTTCGTATACGAATAGGTATGTAGCACCATTATAAAAAAATTTCTAGTTCTTACATGGAGAGTAATTTATTTATCTGCAACATCAGTATCTAACCTTAGAATACATAATTTAAAAATGTGCATCATTATCTTAAATAATAGTTCATGTGTACTTTAATGAAGATGGGATTTCTCAGTAACAATTTCGCCCATAAAGAATGTATCGCGCAGAGAGTCAGCAAGAAATATTTCCTCCGAACCAAACAGAGACTTATAACTAAAACAACTATCTTAGCTTAGCTATATATCTCAGAAAAATTTAGCGAAAGAATTATGATTACATCTGTCTGTAAAGTTAAGTCTAAAAGGCCGGTTGGTGGCTCACCACCTCTGCCCAAAGATACTTAGAGCTTGCAGAGATATCCTTAAAATTTCCCATATATAGCGAAAGAGCTATGATTAAATCTGTCTGTAAAGTATTCATCCCGAAGAATTTACCACTTCTTTTTAACTCCAGAAAAATATAGCAGAATTTTTCTTAACTTCCTCAAGATTCAACACTTGATACAAGCTTGATGTTTCAGATAGTTAATATATGATGATAGTTCTGATAGTTATTCAGTATTTTTCCGCCCAGTCATTCTTCTCAAAAGATAAAGCAAAATATTCAGCCAATTTCCTCTGATCAAAATAATAATCCCGTGCGAATTCAACTACTACCATTCCGAAAACCAGGCGCATACGCTAAACGAATTACCTCCGGACATAAACACCGTTAAGAGCGTAGCACGCGCGAGCGCCCGTTTCTGATAAATGCGATTACAACGGCTTTGGACATTTTGCGATCGAACTTGTTTACAGTAGATACATATCGGCCATTTCCTCCGACGAAATTATTACTCCTATAAGTGATAAAAGCGATTTTGTTACGGTTCTCACGGGGCGACTTACTACCTATGTAACAGCACACTGAGCCGATTTCATAGCCCCTAATCGATAAATCTTTTTACGGTGTATTTAGGAAAAGTAGTAATACTGGTTATCGCCTCTATAACTGCCAGTAGGACATTTCCTCTCCGAACAACGGTGTGAAAGGACACCAATAGCGAGGCTCAAACGAACGGAAAGGTATAAAGGACTAACGATGGGAAAGAAGATCTGTTATTTGGCATATGTGTAAAGAATGAAACTCATAAAAGAAGCCGTGAACGCAATAAGAATAGAGAGCAGTAGAGATGTGGTAAAAATATACTTAGGAAGCAGAGAATGGAGGCAGAACGAACATACAATGCATATAAATAAAAAAGTAATGATGTTTCTTAAGAAATATTTACAGCCTATGCAATCATATTTATTGCCAATCCAAACGACTGACCAATATACTATTTTTTCCCATCATGCCCAATTTGACTGGAGTCGTACATTTTTATAACTTACTGTACTTTACTTTGTTACTTTACATGACTACATTTTGTGGACATTACTATACATCCGGATAAATTATTTTGTGGCATCCTCATTTTAGTGTCATTTCCATTTGATTTGATCTTATTTGCTCGAAATATATCCCCGCCATCTACATTGGACTTCAGCAATGATAACTCCATCAGAATTGCTGTAATCGCTAAAGCCGTAAGTAATTATTACTTACATCCAATATCAAGCACCTACGTGTATCCTATGTTTTGAAACCTTCCCATCTGGTTCCTCAAAGTAGCATTCTCAAATCCTTTGCCTTTTCCTAATCCGGTTTCAACTCCAAAACAGATTAAGAACGAGCTTCAGTAATAAAGCTCGAGCGAAATTGCCTTATTTAGCGCCTGTGCCATCAAAAGAAAAGAGGGACTTCATTTTTATCACTCTGTAGCGGAGGAAAAAACTCAGGAGGAAATTCCAATATGCCCCTAATCTAGAGATAATGGGAACTGATTCCCTTTTATCATCGGAAAAAACTCGGCCGCCATTCTCTTTTCGCATCTTCGGCACATGGAACTCTCGTTTAGCGCGCCAGTCGTTTCTTCCTCCCAACTTTTCCCTCTCTCTCCTTTCGAATGTTTTCATTTTCCTTCATCCCGCAAAATCCTCCCCCTCCACGTTCGCCCGAGCGAATTTCGTTTCGAGAATGTTTTCATTTCCCTTTTTCTCCGCGAGGAATTCTGCTTTCACTCGCACGCACGTTTTCCTCCCTCTTTCCGAAGAATTTTTCGGGGACCGGAAAAATCGGACTGAACGCGCCTCCGCAAAAGGTGTATCCGCGTGCGAGGGAGCGAAATTAATAGGGTTTATTTTGAGGCCAAAGAGGAGGAATGTTGTTTTTAATTCCAAAAGAGAGACGTTTCTTTATTTGAGAAAGTTTCTTTTTCCCCCCGTTTTATTTTTTTATCTCGTTCCGCCTTAATGCTCCCCCAAAAGATCGCTAGAAAGCTCATTTGGCCCGGCTTCTTCAAATAAAAGGAGAAAAGGCCGTAATTTACGCTAATTTTCACTTTGGCGTCGAGTTTGTCTTTCGAGTCCGCGCGGGCGAGTGAGCGAAGGTGATTATTATTATTTTCGGTTCGCTCTGGGAATTTTCTGGAGTGGAGTCGCTAGGATAAATACTGTCTCTCGCGCGGAATTTCGTTTGTTTTTCAATTAAATCTTAGGGATCGTTTTCCCCCCGACTTTATTTGCTTTGTTTATTTCTCGAGGGGCTCCAAAGCGAAGCTGTGTCTAATACGTTCCCCACCAAGGTGTGTGTTTTAATTTTCTTTTGGTCTCTTTTAAAAGTTAGCCATTTTTATTACTTGAGAAATAGTTCAAAGATATCTTAGTGTTTGTGCAGTTAGCGTATTTATTCGCTGTACATATATCAGCTTATAAAAATATCATGCCAGAGATTTTTTTAATCGACTTTTGTGTATAAAAGGAACCTGGCGTACTAATCAAATTTCATTGTTTAAATAATTCCAGTTACTTTCGCTTACCAATGTTTAGTGGAATAATTCATTTCAGCAACTCAGAAAATTATATACAATTCAAGTTGAGATGCTTTCAAACTGGAACTATTGTTTTTAGCAGAAAGAGAGGGAATTCAGCCCCTAATTTGTTTATTACAATAACTAATTTAGACGGCTTTTACTTAATTAATTCCTTCAAGTATTTCATTTAGTCATGGCCTTACTCCTCATTTAGGTATTTGCATGTCCCATCAAGAAGGCATATTTATCCTGTGCTAATTTTTGAGAATTTTTCGAATTACTTGAATTTTTCCTTTTTGTGTATACATTGACATTTTCCATTCTAGGTTGGCTATAAAGGTCAAAGCTCTACTATTCATTTCGATATTTTTAAGTTTTATTGAGAAGGATTTGAGATTTACTGTAAGTACATATTTGAGAGTTTTTTTAGAACTTTTTCTCTCTCCTTAAAAATAGAAAAAAGTCATCAAGCTAACATTTATGTGAAATAAGAGTGCTTGCTTACTTTTAATCGCTTCCGTTTTCGACGGAATATTTTCTCCTTGAAAAATATCACAGCTTTCTTTCATTCTTCACATCTTTATCTGTATTTTTTTCATTCCACTGTATCTTCCTCTCCTCTCCCATTTCTCCTTCTCGAAATAGTGATGATTCTCTCCCCACGGTCTCTCTTCACAGCGTCCCACGGCCCACTTCCTCCGGGCCCTTCTTCCTTTGCACACACTCTTCTGTGCTCTCACTCGGTCACACCCGGACGCATTGCTCGGATGCTCGAAATATTTGAGGTGGAAAACCTTCTAGCCCCCGTTTATCCTCTCCCACGTCCCTTTTGGCTTTTCCTCTTTCTCCTTTTTATTCCCTCTCGTAGGATTCTGTTTTGAGGGCTCTCGACTTCTTTTTGCGGTGTTAGGGTACATCTTCCCTTTCTTTTCTCACTTCTCAAGGTTTCGCGCTTGTCGATTCTCTTCGCACCTTTTCTATTTAAAAAAACTTAACGCTGATTGGTTGATTAACTGGAATCAACTGAAAGTATGATGAACCGAAATGAAAGGTGGTTGTTCAGAAGTAATTTCCAAGGTTTCGCTATTATTTCTGTTCCATTACTCATCTTAATTTATTGATTTATATACATGTTATATGTTTTCTGTAAATTTATTGATTTATGCATATTTTATATGTAATTTTATAATTGTCAATACTACATTGTTATTTTTTACTGTGGTTTTTGTACACCCCCCTTCTCTGTGGGTGTTTTCCCGCAACGTGAGTTTTTTCTTTGTCAACCTTCAGTTGCAAATATTTTTTCCCACACTCTAATCTGTCTTTTTGCTTTAATTTTATTTATATCTGTACATTTTCTAACGACATACGAGGTTAGGTGGAAGAGAGGC
This sequence comes from Sympetrum striolatum, assembly GCA_947579665.1. Classification (NCBI taxonomy): domain Eukaryota; kingdom Metazoa; phylum Arthropoda; class Insecta; order Odonata; family Libellulidae; genus Sympetrum; species Sympetrum striolatum. Next base: position 46,285,987 of record OX388345.1, on the reverse strand, counting down.
CCAGCTGGGCCTAATCTCGCAAATAAAGGGTCAAACTAACTAACTTAATGTTTTGTTTTGTCATAGGTTGTCTGTTCGCACCTTTTTTATGTTGGTGACATTTTTAATACTGGTTCGTTGGTAAACTGGAATTATCCGGTTGACAAACGTGAATGAATCGGTATATACCTGTCCAGAAATAGTTTCGAATTTTTTGATATTATCATTAGTGTCCCTCTACTCTTCTTGCTTTTCACACTTTATACAACTCTTTCTCGTCTACTATTATCGCTGATTCGTTTATTGACTTGAATTCGTTTATTTACATGATTCGTTTATTTACAATTATTATGACAACTAGGGTCTATCAGTAATACGTTTGTCGACAGGTGGTTTAGATGAATTGGCATTTTTCGGCTCTATTTTGGTTTTACTGTGGCAATATAGTCACTCGTTCTTATCAAGAAATCGTTAATACATAGTGATTTGTTCGTAGATTTACTGGAGTTGACATCTAGTCAAATGGGGAGTAGGGGGGAGTTTCGAGGGGTGGCTTCGATGAATGAATTTTCTTTATCAACTACACTCATTTCAATCATCTTAGAAAAGTTTACTACCCTCTCCTGTGAAATCGGAAAAATAAGACAGTACTGTTGCCACTCGCATTTCCCTGAGCATGAGGTCATGGAATTTCACCCTTCTAGTCCGGATACGAGTCTATGAAAACACCGCGAGGAATGCCGGGAATCCTAGGCCCTCATCCGAAATATCGTTGGAATGGATTCTTCACTTCGAAGCGCAAACTCTCCCTCGGCCCAATAACAGTTTTAACTGGGGGCGAAGCATTTTTTCCCGCTCGTAAAAATACCGTAATAAATTCGTCATCCCTCTTCCCGCATTCCTGAACCCAGTAGCGCGTATTGTTTCTCTCCCCGGACGCCGACGGGTGCATCTGCGGGCAAATATCCTCCGGGACGGAACACATTTACGTTTTCCAATGTTCTCTGCACCGCCGCGCAAATGTGTTTTCTTCCGCCGGGAGGAAGGGCTCCGTTTCCGCCAGAATTGCCTATCGGTGACGGTAATCGGAAATAAATGAAGGAGGGACTGGTCCAAGATGGGTCTCCGTAACGTCATCACGTCTCCAATACTGTGCCAATCAATCATCTCGTTTCATTTCTCCTCGAATGTTTCAGTTTCCAACAGATTTGCCCCAATTCCGTCCCACAACTCTAACAATATCCGCATCTTCCTTCCCAATCGAATCTTTCCCATTTTCCCCCGTATTTGTGTCACGTCATTGAGTTCGGTTTGGTTTTGATTGGTTGCGAATGATGGCGTCTTCTGTAGCAATTCGGAAGTGACTGAATGAATCAGTGAACGAATTTCTTTAGTTGAGTAGTATTGGGGTCCAATATGAATGCAGGTCATCTTGAGTTATTTAGGAATAATCATGCTAGTGATGGATATCATAACCGTTCTGCGAACATGACTAACTTGTAGTTCTAACCAATTAGGATTGTGCTTTACTTTGATTTCCCGAATAACTGTACAGCTTGGAGTCCCAGGTTCGATTTCCAGTGGAAGCACAGCTGCAAAATAATATTAATGATAATGGCAATTTTATTAGGTGGATATTGGTGTTATGAGAACCTTCTTACAATTAAGTTGTTGTAAGTCTCGAAAATAACCATGCCATAACCAGGATTCGAACCCAGAACTAGTATAGCTGCTACCCTACTCTACCCAGTGCGGAAAGCACATACTAATATTACTGGAATTTTAAAAATTACTCACAGAGAAATTTAATTGTTACCAGCTGTAGTATTCTAGGAAAAACTATTCATTATATTTAGGTTTGATGGGAAAATGCAAGCTTAACATTTATGTAAGCGATGAATATGTGCATGATACACATGCTTCAATTTTGAGAAGAAATGAAGGAAAAAAAAGTCTGGTGCTGGCTGCGGCAGACCAGGAATAAGTCAAAGTAAAATCATGAAATTTTCATACTTCATGAGGGAATAAACGTGCTGATGCGCCTGTGTGAATTTCGATGCAATGATCAAATCCAACTCAAAGGACCACAAATCAACATCAATTAATATCAATCCAAAAACTCCTACAAAATACATATCCTACAGTCAAACGTGCCACGCAGGGTAGTCTATGCGTCACCTTCCTCCAAATATCACCCAGTAGAACATCACTCACGCACGACAGACCTGATAAACAAAACCTCCGAGAGATCTTAGGTGGGACAAACACCAATTTGGTAGCGAAGGTAGTGAAAGATAGCGAAGAGCTAACCGAAGGTCATATCTCCAAAATTATGTCTAGAGAAGGACTTCAAAAGAGCCGCCAATGGGCAAACAATGGTCTTGCTTGGCGGAGAGAGAGGAATAACAGCAGCCGACCCTCGACCACTATTAAATAATACCCGCGTCTTGAGAGGGCACCTTCGAGAAGAAGGCGGAGGTCTAAGGTGCCGAGTTCCGCCTCGTGTTTGTGTAACAAGGGGGCGTGGCGGGAGCGACTGAAGAGACAGCGTCCGAAAAAAACGACATAGGATGGAAAAGAAAGGACGATGATTCGAATAAAAAAGGACGTGGAGAGGAGCCGATTATTTACACTGTTTGCCTCGCCTTTCACTCTTTTGTCGCCCACCCAACCATTATGGAGGTTTTTTTATGTCGATAATGCTCAGTCCGAGCGAAAAGAATCAACGTGGCTAGAGGAAAATGCGTGAGAGTGAATCGGAGAAGAATAATTCATAAAGGATACTAGTCCAAAAATGTAAGGAGGAGGAAAATGCTATGGCCAGATTCTAAATAATTGAACATCGGAGATATGGAAGGTTCTTTGTAGCTTAATATAAAAGGTAGTCGAAAATAAGAACCGACTGAGAAAATCGATCCGTGAAGCAGAAGGACCATGAAAAGCGAGAAGGACAACTGAAATGTTAAACGGCGTAGACTAAAGAAGACAGTCTTCCTATCAGCTTTTCTGTAAATAATAATTATGCTAATTAAACTCGATGTAAATACATACATTGATAGGTCTTTATTGGGCGAAACAGGTACAGGGTAAATGGCGTCCTCAATCAGTATTGTTCTCGTGTAGATTATAGGTTAGATTTAGGTAGAATCATCCGTTACTATCATTTAATTAAAACAGAGAACAAACATTAGTAAATTCTCCTTTCTAAGTCGTGCCATTACAGATTGGCATGATGTGCCTGCAGGAGTCTTGGATCCCTTCCCAAAACATCATAGGGAGTTTGTAAAAAGATTAGGTAAAAATATAAGGGACGAGTGAGCTGGACGTTGACGAGTACAGGTGGAGTAGGGGATTGCCTGATAGGGTGATGTACGGTGGGGACTTGTCCCCGGGACCGCTACGTTAGCCGTGAAGGCCTACTGGGAAACCTAAAAAAACTTATGAGGGAATATGAGGGAAGGGAAGGATACATTTGTGAATATGTAAATTTTTGTATTTAAAAATGTACAGATAGGATATATAATAATATATACTGTATACTTAATATGTGTTGCCACTGGACGATTAGTACACTTGTAGCATTTTTGTGATAATAATTATAACTATTATTATTTAAAAGTAGCGATTCAGCAGTAAACGAATTCATTAATTTAAGAAATAAAATTGTAAGACATCCCGCTGAGTTTCTAGACCAGTTTAACATGAGAAATCGTAGTGTATCAAAAATATTTTCACTTGAAAAAATACTCATTTGTTCCTTCTTATACATGCTATTAAAAGCAATTCAAATAATAATCAAATCAAACCGTTAACTCCGTCAATAAATGGAATATCTTCCAAAATATTCTTCCGATTTATGATTTTATATTCCTTCACCTTGGTCTGAGAAGTGAGCAGCAAGATATTTCTCGAAGATATACATTGTCAAAGCGTCTGAGAAACATCAAAAGACACTGAGAATAGACGGAAACTCGAAAAAAGGGTAGAAAAAATATCCAGACTCAAAACGAATAATCGGAAAATAAGTATGGAATTAAGAAAAAACAGAAACGCGAAAAATAGAACTCTTCCAGAAGCTGGTGGGCCGAACGTACGCCTTAACGTACTTGAAAGGAGGACAAAAGAAAAGTAAAGAAAGAAAAATAGCGTGATGTATAGCTGTATCTTTTCACCATGACACCACCGAGTTCTTCCCTCTTTTGAGGAGGCGACAAAACAGAATGGATTTTTTCGTCTCCTTCATTCTTCCAGTGTGCTCCCTCGAAGGCGTGACGGAAAAACGAAAGCGGATGCGTTTCCTTTTATCATAATCTATTCTTAGTGCGACGACGCCGGTGATGTATTATTCCTCGCCCCCGGAAATAAAAATAAACTCGGGTAAATAAATAGCGTCTCTGAAGAAAGCTATTCCTTCAACGTCCGTAACCCAAGGCACTTATAATCTTTTCTCCTCGCCCTTCAAACATAAGACGGATGCCTTTAGGAAGATGATTCGATAGAAAGAGCTTCTCTTATCCCCGCTTCCCGTTTTTGCCGCATCACCGTCCACTTCGCGTGCACTCCAATTCGACTTCACTACCGCGATTTCGGCCAATGAAACGACAGAACGAGAAATGAATGGATTACAATGTGCCTTTCCGACTCATCGGAAGATGAATTACGCTACGCAACACTTCACCAATCGACGGATGGATTCTGGATGTAGACTCGTTGATATAAATCCGGAGAAACAATTTTATTTCCCTCCGCGATTCATCTTCATACTCATGATGGAATGGGTGTTTGCCAACGAAAATGAAAAAGGCGCGAACCGCAACAACGCAGAGAAATTGAACCGTACTGCTAATGAAAAACGGGAAAATACATTCCAATAATATTGCCGAATATTTCAGTACGTTTGCAAAAAATCCTTGGCTAATTTATAATGAAGCGAATTTTCTGAGCGACAAAAATAAAATATATGAATCCTTTCATGGTTTAAAATGATTTCAGTGTATACTATAATAAATCCTTTTAAAATAATAATCCTTATTATTCCTTCATTTTTAATAAAATAAAATATTTATTTTTTAAATTTTGGGTGTGAGAATAATGGGTAGTGTTTCGGAAAAATCTCGTCTCGTCTCGATCTCGTCTCGATCTCGATCTCGGTTTTCGAGACGAGACCGAGATCGAGATCGAGCTGACCTTGAACGAGATCGAGATCGAGATTTTTTGGTGAACAAGTTTCGTGATATCTTAGAAGTGCTACTCGTCAAGTTCTTTGGAAACTATGAAGCGGCAACATTCAGGCAGTGATAAGAGTGCAAAAAGAAGTAAACGCGAAGCAGAAAATCTGTTAATTTCTCATGACACTGATGAGAATTCTCCGGACATGGTGCTTCAGAAAAAAGTTACTTGGCAAACATTTTTCCGATATGAAAGTAAGAACAAGGAGCATTTCGCCACGTGTTTGTTATGTGAGCGAAAAGCCATTTCCCGTATAATCAAAAGGACTGGCGGAAATACCAAGGGCTTGTCAACTCATTTAGAACGGGAGCATAGTCGACAATACTTTCAAATGTTCCCCAGCCTGGAGAAGAAAGATCGGAACCAAAGTGTGCTGAATTTTACAGTGAGTGTAATTTATTTAATGATTTAATGCTGTCCTATTTACTAGAATATATCAGATTTACTGAGTGATAGATGTAAGTCATAACTAAGAAACGATCAACTGTTTTGTTTATTTAATCATAACCCTGCCATCCTCTTCAACTTCACGAAGCTCAAGAATTGTCTTCCTCAAACTTGGCCCAGTTGTCCTGAGTGCCCCAAAAAACCGCATCGAAAACACCCAAAAGTGGCCAAAGAACACACAGGAAATAGGCCACGAGCGCTGAAATTCGCTCAAAGACCTGTTTTCCTGGATGCCCAAAAAAACACTAGAAACACCCAAAAATTACCGAAACGTACACGATTCGGCCGATCCGAGATCGAGATGATTCTGATCGAGATCGAGATCGAGCAAGGCTTGGCCGAGATCGAGGTCGAGATCGAGATGGGTTCAAACGAGATCGAGACCGAAATCGAGGCAACTAATGACGAATCGAGATCGAGTCGAGATCATTCAAAATTCTCGTCTCGTCTCGGTTTCCGAATCACTAATAATGGGTGACACATTTCGTGTGCTATGTTCTAGTGGGACTTTCAGTGATGAGGTAATTTAAAAACGAATTCTGTGCAAGAGTGCTAAGAAAAGTGAATATTATAAACAATTAAACTGATGGCCGCCGGAATTAAAAAATAAGCAGTTGTACGTATGCGAATGAAGGGGTTTTTTCATTTTTTTCTCATTTTTTATCTCGGTTGTAAGATATTGATAATTAGTTAGAAAAGAATGGGTTTGCTAGTTATTAGGGGGATTGTTGTTTATAGTCGAAATTTTTTAAAAAGTAAGTTACCCTGAGAGGCAACTAATTTTCATTACGCGAGGGAGTTATAACTTGTATGGTGTGTTGTTCTATGGCTGTCAAACGAAATTCCCGAAGTTTACCCGGCCACATGGAAACCACGTGTCTTCCCAAAATTTTATACAGATAACAGACATAGACATAATAGACATATCCTATGATCGAAAACGTGGGGTATTATACCTTCGAGTTCGAAATGAATGAACTATTTTCATTTGTTGTGTGGTATAGGATAGAGAAAAATGTATCTTTAATTTTACTTTGTCTCAGACTTGATCATGGATGTGATGAAATGAAAGCTATCGAGGAATGATTGAATAATTGCACTTATCAAGGTCTCTCCTTACGAAATGCCAAGAAAAGTGTTACTCATAGAGTCATTGCGCCTCGCTTGCGTGGACATGTTCTGCTTATAGTATTCTGGCTCAGTGAGAAAAGCAATGGCAAACTACCTCACTCCTCATCTTGCCCAGTGAACCTCATTCCTCTCTGCAAGCTCTAAGTAGCTTGTACCGGAGGGGGTGAAGTACCAACCGGCATTCGGGTTGAACAGCCTACAAACAGGAATTAAACATCCTGATGGCCAGCTCGCGAATTCCCGTGAAAAAATTATGAAAAGCTGCCAGTAAAGGCTCCTAGCCAATCTCCCTCATCGAGCAGACTTCAGTCTTAAGACAGTCCCCGAGAGTATCGTACTTAATATTACTGTTCTACGAACACTTTGCGTAGTAAATTCTGACGTTTTAAATTCTTTTGCGTTTTGTTTTCAGCTTGGTTTTTATTGTGTCGTTATATAATTGAAACCATAGGCGAAAAAAGATTTGGTTACGAAGAAAATTAGTGCATCCAGAACAGTGTTCGGAAAGTAGTTGGAGAGAGTACACGGATAAAAAAAGGTCTGATGCCGGAGAGGAAGACTACAGACCATCACTTGTGTATTACGAGTCGTTGGAATTCTTGAACGATCAAGAAACTATAAGGCGCTCATGTGCATCCCTGACGAAGATAATAAACTTGACGCAATTTGTGAGGCCACAGATGGGGACAATGAAATACTAAGTGCAAATGATTTATCTACATTGAGCCAGTCTCCGTCACCAAACCCATGCAGCCGTGAATAACCTTCAGATACTCTTTAAACTGTACTGTACTGTTATACTAACTTAATCTTCAGATCTAATTTACACCTGATCGCAATGATTCTTTTGGCATGTACGTTGCTGATGGCCATTGGACAGTGAAGACTGGTATAAGAATATTAGCCTAGAAGCTAATATCTGAGATAACATTCGAGGCTCGCGGACGTCCGGTGCGGAATTGTGGTTTCAAGGACGAGTATATCAGTCCATGGAATATCGTCACCTTAACTCTAACAATAAGTCAAGTAATAAAGAGGATTTCATTTCTTCTATTTTATTTGGTTTGATTACTTGTTTCGAGGCCTTCCCCGACATCCAATGGTAAGATCTCAAATATTTATTGCTTGCAGAACTACACTACAGAATATTTACCTGAATTGTTTTAATGAAATATGAAATTAATTAACGTAGGTATCAAAATAGAGTTTTATAACAATTTATCGATAATAAGGAATGGTAATTTTATACCTGTAAACCACAACTGGCTCTCTGTTCAAAGTAAAGAACCCGAAATGTATTATACCTCCAAACTAGCAAAATAAAGTCCTATTACCCTAATTTTTAAAGCAATTTTACAATGTAAACTCCAGAATAAATTCCGCTCACCAAAAACCTAAATTTAAGAATTTAGAAAAATTCACAGCGACAAGCCATCCCATTCGAACGTGAGACACATAAATCCGACACACATCCACCAAGATCTCCCGCTTGAAAAGGAAATCCTTAACGATCCGAGCGATCAATGGACAGAACCGAGTGCTTTCGCCCCACGAGATGAAAATCGCCTTTCCGCTGAAAACAAATGACGGATGGAAATCCTTAAATCTCACCGACGGGAAGGGGGGATCCTCCGATCGTGTACGGTAGCCCTCTTAGGAGTCCCTTCGGGTTAAGGGGCGACGGCGGGGGAGTGGCTTAATAGGCCCAATCCGGCCCTGTCAAGGCGGAATATATATATTCGGGACTGAGTTGACCTCGCCCCACATTAAGTCACAACACGTCGGTGGCCTAGGTGGCAGCAGATGGGGTCTGGGGGAGTAATTAATTCAGAGCGGGGGCGGCTATGACATGCCTCCGAGTGGGAAGGTGACGAATGTCGGAGACAAAGAGAGGCACGAGTACGAAATGGGCAAAGACAAGGAATTGATTATGGTAAGCGGGGAGATTGGAGATAGCGGAGAAAGGAACACGGCGGGGGTTAAATAAGGATGGCGGGAAATGAATAAACAAGGACGTCGAGGGATTGGGGGAGGAAAGAGAGGCGATATGCACGATTAAAAAGAGCGTGAAATGGAAGAGAATAAAAATAGGAATGGTAGACGTGATGACTATGGAAACATCTGTGACGATTCGTGTAATAGATTAGATGATTGAAGTAAAGTTCTCGCAAGCAGGAGAAATAATACTTGTGCATAAATACTTTGTATATTGTTTATAAAGTAAGAATAATTTCGTTTTTATTTCGGGTGTAATTTTAGTAAGGAGTGACCAATTTTACAATACCTCCTTTTGAAGATATACAAACAACAATGGCCTAACTGGGATTTGAACCCGGGAAGCATACTGGTATGTAACGAATATTTATGTATGTGATTCCTAACGTATATAAAGTGCTCAATATTTGCACAAACTAAAAGGTAAAAGCAGAACACATACTGGGCAGGTGTGAAGTAAAATACCACCAAAGATGTTGATCGAAAACAAAAACAAAGGAATGCAAAAATAGCAATATTATAAGGAAGAATATAATTGTCATATGGTAAGTGCCTTTTAGAAACCATGACATTTTTATTTTAATTCAATATCCTTCCGTAATTTTGCGACAGATATCTCGGAAGATAATTTTAAGAGGCTTGGAAGAACAAAGAAAATAATGAGTTGAATTGATCAAAAAATGAATGCAAATCTCTCCTATAAATACTAGAAGAAAACCACATAGAGAACGAAGTGTACATCATAGATTTGCGTCATAGATTTGAAGGGAAGTAACAAACTAAAAAAATACCGAGAAAAACATTAAAAACCTCTTAAATTAAAAAAGTGCGAAAGTATAACCCAGCAAATCCACCAGACAGCGGATAATGACGAACCTTCCAATAAATCTCTCACCAAAGAAGTCTTTCTCCAACGACGAAACAACACCTTCCCAATCCACTCCGTGAAAAATACACCCATCCGAGCCTATCCTCCAAGTAAGTAAAAAGGGAGAGAGCTCTTGGGACACCATCTCACGAAACATGGAAAACGGAACGGAGGAAATGAGGGAGAGAGATGGAGAAAGGAAGATAAAAAGGGGAGCTTAAAAGGTATGAGGAAAATGGAGGCAATTGTTTATGCCTCCCCTAGGGGTGCGGTAGGGACTGCGTCTCAGCGATCGGATTAGGAGAGTGGGAGGAGGGGAGGATTGATGTAATTGAGGGCTCGGAAAACTAATGCGGTAGGATAGGACTACAAGGGGGAGATAAATATCTCGGAGACGCAGAGGGAAAGAGAGTTAAAAGCGCTCCCGAGGGAGGGTGGAAAATGAAAGAATCCGGGGAGGGAATTTTTCGGGAGATATAAAACCTACGTGGAATTAAATGACTGGAGGTAGGAATCCGGCGAGATCGCTGGGGATATATGGCGAAATTTATGCTCCCTTCTCCGAAGATTGACTTGCATTTTCTTCCGACTAATACAATGGCGTCACTTATGCGAAGCAGTAAAACAAAGTTGAGATGAAATTAAATTACTCCATAATACACAGCTTATCTATCACAGCAACTGAGTAAATACGACGTTGCTTCTATAAATTGGGAAAAATAAAAAAATGAGCGATGAGAGGAAAAACTAGTTATCATTGGAAATTTTAATGAGAGACTACAGTAGACTTCGTTCCCTGATCTACTTCCTGAAAAGTAACAGCATATTGTGACAGTTTTAAAATATTGAAACACGAAGACTCACGTATTATTAAATCCAGTAATTTTTTAACGTTATCAGATCCTTATGAAGATCTCAAGAAGCCAAAACCGGATTTTGCAGTAAGTTGCTGTTGTGGATTAGTATAGACAAATCCTTCAAGTTTATTTTAGTATATTTCATAAAATTCAACCAAGTAAAGGCCCACACAATCGATGTTATTTGTTACATTTTCTTAAGAGATAATTATTTACGGCGAAAAGTTAATTAACTCAAAAGAAAGAGCGTATTTGAAGATCAATTTAATATTACAGCCTAGTTGGAAATTTAAGCTGTTTAAAAATCATCGATAACATTGATTGATAACATGATACGATAATAATTTTTCCTTGACAACGAGAAAGATCAATAAATACCTTTAATCTTATTAGTTCGACGAAACGTATTCATAAACAGATGAATTAATCAGCATGAAATGTTGGCATGAACTAAAGATAAGCATCCCGTCCGAGGCAGTCTATCAAAGAGTAAACACACCAGGTGCAGGTCTATTCGTTCATCTGCTTCATCCGCTATCCAATTTTATCGCCCGGAGTTTTTGCTTTTAATTGTCTTGTCATCGGCGAAGACATAGATGAAGGCGTTGGCACGCTTGGCAATGTCATTAAGGTTAAATAGCGAGAAGATTGATTCGCTACCGAGTGGAGCACCACCTGTGATGCAGTGCCTATTTCTGTACGCACCGCACTCTTTAACTTTTATTAATCGTCTCTCAAGCAGCTGAGGAATGATGCTGCATTAGTTAGCAGGATGGCCTGTAGGGAAGTTATCACCGTGCGTGAGTCGCTATTGCATTGTTCGTCGAATCCTCCACGCCATAAAGTAATGCTCTGGTGGATGAAAGCTGTCTTGAATAATCTATTGCTCATTTCTCCTTCAATAGACTTGAGTAGATACCAATAAATGATTTCTTATAGGATGAGAAGGAAAAATAACAGCATAACTAGGAACCAAAGTCCGTTTTTGTTTTGATTGAAAGAGCAATAAAAACATCACATCACTCTGGCAGTTCATAGATATGTATTTAAACAACAAAAATGTATTTTGGTTACGAAATCAGTCTTCAAGATCAAACAAATGGAAGATAGAAGAGATTCTGGAAAACGCAGGAGCAAAAATCATTTTTGATCGAAGTGAAGAATTCACTCTCAAAATCGTACAGAAAACCAAAGCTTCGTATGTCTGTGTGTATTAAATATGAATCTTAAGAAGTAACTACGTTTAGAGAAGAGAAACGACGGATTAATACAATGGAATCTGGACCACAAATAATAGATCAAATAAACAGGTAGAACGTGCTAAAGATCTTTCCAACACATCCAAGTAATACAGATATAAAGGGAAAATAGTGCGCTTTCACATAAACCAAATAAAAGAAAGATTTAATCAAGTGTCTCCTTCTACCGATACGTCCCCAAGTACTTGATCCTATAATGGTGGATGTCATACGCTCTCGTAACCGACCGAGAGAAAAGAAATTCAACGGAAAGTAAAGCTCTAGAAATTACAGTAGAGAAAGAGAATGGGCAAAGAGGATGGGAGGAACGATGGGGTGAGAAAGTACATGTTGACGCGTCGCTAGCCCAGAAAAAGAACGTCTGCAGACCCTGAAACACTTCAATCCGGATTGAGGTAGACGAGTGAGAGAGAATAAGAGGCGTAGATAGGAAGGTTAAACGAGGGATAGGGATAAAGGATGACAAGAGGCTCTGAAGAGGACTGGAAACAGTGGAATCAGGATTAACAGGAGACTGAGGAAGAAAGCGAATTGATAGTGTTACAGAAGTTATTACCAATGCTGGAAATCGAGCGGAAGGTATGGATTGTTCCAACTAACGTTTATCAATTATATCTATATGCACTTGCTCTTCGTAATTATTTTTCTGATGTGATATTTACTAATTATTAATTCTCATTTATTATATATTCTGCTGTGTTATTGATTAATTAACTACTATTTTCGTGCATTCATTATCAGAATTATTCCCATTTCAATTCAGAGTTATTATCAGAAAAATCACATAAAATACTCATAATAACGATTGTACTAAAATCCCAAACATAAAATAATACCACAAACATTCTACAAAAGGATACATTCCAACAAATTTAGTTTCTCAAACTAAAGAGCTGCCAAAAACAATTTATACCAAATTAATGGATACATACCATTTTTATCGAAACTTGCTGAAACAAATAAAAACAGTTTTTGATGTGATTAACCGTTTCCGCATAAACGATGAAATGTCATTACAGCAACCGCAATTTGAATTCCCGACGCCCAATTTTCGATGAAACGATCTTTATTTAATTACCGAAATATTTTATAGAATTTAATACTCGGAAAAATTATTAATATCAACTATGTTATTAACTGAATCACCTTTGTGTAATCGATAAATAATTACATGTATCTGCATATCAATCGCGACATAAAATTAACTTTTAAATTGAATTGCTAACTAATTTAGCTAAATAATAATACCTTTATTATCATAAAGAATTTTTTGCTCCCTATTCATTCAAATTGCTGTAACCCAATTATATTTCCCACAAACATACTCAAAATATAATCAAAATCCAATTTTTCCTACTAACCCTTTTACCTGTAAAGGAAAAAGGAACACGACTGTTTTAATACTTTTTGAAAATTCCAAAAGGCTTACTTTTACGATCAAACTAATACGTTTTGGAGCTTATAAACGCAAATGTAATCCTTTACATGTTTCTGACGTAATGTTATTAGCTGGCTAGTTTACAGCTATTCTTTAATTCTAAAAAACCAACCTGGAAGATTTTTTAAATTCTGTTGCAACTGAAACGCAGAAAATAAAAACAGACAAAACTATAGGCAAATACAATACTTGTAGCTGAAGAAAATAATAATTAACCATACGCCTATTGAGACGTAGTGAGGAAATCTGGAATAACGTTTGGCAGTGATGTGTTGAATATTACAGGGAAAACGTAAAATCATACGGCTTCTAGGAGATTTTATAATCTTTAAATTTTTACATGTCTTTACCATAAATTTAAGCGCTGTACCAGCTATTCACATGCTTTAAATACAGTTAAATCATAATATCTTTCCTTTTCATGGAGCGCATGTGATTGTAAAGATTACATCTGAAAACCTACCTACAAGACTTTTAAATGCAATACATACAATATAAGTATTGCATTTACATTCCGATTCTTATTCTCCTCCTCGTTTCATTTATCATATCTTATAACATATATTTAAGTAGGTTTACAGAATAAATAAACCTTGTCTGAACAAGTACCAAAAACTAGAGATGGGACAATCGATTGAAAAAAACAATCGAATAGTTATTCGATTGTTTTGGCATTTATTCGATTGTTTTAATTCGAATGAATTCACTCGCTTTCGTAAGCTGGACAGGACGCAATAGCTGGTCAGGGGCAGTAACAACTGGCAGCCGGGATATCGGATCAGATATACATACACACACGTATATATGATATCTATATTAATATTTTATCAGTATCACATATCTCTACCATACTTCCACTAAATTGGATCACGTTACGAGCCACTTCTATCCTCTTCAACGCGTATCAAGTAAACGAGTGAAAAATCGAATAAACCGAGTGAATTTATTCGATTGTTTTTAGCGAGTGAAAAAAATCGAATAAATCTATTCGATATTTCACTCACTTCCTCTGAACGAGTGAATCACTCGCTTGAAACAATCGAATAGATTTATTCGATTTTTTTTCCACTCACTAAAAACAATTGAATAAATTCACTCGGCTAGGATCGAGTGAAAAATCGAAACGCTTTATTCGAATAATTCGATTGAAGCAAACAATCGAATTATTCGATTGTTTTCAATCGATTGTGCCCACCTCTACCAAAAACCATATCGAGACGTAACGAGGAAACCGTAACAACGACAGGACCGATAGGCAGAGAAAAAACCCAAAAATCATACAAATTAAAACAACCAACCCAAAGGAAAAAAAGAAACGGCAGACTGAACTGCACTTTAATCACACCTCTCTCTCCGACCACTAGCTGCGGGGGAGCGGTTTAAGGAGCCCGAATCTGTGAGGCAGAAAGGTCTCCTGGAAGAGCGGATAAAGGAGACAGAGGAAGAAAAAGGGGAAGAAAAGAGAGAAAGGACTGTATTGATTTCGTCGCTCGGAACGGGTTGAAAGAGAGAGAGAGAGACCGGTGCATTAATCACTCTCGTGGGGGTTTACGGTCTCCCAATCCTCACCCCCGTGTCAAACCCTTCCCTTCTGCGGGGAACCCCTCATCGCCATTACGTTTAAAGAAGAGAAAATGAAGGAGTGGGAAAGAGACGAACCCTCGCATAAAGGAACAAGAAGAGGGAGAGGACCCCCCCGCTCGTTTCCTGGCAACTGAAGAGGCGGGACTCGAGAGGGCATGAGGAGAGAAAGGGAAAAAATGTAACGACGGGCGAATCGATTGAGGTCGGAAAACAAGCAAAACGGCTAGGGAAAAACAGGGGATCGCGAAAACGATGCGAAGAGAGAGGAGATGAAGAGGCGAGTCTCCTTGGCGATATTAAAAGGGGGATAAATGCTTTCGGATACTCTCCGGTTACTTATCGAGTGAAAAGGAGCCGTTGAGGGAAAAACTGACGGCTCTATCGAGGGGAAGAGATGGCCCCGAATCGAGGGATCGTCGACCATGAATGCGGTTGATCCAAATTGGAGAGCAATCGATTATAGGGATCGATGGAGGAATTCTCTTGAATATCATCAATCAAACGAGATTTTTCGTTCGATTATGTACGAGCTAATTCCATTTCGGAATGAGGTTCACTTATAGTAAAATTGGACGAGGTGAAGACAAAGAGAATGGATTCTATAAACTACCCACTTCCCGAAAAATCTTTAAAGACAACGATGTAAGAGGGGGATGAATACCTGAAATTAAACCTTTATAGCTCAAAAAGCCAGAAACATCGTTAGCCTGATGGTAATGACCGGTGTTGAAACTACTTGGCCACACTTACATTAATATTTCAGGCTTTATCATTATACATGTATTTTTATTTCAAGTAATTTTTATTTCCTAATGAATTTCCTGCCTTACATGGATTTTTGCGAATATTTTCCTTAAGTATTCAATGGTTTAAAATGTTTACCTATTTATCTAGCCTGTAAAGGAGGACCATATAAATGTTGTAATTAACATGATTAAGTCACACGCTTCCAAAATAAACAAAAACCCTAAATTTATTGGATTTTATACATGTATGTATGTATGTGTGATTAAATTTCCTCGAATTAAAAAAGGAAAATGGTCGAAATTTCCTCAAGTAACTGTTGTGCTATTACTGATATCACAAAAGCTGCATAAACTGAAGATGACAGGAAACTAAATCGATCAACTGAAGTAAAATCAATCGTTACTTAAATAAACCATCAATCAATCTTCTCTCCATTTTACAAACCATTACCCTCCTCGCTTCAACATACAAAATACTCGACAAAAGTGTACATTCCTCTAAATTAAAAGACGACTGATTAAAGGCTGGCAGGAATAAAACAGCGCTCAAAACCACATCGGCGGTACTCCATAACTCGCGAACCCGCAATACGCAACTCCCAAATCATGATTCGCAAATTAAAACCCCCATCCCCCATTAACCCCCAAATAATTTAAGAAACTCCAATTCCCAGCCCCGCGGAGAGGCAACCCTTCTCGGGAGAGAGATCAACAACTCAATCAGTCCCATAAAACTAAAACCGAGGCGCTAGAGAAGAAGCGAAGGAAAAAAAGAGCTTCGGAGCTGAGCCTCCGTCTGCGAAAGACAAGAAAGGGGACGGATGAGGAAGGAGACGAAAGGAAAAGAGGCGATAACGGAGGGCTGAACGAGTTGTTCCCGCGGGAGGATGAAGTCAGATCTCCCATCCTTCCCCTAATGGGGCCCAACTGTCTAAAAAGGGTTTGGGATGGGGGAAGATTCGGAAGTGGGCGGTGGGCGGACGAGAGAGCTCCGGAGAGCATTCTTCCCACTCCAACAATCGGACTCCACCCCAACGACCGCAGGATCGGTTCCATCCCGCCTCAAGCCCCCCACCCCCACCTCAAGCCCTCCCCCACCTCCCCCCATCCCCCTCGAGCGATCACCCCCGACTTGAATCCCCAAATGAATCCAGATATCCGACAAGACGGCGTAAAGCATTAATCACTGAGGACTTTGGGAGTGGGAGAGGCATCTCTTATACCTCTCTTCCACCAAATCTCTCCCCCAGACAAAAACCTCGCCCTTGTCTAGGGGTACGAACAACTCTCCCCCACGCTGCTTGCAGTCAAAATCTCTCCTCGCCCT
This sequence comes from Sympetrum striolatum, assembly GCA_947579665.1. Taxonomy (NCBI): domain Eukaryota; kingdom Metazoa; phylum Arthropoda; class Insecta; order Odonata; family Libellulidae; genus Sympetrum; species Sympetrum striolatum. The sequence continues at coordinate 46,269,127 of OX388345.1, read as the reverse complement.
CGCTGGAGAGTACGAGAACCTACAACTGCTCCCTCTCTCTATCGCTAAGAGACTTCCAAATGGGGGAAACTCGAATTATCATGCGACGTATTAGGAAGATAGACTCACTCGTGAATGAGGTATTGCTTCCAATTAATGTTCAACGGCATTGCAAGAATAAATCCAGAGAATTTTGTATTGAAGCAGAAATTGACGAGCAAAAAGTATAAAGAAACTCTTTCGAAAAAATTGTAAACAATCATTTAAAAGAAATAACTCCTTAATAAAGACTATAGAATGGCAAAATAAGCGTAAATAAAAGAAAGAAATTGGTACCACTGGGAGACAAACATGGCACTCTTAAATATCCTAGCCCTTGAAACATTTCAGTTACAACAAGAAATGTATAGAGTAAATTAATACGAGAGAGGGCTATTTTATGAATGACTGAACGGTCATATGTTGACTGATTGTAATGTCATTTTTGCGCAGTACTTACGATACTAGAAACGAGATGGAACTTGTGGCCAAGCGTGGTACTTACCTAAAAGAGAAAAGAAACATTATTAGTAAGAAAATTAGGTACATTTTCATTAAACAAACACAATATCTATGTAAACTACAACCATCAGAAATGTTATACGTAACTCTTAGACTTTTGATATATTCCCAAATGAATTTAAAATCGACAACTTATAGAATTAAACAATATTATTCGCATATTTTACCATGCATATTTGAGCAATTAGTGATAGACAAATTATAGCATGTAACAAATAAACAATTCAAAACAAAGGATATTTTTTGTGAATATATAATTTTTGTTGTATAGCCCTTCCTTTGTATTAATACGCGACTTAATTTTCTTATATTTGTATTATGCCATCGTAATAACACACATCACTATTCTAATATAAAAGAGTGCTTTCTTGTATTTCTATGCATTGAGAACACAAAGTATTGTGTATTATCGGTGTCAACAATACAGGATAACCTTAGTTAACAACTAAAGCTCTAGTATCTGTTAAAATTATGTAAAATAAATTGTATTACTTATATATGTAATACTTAGAGCAAATAAATACATTCATTAATTCATTCATATTTCAGCCAAGAAATTTCTCGAGGGAAATAGAATTCAATCCTACCGAATACAATAGCATATGGAGGTATTATAGATAACCCATAACACAGTGAAGTCAAGGCAGTAGCATATTTGATAAACTACAGAAAATCAGGAATCATTAGCATTCCCCGATTGGCCATCGTAAATTCCTTGTCACGAGTGAGGTTAAATCACGATTACCAAACCCAACGCTGTTGCTCATCCGAATGACACTTCACCAAAAATATTCACGCCAACACAACTCCCGCAACAACGGCTACAACGACAACCCAATTCAGAGCGGCTCTATCGGAACTTCCGCCACTCATAAACTTCCTCCGCCGAGATAAATCCCCTTCATTTTCCCGAAAGACTAAAACTTCCCCCACCGAGACTCCCCATCCACTAACACCTCCATTCAACACCCAACATCTCCCGCATCTCCAATATATATGAGCTGTTACAGATCGCCACCGGACGCGGGCTTTAACAATTAAGCCCCTAACATATCATACCGCCCAAATCCCCTCTGATAATTCTTTCACGTCCCCATTATAACTTCCCCGACCCTCTCCAGTCGCCCAACAAAAAGATTATCATTACGAACAGCGGCGCGATTTTTTCCCGGCGAATAATCCCGATTAACGAGTTTCCCCCTTTTTTACGCCCCTCTCCATTAATTCTTCCACCCCATCACTCCGGCGGGGGGAACCGCATCAATTTTTCACCCGTCATCCACGTTATTACTCACGGCGGATAAACAAAGCTTTTATCCCCTTAAAAGCGCCGCGATTCCACGATTACGCTCTTGGGTTACGCCAACTTAGACAAATCCCCCTTCCTGACGCGGCCAGTCGCGGGGAATGGGATTGACGAACGCCGGGAATCGGCGGGGGAACCAACACGAACGGAATCGAAAATAAAATAAAAATTAGTCGACGTTTTATTTATTCTTTCCTAACCCCTCAACGCCCTCAGATGTACACACCATTACGTTCGGCATTATTCTTTATCTTATATAAGCCTTATTTTCGTATGATATACCTATGTTATTCTTGGCATAAATACGTGTTTCATATTTTTTTGTTATGTAAATAAATAAACCGACAAAGTTTCTTCGTAGTTTTCCACCAATTTCCGAAACAATTTTCCACCAATTTGTGGGAAACAACGAAGATTTTATGTTAATTTATTTATTTACGTAGCGTCCCACAAAATTAAGCCAGAACACCTTGAGTTCGTTATGTATTTTACATCGTCTTCAAGTTTAAATCATCATGGATTTTTCAACCGCATTCCTTTCTTTAGAAACCCAATACTCTCAACCAATCCAGTATACAATTCTGTATTTCCCCTCAGTTACTCTTTGTATTATTGGCACTAATAAAAAACACATGCTTCTTAGTTTAGGGAAACCAAAACTTAACAAAAAATTGTGTAAGAGGAGCGTACTCTCAGAGTAATCTATTTGTGCAGCCCAATTTATGCGTCGCCTAAAACATTTTTTATTTCTTACGCGACATAGAGCTTTTCGCAAATAAAACTGAGATATATGTGTTTTTTTATTTCTCACGTGACGAAAAACTTTTCGCAAATAAAACTGAGATAAATGTTAAAACTTTAATTTATAGTTGTTTTGTAGGCGATATCCTGAATGGAACTTTATGTATTGCTTTTTATTTCGGAGAGAGGAATTCGCGTCGGCTGCGAATAAACCTCATCGGGGCTTGAAGGGTTAAAGATTAACTGGGAACCGCTTCCGCGCGGGACGGGAATCGGTTTGCGATTCCGCCGCGTCCGGATGAAGTGGATGTGGGCGAAAAAAATGAAGTACGAAATTAATCTGGAAACGATTAGCGATGCTCGGTCGTGTGAACGCGGGGAAAACGAAATGGCGCCCGAGTTTGGGAATGATGTACGGCGGTGATGCCTGGAATTAGGCGGAATTAAAACGGCGCTTATTTGCTCAAAAGCCATCTCGAGTGGAATTCTATGCGAATTTCGTATCGTATCTCCCGTCGACAAATGGAAAAGAACAGTAAATCTGGGTAGGAGATATTTAATCGAACAGCTTCAGGTAAATAGCGTCCTAAATTTGAACCGGAGGACATATCCATATAAATTGGACAAAGAATATTATTCAAAAGAAAAATTTGAATTGACTGATACATACACCCTGACACGAAGAACACTTCTCATAAAATTCCACCAATTCTGAATGAAATGTAGCGGGTTAATGAACTATAATCAATTAAAAGCTCTCCTTACATAATGAAAATTCATCCTTCTGCATTTTTCTTCTTTCTTATCTTAAATTTGGTACCATTTTTGACTTTTGAGGATAAATGTGAGAGAGGACCACATGCTCTAAACCTCACCAAATAAAGCCTTATAATAAGTGAGATTGTACTGATCGACTTATGTCGATGGTTTATATTCTCAGTGGTACGTAGATGGATAGTCTTCATATTCCAAAACAAGTCAACCTCGATATGAAGATGGAATATTGGTAATTTCCACATTTAATTATAAACTACCATTATGAGTTATTTTCTTTAATAACTTTACAAGTCATTGTATCTTATCATTCGTTATCTTATGTATCACTAATCATCAACAATTGTACTCTTGGAAAAGTAATACAGAGCTCAAAAAGTTTCGAAGAAAGTCTCTTGCTTAAAAATCTTTTACGGGAAGCAGAACCTCAGGGATTACAATAAAGTATTACCCTCAGCTCCACCCAAACTCGCAAATCAACTCCAACCAAAGTAAAGTAGGCATCACAACACATGTCAGAGCATACCTTTTCCAAGCTTCAACACAGATTAAGCCCATGACACAACTCCATATCATCGCTTCGGAAACCGCCGACATCTTGTCAAGACGGAATCCGCGGCGCATTCGACTGCCATTTAATTGCCCCCCGAAATTCACGCCCGCTTTGATAACCGCATCATCAATTGGAGCTTACCTCAAAACTGCGACAGTTACCAAGTTTTACTTCCCCGCAGAAGGAGAACGGGCGGCGGCGAAAAGCACAGGGGTGCGAGAACCGAACCCTGGGGGACTCTCGTCGACAGAGAGATACAGGAGATAGGGAGCAGGTGGTCCTGCGAGGATACGAAACGAGATGAGGAGAGGCGGGGGCGCATGTGTTTATGGAGGGGAAAATTCGGAAATGATAGGGATAGCGACGCACGCAAAACTGGCTGTGAAACACCCACGCCCACGGACGCAATTTCAATTTAGTTATCCGGCGAGAGTGAGGGGCGGACGGGGAGGCAGGGGGGTGAAACGCGGCAATCAACGTAATTGGAAATGCGCTGACGAGAGGTAGATAAAGAGGGGGAAAAGCTTCCTTATAATTACGGCGATCCATAAATACCGCGGGTAAAACCTGCGCCGGGAAACTCCAAAACAAACCGATATGCGAATGCGTCCCGTGCTCCTTTTTTCCCTACCCCGTGAATCCGGCGGCGGAATTAAAAAGCATTCGCATTATTTTTCCCTGACTAGAGTTTCCGGGCGAAACAAAAGACTGCTTTTCCCCCGCAAAACTTTTTAACGCTTTAAAATGGGTTTCTCACTCTCCTAACACTAGACCCGTATCCTTCCTCGACGAAACTTCGCGGGGCCACGAACAGAGCAGCTGCGACTTGCTTTCTGGGCGGGGGAGGGATTCGGAATTAAAAAGAGCGAACAAAGGAAAGGGTGGGGGAGCATCCGTTTCTCTCGCCTTCCCAAAACTTGCTCATTTTCGTAATGAACATCTCCCAAGAGTTATTATGCAGTCTGGGTGACATATCGTTGTGTAATGTATACCCATGAAAACGAGCCCGGATCCACTGCATAGGAAAGTCGATTTGGGCAATTAGGATAAACATATATGTAATACATTTCTCTGGACGATGGTGATGTAGTTCAAATAGTTAGTGTAGCCTATGAAACAGAAGTAACAGACTAGTGAGCAGTAGATTTTTTACAGGTCCACACAACAGAAATACGTCCAAAAGATCACATAGTATTAATCTAAATTATAAATATTGCCTGATTTCTGAATTTGGAAATAATTATTGATTAACTTCCTATAGTCTTGCAATTAGAGATCCACCTGAAATATCCCAAAAATAGTCTCGCATCTTTAAAATAGTACGGAAATAAATCTTCGGCCATAAAAATTCCTCAAGAGGTTGCCCTCTTTTAACAGCAGATTCTACCAGCTTTTAGGAGACTATTAAACACTCTTTGGGAGTCCTTAAAATGTAGTATAGATACGAGGCAAAAAACGCGGAGATTAGTGGTATATTGATAATATTTCCATCCTCTCTTTGAACTAATTGAAGCTGAATTCGTTTTAGCCATTCACTCTTGAAGGTCGAGTCCACAAAACTCTCCTCACCTTATATGGCCATTCCTTGGGGGCCGTAAATTTGGAAAGAATGACTCACTAAAAAAATCTCAAATCAGCGTACACTTAGGCGAGAACGACACTAACAACACCCAACAAGGGAATCCATAACGAGACAAACCCGGCGACAACCCGACCTTCTGACCAATTACTACCATCCGCGAACTGGCACTCAAACTCCGACTTCGGCATCTTTCAAAGGAGCCCATCGAAGACAAAGAACAGTTAGCTTCAACCGCCTCAACGATCACTCCAGAGAGCATGCGACCGACAGACTTTCCTATTAACACCTTCTTTTCACTCCAAAGGGGGGAAAGGGGGAACACAAAGACATCCACAGTATCTCTTTCTTCGACGGCGCCTGTCCGTGGCTGCGAGAGAGGGAAAAAAGCTCTTTTCACCACTTCAGCGACGCAAACGGCATAAAGAAGCAACCCGAGGGAGAGGAATTCCTCGAACAAAACGAAGACTGGGAACAAACACGATAATTCCCCCTTTCATCGGCGTCTGCGACCGAAAAGAAAGTGAATTTCCATGCTCTGCCTCCCACCGTGGGCGTGAGAGCGTCTGCGAAAAAACTCGAGGAATGAAAACGGTTTCCTTTATGCGTATTCCGTGGGATCCTGTCTGTGCGTTCCTTTTTCCCCCGGTAATTCCATTGACGTTGATAAAAGTTTCTCGTGGCGTACGCGAATTCTCGTAAACCGCGATATTTCCCGCCTCCACGTAAATGCTCCAATTAACTTCGCCTCCGCGCGTCGACAAAGGTTCTGCGAAGCTTTGCTACCCCGGGAAACAGAAATGGGAAACGCATTTATTTGCCGATTACATCCGCGAGCGTCGCACTGACTTCGCGGAAAACGGCGATTCTTGGTGCGGGTCTTCTCTGGAGCATAAATTCTAATTGCCTTCCGATGCGGCGCATGAAGTTGTCTGATATGCATTCATCGTCGATCCGCGTATACGGATAGGATTGCAATCAACGGAGCCTCGCATACCTAATGGAACGTTGGGAATAAACTAATTGCGAATGGGAGACACGTTTGCAAGCGATCGAGTACGAAAGGTCATTCGAGGCAACCGAATCCAAGTAAGACTAAACTCCGACGTCTGGTTCTAAAATGTCAACATGCTATATACATGGAGAACACGGAAAAGGTATTTCAAATCCAAAAGCCTATATTTTTTTAAACTGACGCTGAGCATTCATCGATAAAATTATTGAATAAAGTTTTTGCTGTTAAATCTGAGCGATACAGTAACCAGCTGACTTAGAAATTCTGTCTCCAACAAACTCTCAAAACACTTCAAGCATCGCCATTAAGTGTTAAAATTAAACTTTCACATAAAATATGAATCAAACAAAAGCGACTTTAACCATGGTTAGATATCCCATAAAAATAATTTATTTCAAAACTAAAATTTCTCCAAAATCCCCTAGATATTATGCAATCCTGCACTAGATAAAAGCTATGCAGGGCAATATATTACTACGGGTCATTACGAAACGAAAGTAACATACGGGAGATTATTCAGGTATACGCTACGCATGCCGAAGGATTCAACTGAAATGTACCCTGTAACTACTGAAACGCAAATGCAAAGTAACGCATAATTGTATCGCCTTATATGAAATAATTTTCGAAGAGCATAAACATGGAAAACCTTTTTACCATTAGAAAGAAAATTATCCTTCAACGACATATATAGAAGTAGGAACATCCGTACTGAGTAAAGTTAACATAATTGTCAAACATAAGTGTAACAATATCTATACATACCTCAATATACTAATTACCTTTCATGTTATATACTGTTCCATACTTCATACTTTATTTTCATATATTTTGTCTCTACTTATATCAACAACTGTTAATATTTCACAGTAAATTGGCTAACACCTGCAAGTACAATCTAGATTTAAAATAAATAAAATATTTATCAAAGAGCAATCTTTGCCCGATATCAAGGCACCATTCGTGCAAGTAAATTCAACGTAATCCTCACCACCCAATCACCTCAAGCATCCAACATCCCAGACACCGAATCTCCCATCTTGGGAAATCCGCAAGTAAAAAATCCCCTATTTCGAGTCCTGGATTCAGGAGGAGAAATAAAGAAGAAACAGGCAAAAAAACATTCGACGGCGAAGAATGTTCGGTGTGGTTTCCCTCTTCTTCCAAACTCATTAATCTCCTTCTATTTGGAAGCGAGTGGATGCCAGAGAGGCCGCTGTCTGCTAACCATCGTTTTTTTCCGCTTCCTCGGAAATCACCCGCCACCGCGCACTTAAACGTGAGGGAACGGACAAAAGAAGCGAGACCGGAGAAGATCCGACGTCGGCGGGGTTGGAAGACTCGGCCGCTAAAATTGAATTCTCCGCCGGGCTCTATTTCGCTTCCTTCCTCTACTCCCTTTCCATTCGACTAACGGCGTTAATTCCCCATCATTGCGTCCGAGGTTAACGGCTAAAGGTTTCCAGCTTTCGGAGAGGAAACATTAAAATTTACGGGGAACGCCAAAATGTTTAGACCTGCCATTAGATCCAGCTTCCCTGCTCTGGCGCGAGATGTGTAAATTCGGGACCGGAGCCAAATCGGATGCTTTACTGGGTCGGTGGAATTCGCTCGGGTGGTACAAAAAAGATGCTGAAGGGAACAATGTTGACGATAATGGTACGGAAAATAATTCTGGGAAAAGGGAGGGTTCCTCGAGTAACACTTCTGGGGCCGCCGAATTTACGAAGAGACAATGGCGTTATTCTTATTGAGATACCGAAACACTTTTAGAAAATTTCAGTACGTTTGAGGTAATATTAATTCACTCAACCAGATATGAGATAAATTTTTGGCTCGTTGTAACAGTAATTTTATTTATCCATGAAAGGCCTACCTCAAACCTAATAAACACATACTAGAAGCATAAAATAGTTTACAACCAAAATTCCTTATTTAAATTATTTTGTTTTACTCATTGTTATTTTATACAGCCGAATGTGAACAGAAACACTGAACTGGAAAGAGACTAACCTTCAACGAAGAAATATTGTGAATATAATTATGTATCAACAACGTTCAAAATGTTTAATCCTCACACACCCATTGAGAACAAAAACAAAAGTTAAAGAGAAAAAAGTTGAACATTTCTCTTTAATAATGTCTTTCTACTAAGTGACTCCTACTAGTATCGATTTCATTACGAACTAAAGTGTTGATAGAAATAACAAATATACTAAAAGAATTATTAGTCTTGACCAACTATGTCTAACAATAAGTAACTTGAGCAGTGTGTTCTCCGATGAAATACTTTTAATGAAAAAAGGAAGACAGAACTGTACTTTTCCTCAGGTTTGAATTTATTATTTAATCATGTGATAACTGTCCGCAATTAAGAAAGCATTAACAAATAAACCCACAATCTTAACATCAGTTAAGGATATTTTAAAATCGCAAATGCTTGGATTTAGCACAGTCAACCATTCTAAAAGAGCTCAGAATACAACAGATAATACATAATATTTAATTTAATTTTATCCAATCTTCAAAATATCAAATTTTATCAAATTATCGTTCGAAAAATTGAAACAAGATTCAGCTCTCGACAAAAAATTCCATCCAAAAGCGAAAATCCAAAGCACGTGGTATCTTCACCTCTCTTCACCACTCCATCCCACCTCTCTACACCAACTCCCAACAACAACATAAATATCCTCGCCAACTCAAAGCAGTCGGTGGCATAAAGCGGGGAAATATAGGTGCGATCCCCAGGGAATTATATAAATCATAGCCTCGTTTAATCCCAAACAGACAATTCTCCAAACCGGAGGCGCCAATTACGAAATTCGCAAGCCAATAAAAACAGGCGGTGCGGGTGTTTTAGCGGAATTCGCTAATGGAAAAAAAGACGTCTTTGGCATCCGTCCACGGCCGAGGTGAACACGCGACATAAATTCCCGTAAGAGGGCACCCTGGAGGATTTGAACCCGGCCCACACGATCGGATAAAAAGCTGAAGAATGCGTTCTTTTTTCGCACCAGATGGCACTTATTCAACCCTATAGATTTCGAAGAGGGAGGAAGAAACGCCGGGCGGAATCACCTAGAAGTGAACCCGCAGCCGATGGAAAGAAACCATTGAAAGAAAAAGATTCTTTTCGGCTCGACTCTCATTCTGTTTCAACGGTGGTAAAGAGGCTCTTGTATGGATAAATGTAGTCCAATATTTATCGCGCGAAACAAGCTAGACTCATCGGTAAGGAGAATACGCAAACCTAAGGGAAACGAGAAAACATTTGAATTTTTTTACAAAAATCAAACAGAGTTCAAATGACTAAATATTTGAACGAGGAATCTCACCACTGAAACAGCTGTTCTGTTATTCATATAAAGGTAGTATAAGTATATTGATAGAATATCCACCGGTAATGATAATTTGTATTTTATTGGCTTATTACTACACTGAACAAACTGATTCCATCTGAAAAAGCAGTGCACTTCAATTGTATATTCCGTTCTGCATCTTGAATTTCACATCCAATTAAAGCTCTAAGAACTTATTTCGTTCAAGGCATATTTAAACATTAAATATTGAAGAACGTTTTTCCCACTGAATCTCGGACATGGAAGAAGTACCAAACATCAAACATAGGAAAAGGAAGATTTTTATCGCCCGGAATTTTGAAGTCATCAAGCCGAAATAGATGGAAAAACCTTTCAAAACATTTCGGGAGGAGAACAAAGCCAAGGATAAAGCAAAGGTTTCCATTTCTGTTTATCGTGGAAAGTAAAACATTTTATTAGGAGAAAAGACAACTGTTTACTTATTTCCTAACATAAACATGAATGACTTGAGCTCCTTTGATCCTTTAGAAATCGGGTTTCCTTCAGAAAAATCCCTCTTTCCAAAAATAAAAGAATCCTTGTTTCTTGAATTTCAACTTTGGCGAATGTGAAACAAGAAATACTCTACACAATTTAATGTTCAAAAATTGATAGCTAAGAAAAATAGCCAGATTATCTTGGTGAAATTATACCTTCGTTTACCTTTCCTTTAGTCCTAAACCCAAAAAATATGTAACCTTGGATATAACCTGTACAATAGTAAGTTTAAAGTAAAAGAAATGACTAAGAACAACATATTTGGACCGTTACCAATTACACGCAAAAACACTATTACCGAAACTCGAGATAGAAACTGAGAATGTATCATAAAGGACTACCAACTACTTTCTTTGGAAACACTCGAGGATTTCACCCCCGAAATCACGAGCTCCTTGATTCTCCGAAAACCCGATCTTGACTGGAACTACCTCAGCCCTCCTCATTCTCGCTGCCAAGAAAACCCCTAATGACGGCTTAAAGGGTGACCAACGGCAAAAACCCTAAGCCAACAGCAAAAGCCTCACTAATCCTTCCTTCCTCTCCTTCCCTGTAAACAACTCTCTCACATTTAATTTCCCTTCCCTATCCTTGTTTCGTCACACCTTCAATGTTTTGGATAACGGACCCACTATCTGACGCTCCTTACAATTAACTCCTACACACCGCATGTCCTTGTAGACAACTATGGAATTTAAGATGCAGGTTGGAGAAAATAAATGAAGACTAAGAGAAACAAGAACTTTCATCTATGGATTAATTATTTACGGAGATCTCTACACCCAAATATATACATTTCTACATCTAAACGAATGTAAGCGAGATTTGGAATAATTTTATGACATCGGTCTAAAATATACCAGATTTAATTTAAAAAATTATAGGAATCTCCGATTGGAGGACAAAAATATTTGTATCAACCCACTGAAACAGTTGATATTATTTCCAAAAACAAGATCCAGAATTTGATAAAGAAAATTAAGAATAATAACAAAGGCTCTTACATATTTCACCTAAATCGTTATGGGTACGGATTGATTTGAACCAAGAAAATTTATTCTAATACTGATTCCGTATTGGTATACCAAAGACTGTATTTGTTTGACATTTCAAGGAGCAACAATGTAAAATAAATTACACTTTCATAATTGCACATAAAAATAGTTTCTGCAAACTTAACTTAAACTTTTCCCCATCCGTAAAAAAATTCCTAAAGCGATTCTACCGACTAAATACCAACAGTGGTAAGCATAAATTTTCAACAAGACATTCCGCTATTTTTTCATAGTGTCAAATACTGAAAAATACCGGTAAGCAATTTCATTCAATAAATGCCGAAAACATGAAATTATTTAACGAAACCCATTTCGAGCTATCCAAGTACATTATTGCTAAGGATAACGCAACATCGTACTTCACTTCACTTCACAAAACAGCTTGATATAGAGTGTTGCTATAATGCTTCTCAAATCGAACGACTAATGACGCACGTATGACACTCACTAATTTGTCCCGTGATGTCGAATTTCCCAATCGACATTTCGCAACTATTTGCAAACCTTTCCCGACTTTACATACCATTATTCCCGTCTCCAACCCGTCGCGACACCGCTATTTGTCTATGGTGAGAACGGAAATTAAGCGAGTCGGTCGGGACAGATTTCCGCCGCCTCCTTCCTGCCATAGGAAAATCCTCAATCATTCATTCGAGAGACACGTCCGCTACGACTCATTCGCCCGACCATTAGTCCTCTGGAACGGGGATCCGAGATAGGATCACATGTTAACGGAGTCGACCAAGAGCTCTTTAAACGAGCCGAGATGTCAGGGATGAGGAATAAATAATCGAACCGAGAGGACAAGAAAAGGAGTTGGAGATAGCGGTGGAGCATCTCGGCTCTGGAAGATCAGAGCGGATTAAAATCAGATATGAAGAGAGACGTGTCCTCGCTTTATTCGATACTTGGGTTCGCGAAAGGATTAAGTATTAAAGAAATAAGGTCGGCATTGAGAACATCTGTCGGATTAGGAGTAGGTATATATCGCTACTTATACCATTCTTTGTATCCTTCCATACATTCTATCGTAAAGGAAACGTAGCTACCTCATCGCGATTCAATTTTGATGCCTAGTATTCCTTTACAAATGAATTCCTCTAACAAACTGGAATTTAAATGAGGGAATAAATTCAACAGGCATATAAACTTAAACTCAAATTTTACTCAGTAGTGACGAAATATGAGCTTCTTTGTTTATTTAACCTCTTTCCTGCTAGCTCCTCTTAGCATTTTACTTAAAAGGGGTTCAAATATTAATAAATTTCCAGTTTTGGCCATTTCTTAAACTCCTATATAATTATATCAACAGAGCAGTTATAAACAAAATACAAACAGAACAGCTTCGCAAAATTATTTCCTTCTTCGACATTTCCCATCATTCCACTGACTTGCAAGTTCAATATTTACAATTTAATGTACTATTTTTACAAATATAGGAACAGCTATACAGCTGAATATATACTACGGAAAATATAAAAATAGCTATAAAATAGTGCCTATAAAATTAAAAACTTAGCAACATTATAGGCTTTTTCTTTTATTTTTTTATTATTGATGTATTCTTTCCGGGTTATAGATGTTAATTTTCTTCTATTTAAAATTGTAGTTATTACAACCAATATATTCCGCACTTTTTCACAACCATACATAATTTGGGTATTTTCCTGCTTTTGGGATTTTTCTATACGTATATACTTTATTTAAGCTTTCTTTTATGAATTTAGTAGCCAATTATTTTCTCTTTTTGGCTTCTCTTTGTTTTATCCTTGCTATCTTATAAAATGACAGTTACATGTAAGAAAAGACTTAAAGAGTCTTAATTAATCCCTCAGTATTGTCGACTCTATCCTATAGATAGGTAAACGGACACCCTCGACCCATCAACTTAAAAAATAAAATATAAAGTTCAAATTCTCCCACCACAATCATGCTCTTAGAAACAGAAGAAGTCTCCACTCTGAAAAGTGAATCCCTCTTCACATTAAAAATAGACCTACTATGTCATCCTTTAAATACATAAGATAAGAAACCCGTACTAGTATCTCTAAATCAATAAACACGAGAAGCACGTCATCAGATTTAACCGCAGATTACCAACAACACGGGTATGATACCTCGCAAACCGAGACCCGCACCTCACTACCGAAATAACACGAAGAAGAAATTAAATTACGCTCAAAACTCTACGAAAGAAACCTCTCGCGAGCGCGCTAATCGGGTTAACCTCCGCAAAAAGTGAGAAAACGAGCGGTACGAAAGCACGCGGACGGAGATAAAAGTCGCCGGCTCCGTCTAGCGCAATCGCCGGGAAGGGAAAGAAGCATCTCCGGCATTCTGGGAGCGCGGGGACGGAGGGAAAAGTCCCCGGAGACGAGGACGGCGCTAAAGAAGAGAGGAGGATCGGGTGGGAGGGGTGCAGGAGCAACTCAATTACGCGAAGATGGAGCGCCCGGGGGGAAGGACTCGGAGGAGAGAGAATGGGTGTGGAGGAGCCTGGAATAGAAGAGGCCCAAATTGGGGAGCAGGATGAAGTGAATTGTAGATGGGGAACTTGTCTAAAAGGGTGGTAAATGAGAGCGGGAAATTGGGCGAGGAGGAACGGGGGGAGTAGAAGGGAAGAGAGGATGAAAGGGAACGGCGATTGTTGGAGTGTGATATCCTCTCGCTAAGGGAAGTCGGACCGTTATTTATCTGCTAAACTATTTAGCGCTGTTACGCGTCCGCTTAACCTCGACTTAAGTTTTAATTGGGTGGTGAAATGATCACGCAGTGGAGAAAAACTGGCAAATTCGTCGAAACGAATTTTTCGAATGATCAATTCTTCAAAAACGAATACTTTAAAAGAAAATTCGTAACTGTAAATAATTTCTCCGGAAACGAATTTACGAAAAGAAACGAAAAGAATGTTTACAGTCAACACTTCTACAAGATTCCTCTTCATTGATTTCTTTCAGCAAGTAACGCTCAATGATATACATAATAAATAAGAAAAATATAAGAAATCCTTATATCTTGAATTTCAACTTTGGCAAATGGGAGCTACTAAATACTCTTCGCTATTTAATGATAAAAAAATTTTAAAATAAAAACAAAAATATAATGATTAACCTTGTTAAAATTCACCTCAGTTTCCTTTTAAGCCCTCAGCTCAAAAACAATTAACTCTTTGAAGAATTTGTATTTTCCCAAAAAAAAATGGTCTCCAATTTTTCCACCTTAACTTTCGTCCTCAAGAAATGATTTTATCGTGTATTTTTTCCGCTGCGAATTAAGCGCGGTGATCGAATTGTTCTCGCGCCGATGAACGTGGGAAAAAACGGTGCGAATGCGGAACGGGAATCCGGTTATCGAATTTGCGCCGAGAGGGGTTAATCTCGGGATTGAGAGAAGGAAGAATGTACGTGGCTGAAGAGAGCTAACCTTGCGAGAGAATGTGTATAAATCCGCGCAGTGGAACAAATCAACACTGATGCGTGCGTACGCCAAATTTATTCACACCGCAAACTCGCGCCGAATTACGGCTTTCCTCCTCAGGATCTGGTTTAATTATCTGGACAATACGGTTCACTAACTTGTACCTAAGAGGGACCTCCACTTCAGTGTGACTTCATAGTATAACTAATTTGGGAACACTATCTTCCATATCATGGAACAAATGGCAGCTTAATGCATCAAAGCATTCCGAAAAGTACAAGAGATCAAGGACGAAAATTTAAGTTATTTATTAGAATCTGTATAATTCAATTACAGTAAAACATTATTAATTAGCTCGTCCTGAAATGTTACGTAACGGAACAGGGCGCAAGAAACAGACAGCGATATTGTTACAAACAGGTATATAGAGAACAAACCAACTGAATTTATATACGAAACAAATCGCTATATATGTATTATTCAATTAGTTATAAGAGACTGTTTCAATATAATAAGAGAGACTTAGAAATAATTTTTAGTTAAATTCATTGGTTAGAATTTATAAACCATTTTTGGAATCATACATAACAGCTTTATAGTCTGTATATCTTATAATCTTCACATTTTCCCACCAGTCTTTAGTCCTTCATCTATAACTTCCCAGGATACTTTCACCTTTTTCTCTGCATACATACTAAAGAGATCCATGCACAATCAAATTTATACATCTAAATTACGTTCGTAGCTATTATATCTCCAAAATTCCAGTCTTTCAGATACAAGTAAAAACTAGTAGCATAATTTAGGATTCTACAGCAGACCAACTGTATATCATTAACTTATTCCTTTTACGTTTGATGGAAAAGGACCATATAATCCTATTTATAACTCAACTCCTTATCTACTCATTCACCATTCCACACCCTTTCGTACGGAGGTGAAAACTCTTAACAAAAATGAGAATCTCGTAGCAGTCTCTCATCAGGACCACATCACCCAGAAATTACATTATCATCACCGCACCAATTCATTATCATCCTGCGCTCGACATCTGGCGAGACGCGGAATCCCTCGAGCGTATCCGACACGCGCAATCCCTCCGCTTGCATTAGGACCCCCACTTAGCATCCCAAATCTTATCGCTTCCTCCAATTTCATACTCTCGAGATATTACAAATTGCTTCGCAACTCCACTTGTGCCCGCCCTTGCGGAAAGAGAGTGGAAAGGAATGAGACAAGTCGAAAGTGGAGAGGGAGATTAACAGAGAAGAGGGGACCAGCTAGACAACGAGTCGGGGATGGTGTAGCGAGAGAAGTGGTCCTAAACGAATAGCGAGAGGAGAGGCGGGGAAGAGAAATGGGTTGTTAAAGAAGTTGCGGCGGGAGGGAATGTATCCAAGGGTGGAAAATTAAGTGTGAAGTTGGAGAGCATCGGAGACGAGGTCCTTGGGAGGGGATGCTGTGAAGAGAGAGGAGGGAGATGACTAAAAAGGACTAACGCGATGCTGAAATTGAGACTAACCCGATAACATGGCGTAGACAACCTCAGGATTATCCGGGCTCTACGGCGCCGGACATTAAGACGGATGAAGGAGCGGGCGGATAATGTGGAAATCGGATTAGGATAGACCGCTCGACACTCCATCGGCAATCGTTTCTCATCAACGTAGATATTATCTCATCTTCCTTCAACAACTATCTTAATGCCTCTACAACTTTTCATACAGATAGAAAAATGTTTCCATATATTGAGAATCTATTTATTAAAAAGAATGCAAAGAATCGAATACCTGACCGTACGGATCTTAAGATGAAATCAAATAAAATATGAAGCGAGAAAAATATGAATAATCAAACACTATCCGAAGTATTCGATAAAACAAAAACTACCCGATAGGATAAATTAATTTTTAAAATAATATAAATATATCCGATAGAACTTCCGAAATGCTTCTTCTATTTTGGAACATGATGAATAACGGATATCAGAATGTGTAAAACATATTATACACAAATGGGATTTCTACGCAAAAGTAAGAGATTCATTGCAAAATGTTTTCTGAACATGAAATCAATTAATCCGACATAATATTGTCTATAGTAGTATGGCTGTATTTCAACATGCTCATTGAAAATAAAGAAAGTTATCTACAGTAGGTCCCACTTTTAAAACTGTAGTTAATTAAAAGCTTTCCTTGTATTTTAGAATATTTCCTGGTTAAGCTTACCCTACCTGGCCATAAAATTACGAGTCGGTGAATTCTTCGAAAAATAATCATAACCCAGCACGATTTATATACAATAAATACAATGTTACACCGTTTCGCACCCAAAAACAACTCCGCATCCACCAATACTAGAAGCGGCAGGTATACACAACTTAACCCTTGGAAAGACTTGAAGGGAGGGAAGAGGAAAGCGGCAAAAGGCGAAGAAGTGACGACGTGGAGATAAAGTTCCAACCGAGAGAGAGAGAGAGAGAGAGAAATGAAGAGGGTATGGAGTTAAGTAGGGAAGGCACGCCACACGAAAGATTATGAGCCGGTTGAGTGAACGCATCTGCGGCTCGGGGATTAGTGCTCAAATAACCCGTCGGGAGGCGCTACGTTTAAGGGGTTTCGGGAGAGAGTGGGAAAAAGTACGAGGATAATAGGATGGGATGAAGCGGGATAGAGGTGGGTGGCAGCGACGTGCACGCGGTGAAAAAAAGCCTCCAGGAAAGCACTCCCAAAATAATCTGTACATTTTTTCCGGGGTAAATCCCGCCGAGATGAATGCGGACGCGTAAAGTAAAGGCATTTAAGCTTCTGATTACGTTTCCCCCGCGAGGGCCACCTTCGTAAAAATGCGTGTTTCATTGAGACAAATCCCCTTTTTGGGTCGCTAGATTGGAGGAGATCCGGACCGAATTAAACTTGGGATAAAATTCGACGAGCGGACATCGATGCGTCGAAAAAGGCGGATGGATATCCTTCGGGAAGAATATTTGCGTAAAATAACGAGGCTGCGGGGGATTAAGTATTCAATGGCTTCTGTTTGCAAATCCGAAAAGGGAACATGATTTTGAGCCCCTGGTCGCTCTTGCGGAATGATCCGCAAAAAATTAAACTGCCTGCCTTTGTAGGAATGGAAACTGAAGATTGAGGGGATAAAGGAATGAGTAAAAGACGGGGATTTGATGAGGAGAAATATTTATAAAAGCGCCAATTCCGACTCTTTTGGGGGAATGATATTCGAAATGGCAGGGAATAGATCGATACGCGTTACTCGTAGTAAAACTCGTAGCACAACGCCATGTATTTATACAATTTCCTCCGTTCACCTTTGGAGAATAAAGAATGTTACCAATACATTTTAACAAGGGAACCAATTCCTTAACAAGATTCAGTGACGCTATCCTAAGAGGAGGTGCTTCTAATAAAGAATATATGCTTTAGATCCTTTTTCTATTGATCCAAATACTGTTTTACTTGCCTAACGACTTCCCTAGTTTTTTTCCAAAAAGATGATCCAAATTGTTCTGCATGTAAGAAAGTACCTTAGCGGCAAAACATTTTCTTCTACATTAATTAATACCGTAACCCTATTACTGGCTACACATGTAGATAAAGTACCTTACAAGAACAATTCACGATTATCCTTTGAAAACCGAACATAACTTGAAATAACTCACCGCTTCAGAACGACCGCACAAAGGCTAACATTAGTATCTTCAAATTCTCATGGATAAGGAAACATTCGCAGCAAAAGAGAACCGCCAAATGGGAGAACCGGATTCGAATCCCGGTACCGTCAAACTTTCTTCAACTCCGTTCCTCCTCGGAGATAAAGATTAAACGTGGTATTTCTCCAATGAAACACTTGGAATACATGAAGAAACGAGAATCCTACACCGAACTAAAACATACTTCATCACCAAGCATAAATTACCTCTATAGAGGAGGGAAAACCAAGAAACATCCATGCCTCAGACCCCAGCGTTTACACCGCGGCATATAAAAATTCGGGTACGGATAAAATACAAACCATCGCCGAAGCGAATTACCGGAGCGATAAAACACTCCCACAACGGGCCCCATTATCGATCACCGGACTATGGATAGAGTTGGCAATCCGAGCACGAGCAGCTAGCGGGCGCCCAATAAAAAACGCCGGCGAATGGGGAGGGAACTCCCGCGATATAAAAATCAACCTTACATAGGCACTCCATCCACTCGGAAGAGAAATATGTACGGGGCTTTTAATAAATGGAACGAACGCGGTGGGCAATAGAATCCCGCGGAGGAGGGCATAACTTTATCCGCAAACGAGATTAGCTCACTCCGGTGCCGCGGAAGTATGAAATTCCCCCCGCCGAGACCCCCGTCGCTAGGGAAAAGGGGAAAACGATAATAAAAACACAAAAAGGGCGGTAAAAGTAAGGGAAAGAGATGTATCGGATGGGGTAGGAGAGGGGGCGGTCCCAGACCAAACATATTCGTGTTTCGATAAGGTTATTTTCCTCAGACGAGGGTCCGACTCCATCCGGAAGGGAGGAAAGAAAAGGAATTGGACTGGGGAGCAAAGGAAAAAATATGGGAATAAAAAAGGGAAAGTTATAAAGAGAACTGGAATTCGAGATGGACGGAAGAGAGGGATATCGCTGTGAAGAGAAGAGGAAAATTCTCGAGCATGCATCCATGCGAAAATAATAAATAAGCTGAAGAGAGAAACAGAGGGCAAAGATGATACGTTGGGAGGAGGAAGAGTTGGGATGGAGGGAAAATGAAAATTCCCTGAACCGAAGGTAAATAAATGTGTTCGAAGATGCTTACTTAATAACGCGTTTGTCCTAGCATCAAATACGATTCTGCTACACAAAAATAGTCGAATTCTCAACACATTTTTCTAAATATGTTACCAACTAGCCACAGAACTAAAATACATGATAGAGAAGCATATCCTACAAATTGCTGAAGCATATTTTCAACATTGCGATATAAAGGAAGCGTGACATTTTCAATCAAATTTTAACGCATGTACGTTTTATCACAATAAAACTGATTTTACATTAAGTTATACTAATAACAAGCATTTCTATCAATTTTGACATGTTACTAATTCACTGCATAAGTTATTCTGTGGTAATAAATGTATTTCTTGTAGCAAACCATATTTTTATATTTTAAATAACTTGGTTCGAATGTTGTCAATGATTCGACGGATTAACTCTACAGGAATCACAGGGTGGTATAATGATCTAGTATTAAATATGATAAAAATTAATTCTTCTGAATTTTAGTTTAGCTATTATTCTTCACATAGTGCGTTTACATTAATTTCCTTATCGTGTAACAAAGGTAGATGGAGATACATTCACCAATTTATGATGATACCATAATCAATATATTTTTCTGTGATTTATATCGAATCAGTTTATTAACTAAATTAGAAAAAAAATACTTTCTGTTCAAGCCTATTTTCTATCTCCGCATTACTTGCTAAAATATTTCTGCACAATATTATAGGTTAGATCCTTTTTAATGTTTTGTATTGAACAAGGTTTAGAAAGAAAATAGTATTTCCTAGTCCAAATTTCGCTCAATAATGACGTGTGTATGTATACATAACACTTGCACACTTGATTTGACCAATCCCATACCAATGGAGTAAATAATATTAATAATGCAACCCCATCCAAAGCAATAAAAACTGCGAATCTAAAGCATCACCACCAAAAGAACTAACACAACTCCGAAACCGAGCCCAAGCTCCTTATCAACCTTAGAGAGGCAAACCCACCTACAGGGGACAGCCAAACACGTCCGAGAAGCAACCGAATTCCACTCGGATAAAAAGAAACAAAAATAGAGGAGAGGGCGGAAGGAGAGCGAAAATGCGACCCGAAAGGAGAAAAGATGCTGGCGAAGACGTGGAGAGATTCCCGAGCGAAGAATCGGCCCGGGAGGAACAACAAAAAAGCCCGAAAAAAGCGCCCCGTCCTTAAGTCCGAGGTCGAAAGGAAAGGACGATGAATGGCTCCCGGGAGATGGGCCCTCTGACACCGACCTCCTCCCGACGGGCCCTCCAAATACCACCTGAACTCTCTCAGGCAACGCGAAAGAGAGGGAAGGGAACTACCGGACCGCAGAGGTGGAGAAGGAAAATGGAAGAAAGGTAATGGAAAAAGTGTGACAACTCAAAGTGTGACAACTCAAAGTGTGACAACTCAAAGTGCGACAACTCAGCATGTAACAACTCAGTATACGACAACTCAGAGTACGACAGCTTAGATTGCGACAAAACAGAGTTCGACAACTCATCGGACCCGACAACTTACCGTGCGACAACTGACCGGGCGACAGTTCATCACACGATTCATTTGTTATTAAATAAAATTATTATTAACTCATTAACAAGTTTATTCAGGGATCGGTTAGAAGACTCCGCCCAATTGTTTTAACGTTCAAAATTTGATATTATTTCGAATAGAGGTTTAAAATCTCCAATAGCCGTCTTTGTCGACGTTTTTCGTATCATTCGCCGGTATTCCGTGAAAACAAGAAAGGACACATAAGAGTGCTCTTAAAAAATTTCAGAGTCCTTTTTCGTTTCCTCGTAATACTGGTGAATGAGACGAGGAATGTCGACATAGATGGCTAAGGAAGATTTTAAACCTTTTAATTCCTTAACCGACGTGTTCCAAATTTTCTTTCTTTGAATAATTTCAACTATTGTAGCGATCTGTTGTTCGTGCAATGAGCTGTCGCCTGGTCGCACGGCAAGTTGTCGGTTCCGATGAGTTGTCGGGACATGCGAAAAAGCGGAGACAGAGAGAGAAGAGCATTTCGGTACACCTTCCTGCGAGCTCAATTTGTCGATTATGATGGATCCGGCAGAATCGAATCTCCTTCCCACGCCGGTGCCGACTCCGCCGCAAACCCCTAAAACAATTTGCCCACGGGAGAGGGAAAATGGGGCAACTTCCGCAATGAGAGGAAGAGGGCATGACGGGAAATGGAAAAACGCCCACGAGATAACGGCGGTTTGTCGCCTTAAAGAGAGAAAGACCATCCGCTAACCTTTGCGGGGAGGAGAAAGGGCCGGGGGCGGTTAAGTAGACGGCAACTTAGGAGAGGATGCGAAAGAGAGAGCAGATCGAATGGGGATTGCAAATTGCTAGGAGCCGGTAGTGGAAGAAAGAGGTTAGGGGGATCGATGGGAAGGAATCGGAAAATCGATCGGACCTGCGGCGTCTCCGTGACCGAAATACGGAAAAAATGCGAAATTCCCGAACAGAAGAGGAACGAATGTGGGAGAAGGAGACAATGGCGGGGGAAAATTCGCAGACAAAAGACAACCGAAAATAGAAATAATCTTGTAACGCCGAAGTATAAAAAATGGGTATAAAAAGTAAAAGTAGACGATACGGTACACTAGGGTACAGAAAGTAGAACAGAAAACGAAAAAGAAAATGTATATGGAAAAGAAAAGTAGCTCAGATAATTTTATGTACTCTTTATGAATTAGATTATATAGGAAATCAAGAGTGCAGAAGAGGCAAGGTGTAAGGATGTACAACTTAGTATGAAATCAAGAGAACAAGAGTACAGAAGAGGCAGGGTATTAGGAAGTACAACTTAGTAATAATGATATTTAAGTAATATATCTCAATGCAATACGATTTGAATGCATTTGAAAAGGCAATGGATTATATCAATTTAGTAATCTGCTTAAAAAATTGTTTGAATCTCAAGCCCTTCCACCATTGATCATCAAAATCATTGAGTAGAAATAAGGCTTACTATGGAAGATGAGGAGTGAGGAAATGGTGTTTTTGTTGTATTCACTGAGTCAGAATACTAGGAGTGGAAAACGTCTGTATCTCTATCACCTTATAAATGACGTATATTAAGGCACTCAGTGAAGACTGATCCGGATGTATCTAATTAATGTGCAGAAATTATTCCTCTTTGCTTTTCATAATATCAGGGTAAAGAACAAGATTAATAGAATAGTGATGAAAAATATATTTTCCACGATCCTGTACATAAATACAAATGTAAAATTCCCATTCATCAATATCACTACGTGGTAATATATCCAAATATAAATTGTATTTCAAAATTTTCTTACCACGTTGTGAGGAATAAGATTTTTTAAGGCGTGCATTTTTATATATTTTAGCCAAATGAGGAATTAAACATTTTCCATTACCATAATTCTCAACAGGGACCTCAAAACCAAGTCTTCCAACCTTCGACCTCGGATAGCCCAAATCCTCCACATCGGGATAGAATAACAATCCCAGAACTCTAGACAAAAGAGAGTGAGGAGAAAACCTAGGAAAAGAAACACTGAGGCGGAATCCACCGCGGATGAATATCAAGCAGACGAGCGAGGGAAATAGCGAAGGAATAAAAAGAAAAAAGGCGCGGGGAGTCGAACCTTCCAGCGGGGAATGTAAATGAGAAGATTAGAAGAGGCAGGGAAGGTAAGAGGATGAAAATCCAGAGACGACGCAGACGGAAATTCATTGCAAAGGCTCAGTCGAAGACGAAAGGGGGCGGGGCCCCGAGAAGGAAGAGCCAGAAAACGAAAACGTGAGAGGGAAAGAAAGGAACGGATGGCATGAGAGGGTGAAAAAAACGAGCGGGGGAATATCCTGAAAAAGTGTCGGCGGAGGAGTGGAAAAGAGGATTGGGGGAAGCGTGGGAGGATTCGATAGTCGAAAAGCAGTGTAGCGAGACGGGAGCTGAGAGGAAGATAAAAAAAGAGATCTTCGGGGAAAAGGAAAAAAAGAATACCTCCCAGGAGGAAGTGAACGGCTAGGTTTAGGATATGAAAGCGAAGCTGGGTAAGATGTTTGGGATGGGGAGGGATATAACCCCACGAAAGTTGGTGAAAAAAGCGGAACTTAAGGCGAGCGGTGGCGAATTTTGATGCAGTTGGGGGAGTGTGCTCTTGAGACCGGGGTGATGGAGAGTTGAGGGCCTCGGGGAGGCGGTGAGGTGTTCCGTGCTGGAGAATCGAGCTCCTCCTGAGGAGCCGAAATCCCCCAGGGCACCACCCTGCTTCCAAAACACCCCATATTACGTGGGATCCCTAACTGGCCCTCCGCTCCCACCGACACTACTAATACAAGCGGGCCGTCAACCACCCACCGACAACCTCCCGAAAACTCCTTCAGACGCCCGACGGAATGGTGGATGGGGTGGAGGGATTCGAATTGGGGGAACGGGAAGGGCTTCGGGGGTTTGGCCAGAAGAGGACGGACGGGCCTCGTGTACTTTCGAGGGTTGGCTGTCAAAGAGAGATGGGCGGGGTGGGAGGACCCTTAGGGATGGTGGGCAAGGATAACAAGATCAGAGAATAAGGGGATTGCCGAGAGAGCGGGACAGGTGGAGGAAGGAGGAGAAGGAAGGAGTTGGGAGAGAGGCAGTGTGCGAAGACAGCGATACATCGAAACAAACAGGGCCGTTTTCAGAGAAATAGCTATTATAATGCGGGATGAAACCTGACTGAGCGACCAGCTTCATTATCTCTTATTTACCTTGCTTAATTATCAGTCTTCTTCACAACAATTAACGATCATTACTATGATTAATGTAACAGGAGCACGAACCACGACACATGCATTTCAAAAGATAACTTTCCCCAAAAAATATATGAAAATTGTTCACAAAAATCAACAGATTCACAAAAATATGTTGTCCATGAATTAAATAGTTCGCGTTAGCTCATAGAGAAGACCTAGCATTGAATTACCGAAATATATTAATGGTATCCTCCCACCTAAAATAAAACGTGAAAACAACATGGAAAGTTAAAACTCTTTCCTTCTTTAGAATCGAAATATCTGAATAGAAAAGGAGGTTTTCACATAAATTCCTACGCCTAGGAATATCAAAGAGAAATTATAAAGAAAGTCTGACATAACCGGGATTCAAACCCGAATCTCCCAATTCCGTTTCGTTTTCTCTATCTCTATCCATTGAACTATCCGACAAAAACATTCCACAATTCCATCCGAGAGACTTAGACGGTTAAATAAAAATTAAATATTTATATGTTAAGATATTCAATATAAATAATAGCACTAATAGGAAATATTTATATCTGAAAAAATAACGATATACTATTACACACCTAGCTAATAGTTATAGTATTACTAACATACATAAATCATCTAGCTAATGATTATTTTTATTGCAAGTATTTTCCTAAATCAAACCACGACTCCTCTGATAACACAACTCCGACGAAGTTTTTCCACGAGCAGCCCAAATCTGGCCTTAGGTGCAAAAGAAACATCGCAAACAAAGTTTCGGGGAAGGAAAAAGACTCCCAATAATCTCAGGAAAAAGTGAGCACGCCTCGAGGGAGTCGGGGGTGGAAATTGTTTTCCGAGGAACCGCGGATGGGATGAATAAGGAGCGATAAAGTCATGGGTCTCGGTTTCCCGAGATAAGTCGTTTACTTGCGCTACGCACGGGCTCTGGTGCGCTACGGCTCGGATCTTTCCGGAGCGACGAAATAAGTTTAAGGCGCAGAAGGGAGCGGCGAAAGATAACGAGATGAGAGAATTAGGAGATTGCCACGAAGGGAACATGAAAGGAGATGAAGGAGGAAGGGGAAGAGGAAACAGCCGAGTTGAGGGAATGAGGGAACTGGTAAGTCAGTTGCCGTGCCCCCGTCTGAAGGGCAGAGGAGCCCTCACTTTCGAATCGCAAATTATGGGACTTTTGATGGGGTTTGCCAAATTGCTTTTCAAAGGAACTTCGCATCGGCCATCAGTTCGGAGCATATTAAGGTAAATATATTAATTTTTAAAATACGAAGGAAATTAGGAGACTCAGATAAATATATCGTACAATAATATTACAAAATCTTTTGACGAACGAAAAACTAGCAAAGTGCCATTAAGATCTTTGTATTAATTTTTAAAACATGAAGTAAATTCGGAAACTCTTTTAAAAAATAATTTCATCCAATGATATTATAAAATCTTTTGATGGACGAAAAACTAGCTTAGTGTCGTTAAGAACTTCAACTCTGAAAGCGTAACTTAATGTAGCACTGAATAGAGAAGTTTGACGTTAAAATTACTCTGATTTACTCTGAGATGTTAACCCTCTGAACTAGCAACTAATTCAAACGTAGAAGAGTTTACTTTTGAGGAAATTTTGAGGAAAAATTCTTGAGGAAAAATTTCCAGGATATACCTTCGAAAAATATCCCCCATTAAAGACATATTTTCTAAGGTATAATTAAACTATGAGATAATGCAAAGAAATGAGAATGAGATAAAATAAAACGTGGATATAAAAGTATTTCTGAGATAAAAATTCAGAGATTATTGTCAGATGAGAGCCATCTATAAGTAAACAAAATGAAAATACAATATAAAGCTTTCAAAAATATCCGCAGAAGTGTATTTTAGCGAAAGCTACCAAGAAAGTGTCTTCAGACATAAACAAATCATTTTCCAACACTATGCACGAAAGAAATTAATAGAGTGGAAGGTGTATAATTCGTAAATGTGCTTAAATTAATATCTTATACAACACGAGCTATTGTGTAAAAAAATCCCTCAACTATCCCATCGACACGTTCATTTCCATTCCTAACACAGCGTCAAGCCACTAGAAAATCCACCACCGACACCACTCCGATAACTTTAATTAAACGATCCCACCACACCGAGCAACACGAAAAAGAATAGCTTGCGAAACCCCAATCTCTCCTCCAGACACCCCACACCTGACAATAAATTCCACTCCGGGGACCCACCGCCCTCCCGCCCACCGGAATAAAGCGGAGGACCTCTGGCAGCGATGTCCAGATAGCGAGAAAATTAAAAGCGTAAAGAAATCCGCCCGGAGATACCGAAAGGAAGAAGTGGATATTCTCCCGAGAAAGCGAGATAAGCTACGCCCCAACCGGCGGGCGAAAATTGTTTGAACGAGCAAAAGGAAAACTCCCATTCCGCGTAACATCTTCATCTCCCTCGGAAAAACGCTTTCGCGATTGCTTCCCGCACTTCCCGACCCTTCCATTTAAGGCCCCCGTGAAGAACCTCCTTCGTTCCGCGCCGGCGGTAAACTAATCGAGGGGATGTGCCGAAGACAATGCGCCATGAATAAATTTGCGCGTGCTGCGGTATCTCCCGGGTTTTATTATTTCCCACCGCGTCCGGCTTAACCCCGTAACCTTGGTGACGAGAAAAAACCAGTTGGGACGACTTGGCCCTGAGAGAGAGAGCCTTCCTTTTTTTCGCCATTTCATCCGGTCGCCCTTGCATTTTGGAGCGTCTGGAAATCCTCTGCCATTCCGCAATTTTATTCGGGGCAA
The DNA here is from genome assembly GCA_947579665.1 of Sympetrum striolatum. Lineage (NCBI taxonomy): Eukaryota > Metazoa > Arthropoda > Insecta > Odonata > Libellulidae > Sympetrum > Sympetrum striolatum. Next base: position 46,241,954 of record OX388345.1, on the reverse strand, counting down.
AAAATTGCAGCGACGCGGCGGGAAAAAAGGCGTCTCCCGGTGAGAAATGGGACCGTTTCGATGGAAACCTGCGGAGGACCGTTCGCCTGCATCCGCTCTCCTATTCTCCTATTCGTGCGAACGAAATGCTTTTGAGGGAAAGATGGGGGAGGAACGGGAAACACAGGAGATGATTCTAAATTCGGGTTTCCCGATCTTTTCTTTACCTCATACTGGCGATACTAAACAGGTGAAGGAAATTCAACATATTAAACAACAACCAAAATTGGCTTGGAAGAATCGACAGAATATGCTGAGATAAACGAGTTAGGGGAGCTACAGAAAGTATGGAATAATTTTTTGGTTGATGAAGAAAAGGTTTAACAGCAGAAAAATACCATTTAATTACGAAGAAATTTTGGTATAATATAAGAATTCATTTATGAGGTACACAACGCTAATTTTACATAGTTAAGATTATTATTTCAAAGTTAAACTAGTACCGTTAACTCCTTTCTATGAAATGAATAAAAAGGTGGTAAAATTAACAAATGGCAAAATAATAGGGCTATAATATATCTATTAATATGAATAAATTTGGAAATATTTTACATGATAAAAAATTACAACTTTAATTTAATATTGAATGGTTTCTGGAAAATTAATTTGCTATTATTTTTGTTAAGTATTACACAGTGTTCTAAACCCCTGAATATATTTTCATCAAGTATATTGACATAAATCAGGGTATCTCATTAAATATAAATAAATATTGAATAAATTTATTTTACTGCCAATATTTATTGCTGTAGTGTGATGAGACTAAGGACTTGTTCAGGATACACTTAGTAAAAAACCCTACTATGGAGTCAGGGAACAACCATTCTCTCGTACAACAGTATTCCAGAGATGTTCAAATACATGCCTACCTTAAAACCCATGAAGACATTTTCCGCAGCCTGACCCTTTCTGAAGTCCCTCTTCAACTCTACGACTCAATGCACACAAAAACACGCCACAACCCAGCCGAAACCCGAATTAAACTAAAACATAATAAAGAAAACCGATCGGAAACACGCCGAGACGCATTCCCGTATTTCAGGGACTGGAAATCTCTTTCATTTTCGCTGGATATCCCCGGCTTTTGAATCCCCGCATCTGCAACCCCTCCGCAGAAAAGATGGGAAGAACGTTTTCTTTCCTCGCTCCTTTATTCGGTTCGTGCTGCTTGACATGTATATCTCGCCCAATAGGGTGACAGATTAGGGCTCCGTGCGTACCCATCTCTCTCCGAATCCCTCGGAGGCGATACCCGAGGGAACTTAGCGATTCCATACGTACACGATCCCCACTCCCATTACCCATCCGGACCACGATTCCCAGAGCATAAAAAGAAATACATTCCGGGGATGTATGAAAAAATATAAAAGGAGATGATAGAGAAGGGCTGTCGGGAGGTTTGGGAGAGAGATTTTTCGAGGGAGTGGGGGAATGAAATGGAAGGAAATTCCAAACTCGCAATATCGAACCGATGTCGAGGAAGACGCGGGGAAGAGTGGAAAGGAAGTGGATCGGAAAAAACGAGAATAGGAGAGTTGTAAATGCGCGGGATGGGGAGGAGGAATGTTGGCCATGCTCTTTGGAGGTGATTCCTTTATCCTAATCCACTCATGGGTTTTATAGCAGCATTATCCCACGTGGAAACATATTTCGAGTGAAATGTACCTTGTACTCTTGAAATGAGCAAGAATTGGATACACGTGTGCTGACTCATACATACGCCTATATGCTGTTTCATTATTCGACGATCAGCGCTCTATCGCAAAGTTGATGTGATTTTAAGGCATTCACATAAATTACCTACATAGAGTAAGAAGAACATTCTTCTTAAAAGGGCTTCTTTTCATGCACTATGGACGAGAAAAGGGTGTGCAAACAAAAATATCGGCACTGATTTTATTTTAGCGAAGTAAACCTTAGCTGCATCCGCAATAGCATTGTTTTTCTACCATTTTTCACTGATGTAAAAGAAGAAAAATGTATGAAAGCAAGCATACGAAATTAAGTATCACTTCGTAAAGAGACAATTAACAGGGAAAAAGAGCTCAAATAGCTGGTAGCAAATTTTGAGCATTGGACTCACTGGACACAATCTTATGTTCTCCTTAAAAGAATATCAACATGTTAGATAATCAAAACCAGATATCTGCTAATAATGCAAAATATATCCACTACTGATTACAAATGACAGATATGCCAAGTATGATGCAATAAATTGCTTCCTTGCTTCAGAAGTATTTTATTCTATTTTTATTTTATAACTGAACTATCAATTTTATTTTATTTGCAATATCTGATAGGGACCTCGATCTTGTTTTTGCTCATTTGAACTGGTAGACAACTACGAAGGACTTTTGTTGATTTACTTACTTGATGTCGTTCCACAATATTAGGCCAGAAAACCTTGAGTTTATCTGGTAAAGTTTCTAACCTATTATAGCGAAATTTTCTCATACAAGAGACATACTTGAACACTGCAGGATGAATATACAACAAATATATAGATTATAAAATAATCCCTCTATGACCACCATTTTCCCATATTTGTGTGAATAAAAATGTAACCACACATGTATATATAGGCAAATTCAGCCTCCCTGAATGTAGATAGACAGGTCGTCTGACTTGATCCCACCAAGAAGCTCCCTCATTCTTCGGTGACGAAGGAACTGGCACATGGGAATGGAAGTTGAGAAGATAGTTGGAGAAGGGAAGAAACACCGAAAGGCAAAGAGAAGAAGGAAAGAGAGAGAGAAACGTCGAATAGGGTAAAGCCTTCCGGACCGAAAGTGAGAGAAACGAAGTCGGAAAGGGAAACACTGCGGGGAAAAGAGCGAAGAGGCGAAAAAAGGAAGACGTTAACGTCAGCGACACTCAAAACGAAAAAGGAGGAAAAAGGGCAAAGGAGAGAGACAGTAATAAAAGTCTCCCGCCACCGGCGCACACATACCACCGGATGAAAAAATAACAAACAAACAAGAGAGAGCGCGCACGGCGACTCGAGGACGAAACAGTGCCGCTCACACACACGAGTCGTGGGTGCACAAACACGCAAATGGAACACCTTCGACTTTTTTTCCTCCGCCTGAAAAATTCAAAGCGACCTTCTGGTAATGAAAGTCCTCGAGTGAGATTGGAAGAGAGGGAGGAGGATGAAGCAGGAGGCGAGAGGGGATTCGGAGAAGAAAGAGAAGGTATTCCCGCGGGAGGAAAGATGGAAAAGACGGGGATGGAATATAGAGCGGGGAAAAGGGATCGGAAGATGGACCGAAAAAATAAAGGCAAGAATGAATAGAAAATAAAATAAAATAAAAGTCGAATTTCGGGGCATGGCATCGGCATCGATAATTTCGATGTGATAGATCAACATGTCCTATCGACAGGTATTACGCGAAGGAATGTATAGAATATCGATATTTCGATATATAAATTAATCGAAACCCGATCCTGTTCGACTCGTGGATGCGATAAATCGGCATGTCATACTATAGTTCCCCTTATCGAAAATCGATGTGATTCGATAGATTGGTATGATTAAATAATAGATTGGGGCGACAAATACACTCCAAAGTTGCTGCTATATTGAGAAATAAAGGAAAACGAAACAAGCTGTGTGATACAGATATGCAATTCACAACAGAATGACAAGAAAGAAAGGAGAAGGGACAGCAGTAGACAGTTCATCGTTCGATGAATCGATCCATTGCGGTATATAAAAGAATAGTCACATAGAATTTCGAGATGCATCCTACCCTCGCATTAACAGAGGTGTCTAAAACAAGGAGAAGATGACTGGAGTGATCATTTCTCCCGACGAGAAGTTTCATAGGAACAAATACTGGGTCAGGGCGGCTGAGACCAAAAGAAAGCCAAATGAGATGACAATGAGATGGATGACATGCATTCGATGGCGTGTCCGCATTCCTCAGAAGCAAAGACACGCCTTCCATTATACCTCGACTTTGATTAAGAGCGCACCGCTCCTTCCTTCTCTAGGTGATCCTAAGCTTAAAAAAGGCTTAATACCAAGAAAGAGTTCTTGCAATAACAGTGAGTTGTTTATATTCTACCGATGTCAAAATTCATACTGCCTACAAGACTAGAAGATAACCTGAAGGGACGTGCTATAGCCCTTTCCAAAGAAATGTATTCCCTGGATGTCTGAAATCATCTGTATAAGAAGCGAGATAAATTTTTAAATTTTTGTGAGATTTAAAGAGTAAGCAAGATTCTTGTAATAATATATTAGTAATTCCCGAAATGTACACGTTTCAAAGCAGCTGCAACACATAATATTATAGTGCCAAATTCATTATTCCAATATCCAAAACCCCAAACAAGTGATTAGAAAAAAAAAGTTTGTATAATTTAGAAAAGGCTTACTTTGAAAACCAATCGTGTTTTTTCAGTAAATTTCTTTGTAAATTACGCTGTAATTCTACAGAAAGAAATCCCTCTTCAAAATCTTCCTAATGCCAACAAGAACGAAGAGTCTCACCACTTACAAAAAAAAACTAATGCATACAACAAATTTCACGCAGATTAAGAGAATAACATCAGAAGCTTCGAAAGAAAGTTAGGGATCAAGAAGGCGATCTAAGATAAACCTTGCGGATTGGGAAAATGAAACTAAAACGGACAATAACAAAAAGCAACGGAGATGAGAAAGGCAGACTGGGACAAGATTGAAGATGGAAAAACAACGAAAAGAATTACTACTGTTAAAACTAAAATAAAAAAAATCTGTATTGCGAATTCGCCAGAAACGCAGGGGGAATTTCGAGGAGGCCCAAAAAAAGCCAATCTGGAGATGCAGAAATTTTTTTAATCCCCCCTTTTTGAATCTTCTTCCCCAAGTACTTCATAAAGAAATAATTTTTTTACGGCGCGCAGTAAGATTGTATTCCGGGCAATAAAGCCCCATCCGCCGAGGAAAAAACGCGATAAGAACGGGTAAAGAAAGAGCATAAAACGAGGGAGCTTTTACTGGGGACCTCTCCGTTTTAATTCGATACAACGGAAGATGGAAAAACGAGCAAATAATTGGAATTCGAGGAGCGAGATCTTGATTAGAGGAGAGATGAGATGGAAGAGATTTTTCGAAGAACGCTCGGCGGCGCTGAAAAGCTCAAGAGGGAGAAATCTTCCGAGCGAATTACAATTTATGAGGCGGTGGTCGACCCCAGTGCTTTCCCATTACAACGAGGAGGAATGCAACTGGACCGCAACTCATCTGCCGCGTACACGTCCCGCGGCGTCTCATCTGCCACCGCAGACATCGCCAGCTCTCTAAAATTAAGTGCATACCGACTGCGAAGTAGTGTCAACTCTAACTAAACGCGGAGAAATTTTCCCCGGGTTGATTAACGCGAATGAACCCAAAGCAGCGGAATGGGACGGGTGCAGGAAAATGAAGGTAACGAGTTAAACTCGTTGGTTTTTTTAATACGATTACCAATTATTACAGGACCTAAGACCTGACCTGACCTTAAGCGGAATAACTGCAAATAATATGTATTTCAACAAGGATATTCTTCGCAAATATTTAAGAAAAACTAGCAAAATTCCTGTATGTAAACAAGTTGACAAAAATCTAGTAAACAATTTTCTCTTTCGATAGTGTTCGGATCATTCCGGTCTTCGGAGTCAGCGGATCATAGCTGTTCTGTTAGTATTCTGTTCCCCTAAGGATAATTATCTATATTAACCTACACAATATTCTACTCTTCGAAAGAAAAACATATAAATTAAAAATGCTTGAATACACCTCAAATATTTACATACCCTTCATAAAACATAAAAATTAATAACGAAAACCTGAGGGACCTCAATTCATTCCAAAAAGTATACCGAGAAGCAGGAATATTACATTTGCTCAAAATACAGTAGCACACATAAGCAATAAAACTAAACAGGATTGAACTATTAAATTACCCAACAACAGAATCAAAGGGAATGTTACGTAGTTGACAAAATCTTCACTTACACCCTACTATAACAGATTTTTCATAGTATCCAACGCCAATAAATAAGGATAGACAAAACGAACGCCTATCTTCAGCATCTTCAATATTACTATTATTTCCATTATAGAAACAGCTTCCCCAATCAGATCTATTACCATGAAATGCTGACGAATACGAAGACATACGACTACCAAAAACATCAATGCTCTATTCGGAAAAAAATACAAGCTGAACCCGGTACTCGAACCCAAGACCTTGGCGCGATAAGAACAGCAGGCCAACCATTTCTTCATGGAAAACTGTATCAATAGCTTTCAATAGTATTTATCATCGGACAAAACTGACAAAGACTGATATAAAACTCAATGAACGATTGTAAAGACTGAAACAGACAAAAACAAAATATTGTTCTTTACTGAAAAGAGGCATATGAGAATATTCCATTCACAGAGACAAGGTCGCAACATGAACTAGAAAAATCCCAACACGTACGGGCTAGCCATCGAGCGCATGCGTTCACAATCCGGGCAACAATACCGGATTCCGAGAGAGCGTCACGTTAAGGAAACAAAAAGACGTCGGGGGAAAACCGCGGACGGCACGGGAAAGAGTAACGCTGGAAATTGAGTGGCCGGGGATATTCGCAGGGGAGGGAAATATTCGAGAGAAAGGATCGAAGGAGAGAAAGGGCGAGATGCTGTGAAAACGGCTGCCATGGAAATGCGACGGGACTAACGGTGGACTCTTTTGAGCGAAAGAGGACGAATGTAACGGAGTGTGGGCTGAGGAAAAGGGAGGCTCAGGGGAGATTGCTGATGTAATGGGAAGTGAAGGGGCGACAGCAGGGATTGGGGAGACTCGGGTTCGATGCGAGGACGGGTGGAGGTGCTGAAGAAGGAGGGGCTTTAAGAGAGGATGAAAGAATGTGGAAGATGGGGAAGGAGGAGAGAGATGAAGTTTCCAACAGCGGAGATAAGCAACTCTCAACCCGTACACGGGAAGAATGCTTTTGAAACAAATGGGTAAATCTTGAAAAAAAATGAGTAGTGTACCTACTCGTGTTTCGATGAGTTTAGGCTAGCTGAGTGCTTACATTTAAAGTTCCTATTAAAAAGTTACACCGGGCATTCATCAAAACTTCATCAAATTTTAATGAAGTGGTTACAGATGAATTTAGCAAAAGGACGTCGCAAAATGTATTCTTATTCAGAAATGCATCAATGTTTCTCAAACATCAACCAAGCAACGTTACTGTCAATTTTTATTATAAAGAATCAAGATAAGGCACGACGCCAATTATAATTGACGATAAACAATAATAAAAGAATAAGATCGAAAACTTAAATCTTAGAAATATTACCTACCTTCAGGTAAAAAATACATGACACTTTTAAACAATATATCGAAATCCAAAGAAATATAACGGGATTAACCCGAATGTTATGCGTGTACCAAAAAGTGGCTTATGTCAAATTTAGATGTAGACCATAATTAATACTTGGCAAAAAGTTAATATTAAGAAATTAAGGACAAGAACTTATTTTTAATCAAAGATTAGCGGTCAAAAAGGCAGATGGAACTGCCACACAGTAATTCAGACTTTAACTTAGGAATGCCTTCTATACGGATACTTGAACATTCAGAAAAAGCAATTCGAAGGTATTAGAACTACATTCTGAGAAAGTTAGGTATTCGCAATACGACCTTAAACGTCCAGGAGAAATATAATAAATTAAAAAGATACCATTTCGCAACAGGGATAGTATACTCGATAGAGAAGAGTCAAATCCAAATATCAAACTCCTAATTACTTAAGCACATCTATTCCCAACCTTCAACAATTTTCTTGCATCTCATACAAATGAGATCTACTTCACCCACTTAGCACGCGAGCTGAATACAATACAAGAATCTCGTGAAAAATAAAACGGCCTTATTTAGAGTAACACTTAAAGCTACATTAAGCACGGGCCAAAAACGTCAGCAACCGCAAACTTGAGAAAACTAAAGCATTCTCGAAACAGAAGGAAGACTTGAAAAAAAAATATATTCTCCGGGATTCCTGAGGCACCAACAACGTACATTCTTCGCGAGAAAAGAAGTCTTCTTCGGGAAAATTAGAGCCAAACACAAAACCCACTCGAAAAAACGAGCACGCAAAAGAAACCACCGAAAAATTCGCGGAAACCTGCGGAAAATCAGCGAGGCGCGAGCAGAAACGCCCTGAATTAAGCCCGCCGTACATGAAAACGGAGAACAAAACAGAAACAAGAGGAAAAGAAGAGAGGGCGTAATAATGGAGAATAATTGGCGACGAGCCAGGCGAGAACGAGGCTCGCGAAGTTTTTTCCCTCCATTTTTTGCGGAATTTTTGGCAGGTCCCGCATTCGAACGACTCGATTGCATTTTCAAAGAGGAGGTGCGGTCCTCCAAAGCCCTTTTGTAGCGAATGCGCACGCTAGTTACATGGAAAAAACCTTTTTTTAGGCCCTTTACACGGACGTGCTTCGGGTCTCAACGCCGAGTAGGAGGAAAAAGGAGGAGTGCGCGGGAACGGGAGGTGTGCTTTACAAAGTGAAACGGAATAAAAATTCTCCCGGAATCCTCGCGTTTTTTATGGCGCCGGATCCTCGCGAGCTGATCCTTTATAAACAGCGTATGATTTTTAAGATGGCGCGAATCCAGAACGATCCTAGAGATATGGAGTTCGACCACAAGAAATAGACGGAAAAAAGACAATAAAAAACGCAATAATCATTCTGAATTTATAATAAAAAACAATAAAAAAGAATAAAATCAGAATGAAAATGATGCTTAAGCATTGAAACATGCCGTGCGTCCCCTACTAGTTTAGTTATAATATTAAAAAAAAAACGGAATTAGTTTCCTTTGAAAAGTTTTTCCTGTTTTGCATTTAATTAATAAAGATCAATAAGAAAGGCCAAAGAGGGATCCTGGAATTATATATAATAATGAGTACAAATAAAATAAAAAAATCAAACAACAAATAAAATGGGGCATCACCGGAAATTAAACTGTTAATCTAGATTTACAAATCTGAAAAAAAAAACTGAAAAACGTTCATAAAAGTTGCTCCTTTGGTAAGCTAATTTGCTTTGCTCATTATGAGTAAGGATTATTTTTTCACCATCTAAATATGTCGTAGCATAGCATGTTATAAACAATGCATCACAGGCTTGCCTATCTAGAATCATCTTATTTTTCAATTATGTAGCCTACTTTATTTTAAAGAAGTATTTCTACTAATGTTTTGGTCTATATTCTTTGTAGTGAACTAAAGAAAAATTAATTTCTACTTGTGGAAGCGATCAGATCGATACAAAACTCGTTTTATTAAATTTTCTTCGTAAAAATAAGGTAAACGTTGCCCTTCCACAACGTAAATGCATGAAATGTATCAATCATTAAGCTAATTGATAGTTATGCCATTCTAATCATCTACGTATAGAGATCTCTTAATCAAAAAATCCATAAACAATTTCTGAAATTCTCAAGGGAAATAGTAATTACATATTTATACTTTCTTCCTATACAACACCATACTAACTACTTCATCATGGGACATCATATACTAAATTACATTCCTCTCATTCCGTAAACGACAACAAACACATTAAACACCATCCAGTCCATCTGCCCCTGAAAATACCTCCCACTGAACCAATTAACCTCCACTGAAAACTACACCTTCGTAGCACGCATCTGCCAAAATTCCTCCGCAGAGAAAAACAGATGCAGGGAGAGGAATGGAGAAGAAGGAAGAGCGAGATGAGCAAAGGGAGATACGGAAAGCGAAAGGTACTGCTCCTTGGAGAAGGCGTGTGAGCGGCTGTGTTAACTCACAGACCCTCCGGAGAAGGGTCGCCTTGGCGATTGGGGAGGCATGTCTTGGGGTCAAATAGGAAGGAGTGATTGAGGGCGGAGAACTGCTCGGGAAAAGGTACGGAAGATAGGAGTAATATAGGACGGCGAGGGGGGTGATGAATAGACTGTGGCAACGCTGAGGGAAAGGAAGATGCTGTGATAGAGGAATGGATTGCCGGGGAAGGAGACCTTCGCAGCGGGAGAGGAGATAAGGGAGGTGATGGGGAAGTTATGCGGGCGGCGGTGACTTAGACGGATGGAAACACTCGGGAGGTTCGAATTTAGACGTACGTTTGTTTATTTAGAGGATCTTTAAAGCCCCTGGCTTCATTTCAAAGCTTGTTCCCCTAACCTGGGAGATTATATGGGAACGAGGCGTCGATGAGGAGAAGATAAGGGCTTCTTTTGTTGTACCTGCGATGGGCACATGTGTGGAATGGCCACGCGGAGGGCGGTAAATCTTCCGGGACGCGGACGATAAAAATCGCCGTTCGCGTATTCAAACGAGGAATTTTCAGCTCCCGTGCGATTTCCGAAGCTGTCAAAGGGAATATCGCGTGAAGAAGATGTTGGGGTAACGGTGCGCTGCCGGATGTGGGCGGAGAGCGATTCGGGGTTAAAAGTGAACTGTTATTCAACATGGGTCTTCTGTCTGTTTCGATCCGTATATCATGAGGATTTGCGTGCGGTGATCCACGGGGCGAGAGAAATAACAATGGGCCCTCCGATCGGAGATTATCGGCTGATTGCATGGTTAGGACGTGATCCATCAACTATGGGCCCTCCGGCAGACGAAGAGAAAAAAATTAAAATATGCAAAACTATTCGCAGTCAATACGGATAAGAATAAGGGATATCGAAAATGATACTTTATATTACACTTACACTTTATATTACTTGTAATATCCGAATGAAAATCCTTTGCCGAGAATAATTTAACCACAAAAATATTTCAGTGGCTGAAGACAATTTTAATTGCTAAATCTATATGGCTTTTACGAAACTCATCAAAATCACGACCCGATTTTACCCACTAATTATAAGCGTTACGCTTTAATTTTGAGCTGATTTAGCAAACTCGATAAGTTTACCAACTGAAAATGAACAGCTAGAAAATTGAATCAAATTAAAATTTATTAAGCGTTCTCTTTATATTTTCTACAAAAGCAAAGAATACAACAATCTTATCGTCATGATTTATTAAACTTATATATATATATAAAGGTGTACTCGGGTCTCACTAGTGGGTCGCTGAAGACTTCAAATTTCCGATTTCTCGAATTCCTCAAAACAATGTAAAATCATAATTTTTTCAATCGTTCACGACTTCGATTTCTTACTTAACTGAAGATTTTTCTTATAGCAAAGATTGCTTAAACAATAAATTTTTATGTATAAAGGCGACCCGAAATTGGTTCGCCGAAGACTCCAATTCCCGAATCATCCCCCAATTCCCCCGCAGCAATCTAAAACATAAATAAAACCCTAACTTACTGATCCCAGCGACCCGAAACGGGGTCGCGGTCGGAACCGCACTGCGAAAACCAGAAAAGGGAGAGGGGGGTGAGTGAAAACGATAAGGAAGACGTAAGGCAGAGGATACGGAAATGGAAGCCTCGAGAGGAATTATCGTTTAAGAGGAGGCAATGGAGGGAGGGGCCCACCGCCCCACTCCGAGACCCATCACACGTAAACCGCTACCGACCTGACACGCCCCCGGATAAGATCCCGGAGGGCAGAGAGAAACGGTCTACGGGACAGCAGAATGAGCCTACGGAAGCCGGAGGAGGTTTTGGGGGCGGAGGAAGGAAGCTGATGCGCCTATATATTCCAGCGGTCGGTGGGGAAAGGTCGACGGATAAGGGCCTTCCTGGAGGTGAAGGGTCACGGACGGGGAGGAACGTCTTTTGTGGCCCAATGAGACCTGTTCCGCTCTGACGGGAGGCAACAATACGCGGCTATGGGATCCGCCTTCTGGTGAAGTGGTCGAGGATAAAGTGTGATGATTTAAATAGGAGAAGGAATGGATGTCCCCCTTGGGTATTTGTTGAAGGCCTTCAACCGGTGCAACCTGCGAGCCCCAGCCGGCACTATAGAGGACTGGCCGGGTCCGCCTAGTTGATCTGCTTACCAGACATTACTATCAAGTTTCTCGCTGTCAAGTGGATACGATTTTAATAGAAATTAAATGAGGATGAATGATACATGCCCTAAAGTGGGTCGTGAGTTTATTTCTCATGAATAAACACTGCATTATACCTCCATAAAAACAACTAATATAATTAGAAACGAACCAAATTAAAAAGCCATCTATTTAGCGAGTAACTATTTGGCAGATGTCTTAAATAACAGATAATTCATAAAAAAATATAGAGGCGTATTTATTCAACTTGAGAAAACCTCCAAGAACGCCATAGCATATGTTACAACTCTTACAATTTAGTTTCATGAACATAATTAAAAGCCTTCGTAATTCCTCATGTTGAAGAGATACCAAATGATTTTCCGAGTAATGGCTGGAGCCCAACAATTTTCTTTAGTCTTTTAAATGGAGACAGGACTTGTTGATACTTGGTACGTTACTAGTCATGAAACCAACAGAATATGACAACGCTGGAATAAAATAAGCCGGTAAAAATAAATAAATCTGGTTTTGCTCTCATCCAAATAAAAAATACGAAAATGTTTCCCTCCATTTCTTTTTCGGTAAAAACCATGAATACTTGATGAAAACCAACACATTTTTCTCTGCATATTTGTTGAGAGAAAAATTAATTCATCACGAATAGTGACGACATTTCATAGCTGATAAATTCCCTCCAGAAGTCTTAATATTTGCAAATCCTTTACGTCATGTCTTCGCAAATCTCAATACCTAAACCACCCTCCAAACAACATTCGTCGACGACAAAGAGCACAATGCAGTTACGCCACTCCCATCTACAACCACCAGGAAAGAAACGTGAACACCTGGCTAGGAGGGCTCCGTAAAAAAAAACCTGCGACAATGCTTCCTTCCCAACGGGGTTTTTCGTAAAGTGTCAGGGGTGTTGGATGGGCGAAAGAAGGCCCCGGCGGATTGGAAGACCTCGGTGTTGAGCCAACCTTATTGTGTTTCCGCCTCGAGGGCCTGCGGGGAAGAGCGGATTTGTTCCAAACTTCTTCCATCTCCGCCCCGATCCTCAAAGGGTGCGGAAAGGCCAAAAAAGAACGAGAAAAAAGATCCCTTGCGGTTCCTTCTCATCCGACCGACTTAAAGAGTCCACTGCATACAACAACGGGGCCGCCTTGGGAAGGAGTACAGCCTTCCTTTCCGCACGGTCGGACAAACAACGAAAACAAGTGTATCTTTCCCACCGCGGTGGCAGAGGAAATTTATGGGGCATTATATACGGGCTTTCCCGGCCGAGTTTTTCAAAGGCGACGCACGGCTGGGCTCGAGTGGCTTCCTAATAATGAAGGCGGCCTATCAACCCTTCTCTTTGCAAACGGTTACCATTTTAGGAGGGGAATAAGGCGGAAAGAATTTCTACGGATCGCCTGAAAACATGTTTGGTTTTCCTAAACGACGTGATAATGACGGGGAGGGAGGTTGAGGGAAAAAAAGGAAAAGGTTTGGCGGCTTCTTTTGAAGGGATCGCTTTTCCCAGTTACCTGCGGCGGATTCCAGGCTTCGATGCGTTATGCTTCGATGGAAAGGAAAGCGATTCTTGTTATCGAGTGAGCGTAACAGCCTCACGAGGGAAAGTATAGCATGCTAAAGTATTCAAAAGCTTGCGAAAACGGTATTAAAGTGAGCGCGGAATTTTAACTCAATTCGTGAATAAACTGTGTCCATTTTACGAGAGAAAATAAATAGGACATATACATAAAAGTTTGATACAAGAGCAAGTTTTATTTATAATTTAAACCTATGACTACGCAAATTGTATGGTCCTGAATATGTTACAAAATAATTAAATGAATAGAGCACATACGAATCAAGATAAGGAGGAACAGTTCGATCAAAGAGCAAGTTTTATATGCAATTCAAACGAATGACCTCCAACGCAAAATTGGACTCCACTATATACGGATAAGTTATACACATAATGGCGTAATTTGGAACAGAATCACCCCGACATTAAACGGCTGTTACTGGAAATTAAAGCCAGTAACATACGATTAACATTTTTTTGTGAATTTACGTCTAGTAAATTTCAAAGTTATAAGGAAAGTATTAAAACGCATTAAAATTAATGCCAGATTAATATTCTGATAAAATTAAATTTACAAATGAATATCCATCCACACATTAGTAGCGTAATCTTTATTTTTAAAAATTCAGTTTCTTATTAGAACTCTTATTGCTATTTAAACGGCAAAACATATATAGAGGCATCGTCCCACCATCAATACTCGAGAAATTTCCAAGTAAAAGATAAATTCAATCAACCTCCCTAATCTTTATTCACTAAGAAACAGTATCTCACGGAAAAAAAGTCCACCCACTTTAGAAAAAATTTCCAATGAAGCAGAGAGTGGATAAAAAACTTGAGACACTCCCGAACTACCTATTCCAATCAATCACCCAACCCAGCATGGCATCAACGCAAAAAACAGCTCGGAAGACCACGCTGAAAGGAAACGCAAAGAACGCCAAATTTAACTCCCTGATTTACACACAGATGGAAGAAGCTTGCCCTTCAGAAAAAAACTCAACGGTACCCTAAAAAAAATCCAAGAAAAAACCGTCGAAAATCAAATACCGAATAATGAACATCCCATCAAAAACTTCGACAGGGAATGCGAAATAAACCAGTCAATCTCCGAAAGAGAAGGGATCCATAAGTAACAAAGAAGCATCCCATAAAGGAAGAGATATAACAGGATGAAATCAAACGCGAAAAAATAACTCGAGGGCGGCATAAAATATAGAAACGTTTCGGAGTCAATGACAGGAAGACGCGAGCTCTTTACCCGCACCGGAATAAAAACTCCGCGGAATCGAATAACTCTCCCGGGATCAGACGAGATGGACGCGGGTGAATCGCAAAAGGAAAGGCCTCGTTTTTTCACGAGGGAAGCCTCACAGAGATACCTCCAGAGGGAGTGACAGGCCTCCAGAGAAAAAAAACGCGATTTTTTAATAAACAAATAAAAATCTGGAGCGCGCGGGACGAAATATGCCGAGCCGTGCAAATCTGCCTTTTGAAAGGAACGAAAAAGGGAATACTCGCCCTAGGAATTTCGCCGGAAAGAATGGAAGTGCGACACCCGTACGAGGGAGGGAGAAAGATACCGAACAAAGAAATAAAAGTATGACGCCAAATCGAATAAAAGGAACGCGTAACTAGGACCTATTTTCGAACGGAGGAGCCACTTTCGGCGACAGCGGAAAAATATGCCCGCACCCCGTTCGTAAATGGGAAAAGGGGATACAGAAAAGGATGAAAAAATCTAGCTATCGGCAGATTTTGCGGCTCTCCCAGCAACGCTGCAGTACCGTTCCGAAGGTTTTTATACTTTTTTCTGCATCGAAAGAGAAG
The DNA here is from genome assembly GCA_947579665.1 of Sympetrum striolatum. NCBI lineage: Eukaryota > Metazoa > Arthropoda > Insecta > Odonata > Libellulidae > Sympetrum > Sympetrum striolatum. Next base: position 46,226,536 of record OX388345.1, on the reverse strand, counting down.
TAGCGGAGACAGTTGGCGACTTATCAAATAAATCCAGCTAACGATATGCTGGGTTTTCAAAAATACATCAAACAAATTTAAAAGAGCAGGATTTTCCACGTGAATTCTATATGATCAAGGTACGTGCCAGATAAGAAAAAAATGTGAAATAACGGAATTTTACGTAAAGTACGTACGCAACTGTTTATTAATACCATAAATATTATTTTGCGATTGACTGGGAATCAAAAATTAGAATCATTTTAAACATTTTATGTATACGATATAAGAAATACTAGAACACCCAAATGCATGAATTTCCGAAATAAATAAATTTTCACATGTAAGGAAAACATTTTCGGATAGTTGAGAATGGCCGACGCATCTGGTTAACGAAATAACATTAGTTGGTTTAGCCATCCTTGATAGGTTATATTTATTCCAATGAAATAAAAATAAATGAGCCCAGATAGAAGCTTTGATTAAACAAAATTTTTTCTCACTAATATTATTATTATACTTGTATCATTAATATTATTATTATTTATTGAAGATTTGTCTCGGAGAGCTTTACTGTTTCTTAGGGTGAAATATAAAAATAAACGCTTGATCTTTTACTAATAACTCCCAAGTCTACGGATTTATTCTCATTGCATCAAAACTCAATGAATATCTTATCCTAGAAAACATTATAAAAATTGTTACGAATTTGAGTGCACCATTTTTCTTGCCAAACCACCAAAACATCGCGTCACCGCACAGCATCCCAAACAATTTTAGTCTCAATCTCGCCTAATAAAGACCCTAATAATAATAATAATAATTCCATCGGACCAACAACGCCCCACATAGGAATAAATGACAAAATATATCGATAAAAACTAACCATTTTGTGTGTATACCCACACCTTCCCCATCTGACTCAAAGGCAAAAAAGCAGGGAACGAACTCGACAGGGAAAAATAGTAGAAAAAAAAAGAATGTAAAAAAGTAAGGGCACCCACGGACGGAATTGGGACGTAGAGAGAAGAATCCAGGAGGATATATATATATATATATATATATATATATATATATATATATATATATATATAAAGGAAAAGAAAAAATATAAAAAATGGAATAACACAAAAGAAGAAAAAGGAGAAATAGTGGAAAAAGAGCAAGTTGGTTTCTTTCTTTCTTTCCTAACCCCTCGCATTGTTCCGATTCTTTCTTTTATCCGACAGTCACTCTTCCTTAGACTCATGCACCGTCTCACATCCTTTTCCCTCTTCTTCCTGACTTTGTGACATTGACCATTCCAAAATTTTTAGAGTAAAAAAATGATGGCTTCCCTCCTCTGCCATTTTATCCTTTATGGCGATTCATTCTGCCGATACGAACACACACCTTACAAAGAAGGAAAATGTAGACCAAAAAGGCTAAATGGAACTTTCTATAATACAAATTATGAACAAACCTCTTTCTAGGAAACGAATACACCTGTACATAAGCGTCCCCACAGTTGCATCAGTTTGACATTAACTTTATAAAAAAGGAAATGTAAATAACCATTGTTAAGTTTTCTCACAGAAATATATCACGTCTTTGATATAACGTTAGGAAATTTAATCATATATTCTTTTAGAAGCTTAGAGTGTACACAACAGAAATGAAGAACCTCTTTTTTATTTGATTTGATGTATATTCAGGCATTTGAAATGTCATTTTCAGCACTTCCAGAAACATAAGTCCATATTGATACATAATTCTGTTCCCCAATCTTTCTCAGGATGCCAAGTGAAGGTAAAATGGAAAATATATGATCTGACTTCAATTGCCAAATAAATTAATTTTGTTGAGCTCATTAGCTTGTTCTCAAGTTGGAATGTAGGCAACACTCAACTCAAGAGTGGAATGATATTTACACAAGTGGTCGCAAGGATTGTTAAATAAAACAGTTTTTATAAAAAAAAGGTTTAATAAAACATGTTTTATTTAACAATCCTTTCGATTATGTCGGAATTCCACTATGTTTCGGCCTCCTCTGTGAATTTTACACAAGTGGTCATATTTATACACCAAAGTAAAGTAAATTTGGCCTTCCAATGGAAAAATATTCCCCCAATCCCTCTGACATATCGCAGAAATTCCGATAGAAACCGAATTAACTCATAACGTAAAATCCCATTTGGGTTAAGGTTGAAAATAGAAAACATTCTATTTAAAATAGCCAGCCTTAACTGTAACCTCGAAATCATTCACTATTGCTATTTATAATTCTGCCTTTATTTGACATATCTATCCTAATTGTTAATTTAGTCACAAGAATCCAAATTATCTCCCATGAAAGTACACGAGCTTCATGAAATCACTTAAAACAATACATATCTAAGCGCTGACCAATCTCTAAAATTAGCCCGCTCAACGAATGCTTTCAGATCGCATTAATTCCAAATTAATCCAGAGAGAGAAACGCTGCGCTAATTACAAAAGAGTCTATTGAAGAGGGGGATCCTAACGGAAAAAGATTCCCAAACGCGAGGCACAATTTCATTTTTCATGTCGGCCCGCAAAAGAAAAATATAATAGACAACGCATTTGAGGTAGAACATTTCCAGCAGCTGGGGAAAGAGGCACCGTTTTGCTAATGAACACATTTCTGGAATAATGATCGGGGAGAAAAATCGGAAAATTCCGAAATACCTATTGCGCCGAAAAGTAGCGCTGGGAAAGGTTAAAAGTCGAGGGAAGGAAAAAGGGAAACTCAGTTTTGGGCAAGGAAATAATTAGATCCGAGAGGATTCCGACAATGAAACGCGCAGATGAAATCTCTAGCGAGCAATCAAGCCATGGACGAGAAATTAAGCGACCGACATGATAAAAGGTTATTATAAACACGTTAAACGTTTCATTAAAACGTTGCGACTGGATGGCTTTGATTTATGAGAATTATTTCCGCGGAATTTCGTCGAAAAAACAAGAGAAGGGGCATTGATCAGTCGTGATCCGACGTTGCCCATTATTTTCCGCGGAAAATCGATCGCGGATACACCTTTGGCGGAAAAAGGACACCGTTGACGAGTCGAACATCAATTACTCCGCAAAGGACTGTATCCAGTGCGTGTTTTTTTCGGAATCGAATCATCGAATTAGAGGATGTGTGTTGAATTGCGATACGCCGATTGACTCGCTGTTTCGAGGAAAATTATTCGAGGAGGCCTTCCGGAATTCCGAATCGATAGATCGGGATTAACGGTGCCGCGAGGAATTTTTTAGGGCATTTCCAATTTTATTTCCATTTGCTTTCGTTCCGCGATCCGAGATTTTTTCGATTCCGCACGAAAATCACTCGAATCCGTAAAATTATGGGCGGTGTTTGAAACTGCAACTATAAAGGGAAATGCCGCGTAATGTCGGGTAATATCTTCGTAATGGATGGATATTTCAACTCTTCCGCATAACAAATATGGTTCAGGATAAATAGCACGACACGAAACGATAACGAAAATGAAATTACCAGAACGTGGATTGGTATTGAAAGTTTAAGAAAGAAAGTTTACCTCATTATAACTGTTTCCGAATTCGTGAATCGAACCATGAAAAAGTTAGCATTCTTTACCAAACGTTTCTAGTTAGTTTGGTTGCTACTCTAGCAGGATCATTCGGAATGCAGCTATGCTGAAAGCCGCAAGAACATCAGTAATAGATATTGGAATTACAACGAATTAAACTTTAAATTTCAGATACCCCAATTAAATCACGTAATTAGAATTCCATGCACTTGAGCACAAAAATTTTGGTCCAAAATAAAAGAGTTCATAGATTTATAATAATGCAAGACAAATTAACAATTATAATTAGGTAAGTAGATGTTACAGTAGATTCTACCCTCATTCTTGAAAATCCTAAACCTTGAAAAATTCATTGACGATAAATAACAACACTAGAAGGACCTAAACACAATCTACCTCATCATCTAACAAGGAACCTTCATGTAAAGACAGAATTCCGCACAATACATACATCGCCATCAAGTTCCCTTTAAACGTTTACTTCAACTTACATTTCGCACTGCTTAAATTGGGCCTACAAGAGACACGATTGCAAGAAAATAGTCATCTCCGTCTCAAAGTAAAAACCGCAGAATTCAGCGACGTTATTCGCGCGTAAGGACCGTTTTTGTCGCGGATAAAAACTAAACAAATAAATCCTCCCTCGGAGGTATAGCTGACCAGCAGTCCCCAGATGATACGTGGCCCGTTAAGAATTCAATAAGACCATCAGCCAACTCTCGCCAAAGGAGCATTACCCCTCTGCTCTCCCATTATTCTACGTCGGGGGGTTCCCTCTGGGATAAGACGGGAATCTCGGAAGAAGGAGAATGGACGAAGAAGATGTAAGGGCATGAGACAGCACACGAGATGGGGCTGTTATCCAACCCCCGCTTCCATCCCGACAGACTTGAATGGACTCAGGTGGCGTAGATCCATCCTAAGGGTATATACAATTCCTCGAAGATCTCACGGGAGTTAGGGACTTTCACGGACGGCGGCTTCGAGAGAGCCATGAGGATGAAAAAAAGGAGAGGTCGCTGATGTCAGAATGGCTTAGGGAGAGGGCTTGCTCCAGAGGCACTGGGGGGCGGTGTCTACGCTAGTGAAAGATGGCAGAGAAAAATAGGGGTGGAAAGAGACAAAAACGAGATGATATGAGCTAATGAAAAACGGGGCGGGATGGAGTTTTGGCAACGGGAAACGAGGTGCAAATGGATGGAAAAATAAAAGAAAAGATACGTCAAAGAAAAGCGGATCAAAGGTAACAGCGTGTGAAAGGGAAACAAAAGCGTTAAAAGGAACAAAGAGAAAGAGCGCTACCGAAGAGGAGGAAAGCGATAAGAAAGAGGCATCTTGATTAATAAATAAACAGAGAGGAGATATAAACGTGGATGGAAGCGAGGAAAGAAACGAAAATACACAGAACGAATGGAAACAACCCAAAAGTAAAACAAACCAATGAATGGTCGGAAACAAGCCAAAGAAGAATGAAATGGAAACAAAGAAGAAACACGCGATAGATAAAAAGAAATAGAAAAAGTATAAAGACAGAATAGTGCATGCAAACAAAACCTAGCTGAAAACTCAATTTTTATCGGAGTTAATACCGATTCCGAACCGAAGCATTGCAATTCTTCGAATCATAACAGGAAACCGTAACCTATACCGCTCCGATTTTCATGTTATCAAATTATAAATGAAATTACCGCAGTATGTAATAGTTTTCTTATGATACAATTACGTGTGACAACGAATTATACGAGTACCTACAGGTAAAGCAAATACATTATACGAGTACCTACAGGTAAATCAAATACATAAGCTCAATATATACTACGGAATTTTTGATCTCATACTTTGTTTTATTCAACATGCAAACTTTTAATCGAAAACTTAATTAAAGGATCATATAATAAACGAAGATACTGATGATGAACACACTTAAGAGGAATTTTTATATTTTAGGCTAATTGTAAGACTTGGGAAACGGTTCGACGGTAGCTAGAGAAACAAAACCATAACTATACTATATTTCAGATTTTCATTAAATTTAAACAAAACCGTAATGGAAATCACACTACACCATACGTTTCAGAAAACATAATAGTAAAAAACATAGCGCAAGGAAATATAAAACCAAAACAAAGCAGAGCTACCATAGCAAAACATAATCAAAAGAGGAGAATCAAACAATAAAACAGAAACGGAACTGAAGCGAAAGCGCCTCAGCAAGCATCCGAAGGAAATAACTACGACAAAAATTCAAAAAACAAACGGAAAAAGTACCTGAAAGTTGTATCGCATAAGGGCATTCAGCGGGAGGGGAAAAGGAAATCCGAAAAAAATTGAACGAAATGACACGGGACAGGAAGAGGGAAAAGAGGTCGAGAAGCGGCTCAGAAAAAAAGAGATTGGAGCCGAAGCCATAAAGAGTTCGGGGGAAGAAAACGTCCGCCTTGATTCGGATTGATGTTCGCAGGGTAGAGACAGTTATTCCGTTGAATAAGACCCTATAAAAAAGATACAGACGACGAACGAAACGGATCTTTAAAAGCGCATATAAAAAAATCCGCGCGAGCCTCTCCAAAAGCTTTGAAAGGTTGGGGAACGAGATTACGGATACGAAGCGTGATATTCGCTCTTTTCTTTCCTGTTTATGTTGGTCGTTCCGTGAAAAGAATAATATCCCTCGCCGATCTTAAACCTGGTCGGAAGACTTTACGACGAGTGTAAAATAAAACGGATATTATGCGACGTGAAAGGTTAAAAGCTGCGAACGCTGAGCCGACTTCCTGCGCGGATAAAGTATAAAGAAATTGGCTCTCCCGGAGTTTTGAGGACGAGAAATATTCTAAAAATATATATACCCCGCCGATATATAAGTCGTGAGCGAAGGCCTAGAAAAGGGTTTCGGTTATAAATGTATACATTACAAAAGCAGCAGAAGATAGTTCGATGTTCCTCATCGCCATAACTATCATCGAAAGAAACCGATCGATTAATTTGATTTTCAGGATTGATACGCATCTGAGGACCTTCAAAAAACAAACCCCTTCGGATTGCTAATGGAGAAGAAGGAATCCCCCACGAGAATTTTTCTTCATCATCAAAAAATTCCATTTCTTTGGGAGAGTACGTAAGATAAAAAACTATTATATCTATCAATAAACCAAGAAAATAACTTAAAAACGTGTAGAAATTGAGCATTATGAATAATCATCTCCAGAGAAAAACACCGAAAGATCTATCGACGCAATTAACTACAAAACCATCGAACCGTATCCTCTGCCATTAGTGAAGCCATGTAAGGGAACACTTTAAAAGACAAAAGAGAACATCAAAATCGGTAATATCAGTATTTTAAATTAAACGGACCCGACTAGAACCGATGATTTTATGACAGGAAGGAAGTAAATCGAGCTTTCGAAGAACATTAATTAAGATCGATACAGTGAGCTGAAATCCTATGCCATTAATGAAGGTTAAAAACTAGTAGCAATCTCAAAGTCAAAATGAAGAATTAAATCAGAAATGGAACGGGAAGAAATAACTCATAATGGTAAGTTTCAATTACACATAGAACACAATGTTTTCTTTACAAATTAATTCTACTGTAAAAATTGGACCAATCCCACGAACTCCGAGCTGTCAACCCCCGAACTCAAAAATTCAGCGCATCGATTTCAATTAGAAACGGCGACACTTAGGAGCACCAAGATAGAAAGTTGCACTAGTCTGCTGGGGGGCGATAAGCGAATATGAACCGGGGAAGAAGGGATAAGGGGCTTTCCTGGAAATCGTGGGCGTGAGACCGGAACGGCGGAGGCTGCAGGAAAATGAGGAGGCGGCTTAGGATGGAGCAAAGCCTCTGGATTTACAGGGGAGCGATTCGCCGAAGAATGCGGGATAAGAGGCTTCCAGAAGGAAAAATCGAAGATGCCTTCATCCTTTGAGACAAAAAGTCGACCCCCCGAAATAGGAAAGCCTTGGAACGAATGCCCGGCAGAACAGTACCACCGTTGAGGATCGCTCCTCCGCGTATCCTTTAGGAGTCAAACAATCCCCGAGAGACCGTAAAGCAAGGCTTTTAACGCCCCGCGAAGTGGACGAGCCCTGGGAATCCTTTTGGGGATAGAACTCGTTTACGGTCCTGGTGGTAGTAGTTCGAGGAATCAGTAGAATAACGCTCCCGGTGGGTGCGAAAACGGAAGCACGCACTTTCAGGAGAAAACAGTCCCGTTAACGTCGATCGAGCAAAGTAGTATTTATTCATCCGGACGGTAAATAAGGAAGAGTTATCGCTATGTCGAAAACCTTTGAGAGACCCGATCGAAACCGGGTGGTCTCAAACGAAAGGGGAAAACAAACTGCGCGCTCAAAACTACCTCAACGTCATGTGGATGGAAATGTAAGCGGGGGAAATAGGGATGGCGATGCACTGAGCACCTGATCTCCAACAGTAAAATGGGACCATGATAGAGAGATAAGAATCAAGGGATAAAAGTCAACACCTTATCCTATAGCTTAAAAGAACCGTTTTATTTATTTTCCCACTGATATCCTAACAAAGAGAAACGTGATTTAGAAGCAAAGCCTTAAGAATATACGTAGGAAAGTTACGAATTGAAATTAAATTACTAATACAAAACGATAATAAGCGAACACGACAATTTCTAACGTCAACAGAAAACTAGGACACTAAATAAATATGGTAAATTAATAAATAACGTATTCGACCATCAGATGATAGGTTGAATCCATGCGGAACTGCCAGTTAAAATGTCAGTTAGCATTTCCACTCGCGGTGGAATTCCATGGAACTTTGTTAGAATAATTAAAATGTTTACATCCAGAATAAAGACCTAAACAAAGACAACGACAAAGTATCGATTCCTTATAACATAAAATAAGAAAACCTTGCAACCATAAAGGCAAGCAAGTATGATCCAATGAGAATTGTGTTGTGTACAAAATTTAGGGAAAAAAAAGATCTAAGATCACAGCAAAAATAACAAGAGACAGAAATGACTTCTGTAGAACCCAACCGTGTAGGTCTACGTAATAAAAATGCAGAGTGATTTATGTATTCAATGAAGGAATAAACTAAACCATTAAAAGAACACGAATTTTTTACCATGAATTTAAGAAAAAACGAGACTCCTTTTTCTATAGCTCTGTCGCGAAAGAAAATAATGACGACCTTCCTTAGTTCCGTAGATTGAACATCATACCAACAACTTCCTTCCCTTACGACCTCTTCATCCTCGAACCAACCGCTTGTAAACATTCTCCTCTCAACATTTCCGATCATCATAAGAGAAAAGAACATTCGGGAACACGGAGAAAAGCGGCGCACATCCTATTACGACCAGATAAAAGAGCATTAAACGCACTGAGAGCGAAAAGGGTAAAAAACAACCTCGAGGCCCCATTAGACAAAAGAGCTCCGCTGAAGACAAAGGGGAGTATGAAGGCATAAACACGATAGAACGCCCTCAAAGAGGACCGAAAAGAACCGCGAATGGGGACAAACGAGATGGTACCAATTTCAGACGCAGAGCTCCAGACCGCACACATGGCTTAAAATCTCTGGGGAACCTCCCGGGAGAGTTCGGGGATAAAATTTCACGGCACATCCCCGCTCTAACAAGACAATTCCTATCTTGTGCCGTACCTTTAACAAAACCGCGAAACGACCGGCAGATGAGATCCATGAAAGTCTCCGCGAAACGGATGTTACCCTCTTCGGGGTTTTGCGCAGCGGATGGACAGAAGTGAGACGATAACGGGGAAGGAAGGGAGATCCGAGATAACGACGCTCCACGATTCCTTCTCCTGTTCCGAGCATAATGGGCACTGTTCCCCGGTCTTGATGCGCCGAGACGGATGTGGAACCGTAAGGAAAAAACTCTTTCTGAGATCTCTCGAGGATTCCTCTGGAAGACCGAGTGGCGTGTTATCGTCGGAAGAAATCGCTCACGCTTCGCCTTTTAAAGGAACTGCGATGATTTTCACACGCGTTCGCACGGGGTCTTTATTGCAGGTAGACCTAGAATGGCCTTGCATCGTTCGAGGTGCATAAAAACCGAGCTTTTGAGCTCTGGAAACTCTTCCTGACCTTATCGCTTCATGCCGTCGCTCGCGATCCTATGAATTATTAGCCGGGGAGCGATGAGATATCTAGTACGTGGTTCATGCGATGAACCGTCTGCTACGAAATATTTGCAGCAATTCCGAAATAGACTAGCATGGAGAACGTATTTGGAAAAAAAGAAGGTACTTCAAGAAAAGATTCGGTTAAAAAAGAGACCCTACGAAAAGAATATTTTAAGGTTAAAAATTACCCTATGGCTACGAATTATTTATGGTACACTGATACTTCTATAGTATACCAAATAATTTACGATTCAACAAATTTTAGTGTTTATTGGGTACTTAAATGAGGAACATTTCCCAGTTTTCGCCGACATACGTTTCAGATTTTGTACCATTTTCGTACCTTTTCTTGTTATTACCTAGGTTTTTCTTCGAATGAACTTGGAACTATGCAACGGGATCTTCAAAATGGCAGGAACATCTCACTACAGGTAGAATGATCAGATCAGACCTGTTAAACTCTCTAGAGACACGACTGAACTCCGTCGATGAATATAAGTATAGTTAGTAATATAATAACCTATGTCACTCCATAAAAAAGTTCATAACATTCCAGAGAAACGACCGAATCCTCTATAAGGACATTAGTATTTTTAGGAATATAATTACCTTAAGAAATGTGTCACTATATCAAAAATTTCTCTGTAGTGTATACTGACAATCTGGCCTTTGGTAGAGCACTGTAGAAGAAGACATCAAGATCTGGGATGGACAATAATTCAGGTACGAAAAGTTGTAAAAATAAGCTACGAGTATCTCGAACCAACGTCAAAAGTACCATCTTAAAAAGGAGTGACAAATAATTCCACCCGAATCTACAAGCTTTTCGCATCCGGACACGCAAACGAAACACCTTACACAGAGAAGATTCAATCTCCCGACTTGTGGACCACCTCGAAACATACCTCCTCAGTGCCCTCTGTCGCCTCGCCGCGGAGACTTGCGGACAAAGAAAGAGAGGAAATATTCCTAGGGCGATGAAAAAACGGGAATGGGGGCGCTTCCCAGTAAGGACCGCATTAAAAATAGCAGGTTCGTGCCAAAGGGACGGAGGGCATAAAAAAGGGAATCCTTCGCGGATAAACATCCATCTCTTGGGAAGAAAATGCCCCCGGGTGATACAATAAAATGGGGACCGGGAGATAAACAATGGAGTGCGGAAAAGGGTTTGGCGCAGATGGGAAAACAAAGAGAAGAAAGAGGGAAGGAAAAGGGCAGAGAAAATGTAGCGAGGGAGATGTAAAGAAGAGTCGAAGAGATAAAAGCCGCATTAGATGCGGGAGAGCAGCAGATGAAAGGAGGGAAATAAAAGACGGGCGTAGGGTTTTTTGGGAATCGAAGGAAAGAAACAAACAAGATCTAAAGATAGATGAATTGCTGTGACTGGGGTTAGAGACGTAAACGATGGTAGAAGGGAGGGAATAAAAGGATGGCTTGAACGATGTAACACGAGTTAGAGGAAAACAAAGCGACAAGATTATTCAGGGTGAAGAGAACGACTGAAACTTGCTAAATATTACGAAACGATTTAGTTAACATTGGATTCTTCTTGAAATGGATGAGAGAATACTGCAGAAATCAACTTTCTTTGACCTGCGAAACGACTATCACAAAAAAATTGCCCTGAAATGAAAGGTAATCGCATAATTTATTTTTTGCACCTTTCAGGCGCAGGCATGAAATATTTTGAAATGATAAAGAGAAGCTAAAAAAAGTGACATGACTAAGAATCAAACCCAAGTCTACCACTTTCTGGACCTGGGTTGATGTAAATATTTTCCGCTACGCTTTCTCCTTCGATTAAATTTTACATGTGATAAAACTTACCTATCCTTATTCCTCATTTAAAAAAGACTCCAAAGGGTAAGTATTAAATCATCATATACGAGGTCGATATAATTAGGTCAAATTCTACAGATCGATTCCTAATCAGGTCGATTCCTACAGTCTTTAAGGTTAACTACCGATACATATTTCGGTGAACAGAAGGAAGCCGTAGAAAAAGAATCATGTAATCAATTTGATTGGCAATCGAAATAAATACCACTCCCAGCGAGTAACTCACGAAGCACGAAGTTAAAACATAAGCCCTCAGTACATGAAGCACGAGACAGCAAACCATAAGCGGTTGCCCAAGCTTAATTCTCGATCACTGAAAAGACAAGTTCATCCGTTCGAATAAAGTGCTATGCGAAATTTAGCGGAGAAAAGAGGCGTTCGAAATACTCACTAAAATTCCTAAAAATGAAAACAATTTCAGGTACAAAGATATGAGAACATACTTCTATACGAACCAAAACAGCTTTCTTCAAAAGACTTTGAGAATAAGATGTCGAATTAAGAAAGAGAAAAGGTACGAAGAAACAAAAGGAATAAATTAAAACGAAGAAAACACATGGTATGATACGAGTGTGAAAGGAATTAGGAGCAGGAAGCCGCCTCCTTGGGAGATTTTATGAGGGTAGCGAAGAAGCTGCTGAAAAAAAAATAAGAATGTTGCCAAAGTAGGAGAGAAAACATTGGGGCCTATTACGGAGCCTTGAGGAACTCCACGAATGTTGCGAATGGGAATAAAAGAAAAGAAATCGCTATGAAAATAGGACTTTCTCCTAAAGTTAGAAACACTTCCCTGCGGGGGCTTCGCTTTAAGAGATGAGGGGGCAGAATGAAGCGTCGAGGTGTGGGTATCGGAAGTAGGCCATCCTCCAAAGGAATGAAGCTGAAGAATACGTCGAAAAAGGAGGAAAGAAGGGAAAAATTTGGAGAAAATAGAGGGAAATACAAACGGGAGAGAGAACGATAAAAATAACCGTAAAAGAGGACGATAGACCAAACATTAAATTGCTGGGAAGCAAAAACAAACGGAGGAATTTAGAGAAGAGTGAGAGGGTTCAACAAAAACGCAGGGGCTGGAATAGGAGAAGTAGAAAGAGGTAGGGGAGGGAGGGGCCGTTTTCAAAGAACATAACGTCGAAAAAAGGGACGCGAAAGAAGTGGATCTGGCAGAAGAAGCGAAGATAAAATAAACACGGCCGCGGCGCTAAATAAACAAAGCAAGGCCCGGAGGAAAAGAAAATAAATCACTGGGCGGACAGGAGGATAAAAAAGACGACGAATTAAAAAGAAAACAACTGGAGACATTAAAAGAGATAGAAATCACCAACAGGAAACTTTGGGCCGGGCGGAGGTCAGATGAAAACGATAAAACAACACGGGACAATAGTCGGTGCGGACAAAGGAAAAATGGAAAGTGTATGAAAAATAGGGTGCTATCGATGTGGGGAAAGGAAAAAAGAGTTTCATTAAAATATCCGAAGAAATATTCCCTTTTGGATATTCCAGAAAGAAAAACCTGAAAAATACCGCTACAAAAACGTAATTAAGATAAGGTAAAGGTAACCTTTGTTGAAAATATCACACGAATGCAGAAATCTACCAGTTGGTCACGGAAGAATGTACCGAGAGTGAGAGAGAAAAGATTGGGACCCGCAACGGAGGAAATCCACAAATGTTGCTATTAAGAAAAAAAGAAATAAATCCATATGAAAATAAGATGAAAGCGATAAAACAACATAGGACAATAGTGGATGCGGACAAATGAAAATTTATTAAAAAACCGGCTGATATTGATATGGGGAAAGGAAAAGAGTTTCATGCAAACTCCAGGAGAAATGTTCCTCTTAGAATATTTCAGGGAGAAAATCTGAAAACCACCGCTACAAAAACATAATTGACAGAAGTTACCCTCGCTGAAAAATCCCCGCACAGCTGCAGAAAACTACCGGTATCCCTAGCATCGGCAAAAGAGGTGGAAAAAATACGACCGTGCTCCGCCGAAAAAGCACAGCTCAGCAGCTCCGCAAAACACCGTTAATTTCTCCTCCGCAGCGCGCGCCCTCTTCCCGACCTTTTATTCCGAAACCCGGCCCATTAATCCAGCAATCCGCCCAATTCGACTCCGCCATATTTTTCACTTATTAATAATCACATCTCCCGTTTTTATTCTCTTCCCGAGGAATCCCTCCCGCGCTCTCATTGTGAGCCGTAATTAAATTTTTGATTCGGCTCCGAGAAAATTGGTGGAGATAAAAAAGAGAGATGAAGGAGGAGATACGGGGATGGATAAAATACGAGGGAGGCTTTACGATGGGAAAAAAGAAACACGCGACTCCGGCGGAATAAAAGGACGATTCCCTTTCTTTGCCCTCGCATCCGAGAACCCAACAAAGATAAATCATTTTTTGATGGGACAGGTCGACATAAAAGCGAAATCGTATGCTCGGCGCGAGATTAAGTAGTGAATGGTAGCCGGGATGGAGAGGGAAAAAAATTAAGGATGAAAGGAGAGGATGGGGAAAAGGTAATGGGGTTACCTGGGAAAAGGAGAAAAAATGAGGTGGAAGGAAGGGTTCCACGACAACTCACGAGTGCAACAATTCAGAGTGCGACAATTCATCGGACCCAACAACTCACCGCAGGACAACTGACCGGTCGACAGCTCATCGCGCGATTTATTTATCATTAAATATATTATTGTGCAGTATTGTAGAGTAATATACATTATATTAATAGAGCAAGAAGGATTGAGTGGGTTCTAAAAATTATTTTGTTGAGAAATATGCTGTTAGAAAGGTGATTGTTTCTTATTATTATACAGAAGTAGTTTATCATAACATAGTTTAGTGGATTTATCTTTTATATTTCAAGACTGAGCTGCTGGTTTGGTTAACTGGTTCCTTTGTTTGACTTATGTTTCTTTTTTCCATTTAATTTGTAATTTTGGGTTCCATCAACAGACCTGACGGAACTTTGTTCTTTTTGTTTAAAATAAATAAATAACTTAAATTTACTTAAACTTAATAATAATTAATACTTAATACATTAATTATAAAACATAATAGACTGAATAGCTAGTTCAATCAGTAATCGGTAAAAATACTACTGCTAAATTGTTTTTAAATTCAAAATTTGGTATTATTTCAAATGTCATCGCGATCTGAGGTTCGTTCGGTGACCTGTCGTCTGGTCAGTTGTCGCACAGTGAGTTGTCGGGTCCGATGAGTTGTCGGATGGAAGATGCTCGAAAAGAGGGAAAAAATATACGTGGAACGATGTGGAATAAAACCGTGGAAGCAGCGGAAGAGGAACGACATAAAAAGAGGGAGCAAATCGAGGGGGAAGAGGAAGGAAGAAATGCATAGTGGGGCATAAAAAACAAAGGATCGAAGCGAAACAGAGAGACGACAGAGGAGACAATAAAAAGAATACAAAGAAGCCGTAAAAAAGACCGCGTAAAAAGAATGGGAAACGGAGATATTAGGCTCGGGATACGACGGGGAACAAACGGATGCAAAAAAGATAGACGGAGAGTAAAGGGCTACTTATGTCACTGCGTAGAGGAAACCCGGCGTGGAAGCCAACAAAGGAAAAAGCGATAAAAAAATAAAACATCGCGAACCAAAGGGGCGATAAAACAGACAAGAGGAATTAGGGGCCCCGAAAAAAGGTCCCGGACCCTGAATAGCCCACGAGGAGTTAGTTTGCGAGGGGCTGAAAGAGGTTTCAGACATATAATAACAAGGGTGCATGAAGATGAAAAGCTATCTCTCTATTACAAGCGGGAAGGGGATGGGAAATAACCCGTCGGGGGGCGGGAGGGAGGAGGTACTAGCCCGTGGAGTGATACCCACTTGTGCTTTAGTCCCGCCAAGAATGAAAATCGTGTGAAAAGGCACGGGGATATAAAAGGTGGTAGATTGCCAACGCGAGGCGCGGGATAAAATCGAACGGTGGAAAAAATCAGGGGGATTGGAGAGACCGAACCGGTACAAAAGGACAGTGCAAAAAAGATGGGATGGATGGAGGAAGGGGAAATGGAAAAGCGTATTTATCTTGCTCCGCCATCAAACTCCACGATCCTTTCTCCGGCATATTCTCTCTATCTCCCATTCGCCAGACCTCACGGTCGAAAAGGCTAAGTCGCCATGAAGCGAGTCGATGAAGAATAAGCCCGGAGAGGTGGCCCCGCGTGATAAAGGAAGAAGCGGGCAAAAAGAGTGGGTGGTTGGGGGTAACATAGAGGGTCCTCCCCCCTGCAGGGGAGAAGAAGGGTTTTCTGCGGGTCGGGAAGAGGGATGGAGGAAAGGAGGATAGGAAGAGAGGGAGTGTTAACTGGGTAGGATACAAGGGAAAGAAAAAGTGTTTGGGTTGAGAAGGGTCGAGAGTGGGCTGGAGAGTTGGGGAAAAATAAAAAAGGGAAGGGTATGAATTTAGACATTGAATTGAGATTTCTCGGGTCCTTCTTAACCATACGATTCGGTGAGATTATGTCCCTTATGGGTAATGGGATGCATTACTTCCGCGATAGGGAAATAATGCCGGTCTCTTTTTATTTTCCCTTTGGCGAAAACAATTTCAAAAATAGTTAAAGGTATTAGCTTAAGAACGCGTTCCAGTTATTATAGTCAGATTGAAGAACGCAAGCTAAGGTAAGCAATACATCGTAAACATAGCATACATTGCTCGTACACAACTTAGAATGTGGCTATTCTGCAGGGAAGAGGAAAATACGTTGAGTATATTTCCCTTGCAATCCATCATTACTGACTAGAAAAATTTGATTGAATATAGAACAAAATACCAAGTGTGTCTTAGTACTTCTCAAGAATACAAACTTGATAATACGAAGACAATAGTCGAAACAATGCAAAATTAGAGAGCCCACAGAGAAAATAGGGAGTAGTGATAAGGTAGTACACGAACATTCGCTTGCTTAACAGCTGTAAGTAATAATAAAAAGGCAAAGGAAAGTTGGAGTGTTAGAGAAGGAAAGGGTTAGAAATATAGATGACTAGTAACGAGGGAGAAATTTAGAGATAAATTAAATATTGCAAATTGTAAATCTCATAATGCCCAGCTCCACTTAGTGGAACTGTGTCATACTTATGTATTAAAAACGATATTCGAAATAAAGAAGGGCGAAAAAAGAGAAAAGAAAAATGAATTATTAGGAAAACTGGAGTAAATGAAAAAAGAAAAAAAAAACATGGGACAATTTTAAGTACCATCTTACATCCTAAATTTTTCCTCACCATTTCTATCCATCTACACAAAACGTTTTTTTGTATGTAATATCATTGACGAAAGGTTAGATGATAGAAGAGACTTTTCTGTCTCAATTTCCCTTTAACCAAGGATCTTATACAATAGCATACATTTGATCTTCCACGTCAAACTCATAACAATACGCGAAAACAACACACAAGTAACAGAGACACGCGTATGGAGAAGCTCAGGACGAAAGAACGAAAGACGAAAAAACACCCAACCAGCAGAAGAGGAAGAAGGGAAGAGGAAGGAGAGAATAAGGGAAGAATGGAAGTAACACACCCGCAGAAAAGATGGATGGAGTGCAGAGAGACGAGGCAAAAAAGGGGCAAAAAAGACGGAACGAGTGGGCGCTGAGTGAGAAAGAGAGATGGGAGGAAACTAGATCCGGAGGTGGGCGCGGGGGAAAAAACGCCCCGGATGGGGCAAGATGCGCCCAATGGCGCGGAAAGAACGCCGGAATGGGGAAAGAGAGAAGCGGTTCGAACCGCAGGATGCTCGGGAGGGAGTGCTTTAGCCCCTGGAGGGCGCGGAGGCGATAGGGCGTTCCAGCAGAAGATGGAGGTGGGCGGAGGCGGCTTCCACAGGATTAACGGCCGGGGAGGATGCCAAGGGAGATAAGACACTGCTGGGGGTGGGGATGACTTAGGGCAGGAAAGGAGGAAGAGTTCTTGTGGAACAGGAAGGGGGAGGGGCACGTGCTGGGGTCGGTGGAGTACGCCCTCGTCGACGCCCCCGCAAAGAAAGATAGCGGGGGCGGGGGAAGGATGAAAGACGTGGGGAAAGGAGAGAGCGTGGAAGCGCATTACACAACCTAATGGATCATTTATTTCTTCCCTCTTGACGGGCCTTTTATGTCGGCTTTGGGGTTAATCCTTGCGGGTGATATGGAATACGGTTATTTATGACTGGGTGAGAGAGTGTACTGGTGAGGCTCGAACCTGGGGTATTCCCATCCCGATTCCGGAGCGAGCGACAGTTTCCTGACCTCGATGTTTTATGACAGATTCTGCCGCAATGAAAGCAATGGGGAAAAATGACTTTTGGAACGATTCTATTGCCAGTCTTTCTCTAGCTTATTCCTTCCGATATCTACTTGATATGCTGATGTATGCCTCATACTAGGGAAATAAAACTTCATTGTTAAATTGGTCTACTTACGATAAAATTCAAATCGGATTTTTAAAAAACGATTATTTAATCATTAACTGATTTACTAATTTAAAGATATTTAACTGATATTTTAGGAAAACTTCGCTAATCAAAATCTTAGGCATTTACATCAGCCAAAACTTTACACTTTTCATATGCTTCATCTTTACACTTCATTTTAAGCAAACATAAACAAACTCGATAGCATTATCGACCTACCACACCCACTAACAATTTCACTCAGGAATTCAAAATAATACAAACATGAGGCAGTATCTACATCAATACAAACAATCGCTTATTCTAAAAAAAATCACTTTTATCTTTTAAGCGTGACTTCAACTTATAGCTATACGAAACAAATAGAATCATAACAAACCGGCCGCACATCAAAAGAACAAATCACTCACTCCGAAGGGCAAACTCGACGAATTTCAATCTAATACCCGCGAGTTTTAATCCGCGAAAAAAAAAAGCACTCGAGAGAACCGCACTTATTCGTACCACTCCGTCTTATTCTAATCCGCGGTATCTGAAGATCGTAAAGATATCAGCGGTGCGTCGCGGAGGTTAGCCACCTCGTAATTTTAAAGGACTTGTGTTTGTTTTTTCTTCTCTTTATCACCTCGAGACCCCTTAAAAAGCTTCTTTTATCCTCCGTCTGGAGGGAAATTTGGGGCGATAATCTGATAATTAACGACCGATCCGAGTAAATGGAACACAAAAAAGCGGTGGAAATCGAGATATATATTCGGCGCTCCCAGATAATGCGAGGCCAGGTCACGCCAACGGACCATTAGCTCAATCCGACCCTTTTTACGGAAGAGTGTCCTTAAGGGAAAGGTCATTAGAATAATCGCCCGTCAAGCTGCTCGGAATGGATTGAATGCTCTTTGATCGTGGCTTTTGATACACGCGGTGAATTAGTGTGGGGTTATTTACTAGCCTTTTTTCGGAGACGGAAGGTGGATGGAATTCACTTCTATAACGCGTTTCTATGGTGCATTTTCCTCTGAGATAAGATCTTTGGATGATAAATGGTCTGACCTAATCCTCGGGTAGCAACGAGAAAAAGAGCAAATTGTTGTTGATGTAGTAGCGAATTAATGTTCCCACAAATTGTCTACTAGACATTAAACTGCATTTACTAAGGTAATAAAAAGACAAATAAGGTCCAATGAAATAATAATTTAATGCCAAAATACTGCAAAACAGAAGGCTTCTAGGCAAATAACACTCCACGACGAAAGTATAAAAGTAGCCGACGATTTATGAAATAATCTGATATTAAAACAGATTGATCATAATTTAATAATAATTGCGTTAATTTAAATTAATGTGATCCATTCTCTTTGTGGAATTTCGTTGATGATGTCACATGATAATTCAACAAGTTGTATAGAACCGTTTGATAAATACATAATGTGAAAGTTACGAAGTGTTTTTCTTTGCATGTGGTTTTTACGATGATTAATTTTACGTTCCTTTTATACAATTTATGCTACGCCTTATAACATGAACTCGTTCTAAGGTCATTCTAAATTACATTTCGGTATTGCTACAAATCTGGAAAAAATTATAACATGTTTGTGACGAGGATAACTGAATTAAAAGTACGGTTATTGGTAGCAATCTAGATTTTGTAACATTACTTATAACACGATACAGAGGTGAGGAATTCCGCCTATTTCTTGTCTTAAAAAATGCATAATGATGATTTCTAACAATCGTAAATTTTTACAATACGATACAAACTCCCATGACGCAGATTAACTCCGATCAGTTACTAAAATTCTTGCAGCTGTACTCCACTTCAAAAATAAAAGATTCCCTCCAACCCTACGGCTGAACCACGAGATCCTTTTCCAACAGCAAAACCAGCTGATTCATCCCATCTTAATTAAAATATGAGCTCTTAATTCACTCCCGATAATAACGCCGGTGATAAACAGCGAGGGAAACCGAAACCACATTACGCCTTTGGGAAGCCAGATAGCGGAACTCTCGGCAATTTCCAAGGGCGCCGCGAACAAAAGGCGTCGAACGCCTGGTTTTCGAGCAAAAGCGAAAAGAAAAGACTTGGAGAGAGGCGCGGATAACATCCACTTCGGATCCTTTCGAAAAAACCGACTGGTGCTGCACTCTTTCAACGGTGGCAGAGAGATGATGGCCGACCTCTTGACGCTACTCCGCTTTTTTCTCCGGAGTAAAAAAGGCGTCGAAGACGGATCCGATATGGAATGGAGCCAGTGGTAAAAGGAGGAACGAGAACGGTGAGAAAAGCGGCTGTCGGGAGCAGATGGTTGTTATACGCCGCCTCCGACTTTTTTCCCTTCCGGAATAAGGCACCCGTGATTGGATTCCCCGACGCCAGGCGGCGGCACGGTCGTTTTTGAAATTGAGGAGCCGTTAATCGGATTTGGGGTCTCTCGCTCATCACCTCACGAAACTGAGATGCTTCCTCCGTATACAAAACGAGATCCTTTTCAGCACGTGCTACCGTAACTTGGGGAAAGGTTTCCCTCGGGAATTGCCGCTTGATGTCTGTTGTCTGATGTCTCTTCTTACCGCGGGGCGATGAAAGGGCGTGTTTAACAAAGACTTCTCCATTATGTTTATTTGAAAAGCTACAAGAAAACGCAAGAAAACTACGTAAACTAACTTTTTCAGTTTTATCCTGAAGCTTATGCAACCCAAAACTCTATATACGACACTCTCATTTTGACTTCTCCAATAGGAAGTTTCGGCTACAAATTATTCAAAGGCATACGCAACCATAAACTATAACGTAAAATCAACAATACATGATTTACCTATTTTTCTAGCATTTAATTTAACTATTTCAACTTTAATGTAATGTAACGTTTGCTATTTGAATGCTTTTCAAGATTTTCTGTACCAGGAAATGCTCTAACTAGAACATTTTTTAATTCTTAAATAAGAATTTTCGATAGAAGATCATTCAAAGGCTTACTTGAGCATTAAATATAGAAAATAAATAATACCTGACCTATATATATTTCTGTGTAACTATCCACGTACTTTGCAAACAAGGAATTTAGAGAGGCATAAAAGTTGTCTACCTCTCTAGATAGATAAGTTAAATTTTTATTAAATGGCGTTCTAAAGAAAGAAATGTAAACTACCGATTACTTAAACTAATTGAAAACTTCCCCTAAATGTAGATAAAACCTCCTTTTTTTAACACACCCCCCAAAAAACTCTATAAACTTACAAATTTGATAATCCGTTTTCTTTACTAAATGTATGTATCTATTACCCATTCAAAACACATCTTCTAAAAGCAATCGAATCAACTTAATAATAAATCAAACCACTCCTTTGATGCAACGAAATATCTTTTTCATAAATCAACTTACGCAGCAAATAACAGGGGAGATATCTCGATATTCCCCACACGTCATCGCAGTAAATTACACCAGAAACGAAATAGAAGAATACAAAGCTTCGGCGATTATTTGATTTCCTTCAATATGGAACACAAACAGCGGCTCCCACAGAAAGAAACCGAGCCTTAACCCGAGCGGAAAAAAGAAGAAACGCCGGAATCGAAAAATAAATCCATTTCCCACTCGAAAGAAATCAAACGGAAGGAAACTTTAACGACAGAAACATTGGATAGAGTGGTGGTATTGGGTTAGGGCCACGGACGGAGAAGAAGCCTAATCGCTAACGAGGTCACCCAATTTCAATCGCATCGACCCTATTTTTCCTCGCTACGGAGAATATCGGAATCACGTTCGTCCGGATGGGTTTGGCTCGGCTCCCTATTAACCCCTACTACAGAATCTTAAGGAGTTCCCCCACCCACCTCAGTTTTTGGGAAGAAGGAAAGAATGGCGATGTGGAAGATACGAAAGAAAGAGAAAAGATGGCGAACGAATCGCAAGTCATCCGATGAAATTACGTTTTCCATGGGAGAGGTTTTTATTCTCTCTTGGAAATAATAACATGGCATGATAACTCTTTCGTTCAATCTGGACATCTTCCTTTCGCTTTAACTTTCAATACTACATAAAACGATTCTTTGCTTTAACTTCAGGCTTGGGACTCCTTCCTATGATCCACAGTAACTCTTTAGAATACTCGCGCACTGTTCAATAGAATATTTAATTCCTAAATTATCCTCGGAGACCGTTTGATATTATCGAAGACTAGAATATGACATGATCGAGTATTTAGATGCTGCTGAGTTAATGCCTAACTATATAATTTATGACAAACTATATAATTTATGGTACTAACTATAAAATCTATGAATCCTCGAATCACTTCATGTTTTATCAACTGTTGCTATAAATAATGTTTATTCATATTATAGCAAATAGCTATTTACTTATCTAGCAATGTTTCGATTCAGTTTATACTTATTATGTTTGTGTGTAATTCTTTATTATTACTTTTTTCGATATTTGTTGCCTGTAAAAATTAATTAAATTTGTATGTACTGAATCACTGATATTGATATTGTAGCATATAATAAAAGATATTTTGTACTTTTTTACAGCGTTGTTCTTTCCTTTTTATCTTTAATTAGTTATATATGAAATTATGCGATGGAAAGAGGGATATTAGTTACGCTCGTTCAATAAATTTATTCTATTTTATTTATTCGATATATAGCATTTTTCCGACAACAAATATATCTTAAAGTAGAGATTTATAGGTGTTTTAAATCAAACATATAAAGTAAATAGATAAAAGAACCAAAACATTCCCCCTAAATATTCCTTTAGTTGGAGCTACCTTCTATTTCACGGCCTCTCTAAACCCCACTAAAAAAGAACAAAGCGCACAACCGTCTCACGGCCTGACCGTTAACATTAAAAAGAGACGAGCCGAAGGTGTGAAACCCTCAAGAGGATGAAAAAAGACCATCCGAGGATGGAAAAGAAAGGAGGCAATGGGTATTTGAGAGGCATCAACCCCATGCCAAGGAGGAGGATTACTTAATGTTTCACCATCGGAGAGGGATGAAGGTTCTCCGAGATCTCTTCCTCTTCATCCAGACACGGCCGCTCGTCCGCAAAAACCAATTTATTACAGTTCGGCACGAATGCCTCCCGGAGTGCGTAAGGATGTGGAAGCAGCAGAAAAGAGATGGGATTTCGGAATGACTGGAAGAAGATTGAGGAGGAGGTGGAAAAGGAAGGGCTTCTATAGACGTACCCACTGCGGGGAAGGAGAGAAAGGCATCCCCTTAACCTTTTCACCTGCTTGTAAGACGGTCCACAAAACACTATCTCAACAGAATCTCGTGAAGGAAAAAGTATCTTACTTTCTATAAAAAGGAGAGAAGTTGGTCTGTAGCTCTATACGGTTCGGTGGCTTCGGAGGATGACGGGGGACTCGTTGGGTCGGATGGAGAAAAAGAATCTTTAGAGATATCTAAGATGAGAGGAAATACGGAACAGTAACGAAGACTAGCACATAAGATACTCTCAATTAAATAAGACAACATCGCTGTACGTAAAAGAGATGTCTTATTTTTCCAGTATACTTGTCTAACCGTGCGTTTTATTCGAATATAAATGGAAAGTTGGTTGATATTAAAAACAAGGGTGTACTGAGGGATAATGATGTGATACCTAAGTAAAGGCTTCTTAATATAGATAAATAATGTTAAAACGCAATAAACAGGTTCAAACAAGCGTAATAATAAGGTAACATTACAATGAAAATCCTTTGTTGACATGATGAAATTCACAAAGAATTATGAAAAATGTGGAATGATATGAATAGCGTTAATAATTTGAAAGTGAGCAAGTAAATTGTATTTTGTAGACATTATGCATATTAATGATAAGGACAATATATGCGTGCTCCATAGTGTACCATATATGAGCTAAATACTTTATGATTGAAAAATATTGCGTGACAATTGAACGGTTTTTAGAGCGAGCCAAGCCAAGGTTACTTAGTTCATTATAAAGGGAATCGTAAATAAAACTATGACCTCGTCTCACTAGTTAAATAGTACCTATTGAAGTATAGAGAACGAAATGCAGGGAAAGAGTGAATATAGCTTAATCAAGAGAAGGACACTAACCATATCTAAATATAATTATTACACGTAAAATTAATTATTGCTATTAATACCTTTACCGATCTACTATAGTATCACGTAACTAATATATTAGGCGGAATTCAGTAAAAACCAGGGCTTCCACTAAGGAGTTCACGACATGAACATATTTCGATTTTTTTATTCATAAAGAACGGATGGAACGATAAAGTTAATTCAAATCCTTTGATCGGTTTAAATTTTAGTGAACCGAAGCATTCGTGGGTGTCATAAGCAGATTTGCAAGAGAAAATCATAACGAAGAGTAAAGGAATAAAGGCGGTGCAAAAAAGTAAACGCAAAATTCTAATAAAAAAAACAAAAGACGCCGGAAAACTCACCTTGTCGTCTTCACTCTCACTATCACACTGCAAAAAAGAAAAAAAGAAAAAAAATTAATGCGCTGTCTGCTTTGGTAACAAAACAAAAAAATACACTACAGTAAATTTTAATGCGAAAAAAATAAATACATGTCACAGAGGAGAAAGAGACACCCTTTTGCTTGATATTGCCAGACGATGTAAACATATGTTTTTTCGGAAACCAATAAATAAAATAGGACTGAAAACGAATGTACGAAGGTATAACAGAACGCCATAGATATCGTAACCCATTCTTATCGCAATTTAACATTATTATAGCTATCAAGGGACTGATCGATATTCTCGATAAATAAAATAGGATTGAAAACAAAGACGCGACGGTGTTGTTAAAACTTTCGATATATCGTCACCCTTTCATCTCGACATTCGATATTACAACAATAGAGGAATATCTTATCGATAACTATCGATATATCGAACTGTATGATAAGGAAATAACATTACAACATACTAGTTTAGTTAAAACGACTTAGAAACAGTCGACCTTTAATATCATAACTTAACATTACAATATTGATTTACTGTTCGATATTTATCGATCTATTGATATTTGCGATATATCGATATTTTCGATAAAAGACGAGGCAAGATGGAGAGATTGGGAGAGCGTGTTGAAGCCGAGCTGCGCTACTGCATGATTCCCAGATCAAACGACACGCATAACAACCTTTCCCCGAATTCCTCCCTTTTGGACAAGCATGTGCATTGTCGCTATGAACTTCGGCTCCAGCGGAGACTGTATCACGGCGATTTTCGACGCGGTAAATCCTGCCGTCGGCGAAAATTCGCAAGCCCATTCCGCGGCGGAATGGGGACAACGGGGGTTAAAAGGGGGGAACGCGGAATCCGGAAAGGGAATGAGGAACGCCGGACCTTTTGCTCCTGCGGTGACAACTGCGAAACGAAAAATGACATAGTGCCGCGTTGCGGGTGTGGGGCTCCAAAGGATTCCGAGAGCGATCGGAGAATGCATAAACAGAGAAAAGGAAGGAATGGAGAAGCATACATCAAGGGATACACGAAATCGAAGTGAGCAGATGGAACACCGGAAAACGGGGGAATACGAAAGGAATAGAGATTGGAAGGGAAGCTGGCATATTGACCGAACACGTTCATAGCAACATCACAGGGTAATATACATTAATAAACAGGCAATGGTTTGGATTAAGCCATATATATCACAGATGTAAAATGCAAGAAAGAAGCAGCATTAGTATACATGGAAAGTTCAAGCAACAATTCAGAAAACGTTGCTTTCATTTCATACTTATTTGCAGGGACGAATTGGGAAGAACAGATAAAAGGAAAACATTCAATGAAAAGAAACCAACGAAAAAATTACCTTTATAATTTTCTTATGTATAATTTGGAATCGACCGGTTGTGCTAGCCACAGAAGCTCTTGCAGTGAAATCGGTTGTTTCAAAAATATACTGAGGAAAATTACGAAGGTTTTTTTCTTGCAATCATTTACGTTAAGACTTTCCAAAAAGTGACACCTAATCATATAGACTTCATTCAATGAACAATGTTATAGTAGCAACACAGAAAAATATACATATATAAAACACCAATAGGATAAACACTTATAAAAACATGTACTTACCAAATTGTAAAAATCATTAGTCTTACAAAATTATTTATGGAAGTTAAGAAAACTCAAGGGAAAAGAAAAGAGGGAAATAGAGAAGGTAGATAAGGTAAGGCAAACAGGTATAATAGATAAGGATATAAATATCACTAAAAATCCCTATATTCTATTTAGGAGAAAAAATTCATAAACCTACACGTTTATGCCTACACTTATTTATGGTAAATACCGCAGAAAGGAAAGGGAAAGGAAAAACTGGAATAGGAAAAGAGACGAACAATGATGAACGAGTATGATCAAAAACTTCACCCACCAAACACAGGCAGAAAACCCGGAAAGAAGGGACCCAAAAGGAGGGACCTAAAAGGAGAAAAATTGGACGAGGAACATAGGGGGAGAGACAAGGCCGCTGAAAAAGAGCGGACGAGACCCGAACGGACATAAAATAGAGGCGAAAATGAGCCGGACCGCAGGCCGACCCTCGTTTTTTCAAACGCCCCGTAATAAATTGCGCAGGAAGTTTTATCATCGAGGGATGGACTCCGTGACGTCTCGACAGGATAAATGAATCCCAGCGTCAATTTTGTTTCCTCCCTTTTCCAACCAAATACACCGGGATTTGCCCATCTCTGATGAGCGCCGTCGTTTGTTTTTTTGACTCCGCTGACGGGAGGAGGGATCCGACGTTTATTCCCGGAATAATTAGGCGCCGAAACTAGTTCGCGAGCGATGAATAAAACATCCGTGCCTCGTAAATTTAACGACAACTCGCGTGAAATAACACCTGATCCTGGAAGCGCAGGTGGATGCGGACCTTTATGAAAAAAGACCTGGTGCAAGAAGCGCTACGAAGAAGCAGTATCAAACGTCATCAATATGCATTGAGCGGGTAAATTAATTTGGAGAATATCGCGTGAGCGAGTGCTAACGAGCATTCGAGGTGTTTACTTGGAGAAGAAACTTCTTTTAGGATGAAGAAATAGGTCGCAAAAAGATATTTCTGACGACAGACTCATGAGGAGTATAGGCAGTTAGGTGCGATGAAAACAGTATCGCGCTGGAACCGAACATAGATCTAAATCATTTTTAGCCAAAAAATCATTCTTTATCTGACGGAGAGAAATCAGAGCTCAAACCGGATAAACTAAAATTCTAGAAACTGAAGTTAAACAGAAAAACGTCATCAAATACGTTCCGATTCCTGGTTGATATATATGGCAGGATCAATGGAAAAATCTATGCTTGACTAAAATTTTACTAAATATGAGCAACAGAGACCTGCAACTTACTTCACGTTTACCTATAAAAATTATTATTGGTGATATTTAATACATTAGAAGTGACAATCAATATTTAGATATCTAAAAATAACTATTCTTATTATGAAATTATTTTTCATATGATATTTCCACAATAAAATTAATAATCATTTTCTGAAGTTGATAAGGGTATGCACACTCATAAACATACTAAGGATATCCAACTTTAAGGAGAAAAAACTAAAACACTTGGCTCTGCAAAACAAATGGTTTGAAAATGCAATAAAGTCGGAGCTGCACCTACACTTGGTATTTCCATGGAATCGGAATGAGAAAAATATTAATCGATGCCCTGGAAGATATAGTAAGGGTATGCAACCACCCTAGGGACTAATCAAACATAGAATCGCCGAAAAATCGTCCAAAACACTCTTCGCGAAAGATACACTATCGTACTAAAATACAGGCCTTGATTTCGTTTTTCTCTGACTTCTTCAACAGAAGGGAAAGCGGTTTCGTAAAACAGGCGAAATAAATGTTTACTTATGTTTGAAAGGCGCAACTCGACAACAGAACGCGGTAAGATGAGAGGAAAGAAACGGTCGAAAGGAACATGAGAGAAAAGAAAACAGCTTTCCTCTCACATCTGGGAAAGAGAAAGAAAGGAAAATGAAACAAAGAAAAAACCGACTTAAAACAAAGGCTCGAAGATGTTTGTTACGGGAAAATAAATCGGACGAAAATAATTCAAACGGGAAGAATTCATTAAAAAGGAATTTTGTGTATCTGAACAGTTATTCACTCCAAAATTACATAGGTATATTTGATACTCATTGAATGATTTATTAGGGGAAATAAAACACCTATTGGTAACGTATTGCAAATAAAAATATAGCTATAGCGAAAACACTTTTCTACCAGGATATATGCTGCATAGGAAATGAGAAAAAAAATTAATAGAAGTAAATTTACAAAATGCATTGATTTAGGTAAGTAGACTCTGCACCCTGTAGACCCTATACGATGACTCTATTTAATATTTAAAATAAAAGGAAGATAATTTCTATTTTTGATTATTCAGAAGAATCAGGTGTATGCAGTAAAATTTGTCTATTTTTATAAGTTTAATTTAGTTCCGTAATTTTTACGAGAGAATTCATTATTTTCAAATAAAGTCTAACGAAAGCCTTTTAATGTCACAAATGGAAACATTATATTTATGGAGAAGATACTGGTTTCCCAGCAGATCCATTTACACCTACAATATTACTTATTAGAGAGTATCACATTAATTCTAAATAATAAACAACAAAGGTAGCATTACCCAACGTAACGAACACTTCCCTTGAATTTAAATTTCATACAACCCATTATCCTATAAAACATAGTCACTGTCCACCACAAAAAGAAAAGCGGCAGCGGTCAAACATAAACCCCTCTTAAACACCGAAGTTAATTATCGCGCGGGACGAGACAATTCCGTTAAATAATGAGCCAAATGAAACTCAACGTGCTACAACGAAAGAGAAAAACGGGGCGTAAACAAGACGAAAACATCGGGGACGCTAAACGACAATGGTTACACATTTACACGGGTGCAGACATACACAAAAACCCCCGCACGCTAAAAAACGCCGCGCGCTCAAATCCCAGATAAAACCAGTTAATCCGACGCGAAGGCAAAAAAAGAACAAATTAGTTTTTCGTGCGCGGACGGGAACAGAGGTTTTTTTCCCACTCCGCGTTCTCGATTGTTCCCTCATTATTTCCTCTCCGAGTGATGCACGGCCTCCTTTTTTTGTCAGCGATCCAGAAATTGATAAACAATGCATCCGTCGTGCATTTTTAAATTCCCGGCGACGCACGTCAGCGAATAAAGCGATGCGATGATAACAGATAGGAGAATATTGCCATCATCGAAAACGACTGACATTTGAAGGCACGTGCATTTGAAATTGAGGCATTCATCAATTCCCGGCTTTATTGCGACTCTGCATGAAGTAACGTGACTACTCCCATACATATTTGATCGAATCCTTTTATGGACGCCTAAAAACTACCTTTGTGATACCTTCGGGCCATAATGTTATGGATAATAGAATCCTCTCTAATTAAACCGCACGAGCTATGAAAAACAGCAATGGTCGTAAATAAGTTCGACCTCATCTTTTTCATGGATACATGAGAATCTTTTCCGTGATGACGATCATACGAAACAACGATGACGAAAATAGGTTTCTATGCACATTTGTCATAATCTCTATATTATTTTTTTCATCTGGTTGATTTATTCTACAACTTATCACTGCTAATTAAATGTCAACCATTCTTATTGCTGATACTTGTATGTAATTGCATTTATTTATAAATGGTAATTTTCATGCTAGTTCCCTAACACTTTCAATATTTTTTTTGATCATTTTAAATGCCTTAAAGGTAACACTTAAATTTGATTTATTCTTTCTATTGGTTTAGCACGATTATCACCACTTCCTTCTTGTGTTTTCATGCAAAGATTTTACTTTTTCCTTCGTGCTGACTTGGGTTTTTTAATCAACTAATTATTCCCTTCTTAATAATACTCTTTATTTTGTTTTAATCCTAAAAGCTATTTCTTGATATAGTTAATGAAATAGGGTGGATGTCAAAAGATACTTAATCTCGCCTTTACATAGTGATTATTTTTAGTTTTGTTATCCAACGATAAACATTGAAATATATTTCGGTAAACTAGACAAACCAAAAAAAAAGAAACAGACAGGGAAGAAAAACAAAATAAATCGTACAATACCAATCCAAAGCTAGAGATTCAGAAACACAAAAACCTTCACCTTTAAGACTCCAACCCTCGCCAAACTCAACTATTCAGCGGAAAGGCGACATATTGAGAAATATACCATTATATGGGTGGGGAACGATCAAATAACCACAAGCGATGGATTTGAATAAGAGGAAGGGACTCGGAACTGAGAGATAAAGAGGAACGAAGGGTTTCCGCGGACGGAGAGTATTACACAGGGGAAATTTATAAGACGCTTCAAACGGGAAATGATGAATGGCGACAAAGGGAAAACTCTGCCCCCTGGTGATAAGGAAGGGAGGCAGAGACCGCGGAGGGATTTGGGAAAGAGTGGAAACCAAAGAGAAACAAAGAGAGGGATGAGATTGGAGTTTGCGGGAGATGAGAGGGAAAGATGATGAAAAGGTGGCGAACCGAGAGAATGGGCAAAATTAAAGCGGGGAAGAGACGCAATAATGCCCGGCGAAATCCCCAGACGCTTGTGCAAGTCGCGGACGGAAAAGTTGATAATTGGGGGATTAAGTAAATCTTTGCGCGAGTTGACTCCAAATGCGCGGTGGGCCTAGATTTCACCCTCGAGAAAAATTATGCACTGCCGTCCGTGATCATTAAGCGGAAGATGAGCATAGAGACAAATGAAGGCTTCCTCAGTTGGCAGCGGAATTGTTTTAGCGAGCAAACTAATGATCCTCGACATGACTGAGACAAAGAAATTCGGAGGACACGTGCACTCATTTTCTGGAAACGGGGCCACATTTCCATCTTCTTTTCAGCATTATATTCCCAAAAAGTAACTACACAATGCACCGACACGGTCAAGGACCAAGACTGCATTTCTAGCCTCAATTAAAACTGAAACATACGCAGAGATAATTCAATTCACGTAGGTATACTTTTGAAATACTTTGAGTAAATATTTAAAAAAAACATTGAGCAGACAATAATATCGTTATATTCCGAAACTCTTGTTCAAATTATAAGACTGGAATGGTTATCGTATACATTTAAATCATTCATTCTGGGTTGATCTGATCTGACTTTGTGGAACGCCATTTAATATATAAAACTCGATTTGTACTTTACCAAGAGGTTCAAAGAGATGAAAGAAAACAAAAGAATCAAGATTACAAAATATTTCGGGAGACTTAAGAAATAATAAATTTAGTGGAAAATAAAAAATCTAATTTTATCTAAAACTATTTCTTCATCTACTTCAATGCCCCAAAAGCCATCTTCCAGCGTGAGGCAGGGAGAATAAACCTAATAAAACATATTCAATTAAATAATTATTAATTTTAAAAACAACCAACTATCAATCAATCAACATCAATTAAGATCTCTAAAAAGGCGATAAAATGCGAAGAATGATTAACGTGCCTTGCGACTCCAACACCAATACTTTAGAAAATTCATCACTACCATTCATTCACGCGAATTAATAATTCATTCTCTTGTGGGGTGACCACCCTTTACAACACACCCATAACTCTTCACTTTACCACAAACGCTTTACGAGCACACGGGGACGGCAAACACGAATCAATCAAACCATACGCCAAGAGAACAAGTAACCTAACAGGTAGACCATTAAAGGTGTACCTGTTAGGTCCCCTATCTTACGCACCTAAATCTTCACGGAACCCTCACCTCAACCCTCGAAAAAAAATCCCACACCCACGCGACGAAAAAAAAACCGCGCGGTCGGCTGAATACCAACTAATAGACCCACCGAAGCGATTACGGACAAAACCACTGCGGAATGGCACGGAGAGGATGAAGAATGGTTCGCAGAGAACGGAGGGGTCCGGCCACGGGATGTGGGGTTGGGTCGAGAGGAAACACATGGATGCCAAGGGAGGAATCAGTGAGTAATGGATATAAAAGGGTGACGTGGGAGGAGGAAATCATCCGGGGGAGAGGAAAGTAGAGAGTGCAGCCACGCATGGAGGATTTGGAAAGATGGTGGGCGGAAGGGGATCCTTAAGTGAATTCGAGCGCTGTGCCAGTAAAAACGGGTTCGGGAAGACGTTTCGCCGTACGATGAAGATGACTGAATTTCCTGCCGAGCTGCCGTCATCTCTTTCGCCCGTCAAAAAAGAGGAGCTAAGTGCCCGTGAGAAGCTTGGATGTATCCAGCGTAAAGTGGAGCTTCCTGAAAATTGCCACTTATCAAATAAAGAGCTACTCGTACAATGACTAACGTTGGGCTTAATTGATTTATTATTTCCGCCTAAATACCACCAACGGCAATTTGTAGAAATATTATGGAATTATAGGTGACAATCGTTCCTTAAAAATACTCGAAATAAATTTACATTCATACAACAACCTAGCGATAAAATTAACTCTGTACAAAAATATGTAACCAAAGAAAGATATTAGAATCTTCCATGCACTAACTGTGTCTCAGAGGCGTCAAAATAAAATTATCTATGGAATGACAACAAACAATTTTAACAATTGAGACAAACTCAAGAACTAATGATTTTGCTGTGATATTAAGGTCAAAAATTCTTCATTTCGTATAATAAAAGGAAAATAAAATTTTGGAGAGCTCTTATATGAAAATAATACATAGGAGGGTAATTGGAAAGCTGTCAACATCACTGCGAATTTTGCTGACGAACACTTTCAATTCAACAGTTCAAAGATGGCAATGATGCAAATGTGAGATAAGGCGAAAAGTCGACAACTGCTTCATGTTTCATTCATTACCGTAACTCTACCTAGCAGTTACATTAGCCATCTAGTTCCTTACATAGCTTTGATACTAGTATTTGTAGAACATCATTGGTGGCCTCCGTAGCACTTCGAAACACTATCTTGAAGTAATAAACTCAGTAGACCCATCAAAGCAAGCATATTTCATCAATTTTTCCCATCCATTTAGGGCAAGATGAACCATAATCGCAGCGATAGGGCTGCCCCGACTTCCAACCCCAAATAAAACCCCCGAATCCGCCACAACGGCAAAGGACATCCACTGACCGTCCCTCCATCCTGACGCGCATTAGGAGAAAGACAAAGGACCCGGAGAGAGAAAAAAATCCTGCAAATGGATACGAATGTCCCCGCGCAGAAGGCAAATAAACGCCGCGGAACGACCGCCAAAATTGCCCGTCAAGAGCTTATGATGCAGGGGCTCCGAAAAAAACCGAATCTTGCATCCGCGAACGGGAGGACAAAGAGGAGACGGAACGGGAAGAGAAAGAGAGGCCGATAATGAGAACACCGCTCTCGGGGCGGATGACAGTTATGGGGTCGAATGGGGCAGGCAGGAAAGAGAGACGTGAAGAGATATGGCGAGAACAGGGAAACGGGACGGCGAATTTCGCTGAATTACTGAGGAAGAACGGAGGTTACGGATTGGAAAGGGGGTGGAAAGGGGGTGGAATAGAGGGGAACGGCGGGTTCTGTTGGGGGTGCTGGAAGCTTCACATGGGGGAGTCTCAGATAAGTCCATACTGACACACGCTCGCATCCTGATGAATCGACTTTTGGGTCATTGTGCCCACCACCCCCGTCGGGGGGGAAGGGACTACTTTGGGGAGAGGAAATTAGGGAAGAGGGGTGATTGAGAGAGATGGGGATCCACGGTCGTTTGCCACCGTAATGGAGCGAGGGTCCTCGTAAATGCATTGCCTCCCCCACGCCCGCCGCCGCATTGAAACTGCCGCTCCATCCTCTCGCCGGGACGGGGGATTTATTCGATTAAATCATTTTTTAAAAGGCTTAAACAGTCCATACCCCTCCGGCTTTTTATTTTTATCGCGGGTGACGTCGAAGACGCGGCATCAAAATTCACGAGGTCGTTAGCGAGGGTCGTAAACGAGGCGTCTTCGAGGGGAGGCCGTTTCTGCACGTGAATGGATTTTTGTTCTGCCGTTCTCACGAGCGGCCTTTACCGCTGCGTGGTTTTATTAAACTCTACTGCGCGTGCGATAAGGGAATCAATCCCTTAGAACGCCCGCCCATTATGGATTCATAGTAACAAAAGACATTTCGCTCGTAGGCATTATGATGATGGGATGTAGGGATATACATACACAGTAGAACTAAGAGAATAAGGATCCCTATAGTAATCTGTGAATGAAAATAGTCGAATATATTACGAATGATGTTCTGAAATATACGCCAGCTAAACTAGGAGAAGTTGGATTCTAAAACCATGCGAAAAACTAACATATTCAAAATATAAAACTAATATATTGCGATGGCCAACGAAGAGATGGTATGGGGAGGCTATGCATCTGACTCTAGCACAAATCTAATCTAAATTAATGCATCTTATCTAACTATCTAGCTATCTTATATTGGAACCCATCCATCTAAAAATAGTACACATAGCACACTATTATTATTTAGGAAGATGAGCCAAGGATCTCAAGCTGGAAATAAGTAAGAGACGGATATTTTGTGAAATTCTTACTATATGTGTTGACAAATGCTATAAATCTACACAAAAACCTTTAGGAAACAACATACTCTTTGAACTTTTCTTATTAGATTTAACTACACAAAATAAAGTATTGAATTCGAAAATATAACTAGGTAGAATGCTTATAATGAGCTACAAACACATGAGTCAAGGAGAGCAGTAAAAAGAAATCATTAAGATTATAATAAGGGGAATGAAATCCAAGCAGAGAAAACCAGCCTTCTCTTGAGAGAACTTCCCTGAAATCCAACCAACAACAACACTTATCCCTCCCAAAACGTTTCCGTATTATAGCAAACAAAACCATTAAAACGAACCAACTGAAACTCGACACATCCTAATTCTCCTCATAGTTTCCACAATCCGAAACTGAACTGGAAAGAAGACCCTCAACCTCAACAATTCCGTAATCCGAATTCTTTTCGCACTTCCCAAACATAAACATCCTACGCATCGCCCTCGAGAGCTGAGGGAACTTTCATCCTCTCGCAAGAAATCTCGCAGTTCCTCCTTCGTCACTGGAAGAGGAAATAAAGTATCTCTTTTTCGAGGACACTTACCGAGTTTTACGAGGCCCCAGAAAAGGATAAGGGACTGCGAGGAAGGGGCGAAGGGAAAAATAAAATAGTAAAAGGGAGTGATATAAAAAAGGATATATATCCCTCGGAGAAGGAAGCCGCTTTCTCCGAGATAAGAAAGAGCTCGGGCCATTATGGAGAGGAGGAGCTGAAAAGGGAACGAGCTGGAACTTTATGCTTATACGCAGTGGAGAGGAGATTACGCTTGGAATGGGAAGATCGGTAAAGCGGGCGGAAAGGAGATGACGAGCCGGAGAAGGATTGGTGCTGATGAAGCACGAATGGAGACAATGTAACTTTTCCGGAAAAAATAAAAAGTAGACAAATCCCGAGAAGGAAGATCCTGAGCGCGCGAGGTATTCCGACGATAGCAATAAAAAGTTGCCCGCGTTTAAAACAGCCAAAAGTTTCGGTGTAAAAAAAATATGGACTCGGAAGACCTCCGTCGTGTTGAAGATGGCATGGAAATAAGAAATTTGTAACAAAGGAGAGGACCTCGGGTACTTCTTACCTGTTTTTTTACAATGGGTCATTTAACCACGCTTGAGGGAAACCGTTGAAGTTTTCAGTTAGTCCTTTCATTGGCCTCCGAAGAAGGTCTTAATGGAAGATGAGTGAAGGTAATAGTAATCCTTTCAGCAGCTGTAGGAGAACGTTTTAATAAACGCGAAAGAGTCAAGAATTTCACGGTGCAAAATTCTAGTTTCTTAGGCAAAGTCAAGAAGTCTTTCTACTTGAAAAAATCTGTTGAAAGACAGAAACGAAAAATAAAAAGAAAAAAGATGTCAGCTCGTTTTCTTTCCAGGGTAAAGTATGGTTATTAGGTAAAACTAGGTTGACCATGTATCCTTCCTTGCGGAATCTAAATTTTTCATTCTTTCTAACATTCCCTAAATACAGGCAACCCGCAGAGTCAGCTTACATCTCTGGACCAATTTTGGTGACTGAATAGTAATTTCAAAGGACAATTATTCATAAATCAAAAACTTTGGTATCCATTTTCGTATCACAAACAAAATCGAAGTTAATGATTATTAAGAATCCACCCAATTTATAGGGTAATATCTCTGAAAGAGTATACTGAATCAAAAATTATTCCCAGAATAAAAAACCCAAACACGATTGAAAGCTCCTGACTGATCTCTCAGACTTCTAAAACAAATCTTAAAGACCCCTCAAACAAACCCGCTCATCATAGCTCCTGAAGCCAATCACCGATTGAAAGCCCGCCTCTTCAATTCATAAACTGGAGGATTAAGCCTCGCAATGCCGCTTTTCTCCTCACGGCAAAGCCTCCTCTTATTTGCTCAAACGTTCCTCTGCTAAGTCGACCGTTTTTATGGCGCGGGTCCTTCTCGATCATTCACTCCTTGATAAGCCGCGTAATTGATTTATACGGACTTCTCGACACCGCCAATTCAACCTGCCTGTAAACAGCGACCCCTGGAGAACCTCCTTTTTCCTTTTCCAATCGCCCGATCCGGGGGAAGTGGAAGGAACGGTCCCTAGGGACTCCCGTAGACTAGTTAGAAACTTGGACGTGACGGCGCAAACAACTTGAGAGGGTGTAATAGAATGAAGGAGGATACAGGGAACGGTTGATGCCTATCCGTTTGACTGGGGAAGACAACGAATGGGGTAGATGAGCGGAATTAATGGCAGTTGGAGAGATGAGATTAAAGGAAATGGGGAGAAAATGGGATGGAAGCGATAGGGAATGGGATTCGGTGGGCTGATAAAAGAGGAGATTGGAGTGGAATGGGCGGGAAGAGGAAATATTGACTGTGAGGAGGGAAAAAGTTTATGGGAGTGTATCAGGGTACGGGAAAATAAAGGGGCCTTGGCTGAACATGTTGATAAGGCGGGTCTATCGCAAACTGATCCGAAGGTAGAATTTTCAGCGAGTATACCAGGAATACTGTCAAGTCCAAACAATAAATTTGCGCAAATAAAAAGTTTTGTCGCAAAGACCATTCTGATGCCCCCATTACAATAATATGGTAAAGCAACAACCAAATGTTCAATTTTGGATACCACTTCCTAACCCCAGCTTGAGCTTCTAATGGTGAATCCGCACCTGTTTGTGTGTTTCACTGGTATCAAAATCTGCATCTTATATTCCATCAAAAAATAATAGGACTTTAAGATAAAAGGAAGATTCATCAAAAGACTTGTACCTCCCTTTGCAGATGATACATCAGGATCATTATGAGGTACTCAATTAAATGTAAATATGATCTTGGATGGTCTTATTCGCTCCTGAGTAAAATGATTTCGTTGGTGGTCTTCACTTCACTAGTCGTCGTAAGATCTGTATACTTGATATATCAACATCAATAGCATATCAATACGGCAATTGTTCTGAATCCCCTTACACGAAGAAAGTCAGGCAAAAGCAGCCAAAAATATTAATAATAACTACTCTGACTAACATGAGAGAACATTGATGAAGGTTGAATTATCATCACTTGATCGGTAGATTTTCAACCTGTAGGCTATATCTAAAATGATTGAAGTTATCACCGAGTTAAACTACGAAAAATATCCAAAGGAAAAATTTCACGCAAATCTCCGTCAACAGCAAAAATTCATAGCTCCAAATTTCCCCCCACACTGGTGAACATACCTAAAAGAAACCATTACCAAACCTGGTTAATACCGGAATCACGGGAACCAGCCCAGAAACAAGCAACCTGGACGAGTCCGGCGTGTGTCGTGCAGAAAGTAACAAGAGCAGACCTACGGCAAGGGGGAAGCGTACATAGAGGGGCCGTTGTAGGATTAACCGACGAGGGAGGGGGCAGCAGAGAGGACTGTAAACTGGCCCAGCACATGTTGATTCTCATCCCAATTAATGGCGTGTAAGAGCCGAGGATAGAGAGAGCGGGGGGGAATTAGCCCAGTGCGATTCTAAAACCACTCCCTCCTCGGAAAGATATGCGAGGTCGCGTGTTGGGGGCCCTCACACCCGACTGGGGTCACATGCTGCGTCCAGCACCTCCGCAAAGCCCATTGGAAAGGTCACAAAGAGATACGGGCGACACAATGAGCGTCCCTCCTGTAGAACGTCACCTTCCCTATCCTCTTTCATCCTTTTAAGCTCATTCTATTCCCCAAACCGACTATGCACTTCCCCGACCGCTCATCCCGCTTTCCTTTTCCCTCGTTATACGGCGAGAGCGACGCCAGCTGCCGGGAAAGAATGGTCTCCGTCGCCGGGGGCAATTTATCCGCCCCTGAAAACGCCTCGTTTTGACTGATGAGATAGGAAACCGAACTCATAGCAATTTGATGCTAGCCGTGCCGAGTACAAAGGAAACAAACAAACTTGTCAGTTGTGGTAATTTAGTTATCTTCCCCCGGCTCGAGGGTGATGAATGTAGACTTCTGAAAGTTCTCACGTGGGAGGAAAGAGGGAGGATTAAATGATTTTGCCTTGTTCTGGGAGCTCATCGAATGAAAATAGACCGAAGCGCAACAACTACAAAACCTTTTCAGTAAATCCCGAAAGCTTTGTCCAGGCATCCATCCGTCTACTTCCATTGTAATTGTTTCGACTGATATAACCTTTGATACCTGGAGACTATAATACATTTCTTCCTGATTTGTTCTATTGATAAAAATCGGCGGATGGTAAAATCGATAGAGCAAAACATAAATAGGCAAGCGGCCGAAACGTCGACCCTTTCGAACGAAGCCATTCGGATATGAGTAAACCTTACAAAAGACCAAAACCTTTCCTTATTCTGTCTTGCTTCCCAACAAACAATAATTTTCTCAAAAAGCCACAAAGAAATTGATAAATACTGTCCACAGGTTATCATATTTTAAATAATCATTCTAATTAAAATTAAAATAAATTTTATTCTATTAAACATTTTTTACTCAATTTCTTATTATTACTCGATCATTATTGAATTCATTTTAATTACTTATTGAATTTATAGATAGTGTATTACAATTCTACCTTAGACTATTAATTTCAATAATTTTCTCCAATTAGATACAAATAACTTCTCAAAATTACCCAATTAAAATCAAGAACAAACCACGAGACTATGACAAGCACAAACCAAAACATCCGATTACAAACAATATTCAGAGATTGCCCAGTAAGAGGACACCCATCAGTCTGAATCTTGCCCTTACCACTACCATAATAAACAAAAACATCTCCGCTTCGAGATCACCGAAACAGAACCACGCAAAAACCGTTCTCAGAACGCCCCCGTAACTTTTTCCCACACTCCCATACATCACCTTTCATCCATCCCATCCAGGCGATAAAACCTTAAACGACAACACTTATGCGTCACCTCCGCGCACCGAACGAAAACATCCCTTAAATACAAAACCCCGCGCCAGAGCACCCGACCGAAAACAAACTGCATTATGGGCGGGAGACGGCACGTAGATTAAGCCCTCTTTTCCTGCGGGGATGCCCCAAGATCAACGACCCTCAAGGGATTCCAGGGAAGGAAAAAAAAGTACTGTAGCGAGGCGAGAGGCCCTTGCATGGATCCCTCTTCCATCAATTCTCCCTCTTCCAAATTCCCTCGACGGCATCGTCCCATTTCTATCACATAAAAAAGCTCCTTTTCCTGAGGGCATATAAGGGCTGCTTCCGCAGGGATCTCCCCATGCCCTCGGGGGACACACAAGGCTTTTAAGCCCCGCATTTTTACATGGATCGGATAAGCCACGGCAGGCGCGGATGGAGATTGACAAGCGGAGTTTAGCTCGGGGAAGGATTCGGGAGGGAAATGCATGGGGAGAAGCTGCCGGGTCCACTTCTGAGAGGGGGAAGTCGGAATTCCGTTTCGAGAGTAAGGGAGAGGAGGAAAGAAGAGCGAAAAGGGAACCGTGAAAAGAGGACGGGAAAAGAATGGGCCTGACAAGTGCAGGGAGGGAATATGGGAAGTCGGGAGATGTTTACGATAAGACGATGAATTTAAATTAGGGTTAAGGAGAGGCGGATTCGGGGGGAAATGGAAAAAGGAGGAATGAGAACGAAATTGAAATGAATGAGGGGGAACGAGGGTTAACCGCTCCCGCGCTGCCGAAATGAAACGGGGATCCGCTGAATTTAAAAAAAGCCGGAATTGATATTGGAAAGAATGGTTTTCCGAATGCGATGGGCGTAGAATGATGGACGTTTTTCCCTTTGATTGAACAGAAGTTAAGACTTCGGAACGAGCTTTTTCATCGCGGATGGCACTCACTACACTATGAGAATAACAAATATCGATGGAGAAAAAAATCAAACATCTATTCGTAGAAAAAATCTATCACTTACCTAACATTATAAAAACATAGCTAACTATCAAAGAAAGACTATATATCGCGAACACTGCTCTGATTCGCTTCAAATTACGTTTTAACTAATAAAAATCAACTTGCTTCAACCCAAATATAGTTGAGCGAGTATTAGCTGAATTAAACACAGTTTTAAAAACGCAAAAAAGATCATGTTTACCCTACCATAATGTACATTTTCATACCCAATTTTACATAGTGAAATAAAAAAAGGAATCCATTTTTTGCTCCTTTAAAACTGCTACATTCAGCAAATCCTTGCTATGCCGAAATTCTACTAAGTGACAAATAAATGATTAAAAGATTCACTTTTACAATTTCCACCGTTTATTAAAAACACGACCGGTTTCGGCTGGAACAAGCCATCTTCACCTGAAGATGGCTTGTTCCAGCCGAAACCGGTCGTGTTTTTAATAAACGGTGGAAATTGTAAAAGTGAATCTTTTAATCATTTATTTGTTATGGATTTCCACAAAGTGAAGCCTTCAACCATAGATTTTACTACTAAGTGACATCCTCCGTGGATTTTAATAGCACAGATAAACAGGAAACCACGCTTTTACTAAAGAGCGGCTGAGAACAATATTTTTAGAAGCCTTCCCCAATCAGAAACATATAAAAAAGAAGCCTCAAAACCGGATAGAAATTTCAACAACCCCAAACCACATCAAAAATAAAACCTATCCGAAAAATTAAGATCTGACGACATTAGAAGACATAACACCAGATTACTACCCTTGCTGAAGGAAACCAAAAATACGAAAGAAAGACGGTGGCAGTGAGACCCAAAAAATCGAAATACGACATGGGAAAGAATGGGGAGAGGACGTGAAAAAAACGAAGAGGGAAGATGATATGGGAAGCTGAATCCGGGAGCGAAATGACTGACGTGCATGTCGGAGAGGAAATCCAGGAGGAAATAACCAACCACCCACGGAAAAAGAACCTCAAACCATCCATCTAGACCCCTTCGCGGGAGGCCCCCGTTCCCTATAACCACTCCCCCTAAACCCCCGGGGAACGGAAAAAAAAGCCTCCATCGGAATGAAAAACGAACTCACCAAAGCAGGGATGGAAAAGGGAGGAAATTCGTCCCCCAGGGAAGAGGAAGATGCGGGAGATGATACTGAAGAGAAGTGAGAGAAGGGAATAAAAAATCCCCCGATGTAATAATAACGCGTTCTTAGAGACTCTGGAGAACGTCTTGCGAGCGGGGGAAGATGCATCGTAAATTAGGTAGTGAAAAAAGAATAAATGAATGAAGATAAAGAATGAGGTTTTCCCTTTCTATTCGCAGCGATTGCTCAGATGTGACACTGGATGGAGAAATGAAACTGAAGAGAAGGATAAATGACTGGATTTTCGAATGGTGAAGTTTAAGGCAACGAAATACGGCTAAACATTTTACGGGTAAATACAATTCTATACAGCTCACCTCGATCGTATGAAAGAATGAATTTGAAAAGAATAAGCATATTTATAAAATTAATTATTACTTAATTTATTCTCGGAAAAGATACATCTTGTAGGAGTAGACAATCTATAAAGAAGGAAATTGTAATTTCTTAACGAAGTTAGTAATCTCATTTATCAAGTTAAATACCTTCAAACAGTTAAATTTCCGGCTCACGTAAAGTAACTTTCCAGTTAAACAAGAATTATAAAATTATAAATCATCATCAACTTCACGACTTGTTTCCGATTAAGTAACCCGCTATTTGATTACATACAAGAACAAACAGATACATATATTCAAATGAATATATATATCATGGGAATTTTCTTACGGTTTTGAAAAAGTTTCTCAGGAAATGAATAAACTGATTCTTTCATAGATAAATACCCTATCGGAGTATAGAAAGTCGAGGAAACATAACAGCGATTCGATAATTCGATTCAATCGACAATCAGTTAATCAAATAGGATATCTACCTTAGATAGGCTTTATCCACAATTCTTTTCGTAATTGCTTAAATTTTAACTGCATAAATAAATGGGATGGAGATAACATAAAAATAAATGGATTGGATAAATAGGAGGGAAAAATATTGAGGG
The DNA here is from genome assembly GCA_947579665.1 of Sympetrum striolatum. NCBI lineage: Eukaryota > Metazoa > Arthropoda > Insecta > Odonata > Libellulidae > Sympetrum > Sympetrum striolatum. The sequence goes on along the minus strand of OX388345.1, from coordinate 46,184,099 downwards.
GAAAGAAATAAAGGGTATATTGAAAGGGGAGAGAAAAATTAAAAAATATGAAATGACACAAGGGATACCAAGAAACAATATAAATGGCATTGAATAGGGAATATTGAAGCACATGAATCTATCGGAAGATAGAATACTTATGTATGTATCTGTGCGATACAGTTCTGACAGTTAAAAACCCTAATCAGAGCACCTCCGAGTTTAAAAAAGCCAAGAGCTCATGGAACTCTGGAGACGGGAGAACATCCTGCACACTGAATCCATGTTGACGTGAGAAAAACAATGGCAAGGAAAGTGAGAGTGACACGCTAAGGATGATGGAGAGAAGACTAGGGCTTGAAAAGGGGATCTTGGAAGGAGGGAAAGGGGCTTGGAGTGGGGGTAATTGAGAGGACAATGGCGAGGAGGAGGAGAAAGGAGTAAACGAACATGCTCTGCGAAGACTTAGAGGAAGAAAATCCCAGCGGCGAAGCGCTTCTGGATTGTGGCATCCATTCAACCATTCCCCTCCTTACTTCCATTCATGTGTAATTGCCTCCTCTTAATTATAAAGGCTCCCTCTCGCTAATGCCTGATAAAGGGATGAGGGCGATGTTTGCTTCGGAATACACTCGTCCATCATTGAGTTGCTGCGCATTGTTATGTACTTAATTAAAAATATTTGACTTGTGTATTCGTTGCGCTTAATTACTCTATTTACATATACACGAGGGGAAATTTAGAGAAAACAGAACATTACCCAAGCACCATTAAGCAGTGGTTGAGGTTATTACAACAGTAAAAATAAATCACTGTGAAAAGAGGGGAAATCATTTACAATCTTGATTCCGAATAATTTTCTTCATTAGAACAAATTAAGTTATGGTAAATTATTAATATTCGCCGTAGGAATAAATGGGCAAAAATGTTGTAGGACTTTTACTCGGATTGATAAGGTCATAAAACGGCACAACCAAAGGTCTTAACATACGAAAAGATAAATTTAGGACACAGTCTACGCTTGCTCTACAACAGCTTTTATGTTTCCCTACAGTTCGATTCACTTTTTTCCTCTAAGCATGAATAGTTTCCGACCACGACACAAACACTCCAACGCGACGGTATTAATTACTAAAACAAACAATCTATAACTTAAAGCAAACATTCGTGATGAACAACGCACTCTGGAGGAGAAAACCCGCAAACGTTTCGTGATCACACTCGTGATTTAAGCCCCGTGACCATCCTCGACACGGGTAAACAATCAGGGACATTAAATTTGCAAAACATGCACGACACGTCTGGAAAAAAGCGAACCTTCCAAGAAGACCCTCGCGAAAGGAAACAGACGACAAACGAAAAGAGAAACAACATGGCGAAAGCGGGCAAATAACGACCGGGGCGCCGCGGTGGAGGAAACGCTAACGAGCGCGATATTTTCCACGGGCGAAGGGACAAAGGAAAGTGGAACGGTAAGAAGGGTCAATTTCCGAGGATAAAGAGAGACGGCGATGGATATTTATACAAATGGACACGCGGGACGGACGCGTTGAAGTGCCTCTACGACGGTTACGGACGGAAGGACGCTCGATAAACATTATCACTTATTCAAGTTGACACGGGGAGGAGAGACACGCGTGAGAGGGCGACGTCTACAGCAACGGCTGGCAAACACACACGACTTGAGTTGCCACCAAAGAGGGAGGAGAATGGGAGTTTGAGAATCAGGTGAACTGGGAGATTAGAAGAGTGAAGGGGGACGAGAGGAGGGGAGAGAAAGAGGAAAAATATCAACAACTCGACCAAAGTGAAACTTCCGACACTTATCCGTTATTTATCCTTAATTACAGCATTGCATCTAATTTAATAGGTTTCTTCCTACAGGATACTGAAACAGAGTTCACTATTGAAGAACTCCCATCAAACAGAAACCCAAAACAAGTATACCAAGAAAAACTATCTTCCGAAGATATTCACGATTTAATATAAACAACCTTTCCTGAATTCTCCAGAAGGCTACAAGAAAAGAAATATGAATGTTAGAATCATCAAATGAATTTGAGGTTCAAAAGAATACAATAACTTCAGCTCCTGGTTATTAACAAGTTATCGTGGTACTTGAACAGTAAGGGGTTTTCCTAAAATGATGTTGTAAACAATAAGGTATGAAACATGGAGCTTCATACCCTATGTGATAGAGCCACACATTACTCCCTTGGTGAAAGTGGAATTAGAAGAAATTAAAAGTATTTCCATAAAAGATTATTTAACCCAACACTACAGTGATAAAATTATTTAAATCTAGCCGCTTGTACTCTAAAGACAAATAAAATCTCAACCCTTCCTCTCGAGCGTAACTTCAACCGGTAGGTGGTCGATACGAAAACAACTGTATCTTCTGTACCTGTATAGCTATCTTCGTAAAAATCTTGCTCTGTAACAAAGGAAAAATGCACTTACTGCGTAGACATCCAACATCCAGATGAAACAAGAAAACATTACGGAATTTAACAATAAACAACAACAAAAGCGACATTAAGACCAGAACGGATAAAGAACAATACCCAATAAAAGCGGATGAGATATGGGATGCATGGCATGGTCCATGAGGGAGGAGAAATATGATATTAAAATATATCATTCAGTTTTGGAGCAAGAAAACGTAAGAGAAACACAGAAAGAAAACAGGATTTTCCGAACAGGGAAGTCGCGGAGTAAGAATGCCGGGAGGGAGGCGGGCGATTCCCGCCAGTTCGCGCAGCCGACAAACGCACATGCCGGCGATGAATTGTCGAGGGCAAAAGTGTGAGGACGGCTCCCCAGGAGATAAATAGCGAGGGGTCCAAGGGTGAGAGAAAAGAAAGAGCCACGCGACTCGCACATCTTTCCCCATTCGCTCTATTCTCCGCAATTCAATGGAGTTAATGCTACCTCTCAATTCCTTTTTGCTCCGGAAAGGCAAAAAGACCTCGCTTACCCGTCCATCAAACGGAGTTCCCTGCGGTTGAGGGTTGATCTCAACAAGAGAAATATATTTGTCAGTCTGCGGAGGCTTTTTAGCGTTCGACGGTTGGCCTTTTGTTCGCTCGATGGACAAATAGTTGGCGCCCCTATGCGCGTCGGGAAATCCGTTTGTTTGCCCTCTGGTTAACGCAAATGACATGATAATGGCGGGCTGCGACCAGATGTCGCGGCGAGGGACAGAAAAGTCCCCTTCACAGTCAATACATTGATGCATTCAAAACACAAGCGGTCGAAACCTTGCACAGGTATGGTTAACCTGATGGTACTTTACGCGACATCATAGAAGTCAAAATAAAGTATTGAAAGAGTGAGCTACTTCAAAGAACATTCAACTATATTATTTGGAAAAATTGAATTGTTTAAATGACGAGCCATCCATATAAACTGAGTGATGATCAACGTGAAATCTCATTTGGCCTATTTTCTGCAAAAATAACTATTGGGTGATATTTTGACGAAAATAATTTCTTCCCTACATAATATTCTTCTTACAAACACGATAAGGAGCATGGTAAAGAGGACTGAGCTAAAGAGGACAGCCTTGAGGATAAATTAAAAGACTGATTCTAGGACACGTAAATATAAAAATTAATTCCTTTAATGAGAACGATACGCGATAATAACATACTAAAAAGTAGTTCAAACATCTGGGATTAGCACCCCTTGCCATACGATGAAAAGATATTAATATAAATGTACATGTAAAGGAAAGCTGGCATAATATATTCAATATCATTATACACCTTAAGGAATATTTGAAACTCCTTCTTCTTGAGTCATGACTAACTTTATAAACTATTAATTCCAGAGAAATCACAAAACTTTCATTATGTTCATAAAACTGCGACAAAATTATCATCGTCAGACTGTAACTAGAGGCCCCTACCTCTGTTCATTTAGAACCTGAAAACGAAAAAGATTCAACAAAAAAAAATCCCCTAAAAACTTTTCCTTTACATTACCCATCGACCCCATCGATACGCAGCAAAAGAGACACTCTGAAAGCCTCCCGCAGTAGCTAAATCACCCACGGAAAAAAATCCATAAAACGCCGAAGAGGTAACAATATACCCGCGACCCACCCAACTACGCCATCGAGAACGCCAGAAACAATCGGCGAAAAAATCCCCATTAAAATCCCTCACTGCAAAACCTTCCAGACCTTCATCATCCGAAAAATCTCCTACGGTGGAGGGATATCACTTTTTTCAATCCCGCTACATCCGCGGACGATAAAAAAGTCGGGACGTGATTGAACTGGACGCGTACCCCTCTCAAACGAACCATGGTGCGGAACACGCGCCTGGATGGGTGTAGAATTACACACAATACACTTTTCCCTGAAAAAAGCCGGGGAGAGAGGAGAGATTGAGACCCGGGAAACGATGCGTGTACGTCCGTCCGACCCTATTTTTTACGCCCGATCACTCGGGGATGGAAGGGGCGGCGAGACCGGCCTGGGCGCGATGAATCGCACCTCGGCCCCTTCCCCAAACCTTACGGATAAAAGTTCCCGGGTTCCACGACCCCCTCGCCCCACTAATACAATCCTTCTCTCGCTACTGCTCGTTTTTTCCTTCAATCTTGTACGGCGCTCTAAGTCCCGCGTTTCCGCTCTTTACGAGGGGGAAGCTGGGATCAAGGGAGAGGGCCCTTCGGGTTATAACAAAAGGGAATGAAGAACTAGTGAGAGAGGCTGGAAATGGGATTAGCATAAGAACTCTTCTATCCTTTCATTTCTGTCGGATCCTCTCGCGTAAAAACAAACCCACCCCACTTCGCCGACGGGATGCGAGGGGTCGGAAGGGGTCCACAAAGACGTCTTTTACAGGTACCGAGAGCCTTTTTTTCGTTTCATTTCGCGCGCGATTTTAATTTCGAAAAATTCGGAATCCCATGCATGGATTCCCGCGTGAATATCTTCTCGTGAACTTGATTCGTTTGGAATAGCCATTTGGGCGAATTAAAAACGCTGTAGTAGAGAAAACTCGATAGAGCCTAGCTCTGTTACCGATTTACCAAGAGAACATCAAAAGGAAACGTGCAAACAGGAAATCAATGGTTTATATGCACCCCCCAGAATTCTATACAAATCTCTTTCTAGTGTTTCCAGGAAAAATAAACAGAAATATCTTCAGGTAACTATAACCTACCTCAACAAGAGTCAAAAATTACGCATGAATTTCATAAAATCACGAAATGATACTTGAGAAATGCATTGAATTCTTGTATATGCAGGTTAAAAAAATCACTATATACAAGTACATACATACAGTTACATTGAATCATTTCAAACTGCTAATATTTTATATCGACTGCTATTTATAAAAAAACAGCGTAACTTCAACAATATGAGAGACAGATTTAAATAAATGACTGTTAAGACATATGTTTGACGCAAATTTTCTTAAGTGAAATCAAATCGGAAAGATTGATTTTTTAATTAAAATTCTTGACACCATGAATAACATGTAGGACTACATTTAAACGCAAAAATAAAACCTAGTAAAGCTGTTCTAAAAAAGCCAACTTACACGGCGCCTTTAACTGACATCCGTACAAATAATAATATATGTCAGGGACATAAAGTATTCCTCCAAAGAGGTAACAATTCCCAACCTAAGGGAAAGAGACGGATGTTGGCAGATTTGCACTCACCGGGGAAACATTCGACAACAAATTTTAACGCGACAAGTACAATTATCCAATTGAAAACGGTTGTCCCAGAAAACACCCTCTAATTATTTGCCGAGACGGCGACACGGGAGAAACCGCCAACAGCGCACCCCACCTCGACCATCATCTTTTTAATGGCAGACCTTGGGCACCGAGCACACCGTGACATTATTTTCATTAATTTAAACAACCCCGAAAAAGGAACGCCTCGAGCTCCCACTCTTTACCTGCGCACCAGAGTAAAGCTGCTCTGATTAAAAAAATACACTAACGAATGCGGTAGAACATACACGAGCGTAAAAAAAACTCATGCGGGGATTTTCCCTCCCGAAAGAGGAAAATGCGACAGGTCAGACAGGGAAAATACTCCCGCGAATGTTGGAGCCGCGATAAATAAAGAAACGAGGTATAAAATTTGATTTGAGCTCGTGTGTGTACAAAAGTTCGGGAGGGAAGAGGGAGCGAGAAATAAAAGTGGACCTACTACGGAGCCTTATGGTACCACCGAAGAGAGATGGCGCTGGGGAGGGAAAACACCAAAGGGAGGACAATATTAAAATAAAACAAGAGCGAAACAAGCCAGGGGATTAATGCGGGATTTTTTGGGAGTAAGCAAATGGGATTACAGGCCGCTGCGGCGGATCAGGGGAGGAAAGAGACGGTTTTGCGCAATCTATGCGCGGGGATTAGGGAGGAGATGAGTGATGGAATAAAGAAAGAAGGGGAAAGCGGCGGATGGGAAATTTTCGGGGAGAGAAAGAACGCCATAGAGGGGCATATAAAAGGAGAATTACGAGGGGTAAGATCGGGGATGGGAGCTAAATATATTCGGGGGAGGCGAAATAATAAATAGGGAGCTTTGCGAGTGAAACGCGACACGCACGTTAAAAAAAGCAAGGGAGACACTTCCCCGGCCCTTTTTGTAATTTTATGAATATGAATGGATGCGTGTTCAGTTGGGGTCTGGGGGAGGGCGAACAAAGTGGAAACCTGTGCGAGAAGAGAAGAAATCCAAGCTGGGGACATTATAATGCACTAAGGCAATGGGGCGCGGAGAAGAATAGGGTAGGAGGACGGCAGTGCGGTGATGAGTTCGGAAATGATAGAGCGGTGCTAGGTGCAGAACTGGGGTGATATGGACATCTCTGGGGAGGGGTCGGGTGCGGTGAGGGGGTGCACGAGGTAATAAGGAGTAAGGTTGGCAGAGTAGGGTGGCATGAAGGGTATCTATACCAAGGAACGTGTTCATGAAACAAACAGGGTCGCATTTTGATTGGTGTGATGAGGTTGAGGAAAGAGCAGAATAAACAAACAAGAAATGAAGGATAGGTCGTGGAAGAGAGAACCAAAGCTACTGAGAGGAAACGCAAAATACAAGTATAAAATCTACCGAGGAAGGCGTCGTTTTGTGGAATTTCATCAATGGATAATACGGAACATGAAAGTTTTTAAATGCAGAAATATAAATACATAACATAACAAGTAAAACTATTATGAATACATAAAAATATATATAAAGGTTAGAAAATGTATGAAGGTTAATAAACAGGTTTAACGTTGTCTCACAAATTACAATTACTCTATAAATTATGATCTATATAGTAGATGAAAGAGTACTCCTGTCATAAACTAGATACGCGAAGAGGAAAAATAACTTGATAAATAAAGTCTGATGATATTAGTTGGCAAGAGAAACATACGTCAAACTTAAAATATGCTGTGTATGTGTACAAGAATTTTTATTTCCGTAAGCTTTGTTATTTTCCAGAAATCCATTTCGCGTGTACACTGTACTCCTACCCATCATCCAAGAGCCTTAAAACCACACTTCCAACATATGTCCATTTTAATCTACTTCCAAATCCACCTTCCCTCCTCAAACATACTGCCTTAACAACCAATTATGTTGAATAAAGCGTCCTTTGTTTATCCACCACCGAAACGATTACCAATTCAACGATTCGCTTCTCCGCGGAGGCATATGTCACAGCTCGGGGCTCTTCGTCAGTTACACGGACCCATGAATCATCCCTCTCCAACTTCAACAACCTGTAAAACGCCCATTTTCCGATTGACCGACCGGGCCCCTGAGAATAAATCGGATGTGATTTTATCCATGGAGGCAGAACAAGGGATAGATGGGCCCGGAACCCGAAACCTCCAAACAATAAAACGCACCTTAGGGCTTCCCAGACCGCAGGAAAGGATCCAGGGGTATGACCGTAACTTAAATCGTCCTATATAAATACATACGGCAAACACAATGGGGCCCTCGCATTTGCTCAGTGTTACCACCCAGCTGTCTACGGCTCACGGGTTTGAAAAAGTGCACTTATGAATCACCTAATCCCACAAGAAAAGGTAAATTCGATCTAGTTGAATTCCCTCTTAATAGCATTTGGAGCGAAAAAATCAAATTCTGTATGGAGGGGACCAGGGAAGGGTACGGTGGGTATGGGAAAAGGGGGTATATGGGGGGAGGATAAAACCCTGCTCCCCTAAGCTCGGAGACCCTTTTTCATAAACCTTAGGGAAAACAGGGGCCCGAAACCCCTGTCTCCAAATTACTCCGGGGACTAATAATTGTTGCGGAAGTCTCACGGGAGACGTAGGGTGGCTTGAGGGGTCTTTTGGGTTTCGAGGCAGTGTGTGCCATGAGGGTGGGAGAGGGAGCAATTGGGGAGGCAGACGCCCATGGGAGGCATATCCGTGGGAGCGACCCCACCTCCCCCGGGAGTTGCGCACGGTACCCACGGGCATCGGAGTGAAGCGTGTAGCGAGACTACTATGGGGACTAGGGCGCGTGTATGTACACAGCGAAGATCTCCTGCGGGCGATATGGAGTCAGATATCCGACTTCGCCCCTGAGTCAATCCCAACCCATCAAGCTCTATCCTTTATCTCTCTCATGCACGCGCGGGACCTTATGCAAACGGACGGCAGAAAGGAAAAACTTCCCAAACCAATTTGAAGTGGTAAAATGGAGTTGGTTTATCCTCGAGTATTTGTTGATGTGTGAATAACCGTAACGACCTTTACTCATTCGCCTCAGACGACTTTCGTTGCGGTGGAAAGAAATGCTAATATTTAAGAAGCGAGGAGATAGAATGGGATATCAAGCTGTTTTTCTTCTTTTTTCCCTTGGATTGATAGAGATATAGATTCCGATTCCCTCGAGGGAAGAAATATATGAATCGGATTATTGGATAATTTATTCAAATCGCTTTCCGGGATGGATGATTGCTGACTGCTTAAACTTTAGTTTCCATGATAAAGACAATGCTGATTTTAATAAGAGGAAATTGGAGCACGGAATAACAAATTAACATTAACACATCAAACAACTCAGAAATATCTAAACTCTTGAATCAATTCCTCCGTTAAATCATGGCTATGATAATGCTGATATTCTTCGGCAGAGAGCGACTATGATTGATGTTGATATCACAAATTAAATGTATATAACCAGCTTGATGATACTTTTCAAGTTCAATTAGCAATATAGTGGGTTAGATGAAACCCTTTTAAATTTTAGAAGGGAGAGATTTCTAATACATTATCTCATAAGGTTCACATGATCATGTTTCGTAATTCTCAAAGGTGTAAGGAATATTTTACTTATCTAAGGTATCTTAACGGAATTGATGTCACCTCAAAATGCAATTAAAAACTATTATTCCGTAACAGAATTAAATTAGTAACTGGTAAAGGCACACGCAAGATCCCAGAACTAATCCGCAATTATAAACCTGATCTTTCAGAATTATTCACGTCATCTTCAACAAAATAATATTCCTTCCCGTTATTCCTCCCTTACGACTTATAGTGAAAAGCTATGCCACTATATTAAATTCCCTTTTCAAACTTTATATTCACAAGAGTGAACGAAAAAAATTCTGAAATTTAAAAAAAACGGGAAAATACCAAACCACAAGTCACAGACAAGGAAAATAAATCGCATTGCAACTTGTATATAAGAAGCATAAACGCTACGAGAAAAACATTCTCGAGAAGACATCTTTTGAAGGAATGTCCCCGAGAAGAATCATTTCAGAGCTCCAATCCGCCATTATTCCCAGCTGAAACATTCTCAGCGAATCAAAGACAAATCGACACTCGAGATCCCGGACGGAATGGCCGAGAAAAAACGAATTAGTCTCACCGTGGAGGCCGCGAAAAGCAACGAGGAGCAAGAGGAAAGAAAAACAGAGATGAGAGCGAAAAAATAAAACAAACCAATCCCCTGCGCACGGAGCGGAAAAAACACTCCTTGTGATGTAACGACGACGGAAAAAGGAGAAAATAATAAAAAACGCATTCGCGGGGACAAAGAGAGACTCCTTTTTTGTTGAAAACTGAAAGCCGTGGAGACAAGCACCTCCCATCTCATTAGTTCACATTTGTAACAGAGCCACTTTCAGAGAAGAGAGAGAAGTCGCGAATAAGGGTAACGAGACGGGAAACGATGCGACCACCGAAGAAAATTGAAAGCCTATACAAACACTATAAGCCGTCTAGGTAAAGTAGCGGACTTCAAAAATATTTCTTATCCATTTCGCTACCACACATATATATTTTCTCTATACCCTCAATACGCCATCAACTTACAATTGCGCCTACTGCCTGTCTGTTAACTACTACTTAGCCTGAAGTTTGATACCTCATCCCCACTAACATTAACTACCATGATTAGTAGAAGGAGTGAGGCAGACTAGACAAAATGGGAGTGAAGTAATTTGCCAGTGCTTTCTTCAGTTACGCCTACTAGAGCAATCTTATCGTAACGAAAAGAAGCAGAATTACAGGGTAAATAGGGAGAAAAAAGTATATCTATACTATGAACCTTATTGTAGCTTCGGCTATTCAAATAGCACAAGCGATAATTTTTCTAAGTACCGCGGTTGGATATGTATAAAAGATACTGGCGTCGGTGAGCCACTAAATTTATGATATAGGAGCCCTGAAACTTTGAGTGATCATTCGTTGTTTACTTAAACTTATCAAACGTATTACAAATTTGTCATGCCACTCTTCATGTTTCCTTTTGGATTCGTTAAAAAAATTAAACTATATACTTTTTCATTGAATTTCATAAAGCTAGCGGGAGTGCTTAAAATTCCCATAAAGGAATAAAGACTGAAAAGTACTGCCATAATTAATTAAGAATGCGAAAAGGCGCTATAAAAAAATAAAATATGTAGGAGCCCGAAACGTATGCAACCAGTGAGCCATTCGTGCCACTCCGGTTGCAGACACACAAGGGGCTATGAAGCTGATTCACCTGAAAAATACCAAACCTTAATTCATTCGCAAAGGTAAAATTCGGAAAGATAATGAGCAATTACATCGAATGAGACCGGCGCTCGAGTACCGAAAAGAATCTCCGGAAAAGAAGCGAATTTAATTAAGAGCTCGGCTTATTAATTTCCACCCCGTAAGCGGTAATTCACTCGAATGCGAAACGAAGCAAATTAACTGCGGAAGGATACTGAGAAGTAATCACCTTAAGAGGAAAAGGTTTCCTCGGGTTATCATCTCTGAAAACTTCTCACATTTTTATCGCAATGTACCAGGAATACCCTTTTCGCGGAAAATGTTTTAATTAGACCTCTCCCCTCTTATGACTTTCGAGTAGTTCCTTCACAAAGAAATGGCCAAAAAACGCCAAGAAATTATTGAAATCCAGTAACTTGCGGCTTTTGAATGAACGAAAGGATTCAAAGGTAACAGAGGAAGTTATAATACTGATGAGAAAATGGAGCTTTTCAATTCTTCATAGAACCGTGTGACCGACAATTCTCTATTTAATCACTAACCTTACTCTCTTGTTACAGACATTATCCTTTAAATGTTATCCTTTTTCAGCCTTTTCTTGTCGAATTTCTGCACTTCTTTTCTCAACTACTTCCTGGAAATTCCATTCCTTCGCAATACTTGAGTAAACCACTACACTATTTTGTGTACCTTTTCCCTGAAACCACCAATATTTCCTAGTTTAGTTTGATGTTAAACATTTAGCTAATCTAATACCACATGTCCAGAGGGCAAAATTTAAATTTTCTTGCAACATTCACTGAGCTTGTCTCTATAGTTCTCTACATTATGCATGCTACTTCAATAGGCAATACCACACGACTTGCACGCATATAAACGAACCTTTAGAAAGACGATGCTGGTAAAGAAATAGAGGGAGATAAAACAACAGCTGAATTCAAAACCTGTGGAGGAAAAGTTGGCCAGAAACCAAAATTTCAAGTTTTCTGAAGCTTGAAATACACTCGCCTCTATAGTTCACTACATCTTATATACTATCCAACACCCAATAACTAGCTCAAACAACAACCATTAGAAAGAACATATTGGTCAAAGAATCTAGGTATACAAAACAGCTAAATTCAAAACCTATCAGCTACACTTACACTACACTAAAGAAGCTGTGTTACATAGCTAGGAAGCATTAAAAATACCTATATAAAAGTATCTTCATTGCTCAAAGTTGTACCCAATAAAAAAGACAAAGAAAAGAATAAGAAAAAAATAAAACAAAGAGCAATAAAGAGGCAAAGGATAAATTGAGATCAGAGCGAAGAGCCAGTCACAAAGGGACAAGAACGTCGGCCTGTTATAGTGTCCATCCTGCACAGCCAATCGGAAACGTTAACGGGACAGCAAAGGGGGAGAGTGAACACACCTCCCTTAGCAAATCCCTCCGCCGCGGATAGGCTATTCCTTTCCCGATCTCTACCCCTCGGAACCCACTCGATTGCCCACCTTTCCCTTGGGGACTCATCTCTCTCTAGGACCCCGCCTTCCAATTCAATAACCCAACAGTCGAATAAGTGCCACCGCAGAGAGGGCCCGGAGGGTAAAAATAAAAACGGGGACGAGGTGGGCGAGCGGAGATAAATAAATAAACAAGGGAAAAATAAAAGGAGTCCATGTCGAAATTTCGGAGTTACCGAGGGCACAGTGGGTGAGCGAGTAGTGGGCACGAACCATATGGGTATCCGATGGGCTCTTGCGCCGTAAAAAATGAAGGATGAGGTAGTGAAAAGGGGAGCGAGTGGTGGACTTTGGGGGGAAGGAAATAACAAGTGAGAACGTATAAAAACACAGCAAAATGAAAATCGTTTAGTGCAAATATATACCGCATCTACAACTATACTTCAAGTGATTTATGGAACCTTTTAATGACAATTACTGTAATAGATGCATCGGTAGGAAGATATATGACAGTGTGTGTTGAAGTATAAAGGCCATTTTATCTGTAGTTTGGAACGCTTTCGTAAAATTTTTTGTATTAGAAACATTTTTAAATGCATTGTATTATCGACTTTGCCGATGTAATGTGTAGAGAGTAAATAGACTAAAATACTCTTATAGTTGTATGAAACTTTATTTGTAATTATAATTTATTGTATGCAAAATTATATTATTAAGGCTTTCTTACTCATTTTAAGTATATCATCGAATTGGTCTGCTTCGTTTATTGTTGTTTAATCTTCGGTTAAACTACAATAGCATATCTGACATTAATAAAGAATGAAGAACGAAGAAATTTAAATAAGAGCAATAGTCAACCAAGATTTAATTACTAAAAGAAAAATGGAACTATTTACCATCTGTATATTCACATTCAGTCTCCAAAATAAAAAGAAATGTGAAAACTACGACTAGCGATACGACTAGGTCTAAACAAAATGGGGAAAGTGGAAGACCTGGGTTCGATTACCTGTCATGTAAAAATACTTCACTTGTTTATCATTGGGTTTCAAAGCGCAAATTTCCTCGTGCTAAGAAAAACTTATTTCCATCCACATCCTTATTCCTCTATAATAATTTAACTCAAATATGAAAACCGGATTTTTACGACCATCACAGTTCTCCACAACCCTTTTCGTCAACCTGAAAACATTTTGAGTCCCAGTGCGTTCCCACCGTGAGAGCAAACGAACACTAGCAAGAGGGATCCACACAGGAACGGGGGAAACGTTTGCGGACCGAAGAGACGATAAACGGAGAATTTCCACACACATCCGCAAACAATCGGAGACACGTACACGGGAGACCCGCGTGGAGATGCGGGCACACACGGCGCGCGTCCGAAACAAAAAAAAGGAGTCCACAGAGAGAGAGAGAGAGATATATAATAAAAAAGGAAGGGGGATAACCAGCACTTTGCGCAGGAATGGAAGAGAGGAAAATGAATGATAAAAAAGGCAGAGGTTGAAATGAAGTTGGACCGTCTCTGTGGGACTTGGCGACCACCCAGCAAACAAACGAGGAGGGGGGCGGGGCTCCGGAGAGGAAGGAGTTGAAGAGGTGAAAGAGGGAAGATGATAAGCCTCGGAGACCGCCCTCCACTCGGCACCCAGAAACAGCTCGCTAGGCCCACAAAACCCCACCGCCGTCTGGCGGAACAAACGACAATCAATACTTCATTCCCCGAGACCTTTCTTTCTTCGTCCCCTTCGCTTCCCTTCGCCACGAAGTCCTCCTTCCTTCCGTCGCAGTAAACAACCTAAATACTTTACGTCTCGCGTTTCATTGTGCGTTTCCTCTCCTATTTAAACAGTCCTTCCCTTTGTCCTGCCTCCACATTCTTTCACGTTATGAACGATCTTTTCCGACAATGAAGGAGTCAATTATTCCATTTGGAGCCGTACTGTTCGCACAGCTTGATTTTTAATTTTTAGTACTCCTTTTCTTACTCGTCTAAAATATTGGTTTCGTAAATATTTTATCCAAGCTCGTTTTCAAAGTTTCCAATCCACTACCTCCTTTTCCAATATGTATCGTTAACAAAATTAACATCAATTAAAACACTCTCTTAGTTTTTACTTCATAGATTGATACTTATTTTTCTTATATTCTCCAATTTTCACACTGCATGCGATACTTCCTTTCCCGTATTTTTAGCTATCCGTTGGTTTTTCATACTATCGAGTGTTTTACTGCTTATATTTAAAAAGTTGGGTTTGTAATCCCACGAAGTAGTAACCTTCTGTTTTTTTTTCCTTTTAGTTTTTACATAATCATGGGATAGATGTAAGAAGAGACTTTTTAGCATTAATCACGCCAAAATGAAATCAACATTCTAATAATTGCTGCAATCGCAGCTAACTCATTCAAAAAGTTAAGTGAAAAAGGGTTAGAAGTAAGAAGAAACGTATTATTCTCAATCACACAAAAATCAGAGTCGCTTTAATATAATCACTATTCTTATCACTCAATACTAGGCTCCTTGAGATTAATCACTAATTGTAAGTATTTCACATTTTCTTTTCCGTAATCTCTTATGCTACATCTGCCTAATCGTTCAGTACATATTCTATTTTTTACAGCCCGCAACACCAGCAGCACCATAAAGATAGAAAATTGGTAAGCCCCAAAACGATACTGAAGGTCCCGATCCCTCTTTAGTACCGAGTTGAACGAGGATGGATAGAGACAGAATAAAGAAGGAGTTACGAACGAAGGGGAAAGAGAACAAAGAAAACGGGAAAGAAAAGGGCTTTTATATTCTCCCCGCATTATCTCCCTCCACTCGGGGGAGAGCATGCTCCACACCCTGGGGGGCATTTGGCGGGATCTTGCGGGAGGATAAGCCGTATGCGGCGGCGACACCGTCGAGGATAATGAGAATACGAAGGTGCGACCGGGGAAAAAGGACTACTGCTCTCCGGAAAGGAAAAGGAAGAGAGAGAGAGAGAGAGAGAGGAAGAATTTCCGGAAGAGAAAGCGAAAGGAAGAAGAAAAATGGCAGGGCGCCCCCGTACCCAATGGAGAGTGTAAAAAATATATATAGGTGGGAATCGAGGCGGATCGAGCGAGGGGGCGGCGTAGAGTGCTGCCCTCTGCGGATGGGGTGAGAAACCGAAGGAGAGATCGCTTATTATTTATCGTGTCGCAGCGAGTCATCCCGCACAAAGGAGCGATATTTTCCTGCTCTGGAAGGCGGTCAAAAGGGGCGTAATGACGGGCGATGGGGAGGGAATTGGGAGGGAATAAAACCGCATGGAGTAAAAATGAAGCGGGGAAAGAGCGGATGAGAAATTGCCTTATGGGTCCCACGATAAAAAAATGCGGCGGAGATGGGTTGCGTAAAAAAGGGGATTTGGCGGAAATGCCGACGGATGGCGTACTCTTTCGAAAACTACCGTGTCACCGCGTCCGCTGAGGCTTAAAATGGCGTGACGGCGACGTCCTAGCGGGTGCAAGACGAAATAAACCTGTGTTTTCCGCAAAAAAAGAGAACGGCGAGCTATCGGCGTGTTAACACGACCTAATTGTCGCTACTGAAACAACCGGGTACGGGAGAAGGTCGTGCACTGAGGTAAAATGGAGAGCGGCATTTAACAAAAAAAATAAATGTTGCTGACAGATTAAGGGTAACTGAAATCGAGAAGAAATAATAATGTCGAGTGATTCATGGTATAGCAAATAAATCTACAAAATCTGATGAATTTCGACAGTGAAATGTGACAACTAAAGCTATATTCCATGAAATCATAATAACGAGTTATATTGGACGATTAACATTGGAATATTACGCGGATAAATGAATTCACATAGTAATGTAACTTGCATTTGATTGTAACGAATATTGCTCGTACCAAAGGATAAATAAAAATAGAGAAGAAATCATTATTATAGGTATATTATAGAGAGGAAAAAATATATAAAATACGAGTTTAACCCTTTTTACAGTCCAACAAAGGGTAGGCCAAGCATGAAATAAAAACCGAGTAATATAGTACCAGAGATTAATATTTCATAATTACTTTTGGAAAGTTTACGCCTGTAAACATTAATAATAATGAAAAATTACGATTTAAAAAACTAGTATGCGCGATGTTTAAACTGTGATTGATATTGGTTAAACGGGTACTTTTTTGAGTGATTTTAAATTAATTAATACTTATATTAAACCACTACATATAGTAAAAAATGCGAGAGAAGGGGATGATATAAACTCCCGTTGAAAAGAATTTCAGAATGATCAAAACATCCTGACTAAAAAGTGTAGAAGGCGAAAAATTTTAAAATAAACATCAAAACCGCGACATAAAAATTCCAATCATAAACCCGAGAGATCTCCTTCGTGGGATTTATCGATCGACAAGTAGCGAACGATGCTCAAGGAAAAAATAACATCGTAGAGGAACACCAGAAGAGTGGAAAGGATGCACGGAAAGAGAATGAGAAAATACCTGGAGCCCGGAAAAAAGAGCTTAAACAAGAAATGGCTTCCCTTCATCCGACCCCCTTCTGCTCCACCCAATCTCACGTATCATCTCAAGCGAAAGAAGAGAGTAGACGAGAGGCATTAAATCAAAGCTCTGAACGGAGCGAGATAGAGAGAGGAGAGAATGTGCCCGCGGGAGAGAAATGAAGAGGGTCAGAGAGGACAATCGCGGATAGGCGTTAAATAAATAAACTCGCGGGGAAATGACTGCGGAAAGGGATTTTTCCGACGTTTTGGAGAGCGGGAGGAAGGAAATGAAAAAGCGGAGACATTGAAACCGTTGCGGCGTTGCTGTTTTACCCTCGCACTTTCCTGGATTTTTTGCGAGTTTACCCGTTGAAATTTAAACACTGAACTTTGATAAACTTGGACAGGGATATAGATGGGTCTAGGCCCGGGGTACTCAACTTTTTTTGGCACCCGGGCACCAAAGGGCGCTTCCGAAAACGAAGCGGGCACCACAAAACACTTCCGTCCAGGGTGATATTCATACAACCACTTGGCAATATTATAACTTTACTAGTTAACCGTTGGCCTTTTGAAAAAAACTCTCCGTATTAAATGAGATCGAAAATATTACAACGCATATAATTTCATTTCAACCTCACTAAGTGGGAAAGTCTTTACCTCCGAAGAAGATTTGATTACGGGAATACATCTGGTATGAAGGGTTTCGCTGCATGTGCACCGCTGCTTTCTGAAAAGCAGCATTTAGTCATTGGAATTTTATAAATTTATAAGCTGAGCCGAGCTGAATCTTCGCATTCCCATAATGAACAAAATATGCCATAGATACGCGTCTTGTTAATTTGGACATAGGCAATAAGAGGGATAAAATGAAGACACGGTATCACCATCGACGTTTATGAAACGCAAGACCAGGCCAACCAAGATTCTGACCCCTACCCTTCCCCTCTGAACTTTCACTATATCCCCTCTACTGTAATCCCAAGTACTACTGTTGTAGCAAATGCGAAAAATCTTTTTGTCGATGCTTTGCGTGCACTGTACAAGGTCGCTGCGGGGACCTCGGTACCCGCGGGCACCAGGTTGAGTACCCCGGGTCAAGGCCATAGATTCAGAGTTTTAACCATGCTAATTTCTCACTCATAAGTCCCGGGTTCGAGTCTCGGCAAAACAGATTTTCTGGTTGAATTAATCCACCGTTGTTGTTTGCTTTTCCCGCTGTAAATTGTTTCTAAAATGGTTATTTTAAAAAATAAATTAGTAAATAAAATCTTAGTTAATAAAATTTTCCAAATGGTATGTTAGAACGTTCTGGCCAGATGGATAAATTAGACGGAGCAATCAACATGTAACAGAGAGATCTAGGTTTGAGTTCCACTCCCGTTTGACTTTATCTTGGGAATTTCGCTAAACTTGTTCACTACTACTACACCACTTAAAAGTGTGAACTTCAACGAAGTCATTTACGACAAAGATGCACTGTGATGAATTATAAAGGTTGGGAGGAGTGAAGATTTATACAATGAAGTGTAAAAGTATATGCTTAAAGTTAAATGTTTGTTTTATGAGAACCGACAGCATGGCCTTTGAGGTTGTCTATATACCTGTGATGAGCTGTGCTTGGAGAGGAATTAGTGTGGAAGCTGTGATAAATTGATGTAAGAATGAATTAATATAATTTTGAATGAATGAATGAAATTTGAAACTATTTTTCTGCATGTTTTGTATGCATGGATATTTCATATTCATGAAATTCACTTGCTATGACACTACTAGACTTGTGGCTTATTTTCAGGGATTTTTTTGCAATAAAAACAGAACTAAAAAATTAGGGAAATGGGGGTTAAACCCTTACAGCGGAACGAAAACAAAGAGGCGTAGAAAGAGACGACGTGCGAAGGACAGACGGAGAGCGAAAGTGACGCGTTACGCTGTTAAAGAGCACGTAGGCAATTGAAGAGAGCGACGAGGGGACAAAAAAGTCAAACGTGGACGGCGAACTGAATCTCGGAGACAGAGAAAATAATGGACGGAACAGAGGAAGGAGAGCGGACGCCGAGAGGGGCCAAAGATCCAAACAAAGGAAGGGCGAAATTGGCGCCAGGACGCGAAAGATTTACGGCGTAGAGCGGAATTCAACGAAACGTTTTTTCCCTCTCTCAAACTCTCGCCCATGCGGGAATATTTAAGTTAACGGAGCGACAAATGAGACTATATATTGGTCCAAAAAAGCCCTCGGATGAAAAGGATGAAAGACGGTACTAAAGGAGAGGAAAACATACCAAAAAACTCATAAAAGGCGAATAAACGGAACGAGATACGCTTCTGTCGATGACTAAACAGGGACCACGGCTTTCGTTTTACTACGCGGCTGCATTGAAATATAAACGCGGGAGTTGTTTAGAGAACGGGTCGGGAATTTATATATATACGCGGGATGATACAAAATAGAGACTCGGAGAACGTAATAGGGCGCGAAGAAGATAAAACACAAAGACGTGACTGGGAGAGAATAAAGGGAAATCGGTTGGCGTGGGGAGGAACTACGTAATGGAACTTCCTCTTGTTGGGGAAGGAGAGAGAAAGATTGGTGGGAGGAAGTGGCGAGAGAAGCTAGCCTGGGATGGGAATCCTTCCGAGACAAGAAATCTATTACCTCGAGCCTCCGCACCCCATCCGAGGGAACCCTGCCGAGTCTTTGGAGAACCCTACTGCATCCACACCTCTTACACGCCTCCGCCCACTGGGAAAGAACTGGCACAATTTGCTCGCGACGCCTCCCTTGGTTGAGGAAGGGGGGAAATGATGTGGGAAGAACGAAGAGAAAGAGAAGAAGAGAGAAGAGACAAAAAAGAGAAGGGAACTGAAGAATTGAAAAGACATCAGAAGAGGGAAAAAGAAACGTACTCGGTGGCGGAATGGTTTTCACGCTAGCTTAGCAACAAGGTCCCGGGTTCGAGTACTGGTTAAGAAGAATTTCCCTCGCTAAGGGGTGCTTGTTTGGGTTCTATATCTGCGTTCAAATTGCTTAGCCTGGATGAAAATCAAGAAAAGAAAGAAGATAATAGACCATGAAAGGGAAGCTAAATTGGGAATGCATCAGTTGAAAAGGAACTCGACGACGGGATAATTTGCAAGCTAGATTAGCAACAAGGCACCTGGTTCGAGTTCCAGTAAACACGATCAGGCATAAAAGTCAGGAGGAACTTGTATGCTTGTTTTGCTTCGAAATCTGCGTTGTTTTTGTTCAAACTTCTTACAACGGATTTCATAATAATAATAAGAAAATGCGTTAAGGCTAGCAGACTCTGGTTGTTGTCTAATTAATTTCTTTATTCAGTAGAAGGAGGATGAAACTGAAATTCTCATCGCTGAAAATAATCCGGTATTGGGAGCATTAAAGAAGTCACAGTATTTTCGATTTCGAGAAGAAGAAGAATTTACTTACAAAATACGTCATTATGAGGGAGGTAAAAACAGGATCCAATAACGCATTTCATCCCTGTTGTGGGGTAAAGCACAAGGATTGAATAAATTAGTTCAGGAATAAAAAGCCGAATATGTACCGAAAGAGAGGACATTATTTTGAACCAAAATATAAAAGAGGGGATCTACATATAAAATTTCTGATTCTTCGATATTGGGGATATCACAAAAGATGTGACCTTAATTGAAAGATGAAAGAAGTGACGGTAGATCAAATGAAACGGAAGGGCAAACAGTAAAGAAGTGAGATACAATACAAAGATGACGGTAGATTGAGCAAAATCGAGCCATGGTATGGGAGGAAAAATAGTGATGAAAAGGAAGTGAAAGGAATCAATGGAGAAGACAGGAGAGGAAGTAACAAAGAACGGCAGCAACGTAAAAGAGTTACTCTTGAGGAAGTAAGAGGCGGGACCTCTTGAAGAAGGGGCCAGGAAGGAAAGGAAAGCAACGATAAGGGAAGGAAAGGGAGAGAGAGAGAAAGGCAAAATGGGTAAGGCGATATAAAAAATACAGGAAGATTCATACGGACGGGTGAAATATTGCTGAGCTAGAGGAGATTGGGAAGAGGAGAATATTGATGCCAGGAACGCATGAAGCGGAGGAAAAAGGCGCAAAGAGGAAGCGTGGAAAAGAAGGATAAGGGAGGAAATTAGAAGATCGAGTGAAAAAGATTGGCCTCGAAAAAGATGAGAGGAAAAGCTAGGGAGAGAGAGAAATCAAGATGGATGGCGATGGGGGATAGACCAACGCAAAATGAAAAGGTTGGAAAAATATTGGAACGGAAAATAAAGTAGGTAAACGCGACGAATACTAATACAAAAATGCTTGATATATCGATTGCAACATTCGGACACAAAATTATATAAAAATACACATTAGTAATACATCAATACTGTTGTGTGTTTGAGGATGATCTCCCGATATATGATCTACCAAACCATTTTCAAAAAACCTTCTTTGAGGTTGTTTTTCTGTTACGTTTACCTAAGCTTCACCAAGGTTTTTTAAATCCACGACTAAGTTTTGCCTATCAACTATAAATTTAAAATATTTTGACTATTATTTACTTATTGGATCTCTTTTAAACTTACGGTGAATTAAATGGAATATAAGACTTTAAAGTCACATCGGAGTAATGTATCGAAAACACACAAGAAAGACACAGAAGCACTATACTAATGTACAGGAGCACAAAAGCAGATACACAAAGCGATCCAAAGGGCGATATACGTCTCAGGAGCCCCTAGGCCTAACTTTTTCCTGAAACAAAGACGCTATTCATATCCCAGCATGTGATACACCTGCAACTAAAGCGGAGGATTAGAAAACTGATCTGTTGTGCTGATATTTACTGTATTTCTTATAGTGGTTTACTCATATTATGAAGTTTCACAACCAAACCCATAAATGCATACCAATCCAACCCAATTATAATCGTATAATATGAAATTGATCACTTTCGGGCAGCCATATAAAAAAATCCTCATTTAATCACATAGGAAAATACTCAAATGAGCCCAAAGGTTATTAAACAAATTTATTAATAATTTTTATTCAAGCGTCATTAATATTCTCCAATAAAGAGGACAAATGTAACTTAGACGGCAGGAGAGAAGGAGGCGGCAAAACACTCGTAAATAACGTAACAGCCTCCTACGGCAAAATAAACCCTAAGATTTCGAACATTCGAGAACGATGTAAATACTAATTCGAAAAAGATGACGGGAATTACTGATGAAAAGATGAGTGGAATCGAAACCGAATCAACAAAACCGCACCCACAAAACCTCTCAGAGAGAGAAATCCCATAAAATAAAACAAGAAGACGAGATAATATACATTTGGAAACCGGCGAAGTAGTTATAAAAAAGAATCCCGTCGAATCAATTCCTTCCAATAAATATCCCAGCCTTCATCATCCCGCCAAACCCTTCGAAACGCAATAAAAATCTCCGAGGAAAGAGAAAAAGAAACTCCGAAGGACCGATCCTCTTCGGGAAATAAAATAATACCCGATTACGAACGTTGAGTCAACGTTTCGGGGGAAGAATATGTAATGCGAATGTCTTCGGAACGTCTTCGACTGGGTAAACTCGTTTATTTTGCGAATTCCATTACCTTCTCCGCCCACCCGACCGTCGCCTCCGATTCCCCAGAAGCCTTAGGAGTAGAATATTTCCAACATTACGAATTCGACTACCAGTTCGCTCTTTAATATGAAAACTTTTTCGGGGGAAAAATGGCTTCTTTTCTCGAGCGAGGGCCGGGAGCGTCGTGGAATGACAGAACTCCGTATTACTTCCACTTCCCCAAACTGCTGATATACATCCACGTTACCGGAGGCTATCGCCATATTCTCCCGGCAGGGGGGGCCCCGATTCGGATCATTACTTTCCGAATTTCTTTCATTCCGCGTCACCTAAGACCTAGGCGCATTATTCTCGAGACCAGACTCGATTTCCCGCTTAATGGCGGAGGGGGCAGAATGATACCGAGCTAAATTACTCGGAAATCAAAAGAGGGTACGGGTGGTCGAATTAATGGGTGGATGGAGTAATAAGGCGGAGATATACCGAGAACGACTTTTTGAAGGGACATTTAACTTTGCGAAGATTGGTCCGAGAGATGTAAACGAAGCCCGAACTGAAGCAGTCACATAATTAATTATCTCTTCATGAGGAAGTGGAGAAGCTTTAAGTTTCAATCTTCAACTTGTAACAATAAATTTTCAGAAGCAGGGAATGAATTTTACGTATTAACTGATCCAGAAGCTTTTTCCACGATAATACCTAAGCCATATAAATTGGGGGTTCTCATCTCATCCGATATGGAATATGTAAAAGAACTGCTCGTATATATAGACTAAATAAAACCATAGGAGTGAGAAAAATAATAAAATTAATAATTTATTTGAGGGTATGATTGATACTGTTTAGTATATTTTTGCATCTTATCCTACATCCTGAAATATTTAAAATAAGGGGCTTTTGGAATTTTCTTTCTTTTTATAAAAGAAAACACAAAAACTAAGCTATTTGTTGGTTAAAAACATAAGTTTGAACTTGGGAAAATAATAACTTCTTGTAGGAAATCGCCTATAATAAGGGGGGTTTATAAAACTTGAGAAAATAATTTAAACATTTACAGCTGCAGCAGCAATAAAAATAAAGGGCGATACGATGAACCATGAGAACATAATTTTCTCAATATCCAAACTGATGGGATATCTTTTGAAAATAATAGACATCCATTAACCTACAAATATAAATAATTCCAACCAGAAATATTCACAGAATATTCAAAACTCAAAACCCGAGAGCGTAACACGCGCCTTAACACACAGCCAAAAAACCCAACAAACATCTAAATTTCACCAGCCTTGTAAATTTCGCATTTAGCGCAACCACTGAGGGGACGAATCCCACTAGAAAACTCCGACCCCGCAAACAAACAAAACGCCCGCTTTCGAATGTTTTCCGAGGAAAGGCTAAATAATTGGCCGATAACGCTGCGGGAGACCGTTCCGTAAACATATAAATTCCGAAAAACTCGTGGCGGAAGCATCCAGACAAATCCCAAAACGACACGAACTCGGAGAACAAAGATTAATCAACGTAGCGGCAGAAGGGAATAGAGAAATCAGACCAAAGTAGACTTGACAAGTCGACAGACTACCAGAAACGTGAAAAAGGGATCCAAGAGATGTGGGAAAAGAGCGGGGGGTCTGTGAAAGAGAAGGAGAAGGAGAGAGGAAAGAAGATTGGGGCCACAGAAAGAAAGAGAAGGTTACAGTATGAAAGGAAAAGGCGGGAAGGTCCCCCGGAGGGCGGGCAGGAGGCTAAGAGGATGTAAAAATAATAAGAAAGGGGGTGGAAGTGTATAGGAACACGGGGAGGTTCTTTTGGGTGGAAAAACTTAAGAGAAAGAAAGAGCTTTGAGGAAGGAAATTCGACTGGGTTCTTACGGTCCATAAAGAAAACTAACGGGCCGTTTGCAGACCCCACTAAAATCCCCTTCCGACTGATTCTGCGCCATCTCCGCTTCCTTCTTCCTCTCTCTACTCCTTCCTTCCATCTTCTTCGCTCTTCTCTTTCTCTCGAGAGAGCGCAAGACACACGGGGCTGGAAAGATCATTAGTTTTTCATTTCCAGAGAGCGTTGGGCATAAAATTGGAAACGGGGCGATTCCGTTAAAGTTCACACCGACTTTTCCGTCGAAAATTCCTGTCTAAGAAAGAGCGAATGGCTTTCTGAGGAAAGATAATCTCGGGATGGGTAATGAACGTGGAAATAATTTTCGTCCGAAATTGTTTGAGTTGAATCTTTCGGATGGAAAGGAATATACTGTGGAAGCGGGATTACTAGGTGCTACATCCAGAGAAAGATGCTTCATCCATCTACGGTTAAGTAAGATAAAAAATAGTGAAACGAAGGCAACCAGACACTGCAGCAAGGATACGTATAAATCTACGATAAAAAAATCCGCGTTCTTTCCAGCAAAATAATAATTCTACATGAAACAGATGAAGCCTACGAAATAGATATATTTTTATGAATATTTAACCTGTAGATATCTAGAATAACGAGTGAGACAACTACCACTAAAAATGAACTGCATTCTCGGGAATGTTTACGTCTTGATGGACATCTTTGCCATAATTAAATACACTGTCACTTCTTTCCTCTACTCTAGTCATTATAAATTAAATAATAGTTTTAACAGAAAGAAAATAAACATTTAGATTTTAATTCTTAGAGGTAAATAAAACTAAACTTGTTGCAGGAAATACTTTAAACAGTTTTATTATTTTCATAGAACACCCTTTATATCACCTTAGGTTTTTCTTCATCAACTTCTAAAGTTTTCCTCTCTACTTCTATTCACCTACAAAAACTTTTTATGCATATAATATCATTGACGAAAGGTTAGATGGAAGAAGAGACTTTTCAGTCTCAAATTCGTCTTAATAAAGACCTTATAGACTAAGGTTAGTTGAAAAATACTAAGCGCTCCACTAATCCAACAACTCCTAAACAGCTAAGCCTACCGGCAGAGAAAGGTTTTTAGAAAGAAATCCACGAACTAATATATAACGATTTAACATTGTTTCGTGTAGTGCCTAAAAGACCAACTAGCGCAATATTATTCCAGGAAATATCTAATAGATGTAATTCCATAAACTTAAACAAATTGACTATATCTAGGAAGCGTTCCTCCATCATAAAAATCGTCAACTGCGACTTTATGAATAAATCACCCAGATATGCATCTAAGACTAGACAATCCTCGGAAGATCTAGATCCCTTTCCACCGAAACTCTTTCAAGAATTCGTCCCTCACTTCCTATTCACTTACGACGAACCTCGTCGCGCAATTCCCTCACATTCACGACTCAAAGGCCCTCTCCTTTCACCACCTCCGCTGAAACATCCGCGGCTCCCCTCGCGGAAAAAACCTCCCTTACGTCATAAGAGCTGCTTTGTGGGCCTATTTATATTCACACATTTTCCACTAAGCCGGGATTGTCCTTGAATATTCTTAGCGAGCACCCTCGGCGAAATAAATAATTTATGCCCCGCAACCGCCCAGACTTTCCCTTCTATTTAAACCCTTCCTCATTCAGCGCTCCTCTTCCACCAAAGCAAACACGCCTCCCTTTTCGAAAAAATGCATACTCGCCTCCCGGAGATGTTTGCTCCCCTTCATCCTTCCACGGGTACACTTTTTTAAACGGAAAAAAGCCGGGCGAAAAACGCAAAAAAAGGATTTTTCTGTTAAGTACTCCGGCGAAGCACAAAAGCTTCTGAGGGGGGAAGAGAAAACCCCTTCGCGCCAGATATGGACGAAATGAAAGGCAACCCTCGGATTTATCGCGGAGAAAATCTTCGTATTTTCCCGTGGGTTGGCCTCCTTATCTCCCGGATTCTCCTTCTCCCCGCAGCGAACGAGAAAAACTTCTTTTGTACGCGGTGAATGCAGCATCTCGCCCGTTTTCCTATCCCATTCCTACTAAGAGCCAATAAACTTACCGCTCCTCTTACGGAACTTGAGGAGCCACTGTTCGGCACCGGGGGCATCGCGGGGAGGAAGGAAGGAGGCGACGGAAGATGGGAAATGGGTGAGGAACGACAGGAGATGAAACCTCGCCGAGGTTGGAGGCGGATTCACCGCGATTGCTCTCGGGAGCGGGAGAATCCGCGATGGAACTGTATAATGGAGCTGAGAAACGGGGATTTCGGAATGGGTGCTCGGATTAGGGAGCGGGTGTGATGGCTTAAACGGGTGAAGGAGTGCGGATTGTAGCGGAGAGAATGCTGTAAAACGGCGGCGAACGGCGCGATGTCGAAGTAGCGATTGTAGAGAGGGAATAGATACACGGGACTTGGGGTTGAAAGAGGAATGGAAACGGCGCAGTCGGAAAGAGATTACGGTTTGACAGCGGAGATACAGGGATGCTGACTGTATCTCTCCCGTCAAACAGCCGAAGAGGAATGGAAATCAAGCGTCATGGAAGCTTGAATTTCGGAATGGGAACGGTAGCCGAAAAAGAGCAGGAGTCAGATAAGAGGATTGAGGGGTTATCGAGGTAGTCAATGGATGTGAATAATTTGACAGCTTTTGGTATAGATGGCATAGAATCCGTTTTCTTCAACTGCCAATTTTATGAAGGTAAAAGAACTATTGAAAATTAAAATTGGATTCCCAAGGAATCAACTCTTTCCTTGAATAAAATTAGAATTGAGAGAATGATATAGAATTAATATTAATAATAATTTATCAAAGGCAAGTAATAAAAGTACCCAATTGAGCGTTATATAATGACAAGGGAAGATGTAAATAAATGAAATTATACGATATGATTTTTACGTTATATTCTCTACCCTCTCTCTAGGAAGCTGAGAATACAAATATCGGAACTGGAGCAGCATATCAGCATCACACTACAAAGGAAATAATTCCCAAACAGAGAATCACATGGAACAAAAATATTAAGGGTAGAGCAAAAAATCGCGAAGAATGAAAACATGGGAAGAATGCGGTACTGAAATTGATTAAATGAAACGAAAAGAGGGGAGCAGAACTTGTAGAAACGTAAAATCACAAAAGCAGACGTCACTTTCTCTTCTACGACTTCTTCAAAATATTTTGAAAGGCATCCATTATGCCGGTGATTTTCGGAAATAGTCTGTGAATTAACATTCTCGGAAAGCCAGGTTTTCGAGTGAAACAACAAGGAAAAAAGCTAAATCAAGCGTCTACGCCGGAAGACATTTACTGATAACTGTAAAATGCTATGGATAAAAAATAATGAAATAAAATACCAGAATAGGAGTGAATACAGGAAATAATACGTAATGAGAACGTGGACGCTTGTTGAAACGAATACGATGGAAAAACCAGAGCAGGAATGAAAACAAAACGACTCTCACCGAAAGAAAGAAGTTGTTATCCCCAAACAACCGCGTTCCCCATCGCAAAGTTTACAGCAGGGAAACGCGATACCGATTCGCAGAAACTCCCGACAACCAAACCCGGAGAAATAAGGAGAAAACCCTCAACCGTAAAAGTACAAAATGGAAGAGACGAGAAGAAACCTCACAAGAGGAAAAAACGAACAAAAAGGAAAGAAATCGGATCTCGGAGAAGCAGGCGAATTACGCGAAAAGAAGCTTAAACAAACGGGAGACGCCCGAACGAAGAAAAACGGGGCGTAATAACGCAGGAACCGGGAATAAAGAGGCGATATATCGCTCCAAAAGGGAATAAACAAGAAGATCTTCGCTACCTTAAGCCCCTCGCCCATCAAAAGACCGGGGGAAAGCGATATTGAGAGAAATATCCGGAGAGGACGGGAGGAATGATTGAAGAACACTGCAATCCCTCGGATTTGCGGGAATAAGGAGTTCGAGGGACACGGGAGGCGTGGGGAATAAGAAACAGGCTGTGGGGAGGGTAGGACGGAGGAAAAAGCAGGAAAAATACCGTGGAGATTAAGGGGGGATACGGCGAGAGTAGGAGTTTAGCCTCGCTGGAGGGGGGCGGCAGGAGACGAAGAAGGGATTAGATTAGGTTGGCTTTTATTTCAAAGGGATTCTGGTGAGGGAGAGGAGATATCCTTGGAGATGCTGGGGGAAAGGTTAAGGGTGGGGACCGACGTGATGGAAGACGGGGGTGGGGCGTAAGCCCCCGGGGGCCTCACGGGATCTGCGGAGGAAGATCAGAGAAGGCTCAAAGGGATCCTTGAGGGAGGGGTGGAGTGTGCTCAAAGGATAGGAGAAGCATTTAGGGGAAGTGAGAGGGGTTAAGGCGACCGACTGGCGACGTTTCGACAGACTTTCGGGGGATGAAGAGGAGATGAAGACGTGAGAAATTAGACTTGGAAACGGGGGCCCTTAATGGAATAAATGAAAGGAGAGAGAGGAGAAGATTCTCGCGGATGATGCCCTGAAACACTTCAAAAACCCTGAGAGGTGGAAGGGGTCACGAGCGTCTTTCGTAAATCTCGAGAATGAACGCTAGAGTAACCGCGAATTTTTAGAGAACATTCGTGCGTCGTTGAGATACCTGTAAAGCTTCCGAATGATACCCATATCAAAGTTGTTACATTTCGCGTTTTTAACACCATGTCCAACTGTCTTTGAGCTGAATGCATACTCATTAAGGAGCTTTTTGAGAAATAAATTGTCAGAAACATACGCGGATACAAGTGGAATTTAATATTAAAACACAAAAAACAGTGATTGCACTTCAGATAGAGACAATGTTCATTTTATAAAACAGAATGATCCAAATTGGGAAAAAAATTTTAGAGCAAATAAAACTTAAGATTAAACTGTGGATAAAGACAACTGGCATTGCTTAAACTAAAATGGTTGAAATGATAGCAAAACGAATTACTTAAGCCTGAACTGAAACAAACTGAACGGCAGAAGAATTAAAATTAAGATGGGAAAACCGTGAAGCTGGATGTTAGATAATAGATGACAATACAGGCAAGAGCCGATGATACATTTGGTTTTAAAAATTCAATACAAGACGTTGTATTAAATACGCGGTAACCGAACGTGAGAGCAGATGAGCTTTGATATAAATAGAAAGATGAAGATAGTCTTACAAAGAAATGCAATATTTCTTTGAATAAACTATCTGACGAAGCACTCTCACTTCTCATTAAAATTGCCTACAAAATATCTCCAAGGAAGCTGAAAAAATCTGATTTGATAAAGAAATAAATCCTGGATATGCCATACGTACTTATCTGCCAATCTAAGCACTCAAAGACATTTCCTCCTAAAAACCACCTCCAGGACCGTAACCTAGTGTATAGCAACACGTATCACCTAAGAAAGAACTTCAAGAAGGACGCGTACAAAAATTAACTCCGGATACACAGATAAGGCCACACGGAAAATTACAACAAAAAAACCGAAAAACTACCCGAGCACCGCCACGTTGGAGATAAAGGAAACGACAAAGTGCCCAAAGAAAGACCGTGACGAAAAAATTAAACCCGGAAACAAAGGAACGGAACGAGGATCGACGCCCCACAATGGCGAGCTGCTCTAACGAAGGGAAGTAATAATCTAAAAAAAGGACGGGAAGTCCGCCAGAATGGCGAAAGACAAGGAAGGAAAGCCGAGACGTTAAAAAAGAGACTGCTCCTTGGGGAGCGAAAAAAACTAAGTGGGATTAAGCTAAACGAGCATAATTGCCCGGGCGATTAAGACCCACTGAGAGAGTGGAAAGTTACGAGAAAGAAATGAAAGGAAATAGGGCGCCGAAGAGGATTCCTACGGCGGAAAAAAGAAACGAATGATTATTTAATGAACAATTATATTGAGTGTTCTCTCCCCTCCACCGCGGAAAAAGTGGAGACCTCTGGGAACGGGGAAAGAGAGAAAAAAAATGACTAAAGAAAATTATTCGAAGAATTAAGACGAGGGGAAGAAGTCTGAACGAGGAGGAAAAGGGAAATTAAAACGAATTAAAAAGCTGCCTCGAACGAGGGAGGAATTACAGAGGGAAAGATTTATGGCGCGGAGCGAAATTTAGCTCCCCCGTCTGAAGCGCGGAAAGGACTTGCGATAAAAAAAAACACGTGGAAATAAACCCCTGCGTCCGAGAAACAATAAAAAGAGGAAGCTCTGGAAACAGGATTACACGATGCATCACGTGCTTAAAAGAGTTCAAATAAAATACGGAGAGAGATGATTTAATCCCCTTTCTCCTTCAAAGAGCCTATGTACTACCGTTTCCATTCCCAACTAAACACTCCCGGACGGGAAAAGAATATTACGGTGAAAAAAGATGCTGGGAAAAAAGTAAGGGATAACTTTCGGGAAGGGATTTAATTTTCAGGGGACGGAAAAGGGAGGGCTACAAAAGATTTGACGAGGAATTAAAGGGAACAGAATGAAGAGTGGTGAAGAAAAGATCTTTGAGGAGAAAGAGAGTCCGGAAAGAGAATGCTTCTGAAACGAGATCCCGAGGGAGGCTGTGGGAGGGGTGAGGAAGTTTGAAGGGCCCGAGGGAAAAGACGGAGAGAGAAGAGGAAGATGGTGAGAGAAGGAAACACGTAGGAAGTAAATTGGGGGATTCTACGACGCAATATGGAGGAGAAAATGGGCGTAAACGATGGAGAAAAATTTAGGTGCGGACAAAAGTGAATGGAGATAAGATGACATATGGAATGGAACATGACAAGCAAGAAGGAAGAAAAATGAGGTGACACCGAGAATGATGAAAATCGTGAGGGAGAATGAACGTAAGGAAAATTTACGTTACCAACGAGAACTTCACTTCGTATGGCGATTAAGATCGTCAAGCAGCCTTATGACACTTATTGGACTAGATAACGGTGTTAAAAAATCATACATTAAAGTAAAGAGTACAATGAATAAATATTTTATAAAAGAAATGAACATCATCATTTGCTTGCATCCTTGATATAATCCTGCAATGACTTTTAATTAAGTATTTATATATAAGAGTATTAATGTATATGTGGATCAAATAGAATACTTTTTACATTCTGAGAAACAAAAATGACGTTAATAAATACTTAGTTTAGGCGAGGGGAATTACGGTATTAATGCAGATGTAGACCACATAGCTGAAGCATTGACATCCGTATAATTTGACACCATCTGCATAAGCAAATGGGAATAAGCCTTAGTACTATAGTAATATAGTACTTAGTACTATAGTAAACTTGCAGAGATTTAATTCTCTTAAACTTTCCCTGCCCCAAAAACTACCATTCTTCCCCAATTCGACTTTTATTACAGGGATTATTTATACCTGTGTTCGTGTCCCTGTCATGTAGTTATTTTTCACTTCATTTAGTTTTGAGTGTAAAGCGAACGCTTCCTTATGCAAAATGAAATTTCGTTTTGAACATCTTTCCATACCCATACACACATGGTATGGATGCGAACAGAAAGGAACACATAAGGCAAGAGATGAAAGAAACATGGAGAC
Source organism: Sympetrum striolatum (assembly GCA_947579665.1). Classification (NCBI taxonomy): domain Eukaryota; kingdom Metazoa; phylum Arthropoda; class Insecta; order Odonata; family Libellulidae; genus Sympetrum; species Sympetrum striolatum. The sequence continues at coordinate 46,152,235 of OX388345.1, read as the reverse complement.
CAGAGAGAAGGAGGAACAAAAAATAGAAAGAGGCGAAAGATCGTGCTCCCTGGGGAGAGACGCTCCTCATCTCCGAGGGCATCTCTGGTACGGCGCGCATCTCACCTCATTTGTCAATTTAAATAACCCGCTATCGAACCCGCGACCTGTACGCCCATCCCTCTACATGAGCACATCGACGAAAAAGATTTCCTTCATTTTTCCTCTCTTCATCTTACTAGCGAGGATCTGCTACAGTACAATGAAGCGCCGTTACGAGCTACGGCTTCTCTCTTTTCCCCGCGAGAGCTGATTGATCACCGGCTCTTTTGTTGGCCGAAATGTAGGTTTCTTTTTATTCTCCTGAGGGGATCTATTTCCAGACGGTCGCTTTCTTCATCATTCAACGCCCTCACTATTTTCAGAGAGCTTGATTATGGGAATGGGATGCGTGGGAATTTCGGTTACAACAGAGCTACGTTACAAATTTGACCTGAAAAAATAGTAGCCGAATTACGATGGACAGAAGATGAACTGCAGGAATTCATTATTGAATAATAAAAAAATTCTATTAATTACCAGAAAATTCTGTTTACAATATCTGTCCCTCAGAACGATTATTACTCAAGATTTTCCTTATAAAGATTCTCTTTATTACTATACTGATTTAGAGCAGAACATATATTAAGAAATCCCGGGGGCCTTATATTTATCCTTAATTTTGCTACCACTCAGATGTGTTCCGCGATTCTTTAATTATCAACAAATTAATTAAAATACACCATAAAAGTTAATAGAGTAGGGTATAAATAGAATCTTACAAGTCTTAATTTTGCCTAAATTTAAAGTCGTTAGATAATTATGATTATGAAATAAAATCATCAAAAGAGTCGTCACACAATCTTTACCTAAATCGTTAATATTAGTTATACAGTTATATTTATCGTCATGCTCTTTTCTCGATCATAAGTGCGACTTAATGCACAACAGAAAATGGGAAAACTAACAAAACTACTTACAATACCATTACAAAATTATTACCTAAAATCGTTTCAATTTTTCCATACTTTAGAACGAAAATGCTCTCCGATAAAAATTTCAAGACAATTTTGATAAAAGCCTAAGACAATAAAAGGAGAAAAACCTACATCGGCATCAGATTAAAAATTATTCCTGCTAACGTTGCTGTAAACTTCTTTCTCGACTTCAAACCGCACATATTACAGCAATAAAAAGTAGACCGAGAAATTCTGGAACCTTCTGGAAGAACAAAACCATCTTAAATTATACGAAAAACAAACCTCACTAAATTCCCCATAGCCTCCCCAACTTTCTTAAAACGACAGGAAACGATTAAGAGAATCCCGATGGCTTTATAAACCACCCCTAACCACTCCTTCCTTCCGCGAATTTCCTCACGGGTAATCCCATCCTCCCGCCGAATAAATACCAGCTCCCAAAGACAATCCCATTTCGCATCAGCCCCGAGACATTACGCCGCGGAAAAGAAAATAAATTGAATAAGATCCCGGATCCTAACCCCGCCGGTTCCGCGGCTTTATTTCTTTTCGTTTCCATTCCCCGCTCTCCTCATAATCCTTCTCGAATCCCTTCCTTAAATCCCCCTTCCAAAACAACCCGCAGAAACCACAGCGAATAAAAAACGGGGCACTTCGGAGCGTCTTGTGTGTGTTTTTGCAACTTCCACGTCCCATTTAACTCGGGCCGTTTACTGTCTCGACGGTTTCAATGCGGTTATCCGTTTTAAGCGTAATAGAGTTTCAAAATGCTTGACCTTAAGTCTCTCCACGCTACATAAAGCTAATTTATGCCTCTCTGAGAACTCCTCCCACGACCTCTGCTCCTACCCGAGAGCTCTCCCCCTCTCTCCTCCTTTCCTTCTGCACGTTTTCTTCCCCCATCTGCGGAACGCCTCCCCGGAGAGCTCTCAGTCGCTCCCTAGCGCCCTCTTGGGACCGGCAAAGCGACGCGAGGCACGCGATAATTGATTGGGCTGAATCACAGGCACAATGAGAGTCGTGAGGGAAGATCTTCGGGGGGTTCTCCATCTTGTGAGGAGGGGGAGAGATGGATGGGGAGGCACGGTGCCCAAATGAGACCTTTCGGATGGCACTACATTAAGTCCTCAAAAAGTGGCCAATAGCGAGGAAATTGAGAGTCGTGCCGGAATAACAACCGCTCTTTCCGGAGTTCTTTTAGAGCGTGCGTAACGTTGACTCTAAATTTATATCAAGGCAATTAGAATAAAATATATAGTAGCGTACCTCAACCCTAAAAAGAAGAAAATCTGCGAAATTTTAGCCTACAGTACACAATTACGTAAGAGATTTATATTCTATAACGTAGTAATTAATGCTTTTCTACAACACTAGACATAAGGTTTACGAGAAATGACTAAATACAAATCAAATTTTTTTATAAAAAGCAAGACGGAATTGAAGAACACTATGACACTAAGAATCATTTTATAGCTATCAAAGGAAAATAATTGTAAGACAACCACTCATAGAATAATAAAATTGCTTGAGTGTCGAATAAACACAGTAAATCTTGGCTTTATACAATGATAACAATTTTATTGAATATTTCACAATAAAAGTCCTTGCATTTGATCTTTAAAAAAAACGAAAAATAAAAACCGGTAATTAAAGGTAACTAGGCTCTAAATTCAAATGGGATTCGTTTTAATATTTAGGATTAGTTTCTAGTGATTGCAAGATGCCAACTTTTTTAAATGAAAACAAAAGTCTACATCAATAACATGGGGCATTAGCAAGCAATGACCAAAATCAGCATAAAATATAATTTATGTAAAGTAAACGGTAAATTACTCATTTATACATCTAAATAAAAGTACAGAATACGAGCTAATAATAAAGTAAGATTCAATAGGTGAATACTAAGTCATAATAAGACAGCATTAAGTCATACATTTAACGTAAATCTTAATATCATAATAATCATAACAATGGACAACAGTATGGCGTTTAACGGCCACGCTAAAATATTTAACGGTCTCGGACGTGAAACACAAAGCGGCGAAAGAACCGCGCATTGGCCGCGACGATTAGTAACCTTTTCAGGAATCGCAGCCATGAAATTTTTAACGCCCGAAACAGCGCGGCTTACTGTAAATAATCAACCCGCGTCAACGACGGCCCGGAGGGCGAAACAAAAGCGACGACTAAAAAAAGAAAGAGAACACACTTCGACGCCGAAAACCGTCGCGGCATAAAAGCACCGGGAGCGGTAATTCAATCACGGCTCCATCCGCGTCAATGCGCACGTAACGCGCGGAAAAAATCGCAGACTTGCCGCGGGAACCGACGGCTTTTCCCGGGCGAAATATTTCGGAAAGAGGAGAAAAAACAGGGAAAGGAGGTCGCAAAAAAATCCCCGCGGCAAGGACGATGACGGATACCGGGCGAAAAAAAAACAAAAGACGGGAGAGCTGCGAGACATCCTCGCCGTCACAAATCATTTCCTAGATGCGGGAGAAAAAAGCTCCTTGATGGAATAAAAATAAAGCCCGATGGAAAAATGGGGAAATGGTTGGAGAGCATAGGTTTTTTGCTGATTTGGAGACAAGGATGAAACCTACGACTGACAAAGTGGAAAAGGAAGCGAAAAACTAAGGTCGCATGACGTGGAAACAAAAACTGAGCGATATGTAAAAATCCACAAAATAAGCCGGCCTGATACCCATCTACCCATCAGTAAATGTTCTAAGGATGGAATAAAAATATTACTCTTGATGGCAAAATATGACGGCAATTAAAAAGAACTTGTGGAGAGAATGATAAAAATTCAACAGTAAAATAATTCTCACTGATCTGAGATGCGCTAAGTCATAACACGTCATACCCAGAGGGTATATATTACGTATTTGATGAAACTTTTCGTCGAACTTGCCTTTTGATACGATATAAAATGGCAGATTAATGTTAAATTAAGCTATCTTAGAAAGAATATATATGTAAATATTCCAAAGAAGGAAATAAAGTGGCATTCTAAATTTCTTAGCAATGGCAGAAGTTAACAAATGGGATGAAGAATTTTCGGTCGCCAAATTCATTGTGACTACTTGCAACAACTTAATTTATAGGGAGAAATGATCTGGATACCTGAAAATCCACTTATTAAAATTCTACCTTTCTGGATTTGTTAATTTCTGAAAAATCTTATGCAATTTATTATCATGTTCAATAAGATATTCTGAGATACAATAATTTTGAGCAAATGACAAATATTCAGAACTGTTCTCAGCTACATGAAAACGAAACTAGTATTTTTACTAGTGTAAGTATGATAAATCGTTGATATATAACTGCTTTTTATACTACTCCCAATGCCCTCATAATATAAACAGTAACAAAGCACTTATTTATACATATAGCCTTACAGTCGAAAAAAAATCCATTTATCTGGGTCTCGACACTGGACTTAATCATCGCTACCTTAAGCATGATACCCTTCTCCCATTATATCAAAGGCAGTAACGTATCTTTCTTCCAAAGAAACCAATATGTAAGGGATCCTTCAAAATTTCACCTAATAAGGTAAAATGTCCGACAAAGTGATTAGATGGAAGCGCGAGATGTCGAAAAAAACTTCCCAGAGAGCATTTGGCATATGCTAACGTCAAAGGACTTAAAAAGTCGGGGTAGGAAAGGCGCACTTTTTGTGAAAAGGAAACAGAAGGGACGCGGAGGGCACTCTGCTTATCTGACCGAAAAAGTCTGCCGCGAATTACATGTTCGACTTCCTTCTTTTCTCTTGGGCACGCGATTTTCCCAGAAAAACGAATTTCTTTCAGCCTTTTACTTCTAAAAGATCGAGATAAAGAGCAAACTTTCCAAATGGAATCGCATTTTCTCTTTTTTGCCACCCTGGGCAATGGTCCACCGCTCCCTTGAGGGGCGCATGACCGCCAAAGTACGAGATGGGATCGACAACGAGTGGAAATAAAATTGCGATTTCATTCTCTCATCGGGCGACGGCGATATCGCTCCTCGAGATTTCTGATCTGGTGGAACATGAGGGATCGATTTTTAAATTCTTTCCGACAAATTCCGAGCTGATTTTATCCAATATTTATTTCCTTGTCGATGTCCTCTGACAAGAGAAAAGTAGAAAAAATTACATTAGTTTTCAAAACAGCAGGCAATCGCGACTGAATATATGAGGGAATATAAATTCGAGAAAATCCCACCCTAAGATATTGGTCGCAAATGAATAAAAGCATGCTTTTAAAAGCTGTCGAAAATAAGAAAAAGACGCTTAAATTCAATGCTTACTAGCTGGAAAGTTGATCTGAGGGATTAAAGGTAAAAATCCAGTATGTCTCAAGCACTCGTACAAAACAATTTTTTTAAATTTACAGCATAAATGTCTTCAAAGTTATCAGCAGTATATATCAAAGTTATAGGTTTCTTCGAGGAATGACGGGTTACCTCTCTAAACTAAGAACAACGTAAATATGTGATGTTAATTTGTAATGCAATCTCTATGTTTCGAAATTGTAATAATATAACTTGCCCAATTGCACCAAGCCATCTATATGTAATTCATTTCATTCTCCCAAGTATTGAGATCAAACGTTAATAAGCATCAAAGATCAAAAGTATGTATTCGACCGATATTGCAGCATTTTTCTTAACAATTCCGCAAGACCTTATTCGCCATGTTACCGAAATGCAATAAAATTAGAATTGGAGTGTTTCCGAAATGGGATAAAATATAAATTAAAAATCCTTAACATACGCCAAAATTGGAGTCACAATTAAGTCTAGTCTTCGTCATTATTAAGAAATAAAAAAATACAAAATAGTATGACTCAGATATCAGAGAAAAATCAAGAATAAATCCTTAAACTTTCTGCCAAAATTAGACACACAATTCAGCCTGGCCTCCGTCATTCTATCGGAGAAGAAATCACATCTCGCCAACCAGACGGCGAAAGCAGATTTTTAAAACAACGTTAATATTTCCTTCCGATTCTATGGATAAGCTCGGGGTCGACACTCGATTCCGCAAACCTGAGAAACGACCGCGCGCTTGCCACCAGAAAAACCTCGCGTGAAAAATCAGATAATTGCCCAGCCGCTGGCGATTCTTCCACTTCGCCATCCTTTGGAGCGATAGCCGTAACCATAGTTACGGGCGAGTGAAAAACGCGAGCGAGAGAAGTGGCGATTGTGACTGAAGATAGCATTTCCTTTCCCTTTATGCCTCTCGCTCCGAAATCTTCACCGTGCATAATCCGTCATAGCGGATTATCTAGATCCGAATCATGCCGCGGGAACTAATCGTAGGATTCTAGCTCACGGAAAGGTTACAAAGGCGTAAAAAAGAGTTAAAAGAAAACAAAAAGAAACTGCGACGCTGAAAACTTTCACTAAAAAAAAACGCGAGGATTAGCAGTTTCGTGACAATTCAGAGTGCAACAACTTGGAGTTACTTAGACCAGATAACTCATCTGACCCGACAATTCAGCTGACCCGACAATTCAGCTGACCCGACAATATCTGACCCGACAACTCATCTGACCCGACTACTCATCTGACCCGACAACTAATCTGACCCGAAAACTCAGAGTGCGACAACTTATCGTGCGACAACTCATCCAGCGCCGACACAGATCGCTACGACGATTTAAATAACATCAAATTTTGAACGTCAAAACATTGAGCAGTGATCTTTTTACCGATTACTAAATAAACTAGATAATAATTTATTAATAATATATTCGTTAATAAATAAGACAAGTCAGTTGTAGCACGGTGAGTTGTTGGGTCCGATAAGTTGTCGCACTCTGAGTTGTCGGGTCGCGAGGATTAGCATGGGCGACCTAGTAGAAAGATAAGGCACCGCTCGAAGAAGAACGAAATTAATAAAATTCGCTCTTCGAAGCGAAGAGAAAGAGGGCGGACAGGGAAACAGCACGCTCCCGATGAGCAAAAAACAGCAGCCACTTCGAGATGAAAAGAAAAGATGAGCTACGGGAAGACTGGAGATGGCAGAGGGAAGATAATACTCCACTCACGAACTAATATGAGCACTCAAAAGATTAAGAGGCGGTAAAAATGGGAGATCTATCTGAGAATGCCTTCTTAATTAATGTGCGAAATGGCTAAAGGATTCCTGGAAGGAAAGCGATGCCAGACGTGAATAAGGACTTCTTTTTCTTGACTGGAGGAGGAGCGAGATGAGAAGGCAGGGATATAATCAAAGGAAAATGATTTTAATTAGAGTCAAATTGATATTTCCGTGCGTTAAACTTGACCATTATCAAAATTAATTCATCGCCTCACCGCGAGTATTAACAACGAAAAACAATAAGGGTCATTTATATTTAATATTTGACGGGATAGCGTGCGTGAATGATTGACTGCATCCATAATGAAAGCTCTCTCACGAAACCTACTTTTATCTCACTTTTAGACTTTTTTGTAATTATATAGAACTCAACCTGTCTCACCGCGCACGCAAATGTAGCTAACATGTTCTATTGTATTTTCACTTCCATAAAGTCTATATTAACGATATTTTCTCATTTATCTGTGTTCTTTTGCATTGATATCGTTTAGATACCCGACGTCTGTGTAATACAATTTTATAGTCATAAATTTCAGTTATCTGTCTTAACTTTTCAGCATTCATTCTCGAGAGAAAAAGATCAATCATACAACTTTTACAGATAAAAATAGGAAGAAAATTGATACATAAAAATTTAGGTATACATGATAAGGAATATCAGCTTCCAGCAAAATAAAAAATCATTTTTATTTCAGCAAAACTGTGTATTTAGGGAAGAGATTGATCGCAACAAAACAATCACGGCCATAAATGAAATTAACGAATTATAAATCACCACATGACCCCACAAACATCATCAACATATTATATTTTAAATGAGAAAAGAGCATCACGCAATGTTTTAATTAATCACATAAATTAGTGATTTGCGACCAGGATGATTGTTAACTCTTTTGTCACAATTATACTGCTGCGTTAATATTTATTAATAATTATTACCGAGCGAAGCTCGCGAAAGATTAATTTAAATTTAATTAATGCGAATAAAAATTCTGAGCGCGCATTTAATTCGATAATTTCGCGTTTGCTTTTTCCGCCTGACCTGACCTCATATGCGCATTAATTAGAATAATAAATTAAATCCAATTAATTATTTGGAGCGCATTTCGTCGTCGAATTGTGCCGCAAGCAATCGATGGCATCTTCCGCCACATTTTTGCACCTGCTTCACATTTTACAGGAAGAAACATTCGTTGAATTAAATGTTTTAAGTAGTGGAAAATATAGGAATAAATAAGAGACTTAATTTTTTCATATATCAGCACCAACTTGGTGCCATAACTGGCATATTTCCGTAAGATATGAAGGGGAAATATATCTTGTGGAAAATTCAGAGTTTAATTTTAGTTGAGTATTGTTAAAAGTGCTTCGACAGCTTAGGCCATTTCGCACATAGGCACCCACCGGGAATCGAACCCGGGACCGCTTTCACCAAAGGTAAACGCGCTGTCCACATGACTATATGGGAGCCCAGTGTTAACTTTAGTCCTGCATTTTCAATATCATGGATTTAAACTGAGAAAAATCCATCCGCAACTGATATCATATTAAGGAATGTTATGATGAGTTTGAAAAAACTTTGGAAGAAACTTAACAGAAAATTACTACATGCAAAAGAATTCTATCGTACACTCCCACAGAATGTCTTGGTGCAACATATTTCGCTAGCGGACTAGCATCCTCAGGCAACATTTTCTTTGTAGTATATCAATTTATACAGATTTAACTATGGAAAAAAGGGGTGAATATCATGTTTTAATTTTGTATTTGCTTTTCTGCAATATGATGCCTCACCGATAGGCTGAGAAAGGTCGGTAGACTAAGAAAAAGGAAAGGTAGAGAAACGAGTAAAAAACGCCACGAATGAAAAAGTTAATCACTCGATACTTAACAGGGGGAAAACTACGCCGTCCTGCCCACTCTTCGGAGCGCTTCGAAAAATCCATCTGTTTGAAGTGCACCGGAGTAACTCTCCTCCCACGCCATCCCCTTAAAGAAGCGAGAATTCAAAAGTGCCTGTGGAGAAAGGTAATGGAAGGAAACTCTGAACGAGATAAGTAGAGGGAATTAAAAAAAGTGGGAGGGAAAGAGGAGAGGTTTATTCTTGGAACTTCCACTCGGCAATAGGGATGGAGTTTTATTGTTTCCAGCACCTGCACGGGCAAAGAAAAGAGAGAACCCCGGAAATTTCCGAGGGGCGGAGGAAATGGGTGCGGGAGGACCTCTTTTATTGGCGGACAAGACCGCAAGGGCCCCCCGGAGGCGGAAATGGAGCTGCAAATTCTCCCCGGAACGAAAAGAGGGAGAAGCAAAAAAGAGAGGAAGAGTAAGCAAAGGAGAGACGAAGGAACTCAACAATATTTCAAAAATCTCTGTTACGCAAAGAATATGTTGATTATTATCACCACGAAGTAACAACGCAGGCTTCCCTCAAGCATTGTGATTATGTCATAAAAAATTAATATAAATCAAAATTTTACGTTATATTTCGTATATATAAATATAGCTAAACAGATACAAATGCATTTGATAAAATACTGGTATAAATAGAAAAGAACTGTACTTTAATGACTTTTAGAGAAAAAATATTTATATCTACTTTCGACTAAACTTTATTCATTAAAATTTATAGAACTACTTAAATTTACAGTACTTAACACATTTTCCTCGCGCATATAATGAAATTAAATTAATTATCCATTATTCAAATTTTCATTCGAAGTTAACATTTTTCATCTGCAAATGTTTGATTGAAAATGCTTTCTTTTACAAACTTGTACTCACAGAAACTCCATTTACTCGTTACAAAGAATTATAATGATCTACGAATAAAAATAGAATAACTATCATGTTTTTATGGATTCAATATAGGCTCAAAATTCATTAAGAACATCTGTTAAGTAAAATCATTTTAGGCGATCCTTCAACAGTAGAAACTTGCACAAAAATAGAATAACTCAAATGTTTATAGGTATAAAAACGTGCGGGACCGTCGCGCTAGCCAAGGATTTTTTTCGTCAAACAATATCGAGGTATTTTTAGTTGTTCTCTCTCAAAAACATTAAGGTAAAGAACCATAACGTCCATGAAAAGCCCTCCAGATCGTTACATAATGTATTTGAAGAACTTCCGAGTGAAATGTCGAGTGGAAGTACTAAATCTTAAAAAAGAAGCAAGTCACTCGAACGTGCAGCAGATTGGATAGAGGCATGATCATCAAACCAACCGAAATATGACCCAAAACTACTACTAGACGCTCCAGTTCAAAACACAAGAGACGCTTCGAAGGCGTAAGAGATGCTACACAGAGATAGAAACCCTTAAATCATCTCAAAAAACCTTAACAGCGGAAACGTCTTCGCTCAGTCGATTAAGAAGAACGGGGAAGAGCGAAGAGGTGGAGAGAAAGAAACATGAGGGGAATCGTAAAGGACAGCGAAGACAGCTGAAAGACGTTCGGAATGGGGGAGACGGATACAGGGGCCCGCGGGGCGCACCGTGGAAACAAAGGGTGTGGGCGGAAAGGGCTCAAAGGATAGGTGAGGGAAGCAGATTTGACGAGAAGCGTGAAAATCAAACGGCATTAAAATAAAGAGCCGAGAGAGAGAGAGAGGTGACAGAAACGAGATAAAGTGAACAGTTTCGAGCATCGGGTTGAAAGGAAGGGAAGGAGGCGAAGGAATAAAAAACGGAGTCGCTTTGTCGGAGGGGGAATTGAAGAGGTGTATGTACGGGGGTGAAAAGTGAAAGGAAGGAGGGGAAGTGAAAGGAAGGAAGGGAAGTGAAAGGGATGAAGGGAAGTGAAAGGAAGGCATTCGGAAGAAAGCGTAGAAAATAATGGAAGAATAAGCTAGGGAGGATAAACAAAAGGGGAAACGCGTTAATTCGGAGGTAAAAAGAATGGGTTAAAGTTGCCGAATATGTTACTGCTACGCGAGAGAACGATGTGAAAGCAAGGGTGACTTATTTGCAGGGATGATGAAAGGAGTGATGAAAGGAGTTATGGAAATAGTAAAAGAATTAGCGTATGGAAATAAACAAAAGGAGAACGCATATATTCGGAGATAAAAGAATGGACTAAAGTTGCCGAAAATTTAATTACTATGGGAGATAAACAAAGTGAAAAGAAGAGTAACTTATTTGATGGGATGATGAAAGGAATTAAAAACTACCTGACACAGATTAACAAGCGCAGCTGCTTCAAAGGAAATGGAAAACGTGGGTTTATTTATTATATCTCGATGAATATGAGAGAAATTAAAGTGAAAATTAAATCGGTTAATCCGGATATTGTTGAGAAAAGCAAAAGAATTAACCAATGGAGATAAAAGATTAAAGAGGGTTAGGAAAAGATGTGATGAATGTTGACGATGGTTACAGAAGAAAGGGGAGAGCTTGATGTCTGTAAAACAATCGTATTGAAAAAGAAAGATGAAGTGAGACGTAGAGAGAAATAGACCGAGGAAATAATAAAAATCTGTTGATGGAAAAACCTGACGCGAAGCTTTTGAAAGTATGCCAGAAAGAAAGGGAAATAAATCACGGGGATAAACAAGCGTATAAGACATTCAGAAAGGAAGAAACATGAAGGAGAGCTGTAAGTGAAAAAGGTGATGAGGATGAAAGAGAAGGATTACTTGATACACGCCGAAAAGGAGCGATAGATTAAAGCGAGAAGGAAAGAATAGGGCAAGGGATAAAAAAGGGAAAAGCAGATGAGAAGAGAAAAGAAGACGGGGACCTATATATCACTCCGAGCTGAGAGGAAGACTGAGACTTAAATAAAACTTTAAAGACGGAGAGTTAACACGCTTGGGAGGAATAAAACTAAAACCGAACCGAAAGCTTTCGGGAGGGGAAACACTGATTGGAACTGGAATAAAAGCCGCGGAGGTGGACGGGGATGGCGCATAACAATGCCAAGGGATAAAGGAAAGTGGAGAGGTCGAGCGGAAACGGACAACCAACGAGGAATCGACGCTAACTTCAGTGAATTGGGAGGTCATAAAGGAAGAAACAAATGTAGATATAGGAATAAAAGAAAGAAAGAGTGGGTTAAGACAGGCGTTTACGACCCCGTGTCGCGTTTATGCCAATAGATAGGCCTTTCTGCCCACGCCTCCGCAGCGCCATCACCGGTAGAGACGCCAAACGAGGAAGAAAGAGAGTTGGGGGACTGTAAGTAAGAAGGCAGTAAGGGAGCGAATAATGAATCTTTCATGCGAACACGCCTTGGCGAGACCCTCCACATTTCCTATTTCTTTCCCCTCTACGACCCTCCCTGCATACATCGGAATAACAAAGAGGAGGTCCGGGAGGGAAGGAAGAGATACTTTTTGAAGATGGAAAGAGATGGGGGAGTAAAAGGAAGATATAGTAGGCGGACGAGACTTCTTTCGTAGACGGGGGGCTGAGGGTAAAAAAAGGGGAAGACAGCTACACTCCCGCCTCATAAAAAATAACGCCACTTCCTACCCTCCCGCTTTCTCTGCAACCCCCGGACGAGAAGTTCCCCCTTTTCTCATCATCCCTTTATGCTTCTTCCCTCCTCTGTATCCCCATCTCCGTGGGCGATGCCAGAAACCATTTTCCGGACACTTAAACAGCACTGCCGCCACCTCTGGAAACTCTCGGCCATCCTCCTATTTCCTGCCATTTTTTCCTTCCCTTTTAAAAGCTGCGGCAACCTATAAGAGGCGTCGCCTTAGCAATACTGCAGACTCTTTTTTATTCTCCTCTCCGCCCTCGACATTTTTCCCTACTCTCTTCTGAGTTGACTTCCCGTCCACCGCGTGGAAGACGGCACTTAACGGCACCATCTTCGCTCCCGTTTGTTTTATTTACGGAAAAATATTCGGTCGCGAATTCCTTGACAAACGAGAGTTGAAATAAGGAATCCTGGAAATTTACGTGGAAAACTGCTTAATAAAAAAGGAGATATGAAGTGGTAAACAAGCATGGGTTTTGACTTTGTTTTGTAGAAAATGTTAAGTGTCTACCAGCAGGAAATAAAGATGGAAACCATTGAAGACGAAGCATCAGTTGCGGAAAAAATAATAAGAAATCCTAACGGGAGACTTAGTAATGCATTAATATTAACGCTAGGAAATGGCGCTGGAAAATGCATGGGAAGAAAGGTAAAAGTAAACCTTGGCCTAATGTTAATTAACAAGGTTGTAAAACTTGAAAACATCCTGTCTCTTGATAGCCATGATTATCTGCATAAACAGGCATTAACATTTCTTCGACATATTATAGTTGGCCTATTAGTCAAGTACAATTTTTTTATTCCTCGATATTACCAATTCATTGCAGAAGGAAAAAAATAGAACTGGGTTCATGGAGATGTTCGGATATTGGGAAACCGACTGCAAAGATTGTAAACATCAATGGCATTATAAGATTTAGGATATTGACTTTTATAAAACCTTAAGAGCTAATAGACCAAACAACATTAGCAACGCAGTATTATCTATCACAGATATTTCCAGTTCTATCGCGTCCATGAATTATAATATCCCAAATAAATAAATTGAAATTTGACCGCAGTACTAAAAACAAACTATGCGGTAAGTTTTAAGGTATCGCATCCTATACATTTAAAACATTTCGCACTAAACTTCCTATCTACCAATACAAAACGAGCTGATTCGCAACTCAGCGTGACAGCACAATAAAATCACCACTTCCCTAAAACAGACCCAAACGCATTCCAGTACATTTTCCCTAAGCAAACCACTCATAATCAATAAACCCCGCGATGCGAGCCCCGCCGTCCGATAGATTTCCCGTCGACCCAAAAAAAGCGCGACAGCTCGCAATATCGGTCCGAAACGGCCCGTAACGCCGGCAATAATTTCTTTCAATTTACTCCGGAGGGATCAGCGAATCTATAACCGGAAAGAAATAAAAATCCGGCTATTAAAATTCCCGTGCTCCCGCCGCTCCGGCCCTTTGTTAACGCATTGTAATCCCGAGACACAATGAGGCTCGACGGCGGAGCGAGTGCTGGAATAAAAATTTAAACGGGACGGAAAGGCTTAACAGTCGCCGGGGTACATAACCTATATAGGTTATCGACGCTCCATTAAAAAAAAAGAAGAGCGAAGGAGGTATGACGAAATCGAATAACCCGAATCCCCGAGGGAACGGAGGATTTTTTTAATTAAACGCGATGTGGACTCTGAAAGGAATTCCCGTCGATGCCGAGTTTAATGGATACTCATGAAGACACTTAAGCAAAAAGATGACGGGGGGAGATAGCTCTATTTAAAAGGGCGATAAATATTCCGAATTGTTCGAACGAGGAACGCTGGGAAAAATTACGAGTATGCTCGCGTGAAAGGACTCGTCATAAAAATATATCCGCGAAAAATCTGGAATTATCAATGGCATTATAGATCCTATAGACATTTTTAATCTTGTTTTACCTACAAAATGATTTATTTATGTACTTCTTTTCCGCCATAGTTGAAGTTTGGAGGCAGTGTTGTACAATCAATAATAAAAAATAATAATAACAAGAAATTCATTCATATTACAAAATAGAATAAATAGAAGATAGATAATTATAGTGTAAATACAACGAATTAATCAATACAATTATTAATAACCTACAATTCTCTTGTATTTACAACATCGCTAGTTTATTTTCCATCTGTAATGATTCCCAGCCGAGGACATTATGATTTTTGAGATTTATTTTCCTAAACCTACTTCTTACAAATCGTGCTACCTTCCTCTGATCTTTCTCTGTTAAATTTAAGTTCGCAACGTTCCAATTGCCAATTGTGACATATTTCTCCACACCGGTACAAATAAAATAACGCCGAGGGCTTTTTGTATAATGGTCAATGAGACAATAGCTGCTTATGCAAGCGTGCACACCGAATTTCTTTCATATGATAATAATAGTATATTTCATTGCATATTATTCATTAGATTATAAAATGATAAAGATAAGTGTACCCCCTTTGGCGATATTAGTTCTTTGAGACCAAACTTTTATTTCGTGAATATGACCTCATTCTAAACATTTGCCATCCCAATTAAATTTTTAATACCTCCCTATCCACCAGCGATTATCTGCTAAATACAACCCAGCCTTTTTATTATCATTTTATTTTATTACATCGAAAGATGAGAACGCGTTGGAGATAAATAAATAATCCACAAATCTTTATGCCTCTTATTTATAGCCGTTTGATCTCTGATCGGGAGAGAGAAATTCGGACGGAAAAAAAAGAGAAATCGCCATAAAGAATCGACCGGGAAGTATTAATATGACCGCCGCTACGTTGCAAACGTTCCGATATCTCCTCTCGAAATTTTTATCGCCCTTAATATTTTATCAATGCACCCGAAGCGATCCGCCGCTTAGTTATTTTTTACGCCTCCTTCCATTCCTTTCGCAAAACAAGTGAACTCCATAATTCGCCCGTGTCGGGGCAGTCGGCCGTAAAGATAAACGGAATATACAATTGGCAGCCTCCGGCGTCGAATTACCTCCCTGGAACACGGTCGCGATAAAATCAAAGTGAATAACGTATAGTGTAAAACCCGAATGATCGGATTAAGAGGGGGAGAGGGAGAAGAAAGTGGAGGCGTATATAGTGCGATGAATTGAATTGGCTTTTGTCGAAAGAGAATATTGACGAGGCATCCACGTCTCCCGCCCACCGCCGAACCCGATTCCCGTTCCAGCTCCGATACACTCGCTCCTATTTGCTTGCTCCATTGCCTGTAGTAGAGGTAATATCCCTCCGAAATACATTCATGGATATTCCGATGAAATGCATCTAGAGGATCTTATCGAAAGTGCAAACTACTATGACAGAAAAATAAATTACGTTTGTCGCCATTCTAACTCTTGACATGCACTGAAAATATTCCCACTAAAATACGTCCGAAAGCACAGAAAGAATACAAGAACTATGTATATACTGCGTATATTTTTACGTATTCAACAACTATAATATTTACAATGTTTAATGTAATGTGAGATTTACAAGAAATTATTTTATTCGCTTACAAAAATATAAAACTCAACTATGAAATAATTGATAAAAAATTAAAATTTGTCGCCATTCTGACTTTCAACATTGAACTCATTGAAAATATGCGTAATAAAATATCGTATGTTGGAAAGCAGAGATCGTACAAAATACAGGAGCATTTTTATCTTTAGATAGCTATGAGATTTAAAGGTTCATATACTTCTTAGCCAAAACACCAAAAAAAACAAACAAAATAGAGAAGTAATTAGTAATTTCAGCAAAATGTTTATTTAGAATATTATATACTGGGAAGTAACATTCTTGCATACGGTAATGCTTATAGAATAACGATGGCTTGTTATATATATCCTTTGATTCAATCTAATACAAATAAATTTATCACACGACTATCCGATACATCTTTCGTGAAATATCCCAAAAGAATTATGAAAGATGACATTATCACAGAACCTAGCACTTGCATAAATCTCATATTTAATTTCGTAAAATTATCCGAGATAGCAACAGTAGATTTCTACCATTTTACAGCGCAGTATATAAGAAAGGGTTTCAGTGGAATATAGCTATAAAGAAATATTTTAGCATCCTTACCCATAAAGACCTAGTATTAGTAAAACAGCTACTATAACTGCGTAAAATATTAAGATACTTAAACTTGAGAATGCCTCTTGAGTTTCATGCAGTAAAAACCCATAATGCTCTTTTGACGTGAGACGGAGAACGTGATATAACTTGCAGGGGAGGGTAATAATTTATTTCATTCACTGTCCGCATTAAAAATCATTCCCCTCTGAGACAAAGAATAAACCTCACCGCAAACATTCATCTCTACGACAAAAATCATACGCACCCTTAACTGTTTACTCTCCTGTCAGATTTGATGAAAATAAAATGTGTCGATGGAAATGATAACCAAATAAAAAAGGAAGCTTAAAATAATTCGAAAGGAAAATACTGCGGTGATAACGCAACAACTAGCTCCAAACGCGCTAAAAACATAAAACCGCTGATCATTGCAGGAATAAAATACGCCCGAGTCACGGTACTCGCATTAAAAACCTTTTCATGGTTTAATTTAGTGCAGTCGTTACTGCGAAGGCAGACGTTCGACTTAATGCACAGCTAGCAAATGTCTATACGACCCGAGGAGTATGATTGCAGTGAAGAGCCGTCGGGCAATGACACTCATTTACAGAGACATAACATGGAATAATGGAGACTGTGAAAGAGGCGCCTACTTGTAGCAGAGGGCATTAACGACCACCAATATGGATTTCCCCGCAGAAGCGTATACGCAACGAATAAAGCACTCGAATAGGATATGAAAAATGACAATAAAGATAAGGCGAAATTAATAAGGACTTTGTGTGATTTCTCTAACAAGTTCACTTTATACAAAATAAAAAATCACAGCTCTTACTTATTTCTATATGGTTGAGATTACAGATATTTTATGAAACAATTCAATTTCACTATCACTAAGTTTGACATCGTCTAAACCAACAAATAAATTCAACATCGTTTATGATTCATTCAATTAAAACTCACCAAAATTGAATGAGTATATAAAATTTTGATATTTTATTCGGTGTATATAATAAGAAAATTTGTGGGTCACAAAATTAATTTCAAGAGGTAAAAACTTAACAAAAAGAATGTAGAGACTAAAATTTAAAATACAACTTACTACAATAAGCAATAATTCTTGCAGGTATTTCACAGCAATTATATATAGCATGAATTGAGATTTACTAAATTAGAAGATAGACTAAAACGAAAGAAATGCTAGACTGCCTTGGCTACAAAGAAATGCATGAAGTTGGGCAGAAATATTCAATCAGGTAAATTAATAAAGGGGATTAATTTCTAAATATATAACTTATTTTTACGAATGTAATGATAGTTTTGTGATTCAAAAACAAGAATTAATATTCAAAATTTATACCCTGTATTCACTGAAGGCAAATAAAATTATATCTATCTCATTCAAATAAAACCCATAGAACAAAGCTGACAAAGCAAATTGGTCGTAAATCCATCATAGAGACACTATGAGAATTATTCGTGTGCATCCAGCATTAACGAACATCTAAGGATACATATTATACAATAGGGATCTCACACGAACTTCCCAGTAGTTAAATCAATTACTTATAACAAGCCTTTTTTGAAGCCAAATGTGACCCTAGAAATCGCATGTTGAAATAAAAAGGTCTCGAAACATACACGCGACCCATGGCTACAGCAGTACCGTCGGGACGCCAACCATGACGCCACGGCCCAGAAGGGATCCAACGGTAAAACGGAACCCGGACGTATAGGAGAGAGGATCATAAATAAAAAAGACGATTAATTTACTGTTTAGCCGTTCTTACGATGAGGGCGCGCGTGTGGTCGAGCGTGTGATATTCGCATTAAGCCGATATATACTGCCTCGCAAAATGGATGTATAGACGGAGATGTATAAACCCCTTTATGGCCACCATTACGGTATTTCTTTCTCTTTCAAGGCTCTCTCCTACCTCTTGCCTTCCATACAGATAAGATCAGGCAGAGCAAGAAAGATAAAATGAAGGAGTGGAGAAAGAGAAAGAGAAACTTAAGGTTAACTGACATAAGGCTCGAAAATCGTGATTGTTTTGAAACTCGAGTCTTGTGGTTGAGGATATTTATGAAAATGGAAGGAAAACATACAATAACTAACATCAATATTCACGGAAAATTCACCCATAATTCGGATCCCGAAAAATCAGCGAAAAGAGAAACCCGAGATATTTACATATTTATCAGACAGCTCGCTTATACACAAATGGGGTAATGTTGGCTTAAATCCACAGCAAAACATATGGTATTCGTTGAAAACAGGGAACATTTATCTTTATTACCTCGGTTGGATTTAAGTTACCGGCTGTATAAATTTTTAAGAGCTAAATTCGGCTCCCGGAAAATGAGTGATAATTGAAACTCGAGATATTTACAGGTTTACCAGACAGCTCGCTTCGTATACACAAATAGCGAAATATAATTCTACGGTACGATACAAATAGTTCTATTTTTTATCTTGATTGTAAACTTGATGTATTTAGTAGCATGTTTCATGAATGTATATTGAAAAATTAAAAAGTTCCGATTTTTCCGTAATCGCAACAAGACTTTTGAATAACCCTGTATATATTTCCCGTTGAATAACAGGGAAAATTAATCTTTATTACCCCGGTTAGATTTAAGTTACCGGCAGCATACATTTTTAAGAGCTCCCCCGAAATGTACCCCTTGCGAACTATTCACGTCCATAATTTAATAAATACCCTTATTTTGATAATTTGACGCACGCCAAAATATCACCCTCTCCCTCCGACCCAAACGAAAATATATACGCATACAAATGGGAAGAGAGAGAAGGGGAAAGAATGAGAAACTAAGAAACGGCAGATAAGAGACAGCAAACGAGGGCCCTGGGAGTCGTAACACTCGAAAATATGGCAAGACGTTAAAATAAAAATCGGGATAAACAGAGTCCTTCAAGAGGGGGAGGAGGAAAAGACTCCCGATAAAAAAGACGGAGCGTGAGAGAGGTAAGGAAGGATAAGAAGGGTGGTATATAAGGCGATGGGAGTGCGGGGGCGTCCCTCGACCCACGGGGGGGATTGGATGAAGCGAAATGCGATTGGTGTCACGAGAGAATCGCTGCCTCTCCGCAGGAGGCCTGCCTTTCTGCCCAGACGAGGGCGGTCGTAAGAAATGAGAAGGAAAGGGGTCGCGACGTCTTGGTATTAGAAAAAAAGCCATTCTCCGCGTCGAGATCCTTACGTACCGCACGGCTGCGATGCTCTCGAGTGTGGCCTCTGAAGGATAAAAGTGGACTCAGTTATGAAGAGCGGGGAGAAAACAAGGAAATAAAATTGAAGGGCCTAGAACGATGCCTTGCGGGACGCATTTTTACTATATCACACACGGGACATATAAACCGAACATTGCGAGATAATAATCCAACTTTTGCTTACATAAGGGCACGTTATAGTAGGATTTATTTGTCCACTTAACTTGACAATTCAACGTAGAATATTGACAAAATATCTTCATCAAATACAAGATCATACCAACACAAACCGTTAAATGTATATCTCAAATGGTCTGTGGACGGAGAAAAACAATGACATAAAAGTAGATATCTACGAAATTATATTTGAAAGATATCTTTATGGTATTGGAATTATAATGGGTCGTAGAACCATGCCTTGCGAGACATATTTAGAACATAATATTAAGGAAATATAAACCAAATACTGTGAGGCAGTAACCAACCTTTCGCTTGTATAAGCACTCATAATCGTAGGATACATTCATAAACCAATTTTTCAGTAGCCGAATTTTAATGTAGAAATAGGTAAATATCCTTATCAAATTCATGATCATACAAACATAATACCGTTACATTTACCATGCGGTTGGAGAATACTTTGAGAAAAATGAACACCGACGAAAGGAGATATCAACCAAAACAAATTTGAAAGATATTTTGATGATTTTAGAATTACAATACCGTTTCAGAGAGTTAAATAATTGAATAACTCACAACCTAAGCAACATAACAAATAATTAACTTTCCAAAGAGTGGAGGTAATTCAAATTGAGTCTAATCCGCATCACCGTTTGATAAGATAGCTCGTGGAAATCGCTAAAATTGCGTTCCCCGTTCCGACAAATTTTCCGCTCGACGACGTCGCCGAAACACCGAGTCGAATTTGCAAAACAAAATTGCCCACGCGGGCAGTTACTAACAAAACCAAAATGGCGGACCGCACGTCGCCTTTGGCCATGCTTTTAATCAATCTACTTTCGACTACGTACAAAACGTATACATACAGCTGCAATTACCTCTTAATGACCTAAACGGCCTGGGGCGGGACGAGGGGGAGGCGCTACGAGTCGTATGGGGGGGCACAAACACCCGCCAAATGTCCGCGGATTGGATTCCTTTGCCCAGAGTGACAGCGGGGAAAAAAAATCGGCAATTTCGCATGGCTACGAGATAATTAAAGCCAAAAATCTATCCACCATCGGG
Organism: Sympetrum striolatum; assembly: GCA_947579665.1. Lineage (NCBI taxonomy): Eukaryota > Metazoa > Arthropoda > Insecta > Odonata > Libellulidae > Sympetrum > Sympetrum striolatum. The sequence continues at coordinate 46,131,055 of OX388345.1, read as the reverse complement.
AATAATTCGAATCGGAATAAATGAGCGCGAGATGAAATAACCTTTGATCGAGTCCGGCGGAATTCCATCGGGGGGGAGAGAACTTCCCAACGCTTCAAAGGGGGAGAGGGATTGGGGGCGGAAAAGAGAAGAAAGTAAATACTAGTCCGACGCACAGACCGCGGGAACGAGCCAATTAATTGGAAGCAAATCATTTTAGAATGTTATCGCCCCTGTGTTTGCGCCGAAAATTGGACGTTGCGGACCCAGCCACCTCATCACGTGCTCACGAAATTAGCTCATTAATCCCTTAAATTCCGCCGTTTGCGCGGGTCGGGAGGGGTGGGGTCTCGCTCGATTTGGACTAATGTGACACAACATTGGCGCTATCCCGTCGTTATTCCCGCGTATAAACAGCGGTCGAGCGCTTTGACCACGTCCGAAAGGGTACGCGATGCGACCGATCGGTTAAAAGCGGCAAGAATTACCCGAAGATTAGTTTCATTAATTACCCTAGTTTGATTGAAAATCCGACCGCTTGTGTACACTTATTAATAGCTTCCAAATTAAAACAGCACATGCGCCTTCCGATGTCTATTGTGCGGGGAAATAATTAACGAGCCTCCATATCAATGAAACAAATGCGGAGAGACATGCAAAATAGGGGGCGGATCACTTATTGATTAAAAGACACCGACCGTGGGCAAATTCAATATTTCCGCGGAGTTTATCGGGGACTAATTGACCAAATCGAAACTATTTAGATTCGAATTTAGGGCAATTTGCTCGTGATGGAATTCCCGCTGTTACAGCGTATGCGATACGGTCATTTATTCTCGAGCTGTAAAATCAAGCGAAATATTAACTTTGCCGCAGACTGCGTGTTTACGGGAATCAACGTCCGGGTCTATTTACGTTAGTGAATGAATTAAAGGGAAATTTTCGTTTAACCGCCCGAGTCTAATTTATGGAATATGTAACTGCGATCCGATAAAAGGGCAAACGTTAATTCTATCGTTTTTGCATTAACATGCGTACTTTGCAGTTAACCAAATGGCTCAGGGAAATTAGAAAAAAATGTGTTTTTCCTACAGAGTAATCCTTTGTAACATTCTTTTGGTGGTGATTTCACAGGACTTGATACATTTAATATGAAATTAAAACTAGCGATTGTACAGATTCGTTAGACAGAACGTTCTCGTACTGGTTGTGAGAGCTCAAGCATAATTTTCCGCAGAGGATAAATGGAAATTTGAAATATATGCTTGAAATGTATAACATAGCATGCTCATTTCAAATTGTTTAACCATTATTTCACTTATATTTTGCTTTTCTTTTTCCTAATTTTTAAAGCTCTTTTTGTAATCTTCAATGGCATAGAGGTGGATGTAAGAAATAATTTTTTCGAAAAACGTTTAGAAAAATGTATAGAGCTGAAAGTAGATTATGTTAAGAAACGAAAACAATTTACCCAAAAAAATGTGTTTTTCCATCCTTTTCTAAGGACTTATTGAACGACCCTCGTAGCAAATGAATAAATAAAATAAAACATGATCACCTCAACCAACTACAGAACACCGAATGGATGATTGTATTCCTATCAGAAATATCCTAACATTAAAAATAAATCTAAGGAATTACGTCAACAAATCGTCCGAACTAACCAATCACGCGTCACGAAGATATGAGACGTATATGACTTACATAAATACTAACCAACTTGGAAACCCACGAAATTTGATCAAATGGAATGTTACGTAACACAAAAATTAACTCCGACGAGCCCTAAAAATACCGCCGAGCCAGGGGGCCCCGGCCTTTAACAGGAACACCGACCACATTACATAAGTGTGCCAATTAATTCTCCACCCACCCTATTCCACACGAACATCGAGGGCCCACCTCCGCGGGTGTAACACCGAAAGACTGTGTCGAACAAGTGTTGGATAGAAACTCACGTTCCATTTAAACTCGAATTCCTCCGGTTGGGGACACGTCGCCACCTCTGCAGCGGTCGCGCGGACCGTAAAAGCCTCCATATCATTTGAGCATACCAAATGCGACACGTTCTAAGCCTCCTCGGTAACTAAGCCCGCATAACAACCTAAAGGGATTCTGGAGACGCGAAGCGAGAGAGGATTTGCTCCTGTGAGCGCAGGAAAAGCGACGATTTATCTCGAGCGACTGAACAATATATCTGATGCTTCAAAGCGATGTATCCAGATGGCGGAGCGATCGCCTCGCACCATTTCCATACGTATAAAAAAATAATCCGTCTCTTACATTTTGGTCCACATTTCTCTTGACAGCTGAGCCTTAAATCAAGACATTTATATTCGCTTTACGCTTCATCTTCGACACCTCCCGTATCGATAAATTTACGATGAGGATTTTCGTTCTACTTCACTCAAACCCCTAAATTATTCAAAAAAGTACGTGCGGCCGAATATACGTATTTTAAAGTCAATAAGAAAATAAAAAAAAAAACTTTTCATAAAATTAAACTACGAGAACTACAAATTACTGTTCCGAATACCTAAACGAATAAAATAACTTTAATACCGAAAAATATGCGGGTGTGAAACATGGACCTTGCGAACATAAGAAGTAGAAGTAATTTAGTAGGCCTTAAGTAAGATGTGTGTTACGTAAGAATTGTTGATAGGAAAATAACCCCTGAGATGCTAGAGATGGTTGGGTAAGAGTTTGACTGAAGAAGTTAAGCATCGAATGAGTAAATGGGTCGGTCGAATATTGAGAGGAGAGACTAAAAAAAGTTATTGAGGGCAGAATACTGGGAAAAACAGAGGAGAAGACAAATAAAAAAGATGTTAGAGGATATAGATACCAAGAAACGAAGGAAATGGGATTGAACTACCGAAAGGTAGAATATATCCATGTATGCACCCGAAATCTCCCAAATGCGAACAAGCATTACATTTTACATTCCTGTATAAATGCTGTTTTAGTCACCGAAATTGGTCATTCACGCGAACGAAGAAAATAATGCCCACGGAGGTAATTTTAGAATCCGAATTAACGATTAAAATTCGACCCGAAATAAAAACTTTATTTCGGTAGGTGTTCCGAGGACGGCTGTGGGATGCATAATATTATAAAATAATTTATCGCATTACGCTTATTATGCTCGTATCGATGGTGATTACCATCAACCGCAAGTGAATTCGGGAAAGGTTTTTAACTTCCTCAATTTAGTTAAATACTTATCGAATCTCGATAATTAATGAAAATGACGAAAAGAGCAAACGAAATTATTGGTTGATTCCCCTCTCATTTCTATCATCAGCCGTAAAGCGGCTCGGCCATCAAGGACTTCCATTAAGCATTTGAAATTACATACGCTAATGAATATTAATTGAGGACGCTTTTTGATATCGCTCCAACATGTTAATTTATATTAATATACAATTTTCGGTAATTCAGCAGGCAATAAAATGCGACCGGTTTGAACCTTGAGGTAATTAATACCTTAAATATATTTAATGCGTTATTATTTGACGATTTAGCTATGACCGCGGAAAGTTATTTTTTTGTTTACTCCAAGGGCTAGGAAGAAAAAAAAATGGACACATGAAAATAAAATATTCAGTAAATTACTCGTTTCATAAAATATTGATAAGTACATAAATGGGATACTTTTAAACATATAAGAGAGATATAAAATGTATCTAATGCCAGCATAATTAATAAATTTACAACATATTTTATCAATTCGTACTTCCTAAGATTTCGTTAAAAGTTGAGAAACTGATAACGCAATGGGAATGCGAAATAAACAACGATCAACACTGAGTCAAGAATATGCATGACACCACTTGTACAAAATCCATACTTTATGGTATTTTCGGCAATATAAATCTAAATCCTCCTAATATCTTCATGTATATATATATTAACTTTGAGGCACCTTAATCATACTACATCCATACGACGATGACTATGTGGAGCCCAATACGAGTCTCTACATAACACCGGCAAATATACTCCATAAGGAATATCTGGATAAAACTGAGACTATGGCTACCACACATCCTAGAGCGTGAGAGATCCAACAATTGAATTATTATCAAAATTATCTACTCAAATACTACCCATTCACCTATAGGAAATGAAATTGTTTGCAACCGCTCCGATACGTCACACTACGCTTATTTGCGTCAAATGACGTTACGCTACGCCAAATTACACCACGTCACGTCAAATAACGCCACGTAACGTCAAATCACGCTGAGTTACATCGCGACTACCAAGGCAAATAATTTCCAACACTCCACAAAGCATTACACCTTAACAAACACCTCAACCGTTGACGAAACGAGGAATTCCAAAACGTAACGGACACGGCAATGTCGACATTTCTTTCTTACGCGCGCATTACTTAGCGATTCAAATCACCCGGCGGCACACGGAATTTAATTTAATCGCTCAAATCGTTTCCTGATCCTCTCTCACGCATTCATGCTGTCCCCTGGACTCATCCGCGCTGAAATCCCCCCATCAACGGGGTCGGGGGCAGCTTATTCACTCTCATTGTCCGATCAATCTTCCGCGATCTCCCATCCCACGCGCATCGCCACGCCCCGCGCAAACCATTCTTCGCCGCTTGGGAATGCTTTATGCACTATTCATCCGGGAATCCCGCGATTCCGAGGAGAGTGGATGGATTTAATCCTTGGGCGTGCGTGGACACCTTAAAAGGCAGCGTGCGATAGCGCTATTCAGGCGAGAGGTGGTTTAGAGGTGTGAGGCTTGATGTTAAAATGTATGAGGACGGAGGCGGAATGCAGAGCGGAGGGTGGGAAGGCGACGAAGATTCTCGCGCTCGTCTTGGACGGCTTCCTGAAAAAGCTTCCATGCGCGAAATATATGTAGAGAACACTAAAAAAACTCCAGCGATGTCCTATAATAATATAGCTAAACAGTTAACCAGGCAGTTTCCATTACAAAAAAATTAACAGGAAACTTAAGGGAGAGTTACGCCTAGACGTGTCACTAGAAAAGCCGCTTTGCCGTTGGCGTAATTTTTTAATCTAATTTTATTAATTGTTTAATCCGATATAATTTAATCTATAATTGGAATCGCCAAGCCCTAGATAATTCGTTCAGGAATCATCTGTGAAAAAATGTAATTTTATCTATTGGCCTCTCACCATTGTGAGGGAAATGCCGACTGTTTGCAAACAGGTTATCACGCTAGCTGTAAAAGCTTATTATATCTTTTATGAGATATAAATTAAATTGTATGTGGTATTTGAAGCATTATATTAACGCAAATCTTCCTATCGCCATTTGGATAACCTAATTTGTACAATATTAACAAAAACCAATCACATTACAACTCATCTTGTTTTTAATAGATGGCAAAAATAAGCAGTACCTCAGATTGAAATATTACTAACTCTTAAGTATTGAGACAAAATGCAATAGAGATACCACTAACTAATTAGAAAGAAATAAAGTTAACTTTAAGAAAAATATGGTCATAATTTAAGAAAAAGAGTTAACTAGGGTACCTTGCGATGACAATTTCAAAATGCAAAGTAAAACAACCGAGAGTATTAAAAACTACACAATTGCAAAAATCTATGGAGGCAATGAGAAACCTTCCCACAAAAAGAACAGATTACAGGAATGTAAGAGGTAAAGTAATCGAAACACGAACAAAGAATGAAAGGTAATACATATTTAAACAATTCATCCGTAACCCTATTTGACCATGAAATGAGCTACACTACAGCAAAAGAATAGTACGAATAGAAGATATAAATTCTAAAATCGACACAAAAAGAAACGCACAACCTAAGCTAAACATATAATAATAATAATCCTGGAACCTAACAAGAATTAGGACACACTTGGAGCGGAATCTATGCTAAACGCAAAGGGAACACAAATCCCAGAAAGGAGAGAGAGGAAAACAAACACAAAAATACGAAAGAAATAGCACTTCGGGAAACAGAGAAAGGAGAGAAAACAAACAAGCGAGAAGACAGCGAGAGGCAAACAGGAGAGGAGACGAAGAATAAATACGGCGATGATAAGGGAGCAGGGAGAGCGACAAGAGAGGGAGAGAGATGAAAGCTTGTGTGTGCATTCGTCGCATGAAATATTCACCGCAGTCAGGTCGGCATCACCGCCGACGTGAATTATAAAGGCCATCCTCTCCCAGGGCCATCCCCACTCCCATTCAGACTCCCACCGCACTTCAAAAGCCCCACACCACAGCCGCGCGGTGTAGCCTAGCGGCCCCGGGGCCTTTGCTTAGTAATAGAGAGGGAGCAATATGGCGAGGCATGATGGGAGACAGACCAGTGGCTTCATTGGCAGGATGAAATCGAGAATGAGAAGTCTCGGAAATGGAAGTCGTGATGAGGTACGATGGGAAAAGGCAAATAGGAAGACGATGCTGCGCTAATATTTATTTATTATCGCGTCCAAAGAAATGCCTAATCCGATATATTATCACTGGCGTAGTCTGGGTTGGAAAAGCAAGATCTTTTCAACTCTGAAACTCCTCAAAATCTACTTAAGGAGCACCATTTTGGGAACGACTCAATGGACAGTGCTGATGTTATTCAGTCAGTCCACGCAACTAAACGAAGACAATTAAATATCAGAATGTAAAATGTAAATCGATCAGAACGTTCCCAAGCGAAGATGTTTAATATTTTCATTAAAAATAGATGAAAAAGTAGAAAATTTCACGTCGATGAGTGCAAGAAAGAGTAAAAGAGGGAAGAGTGAAAAAAAGTGAGGAAAATTGAAGAAAACGAGTAAGGAAACATTAAGAAACACGGGGAAAAGGAACAGAAAATGAAATCAGAACGTCAGGAAAATTGACAATGGGGGTAAAAGAAAATGAGTTTGATGAAGAGAATGAGGAAATGGCAGTGAATAAGAAAGATAAATGGAAGAGAGAATGAAGATGAAGACATACTTACAGGAAAAAGTGAAGGTAGAACATAAACACGCATGAATAACAAGGGCAACTTAGAACGATATAAAAGGAAGAGATGATTTCAATTTATATTTTCGTTATTTTAATTAAATTTTACATCAAAGCCTCCATCTTTCATAAATATATCCTTATAAGACAAGACAAAGGAAGTAAAAACTCGTAAATCTTAATAATATAGAAAACTGAAGATACATAATATAAGCTAAAGGATCATATTGAAATAAATACTCGATAAAACTAAACCTGATAAATAACCGAAGAATATATCATAATATATCAGTCCAAATGCATGCACATTTCTCAAAATATTCACGAACGAAGAAAGCTTGAGAAGACATATTCATAAATCCTCCTCTCCATACATTTATGCCACGTATACATCACGTGGAGTAACACAGCACGGCTCGCAACGGTAAGCGAGGGAAAATCCTCATGTGGAGCAGACGGAAGCACGCGGAAATCAGAGCAGAGATGATATAGAGATGCGTTGGAGACAGGCAGCGGGACAGGAGCAAATGACAAGCGAGGGAGCCAACCAACCGCAATCATATCCCCTCACCGATTCCGACCTAAACTCTCCTTTTTCCACGGATGTCACATCGCAACGCAGGGAGGAAAATAGGAATGCAGCAGTCTCCATCGTGACAACAGGCGAGGAGGGTGTTGATGAGATAAATAGGCGAGGAGGGAAAACGTACGGGAACAATTTTTCTAAAGGAAAAATCTTTTCGGGGAGTTGAGAGATGGCTCCATGCCATAAAACCCACATGATAGAAACCCACGAGGATAAATACCCACACGAAATAAAACGCACAGTGATGAAAGCCCACGTTGAAAAAACCGCACGTTAATAAAACCCTCACATTCACACAACCGCAACTCCAATACCACATCGACAAAAACGATAAAGATAAGTGAAAATTGTGCTATGTGTAATATATGACGTCATACAATCTACGATAATAATAGTTATAAACATCACAAGTTCAACTATATTTTTTTCAATATATACTGATTTTCTTAACCCTCTCTTAAATCAATCCTGAAAATCGTTTCTAAGAATTGATCCCTATTTAATTGATAGGTCCTATTTTTTATTAACTTTTAGCTGAACATTGATGCAAATTTAATAAACGATATTTATGCAATAAAATTAATAATGCGGTGGAAATTGTGGAAACTGGCCCGGTTGCATCCAACAAAAAATTTGTCAAACTTTCGCAAACCACAGTGTAGCTCCACCAAGCAAGGGCTTCTACAATGATTTAAAAAATGAAAATATTTGATTTATCAACAAAAAAATTAATCACGCTTAATCCAACGACAAATAATGTGGTGGAAATTGTTGAAATAGGCCCGGTCGCATTTAAGAAAATATTTTGTGAAACTTTTGCTGAGTTACTTCCACCACAATTGAGTTTCACCAAGGCTTCTACAATGATTAAAAAATAAAAATATTTTAATCATCAACGAAACATTAATCATGCTTAATACAACAACAGTAATATTATACTCCTAACTAAAATTTCAACTTAAAATTGTCCATGTACTCACTTCACTAAGTGGAAATTTTCTATGGGCGCATTTATGGCTGGGAGGTTTTTCGTTTGTGCATTTTATGCCTTTGGGGTGAGTAAGTTTTTGACGTGTGGGGTTACATCCGGTCACAGGTCGAGGCGGGTGCTGATGAGATAAATAGGAGCGGAGAATAAAAAAGTACCGGGGCAATTTTTTCAACGGAAAAATCATTTTCGGGGAGAGATATGGACTCGCCGAAGGAGAGACGGCGAGAATGATGGACGGAACGAAACTAGAAAGAGAACGGAAGAGTTTTACGGCCGGGGAAGTGGAAAATGAAACACGGGGGGAAGTGGTTCCATTCGAAGATGGATTCCTCCGAATGGAAAAGTGGTCCCCTCCCTTTGTTAAAACCAAGATTGCCTACCGACAACGCAATCTCTCAATATTTCAGAAATGTGCTTCCTGAAAATTTCAACGGCATCTGATCCCCTCGGATATGAGATATGCTTCGACGGGTTGCGAGAGATAAATATGCCGCGCGCGGATACGCCACGTTCCCAATCGTGAAAAGAATATCGGAGCAGTTTTTTGTCTCTCTCTCCGGATTAGATTTGTCCATAAATAATGTATGCGGACGAGAGGGTCAACGGAGATGTGGCGTGGAAGCACTCGGAATGCAGCGAAGCTCCCAAAAATATCTTTACGAATACGTTGCGTTTAAATTTTAATATTGTTTCTGCTTATCAATGTTCCCGAGTTTCTGGGAATTTAGTGAAAAGTAAACATATTTTTGAAGATCCTCCGCAGGATTTCATCACTATATCCCAAATAAAAAGAGAGAAATGATTAGAAAATTATGGAAAATAGAAAAAAATCTTGCCTTTAATTTCTATATATGTTTCCGGAAACAATAAATATATATATAATAATATATATTATATATATATATATATATATATATATATATATATATATATATATATATATATATATATATATAGAATTATTATAATATTACGATTTCGTTATTCTGAACAACCAGAAATCCCTACGAAACCATTCAAAGAAAATAAATTAATGAGGGATCGTATCCAATATGAAGTATACTAAACAAGAATATAATGACAAAAGAATAAATAGCGTTAACGATATAAGACAAAAGTATTACTTCATTTGTACTCTTGATATCTATTTAAACGATATTTTGAGTCATTTTTCACATTTTACTAACTGATCCTAATAGTTTTTGCAAAAATGCATGTTTACGTAATCCTTATCTATGTACATCATTCCATAGGAAGATAACATTACTGATATTCGTACGAATCATTACGATCATTTTACGTACGTATGTATTAATTTTGCTCTAAATATTATATATAAAAGTAATACAATATAATTAACAAAATTTTAACAAATACTAGGTGTCAACTAAGGCTAACCATATTAATAGGAAAACCTTGTTTTGTGGTAGTTTGCTCATAACCACCGTTATGTTCACATAGGCTGTTGAAAGCTGTTTCACTAACGAGGATCATACCCAATTTCTCCATATTTAAACCACCAAAACTTTCCAGCAAATTCATTCCAAACATTGGTGACTCTTTCCCCAGAAATCGCCCTAAATTATTCGTCGAGCTCCACGCGAACACCCTTTCGCTTCTAATTTATGGTTTCCACGAATTCCAAATTGCGTGCCTGCCCTCAAAACACGAGTCGACCACGAGTTAAACGGATTATAACTGGAAAATTTTCAGTCGCACGCAGCGGGGACTTAATGACGCCAATCTCCGAGCATGCGGGTCAAACAACCGGCGCGCTATCGCCTCGCAGCATCTCCCAAAACACCGTCGCACAGTGGGCTAGAATCGAAAAAACCTGGACAAGGGGCTAAAAATGGATTTTTTGAGTGCGGTTATTGAAACTTGGTGTAGTTATTGCAAAATGATTGCATTGTATGTTCCCGCTCGTCGTATTTTAAAATTTTCAGGCGTCAAATAGATACAGGGCGTCAAACTTGAGAAATGTTCACGAAAACGGGAAGTTTCGGATTTTTTGGAAAAAAGTTCAAGTTCGTTGATATATAGTTGCTTTTGAGGGAAGCTGTTGGAAGAAACAAAACATCAGTAATCTAGCATTACTCTTTGTCTTTTAATTTGCTGAATGTTTCATGCTCTAAGATGATTCTTTGGTTATTTAAAGCAACAAAATGGCGGACACCTTTTTCGGACAAATTTCGAGATAAAGTAAGGAAATCAACTAGGTAAACAGCGATGGACTATCAAGTCTCTTATACCACGTCAATCTACAAGGCTTCTAGATATGGAATCTGAAGAGACTGTTTCATTTCACCTGCTACCCTGTGATTGCGGTGGACTTTTCCTAAGCGCTGCGCGGTCCGGCTGGGCGCCGTAGAATCCCCAAATCCGGTTTCGGTGTCTTTTTGGATATGTTGAGTCGAAAATTTTGCTTCTTTTATGTTTGATTCTGGCAAACCATATTATAAACATATTTTAATACACTTTAAGATATGAATTTGAGACCATTACTTTAGATAATAAATGCGGAATTGAGAAATTTGGGCACAATACGGAAATTGTTTGTTAGTTAGTTTAATACGTATAAAAACTCTTAAAATTTTTAATATTCCTGTGAATTTTACATATATTACCTTAATTGTCGGAATGGCTGCTTACAACTCAGTTATTGATTGTAATTAACGTATTTCATTATCTTATTAAGTGCCTCCCACTCAGTCGTCAGAAGATTCTTCATCTGAATCCTCGGATTCAAATAACTCACTCTCTCGGTCGTCGATGATGAGGAGATTTCTTAACTCTGTTGTTAAGATCCTTTTCTTCTTGGATTTCAATGTGCCTTACATGGTAAACCTGGCATCTGATGTTAGCAGCAGCCTTTTTATTAAATCCTCATTAGTGGCTATTCTCGAGTGTTTCCTCGCGAATCTTACCCGAAACCTCCTGATATCCTTGTTTCTAGCTTCCATGGGTTCTTCTGATAGCTCTCCCAACGGAAGAATCGCATCTTTTGATATTTCTGTTCCGTGAATAAGTACTTTATGTTCTGTTGGAGGCATATAGTACCAATGATACAAATTTACGTAGAGACAGGCAGTATCCCTGCAGTAGCTTGAAAAAATGGAAAATTTATTCCATCTTCGGAATGCTCTTCGTCTCCTTCTTCCATTGAAGACGAATTGGCTGCAAAACATGTTGAGGATGGCCGCGAATTTGACCATATTATTTTACCTTAATGTAATATGATAACCAAAATTATTGAAATTGCTAGATGAAAGTTGTTTTTCTTTTAAGTTTAAGTTTGAGTAAAACGCTGAATTAGTGCTATTTACCTGTAGTATCGTTGACTAAACGGAGAGGAACGAGAGATCTCACGAATAAGAACTCGTACAATTTTCCCTCTTGTCATCCTTGCTTCTACAGTGAATGGCCAGAGCTTCCATCGAAACCATATTTGCAGGTTAGAGAGCATTTGATTTTACGCTTTGAGGCTTGTACTGTTGATACTGAAGCTACAATTCTTGACGCTGTATGTGCTAGCAGAGATTGCAAATTCACTTCGCAAGTCTCTTCCGAAACGGAAATCCCTTCTCGTTATGGAACAAGGCAGTACCTAAGAGAATCATTCACATCAGAGTTTAATCTTTCAAGTTCAACTTGCAAATCAAAAAATTCAGCAGATGATTCTTTCGATCCAAGATTGATTTGGTTTCCTTCACTTTTATAATTACTTGATGAATCGCCGATCGAGTAATTTCGAAAAAATGCATTTCACAAAAGACAATCCATTGTTTCAATAAACTTCAAGTAAAAGACTATTTAAAAAACGGAAATAAATAAGAATTTGTTGCTTAATTCTCCATGTTGAATTATGAAAAGTATCCAAATCACTACTTAGATACGCAATTTTCGGCGTAAAGAAATTTAAGATTCCTATCACTCTTGGTAAAAAATATCAAATTTTCTAAAAATCTTATTTAGACGCCATTTACCCATATTTTTCTTATTTTAATAAATTACTCATACTTTATGTGATGGATCAGCTATAGATTTCCAAATAACAGCCCCAGGGCAAACGGATCGTCGTTGTATCTCGTGGAGTCTCTTGAAGCCAAAATACTGTGGCAGGATATCCGAAAACCAAAAGCACAAGAAACTATTTTTTTGCCTTCAAAGAAAGACTAAAACTGAAACTTCCAAAATATTTTCTCTTTCCTAACAACTCCGAAGGCACGTGCCCAATAGCTCTAGCAAAGGGGCGGATGCGAACGGATGTTGGCATTGCACTAGAGTGCCGTAAGCCGTACTTAACTCAGGGCCCATAAAATAAGGGCCGGCTAACATTGGCAGATGAGAAGATTTCTCAATTCTGTTAACAGTGTTTTCGACCAGCATAGATAATATACAGTTCGCCAGAGTTATTTTTACTGCTAAAAATATAATATAGACCAATGCCTCTAATTTGCCAAAATTTCTCAATTCCGCATTTATTATCTAAAGTAATGGTCTCAAATTCATATCTTAAAGTGTATTAAAATATGTTTATAATATGGTTTGCCAGAATCAAACATAAAAGAAGCAAAATTTTCGACTCAACATATCCAAAAAGACACCGAAACCGGATTTGGGGATTCTACGGCGCCCAGCCGGACCGCGCAGCGCTTAGGAAAAGTCCACCGCAATCACAGGGTAGCAGGTGAAATGAAACAGTCTCTTCAGATTCCATATCTAGAAGCCTTGTAGATTGACGTGGTATAAGAGACTTGATAGTCCATCGCTGTTTACCTAGTTGATTTCCTTACTTTATCTCGAAATTTGTCCGAAAAAGGTGTCCGCCATTTTGTTGCTTTAAATAACCAAAGAATCATCTTAGAGCATGAAACATTCAGCAAATTAAAAGACAAAGAGTAATGCTAGATTACTGATGTGTTGTTTCTTCCAACAGCTTCCCTCAAAAGCAACTATATATCAACGAACTTGAACTTTTTTCCAGAAAATCCGAAACTTCCCGTTTTCGTGAACATTTCTCAAGTTTGACGCCCTGTATCTATTTGACGCCTGAAAATTTTAAAATACGACGAGCGGGAACATACAATGCAATCATTTTGCAATAACTACACCAAGTTTCAATAACCGCACTCAAAAAATCCATTTTTAGCCCCTTGTCCAGGTTTTTTCGATTCTAGCCCACTGTGCGTCGTTCCGAATCATTCGCCGAGACAAAACGGAACGGAATAACTACCGCGTGTTTCTAAATGATTAGGGGGGAAAACCGCAACAAAAGCCACAGACCTCCTTCCACTCCGCACGAAAACAAACACTTCGAACATCTCATCGCTCGCCGCCACTTCCGGTGCTCTCGTCCTCCGGAGCGAGCCCCGTCACGTCCGGTCGTGGTTTGAGAGGAAAAATGCACGATGGGGGAGAGACGAGAAGACAGGGGGATGGGAAAGAGGATAATAAGGCAGAAAAGAAGATGGACTGAAGTAAAGGAAGAAGGCAAAGTCACGAATTATTGACAGCCATCATGGAAACGAATTTACGTTGGAAACATTAAACTGCGAAAAGAGAGCGATTTCCCTAATTACTCTTCTTTTACGAATATCATGTACCCGAGCAATGTATCAATCGAAAGATAAAGGATACAGCTACCATGCAACGAGAGCTTTTTTCGCCATCTTATCTTATAGGAACGTGGCACTTCAGAGAAAATTAGCAATATTTGCTAATGTTTTTAACAAATACGGTAAGCAATTTCTATAAAAGGAACACGTTGCATGGTACCTTTATCTTTTAAGCATCGGTTGGTGAAAATATAACCCTGTAAGCTTTAAAATGTCCTCACTGCGAGGGCAATAGCAACAGTCTGAAAACGGCTTTTCCTGTGTGGCCTTAATTAGCACAAATTGGTGGTGCAGGGGTTAGCCAGCTAGTCTCACAGCAAAAAGTAGGGATTCGAATCCCAATCCGTGCACGAAAGTAAACGGGTTTTTTGTAATTATTGTTCCTGATATTAATCAATAATGTGCTAAAGGGGGCTAACAAAATAATATCATTAAATCAAAAAAATTGCGAGGATATCTGCCAATAAAACAATTTAGAAAGTAACCAGAAATAAAAAATTATCAGAAACACCAAGGACCGCCAACCATGAAACAGATGAGAAAATGAGGGATGGGTTCAAAAATTATTTTACGAAAATGCAAAGTTTATACATAATGAAATAGAGTCCACCCATTATTTCTGTTATCACGAAAGGAAGAAAGTATGGATTTAGAAACTACTTTCATGCTCTAATCAAGTAATAAATTCTAATAAACATTTTCAGCTGATTACCACCTAGCATGCCGAAAAGTGATTATCAGCAACCGAAACTTGTTAAAACTGCATTTGCAATATGAAATATTTCATATAAAAAATTATAACTATCAGGTAATACAGCAATGCACAAAATATCTGTAAATTTGACCTGCTACTACAAAGATATCTTCCAGTGACCTAATGCAACTTGCATCTTTTATGGGAATATTTTTTAAGGGGCATAAAACTCCTGGCGCATGTGAGTCTGTGTTTTAGCACAAATTCCATCGCTAGCGAATTCAGGGAAGGAAAACAAGCTCATTTCGGCAAAACATGAGAAAAGCTGCAATACCGGAGAAGATAGGACACGACATGAATCGCTAAAACTGCAGAGACAGGAGGAGAAAAAATGGAAGAAAGGAACAAAACAGCAGGAGCATAAGAAACGGGAGAGAAAGGAAAGAAATCACGCAAGAGACAAAACGAGAAGGGAAATAAGAGCTGATGAGAAGAAAATGAGTCTGAGATTGCGACCCCTTAACAAGGGAGCAATTATTCGTGACGCTTGGGCCCTGAGAGGTTGCCAAGTGCGGGGGAGTGAGCAAGAAGGGGGGAGTGAGGGAGGAGGGGGGGAGTGAGGTAAAAAGCGATGTTTTCGGACGAGGGAGAGCACGGAGAGAGTGCTCGGGAGGGACATGATGCGAGAGAACGAGTGTTTGTGCGAGTGGGAGAGACGAGGGGAGAGATACTTAAGTACCAAATGGAGTGAAACACTTGAACGAAGATGGCTCGAGAGGCTGAGAGAGTAAAAATGGGAGGAGGCGATGGATTAAGGAGAGAAAACAAGCAGAGGGAAGCGCAGGGATTAACGCTAAGCGGGTGCCATGGCTTAGGACAGAAGTGAGAAACGTCCTCTTGCGAACTAACTCGGGTGCTTAAATTATTTTGCTTCTCGGTCACTTGAATTACTACAGGTGAAAATGAAGCATAAAATGTTCTCAAAAACACCGCTAGGTGCAACTCCCTTTTTTATGAATGTAACAATAAATTTTGTAAACATAGCGTGTTCCTTTTTTTCTGGTAATGATGAATTATACGGAAATGAAATCTTATTTTCTTCTCAGCATAAGAATAGTTTCAGATAAATAAGACTATACCATATTCCTCTATCGGACGATTTAAATAACTGTTTAGAACCTACATTGAAAGAGGTCAACTACTTCTTTTCAGCAATCAACCAACTACAAAAACTGAAGCGCATTATAAAAACATAGAGATATATATATCGTAGTCTTTAGACATAATATCTCAGATTTTCATTCCCAATTTCGCTTTAACTACGATCTTAAATTAGATAATGCTCCACGTTCTCTTTTCCGGTGCATTGGGTTGAGATTATCAATTACATACCTATCATTACCTTGCTAAAATTTGCTGACATACTACCATTAATGGAAAGTGCACATCAATTATACCAGGGTTGCCAAACTACTAATCATTAACATTAGTAAAGGCCCAATCACAGTAAACACTTCCTTGAAATAAGGCAAATTAAGGAGGAATTACTTGGCAAAGGAGCGAATGAGAACGGACTCCAACTTCAGCAAACGAAAAATAAAGCTGATCAAATTCGCTAAATATTCCCGCAAAAAAAAGACCGTCCGCGCTGAGCCAAACGCAAAACCTCGTCCCGCAAAAGCATTCATTTTATTTAGGATTCATTTTCGAGTTTCCGATTCAAAGGCATGCAAATTGGTCCCATCTGGCACATTCTCGGCATTCGTAGCGTTATACATGTTTCCGCATGTATTTACGTGAATTTGGAAGGGGGAAAAACAAATGCACGTATAAAGTGGTGCTAAAAGTTTGACTTGGATGAAGATCCAAAAAATGATGATGGACCGAGGAAAAAAAATGAGTTGGTATGACATCAAAATGTCGGTCATATAGGGCAGAGATTATGTGAAAAAATTATCAATCGTGAGCAAAAAGATACTAAGTATCACCACGCCCTTTGTAGATAACGTAAACATAGGAAATTATCCAACAAGATAACAATCAAATCCATAGTAGACAGAAATGGTAAAGAAAGAAAACAAAAACCCAAGTTGAAAAAACACCACCAGCGCCACACCACAAAAGCGGCCGTATTGGGAACCTCCGCAACATCGCCGCCATCTTTCTTCCTTTCAATCCGACCTAACCCCTTAACGGAACACGTGTTATCGCCTCGATAACATAATACGGTAGGAGTAACGGGGAAGAGGGAGATCGCTAAAGGGTACACCCGAACAGGACTCTTAAAAGGAATCCCGAAAAGGATGTAACGGGGAGGGAAATAAGAAAAAGTCCAACGCTGAAGACAAGTCGAGCCACTGGACATTAAGAAAAAAAGCCGAGGCGAATCTCCGGCAAACATTCTCCTACTACAAATCACCGGGGAATTTATATGGGGCATGGGAGGATAGGGCGAGCGGGGAAATGTAATAGGGAAATTGAGGGTGAGATGGGGTGGTAGATTGAGACAGCGGATGGGAGAGGGAGGCTCAAGAGGGAAATATCGGTTTGAGGGATCGGAAGGAACGCGAGAGACCGGTACGGCGAGCTAAGGGATAAAGGGAAGAGGGCCATTATAAATCATTCACTTGCCGCTTCCTCGACGGGGGGATGGGGGATCAGACGTCCATGAACTGCACAAGTCCGACTCATGACCAAAGGCGATCCTTCTTACGGACGATTTTACAAATTCTCCCGCGGTCATAAATCGAAGGCTGGATGAAAAGGAAGAGGAGAAATGGGTCGTAGGAAGAGTGGATAAAAGGGGTGGGGTGAGTCTGTGGAAAGAAGTTGCGGTAGCGGCTTGAACTGGATGCTGCGGAATGGACTGGTGAGTAATAAAATGACGTGTCTATGCAGAGAGAAATGCTACTGAGCAGAGTAGTAAAGATGTTGAATTCGAAAACGTTCTGCGTTAAACTAACAAGAACAATTGAGCTGTGTGGAGTAACTGTCTTTCTTGGAACAAATCCAGATGGCAAGAGCTTGGTTACTTTGGCACTTCTGGGCCTTAAGGTAGAGTCACTGTTATAAAGATACACTACAAACAGAGAAATTCTGATGGAAAGAGACGCTACAACTCTGCTTTCAGTTTGATGGTGTTATTTAAACTATTCTTTCATCGGCTTGGTTCCTTGAAGTAAATTACCGAGGACACACCTTTGGCTACATAGGAAGATTGTAAAATACGTGAAAAATAGTGGCTTGACTGGGACTCGAAGCTAGGTCTCCCACTTTCCCGGCAGGCTCTAACCAATTAAACTACCAAGCCACGTTCCATCATAAGTGTTTGGTTACATACTTTCGAACGCTATGAAATACAATATATTATGTATGACTTCAGGCATGGCTTTGTTGGAAGATTCTAGATAGGAGAGACATGCTGACGCAGTCGAAACCATGGTCGCTAAAGAAAATTCACATAACAATCATACAGTGAAACAATTCCCAAGAAAATCCGCGCCGCACACAGAAAGATTGACAAGCGTAATAAACCATCAGAAGCGCAGAAACATTCTGATTAGAATCAACCGATTGCCAGAATCATTAATCTAGTAGACAATGGGATTGTCAGTCACCTCGAATGTGCGCTCGGAGAATAAATGCCTGACTGGTACGCTCCAACTATTCACAGAAGCAACTAGACTGCACGCGAAGCTGCCAACATTTTCATGAGCACCGAGCACATCGCCTAATGACTTCCGTATCATCTGAACCTGATGCACGCAACGCGAGGAATGAATAGCGCATAAAAATTAAGTGGAGCCAATAAAATAAATTTTCGCATAAGTAGCAACTCGAATAAAAAGGACGGAGTCATTCTAGTTGAAATGCGCGAAGTTGCAGTGACATGAAATTTCCATACAAACGCCAGTAGGAATGACGATCATCGTAATTTAAATGCATGGATTAACAGCAATTAAGGCTAGATTTAACGCTAGATTAACAAAGCATTAGTTTCTCTGATGATAATAATATGAGAAGCATCACATAAACGAGCGAAGAGAAGAATCACTGTTAATGGAAGGCAGCATAACATGATGAAAGTTCCCAGTAAAGACGATGTTAAGAAGTACATATAGTCAGGGATTCGGGTATATAAGAGATCCCACTATCCAAGATTGGATCAAGGACTCCGTTAGGTATAATTACAGAAATAAAAACATATTCGTTCTTAAATTTATAGTAGTGAATGGATTTTGTGTTTGTTAATTGTGGCATATATGTAGAAAATTTTAAATTATACGCAGCATTTCTGTCAAAACCATCAAGCTATAAAGTTTAATTTCTAAATATTATGCATAGATAGAAATAAATCAATTTTAATGAAAAATGTTACGTTTAATTACTAAATTTATACGAAGTTCTTCCTTGAAGGAAAAAGAACTCGAGAACATTTTGTTTATATAAAAAAAACTGCGAAGAATTTCATATAAAGTTCCTAAAATTAGTTCAACCTATATCATCACATATATAAAGTAAGCTCATAATAGTACATATATTCGAGGATAGCTAAACTCAAGCCACTGGTATTCGCGAGATCGAGGTTCAAATGCAACCCCTCAAAAACCACCTTTCCACACAGCTTTGGCACCCACCCGCAGCACTTCCCCTCCCCCTTCTAGTCAAACGGAAGGAGCTTCTAAGACGCCTAACACAGCATCACGTCGGATTCCACGGAGACTTTAATGAATTATGCTTGAGATGAAAACATCGATTAAAGTCCTGACACATCCATCATTGGGGAGACAGGCTCGCGCACGGAATCGGCAACACACAGACGACGGGATATCCCTCGCAATCCGATCCTACGGCTATTTAGGAAGACAAGTCAGACAAGTTTCGTGGCAAGACACCTCCTGAGATTCTCTCTCGTGCCAGTTGCCCGCCGTGACTAGACAAGCAACTCATCGGCTGAGATCTCCTTCCTTCTCTTTCCAGGATCCTCCGGCGTCTTTAAAAGTCAGAACTGAAATTAAGCACTTTCGCCGGAAGGAAAGTTGTAGGGTGAATACACTTTCCGCGGCGTTCTGAGAAATCCTTCGATGTATGACGAATAAAGATACTCGTTGGAGTAAATTAATTCCACTCTCTTATCTGGATCGTTGGAGCATAAAAAACATACATTGAAACGCAACGAGAGGTCTGAGTACATACCAGTATTTAAACAGAGCCTTAATAACCAAAGTTTAATGATCCATTAATGAAGCGTCTACCTTTTGGTAAGTTTATGGGCCATAAGATTCTTAATTATTGCCCTTTAATAAAATTATTTTTATTATGAAACCGTATTATTACTTCAGGAATGATAAAAACATGTCTAGAGGGTTAATTCGTAAACATATAAAAATAAAAAATGTTACGAGCGAGATTAAGGCATCCAGATAATTACACGAGTTTTTAATGCGTATAATTTATAATTTGTATTTATTTATTTTATAAAAGTCAACCATTTACATTTACAAGGTTTATAAATTTGACATCTAAGACATATAGTATTCATGTGATAGCCATAAGATTATATAATCTTGCCCGGCAATCATTAGACGACATTTTCTGATTTTCACACTCTAAAACCAATGTCTAATAACACATCTTCTTGACTAATATCCTCCGATCTGTATTAAATGAGGGAGTTACAGAGGATCTGAGAAAACGCTTCGATAATAAATCCTTCTAAAAAGTGGACCTATATTGAAAAAATATAAGGTTTAACAAAAACGAAAATAATCGGGCATACACCAAAGGATTACCGAGAGAATAGAACCCAACTGCAAACGTACACAGAGTAACAAAGTTAGCGATTCGATCGATAAGCGAAACCATACAGCATAACTCCCATCAACGCCAGGAGCCATACTCTGAAACAATGCGACATGAAGCCTACTGAAAGCAATACATCCAATGCCATTATCCGCTTGTTTACTTTTTTAACAGTCTCTCCGCGCTCTCTCGCTTTATCTATTCAATCCATCGACTCTTTTCCACCCCTCGCCGTCTTTAACATTCAAACGCCGAGCCAGCGTGAAACATAGCTCCGCCATCGACTCATACGCCTCTCTCCGAACACACTCATACCACCGAGCATTCAATCAACCCTTCGCAAACGCACTGGCACGCATTAGCCGCTGAATCTATGCAAAACGCGTTAACTTTTAACTCCACCCGTATGTCCGCTCCCCGCCGAGTCATCCCATGCATATAGCGCATGAGACTTCTTCCACTCCCATCAAAACCCTCGCTCGGTGAAATATTGAAATTACCGACCTCTACCGAACGTAACATTGCCTTTGGTTTATTTTTAACTCCGGCTGATACCAATCCTATCACCAAACGTTTTTAATTACTTTTTGTACGTCTTAGCGTTAACAGTTTTAAAAAGAATACCCCCGTATTTAGTTTGCCATTACATCTAATTGAATAAAACGTTCTTCATGGCTGTCTCTCATGTCATCTTATATAAATTTTCCTTCATTACAACCTGTCGAGGGATAATAACATTTTATAAAATAGAATTCAAGTTTTAAGTAATGCTATCCACAGGGAGATAACCATTATCCTGCTAATCAAAGGAACTACTTGGTTACCATTAAGGCTTAAGATCCAAACATAAATAAAGGAAACACAATGATGTGCACATTTAAGATAAATAAAACATGAATAGTGATAGACCTGATAGACAAGATAGACAAACGTACAGGAAAGCAAATTTGTATCTTCAATTCACTTTTTCATAGTCTTGCTCATGTGATGACAAGAAAGCAATTGAGGTATAGGTGATTAACATCTCTCCATACAGAATCCTAAGGGAAATTTTTACTCCCAGAGTCACTATTCCATGGATAAATCTGGCTTCCACCATTCTTTATGAGGAATGTAAAGGCAAACTACCTCGCTCCTCATCTTGTCAAGTAAGCCTCATTCCGCAACACTAGATATTCACATCTAATAATAACGATGACAAGGTTTCAACCGGCCTTCTGAATACTTGACAGAAAACAAAAATATTTATATTTTTCATTTAGATGCTATCTGTAACTTAATTTCTCAAATTATTATCAAATGACAACAGAATTTATTTTTAGAAATAACAAAGATTTATACGTGAAATATTTCTGGAAAGTACTCGAAGTTTACCAATTCTGCATGTGAATAGAAATTCCATCTTTTACTTAAAAGAAGAAAATCTCTTGGGGCAAATATTCTGAATAACACGGCCAGTTACCCGAAATAATTCTTGAAAACAGTAAGTTTCTTGAAAGAGAAAGAGGGCACATTCTGTTGGTTATATAAATCTTGACGGATGCAAAACGAACAAATACGCCAAACATCCGCAGACTAATGCGTGGGTCAATCCTGAACAATGGACACCCATTCATGGACTTAATCAGCAACTGCAAACATCTTCCGCAAAAATGTTTTTTTATCCCAACTTAACTGACAGCCCTTAACATTCAAACAACACCGTTTTCCACGGTTCTCCAGCGCCGGCTTTTAGTCAATTCATTAGGGAAAGCATAAAAGACGAACCGTTATTTTTCCTTTAGTTTGTTAACTTTTCCTACCAAACGTAATAGCTTTTCCTTGGTGCAAATTTTATAGTAAGTGGATTTCATCAGTCCTATAAACATCGCTGGTCACATTTTCAGCAGCTATTCAGAAGCTTAATGGGGAACCTCTTAGAAACGGTTCGAATTCGCACGGGATGTCATTGAAAGAATGGAAAATGCAAATCTAATCTTTTGACGTGAAAATTAACGATAACCGCTATTATAAATAACTAACAGAATGAATGAGAGTTGCCTTGGGTCCTAGGCCATTCATTTCTTTTAACAAGAATCCCCATACGCATATATAACTCGAAGACCGCTAACTAAACTTCCCCAAGTTGAAAACTTTCATCCTGTTCTTTACAAATACACTATCCTCACATTATTTCCATCTCTCTCTAGGTCGACTAACATTTCTTTTTCCCCTTGTAAACTAATCTCTGGAAACCTTTGCCACTCTGTTTACGAGATCACTCCGTATGTATTTCATCCTTTTACCCTATAGTTTATTCGCGTAATATGATATTCCTTAGTGAATGGCTGATGATTTTGCTTTCTAATTCTTTCATGGGGTAATTAATTTCGATTGTCTGAAGTACGTAATCAAGTTTCGTTGTCGCTCAAGTTTTAACACCATAAGTTATTGGCCGAATTCCAGTTTGATAAATTCTAGCTCCCGTTATTTGACTTTATTATTTCTTCCAATAAAATCATTAGGACACCTGATTATCTAAATAAAACCTAATAATCTAAATACTTAACGAGCTTTTACCAAGCGAAAATATGTTTATAATGTTTATATGTATAATGTTTATATGTTCAGTATGTCTATTATCTACATATAATTTAACATGTAATTGACAAAGTTAGTTTAAGCTAGTTAGAACTCTGAGTCTGGTTGATTTCTTTCTGTTCTGACATGACAAAGGGTTAGAAGTAGGAAGAGACTTGATAGTCTCAATCTCGCCCTGAATAAAGCCCTTTATTATTATTATTATTATTATTATTATTATTATTATTATTATTATATTATTATTATTATCTATTGGATTCATCTATTCGCGATTTACCTAGTTTATCATATGAAGATAAACAATAATTAAAATTAACTAAACTATAAGATAATATATAAGATACACTATAACTAAAATTGTAATTTCTTAAAAATAATTAAATCCAAATCTCTTAAACCCACACCCCCGACACCATAAAATACAACCAACCAGCCAATTTGGAAACGGCGATAAAAACATCAAACAGACTCGGAACACGTTCGGAGACGCCATTCCGTTCCCTTCGACAGAAAAATCCTCGCCAAAGCTCACGTCTCCATAACTTAAATCCTCCGGGAAGATCTCCCGCAGCCGGTCCATGTCTCCGTTGCCATATGATATGAATAACTCATCTCGCGGGGGGTGGAAATAAGAGGGACTGGAAACCAACCGTTAAAGTTCATGCCTCTGCAATCTACTCGCCAGATTATCGAAGACGAATGCTACATTGGGATTCATTTATTCCGTCCGCGGCCCAGCTTTAACAGGCGGAATGTTTTTTTATTCCTCGTTCGATTTCCTCGACCGTACTCCGCGCCTTCCCGTCATCCACCGCGCTAAATAAAATCCCGGGCCCTCGTTTCTTAGCGTCCCGCCCACTGCCGCTTCCCTTGTTAGTCCTGTCACCGCGATGACGTCTCCATCCTTTGGGCTCGTTATACGCCCTTTTCTTTACCTTGCCTTCGTTAGCTCCCGCTTTTCGCATTTCCATTACGAACTTGGGAAGATTCCCCACTTTCTCTTCGCTCGGTTAAGTTCCTGCATACCGAATGGAGTTTAGGAGAAGACGCGGCGGAAGAAATTTAATTAGCGCGAAGAATTAATCAGCAGACGGCGAGTAAATATAAGTACAACAGCTTTGAGCTAACCTGGACTACAAATTTTCCAGAAGTCATCGGACTGAAACTTAGTTGGATCTTGGTTACCGATAACCATCAAAAGTTTTAGAAACGAGACTATTAGACAAGATGCTTAAGTTTGACTTTGCTTTCCTCATCGGACCAGAATGCTTAGAAGAGGTCTACAAATATATATATTAGTTATAAATAATCTGATTAATAGTGCCAGAAAAAATAAACTTGAAATTAGAATCGGTTAAATTTCAAAACAAGCGAAAACTGAAAGAAAAATTTCCATATCAATAAATAAATCCTCTACAAAGATATCTTACTATTATTTAATGTTTCACATTATATGTTTTAAATAAAATCTGTAATGGAATGCTTTATGGAATTGAAATCTATGACTAGGATAAGTAGGAATAAAATATCTTTCGTATATCTGAAAGAGTTTCGAAAAGGATTGAAATTTCACGGAGACTTCCAAAAATATTTTTCATAGCAGAATTCATTTTAATTAAATCGTTAAAGAATATATCTTAATCATATACAGATAATAAAAACACCCAAAATGTGTATAGAACAAACATTTTATCAGCTAACAGGAAAAATAGATACACCGATCGATTTGTTGATTACGGCCAAAAAAAACACATAATTATATAGGATACAATAAGGCGGTTGCCACCTAGTACTCACGCCAAATGGCGGCGATCAAATCAAATAAATAAATTATCAAGATAAACCTCCATTTCTTCGGTTAACACATCCACGTAATAAATACGCATTAAATCCACCCCGTGACGTTCCAAAAACAATCACTCCAACAGTTAACGGCTACAAACCATCAATCCAGCATTACGAGCTCCATCCGGCAAAACCAACAATGCTCCATCATCCAGATAGATCTTCCCAGAGAATTCTAAACTGCGAACCCGTTTAATTATCGATCAAATCGGGACCAACTCCATCACGCGGCGCAAAAAAGCCACTTTCACGGGCAACCAGATACGCTCCCGGAATGGGCGATCGAGTCATCTTCGGCGGCCGATAAACCGTTCCGAGTGCCAACATCATCACGTCATCCTCTTCCACAACGACTTTATCTCAATCCTTCCACGTATCATCGCCTCCCATCCTCTGAGAGATCCCTTCAATGGACCACTCTCCCCTCAATCGTAACCACTTTCCTTTCTGTCTTCGCGCATGATGGACGACTCGATAGTGTAAAAAAAACGGACTTGTTTTCTTCCCTGAGCCCTATCTATCTCTTTCTTGTCCCGACCCCTTCGGCTTAGTGCGATGAAAGGAAAAGGTCGACACCTCTTCATTGCCCCGCAGGAGATCTCTTCCTCGGGGCTCTCAGCTCAAAATCCCCCGAGATTTTCATCGATACGGATCGAATACAGTTACTGGAAGAGGGATGCTGTGGATGGAGTTTTATTTTGAGACGTACTATTTCTGAATGGTTGGATCGTGAAAACACGCTTCCTCTTGTCATGAGATAACTAAAAATAATTTACTAACAAAGTTCTTCTTTGCGTGCCACAATTCTTAGTAATATATGAGAAATATAAATGCAACATAGAATGCAATAAATACATTTATACTTTGATTAATATGGGAGATAGGATTCCCGTAGACGAATCAACCAAATGTTATGTTATATTCTCGGATCTTACTGACACTGTGCACTTCAACCAAACCAGTTTGAAGCCTTGACTACATCAACGTATCCTTTTTGAAGCTGCAGGGAAATACTAGTAGATAGGAGATGAATAAATGTGATGACCAAAATCATAATTATCATATAATAACATGATAAAACACTTATATATAATTGCGTGTTAATTTCATATCTTCGTCATGGGATGTGAATTTTCTTCCCTCTCACCGTTTTCCATTCGAGAAATTAATTCCGTAATTCATAACGAATGAATTACTAAGCCTAGTTAAAGAAAATAAAACACCTAGCAAGTAGGGAAAGCTCCACAGAGCTGTAACTAAATACGTAATTTAGATACATTATACCAACAATAATGTATATATCTGATTGAAGTATGTGACTATCTACCGCTACAAAGTAATTCACCGAATAATTTCTTATAAGAATTCCACCGCTAAAAAAAACGGACGAGGAGATTTCCGGATAACAAAGCTCACGACGAAACTCCTCTTTATTCCCTTGCATTTTTTAATAATTTCTCGTCATTCGAAGCGGAGGAAGGACCCCAAGGCTTCCTCCGTACGATCATTATTTATGCATGAGGCGATTTGGCCCGAGAAGTATACTCGTCATCCGAGGCGCAGGGACGATAACTAACGCGACCATAAACCTAATATGCATATGGGACTTTATATCGCTTTTTTACATCGCCCTCTTGACAGTCGAACCTTAAAAAAAGCGAGAAAACGTTTCCGAGTCCCTTAAATGTCCGGCGTTATCGAGCCCATTCGTGGGCTACTGTTTGCTGGGCGTTAATTCTCATATTTTAACGGCGCTTTTTTCTCCGGAGATGACTCGGCCGTTTCCCAGTTAACATCGGAGGCAATAAAGAAAAGCTTTTCCCGCGGCGAAACAAGTAAGAAGCGGCGATAAAAAGCGCATCGTAAAGATACGTGCCGTGAAATACCATCCGCTATCTATTAAGATCCATTCCCGTGAGAGAAAAAAGTATACTGCGCGTTGCATTAATTTGCTTTTCACATCCAGGCGTAGGAAGGAACGTAAATGAATATTACGAAACGGGCAGTAGAAATCTTACCGTCTTGCTCGAGGCTAGTGCATAGATTACATCAATTTCCTACGTTATTATCATAAGCGATCCATGAATAATGTAATGAGTATAATGAAGAATAAAACATTGATATTGCTAGAAAATAGAATAACATCACTCTAGGGCCTCCATGTGGGCAGCGTGTTCGGCTTTGATGTAAGCAGTCTAGGGTTCGTTTCCCGGTGGATGTCCACGTGCAACATGACCTTATCAGTCGAAGCACACTTAGCAATACTACTTAATTTAAGTATATTACGTATTTATTCCCCAAATTCTACACTAACATTACCGTTACCGACAATCACTGACGTAAACAAAAATAATGGATGAACCCAGGCACCCATTCCTAACCAGAAAAATCCGACTAACCGGCACTCGAACCAGGAACCTTAGGATCTTTAAATTATTACGGAACATGGGAATTTACATTCTTTAAACAAAAATTGACTAATCTGAGTACATATACGTTACTAGAATCAGCATAGAATTCTTAATCCCCCGTCAAAGCACACCATCTGGGCCCCTCTGAAACTAAGTATGCAGTCTTTGGCCATGGGCCGTCAACTATGCAAAGTCTGGCTGTGCCTGCTCCCCCCCTAAACTAAGAGCCCAACGATTCACGACCGCGATTACGTTAACTCAAAAGACAAAAAATCCACCCAACTATGAATGGCAAGCGAAAGTTTCTTCACACTCAAAAGCACCAGAAAGACCAACGCGCTGAAAATTTATGACCATTTTCCACCACCCTATCGCATCCAATCAATTACCACTTCCTCTCCACAATCATCGCGCTAAACAAAAAAAAACAACCAAGAACACTCAGGAAGTGAGTCTGGCAATAAACGAAACGCCAAGAGCTTAAATCCAGAAAAATGCCACCGATTTCGAAATTCGCGTCCCCTTCCAAAAGCGTTAACTCTCCAGGTTGAGAAGGTAATGAAAAAAGCAAACTGAGAGAGAATAGCTCGACAAACAACGGGACAAAAAGCCGACATAACGGGGACGGCAAACGAGAAAAAGGGTTAAGTCCTTCTTCCCACGGATAGGTAGCAGCAGCTACGCCAGTGGCATTCGACGGAAAGCAAAAAGCGGAAAAAACAAAGGGAAAACCCACTTCCCGCCTCGGCGACGACCTCCTTCCAGACCCACCTTTACGGCGGTATTTACGAACCGATTACTTTTCATGTATTCGGAATTTACCATTCCTGACGTGTTTAGAAATACGATCTTGGAGGAAGAACTACCGCTGCTGTTTCTTTCCTCTCTTCCCAACCACTCAAGCCCAGGAATCCACTGCCCTTTCCCTTCTGCTCACGAGCAATTTATTGCCTTTTCGCTCGAGTTTCCGATCAAAGAAGACCGGAAACAAACTGTGAAGTTGGCGAATAAATATTTCGGCGACGTCCGTAAAAAAACGGCGCGCTTTATTTCCTTTCTGTATCCGATAATATACTTTGTCGCTATCGATGTCGGATGATTTATTTATAACGAGACTTTTTCTTAATTTATGGCAGGGGAAAGGAAAAACATCCGCCGGAAAATACGTAGAGGAAGAGATTCGACCGCGTGAAGCGCCACGAAAAGCGCGGGAAACGGGGAAATACCGAACGATTTTTTTAACAACTCACAACTTCCCTAGAAAATTTTACTTGGGAAAAATTATGGTGAAATCATCACCTTCCTTAATCAATGGAGTACCTCAATTTTAAGCACTTAGATATAAAATGGCTGCAGACTGTACCAGTCATGTCTATATGAAACAAGACACTCTTGAATTCCTGATATTTTACTAATCCACAATAACAAACAAGTAAAACATAGAATGAATAGCAAAATAACTTTATGAATTTTCAGTAAAATAATCCAATTGAATAAATAAACCAATGTGTTAGAATACAACTTGCTAATTGAATATAACAGAAAACCGAAGTTGAAAGATATCAACACACATAATTAGACAAAACATCCACGGAATTACAATTGAAATTATTTTTTTTGTTATATAATCTGCCCATATGATCATATACTCCTATTTTGCATTAGAAATATTACAACTATTACAAAACATCACCTCCTTACACAGGTAACATTGAGTGTCATGATAAAGAAAAAAGTAAATGAAAAAAATTTCGTCAAAGAAACCTCGTTTCTTATAAAGTTTCCAAATTTACCTAAAAACAGACGACATTATGCATTGCAAATTCTCCACCATATCTCCCTACTCAAAAATAACAAAACCCCACTTTAATCCACCCTAATTATTTTAAATAAAACCGAAGTGGTTTAAAACCAGCGAACCATCAAAAGACAGGATTTATGCCCAGATAAATCACATCCGTACCTTTGCGAACTTTTTCTTTAATCACTGAATCCAGCGAAAATAAACCTCCGACTTTATTAATGGCCTCCTTCCCCAACGGGGAACGACATAAAAACACTATTTAACACCGGTCCGGAACGGAAAGGGGAAACTTTTCAATCTCAACATAAATATTTCTTCAGTTGCGGACCCCTCGAGTGCACGCGGCGGGGAAGTACTCCATCAATTCCCGCGTCAACAATCGCCACACACACGCACGTCCGCGCGACTCCATCTTTCTTTCGGCCGCACACACTCACGGACGCACGCGAGCAAACAAACAAATCTCTCGCGCTCCCGAGCATAAATACTCGCAGGCAGTTCCCCTCTGCACCCCTATAGATGACAGCACCTGCGTGAGGCCATTCTCGCCTTTCCTCGCCCCGAAGGACTCGAGTGCGAACAATGAAGCTGCGGTAACGAGTTGCGAAGGGGAAGAAAAAGATTTATCATCCGAGGGAAAAGTGGATGGAAAAAGTTGGGGAAATGCGGTTGAGGAGAAAATGGCCATTGGAAATGAAGGTATTGTGGGGCGAAACGATTGAGGACTCTTTGGAGGACTATAAAGGGAAAATTGATAAGTGCTGTGAGACAAGGGGAAAATACAAGGCGATGACGCTACATCAAGTACGAAACGAGGAAACATCAACATAATAGAAATGCTATAGCACTTCCATATGAAATAGAGCATCTAAGTGCTTCGAAAAATATGAGAATCCGGTTTTGATCCAAGAAAAAGACAATGGAGAGCGAATTAAATTTATTTCGCCGAATTTAATTTATCTAAATAATGGCCCTGCAATCTGCAAGCGGTATACTAACACCTAATATTACACACTCTTATTCCCATCAACTTTAAATTACATAACATTGAAAATTTTCTTTAGGATTTCGCAAACGCGAACTAGAATGAGAAAATTAACAATTTCGTCGACGACATGTGAATAGAAAATTATATTATAGTATAAATTTAATTTGATAACAGCAATGAAAATACATACATATGATCATCTACCTCTAAATTTTGAAATACTCCATCTTCACCGGAATGGAACAATAACTAGAATCCTACTGGTATATATCTATTTGTTAACCATATCTCTTTCAATAAAAATTTATAACCAAAATTGTGTGAATACTTGACCGGGGTAAGCGACTGAATATTCTATTCCATGTACCTTAATGTATTTTATAACAAAATGGGCCCTTTTTAACCTGATGATTCTTAAAGGTTGCCTCAATCTAACTTTGCTAATAAGATCACCGATTTTTTCAAACCTTAAGTACCGAAGACGTCAAAATTACACTCACACAGAACAAATTTCTCAACAGGATTTTGAATTTTGGAACCGAATAAGACACAAAATGAATGAATTTTACACCAAACAGAGCAGTTTATATCCTGACTCTTGAAGGCTATTTCAATGTAATTTTGCCTTTCTACCTTAAACCCATCAATTTGTAAGTACCGAAGAAACAAAGTACACAAAAATACGCTCGAGAATATTGAATTTTCGATTCAAATACACAGCGAGAGACAAAGGGAAATTTCACCCACATTGACACCCACTGTAGACCTGGTTGAACCTCAGTAAAGTAGGAAACATCCGGACAAATAACACGAATCGGGAGAGGGAGAAAAGGCTAGCGAAACCCCCCACAAACGGGCGGACAAAAACGTGAGTGCAGTAAAAGCATTCGGGAGGAAAAAAAATCCATCGGCGAGGTGAGCAGGTGGGTGAGGAAAGGGGAGTTTACTTTGAAAAGAGATCCGCCGAGAGGAGGGAAAGATAGGCGAACAAGAGAGGGGCCCGAGATTTACTGAAGGAAATGGATGCGAGAGAGGTTTTCCTCTGGAGAGGGATGGCGCAGAGATCGGATGCCAAGGGAAGGAAGAAGGGTGTAAAGTCTGAAAACAATCCTAGAGTGGTACGTTCTGTCTCGTTTCTTAACCTTCCCTCTCTTTACGAGTTGGAAGGAGGCCTCGAGAGTTATGTGACCGGAAAATTGACTCGGGATGGAAGATGCCGACCTCTCCCATCTTTCTTCCCCAACTTTTTTCCAGATATATCTCGCATGCAATTACATCCGTAGGGATGCTGTATTTTTTCCGAATAACTTGAGTGACCCTTAAATTATAGATATACTCCTCGATATTTCAATACATATCTGTCTCTTCGAAATATATATACGACTGCTTTTTGCCAAAATATAGGAAAAGGGGGCTGATCTGGATGCGCCGTATTTATAGATGCTTGAGCATGAATGTCGAAGGGAATTGAAGATGTTATGCTGTTTACTTAAGCGGGAGGAACGCATCTGGATGATTTATCCGCCTTAAGGAGCTTAACGACATCTCAAGAACTGGATCTTTCAAGGGTACGGAACCGATTAGTCAAATATAAACCGATCAACCAATCGCTAGAATAAGAACGATGTAGGTAAAGATGGAAAAACGTCTTCCATATGAGATTTTCAAATTGAGATTTAAGTATGACGGATTTTTCTAAAGCATATTATCCACGATAATAATATATCCATATGTTGATTGTAGTCGATATTTTTCTCCAATCAAAACATATTGTAATCGAGACGGTCTAATTTCAACAAACCCATTAAAATCTTCAAGATTTTTATTCAAAGTAAAAACAGAGTTTTAAAGCAAAATATTCCCTAAAATGAATATTATTTTCCATATTATACAATATTTACTCAGAATTTTTTTTTAATTGAGGATTAAAGGGATGTAGTCATTCCGACTTAACCTTTAAAGATCGAGATTACATGTAAAAAACGCATATTCAAGAATATTTATTCTAAACTAAAATATCCTTTCAATAAAAAACAATATTCTCCGTGAAACAATTAAAAGAATCAAAGCGATTCGCATTAAAATAATATCCCGCCTTATAGGTCGAAACGAAACCGATGCATTGAATCATCGATGTATCGATATATTTCGATTCCTTTCGGAAAGGAATCTTCCTACCATTTTCAAACACTTGTCCATCTTTCTTGCAGCAACATATCTTAAGAATCGCATCCCCCTGCGTCAACCGGTCTGAAGCTCATTGCTTGCGACAACAAAAGACCAAATTGACACCTCCGAAGCGTTCCTTTCATTCGTTTGTCGGAAGAAGCATTCAAAGAAATCGCGCGCCGAGCATTCCAATCGAGGTCCGAACACGTACGGCGCAGGTGGTGCGGCACGAGGGAGTGACAGCACGGAGCGAATCGAAAAGAGACCCACCATCCGTCACGACGCTTTCATAATCCATTTTCGACGCGCAGTCATCGACTACCCACGAACCACGAACAAAAGTGACGCAAATACCAAATCGACCCATCAATATTCATCGACGCTCCTTGTAAAACAGTGGGGGGGCGAAATTTCTCGTTTTTTCGGCAAAAAAGGCCAGAGCCTTGTATCTCCACCGGGCGGAAATCCTTCCCTGCACTCTTGATGCCTTGAAGCACACGAGCTGTGTTTGCTTGGTTAAACATTCAGCGAGGAAAAGAAGAGGACGAATTGATGGGGCACGGCGAATGGAGGGAAAATTATTTCTCCCATAAATTGGTGGGCGTGAGCACACAGAACGATGTTTCATCCGGGAAAGAAGGGAAAAGGCGATTTTTAATCGTCGACCTGTTCTCTTCTGAACTACGACCCTTGAGGAATACCAGGGGAAACGTCCTTTAATCTTGGGGAAATAAATATTAAATAAGATGAGCGAGGAGAGAGGATAGTGTTTAAAAACTGTCCATCGCTAAAACACTGGTGGTTGGGGTGAAATAAACCTACTGTAAAAATTTATAGCACGAAATCCGTGTAAATATTCAGAATATAATCATTACACAACTTTCATCCGTAAAGTTGATGCACTACATTGCACCAAATTTAAGCCACCAAAAAATTAGCACTATAAATAATACTGCACTTTAATCCATTTCGTTTGTGAGCAATCTTGTTTATTTCAACCGATGTTGATGCCTTCATCTGATGCGAAAAAGCCTGGAAATAGGAACGAATTAAAAAGTATGTTTGTAAAAAGAGTGGAATTGTAAGGAATATAACAGCATCCGTTAGGAGAATACTTCAATAAGAGACATGGAAGGACCTCACATTGCTTTTCGAGAGAAGGATATTTTACCTTTGTACCACTGAAAGGTACTTGCATACATTGTGTTTGCGAAAGAAAGATGGGCTAGTATTTACTTATTTTTGTACATGAGTAGCTGAAGAATGCTTCAGACTATACATGAAAACTAACAAACTTTTATAAAATCACTCGCGGTGAATTACGTATAAAGCTAACCATCGCAATTCTATCCACTCAGAGACCACCGAAAAAAAGCAGCCATTTCACCCATTCCATCCCATAATAAAACTAAAAAACCCAACCGGACACATTACTCTTGATTTTCCCTAATAATCCCCTTCCACATCAATTCCCTCGCACTTTTTCAACCCGCGAAAGAAACCCATCCGAGACCATTTACACGGGAGTCGCAATGGTTCAACATCCGGGGGCACCGTTTCGCACGGAGGTCCGAAAGGACGAGAAGAGAGAGAAAGAGGAAAGAGAAGGTGGTGCGAAGGAGAGGAAAGAAGACCTTTCGAAGGTGATAGAAGTTGGGTGCGGGGGAGAGGGGTTATTGTCGAGTGGTAGAGCGAGGTATATATCGCCCGAGTGGGCGGCGGTGGGAGGCGCAAGAGTGGCTAGTCCCGCGAGTGTGAGCTGAATAATTCATACGACCCATCGACGAAGCGACGCGCGTGCGTGGATGGGGGAGAAGCGGACGTGTGAGAAGGAGGAATGGAAAAATGGAAGAAGGGAGAAGGAAAGATGGAATCGAAGAATGTAAGAAGGAAGAAGGGAGGAATGGATGAAGGGAGAATGGAAGAAGGGAGAATGGAAGAAGGGATAATAGATGAAGGCAGAATGGAAGAAATAATGGATGAAGCCAGAATGGAAGAAGGAATGAATGGAAGAAGGAATGAATGGAAGAAGGAAGAATGGATGCCGGAAGAATGGAAGAAAGACGAATGGACGAAGGGAGAATAGATGAAGGGAAAATTGAAGAAGGAAGAATGGAAAAATGGAAGAAGGAATGAATGGAAGAAGGAATGAATGGAAGAAGGAATGAATGGAAGAAAGAAGAATGGAAGAATGAAAGAAGGAAGAAAGAAAAATGGACGAAGGGGAATATATGAAGGGAGATGAAGGGAGAATAGATGAAGGAAGAATGGAATAAGGATGAATAGAAAATTGAAGAAGGAAGAATGGAAGAATGAAAGAGTAGAAATAGGAAGAATGGAAGTAGGAAGAATAGAATACAGAAGAATGTAGGAAGGAATTCAGAGATGAACATGGACCAGGAGGTAGGTCGGGGAGGCAAAGGAAAAAGGAAGGATGAATGCTGTAGGTAGAGAGAATATTGTCCACGGGCCTTCCCAAAAAAAGTTTCCCACCGAAGGATTCCGGATTTTAATTAATTCGTCGCTCCGAAGTTATCCGTCTTGTCTTCCGATTTTTTGCCTCGTCCCGGATTCTGTTAGCCATTTAAGGGAAGAGCTTATCCAATCGGATATCGTCTGACCGATGTTAATGGCTGTTAATGAACGCCTTAAATTGATAATTATAAGAGAGGGTGCTCCGTGAGGACTTAATTCGTGGGACGCCGGCAAAAAACACTCGTCCTATCTATCCTGTAAGCGTATCTTAAAAGGTTAAAAGGAGACGTAATTATTAGAGTGGATTTCCTACCTATTTTTTGTAATACAACTGTTCTTTCGTTAAATATTTATCGCTACAATGCCTTAGCTTTACTTAACACAAGATACCCAATTATATGATGGAAAAATTAAATTATTTTAGCATTAATCTTTAACCAAACTGTCATCGTTACCTATTTGTGCAACATATGTTTACATCTACATTCTGAAATGCAGCTAAAACGCAACTCAACTAACTACTCTTTTTTTTCAAAACTGCCTTTGCTTCCTGTGTATACAAAAGTGCTTTTTTCTCTTTTTTGATGGAAATTATAACTATTATCATCACAAAACAGATACGCAATTACCCATAGCTACATACAATGTACAAAGTAATTAAACAGATACGAAGATGGTAGCATGGTTCATGGTTAGATCTTCACACATTTCTAAGGGTTGTCAGGGTAGGTTAACATTTGTGATACATACAAAATCAGGCTATGGAAAAAGAAAGAGACCAATATGGAGATCATACAACCGATGTATAATGTCCAAGCACGTAAAACAAACCAAAAAACAAAACCTACCAGCGAATCACAAGCCAACCGCAGAGGAACATAAAACCGCACGATACCATCATTGAATCAGATTCCTATGAAAAAACGAGATAAAAACGACCCGAACGCGGTATGACCATCATTAACAGCACGAACACACAGCCGACACCTTTCATCCCATCAACGCTGGAGAACATCAAACCGCGTCTCGATTAAAAACGCCGACGACACACCCTTGTACAACCCTTTCCACACGCGAGAATAAAGCTCCCGGGTATCAATTCACAGCTCCCTTAACTCGACAACCCCATGAGAACCGACCGAGAAACATCCTCGGGCACCGAATAAAAAACAACACCGAGCCGCGGAGATACGGCAGGCGAATAAAGCGGTTGATTAGCGGCCTGGCCGGGGAGCGCGGCGAGATTAAAGGGGTTACTAGGTGGTAAAATTGACTCCTTAACGGGGAAGGGGAACACGGCTATGTGAAAAGACAGCGATGGGGAGACTCGATAGGGGACATGTGCGAGGGAAGTTATGCGGGGGCAAAAAAGAAAGATTCAGCGGATAGGAGAGAGAGCTTCCCTTTGACAACAACCCCGAGTATTTATGGCATGAGAAG
The DNA here is from genome assembly GCA_947579665.1 of Sympetrum striolatum. NCBI lineage: Eukaryota > Metazoa > Arthropoda > Insecta > Odonata > Libellulidae > Sympetrum > Sympetrum striolatum. The sequence continues at coordinate 46,094,706 of OX388345.1, read as the reverse complement.
TGGACCCGGCTGGGGGGTGGGATACGGATGAAATATGCATGCGAGCAAAAGGGTTGGAAAGGCTGAAAAAATTGGGCAGGAAGGGGCAGATGGGATCCCGGCGAGTGTGCCGCCAGAACACACGCGAGGAAAAACCGGCACGCCCACTGTTTGCGAAAGTTAAACTGCGCCCAACTTTTATGGTGGGATCTAGGAGAGGGAAACGACCAGAAAGAAGGTGGACGACCCTGGAAGGAGAACCAGGGACTCCGATCACGAGCATCACCGACCCCACAAGTTTGCCCTCAACCCTACCAGCGGAATAACCCTTTTCCTTGGTGATTTGATGCGCGGGGCAGGTGTGTGTGCATGTACAGGGCGTGCCGAACGCTCGACAAGAGGGGACCCCCCGCCGAGGGCCCCCCGCTCCATCGACCGCCCTGGGTATAAACCCCCCTTTCGAACGACGGACGGGCTCATCCAGTAAATGGACGAAGGCGTTAACCCGCGTGGACGCATCTCGTGCGGAGTGGATGCGGGAGACAGCGCTCGATTCCATTTAGCCCCCGAAGAGGGAGTGATGAAGCGGATGGGAATCTTTGCTCTCGGCGATGGAACGGGCGGGTGAAATTGGCGCGCGGCGGTTTGATGGGGAAGAGCGGTTTCCTAGCAACGGGAAAATTGAATCACTGCCCGAGAGTGAGAGATGGACGGGGAGGGGTCTTTATCACAGATGATCGGGATGTGTTCCATTTGACCATTTGTCATTGACACCGCTCGAGAGGTCTGGAATGCCATTCTGATGTTGCGTCCGCCACTATCTGTGAGACAGGTTTAACATTTCAGAGCGCCAAATAGCAGGGAGTCTACCTAAGCCAATATTAGCCGATAAGCAGCAATCACGAAGTATAAATGTATATTATTACCTATAAATACCCCGCTATTTGGCGTGCGATGAGGATGGGGAATTATTCTCGATTGTGAAAACCTATACTAAATAACTCAATAATATCTCGGAAATAGTTACTACTACCAAAGGTTTTTTAAATATGTGCTTAACATTTAAAAAATACCTTACCAAAATACATTAATTGCAATCTAAATTAGACAAAACTTATTTTTGAAATTTCACAAGGAATAGATAATAAGCACGCTGAATAAAACGCAAAAATTATATTTTTGCAAACTCGAGGAAGAACTAAGAGCTAAGGAACTGTAAACCATCGCAAAATAATATTTCCGTTTACTGAAAAAATACAATTTATCACTAAGAAGTAAACAATACCAAAACCTAAATGAAGAATCGTTTTACTTGCATAAAAACGAATAAACATTTTACCACGTTAAAATATAATGAACTCTCCTGAAAGTATCCTATATGTAAGAAAACAAACGATATTTATACAACACGTTGCTTTCATCGTTCAATTACACAGAAATGGGATAAGATAATTAACGATTAATTATAAAAATTTAATTTACCGGAAATTGCTACATAAAACATGCAGTCGTGATAGCCCGTAATGCTCAATAAAATCCGACGACATTCTTTTGACTTGAGGCATAATTTTTTCCTTTCAGTTTCCCTCTTTTCAAAAAAATCCGAAAAAACGAAAAAAGTCTAACGGGGAATCAATAAGAGGAAACGAATTTCAGATAACGAGGAATTACGGGCATCAAAAGAAGAAACCGGGTAACGGAAAAAAGAGAGAGAAATCGGTAGCTGCGCCTGACAAACGACCGATATTTAATTATTGTTTCCTGCGCGGATCCGGTAGTCGCGGCTGTAAGCTATTCGGGCGATTTGTCATGTCCTTTTTGAAATAGCTTTCGGATGGAAATAAAGCGCTTTATCGAAAGAAGCGATTGCCTTTCCGTGACCGGAATGTGCGGTCGGATCGCTGCTCGATTGTTTATATTACTTTGGCGTGGCGAAGGTTTCTCATCAATCCGCCCGATCGTGCCGCCCCGATATCCGACATGAATAAGGGCATTAGGAAGGGGGATATTTCAAAGCGGAATCAGAAGGATCTGAAAACGCCACGAGAAAGGTCTCCGTAATGATGTCATTAAGTACCCCGAAATGCCGTGATCTGACGGATTCAATTGACGGCGTGAATTCGATTTCCGTGAAATTCGAATCGGTGGATCGAATGTTGCCGGTTGTAAAAAGCGATAAATCGAAACCATTTTTGCCGAAAATTTAGAGATATCGAACACTAATTGAATCGGGAAAATACATTAGCTTATCAAGAGCCAAGATATACGGAACACTATGATATGTCTACATTTACTGAAGAATATAAATGTATCAACACCACTTTTACTTGTAGTAAAACGAACGAGTAACCTAATAACAGCTTGAAAATATAAAGAGGGTTAAAAGAAATACGAATCATTATGAAATTTCTAAGTGACTAAAGTGGAGTGACGTGAAGTGGAAGAGACAAAAATGGTAAGTTATAATGATGGTTTGAAATAAAATAAACGAGATGCAACAAGTGAAATAATTCATTACCAGGTGAAATAACTCATTACCAGGTGAAATAATTCATTTAAAATTTTTTGACAACAAACCTTACGAGTTAAATTGAATTACTGTGGCCCAGAACAGAATAAGTAGATCACAAGGAAATTGAGAGAACAAATTATAAATAATTTCCCCTACAGGATGAGGAAAATAAAGTACCGTAGTACTGCCGTGTGAAAACAAAAATAATAAAATAGCTAGATAGATGGTACGCTAGCCCAGGTCTCCGGGAGTTCCTAAAAATGTGAGATCTCGGTTCGAGTTTCATACATGTCTCTATTTTTCACTTCCGTTTATACTTTGTTCATCCTCTTCTTCAGCTGTACATTTTTCAACATTCCACCATGCAACTGACGGCACATTTTAGTAAATATCAATAAATTTATATTTATATAGTTCTTTAAATATTACAAACAGGCAGCAGACGCGAAAATAAGCATCTTTCACCGCTGAGATCGCATCGAAAGTCCGTAAACACCGATCCTTATCTTCAAAAACAACTTATGCGAAATCGCCATTCTTAGAAACGCCTGAAATTATTTTCTGCGCGGACATGTCAATGGAAGATGTGTCCTTCCGATAACCTCTCCGCAATAAATTTGATTGTACCGCCGTCCGCTGAATGCGAATTATCTCCCTCGATCGCATCTGGCAACAGATTTGAGGAAGCCGTAAATTTCCCGGGACACTCGGAAATATCTTGTGCATATGGGATGAAATGCACGCAAGAAAGTGAGCGAGGATCACGCCAAGTGCACGATCACCGATGGAGAAGAGAGATCATGGCGGAAGGAGAGAGATGCTATCTCGGCGGCAATTCGAGAGAGATCGAGATAAGGAATACACGACGGAAGACCAGGTTTCCCATCCCTTCTTCTCGTCGATAAAAATTCATTTGTTAAAAATGTCGCGGTGGATTTGTGTGTTTTTTTCGGGACCCTCTTTCAGTAACTGAATCTAGTGAGCAATTCAAGAAACTGTATGCTGGAAAACGGGATATAGGATTGTTAGCATGTAGAACTGCACAAAGAAATAAGAAATACTACTTTCAATATTGCTACGTAGGTATTTGATCTCCAAGAAAATAAACAAATATCCAATTGCATAGAAATAGATGTAATTAACCTAGGGCTATAATTAAAGGAAATTCAACAAGCTCGTTATAATCGATTCTAAATATATAATTTTCACCGAGGTAATGTAACGCAAAATACATTATCTGCAACATGTTATTAAATGAAAAATTTATTTCCTTTTATTACAAAAATACAGATTTATAGTAATAGCAAAACTATACCCATCCCAACACCAGTAAGCATTGTATTCTTAAGAATAGAAGAACAAAAACCCTATATCCTGTAAACGAAAAAAAAATGACTAAGATTCCAGGTACGTTACCTTGACGATTGAAAGACACTCAGAAAAAGCTGCGATATAATGCCTTACCTTTCCTACAAATGAAAACACCAAAGAAAAGCAAGAGCGCGCAAAAAACCTCTCCATTAAAGATACAGAAGTTTTTTGTCTCGAATCGCTCAGACACCCCTCTGGAAATCCCAACACACCGAAATCCGCTTATTTAATCCGCCGGATCCCTTTTTCACCGAGACATTAGGGAATGTAACAGTTTTTGCCCTTTCCTGCATTCAGATGATGTTATTGAGATAGTAAAGTCACGTTCGAAAACCGAAAACGGAGAAAAGAGATTTTCATCGAGCGAGGAAACAAAGATTCCAGAATTATCTTAGTCATGATTGAATCTTAAATAGGAAAACTTGGTGGATGATGAGCATTTATCGTCGTTAAATATTAAAGGACATAATTTGTACTTTATAGGAGACATTGAAGAATAATCTCGATGAATTCTACCAATACCATCAAAAATGAATACAAGGAGAGAGAAATCCAAGCTACCGTATATCGAAGTGGGCAGCGCGTACTTAAACCTTTGTTAAAAGCAATACAGGGGTAGATTGCCGTTATAGGCTCATACGTGGAAAATTAACTACATTTTCGGATTATTTAAAAAATATTACCACTGTATAACAACATATTTATCCACCATAATATATTAATACTATGGATTCTTCTAAGAGGCCAAATTACATTTTTAGTCTAAAGTTAAATATCTCTTAAGTTACGTAGTCATTTGTAGTGAAGTATATTACCATTATTATATTATCATTTACTATAGAACATGTTTTAGATCCTGCTAAGGGCCTGATGTTGAACAAAAATCACCTCAACAGAATGCTAACAAGAATTTTTCTGGTGCCTATATTTAATATTTAATTTAAACTTTAAATTTAATATGAAGTATGGACATATCTCCTAAGTTATTTATTCTTTTGTAGTAAAGTATATTGTAATTATATACTAAAGTACCTGTTTTAAATCCTGCTAAGTTCCCGATCATACGTAAGCTTTGCAACAAATTAAAAAGCCTTTCATACTAGCAAGATAATTTCCTCGCTATTCTCCGGATCTTATTTGCAGACATATGAAAGAAAAAGAGCACGAGATACCGAATTCTTGAGATGATTTGACACGGCTCTCCTCACGCGGCCTCCTCTCCATCTTTGATGTACCGCCCTCATCGCGATAATTCACCCACGGGGAATTCATATCCGCAGTGAGGCCGTATCACGAACGGGAGATCGACGTTATAACTGTCCGCGATATGTGGGTCACGATTCACCGGCGAACATACCGTCATTCACGTTCGGTGACTTCCGTCGGATCCGCTGAATTCCGCGCGAAAGGGAGATGGAGATCAGAGCCACATGGTCAACTCTTTTTTTATAGAATCTACCAACAACGTGCCCCACTACCGAAAGCTTTTATTTTTTTTGAGGAAAATTGGCACGGCTCGGAAATTTAGATATTATCGAACTTGATTGAATTTCGACTCGGATGCGATACCTCGAAATACACCGATCGACCCAGTTGTCGGAAACGTTGACTTTTTCCTGCAAAGAGATGTTTGATTGCAATTATACCGAAGAGGCGCCTTTGATTGGATTACCGGGAACCCTCTCTCCCTCCGCCTCTGCAAACGGAAAAAAATGCGAAATGTAATACCGAATCATCAGGTATTTTGTAGGGTCTTCGATGAAAATATCATCCCTCGAAATGTTGACGTTTTGGGAGAGAAATGAAAAAATACTGAGTGAAGTTAATCAGCCGCTGTTTTTATCATCCCTAGCACAGCCAAAAATAATGTAATTTACTACACAAGAACGCATCGGGATGAAATTTCATCCTGTAACTGGAAGAATAAATCATATCACTTGCAATGAATAAAGAAATGAGAGTTTATACAGCTCCTATCTCATATCCTCGCCTTGTTTCTTTTGAGCAAATGGATGAAAGTCATTCCAAAGATTTAAATATGAAAGTAGAAACCGAAAATTATCCGAGCATATAAATTAGATCAAGGAATAAATAACATTATAATAAAAGAAGTCTAACATAAGTAACGAACAAAATACATTTGAGACATTTCCTAGGTACCAATTTACGTTTCCTCGCAAATGATTACTACACAAGAGACGGATAAAGCATAGATATAAATATTAGGGACAGTAAAGGCCAAACGTTTGAGAGAGAGAAAATATTTCCAGCAGGACCAAATAAAAACCAAATAATAGTGAAAATGAAAAATAGTGGAATTTAAAATTCGGAGGATATAAATCCCATTTTCCGTTTAGTTAATCAAGAGTCATTCAGCTTGATTCATACTAACGGGGAGCAAACTAACGTACCCTTCGTAAATGGTTGTGAAATTTGGAAACTATGGGAATTGAATACTGATTACAAGCACGCAATTTCATGATGACTGACTTAAAAATTATATTCCAAACAAAAATTTCACTCCAGTTCTCAGAGAAAATACAAAACTAGAGGATGATCATAAAACTGTTTATTTTTAATAAAACGAAGATTGAACGAAAAATAATAAATTTGGAAAAAGCTAGGCCCACTTATGTTAGCAAAACAAAATCTTACGTCTTTGCGTTCAATATCCTTGGCAAGGATATTTACATCGAACGCATGAAAATTAACAACATTCGGAGACCATACACCACTGACACTCTAAGCCATCCTCCAACCCCCAAAACCAAAATAAACAATGGAATTAAAGTGCCTCCAGGTGGACTAATCCCAACCAAAAGAAGCCCCCCTCAAAAGCTCACGAGCTTCACCAGAGACATGGCATAAGGGAGAGCTTCAACATGATCCCTGAGGGCACAAACATAGGGCAGGGTGTCGAAAAAAAGGGCCCGAACGTAAAGGGTGGGACCGCCCTTTAATAACGAGACCCTGGGAAGAGAGGAGATATGACTGTGTTTTGGGTATAGCAATAGGTCCTTTTTTCTCCGAGAAAACGAGTCTTTAGTGTTAGAAAGGGCGTACCTTAATGGGGTACGATTGGGGACTGAAAGAGGGAAAAGTGCCGTCTCCCCGGCGCCTTTTTCCTCGTCCAACCCCCAGGGGGCAGGGAAATCACCAGAGGAGGGGATCTAACGAGATAGCGAAGGGAAAAGCCCCCTCTAGGCTCCCCACTTAACTCCCCTGCCGTGCATGTGTCGCGGGAGACCATTACAGGGTTTAACAAAACGAAAAAGGGAACGCCGGAGAAAAACAAATTCCCTGCCTTTCCCTAGGGGGTGATGAAAAAAGTCACCCGGGAAGCGTTAGGTGGAGACCGGCGGAAGGATTAAAAGGGAAGTGAGAGAATGGACGAGAAGAGTAAAAAGGAAACAGAATGAGGAAAAACTCGAGCAGAAAAGAAGAATACCGAGAACAAAATGTAGAGACAACGGACCACATTTTTAAAACAAAACTTACAACACTTAATAAAATATAAATGAATACCAAACGTAAATTTATCTAATGGGGTGTATTAATAAGTTAAAATACGGTTAATCTGTGCAAAAAGTATTTCTCTAAACAAGCGATTATATGAAAGAAGCAACTATGCTTGTTGCTATGTATGTATGAAAAAACAACAATCTATAATTTAAAATTACATCAAGGATATTTAAAAGAAAATATTACGCTACTTGGTTAAAAAAGGGAAGTTGTTTATTAAGAACGCTACATCGTCAAAAAAATCAATAGTAAAGTAGAACAGACTTACAATAAGTGCAATATTAGATATGAAAGAGAACCAAACAAGAGCAGGAGAAATTTAAAATAAGCAGAAGAATATATAATGAAAAGAGAAAGAAAAAGGGAGGAGTAAAACAAAAAGAGAGGAAAGATTGAAGATAAGAATACCAACAGTGAAACTAAACTGAATGACAATAAGGAAGTGTAGAAGGATGAAAAAGTCAAAAGGGATATTAAAAAAAACTATTATAAATTCAAAGCCAATGAAAAAGAGTCAGCAGTGAAAGGATCGTAAAAGAGAAGAGGAAGCAAAACAACGGGGAAAGAAAGACTGCAATAGGACGAAGGGGAACAGCGAGGCAGAGAGAAGAGAAAATGGGGAAAGAGGTAACAAACAAAAATGCGGACTAAATGAGCTCAATTTCTGGAGGAGATTTAATTTACTAATGGAAAAGGGGGAGAGAGGGTTAGGAATGGGAGAAAGAAGAATTAGGAGAGGAAAGGGATATTTCACAAAATAAAAAGACGTCCGATAGCTGGGATTCTGACAGGAAAAGGACCTAAGGAGAAAATAAAAAAGCCCGATGCTCCCAGTGGGATACGTGTGATAAAATTGAGGATTACGAGAATGGAAAGCTCTCGTGCAAATGAACGGATAGGGAAATTAAACAGCGAGAAAAGGGAGTTTCGTTCTCCAGGAAAAGTAGACGAAATATTTTTCCCTTGGGAATATGATAATGAAAGAGGATTATAGGATCGATGAAAGAATCCGTGCCACTAAATTCGCACTTTATGATGAATAATTAATCGATGAGTAATGATCAATTGTGAGTATCATATTCCAAGAATGAACTACATACGAGACATCTCAACACAACTCAATTATTTTGGAAATTATGAAGTCTTTCATTACAAACTAATATTTAAGTAAAGTTATCTTTATATCTCATCCCCCTTACATCTTTTCAATTTCACCATTTACTAATAAATGCAATATGTGTACATTAATCGCAAAGATATTTTACGATCACTTATTTTATTGAGCTCCGATAAATATCTTAGCCAAATTGCTTACACTACGATTTCATCATGGCGAGAAAGATTGACGTATATACTTTAGGACAGTAAATTTAATTCTCTGAGCAATGTCCGCAATCATTTCCTATCGTAAGCTTGGCTACTAAAGCGAATGGGAACTATATCTCATCGTTTATAATGAAGTTAGCAAAAACCAACCAGTACACGAAACACCATTTTAACCCGAATATATAAAAAAACACAATAGAGCTACAGCTTGGTCAAAATTGTGCACAATTCCTTCCAAACAGGAGCTTGGATTCATTAAGATAAGGAAAAAAATCTCAATTTTAGAAATGAGTAAAATAACCGGTAAAGGAAACGCCATTTTAACCCAAACACGTAAAAAAATCACCATGGACCAGAATACTTCATAGACTGAAAGGACAAAAGGAAAAGTTCTTCAATTTAAACGAACCCGAGTAGCAGAAAAAATACAAAAACACTACAGCTAGCGAACACAAAAATGTAGCCTAGACCACCCCACGGATCTAGCACAAAATCGGACACTCTTGAGTCAGTTATCACATCATCACATCAACAACTTCACAACGGCAATCTGAAGCGAGAAAACTAACAACAGACGGAATGCGAGAGGAGAAGAAAACCTTCCAATTCTACGCACAGGCGGATTATCAGCCCCTCAGAGAGAGAGCGAAGGACAAAGTGAAAGGGAGGGGGGGAGAAAAGTGAAAGGGAGACACGGAAAAAGGGAAGTGAAAGAAGCCACTCCCGACCCTATCCCCTAAGGGGGCCGAGGATCCTCTCATCGCGTTCCCCCTTCCTCGTAGAATCTCCCTCAAGCCATCACCCCTACCCGCTCGTAAAATTCGCCCCTTCTCCGCGCAACATCTCCTGCATTACACGTTTATTTACCCGCAACTCTGGCTTAATGAAGGCACTTTATAGCCCCCTCTCTTAAGCCACTCTCTCACGGGTGCCAGCCAACGGGATTCATTCCGAGAGAATGAGAAGAAGGGGCGGGCGAAAGAGGAGAAGGAGAAGAGAGAAGACGTGAATAGCGATGGAAGGAGATGCGAGGGGCGTGGAGAATTCAAGGTGTGCCTTTCCAGGGATTTCAGTTCCTCTCTAAGAATAAACAGAATTAAAGGAAGCGAAATTAATTATGAGGGAGGGAGCGGAAAATGTACTTTCTAAATAGCCTGAGTTGTTGTGATACTGTGATATATATTGCGGAAAAAATATCTAGTCGTGCTCTAAGTTAGAGGCCCTGGGGGTCGACTTGAGAAGTAATTCCAAACACGTAGTAAAACATGGCTAATTACGACAGTTCTAGAGAACAATTGCTGAGAATTTAAAAGATAATTAGCGATTCTGTTCCGCAGATAAACATTTTAACGGCACTATACTTACTATCTTATTATACTTATTATTTAAATTAGTTCCACACAGGATAGCCACCAGAAATACGAGTACATTATTCATAAATTAATGATTTACTATGAATAGTGTATAGAGTTTGCATGTAGAATGAATTCGATGTTATTGAGAGAAAAGATAAGTAAAGAAAACAATATGATTAATATCTGAAGGTAATTTATTCATAGCTGAATTCTAAATCTCGGAAAAAATACAATAAAGATATTCGAATAAATCAAACAGAATTCTCTGGATAGATAACTTCAGTTTCAGAAATGATTTGCAAGTCAATAGTGAAATTTTACATACACTATAACATGGCATTCACATGTAAAAACGAAGTAAAATATTACTAGGTTGTGATGTTTTCGGTCTTGTTGGCGTAGTAGTTAAAGTCCTAGCGTGCTTAGGACATAGCCCTTTAAGTTCTTGACTTGAAAAAGGTTAACTTAAAATGAATAGTTTCTCGAGACAAAAATTCCGCCTAATAAAATCTTGATTATTATTGCTGTTAGCGGTTCTCAACAAACACGCTGAATTAATGAGAAAGTATCCCTTTCACTTTGATATGACACTAGTCAGATACTCTTACAATCCAACAAACTGGAAATAAATGAGAAAACGGATCGGATGGAAGCCGGATCTCGGAGGAATTTAAGAGGGGAAAAAAGAGAAAGGGAAGCAAGCAATCTCTTGGACATAACATCCGGGAAGAGAAACAAAATTAAAAGATAAGAAACACGTCAAGTTGCCATAGACAGCACGAAAAATTCCGACGGATTTTCTTTCTCGGAGGAACACTTTTCAGCCGCTTGAATGAAGAGGGATCCGTGTACAAAAAGAGGAAGAAATACTGGAGAGAAAATAAAAATGAAGATAGAGGAAAGTATCTACATCGGACGCTTTGAGAAGACGATATAAAAAAGAGGAACGCATACCTATTGAGATCACATGAATGTCACATAGGTGCTAAGAGTGTATGAGTACTTTGAGATATGAAACAAAGTTTCATTGAAACATACAGCGAAGGATTCACGCTAATGCAATGCAACTTTCCAGAAGCCTGCGGCTTAGTAAGGCAATTCTAGAAGTGACTATCCCACTGAGAATATTTCACAATAGGTCAACCAAAACGTTCGCATATCATTAGCACTATAAACTTAAAATTTGCGCAAAGGAATTAACTGACCACTTTTTTAACTATTCTACAAAATAAATCCTAGAAACTAGAAGGTGGAATAAACTTGCTGCAGATCTCCTAATGCTTTGAAGAATCAAACAACATGGATAGCAATAATCTGTTACTTGTAAAGCGGTCATTGAGGAACGTATGGTTGAGAATACATACTATAATGTCAGGGAAAGATAATGAACCTGCCTGGGCATTGGTGGGTTAATCATAAGGATTAATGAATAATAAATTTACACTAATACGCCTTAAGTAAAAATGGAATGAGGACTGAATTAAATGAAATGTCAGCCGTGAGATAATGTATAACGATAAAATAATTAACTTAGAAATATGAAAAATAGAAAAATAAAACATTGCCTTACGAAATCGTGAATTGGAATTAGAACATTAAATGATACCAAGTGTTCATGGTGGAATATTAAAAAATTGCCAACGAAGGAAATTTTATATTCCAATAATGACGCTCGGGCTACAAATATAAAAGGATCGAAATGAAAATATTTCGGTACATCGTAAACGGTGAAAATTTTCTTAGAAGCTCAGAAATAAAAGACTACACCTTTTAGAGAAAAACTTCAAAACTTCCCCATTCCCAGCGATAAATAAAACCTAGTTATATTGGGATAAATAAAATGAAAATGACAAACAAAGAAAACTACCACAAGCTTACGAGGCAAAGTCTACACCTGTTAGAATAAAACTCCAAAACCTCCCCATTCCGAGCGATAAATTAAACCCAACCATAATACCCTATACATACTAACACCCTAACCTCATTCATTCCTCAAGATCTCACTTTAGGAACAAATTAATTCCCTCCACAAAGGCGAGAGTTAATCACCTCCGTTCCAACTCCATTCTTCCTAAACCATCCAGAGACAGCTGTGCCGCCAGCAGAAGAAGAATCCTGAGGACTAGAGAGGAAGGGAGAACTAGAGAAACGACGCGGCATTTGAGGACCAAGTGGAGGCGCATAATGGAGTGAGTTAGAGGAGGCGTAACCCTCTCTCCACGAGGTGATTCCAGGGGTTAAAGACGGAGGCACGGGGCGACATTAACGCCTCGCGCGGCGGGAGTCACAAAGACCGGGAGGACGTAAAAGCCTGGCAAGACACGAACGAGATCAAAATATAGAGGGGCTCGATATTTCAAGCGGGGGAGTTATACGCGTTTATGCTCCTCTAAGCCGGGCGATAAACGGGTGTCCTCCGCGACCTTATCCTCGACTCACGACCCATTGAATATGGGATCCTCCCCGCTCGAATGCCGTCCTCGACGACTCATAACTATATAACGACCCGGAGAGGAACGACGTACGGAAGCGGGGAGGTCGGGTCGGGTACGGCGCGGGGAAATTTTTACGCAATTACGCCGGAAATTGTTGCCGTGTTAGCGGCACGGCCGCAGTAAATACGCACGCAACGACGTCTCCTCCAATGAGGCCCTTCTGGGCTCGTCCATAATGCATCCGCATCCGATGGCACGAGGTCTTCAAAATCCGACCGACGGGAAAAACGCCGCGCGATAAAAATTCGCGCGGTACGACCGATTTAACGGAATCCATTGCTTTTTACGGCGGAAAAATTATTTATCGGGAAGCATTACCGCGAGGGTCGAAAATTATTAACGACGCGAGCGTTAAATGAGGGACTGCCTCCGATCGACCGAAACAGTTTTTTCCCCTCGGAAAAGCCTCGAGGGAGAGAGGTTTTTACGGGGGATAAACATGGCGGAGTACATTTTTACGGACGATTATGAAAAAATATGGAGCCGAAAGAACGCATAAACGGATTATTTTGTGTCGAGGAGAAAATTACCCGAATAACCGTAAACTTCGAAAACTAACGTGAGCGCCATTTTATACAAGGTCGAAAAAATTCCCATTATAAAGCATTACAGAGCCCCGGAAAATTTATAACCCTTCCTCACGAAATATCCACGTTTCCTTTTGAATAAATACGCGCCGAAAAAATCGGAGCTGCATCTCTTGTGAAGGCTACGATAAAAACAGATGACTACCGAACAATTACGATCAGCCCTTTCTTGGAAAAGGATAAAAAAGGAAAAGAAATAAAATGGAATTGACTTTTCCTCTCTTACAAAATAATATCTGACAGGAGATTTAAACGTTTTATACATAAGAAAAGGACCCGTGCGTTTTTATCGTTCCACACCATAATGCTATATTATAATTATTCGTCTAAAACAAGAATATGTGTCTATTCCTACAGTTATATTTATGTATTACATTCCCATAGAGTGACGTAAGCTATAAAGAAACGAATGAAATGGCATAATTAAGTATATTTAATGCTTATGAACCTACCAAAAGGTAGATTGTTTATGTATGTAATTCATATTCTCTTTAAACCTGAATTTATTTCTATTTAAATAGCTGCAATTCAGTATTATATTCTACTTGTCTAAATCCGCATATATTTTTTTTGTTCTGCATTATATACTATTTTGCATTAAACCTCGATACATACATTTCTTTTTACATAGTTACATCTGTATTGTATTCGTATAAAACAGAAATTTATCACTATTTCTAAATTTATAATTATGGTTTACATTGGTCTAAAAGAGCAATTTCTTTCTATATATATAGTACAATATATTCGATTAATGTTACCGTTATTTTTAGTCAGGTAGAATTTTAGAGCTTACCATTAAACGTATATTCTACTTGAGAAGTATATTTCTATTAATATTGTTATAGTGCTCATTGTATTCCTCTCGTCTAAAACCATAATGTATTTCTCTTTCTATATTTATAGCTCTGTATAATATCCTACTCGTCTTAAACCGCAAGCTATGAAGATATATGCCCCGCGATAGCTCCTCCGTCGATGCCTCGCTCAAGCAAATACCTAATCCCGTAATATCTGTCAGAGCCATCCTCGGCGAAAACCGCATCTGCAGAAGTGAAGACGGAAGGTAGATACGAGACTAACAGACAGACACACAAAAGACATTATTTAAAGGAAGAAACTCATGCATGGGGGAGTGAAAGGATGCGTGTTTAAGGCATTAGAAGGGCGCAAGGGATTCGAGGGAGTTGTTTCCCTGCAAGAGAAGGGACGGAATGATACAGAGGTGACGTAGACGCCGCTAAAAGGGAAGCGCGGATAACAAGAGAGCAGCGGAAAGCAGGTGCGCATCGGAGAGGGAAAGACATTAATCTACGGGATCAGAGTCGGAGAAGAGCTAATAGGAGAGGGAGAGGGTGGAGTTAGCTCAGCCGAGGAGCTGTTAATTATTTATTTAGACGCGCTTAAAGCCCGCTTTGTGCCGAATTACGGGTAACCGAGATGAAGTACCGGCCGCGATTATTAATTCAATGTGGCGCCGCAGGAGAGAGGGCGGGAGGGAGGGGAATTAGTGGGGGGAGACAATTGACAATCGAGATAAATCGTTAAAACGCGGATTAATGCAAATGAGCGGGACGTAACTAATGCATCGCCTCCGCGTGCGTTCACTACGATTAGACACGCCGCAGCGGAAGAATTTTTAATGCGATGGAGAGATGAATTGCTCGGAGATATTTTCCCTCCCCGAACTCCCAGCTTCCATTCATTACCTCGCTGCTCCGGAAGCATTGAAAAACCCACTTTTCATTAATATAAATCCGATTAACTTGGAGATTCGTGCGTGAATTCGAAAAGGTTTCCGCGATTTTTCACGGGTATACACCCCTATTCAAACCACCCCTTCCGCGAATACACGCTTTCGTTCGTCACATTGATGGCCATCCATTTGTATACAAATTCGAATCTGAATTTATGACACCAAGGAGCCGATCGAATCGACCCGTGAAGAGGGTGAAAAAAAAATAATCGAACGATAATAATCGATCGAATATTCAGACCGGAAGATCAAATGGAACGGGAGAGAAAACACATAAACAACACCTGCCAGACAAATACCCATTATTTAAACGACTCCGACCGAAAAAACGCGCTCGCTGAAGGATCCTAATTAAAATTTATCGCCCTCCCCGACGTTTCGATGAGGCTGAAGACAACCACCAACTCCACACCCAAAGTGGCGCATTTGACTCAATTTGGCGGCAAAAAATCGCGATCGCGCGGGAAGACGGCAGGCAGGCGAACTACGACAAACACGAAGGGCGACCTCTGGCACGAGGAAGCATGAACTTGGTGGAATAAATGAGCAACAACCCGGAAACATGGCGGATTAACTACGAGGAAAATAAACCCGCGGGGCAAGGGAGGCATAACTGAAAACTATCGCAGCGAAAGGCAAAACTCGGATGGAAGAAAACACAGAACAGGGAAACGGAGTGAGAATTCGAGGGAGAGATTTACGGAAGCGGAAGGCAGTGGGTAGAGCTCCTCTAATGCCTCAATTAAGCTCCTGGTTGGCGAAACAGGATTGCCAATTACACTTGACGCCTCTCAGATTCTGCTGTTCTCTCTCGCATCCCTCAAGATCGACTTCACTTCTCCCGTCCTCTTCCCGTTCGGGCAGGAAACCGCTAAATCGCTGGGCGAAAGAGAGGAGGTGGAGGAGAGCGATGGAAGACGCATCCTTTCTCCTCTTCCATTCCCATTCTCAGTGAGCGAAAGTGGGGAAGGAACCGCCCAAATGAATTTAATAGCGTTTCCAAGCGAAACCGCCGCTTCGACGACGGTGTCATCTGCCGACGGATCTTGGTAACAGGAATTTGCCCCTGGTTATTAAAGCGACCCGACGTCGGAAAATTAAACTTCCACTCTCAGACGCTTCGGATTTTTGCTCGGTTACGCCTGCAGATTAAAAGGCTTCTTTTTTAAGAGAGAGAGAGCGGTGAAAATGGAAAATGATTCTCGCGAAGGCAAGAGTAAATGGATAGGGAACTTCCTGAATATGTTACGCTGAATCTACCGATACTGTCAGGTTTTCGTGACGAAAACTCACTGCTTCGGTAAATTCAGTGTAACATATTCAGGTAACAGGGAAGAACTGGGACTTCTTGAAGACGCAGGTGAACAGAGGGGACAGAAATGCTGAATATAAACATCATCATTGAACTCAACTCATATGTAAGTACTAGGCGTTCCAAATTGAAATTCTACATTATTAAGCGACTGCCAGGATCAGAGTTAACTAAAATAGGGATTTAAAGCATCTTGAAAATTGGAATTAATTACCATTTGCTCATAGGGCTTGCTCCAGAAGAAAAGAGAGATTATCTAATCATTGAAGTACTTATTAGGGCGGGCATGAATCTTATTTCTTTAAATTGTTTACACATCTACTTAAGCCTTCGCACCTGAAGGAGTCCTTCATATGTACATTCTAATGTTTACTAATATTTAAAATGGTAAAATTTCCTTCTATTCTTAACTGGCCCCTGTGTAAACTAAAACAGACTTCTCAGTCTCGCTAATTTAAAACGATATTACATCTTTGCCAACGTGGAAGCGAGACTTACTAGTGACTCCCTTTCTTCTTTCAAAAACATAATTAGCAAACCCTACTTCTACCTTTTTTACATTTAACCCCTACTTATCACATTAAGAAGTACATCACCTCTTTCTTAGCTTTACATAATACATGATACCTATACTCTTAGAGATCCAGTTCTTCCTCATAAACACGCATCGTCTTTTGAAAGTTTAGTTTTAATTCGATTTTTATTTAATTAAAACGTGTTTCAGGAGGTTTTGTGTAACTCATTTTAATTATTGGCAAAGGAACTTTGACATGGGGAGACATAAAAGTGATTGTCCATCGGGACCTTTCAAAAATCTCTTGCTTACCCCCCACTTTGAAAGGAAAATCGAAGGGCAAATGAAGATAATACATGAGTAACGTATTAATATATATCGCAGAGACCGAGGAAAAATAGAACCATTTCAATGGGCAGTTATATTCGCAAATGAACTCCAGCCTACACTATTATAAATCATTCCACGAATGAGTCCGCGCACCTCACCGCAGTCACAACCAACATCAACAATTTACATCCTCACCTCTCTCCAAATCACGCGGTTCGACATTTGCGAAACCAAATCTCTCTCGCGAATAATTTCAACCGCATTAATATGGATCGCGATTTAACCCTCGATTAATTCCGCAGCGGTCGCCTTTCCCTGCGCCAATAATGCATCCGCCGATCGGAAATATTTCCGACGTTAATACATTTACTGCGTCGATTTGCGTGGCCGGAGATAAACTTTGTTTGCGAACGGCGAAACACCGCGTTTTCCGCAGTCCATAATGGGGGAATTTCGGTCGAGGGATGTTTTCGGCGTTTGACCCCGAATCAATAGGAATACATTGGGCGAACGGGCATTCGTGTGTGGCGAATCTAAACACGATCGCAAAAGCGGGACGGGCATCGATAATTATGCGAGTAATATTCCAACGGAAGAGCGAACCTTTTCAAGCGACGTCCAAACGAGTGGAGACAATTTGTCACTCTGATTTCTACGCTTTTTTTCGTTCTGTAAATGTCACCGATGCATTCCCAATCGAGATTGGGAAGGGGAACCGTTGGATAACGGGGGAAAATGGAGAAACATCCCATCAAATGGGAACGAGCTAAAAATGCCGCCCAAACGGAAAAGAGAATGATACCAAATCATCCATCGGATGACTGTATGCACGCTTCATTTCATGAGCTATTCGAAAAAAATATTTATCCTAGGCACGTGTGCGACATTTCCGTAAGTAGAGCAGGATGATCCAGTAACAGGAAATGAAAAATAGTGAGCACTCGCACACAAAAGCAAACCTAATTATATGATGTTATTTTTGTGGCTTAATTCATAGATGATTTCTCTTTTACTATTAAATAAATCTAATAATATTTGATAATAATAACATTATTAATAATAGTGATAAATAATAGAAATAAATTTTAATAAAATTTTAAAATAAAGAAGAAATAAGAGGGTCTAGAGAAAAAAGCAAAAATTCATTCATATATATAGGTTCGATTCATTTGAATACGAGATTGAAATAACTGGAAGGATTTGCCAGTTAAAACAGTAACCATAGACTAAGTTAGACCTTGTTGGGTTATTATATCTTGCTTATGAAACTTCAAGATATTTTCTTGCTTAACGCTACTATTTTCACGATATTATTAGGTGCCAAAATCCTATAAATGTAGAAAAATAAGCTCTTCCTTGAAAAGGTAGGGTAGGGGTGTAAAATAAAGTAGTGATGCTAAGTTATGATCCCAAAGCTAAAAATATTCAGCATTTAAACCAATCAATAAGACCTCCACAGTCAAAGAGCAGGGCAGTTAAGCTCACATTCACAGACACCAAAACAAATCCCTTACCGAAAAAGATATGCGTAGGACAACCTCATCAATCATTTCACTAACTGAAAGCACACATGGCCCCCATCCAAAACCTTAATCCTCCCTTAGAAAAACTAAAAGTTTCCCCCTATTTAAGAACGCCAACAGCTTAAAAACCAGACAAAACAACAAATCACCTCAAGGAACGAAAGGGAAGGAATCACGCCAGGGACTTGGGCAAAGCTTGCAGACTGGGGACGTCAAAGCAAACTGGAAGAAGAAGGGGCGAAGAAATCCCAGAAACAGAGGGGGAACGAACCTGCGATGGGGGACTAGATTCTGGAGAGAATCCATAGGAGATGATCCTCGCGGAAGACGCGGCAAAAGGCAGCGGAAATGGTCGGAAACTCCGATGAACGCAACTCCCTCCGAGGACTCTGCAAAGGATTCCCGAAGTGGGTGCGATAAAACCGAAAATGACCCGGAAGGAAGATATTCGCCTCCGACCACGTGCGGCCTATTCGAAAAGATACCCCATTCGACCGGGCTACCCGAAGAACCCTCCCGTTTATGTACGCCATTTTTCTTCCGCGACACCTAACATTCCCTTTTCTTTAAGCATCCCAAAACATGGGAAATAAACATAAATCGCTCCGGGTACTGCCAGAGGGGAGGGTCTTCAAGGGGAGGGGATTTCGTAAGAGGGCCATCCCGGGCGCTCACGAGGCCCGAATTATGTGCGAATATACGTGGCGGGAAACCGTTTCGTTTTATTGTTATTATTTTTATCGGTGGCGTTAAAAGAAAACTGTCTCTATCAAGTCGTTTTGGGAGTGGAAACGCTCTGACGCTTACCTCTCTATAAAAAGGAACGCTTTTAAGGTCGATATAACTTGCGAATACCTGCAGGAATGCGTGTATGTCTAGAGAGAATGGGTGCATAAGAACGAAACTTACAGTTCCTCTTCCATTGCGTCACAGTAAAATTTAATAACTCGATTGCCCATGCCTTTTATCTTATATTTTTACTGCTTTCCTTATTTGTACGTAGAAAATAAATATTACTATAGAAAATAACAATTGGGTCATACAAATATTGAAAAAAGGAATCTAATGAAATAATATGACATGATATTTTACTTATACAAAATAGTACACCTTTTTTCCTCTTTTTTGATTAGTTCTGGCTTCATCTAGATTCAGATCATAAAATTACGACTTTAGCTAAGCATGTAGTAAATAGTAGTAACAGTATATTAGTAATAATGTTTTTAGTTTCACGACCACCCAAATAAATTTGTTAATGATATAAAACATTAATAAATGTAAAGTTGACCTTTGAAAATGAATGGGTAAACTAACCAAGATTAAAAATTCGTTTTACAAAACGTATATCAACTTTTTTCAGCTCACATACCTCTATTTACTACCAAAAGGTATTTACTGCAAAAACTTGAATAGAAACACAAATATCCAAATTTGAACTACGATATAGAAACAGACATTAAAAACCGAGTCGTATTCAATGACCTATTCAGCTTTCACCAACGTATCCCGATCTTTATTCCCGGACAACGAAGTCAGTAATTATTTCCTCTTTCCGATAAAAAAAATCCGCGATAACGGGAAATCCGACGGCTTTATTAACGAATACGACCATCCGACAAATCAACAAACTAATTTCCCTTTCCTTCCCACTCCCAATCGCTATCTAAACACCGCCCAACGAAACCTTTCACCGTTGATTTAGAAGTCTCAATTAAAAGGAGCGGATTCCGCCGATATTTAATGGACGCCGACAATTTCGAAAGGAGAAAAAAAAACTCTTCGAAAAGGATATCTACATTAGCGCGAGCGTTATCTGAGCATGGGGGGAAAAGGAATTTAAACCACTCGAATGCTAATCGACTCATTAAAAGCGTAATACTTGATTGATGAGTACGGGATCAACAGGTTGGGTTGATTACAATTAGCTAGTTTCCCAGTCCATCTTTGCGTGTACATCTGCGAGACAAAGTCGACCGGAAAATGGGGACGTTCGAAAGGTGGGCGATCGATGAGGGCTAATTAAGCCGAGCTGTTGAGCTCTCCGAATAAATAACGATGCACTTGAGACGAGCGGAAAAAACAGCGGGAGTTAAATGCGGCCCAAATCTCATTAAGAGTTCATTTTTGGGCTCCCTCTTGCGTCGCTCAATTAAATGATTCCGGGCCCGCGCTTCCGCCGGTGGATTTGCCCCATTTGACGAATTTCGGGCTCGACGTCGCGAAATTCGCTCCCGGCGGGGTTCGTTCGATTTTCCCTGGAGTGGAATGAGTTGTTCTCCGGATTCATCAAATTTAAATTATACTTCGATTTTTTTTTCAATTAAAACCATCTGTCATCCTGAAGCTTTAGTTTCCAATTATTTTTATTTATTTTTTTTTTCATTTTCATTTTTATAGTTTGATAGAGTCATCAGTGCTATGAAAATTAATTTGCGACCTAAGGCATATATTATAAAACCTACAACCCATTGTTATAGCGTCAACTCCGCATCCAAATATGACACACGTCATCGTTTCTATCCTAATATACTACGAGACAACAGTTCTACAATCCAATATAACAAGAAAAAACCAAGGCATTGTATCACCTATAAATGAGGAATATACTTCCAATTTCAAAAATATTTTCATAGCCTCTACAACCACAATCTATATTTAATACGTCTAAATGTCAGAATGTTGTAATTACCCTTTCCTAATCTGTATTTCAAGAGCAATAACTTCTGATCGACATATATCGCTGAGTCTTAGATCTACTAAAAATGAACTTCCATATTAATGTCGTAAGTCAAAAGGAACGCATTATAATTTGACCGAAAATAGAAAATTAAGACGAGATCACCATGAAATTCGAGTAGAAAACAGATTCCAATTGTTGCTTCAATGATCAACACAATGCTTCAATTGTACCAAATTCAGTTTCAAAATTAAATTAATTTATCATAAAACTATAAATTTCCTTCATCATACAATACGTGCTTGAAAGTTCGCTTTTGAACTACACGATATAAACATTTCATTCTTCTTCTCACATACAATAAATAAATAGCTAAATAGAGCTACTTACAAAAATGACGCAATAGGGAATATAATCAACCAAAAACAACAAGACGAGAAAGCTCTACAGTCACTCAAAAGAACACATGAAAGGAAGCAAACCAAAGGAAGGGAATGGAAACACCAACACGGAATCCGGTGGCATTTCCATAAAGATACCACGAGAGCTTCGCAAAGGGAGCACCGGGGGAAAAACATCCATCTTCGCGTGCAAAGGGCAGGAGAGAGAGAGAGGCCACGCTTTCAACCATTCCGAAATCCCACCCACCCCGACAAACGTTACCAGAAAACTCCATTCTCGACCTCCGGCATCTCTCGTGACGAGGACCATCATCCTTTCACAACCAGATCACAAATCGATCTGGACCCCCGCCGACACATCTGTCGATGCCAATTCCCCGCCCACGCGTATCCTCCGACCACCGTTCCGCTCCGCCTACCCCATCTTCCGCGAGCGCCATTTCTCAAGCCCTTATCTCCCTCGGAGCATTAACCCCTTCGCCCTATACGCAAGAGTCAATCCGCAAAGGATCATGGGAATAAATGGCCGCGGAAAATGGGCTACGGAGAGAATGGCCGGGGAGAGAGAATGGAAGAGGAGATAAGTTGCCATTACCCCGCGAAGGCTCTAAAACAGAGGGCGATAAAGCGAATGGAGGGGATAAAATGGAATACTGCTTCCTAAAAGCGTGGCGTAAAAGAAGAGCGTAAAACGAGATGAGTATCTTTCACTTTTACGCGGGGCTGTTTCGCTTGAATGGTCCGAACAAGAGGGGAGGAGGAATGAGCGGGAGGATTTGCATGAGAATGGTATGAAAGAGACGCTAATACATATCTCAGAGCAAATACATCTCTAACGAAGCTAAGTACCGAAGCACGTTCATCTAACCTTTCAAAAGTGGTACCATAAGCTGGAAAGCAAGGAAAACGACGCAAGATTTATCTAAAGAGTAGGGACAATACACCCACAATGCCGACCGTAATATAATTTTCCTACTTACGTGACTAAAAGGCTGAGAACATCTCGGGACAAAGGAGTAATAAACGTTCTACTTCCTTGGGTGCTAATTATTAAAGCAACGTCTACTGTGTGAAACTCTATACGTCATACGAGAATTACGAAAGTTAACAAGATTCTTTTCCTGCTTTGAAATACATGGGACTCTCTGAAAAGGGCTCATAACCAAACTCAAACCAAAAAATTCTGATAATTTTTATTTAAACAAATCACTGAAGGCCGATATGTTTCGAGTTTATGAGCGGATGCTGGATTTAAATATAATTAAGGACGCTTTTAAGTCGCTCAAAATCAAATCAAAATCTAAAAATTTAATAATTAATATTTTACTAACTAATTGAAGAATGGAGACGATGTATTTTACTAACGAGTGGCTCCCGTGTTTTATAAAATCATAAATATGCTTAAATGTGTGGTTTGCTGTATTATAAGGTTATACTAAAACTGGTTTATATTATGTTTGTTTTTGAAGATGAAAAAATATCACAAAAGATGAAAAAAAATGTCCAATTGATATTGAAAATGACATTGAAACATCTCAATCAAAAAACGCCCAAATTAACACAGGCGATATCAATCCATTACAATTTGCCACTATCAGAGCCGCCCCAAAAACATATTCCCTCAAAACTTTTCCCCCAAGACTAATTCCAGAGAACAAAAACGAAATTCCCCATCAATTTGACCTCTAAATTCCACACCATAATCCGGTCTCCTTTAATGGGAAGGTTTGGGATTCCTCCACAAATTCAAGCCCGAATTCCTCGTATGAAAATACCTATATTAGGGAGTCGACCTAACAAGACCGGTATCTAGGAACGAGCCAACTTATTCCTTTCCTCTCCAAACACGATCTTACAACTCACGCACGAATCGCGTGAATTGGCATGTACGTGCCAAAAGCCTATGCAACAAATGGGAGACGGGAAACAACTAAATTGAACTGGTCGTTTAGCCCCTATTCGCCATAAAAGAAACTAAAAAACCGTGAATTGATTAACATTAGACACAGGAAAAAAAGTAATGACGCCGACAACAATTTCCTCACGACCGATTTTTTCAGCGAGACGAATTATCACACCCTTGATTTCTCTCCTCTGAAATTTTCACCCCGGGAAAAATTTTTCGTTTAGTTTCCGAACAGAGGGAAAATTTTCACGCCGTAATGGGGGGGAAAGAGTTGTGTTTGCGGGGTAAAAACTGAATAGCGCTTCCGGTGGGAAAATCGCTGGAGCGGATCCGAGAAAGATCGCTTAACACGGAATGGGATTTCTTAAGGATGGACTGTAAAAGGTTCCCGAAGAAAAGGCCTTGGATTTTTTTCCTGAAAGGAACGGTAAGTGAAAACGACTCGGTCTAGCATGAGGCGGGAAATAAAGCTAAAAGAAAAGCACACGGCCTCTTATTTCGAGGGCCAATAATCAGGTGGAGAATAAGTTCTTCTATTGGAGAGACAAGAGGAGGTAAATTGCTACGTGCGAGCGTTTGCCTCACTCATGAAAAGAATCGCGAATGAAGGGGGAAAATAATCCTTTTTGCATATGCAAATTCTTACCTTGAATAGGTATAAGAAGGTAAATTGGTCTTTGTGTGTGCCTACCGAAGATATTACTCAACTAATGTAAATTTTTTGCCAAAATAGTTAGTTGGATTCATTATTGTAAACGTCTTAGAAAAGATAACTCAACATAAGTCACTTTTTTTCGATTATCAAGCAGCGAAAGCAAACTTCCATGTTCACCTGATAAATTCACGACTCTAAACTTCTGAATAACATAATTTACATTAATAATAATTTAATACATAATAACCATACATTAGTAAAATCGATATGGCAAGCTAGTCTTAGAAGACATCTCCTACACTAATGAAAATCCACGAGCTCATACGACACTGCCCTAACCTGGATTTGAACCCGAATACTATCGTTATTCTGGTATTCGTAGCAAGAATACGAATAATGGCACAATATTTGGAGAAATATTAAGAATTAATCTTTCGCAATGATCTGACAAAAACACTGAATTAGAAACGTTCTCATTTGATCAAATTGAGACAGTACAGAAAAATCGAAATCCGATCGATTAAAAAACAGGTAAGACTAGATATAGCATCTCCTTCAAGCTCTTCCTTCTATAAAACCACATAAAAAACTCGAACACCAAAATCAGTCCCCAATAACACGAGCATCGTTCCCTCACCCCACCAGCAGATAGCAGCGACATCTCCCGCTCCCCGTGACCGCAAAGTGAACCATCCTTTCAGGGATCAAATCCACGGAATCGCTCCCGAACCCATATACGACTGGGGATTTCCTTCCGCGATCCCTCAAACCCCACACCATCCAGCGGATTACGCCTGCAGCCTGGGCGGAGCCGTCTTATGGGACCCATTACCCACGATGTACCTTTTACCATTCCCCGCAATCCCAGCAGCCTCTTCTGGATCGCCCGCAAAACCGTCACGAAATGGGCGAGACCCTATGGAAGGGGGTGCGCCCAAGCCCGGCAGCCCGAGCATTAGAAGGGAAGAATCCACTGTGGGAGTCATTTCTCTTCGCTCAAACACCTTCCACTTAACCCTCCCACCGACACATGGGCAGGGAGATGCCACTCGTAATGACTACCGGGCTTTTAAACTCCGTGTCCGCGGCTCCTCCCGTCTCATTAACTATTTGCGAAAGGGTGGGGCGTTCCTCCTCGGATCTGATTAATCCCGACCTTTTAGGGCAACCCGTTCTCTCGCCTCTGTTTGTATCAACTCCTGCCACTTGGTCTGTGCAAACGAGATGTCCGCTCGACGCCAGATACAGAAGCTGAAAGTGAAGGGCGGCGAGCAGAAAACTTGAAACGGAATGGATGGTTGGGAGGCTGGAAAGTGAAAGGAAGCGGGAAGATTGATATGTGAAAGGAGTGAGAAATAGTGAAAGGAATGCGGGATAGAAATAGGAGGGAGGAGATGATTTTAAGTCCAGAGGAATAGAAACGAATTAAATGTGTTTGGAATGGACAACATAAAGAAAACTGAAATGTATCAAAATAGTCGATGAGTTATTAATTTAAAGCTTCGATGAAAGCAAAGTTTAAAAGGGACGCTTTAGGAACGAACATATTATCGCAATGCCAAAATATAAAGTCTACTTTTTAAATACGTAAAAATCTATCAATTACATGATTTAGTGTTGTGATTTTGCTTGGTAACCACGCATTAAAACATCCCTTCTTATCCATACTGGGAGTATGGATTACAAAGGATGTGTATTTTTTAATGTGAGGTTGCCACAAGAAGAAATATAGCTAAAAAGGAATAGAAGAGTGAATGTGTAAAATATAACAATGACAATATGAATTAATAATATACCACGTACGATAGGAAAAGAGAGATGGCCAGAAAACGATGTACTTCAACTAAAAAAATCTCTCTTCCAAATTTGAAATCAAGAGTATGCGAAAGACAGAGAATAAGGTACATATTTTTCTTAAGGATGGCTTCAACTAAACTGTGATTTCAAGAGAAAAGAATGAAAAAACAAACAAATTTCGCATTCTATAGAAGACATTCCATGTTAAAATAAGAGGATAACGTGAAATATATGGAACGAACAGGAAAGTGTAACGACTGTCTAAGTGAATCACACTTGAGCAATCCACCGCGATAGAGATAACGAAGCAATTGAAGAGGAAAATCAGACAGAGATTAAAAGCAACAAGAAACACATCGCACCCTGAGAGAGCCATAAAACCCACCCGACCACCCCCACCAAACACAACCACCGTCCGAGAAAGCGAGCTAAAAAAATTCCAACCGCAACCATCGACACATCTATCACAGCTTTCTAAAACCCCCGCACCCACCCGCTAATCCAATTAACTCCCTGCTTAGAAAGGCGAAACCACGGCGCAACACCTCTCCACGCCGAGATCCACATCTCGAGAGATAATCGCCGTAAGAGACGAGACGCAACTCGACACTGAGCGTTGCGATATCTTCTCCCGCGCGCGCGAAACTGGAAAAACAAATCAACATCGCGAGGCGCCGTCGCGCGCATACTTCACGCTTCGGGAGACGTGGGCAGCGCGACAAGACCATCCACTTTCCACAAACTAGAGTCCCACGCCCACTTGGGCATTCTACGTGCATTATCGCCGCTTCGAATCCTTCCCACACCTATTTTTTCCCTTCGACCGCGTCTCGCGTCAATGCGCTGGAGGAACGAGCCGTGACAGATTTACTCGCCACTGTGCGGACCATTAATTCCTCCGAACGAGCATTCACTCTCCAAATATAAGGGTGATTATTTTATGTCGGTTGCCATGGGATGACGCGCGTTATAAGTAACGTTTCACGCCTAATTGAAGAGAAGGAATGGCGCGCGCGTTTCAATTCCCTCGATGGGGTTTTGTCAGTGGCGTTAATGAAAGGGGGAAAATATCGAAAACCAGATGGGTGGAAGTGAGTGGGAGAGATAACGTGAAGCACAATATTCCCTACCGATGTTCCGCGGTGCACTGGTATTATGTCGAGTGAGTACTTATTTAAAGGTATGACATTCCAATGCATAATATGCCTTTGCATTTAAGAGCTATACACGCTATTTCTTGAGATATATATCATTTAATGGGAATTTAATGCCAAAAACTTATACTATTCGCCTTTTCCTCTCTGTCTGCTAGTTATGATTAAATTTTAACCGAGTTTAGGGGCGCTTTAAAAAGTAGTGATGCATTACTTAATAACGAATGTTATTGGAGGAGGAATACCGAAGAGGGTAAGATCCAAATTAGTGGTTAAAGTATAATGACAGTAGTTTATTTGTACCTTACGAAAAATAAAATAAACTTCTATTTCCTCGAACTCATACTAATTAAAAATCGTACAAGTAGGATTGAATCCAAAATAAATCCCTTCTATATTTGTATACTCATATTCCACGCAACGTTAATTCTAAATCGATATCTTTATTAGTCTAAAAACTTATTAAACCAAATTAAAAATGATTCAGTTGATGGTGAAAAAGCGAATTTACCCACTAGTAATATTTAAATAAAGTAGATATTTCCAACTAAGCAAATGACAGTTAAAGGATACGCTGTCATGAACATTTAACAATACACAAAAAAGTATTTCGTAAAAATTAAATTAATTCCTAAAATCGTGATACATACCTCGGAAAAATGAAGGAATAAAATAGAATATACTCAATTAGAACTCGTTCGAAAACATTCCCATTCCACGATAAAAAACGAAAAGCACGGTATGTGACAGCTAGTTACGCTTGCATATGCCAAAAGAAAAAGTTTTTCGGACACCCATTCGCTACCGCATATCGCCTTTTTCATACACAAACCCCCGTATCTACAGATCCAAAGGGTGCAGTCGATCGGATATGAATCAGAGCCTTTCCACAAAAAGTGAGAGAGATGGGGAATCATGGAAATCACTCCAGCAATGGACCGTATGGATGAACACCGCACATGCGTCCAATAAAGAAGATAGATGAAAGCCCTGACGTTCTTTCACTCAACCGAATGTGTATCTGAAGCTTTTGCGTATTTTATCTCGGCTCCCAATAAGCGAAAAAGCCACTCCATATCTCGCGAAAAAACGTGAATAAATGAAGCCTCTCTCTCGGAGAATTATTCCCCCGCTCTCTCTCTGCGCCATTATCAGCCCATGCGAATCTCAGCCCTTCCAACAAACCATGAATTTCTCCTTAACTGATGTTTCGATATAGGACTGATAAACGCAGGGAAAGCACGATAAAGGGTAAAATCATCAAATAAACCTCCCTTTAATACTACCGTAACTGATATAAGAGAAATAATTACAGTTGTAATGTAACTTAATATGTTAATAGAAAATGGAAATTTATATCAAGAATGTGTACAAGAGTTAAATTTAACTATAAAGTAAAACAGCATAGTCTTCGATTCCTGAATATTAACTTCAATTAATATAAAATAATAATCATTATAAAAATTGCATATGGATGTAAAACTTACAACGGGAAAGCTTAAAATCTCTTTCAAAATTTAAACAAATAATGAAACCAATAGACTCGTACTAGCTACAAAAGAGGTTGAGGTATCGTAAAAGTCCATTGTATTGGTGATAAACTGATAAACTATTAAATGATTCTACAAAATTAATTTCATTGAAGTAAAAATATTACGTGCTAATCATCGATTATTTAATTATGAAGAAACTAAAATAAAATAGCCTTACAAAATTCTTACAAAAACAATGCATAAATAATTTGATTCGCCAAGCTGAACTTGAATAATAAATATTGAATTCAAATTGACTACGGAAAAAAATCTCAAAAATCCTTTTACTAGAACGACATTAAAAACTTGGAATTCGGATCAAACCCATTCTTGAAAAGTTGTTCAGCGCACTTTACACGAACTGATACGGCTAATTAAAAAGATAAGCAAAATGAACAGAGCATTCCGAAATATCTTCAGCTTTCTATCCATTCGTACGGCAATCAGATAAGCCCCAGCGAGTCCTGTACGATAATAACTTTTAAAGTATCTCATCGACTTCTTGCAAGGTTGTTCTAATACCGTACACGCAAAAAAAACTCATTACTTCTAAGGGAGAAGTACGCAATCTTTGAGATTATTCCGAGATTCGCATGCATTCTTCAGCATCGCGAGTTATCTCTCTGTGTGCAAGTGGAGGTGTGCAAAGAGCTCCTGCATTCATAGAGAGACAAAATGGAGAAAGATTAAAGCAAAAGATGCGGAGACCGATGGGAGAAGTAAAGGACTTGGAATGAGACCTGGGAAGTAAAAAAAAGAGATTGGATTAGAAGGAGATACGCC
Source organism: Sympetrum striolatum (assembly GCA_947579665.1). Lineage (NCBI taxonomy): Eukaryota > Metazoa > Arthropoda > Insecta > Odonata > Libellulidae > Sympetrum > Sympetrum striolatum. The sequence goes on along the minus strand of OX388345.1, from coordinate 46,065,219 downwards.
CTGACCTAGGACTACTGCGACGCAATTGAGAATTATAGATGTCTATCGAAATTATTTCCTTTTAAAGAGATAAATTGTTACTTGCCAAAGGATACGATAGTAATGGACTGAAGAGCTAATCAAATAATACAAGAATAACGATATTGAAGGGTTTTTTTTTCCTATAACGGACCCGGAAATAAACAAAGCGATGGGACATCAAAGGAATCATAAATACATTCCGACGAGCGCAAGATTTTCTTTCCTGTTAAATGCCCACATTAAACAACGAATCAGTGAATTCTGTACAAAGAGAAGGAAGTTTAGTTTCTCTTATGTATCTTCAATAATAATCAAGCTGACAGGAATTGAGTGTCGTTTCAAAGGAATTCCATGTTACTTTTCGATCTTGAAACGATTTATTAGTTCTTGAATTTATTTATTAAAAAATAAATCTATGTAAATCCATTCGTTAGAAATAAACAGTAAGGGAATAACAAGGAACGGACTCATATAATTTCCAAACCAGGAAAATATCGGTTGACCAAGAATCGAACCCGGGACCATAGCGTTCGTAGGCTACCATGCAAACTATTCCGCCATTAACATAAACATGACGTTGTTTTAATTTTACCAGCGCTAAAAAATAAATGAGTAGAACTAGATGACTCTTCCCTCTAGTAAAACCTACAACCAACCAAGCTTCACCAAATCAGCTTTACTCTGGAGAACAGAAAAGGGCAAAGGCACGAAAAGAAACACCGCGGAAAAGAGAAGAGAAAGATGCAACGATACCGAAAGCAAAAAAGAGATGTAGAGAGAGATTCCGCGATGGCGGGAGATGTGCCGAGAGAGATCTGCGGAGGACGAGATAAAAGCCGGCGGAGAAAAAGGTCCGCCCACCCTAGCGACTGGGAAGGCGAGGTGTCAAGGCATCCCGTATATGCGCTATCTCGCCGGGGTAAAAAGCGAAACAAAAGAAGAGCGAACCGCGCATTCCCTTTCAGAAGAGCCACACAAACCTCTCAGGCGACTCCGCCCCCGCAAGCAATCCACTCCGGGTGTCTCCATCTGCAGATGAACATGATCACGTAGAGGCTCCGGATGGCGCGTGGGAAGGGGGAAGATGGGTGGGGAAACAAAAGGAAGAGAAAATCCTTGGTACAGAGATACAAGGAGATGATACGCACCAGAAGGTTGCTGAGGAATATAACAGCGGCCCAAAACAATTTCAGGGGAAATATGAGAGGGCCGTGTCAATGAAAAGTGTTCGGTAACCATTTTACTGAGGTTACCTTTGAGAAGTGGCCAACAGGGGTTTTTAAGGGCCTAGGAATAATGGGAGTTGCCGTGGTTTATTCTTCCCGTGAAAATAAAGTATATGCCAGGTAAAAATAATACCTGGAAATTCATAACCTATCATTTCCCAGAAAATTATATATATTACAGCGTGATCACAGAAAATTATTTCCAAAACAGAACATAGAATACGATGAGAAGATTAATTATTGAAGAGTCTAAAACGAAAACTCCACGGATGACTTCACGGAATTATTTCCCTACTCAAGTACTTTCCTGTCTATCTTTTTTCCGCCAAATTCTATGTTTCTACGCGATAATAATAACAATAATAAATCAATGTTTACTAGTCAATGGGTTTAAATGTGGGATTTCGAAAGTAAAACGGCAGAAAAATATAAGAATGAAAATTTGGTTGATTTTATACTGAACTTCATCAAACGACAAAACATTTCCAGAGATTACATGTAAATAAGATCCTAAATATGCAGCTACTTGATCGAATTCACCAAGGGCATACAGTATAAGCTTACCAGTTGCGAAAAAGGACAGAATAGGGAAATCGCCAGCCTCTATAGCGTTCAGAGTAACCTTTTCTTCGATTTTCGAAACATCGATTCTTACTTGTTTGCTTCTCAACCTTGTCCAATGTTCCTCATGAAAAATATAATATGAAACAGTTTCTTTCGATTACAAGTGGTAGAAATTCGTAATATTCCGAACGATTTCCATGTTGAACTCTTTGAATGTATCCAATACATTTTTCAATCACTATTTGATATTTTAACAAGCTGATTGTCAGCTCTGATTGCTAAAAAGCTACCTTCCGATGAAAAATTTCCCTCAGCCCTAGTCACAGGTATTTACCCCAACCTCTTCTATTATTTCCAGCATCCACTTCACAAAACAGACGTACTAAAATAAAACTATCCGAAAACAGAAAAGCCATTCCACGAACCGAACAGGAAACTCGCACAGAATTAACCCTCCACCGATAGTGCTCTTTCCCAAAGGCTCGCATACGTTACCAGGAAGTTCCATCGCCGGGGAATGCGCCCAAATATTGTTAATTATCCGCCCGATACCTGTTTATAGACAAATTTCGCCGTGCCATCAACATCCCCGCGGCGGAGACCGAACCAATTACCGTAAACGAGTTGCGACCCGACAATTCTATATGCGTACGCGGAATACCTAATTACACTTCGCCGAGAGATAGCGAGAGTAGGGCCCCTTTCACGGAACATTTCCCCGTAAGTGGAGCGCGGGAAACGTCAACTCCGCAGCCGAGGAGCGGCAAAACCGAGGTCGATCAACGAGAATCTATAATAGCGTTACAGATCGTCGTTTTTCGCAACCAGACGATACAGGTGGAGGCAACGTACACGGATATGCGGCGAGGCTTTCCGCAAATACGATGCTGTTGGTAATCGTTTAATTAATTACTGCAAATGTGAAAACATTATGACATCGCTGTTAATTACCAATCCTCGAATCAATCGAACGTATTGAATAAACACTTCGACACCGATGACTTATTAGAAAAGTGATTAATTTATTAATGATTATGGGGCATTTTATTATAATTAAACCACCGGAAGGGTGGCGTTAATAGAAAATCAAGTATGAAATTAATTACTTCGAATGTGAAGAAATTATAACATCGCAGATTAATTACCACTCTACAAATCGCTTGAGGGTATCAAATAAACATCTCGACTTATTATTGACTGACAACTACTACTACTAATTGCAGTGACTCAATTACCATTATAAATTAAAAGCAACCAAGAAACTAAAAACACAGCCCAGGTGTAGGTGAGCAGACTCATGTAAATATTTTTAACAGCACGTGAAGTTTTAAGGGAATTGTAAAAATTCTTGTCCTGAGATATATGTAGTTAAAATTGTTAATTATCGCTTTTACAATATAATTTATACCTATCTCTGTTTTAAAAAAATATGAAATTCTTTCAATTAACTGTAATGTTAGTGCTGTACACTGGCCTTGCTTGATGTGACTATAATGTTCTATTTACTATAAAATAAATAATTAAATAAACTTACTTATAAGAAAAGATAAAATAAATTTCCATTAAATACATTTTAGCTCATGAACTTCGTATTTTTATGCTGGTCCTCACAAGTGTTGATTCCATTTTTATTAAATCATTATAATTCCATGAAGTTGCTCTTCGCATCATAATGTTCTTTTTTGTAATAAAATAAATACCGACTTATTAGGAAAGGCGACTGATTTGTCAACGTTAATCGGCCATTTTTCCTTTCAAATCACTGATGCAAAAAAAACGAAAAGAATTCCTTTGATTCCAACAGACTCATGCCTAATCAACCAACATTACGCTCCGAGTAAATCAATAAGACCGGAGCAATTAAAACGAAAAAAAAACACATTCAAATTCCGATGCTTGAAAACTCGTTAACGATCCGAATCCATTAAGTGACCTCATGAACAAAATCCTTTCGGAAAAAAAAAGACGAAGCTATTGGAGTCGTGTTAAAAAAAACGGGCCCTTTACGCTCGAGGGGAACTCCATAAAAAGCCGCGGGGGAGGTGAGGCTCACGAATCGCTGGGAAATTAGGGGAAGATAAGAGAGTAGGGCGGAACGGGAGGCCTTAGATGTAAATGAGGGGAAAACAGAAAGGAAAAAAACACGGGAAAGAGCGGGGGAAAAGGAGGTTATAGATGAAGTGGCAATCCGGTGTGAGTGGAGCGATAGAGCGGGAAGAGTGCGTGTGTGCCCGTGCTCGCGTGAGGCCGGAATTATGGCCGGAGCAGGTGTCCGGCGGCGGGAGACTCCATCCACAAGATAAGGCGGGCGTTAAATGAGGGTGAGGGAGAAAATAGAAATGGGACTAAATGGGAAAAAGTTGGAGGGAGAGAGGAGAGGTGCTAAATGGGATATTAATGACCGAAATAGATAGGGGAAGATCTAAAGATGAAACCGGAATGGAAAATGAAAGAAATTAAATTTTTAATATTTCCGCGAACCAGATCCTAAAGTCGTAAATGATCATGACCGTGAAATTTACAATCTATTTGCAACGGGGAACATTTTAATTATGTTACAACTATATGATACGCTCATTTTGATGAGAAAGTTTAAGAGATTTTTAACTGACATCCTTAATGGTAAAATATCAATGAGAGATCTTCCTTTCATTTAAAAACGAAATAATTCTAAAGATAGGGACTAATAAGCACACACTGAAAACCATTTAGGAGCGGCGAGATTCCAACAAAATCTCTCTCCATATTACTTTGCTAGGAAATCTCAGCAGTCTGATATTAATGATCATACGCAGATCCTTTCAGACACGTAGTCCTTGTAGTACTGGCTGGTACTGCAGTACCTTATGCCGCAGAATAGAAAAGGCTGGAGCTAAATGCTTTGGAAAAGGGCTAAATGTTCTGGAGAGATTTCCTATTCCTACCACCGGTTTTATGCAACAAATTATTATATATTTTCTGAGTATCTGAGGAACATCAATTCTGAAACAAATCAAAATTTAGTATCGCCAATCGCATCGTAACTGCTGTACATATCAATTAGACATAAAAAACGTAAATAATGGCCTAGCTGAAGCAATACAGGAGACAACCAGAAACTTATTCAGGTGGAAAAAAAGATAAGCTGGTTGTGATTATACCTACAACTAATACCGGAATATTCATAAATATAATACCAATCTACATCCATATCAGATTAACTACAACAGTACCACGTATAACCCGCAAGCCACTCGACAAAAACAGAATTCCTTCAAAAATAAAGCATCCAGCTTCCTACGCCCATCCCTACATACCAAACTTACATTAAAATCACTCCTGTACGAAAGGAAAGGAGAAATCCGCACCGAAATAATTCCCAGGAAGATCGAGAGACAGTCTCCCTCGGAGTCCCATAAATCCCGCATAAAATACGCCGAGAAATCCTTGGAGACTATCCGACGAAGAGGAGCGAAAATAAACATCGAGAAAGCGAGGGGAGAAGGGGGAAGCACAGGTGTACCGGAGAGAGAGCGAGATGAAAGGGAATGATGGAACACGGAAAGGGTCGGGATGAAGTGGTGTTGCAGGTGGCGATAAGATGCCGGCGATACGGTCGGCATGGCTCGGCGGGAAAGGAGAGGAAAAAAATTAAGTGTACTCACGATGTATCCTTGTCCTGAGCTGGAATGGCTGCTTGCCTGCGAACGAGAGAGGAAAAGAGCGTTAGTAGAAGTTTGAGGCGAATCCTTTTAATGCGCGGCGTTGCTTGAGCGTTTCCCCGCACGGACGGGCGGACTCGAGAGTGAAAAAGCCTCCGTTGAAGAGGAGGAATTCACGTGGTGAGGATGATGCTCCGAAGCATCAAAGAGTAGATATACATCGTAAGGAAGATTTAGAATCCAGAAGATTAAGATCGCATAGATCAAAAACGAAGGAAATATTGTACGTTTAAAAATTAAAATCCAAACAAGTTTCAGCGAACTTGTCACACATTAACAGGACACGGAAGTAAGAAAAACCGGTCGTTCGAAAGAAAAAAATTTCCAACGAAGAAATACTAATATGATTTTGCATAACACTTTCTAAGTTTATGAACAATTTTCTCCGTTCGTTGTCACAATTGGGTGACCCTGTTTTATACATCTTCTGACATTCAGAAGATACGAATAAACTTGCTTTAATATAACATTAATCCGGATACATAATTAAACGTAGTTCAATGAAGCAGGGAAGGGGAAAATTTACTTTTAAGAAGTAAGTTTTACAAGAAAGAAGAAATTAGTGCGAGCACTTCTACAACCAAATGAATTAATACTCAATTAAAAACAAAAACATTTCCAAAACAAGTCATCTAGAGGTAAATATACAAAATATCCAATATACACAACAATTAATTCTAATATACGACATTATAGCTGCCAGTATCTTAATTTTAAACTCTTTATTACTGTTTGAATCGATCCAAAAATAGAACACAACCCATTATAATATATTAAAATCATCAATTTAGGTTTATCATCAAATTAAGAAGGCATATGTTTACATTATACAACCCTTATAAAATTAATCCTATACAGAAGCCAATGATAATCATTCAAGAGGTCATTAGCTTAAACTCGTATAAATCAAATATGAAAAATTAAATGAAAATGAGATAATATAAACAGCCGTTAAGGATAGCCAATGCCTACATAAAATGTGAGAAATAACAGCTTCAAAGGATAATATCTTATTTAACATGTCTAAAAATATAAGATGGACATCATCCGTAACTAAACCGCTTTATTATCCCGAGACTTTCGAATCAGCTGGGACCGTTAAAAGCAGCTGAGCGTAAAATTCCCTGAAACGCATAACAGCAGTCATACATACTAAAAAATTCGAAATATTACTCCCATTTCGAGGTCATTAAAATAATTGATAACTTCCCAAACTTTTCTTCCTTACACCCTCTGGCGAAGACATTAGTTTAGAAGCTCGAACACCGGTAGGAAACAGTTTAGAGACTTCCATATGTGCGTGGGCATATGTGTGTATACCGATATATGTGTGCATATTAATTATCATAATAATTATTTTAAGGACTGGAATGTTATTCTCCCTGCGTCATGTCACTTATTTATTCGTTTTCTTTTTTCTCACGTATCCTTACTTATAGGAAATCATAATTTTTCTCCATAGTTATACAGTTGAGGTATTTATTGACATATTTTATATTCAGTTACACATATTCTACTCAAGACTTCTTTATACGTCCGATTTTTATTAAATAATTCCACCATTCCTATACTTGAAATATTCCAATAGCTTGTTAATCTACTTCTCAAAACCTTCCATTACAGATTTTGGTGCATTTATATTTTCTTTAGCCTTATTCCTACAAAGGAGGAAGTATTCATAGATTGCATATTTGGCTAGGTTCATGAAGTAGCTATGTTTCGCTGATAGAAATCAAACTTGGAGATGAAAGCAACGCAAATTACCTCACTCCTTCCATGTAAGCCTTCTTCCTCTCAAGTAGCTCTTGATAAAGAATTTTTAGGGGGGATGCGGTTCGAACCTGCTTTCGGGCTGAACACTTCACAAAAAATGTGTAAGAATTGCTGTTTTACAAGTCCTCTCAGAAATACCACTAAACAATTCCACCTTTAGAATTGTGTCTCTATTTACTAAAATTTACGAGTACGTATATTACTAAAATGTCTACGTATACATATATATTATACGTCAATTTTTTGTGCATACACAAAAGAAAGAAAAGCGAAGAAAAGTCGAAGTTTTACAGGGTTGCCAGATAAGTATTGGACTCTTGCAGCGAGTATCCTAGTGATTTGGCAACCACCCCCAACACGATCATTTTTTATCAGCCGACTATAAGGATACAAGAGAGTCTATACGAGCATAAACGAGAGAAGTAAATACATACATCAGAATATATATGGCCTCAATTTTGTCGAGAGAGAAATATAGCGACGGGACACGAGAGACGAACACGATTCCTTGGAAAACACAATGGAGACTGGGGAAGTAAAAAGACACGGTTTTTAACAACTTATTCTCTTTCCCTCGGAGTCCATTTCCCGGGAAACTTATTCCGAACGGCTGCGGACGTAAATTCCCCTTTTTAATGCGCGGGAGTCGTGTTAAACGTCGTAAATTAGAAGTGCGGCGGCCGAGGGAAAGGGAGGAAATAATGCGGACGCCAGATAAAAGTTTTTCGTGTACGCATTACGAGAGAGGGCGAAGATGAATGGGCGGGAAAAGAGAGGATAAAAGGAAGGAGAATAATTAGGGTTATAAGGGAGAGAAAATGAAAGAGGAAGAGAGATTGGACGAGGATAAGAAATGATGTAAGACGTGTTTATAAAGCAGGCTGTTGTGTGGAAAAAAGCTTTTGGCACGATGAATCTCCGAGTGGAACACGGCTCGCTTGTTCCCGTTAGCTGGGATTTCCCTCAAAGCATAGAAAAAACGAAACGAATTGAGCGAACGTTTAAAACTGAGAGAAAATAATACATAAATGAATGTCTGAGAATTCGTAAGTACGATACATGAGTACAAACAACAAGAAATTTAAGCATACGCTACACATGAATGTATTGTTGTTGCTTAGAATTACATTTTCATCAATAATCACCGAAATATTAAAAAATATTAAATTTCTACTCTTTGAATAAACTAATCGTTATTCTACTTTTGACGAAGTTTTACTTAAATTACAATTTTTCTACGTAGCCTTTACAGTTATTACAATATATTATACACTATTAAACAGCTGGATTCGAAGCAAAGCGTTTGTCTTAATTTATACTGACCTAAGGAATTTGTTGACGCTAGTAAATTACTATTCCCTACGGATCATAATTAAAACTAACATTTTTTATAAATTAACTTTTAGCCTAAATTATACATTTAAGTAGTAAGTGGTGTTATAACTTCCTAATTCCGATGAGATAAAAACCGGTTACGTAAAACTTTCCACGAATCACATGAAAACAATTTGCATGAAATTAATAAATGAGAAAGAAATTGTATTCCCCGACTTCATTAACAATAATATAGATGAGGTCCCCTGTAAGACCATGAATAAGCTGAGAAAGAGATCTTTTTACATCATTTTATGGTATTCACTGCCAATATAAAATGATTCAAACTGAATAAAGAGGGTTCTTTGCATTATTATACGCAAATTATATGGAAATAAATACAAGTTGCACACATTTTAGAGTAGCTGTATAAACTGCAACTAAAGTTTCAAACGGAAAATGAAAAATATCACTCATGAAAAATATAAATAATGCTAATAAGCTATCAAGGCTATAACAAGACGCATACATTTTCAAAGGAAAGAAGTATAATTTGTAGGTGATGGTTAAAAAATTTAGCGTCGAAACTACGCCTGTTATAATTTACCGATTAAATCGGGGAAATGGATGCAATTTTCATGTCATATCAAAATTTGCATCGAGTTCTTGCGAAAACGTTGCATAATGGGCATGCGAGTAATCTCCATAAATTTGCGTCGGATTTATGCAAATGAGACGGAATTTAATGTACGCAACAATGTTATCGCCAGCGTGTCTTTATTCCCTTAATTTCGCATCACGCTGCTTTTTCCAAGAAACCAAAGACTAAATAGACCAAAATATTCCACCCAACGATGAGATCAGCTCCACGTGTAAACGATATGAATATGCAGAGAGATAATTGAAAGATACGCGAAAAAGATAATTAATGTGATTGTGACTTGTAATCGTACCTGATGTCCGCAATCACACGTTTGGTTTGATGCTAAATTTAATTAATGTCCATCAGGAGCAGTCAAAAGATTGGCGGATACCAAATATATAGAAATGCAAAATAGGCAAAAATATAAACAACAAATTATAATAATTTATTTCGTTTCAAAGGAGGATGCAAAACTTGAGAGATTTTTACTTTTAATTAAAAGAGAAACTTGGCATCACAGAAGGAATCCTTCCGTAGGGATTGCCTTAACTCAAATAAAACAACACCATATTATAAATATATAATCACATACATACTATGCAAACAAACGTTAAACATCCTACACGTTTAGAAAAACCCATAACGTCGACCTATTTCTTAGCGAGACTTGTGACAGATAGTCCCAGAAGAACATCCAAAAAAAATACTAGCGAAACAAAAGAAGACTAAACTGGTTTAACAAGACAGCTTACAAGACAGTTGAAATAAATAGTCTGAGAGATGTAAGGCAAAAGAAACGGAAGAGAAACGTCGGCAGGAATAACGCCACCAGAGGGAGGTCAAAAAACACTGAAAAAATAGAGAATATCGAATAAACAGGACGGGAAATCAGAACACGTAAGTAAAGACGAAAAATCGCTTGACGTATAGAGAAATAGGATAAACGAGACATATCGCAATACAAAAACACTGCGGATATTCAAAATCAACAAAAGATAATCTCCCTACGGTTTTAGACTTTCTTCCTGAGGGAAGTAAGAGAGATATGTAACAACTAGTGAATTTCTCTTGTGATCCTTGTCTCTAATATCGACAAAACGGAATTTTCAATTCAAAAGTTTAGCTTTCAGTTTACCTTTCTCGTCTTGTTTGGTAAATGTTCGTTATAATTTGTATTTCATGGGGAAACAGCTTCTACATAGTCAATGTTTACCTTCCTGGTACTTTTAAAAGCTAATTCTTTTCAAATTTATTCGATATATCACCAAGTTTTGGAGGTTCCTCACATTCCCTTTTTACTGCGATGTACATATTTTTTTAACTCAAAATACAGTTTTCACCTTTCAAATTTATTCCTAATTAAACATCTTATTTCTTAGGAATCATAAGAATAACAGTCGGATTTTTTCATAATATACATAGAAGTAAAAACTCACTTCACTGCCGCAAAAATACAGAAAATGTTGAATTATAGTTACTATTTCTTTAAATTACAGCAAATTAATGTAGTGGCATAAATGATGCAATATCTTTTAAAAATATGTAGAATAACGCAACTAACGAAATTCTTCGTATCTTGAACAAACTTGAAATAGCTAAATACTATTTCGATATTGAGAGTCCCTCACAGTCATGTCGTGGGACCCTTTTGGTAGAGGTAAACAAATGGCGCCCTTTTGAATCTAATCATAAACACACCCCTTATTGTTGAGAATCAATATACTTATTTCCCCAATAGGAGGAAGAGATCACACCTTCAGAAACCGGTATCCGAAATCCCTGAATCAAAAGAACCAGTGCATCCGATCAGCAAGAGGAACGAAGGAGTTAAAACAAGCCCGAGAAAAAACTAACGAGATACAGAGGAGAACCGCCGTCGACCACGGTAGCGGAAAAAAAATTAAACCCAATAAGCGGTAAAAAAACGAGATAAAACCGCGTAGGCGGAAGGATTTCAGAAGCAAAACGACCCGGAATCGTACGTCACTCAGTTGGAGCGTTTGGAAACGGGAGAGAAGCGAATAAACAGGATTGCGGGATGGAAACGGTTGATAAGACATCCCGGGAGATAAACAAAAAAAGGCCGGGAGATCATCAAGATCGATACCCGCGTATATATACTCGGGCGGAGGCGGGAGATAGAGAGAGGAAAAATAGGCTCCGATTGATTTACGATCCCACTCCGCGATTTATTGAGCCCGTTATAGTCGGAAACAAGCGGTCCGACAAGTTGATTGAAACGGAGGGAGGTATAATTAAATCGATTCCGACTCCCTCCGCGGCGGAGCCACCTGCCCGCCTCTTTCCCGCCCAAACGGAAATCTCTCTTGCGAATCAAAAAGCGCGCGTTTTCCGCGAGATGGAAGCGAGAGATTGCGATGCGAATGGACGAGCGGCGCAAAACACGGTAGCGACATAATTCCGCCCGTTTTTAAACAGTTACCTCCGTCTTTTTTCTCTCCGTCCCAACTCGCAGATTCCGATCGCTGATTTATGCCCGCGATGAGTGCAGATACGGGGAAGGTAAAATGGGGCGCCGTGGAGGCGAAAAAAAACGAGACAAAACCCTTTTTGTGCGCGTTGCAGATGCGGGGATAATGGCGGGCGCCGATCCAGAAACCGTCTTTTTTTCCGCCAAAGGTAAATCGCTTAATTGCGACTTCGATTGTCCCCGATTTGAAAAAGCGCCCCCTTTCCGCGCGTATTGGTACTAATTGCGGGTTGTTTTAGCACCTTGTAGCTTTCGAATTGAGATCTCGAGAAGCATTGAAAACCAGTTGCTGGAAGTATCTCAATTTCACGGGAAGAATAACGGTGTTTTTGACGGAATGACCCGTAATTTCAGATCAATTTGCAGGCGCCGAGACGCAATCTTGCCATTTTTATAGCCCTAGTGGCGATATTTTCCTCGGGAGGAATTTTTCGGACGAGAACTTATTTCCATGAAGGAAAGAGAAACATTGAGACTTAATTACGGAAAACCTGTGGGGGATCCGGTGGAACGAGTTCGGGCAGAAAGAATGCGTGTCGTGTAAAAAAATTAATCTTCCAGAGAAGGCGAATGTTTGGGCTCCCGGCGAACGTTTGTTATCGCCAGATTTATTCAAGCAATTTAAATGCAAATCGAATTACTTAATTTATCAGGGGACAAAGTGAATAACGCTGTCGGACGAGGAAATACTGAAATGTGATTGATGTTTTTAGATTAAGAGAACTGCTTATTTTATTATTGAAATCAATCGATAAAAAAGTTGCCGATAGTCACTATACTACTTGAATGTTTTCATTTGTATAAATTTCATGTTAATATGCATATCGCGAGTGACGATCACCGTTGACAATCAAAAGCCATTAAATATTAATTCCCGCACATGCTTAAAGGAAGATCTAAAAATGAAACAGCATTAACTGCGGGTGAAACATCAACCTGTTTGGTCTATAATCATCAATGAGTAAATAGAAAGATACAGTTGAGATTTCAATTAGATGATTCGATAATTTATTCTCCATACTGGTTTAAAAATTCTGACTTAAATTTGTAATAATGCCATTGGATACAACGAATACAGAATCATAAGCCATATTACAAAAAAAATTGGAGACTGCTGAAAGGGACAAATCCATTTAAACTTTTGGCATAACACGATCTTGATAAATTAAGCCTATCTCTTTTGAAAACGTAATCGATGAACGACAAATTCAGAAAAAAATGTTCTTGTATTTATAAGAACTCATGCAAACAATTAATTGAATAGATCGCTAAAACTCTACGTGATATTCAGATCAGACAACAAAGTGGGCTATTACAACTTCCTTGCCAATAAATAATCACACAAGGTGTTAGAATTAGGAGTCCCATGAGTAACACCGATTTTATCTACAAATTTAAACCTTCCATATGGAGATTGATTTAGGTACCAAAGTTGGGAAGATAAGCGTGCCAGTTAAAAGGCTGAATAATCCATTAACATGTAAACCATTATAATACCGATAAGGAAAGGGTTGAGGTGACTTTACACATAAGGGCGTGCACCCAGGAAATTTCCCAAGGAAAAACGGACTTGAAAAAAGTCTGACAGGGCCGGGAATCGAGCCCGGGATAATAATAAATTCCCGGGTTCGATTCTCGGCCCTGTCAGACTTTTTCAAGTCCGTTTTTCCTTGGCAATATAATGCCCATTAGTTCTTATTTTCCAGTAAACATCAGAGCAGTGTTTCACAGCCTTTCATCCGTCATTCTCCCCCTAAGCTTTTATAAAATTCTAATTCCTTCAATGCAACAGGCACATAATATTTACTACTGTAAAATTGAATTATTCACCGAATGAAGCATATACGACTATGTTTTCAGGATACAGGCCTTAGGTCATAGGGATGAATCATTTAAATTATAAGAAATACTAAATTTAAAATGTATATGTATGCAAAGTGATTTTCTATTTCCCACAGTGGGGCGTAGAACCCACGTTGGGAAACTGCAATAGATTGTTTGTAATAAAAAAATTAATTCCAAAAAGTAAACTCACGTCGCTAAGATGTCGATCCTCCCTGGAGCTGCTGTTGTTATTGGTGCTTCCGTTGTTGTTGGTACTGCTGCTGTTGGGAGTCGAGGCCCTGTGAGGGTTCGGAGTGTGAGGCTCTGACGGCGAGAGCCTCGAGAGCGGATGCTGCAGCGGCGTACTCCCGTGGGGCGGTTGCCTCGGAAGGTGCGGATGACCGGGCGAAGAGGGACCGTTAGCCCTCTGGGCCCCTGGCTCTTCAGCCACACCCGCGCTTGGCCCCGCCTCGCCACCAGAAGGAGCCCTCGAACAGCCGCCAGAGGAAGGATGCTGGTGGTTGAGGTGCGCCGTTTGGAGGTGGTGGTGCGGAGTGTGGTGCTGGTGGTTGTGGAGGGGCCGGAGGGGAGAGCCCGGGTGGTGCGGAGACTGTCCCTGTTGCGGCTGCTGATTCGGCTGCTGCTGGGGCTGACCGGTGAGGTTCGAATGCAGTTGGTGGTGGAGGTGCATGTTGTGGTGGTTGTGAATAGGAATGAAGCCCTGGAAAGAAAGAAAAGGAGACTTTAATGACTGTCGCATAAGGAAAAGTACATGGTTTATATCTGGCATGACGAAAGGATCAAAAATGAATTTTCGGTCAAGATTCAACTTACTGGGAAAGTATTCTAAACTTATAGAGATTTACTTTTAATAATACATAAATCTCCAGATAAATTGCATCAGGTAGAATTTTGAATGAATTAAAGCATCATACAATGATATTCATATTATATACAAGTAATGAATAGATATGATAGTAGTAAGACAAGATATTAATAAAACATGATAGATACTAATTTAAATAGTCATTGGAAACACTATAGGTACTAGCGAAGAAATGAGAATGTTTGAAAGTTGCAAAACCTTCTCCCTGCATTTATACATGACCATTTAATATAAGAAGGTACAGAGATGACGACAGGGGCATGTGGAGGTTATCAAGGGGTAAACAAGTCAAAGAACGTCGAAAACAATGTAATCAAACCACTGTTCCGGTCGTAACTTGGAAGAAGTTATCCATAATAGAGGAACATATTTCCTGCAAACTTCTTCTAATTCCCATTCCCACTGCTATATATATGTGAACAGTTTCCATTCTGTAAACAACTCATGATGATAGAAAGCGTTGAATCCTAGGTAGTGTGAACATAAAGTTTGTCCTTGTGGATACAATTGCCTTTACTCCTCTATTAACTTTTCTAATGTCTTCCTGAGGTGCAACGAAATGTCCTAGATTAATCACCATAGGCTTAAGGGTAATCATTATCATTAAGCTTAGATAGCGAGGAGATTTTCCTTGCACATGACAGTACGGGTTAAGGCTCTGTATCCCATTCCACATTCAGGGACACAAATCTCATTTCTCCAATCCCCCTACCACCCCGCATCATCCCAACCATAAAACCGTTCACGCAGCCCAACCCAATTTACCCAACCCCCGAGAACCACTGTTTACCCCAGCAGGGAGAACCGGCAGTTTAACGCCGATTAAAATAATTCCGAGGGAAGGAGTTGAGGGCTTTTTTTCCGCATCCCTCCACTTTAGAGAGAGAGAGAGAGAGCAGCTTTTCACGCCTCGCGGCACACTGCTGCCCCCTCGCGTCGGGGGGAGGGGACACAGAAGCCCGTATTTATGTGTCGGCGATTCGAAATAATGAATCAGTCCGCGTGTGAGGGAGAGAGAGGGGCTCTCCATTGTTATTTTGGAGAGGTTCCGCTGGAGTGTAGGTGATTCGGTGGGGGGGCAGATGGCGGGGGCGGCTGTGGGGGGGCGTGGTACACGTGTTTGAGCAATGGGCGGGAGAAGGGTCATCGTCGTGTGCTCACTTCCTGCCCGGTTGCCTTTCAACTGGTGTGGTCGCGGGGTGTGGGGGAGTTAGTTATGGGTTGTGCGTCGCTGCTGGAGGAAGAAGTGGTTTTTCTGACGGACAGGAAGGAAGAGGGAGGCGATGATGAAAGCGGTGATGAAGAGTAATGGAAGTTTGGTGGGGCTGCTATAGTGATAGCCATGGCTACTTCGCCGCCCGTTTTACAAACGCTTCCCCAAGGCTGCGTTCGCCATAAGGCGAGAAAGTCATGGTCTTGCCTCGATAATGAGCTTGGCCTTGATTATAAGGAACCTGCCGTTATTACTCTTTGTATCGGACTCAATGACAAAGCTAATTATAATGGATATATTGATACATTAGCTGCGAGCATAACCGGAGGATAAACCTCCTGGTTATGCTAAACGAAAAGCTACTAATGACTAATTAGATTGGACTTAACGATACGTCGCATTCAATCAGTATTCACTCGTTTGTATAATCAATGAGCTACTGGTCATAGATTATTTTCTACTCGAAAGAAGTGTGCCTGAATGTATAACTTCTCATTAAATTTTATAAGCAAAGCTTTTATGATCCTTTTATTATTAATTTTAACTGTTTCACTCGCGTAAACATGAGATAAAATTGGCTTTTTCCAAACACTGAGTCGATGTGGGGTCTATTTTTTTGCTTTACGTCTTAGGCATCTATAGTAGCAAACTTGGCCCTCAGTTTACCAATAAAATACTGGCAATATATACTTAGTTCAATGCCAGAAAGTTTAAGTTTTTCGACTAAGTCATCTTCCAGCAAAAACCGTTCAATTTCAAAGGCTACACCTTTTCCCGAAATAGGAAATGGAACGTTATTCTACCAAAATCACAGGAAGACATTTAAGAAAGAACTATTCAGTAACTAATAATGATACACTTTCAGGGATAATAAATCCGATTTCCTCCCTATCATAGACTTGGGTCACGTTTTCTAGTTGATAAGCATACGTGAATTATTTTATTATCGGACGTTTAAGGATAAACCAATCTTCCACATCATTTTGCCTGTTAATAACTTCATCGTAATAAAACTTGTTTCAAGGCGTCAATGAATGAGTCACCAAGAATCCCAAATGTTCGCCCATCGAAATACCTGAGCGTCATTCTGATGACATAAAATTGAGAGAGAGAACGAGGCGTACAGCTTCGCACGAGGTTCCCTTATTAAGAATAGCGGCAGGAAACGTTTCGTGAATTGAATATTGGCAACTCATCGAACAGGTGCGTTTCCTAAACCACTCATAAGGCATATATCATGCTCGATGACAGAAGGCTTGCCTTGTAACGAGCACCGGATGTAAAAAAGCCTCTCTAAAACTCGAAAAGAATTCGTAATTGGCGAATGGGTAGAAAGAGAGAACGAAATCGGAAAAATAGCAACGCAACACCCTTTCATCGTTGAAATAATACTCTATTTTTTCACTAGACACATATGGGTGTAGTAGGTTTTGCTAAAGCCTCTTATAGATATACTGATATCTTCAGCTTAATTCCCTACAATTTTCCGCCTTAATCGGTAATTTATTGTTTGAAAATTCAAGCACAGATGAGATAGAGCCTAAATGAAATGGTTAGGGAGTTGTTACATTGATTGCGAAAATTATATTTATTAATAAAACGTAACAGATAGGAATCTTTAATTCTAACGGAGAATTGGTACATTGCTTATGTATCTATATCCTAAATTATAAAGACTACAACCAATTTTTTAATGAACATGCTTTAGTGTTCTTGATAATATCTTGCCCTATACATGATTGTTAATGTGGTGTGATAAATCAATATCATGATCATTATATTATGATTCTTCACAGGGTAAATTTTATAGATAATAGCTAATATGAAGGCTTGAAAAATGATATACTGTTATAATAGATTTCTAATTAATATGAGTGGAAAATATTTATATTGACTTTCTTAGAGGAATTTTAAACTTAAGTAACAATTCTTATAATTAATCTTTTCAGTCAAGAAAAAAAAACAAGTCGTATATCCTAACTATGAGGATGTTGCAAGATAGTACACTCCTGGCCAAAATTAACGCAGCACCTCCCTAGCGATCCTAACGACCGGTGGTGCGTTAATTTTGGCCAGGAGTGTACGTAAGGCCGATTCCGACCGCAAGTGAATAATTATAAAAATAATAATCATAGGAAAACCATACCCTACTATATCCACCGCTATCCCTTCCCCACAGGTTAATATCTTCAAACAACTAATCACCTTTTCCCTTAACACATGGATGATCAAATAGACCGGGAAAAGACGACCTAGGCGACCAACACACACCAACTCCACGCGATCGCACCGATGCACGCGACGCACACAATCCCATTAATATCTCAAAACCTTTAAAACAGGTTCGGAATTACCGTTTCGGGGAGGAGGCGAAGGGAATTAAATCCACGCCTATCACGATAATTGTCCACGCATCCACTTTAATGGACGGTGTAATGAGGCCGATCGATGCGTAATGAAGCTTTTCGGGGGAACGTTAATTTCCGCCCTAAACAATTGCTATCGCGTCACAATCGATGCGCATCACTCAAGACGTGTAATGGCCCCCGCGTTAAATGGATGCGCCCGATAGCCATCGCGGCGATGCGAAAAAAGCCCAAACGCTAATGCGAGTGGATACGAATGGGGCCGATATCCACCCGCGTGATGCCTCGCTATTAATTCACTCGAAGCAAAAAAGACGCGCTTCCGAACCGCAGGGGCGAAAGTTAGAGTGGGTGCCTGAAACGTACGCTAAGCTAGAGGAAAAATAGGTTAAAATTTTTTTTTCAGCGCTGTCAATCCGCAGCAGGATAGGGAGATTGATGGGGAGGAATCCAATGTGGATAAAGTTCGTTTTCACTCTAACGTAAATATCTGCCGAAAGCAGAAAAGAAATTCCACGGGTAGGGGGAAACTCTCTTGCTTCCATACCCAGATGAATAGAATATCTTTTAATAACAAAATATTGCCCCGGGTAACTTCGTGAAATTTCATATTAAATACTTCTAAAGACAAAGTCAAAAGATATAACTGGCATAACTAACTTTACTTTTTTATAAAAAATACAAAAGACATAACTTATACTTTATTAGAATATCTTTCATTTGCCGGTACGGGATGGAGAATAATGTATCTTTCATTTGCTTTTGCCACAGTGTTGCTCATGGCTATGATGATATGAAAGCTACTGAAGTGTGAGTGATGCTCACCAGTGGTACTAATTAAGTTTTCACCTTGTGGAAAAAGAGGAGTTACTCGTAGAGTAATTTTGCTTCACTTACTATAAATAACATAACTCCTGCGTAGACATGTTTTGTATCATTCTAGCTTGACGAACTAACGAAAGGAAGAGCAAACTACCTCACTCCTCATTCTGCCTAGAATGCTTCATTCTCCCCCTTTTAGCTCCCAGTAGCTAATGATAGAAGGGGTGATATACCAATCAGCCTTCTAGCTGAATACTTGACAGACAGGGAGGAAACAAAGGCCCACTAACAGATGAAAATCAAGACTTAACCACGGTGGTACAGCAATCAATAACCGCCAACGATTGAACATCGGAAAGATTTATGAACAATTCCAACAATTGTGACGTGAAACTCAAAAATGTATATTATTCCTACCAAAGGAAGCAGGATGAGTTTAGCTGAATTCAATGAGGTTGGTGATGGTTCCACGGTTCCATCGGGGAAGAGCATCAGTTAGATTTATGGGTCATTAATGTGCGAAGTTTTCCAGAAAATTTGGTTTTTGGCCACGAATGAAACGATAACAATTCGCCTCCAACAGCTACAATGGAGGATGACTGATAACTAATTAATTGTCCCAACAATGATGATGAGAAAATAGAAAAAAGGTAGATAAGGTTCTACCTTTGTTCCTGATGATGATCTCATAGAAAGCGAAAAGTGCCTAAGGTGAGATTACAACTTATAATGGTATTTTAGTTTTTACTATTACAATATACGTTTTCTACCAATGTTCTACTATTCTCTATTTATTTAGCAGCTAGAAAGCTCCAAAGTTACAGAATAACCGACCACTCTGAACCGTTTTACCGAAAACATTGACACAGAAATCAACACTAACCATTATATACACAAGTGACCATTCTCATCGTAATTATATGTAATTTTGGCTATGTGTAAAACGTATATTGTACTGTAACCGCTGCCATCGGGTTCTGCACCTACTTGCTGTGATATACATATATTAATAATATACATTAGGTCTACTCTATTCTATTTATTTAGAAGCTGTCAAGCCCCACAATTACAGCAGAACCTACCTCTCTATACCGTTTTACTGAAAACATCGACACAAACCAACATGAGATCGACAAAAACACAGCAGCAGACAAAGAGATTGAGACCTAGAGCTTTCCCAAACCCCAAAAAACTCCCCAACACCTCTTTTCCGGCACCTCGCAGTTTGACAACAAAAAAGAGAAAAACCCAACAACAACTCGAATCCTGACGAGAAATCTCGAGAAAATTAAATTCCCCGGAGAATAAAAAAGCGGAAAACCTTGCGGAAAAGAAACCCAGAACGAAAGAGAGAGAAAAGAAGATGGCAAAGAGGTGGCCGGAGAGGGGTTAAGCCGGCGTCGACACAACGAGAAAGGGTAACCCAGAACAACGGTAGAAGTGATGTGCGGCTAGGGTGGCGTGAGTAGAGATTAATGAGGGAGGAAGGGGCAGAACGGGGGGCAAAGCTGGGGGCAGGAAGGGGCAGGAAGGGGCAGAACGGGGCAGGAAGGGGCGGGACGAGTGAGGAAAGTAAAAAGAGCTGAAAAGAGAGGATGAAAGGTCTAAATGCTGGGCGGGGAGTCCAATTTCATTAGGGCTTTATAGAGGGCAATAATTAGATTCGTGAGGCATCTCCTATTCCAACCTATCCCCCCTTTGTTCCCCGTCCTGGGGGGATTAGGGAAAGGGGGAGATTGAATCGAATTGAAAAACTTCCGAAGAGAGAAAGAGGAATGGGAAAAAGTCGCGAAAGGGAGGGAAGGAGAGGATGAGAGGAGGAAAGAGAAGGTAGATAAATGGGAGGCGATTGATGAAAAGGCCGATGTGGATTAAATAACTTATGGGTGAGAGATCTCCATTCCGTTTAGGCTCTCTAGGGAGGTTTTAATAGGCCGTAGAATAGAGTTCCTCCCTTTGCTTTGAATACGATACTTAACTGTGGATAGATAGTGGATAGAGAACAAATAGTGGAAAGTGACAAACTGGAGTAAACGATCGTAGATAACAGGCTCGAAAAAATCCAAATCCTCATCCGCAAAGATTCTATTCTTTCTAGACACGCAAAATCTTTTCTATCGCAAGAATAACTTTCTTCAATGAGGGATATACAAAAGAAATCGACGATTTTGTAATGGAGGATAGATTACCCACTGGCTTTGTATCTCTCGAAACACTGGAGAGGCAAAAAAATGACAAATGCAATTAATCAACGGAAATAATACAAAGATAAATGCAATTATCAGTGATTACCTTCAGAAGACTTTCAGAGAATTAGACATCAATCTAGATAAATATCCGAAAGGATTCTTAAATCAAACCACTTTTATAAAACAACAAACTAAGTTTTACTTATCCACACACAAAGGTTACAGTGGTGACTAGTTTCGGTCAGTAATAGGAATCTTCAAGCCTATTACTATGAAGGGTTAGATGTAAGAAGAGGCTTTCTAGTCTCAATCTCGCCCTAATAAAGTCCTTTTATTATTATTATTATTATTATTACTAGCCGAAACTAGTCGCCACTGTAACCTCTGTGCGTGGATAAGTAAAACTTAGTTTGTTGTTTTATAAAACTTGTTTTATTTAACCATCCTTTCGATTATGTCGGAATTCCACAATATTTCGGCCTCATCCGTGAATTTTAGATAAATATCTACGAAATGGAAATATGAGAACAATATTTTCATCCAATCCGAACCTTTTTACATCTACATAGCTTTCAGATACATCCTAATTACTGATAAACAGACAGCGAAACAAAAACTGTATCATTTAGCAGGATAGGCAATATGGACATAAACCGCAGTTGATCTCACCACATTGCCACCTCCACTTCCCCTTGACACATCCCCTCTGACGACCCCTTCGATCGAAACTGACCCCGGAAAACACCCTCCGAGCACCCCAATGGAAACATTGCCGTTTGACACGGCAACAACCATAGACCGCCAAAAAAACAGAGGCGGAAACTCGGACACCTGCTAAAACACCCCCTTTGGCGGCACCGTGGCGAACCAACCCCTCCTCTGAAAACACCCACGCACGTCTTCGAACACGCCATCTCCTGCACGCGCGATAATCCTGAAAGCCCACTTTCCGAATGACCCTCTCGAATCGCAACCTGAATGCTGATAAGTACAATGTGAACTGATTTTCGGGAGATATGTTTCCGGGCACGGAGGTATGAGAGCCAATTACGTCAAGATTTTTTTTATGAATTTATGGGTTGAAATGGAAAGACAAGAGGAAAAATACGCAAAAGGAATGAAAAAAACAGAGGAGATGGAAAGTTTGATAATGTTCGGTGAAAGTATCTCAAGAGAGACAGATTAGGGGTGATATAAATAAAGCAATTCAGCAGTGAAAACGACAGTGACAGTTAAGTAAGAGAGTCTACAAACGTTTCAAAAACATTTATAGTTATCTTATACCTATCTGTACCTTAAATATTAATTTTTGTACGAATCTAAGGGTTTTCCCACTGCATGTAAACACATATTGGCTAGCACCAATATAAATCACAACAGATCAGCTTAAAATGAGTCGGATTCGCTTCTTGAATACCTTACAGTCTCACTATATAAATGTATCACAATCCAGAAAAACATCTAAGAAAATTATGTTTATACTTTAGCGATCTAGAAAATTCGGGAATTCCACGAAATGAACAGTTTTAAATTAAATTCCTATATCACTGCGATGGGATTATAACTTGTTTTTGGTTTCGATAATCTATGAAAAAACTAAGCTTAGTATGATAATAAATATAAAAAGAGAAAAACCAAATAATAAAACAATTACTCAATACCATGGAGTCCCTGTCAAGCAGCGGACCGTAATTATCACCAACAGCCAAAATAAAATAAAATTAGTATCCAATCATCTCTTACACAACCCTCATCTACAAACCTCAAAACAGAGAGGAGCACCAACCCACACCAAAACCCACCTTGAGGGCAAACAAAGTAGGGGGACATCCATAAATCAACAACCCCCAATCACCTCCACCTTCCCAGAAAAAAAAACCAACACCCGCCGAATGGACCACACTCAATCCCTAAACACAAACCGATGTTTTCCGCCACTAATTTATGAAATCCAGTCCCTATTCCACCGAATAAAAAACACGCCGAAAGAAAGCGGCATTGAAAACGAATAACCGGCGGATCTTCAGGATCCGTGGGCGTCTGGAGGAAATGGTGGGTGGTTAAACTCAAAGGAGACTCTGTTCTCCTTTAGGATGGCCAATAAATTCCGCCACTCAACCCGTCCCACCGCCAGATGGGAGAACCTGTTCCCCGGGTTCTTTATATTCCGCCTCCCAGACAACGCCGTTGTCACACTTCATTATTGACGCTGGCCCATCTTTCTTTCCTTTGGTAGCGAGAGACTTTTTTCCTCAACCCTTTCGGCGATGGCCTCGTCCCACTCCCGACTTTATCTCTCTTTAATCCTGTAAAATGTTTGCTGGTTAACCTGAGATGGGGGTGATTACAACTGTTTTATCGTCGATGAATTTCCCATCTATTGGTAAAGAGGGGTCTGTTTTTTGTGGAATCAGATTCCTTGGTCAATTGAAGGTGATAAATACGATGCTATAACAACGATCGACACAGAATTTGAATAATAAATATAAGAAAAACACTATATTTAAACGCCTTCCTGCAAGGAATCCATAACGAGGCGCTAGTAGAAAACATATTCCTGAAGAACATTGATCTTTTTCTATCGTTTCATAAGAAAAATATTTAAAAAATTATTTTTCATCCTTCCCTGTGAAAATTTTCAAGTGAATCTTTCGATTACAACTTCATGGTTTGAATTTTGCTTTTAATCTTTACTTCATTATATATCTGTTGATGCACTATGCAATGACAACATACGCAATTACCTCAATTCCTTAGCAGGCTCATAACACCAAATAACTGCGGGAAACATGCATGCGAATATACTATTATTATTATTTTCCATGTATCATCGATTTCTCCAATAAACCATCAACAGTAATGACTAATCTCCTTACTATTAAACCTAACCTCCTGCTGAAACCATGTATGCACATAATTTCCATAGTTCAAATTCCAATGAATATTGTACCAAAAGTAATTCTCAATATTTAACATATAAACCACCTGTATATGGCGATGAACTGGTACCAGCATAGCAAGACATTCAGCTAAACAAGACACATCCTCGTAATAGTATCTACCTAAGAAGTCCACGTGCACTGAAATTCCCAAACTGACGTCTTTTAAATTATATCTAGATAACTTATCCTGACTTTATATTATATGTGGTAGTGAACGAGAAGATAGAGGTAGATGAAACGAAATTCTCGGGCAATCGCATAGTTATTTTAACCACAAACCATTCCCCAAGGAAGCAAAAAGTGAAGATACCACACAAAGTAGTCTTATCTTCTCATCGCAATAATACCATTCTTCCTCATCACTATTGGTCACATTACAATGACTTCTTTACAACAGGAGCGACGTATCTCAACCACTTTCCACCTTACCTACAAATTAAAGACGTCGTGCCTTTGATCTTCGCAGGTAGGCGATCCCCAACAAAGACAAACCCTCTCCTTTTCGTTAACATTCATAACGATTCCATGAATCACAAACGACACCGAGACTCCCCACGCAATTTGAATCTCATCTCCGCGATACCGCTCCCCTCTGTCGGTAAGCGAGGGAAACCGGTAGTTCTGCGTCGAGGCGCCCTCGGCGGCAGCCAAAATGACTTTGCCATGCAAATTAATTCGGCCGACATAGGCTCGCTGCCAAATAACGTTTTCCATGCAAATTGATTCGTAAAGCGCGTTAGCAAATTGGGGCGACGCCCCGCGGGGAAAGGTGGCAGGGGCCCCGAAAAAAGGGTGCGCCCAACTTGGAGGAGGGCGATCGGGTTAGAGCCTTGGAGAAGAGTTGATCTTGTTAGGGAGATGATGAAGCCGAGGATGGCGGGGAGGAACGCCGGAAATCCGGTTAAGTCTCGCGGGTCTTTGACGGGATGCGGTCGGTGATGATTCCTGAGAGAATGACATAGTTCCGTGGTCAACGAAGGAGTCTAATGGATTTCGAGAGTTGGCTCGGATTTAGCAGAAGTTAGCCCTTGACGTTTATCTTATTGAAATACGATACGTAAAAGCTTTCTCAGGAAGTGGTCCTTCCTTCGTAAGGCTCATTTAGATACAAGGTAATTTCAACGACGTGACTGTTCCAGTCGGGTTCGAATACCTCAATGCAGCTTCATATTGTTACAATAATTAAATTTAAATACTAAATGTTTAACTATTTGTTCTTTTTGTACGATTTTATTGGTATATATGACTTATTTGTCTCATTTAAATGATTCCATCACAAAATTTAGTTTCCAATCTATAGGTTTCGCAGGTTTTTCACAACCCCTTCTTGAGGGTGTTTTCCTGCCGTGGAAATGTTTTCCTAAGCTCTTACCTGAGGTTTTTTTAATTCACGAAGTTTCATTTTTGTCACTCCTTATCAAATACCATCAGAATTGCAATTCTTAGGGATTTAGTGCTAGTGTAAGCATACGGAAAACATATCTTAATACATCCCACAATAGAGGGTTTTTCTACGGCTAAGATACTCAGCGAATACTACGGAAATGTTTTAATAAAGATCTACTTGAATAAATAAAAGAGCTCAATAGAGACATTAGGCATACAAATGTTCCCCACTCCATTTATAAGCATTATCTTATATCTCATATTTTATGACTCACAGAGGTTCACCTCAACCATATGCTTAAAAATAGCAATATGAGAGATGTTACGCCTAACAGATAGTTAACCTAACAACGTAGTAAAACCTACGAACATATTTGTATAATTAGATCGATTTTCATCTCTACACATTCCATGATGGGAGATATCTCTCAATCCTCGCCAAAAACATTCCATATAGCTAAACTAAAGCAGAAAATACTAACTACAATCGAAGGATGAACATACAATCGATTTCAACAATCCTAATCCTTGGTTAACATCCTCGTAACACATCCAACCATGTAGCTAGACATCCATTCACGTACCCCCAGAGGCAAAATCCCTTTCCGGGCATAAATAAGCCATCAAAGAGCTTTCCCTCAAAAAATCCGCCGACTGATCCATCAATAAGCGCGATCGGTCACGAACAATGAGTCGACTCGTGCCTAACAATCGGACTCCCGCCCAAACATCTTGCGTCATCAGCACGTGTGCAACTCCGGCGGAAGCCCGTCGCAGACTGAGTCGACACCTGGCGGCTCACACCCTCAACCGCCACCGCCGCCCTCCCCCCACCACCACACCCACTCGCCCCAACACAGTCCCGACATCTAGCGGGGAAATCCTACACCACCACCTCACGCACGCTCCAGCGAAGGGGAAAAGAAGAAGATCTCGCCGCGCTTTTGCAGACACAACAGCGGCGGAGGGACGGTAATCTTCCAACGCGTGCCCCGAAGACCAGCAGACGGCTTTTAAAGAGGAGGAAGTGTGGGAGGAGGCTCTCCGGAGGAAAGTTTGAACATCTGAAGAGCGGGATGCGCGTCTTTTTCGTTTTTTCTCCCTCTGCCGTCGTGAGAGTGAAACAAAAGTGCCCATTCATTCGGGCGGCCGACTTCAGAAGTGGGAGTGCTTTTGGAGGGTCCGACGACGCCGGGAAAAAACAAATGACTGCTCCGGCCATTCCCACGGATTTCCGACCCACGGCGCATTCCGCTCCGACCACGCAATCGATCAGAATAAGGCCCGCGAAAGAGGGCCCTCGTAAAGGTGTGTCTCGGATTAAGCTGTTGACGCACTTTTCCCTTTCGAATTACCGCTTCAATAAACAGTTTTTATGACCAATGTACAAGGAAGACTTAAGTGGAATATAAAGGGACTTGTTACTTATTCCAACTACGAGTACACACAAGTCGTTTACATTACCCGGAGAGAACACATCGTTACGGAGAGATACACGCCACTGAAATTCAGTGGCTATTTAGAAGTTGTCTTGATGTGGAATGAGAACTTCTTTAAAGAACACAAGCTTTGGATATTCACTAAAAAAGGCTTCATTTATCCTATAAATGTAACTTAGGATATACTAAACAAGAATTACTAGCTTTTTAAGAACAGATCTATACTAAGATTTTTCCTAAAGCTTAACGGAAGATATGGAACCATCAGTTCAATTCCTTTTAACTGTCACAAGTAAAATCACGAATCTTCCTTCGTCTTGCCAAAAGGAGAAAGTCTTGATAAAATTAATTAATGAAAGAAGGAGGTACGTCTTGAATGAACTATTTTTTGAAGGATGTCAGTCTTGCCCGAACTGGTACTCTCATCATATACAGGTAAGTTTTTATGCACTCCTTGATGTTTTGACCGCCAAATAATTTCAAATACATCAAAACAAAACTTTCGTGAACGTATGTACCACCCGATGTATGACCTTATTTGGTTTACTTTGATAGAAAAATAAGATAATAATTCTCCGTTAATAACAGATTGAAAGCAGTTAAAAAGTATAACTCAATGATGCAAAATAAATATGAATCAACAAGACAAACAGCGGGATGAAGTAGGAACTTACGTGAACTTATTTTCACTTATAGAATTCCTATATAGTTAATTAAGGAAGAGCAAATTACCTCATTCCTCATCCTCTATAGTTACCTCAATTTCTTCCTCAAAGCCCTGCAACAAGCTACCATCAACTTTACTGAAAGACCTGGTATAGAACAAACATGCTCCTACTACAAAGTTAATACTTAGGATTGCCTGAAGGTGATAATAAATCTTTCATAGAATTCCTTTATAGGTCCACGGAAGGTCAGAAAAGATAACAAACGTCTCCATAAACAAACCTAAGAGAGCAATTTCGTCTACAAGTCTCTATAGGAAACACTCGGATTATAGGACGAAAACATTTCCTCTAGCTTGCATCCTCCAGTGACTACCAAAGGAACATTCCAGAGCGCCCAGCGAACCAATAACAGGTCGGTGGCCAACCATAAGGCAACCGACCCTCGCCGTGGGAGAAGTAAGCCCCCCTATCTACAGATCGCTACACGACGAGCATTTCCGTTCACAAACGGGTCGTGACATTGCTTTCCAACCATTCCCCTCCTCTCGAAAAATTCCGACGACTTTAATATGCGATATCCCGAAGAGATTGAACGCGTTTTACACGATCGGCAATTTGGACTTAATGAGACAATTCGCCTGAAGATGATGCGATTTCTGCGATCAGTCCTCCGAGAGCTATCGATTGCCCCTCCCGACCTTCGAACTCGCCGAGGAATTAATTAGATTTGCCGAGGATTGAGATGCATCTTCGCCTGCTACCGATGTCGCCGATTCGGTAAACAAGAATTACAGACGTCTGCTTTCCCGCCTCGCTGACAAGGGATAGGAAAATAAGCTATCCGACGGAGTAGAAGCTGTGCGGGAAGTGATGAATTCATGGGGTGTGGTGATTCGATTCAATTATCCTCAAAACTTTCAGGAGCATTATAATGGCTGTACGCAATTCCTAATTATCACATGGCTGATTTATTAAATCATTATTATTTTATTACTTATATTTATTTAAATTTAAAATAGCTTTTGACATCGAAATTTTAAATCTTAAATAGCGGTCTTTGACGGCGTGCCTCGCCTCACTCACTGGTATTCGCAGAAACCAAGAAAACCATAAACGCCGCTCTTTTTAGAAATACACAATGCACATTTCGAAAGCTCTGCCTTCCTTCCTAAGGTGTCACTAAGTACGTTATTGGGGATTTTAAACCTCTAATTCATTAACAGCCGTGTTTCAAATTCTCTTAATTTACAGCCTTTGACATGTTTGATAGATAATTAGATTCCGAACAAATTAATCCAGAAGCACCCTCTAATTCGAATTTGAACCAAAATATCACGAAAAATAAAACCGACATATTCACTGTGAAATGAAAAGCTGATGGCAAACGCGAACATAGTGCGGCACCCTAACTTGCTGTGGTTTCGCGGAGAGACATGTTTCTTTGCTGCACACCAGCGAGTCGCTGCACACTGGTTGGTAAGAATATTTCCATCCAATGGAATTATGTGGTTTCATACCTCTTTAACAGACTATATGTAAAAGAATATTTCTAAATAGTTTACAGAATTTCAAAGAGCTAAAAATTATGCAGAGGACCTAAAATTTCCTAACTATTACAATACGTCGCAGCTAATCCATCGCTAACCAAATGGCGATCATGTACATTTCGTTAGTTTAACACTACGTAATATATGAACAGAATTTCCAAAAGCTACACCCTAAACTGACCAAACGAATGGTGCCCCTTCTACCCACGCTTGCAGCATCCGGGGCAAAGAACACTTAAAAAACCTTGAAAGCTACCTCCGATTATCATCACAACCCTTCTCCAATCTACAAATTCCCGTTGAAGATGCAACGATTACTTAAGAGCTCCCGAGCGAAGTATGGAAAAAACTACAACAGATTAGCGTCAAGTGGATAAGATCAACTTATAGGAAACATCCTAATTGAACGCTTCCTCGATAATGGTCCCATTAAGAGGCAAGACAGGTGTCAAACCCGTAGAGGGACTGAATTGGGTGAGAAGAAATTTCTTACCTGTGGTTGACCAGTGTCTGGAGGCCTCGGCTTGGCACCGATGCTTCCGGGAGAGGCCTCGACGTTTCCACCTCCACCGTTTCCGCTGTTTTCTTCCACCGCCCCCGGTAT
The DNA here is from genome assembly GCA_947579665.1 of Sympetrum striolatum. Taxonomy (NCBI): domain Eukaryota; kingdom Metazoa; phylum Arthropoda; class Insecta; order Odonata; family Libellulidae; genus Sympetrum; species Sympetrum striolatum. Next base: position 46,035,600 of record OX388345.1, on the reverse strand, counting down.
GGGGGTCCCCGACGGAGAACATGCTGAGTTGTTCAACTTCTGACTCTTGGCACCCTTGTCGTTAACCTTTACCACGCTCTGGAAACAACAAAGAGAAGATTCAGTCAGTTTCTGACACTTTTTTTGACAAAAGCATGGAAAAATGCTCAGATATTTACCATGTTACCTGTAGGTAATTTTAATGAAGATATTTAGAAATACTACAAAAAATATTTAAAGGATATTAATCTTTTAACAAGACGTTTTCATGACTGAAATTCTGGTCAATCAACTTTGGTATGATTTGCCAAAATATAAGATAGTATAGATATCCTACCTACCTACCTCCTAAAGGTAGAAAATTCTGTGCATCTAATTGAGTGTTTGAATTATCAGGAAAATATAAATTAGAGTAATCAGCACGGTAAATGCAGAACGCAAGCATACCTGCCTGATCTCGAAAACCAGTTTATGGAACTTATCGGGTTTTATTTTGGTATTTTAAAAAGAATAACTGAAATCATTAAAACATTATCTAAAGATAAATATTAACCGCACATCAGGATCCATCTTGGTAGCATTTGTGGTATTATCACAGAATTCCTGCTATAAAAATCGCCAAATCGCCCATGGTGTACATTAACTAACGAAAGTGTCCTGGAGTTCCCACAAACTCTTTCTTAATCTACAAGGAGTCTAAATTACAAAAAAACAATAATATTTACGGATATTACTCCAAAATGAAGGAATTTAAACTTATCTTAGCACAGAAGAGCGTGTTACTTAACCCAAGGTTGTACAACCTAACTTTTCGTTGTCCTGGGTTCGAGTCCCAGCCAACTTTCAATTATCCACTTCCTGTACGACATTTCTCCACTCCAACCGATGAACCGTAGATCGAAACCAACCCTTTCCCAAACCTTTCAATTCACAAAACACATCCAAAGACGACGAAAGACGACTTTCGAAACAGAGAGAAATATCGCTAATTTGGAGAGCCTCTGAACGATCCGCAAACAAATCGGAGAAAACGATAAAAATTCGCGAGCGGCGAACGCACTTGCAAAAATCGGAAAAAAATCACAAGCAACTTTTAATTGCCGCGTCAGTCTGAGAGGGATTGATTCGGACTCAAAATACGAGAATCGACAAAAACGCGACGAAAAGGAAAGAAAGCGTAAAAAAAGAGCAAAACTTCCCGCCGAGAGCAGAGCTTATGGCGCTCGAAACGGACTCGAAAAAGGAGAGAAAAGAAAAGATGGAGGAAAATTAAGCTCGGAAAGGGAATAAAACCACTCGGAGAGTGGGGAAAATATCGAGGATTCTGTGAAAAGAGGACTAGAGGGGAGGAAATCGCCCCGGGCAGCGGGAGAGCTATGACTGAGATCAATTTTTAAGCACGCACAAAGATTCCCTTCAAAGATCCGGGAGGACAAAAAGTCCCCGGTGGAAATACCGAGGAGGAAAGAGATGGGAATTCATGGCAAAAGAAGCGAAGAGCCGTGCAGATATCATCGCCTGAAATCTACGTTACCTCAGTCTCAGGTTTAGTTCCTTCACCTTTTATTACGCCACAGAATACTTTGGTGTTAACTAAATTTATTCGTAGCATTAAATCATAGTTTGATATGTTAGTATTGAGTCGAGCGAATGAAGTGGCAGGGTGGATGTTAATTTTAAACTAACGTTAGAATACCGAGTAAAATATTACAAAAAATAAATAAGATATGATGTGAAATGAGAGGGAAATGGTCAACTTAGTGCAGTGACCTACCACATCGCGGATCGATAACAGATAATTTGCGGCACACCGAACTATCATATGCTGCATACCAAAATATCATTAGCTGCTCACCAAGGATTTCTTTGCGATACACCGGTTGCTAAGCATTTCACTAACATATAGAATTTTATTTGACTTCCAAGACTCGTTATTTCAACGAAATATTGTTTATGAATTGATAAAATTTAAAGCTTTACACTGTTTATTATTGTAAATACAAGTAATGCGGAAAAAAACTTTATGAGTTTGATCGAGGCTCTTACTTCTGACTTAATTCATACTTACAATTAGTTCACACTCAACAAACTGGTTGAAAAACTCATTTATTGTAGATGAAAATGGGATAAACAACAACAAAACAAGTATAACTAAATCTATCCTAAATAATTCGTAAAGCTACAATAGACACATCGAAAAGCAAAAGTAAACGGTACTTAAATATAGATTTCAGTGTAAAGGACAAAAATGCTCACCTGCGTCGTAAGCTGGACCGTAAACAGATTAAAATCTAACTAAGAAATAAAAGCACTGCTCCTTGAAAAGATACTCGAGCTGCGAAGATTAAGTCACCAGGCGATATCTACAACGCGACTATTCGAGTGCCAGCAAACGATAAGGCCTTGTTCAATAAAAGTAGGGAACTGTTATCTTTCCTTTTTTCCTCTCATTCTGAACTACCTCTGATATCTTCTCCTGATACAAATTCTTTCGTGACTGCTGTCTGAAGATTTCGTAGCTACAGGTTTTAACGAAGGACCAGGTTTCCCTTGTTTTGTTATAATGAATGGGACGACCTGGTCTGGAAGTTGGTAATGGTTGAAATGGGACATTTATAGAAAATGTATAATATGAAGTATTAGCGGTAGAAATATTTTTAAAAGTACTTCGACAGCTTAGGTCATTTTGCACATGGGCTCTCACAGGAAAGTGAGCCCAGAACCACTATCAACTATTCCGAACTCGCTGCCCACTTGGCTGTCCAAGAGCCGAGTGCAAATAATCCAAGATCATATTATTATGGAAAAATGGATTACTGAATCATTATGACTGTACACGAGTTAGTATACTTGCATCTATATTTACATATAATTATCCTAAATTTACACAACACTGGCCAATTAGGACGAGAGAATAGAAACAAAAATATATATATACAAAGGCATGTCGGGATTCGAACCCAGGATCCTAGTGTTGCTAACCTAGCTTGCTCACTTCCACACAGTATGCAGACAAGGAATTTTTATTTGTTTGTACCACTGAGTACCACTTTACGTTACTTAAAGTTAGGAAATTATTCCTAATCGCCCCCTCAACCTGTCCCCCACCGATGACGAAATTAACAAATTAATGGCGGAATTATCAACGCCATACTCAGAACACATACCTTAATCAAGTACGAGATAAGTGCACTTTCGATAGAGGACGCTTATCGACGAAAGCCAAAAAAGCCGGAAAAAACTCAAGTGAACGCGACCACCCATCAATTTCCCGTCAAGCAATTTTCGGAAGCGCGTAGGGCGGCGAACACAACTGCAAACGCACGAGATGATTAATACAGCGGGCTCCAGAAACGAATTTCCCAGCTCATAACCCTCCTTCGAAATCCCGCACAGAAAAACAAACGCCCTCGACGACAAAAATCGCGAATGAAATATTTCCGCGGACGATTCGCATCGCGTAATAAAGAACGGACGTGTGTGTACCTTGTAAAGCAATTATTCCGGGCAACTAAACGCCGTGCGCGGGGTGACACAGCAGCGAAAAGCGCATGAAGAGCGGGATGATGCATGTGCAAACATTTTCGCCGCGAAATATGCATCGGGAGTGCGTCGGCCTCTTTCATTAATCAAAACTCTGCGCCATTATTCCGGAACGCGCGGCGATATTTTGCGCCCGGATTCACACTTTCAACGCCGGAGGACGGGCAGTGTTTACAGCGGGAATTCTTTCTTCCCCTCGCGGGCTAAACATTCGGGAGGAATGCAACCGCAAATTAATTCTTTCCTTCGACCGACTGCAAATGGGATGGGTAAACATGTGCCCTTCTGTCTGTATGCATTCATCCCCAAGCCCGGTTGGTAGTACCTCACACCCACTAACATTAGCTACCAAAAGCCAGTAGGAGGGTTTACTAGGCAAGATGAGGATTGAAGTAGTTGTTCTTGATTTTCTCACCATGCTATAAGTAACAATTTTTATGCAAATCCCGGTTGGTGTATCACCCCAACTAACATTAACTACCAATTGCCTTTACGCTCTTGAATGAGGCTTACTGCGCAAGATTAGGATTGAGGTAGTTTGATTTACTAACCACGCCAGAAAACTACAAGTAGGAATCTTGTATTAAGTTGTCACTACTCCACACTACGGTCCTTATGCATAAGTGACCACTCAGTAAAAAACATTGAAGCCTTAATATTCATAGGTATGAAAGAAAATGAATATAAAATGGAAATAGATAAAGTTCACTGCATGTAAAAGCATTCTTACAGCTAGGAATATTCCCAAAGAGGAACGGACATGAAAAGTTTAACAGTACCAGGACTCGAATCTGAATCTCCCAGGAGTCATGAATATTAATATTTAAGGGAACGATTAAAAGAATTACAGGGATAAAGATGACACTGCAATAAAAAGAGTATAACAAGGAATTTTCTCGAATATGAAGAAAGAGTGACAAGATTGGGACTGGAATCAGGAACTCCCAAACATTATGCTCAGTAACTAATTCATATATAATTAAATATATTGAAATTAATTAGATATTCAATAAATATTAGAATAAACTCATCTTGTGAACGATGACAGAGTAAATTATTCCAGGAATTGGAAGTATTTCCTGAAACTAGAATAGAACAACCAGCATCCGGGATCGCCCCACAACTCGCACCAAACATAATTTCCTTCATAATCGGAAACCACGACCAAACCAAACTATTAGAATTGGAATTATTCAGAAGAATAAAATCCCCAACCATCCCACGTACATTTCAACCCGCATGCCGACTGCCGCGCTACCAAACGCACAACGGGGAAAAGCGCTAACTAATTGGGGACGACCCACCGACGACGACTATCGGATAATGATAACAGATAAAAACGTCATTAACGATGGCTACCGTTAACAGAATTATTACCGTCTTCCGCCCGTAATTGGCGTGGGAGGAAAAGAAGGAGCTGAGCCGTACAATCAGATCGAAGCCTTTTTTTTCCCGGTGTGTTCACTTCGCGCGATCGCAGCGACCTTCTCGCTCGGCGGCTGGAGGTGGAAGTAACAAAAAAAGGCTGAAATACGGCGCGCGAGGATCAACTTCTCGGAGATATCTTCTGAGTGGAAGACTTGATTGGCGTAAAGAAGACAGAAGTTCGCAGAAGCGAAAAAGAGGATGAGGGAGTTGCAGTACGGCAATAACATCGTGCGCCGAACGCAGTTCTTTTGTTTGGTTTCTCGGAAAACAACTCCGCATCGCAATAAATATACGAATCGATTCTGTCCGACCAACTCGATAAAATTTTTCGTTCGAGTTGAAAAAACGAGGTTGAAAACGCAGGAATAAAAGGGAATCGAGCGCTACGGATTTTTCCAATAATTCGAACAAGATTCAATAGCGAGAAAGGAGATTTAAAACATTTCCGGGAATAAACTATATCCAAGGTCGACAGATGAAATCAAAGTTCCAATACAAAATGCAAAGCAATTCAATCGAGGATAATTTACGTAACTGCTCACAGACCAATGTTACTATTATACTATTCACAGTGAAAATAAATAAAGATATAAACTATCTCAAAGATTACTCTTTAAGGGGAGATTTTAGTGAATTTTTTGCTTATCTTCGTATACCTAAAAATTGAAAATACGATACCAAGTATTTTTTTATCACTTTGAGGGTAGATGCATTCAAATTGCTCTTTCCAATACATTGTAGTCTGCATAAGTTCTTTTCAATGAGACTAAACCTCATGGATATTTTTTCCTGATAATATTTGAGTAAAAATTCAACAAACTATATAAATTTAAATATATGTTCATGTTTGGTGAAAATAGCAAAGAAAGAATAAATATAAATATGAAAGCTTATACACTTTCAAGATTTACCTAACAAGTACAAAAATCTTCTGATTATTAATCATACTTTCTTTTCCATCTTTAACGGGGAAACCTTTTCCTCTAATCCCGATTTACAAGATAATTCCGATGACATTTTTTGCACGTATTCAGCAAAGTAATGGATTCCAAGAAATAAGAAAATACTTTGACATCGAAAGAAACCTCTACGAGATAGGAGATAATAAACAAGAAAATCATGATGTGATACATTGAGGAAACTTCTTCTACGTCAAGAGGCGTAACCAAGGTGACAGACGGTAACATCCAACACAAGGACCTAGAGAAGTAAAAAATAGACCAAAAAGGGATACAATACGAGACCTTCACCCTCACCAGACGGCGAAATGCAGCTTCTAGTCTCAGAGGGAAAATAAAATAACAATGGAAAATTTTCCACCCGAAAGAAATAAATTAAAGAGAGTGATAGCTAGAGAGGAAACAAAATGGATAAATATCCATATTGTGTGATAAAAATAACTTCTCTGGAGGAAAGGCACTGGAAAGATTTTTATACCACGCATTAACGAGAGAGGAATATCAATGTTATACAGCATATTCCTATAAAACAGCAAGAAATATTTTGGGAATGTTGCTTGATTCTCAAATAAAAATAAAATGTACTCTGAAACAATCTTTCAAATGAATTTTAGTGGACATTACGCAAATTTTTCACTTGAAAAATTGCTATGATATTTAACAACGGTTTGCAGTATTAAAATACAGAATAGAATACAATATCAGAATATTTTTACAATGCCTTTATAAAACTAATTCCAAATTGTTTTAACTACTGAATATATTTTACCTACTGATAAATGTTTTCTATATCAAATGATAACATGAAAATTACCTCTTTTTTTAAAAAGCAGTTCTTTTGTTTGTCAAAAATAGGTGGTTCTCAAATTAAACAGAGCAATTAAATTGAATTTTGACTCCTTGGTGGTACCTAAATCAAATCTAAACTCTTAATTAGAAAAATCGACACCAAAAAATACAAAAATTGGGTCTAAAGAAGTGCATACATACTAAATAGTTAAGATCGATAAATTGTCCAGGGAACTAAATTATTGCTATTACAAAACTAAACTATCGAATAAAAGTGAGCAGCGATATATTATTGTGTAATTAAGGGATCAGAAATACATTAATTGCGTAAAATAACAAATATAAATAAAATTAAAATATCCGGCCTCTTATATTGCTGCAGTAAGCTGAAGAATATAAAATACAATTCAATAAAGCGAGAGAAAGCGACTGAGAAAAACAACAAAACAACCCTTTAATTATTTTTGAATTGAGAAACACTCCTTCAACTGTAATGACCCCTTACAATACCAAAAAAAATGCACAAAAAAGGCCCATGGGATGGCGTACCTAAGAACGAAAACGGTGCGAATACAAGACACAAGGTCTCAAATGCGATCCGAGACAATCACCGCGAGATGCAAACAGACTGGGAACATCGAAGAGAACGTCTCAATGGTAACAACATATGTGCTTTATGGTTACCAGTGGTAATGGGAAGCGCGGTTTTGCCACAAGTGTGCGAGGGTCGCAGGTGTTTCAAGATGCTCTCCTCCCATCCTCGTGACTCCACTCGCAGCGAGCAAGTCGCGGCGAGTGCGAGATTTTTCGGAGTCGGGCTTTAAACGGATGGCGCTAACACGTGCAGAGTTAGCGTTAATAACCTACTTACAGAAAAAATCGAGCAGCCATGTTTCCCAATCTAAAAGTCTACATGGAAATCTTGATTTAAGATTTATTCCATAAACATATATGCAGTTTTTAGAAAAAATACCTTAAATAAACGTTGGCGAGTCTTTTTATTTGCAATTCTTTAAATTTGTTTGCATACACAAGCGTAGAAATAAGTAAAAGTTTCGTTAGGTGTTACTGTTTTATGTCCAAAATAGTTATGGAAACTATGAAATAAAAAGGCAGACATCGCTAACAGAAGATGGGAGCACCAAAACATTAATAACTTAATGAACTAAAAATTGAATATTCCAGGACTTTGGGAATATGTTCTATTTACACAAAGGATTATAACATCTGAAACAGTTTGCGTTGGTAATCAAACGAGATAATTACCTTTTCTGTTGAACTGAAATTGACAAATTACAGCTCGAAGATCATTGAACGGAGAAATATATGAAATAGAGGAATCACGAATATTTACGTACTTGCGAAAGATAAATCTTTGAATACAAAACAAAAATAATATGTGGTAATAAATAAAATTCACTGGTCTAAAATCCCATTTAAAATGTAATATGTTTTGGCACGATGTTTAGTGGAATTTTCAACCAGTGATTTTAATTTATTATCCGCATTGAGTTCCACAAAGTGAAGGCTTCCTCAATATATTGTATTAATGATATAGCTTTTAATCACCGTGCTTTAACTGTTATAATATTTCATTAAAAATATATAATTAAAATTTTATGAAAATAGGATCGGCTAAAGCCACTACTAATAGGAATGACGCATCGTGACAGTTTATAATGACTTGCCCATACAGGGAATCCGATCACAAAATATTCGGGTAAGAACTACTTAAATAGAACAACATACTACTGCATAATACTACTGCATAGAAGACTATACAACGAGGTATACAACCAGCGAATCAATATCCAGAAGCAATACCGAGAAACGAGCGAAAAACGACGGAATCTCCTTTAAAAGATTAATGCCGTCCGAAATGCCATTCCAATAACGGCGACACGCCGAGCACTAATTTCCCATCGCAAAAACCGCGCGAATCGAAAACCGGCAAAACAAAACGGCATCGCCGGGCGCATTTCCTTTTCCGGGACGATCCCCCCGGATCTTCCCGACAGAGAGGCCCGGAAATAATGGGAAAAGCGGGGAAGAGTAGGAAACCTTTCGCTTCCATTTAACGCGAAGGGACAAAAAACTCGCTCCCGCACTGAATTATTCCCACTACTCGACGGTCCACGAGCCGTAAATCAGACCCTCTTTCTCTATTCACGCAAACGGAGACCTTCATTTAATCGCAGTGCTGCACACAGAAAGCGGAGAAAGGCAGAGGGGGGAGAGAGAGAGTGAGGAAGGTAACAGAACAGAGAAGAGAAAAAGAAAGTGGAACAGAGAAAAAGTGAATGAAAAAGCAGGTACGAAGAGAAAGAAACAACAAGAAAGACACTGGGAGAAAGACATGGAGAAAGGTAAAGAGAGAGAATGAGTGAGAACGAGATAGAGGGAGAAAAAGGAAAGATAAAGAGAGCGAGAGAGAGAAAGAAATAAAGAAAACGTGAAGAAGTGAAAACGAAAGAGAGAGAACAATAAAGATATCGAGAAAGAAAAAGATCGAGAGAAAATGAAAGAGCAAAATATAACGAGAGAGATCAACAGAATGAGGAAACGAAAGAGGGTAAATGAAAGAGAATGAGAGAAAACGGAAGGAAGAGAACGAACTTGAACTTGATTTTATTTTACCTGGGGCATATGAGGCCGTTTGGCCCCCTCTCCCACTGCCACAAGGTTTTCTACAAGTTTACAGATCAAGCCAAGTTACAATCAATATAGACATATGTCAATAAATAAACAGATAAGTGAATGAAAACAGATACAGGGATTCTAAACAAATAAATTATAAAATTTAGTAAAAGCAAAGTAAGTCAATCTCCTTTAAAGGATTTATTTTCATAAAATTAATAAATATAAATACAAAAGATTAATTTTATAAATTAATTATTGACGTAGTTAAGCCAATGTGGTTTTTTCTTCCCATTAACCTTTAATGTTGATATAATATGTACAATCCTGGCCAAAATTAACGCAGCACCTCCCTAGCAATCCTTACGGCCAATGCTGCGTTAATTTTGGCCAGGAGTGTACGTAGAATAGGCTGCAGACAGGTAGGAATGAGTATTTCGTACAACATATTTCATCCTATTTTCCTTTGACAATTGCGAGAGAGGAGAGAATACAAAAATAAAGAAAGCTATTGCAAATTAGATAAATTTATAGAAATTAATAATAATTGACTTTATGGAAGGACGAGATTGAGACTTACAATAAGTTAAAGCGAAAAGGTGGTAACAATTTGCGAGTTAAAAAATAGAGTTACCACTTAGGGAAAAGTAAAATTTCAGCAGGAAAACGTCCATGGTAGGGAAGGCGTGAAAAACCTGCCAATCCTACTGGTAGTTGCAACTAAAATTTTAAAGGGTGAAGAAAGGGGAAAATAAGAAAAACGATAATATCAGGACCGAGCCTAAAAAAGAAGACTCAGATAAGTAACAGAATAAGAGAGGAAACGAGGTAAAGAGAGAAAGCAAGAGAGGGAGAGAGAGTAAAAGAGAGAAATAGATAGAAAGAGAACGATAAAAAAACAACCTCGCATTTCCGCACGAATGAGCGTATTCCAGTTCGTGCCAAGTTCAACTCGTTTCTAGCGTTTCTCGTCTTTTTTCGATCCAGCACGTTTTGCTTGCTGCGAGAGAGGCATTTTTAGCCAAGTGTTGCGCGCGCTACATATTTGCGCGGATAAGAAAAATATCGATTCCGTTGTCGTACGAATAACTGGAAATGCGCCCGTTAATGAATACGTAAAAACGTCACCGGGGGAATACACCGTCCGCGGCAGAAGATGACTTTTTATTACGCATTACGTCGAGAGACATTCGCGGGGCAATTTAAGGCCGTGTAGCTCTATTCATTCGTTCCGTGCGAAAATGATACATTTCCGGCCGCGCTTTAAAAGAATTTGGAGCGATATTGCCGAAGATATTTTACTCGCCGGTATTTCTCGTACCCATGCAATTATGTCAAGTGGAATTAATCCGTCATCAACAAGCCGAGGAGCAAGATTATTTACAGGTTGAAATAATTCTCGATTCCGTTTTTTCGAATTTCGAAAATGGATTATGATTAATAGCTAGTACCGCATTGAATTAAGGCAACTAAAACTGTTTTGAAGAGATTATAACGTGAATTATACCGATAAAATATTGCTTAGTATGAGATAAACGTGCCGACGAGTTTTGGCGACTTTTCCTTGTGGCTGTCATGAAGATTTTTGCAGAGACTAAAGATTTTGCGATAGAACGAAACTCCTATAAAACTATAATTATTTATGTTTTTTATTTATAATAAAATCTACGGAGGCGGCCGAGATATTGTGTAAATCCATAATATAAAGATGATGTATAATCATTTTAATAAAACTGACGGATTCCATGATATTTATCGATTCGTCAGAAAATCCTGTATTTTTACTCAGGAAAAAAATAGAGAATTACATACGTACGTAATACATACGTATCATATTCGAACTAAATAATTACCAAAGAAATAAAGAGCATTTATGTAGAGCATAATTTATTTTAGGTTTCGATCGACTACTATAATTAAAATTCTTAATCAAAGGTTGAATTTGTTCGCTACCCTTAACGCGATTTTCATAGTAATGCGTTATGAATGAGGCCACGTATCTAAGATGAGTATGGTAGTTTACTTTTGCATTCCCATAAGAATACCTTGAGTTGAACTAGTACTTGTAAGTGCGACACAATATCTTTATTAATAATTTACTGTAATTGTGGCTTTGATTTATGGTCACATAGACCGGCAATGCTTATTGGGTAGATCCAATGTGAATGTATAAAACACTTGCATCTCATTCCTTTGTAGTGCACCCATTGAATCATTATATTCGATATGAGTATCCCCGTATTATTATGATGAATACTTTCAAAGCTTTGCATCACCCTAATTTAAACAAGAAAACCTAGAACCTTAAACCTTCTTTCCACATTGAAAATACTTGGCGATACAACTCTTGCTACATTCCTCCGCGCAAAAAATACCCCACCAACTGAAATTGAACCAAAAAAACACCTTGGGAAGCAGAAAAATGGATCAGGACGGCGAGAGAACTAAATGAGTTCCGTGAGCCGTAAGAAACGCGCCTTTTTTGCAACGGGCGACTTTGAAACACGCAGCCAATCAGCCGGTTGACGGACAAAACGAATGGAATTGATAGGTCAGGAGAAACCTTGGGGATGAGGCGGAATAAAAACGAGATCCTGAAGGTCGAGCGGGAAAAAGAAAAAACGGCCCACCGCGCGCTCTTGAGTCTTCCCATAATTCCCGGCGGCAATTGCTAACCGTAAAACATTTTTAAGGATAGTGCGGCGATGCAGTCCCCCGGATGCCCGTAAATTAAATATAAAGAGATTCCCGCGATTGATTTAACCTCGTTGGTATTTGTTGACTGCGAAAGCATCCCCTATTAATTCACGCCCGGGGCGGTGGGAAAAAAGCGAGATATTAACGGCCTCTCTGCGATATTACTCCATTCATCCTGTGTTATGAAATCGTTACGCGGAATTAATATTTTTCTCCGAATAACGACCTCGGCGGTAAATCAGGCTTAGCGCTCGGTGCTCCAGCGGCTATGATATGCTAATTAGAGCCGAAAAATGGCCTCGAAAATCTCGATTTTTCCCCCGTTAATAAACGCGATTTGCGATGAGAAGTGAATTAAACCCAACTGAGGACGTACGGACGATATTGCCGGCCCATAGAGTCGAAAAAATACGGAAGCACGCCTTCGCCGTGAAAGGAAAATCGGCGCCGATTTACAACAGATGTGTATGGAAAACATAGAGCATTACCATTTGAATTGAACCTTATAACCTGTTTCAATAGAATAAAATTTCAATAATAAACCAGCAAAATCAACGTAGAAAAATCCAAGAATATCACATATAGAGAAGGAAATAAAAATACTTCGTAGTTTCTCCAAAAAATACAACAAACTAGAGTGGAAGTATTTGAATTCTTTCCCGATGGCGTTCCACTAACAAAGGCTGAGTCCCATCAATTATACACCATTCATACGTATAACTAATAAAAGAACTTCGTCACGACAATAGTACATAGTGATATAGTACACAATGAACTTTTGAGCATAAGTAATTCGCAGGAACAAAGGACGAGAGAAGATGCATAAAATTGTCAAAATATAAATTTTATAAAGTTAGAAAATTGAAAATTCAAATATCATAATGTAAGGTGAGGTTATGGGGCTACGGTTTAGTGCTGAAAGTGTTTCTTCAGAAATTCCTTAACCGAATGATTTACCTAAAGATTTGTGAATCTCCCCATACGACGCTTAAGGCATCGTAAGGCTTTGAGTTATCACTAAGATTTATTACTTTGTTAGCTACGTAAAAACTTAAATAAATAGATTTAACTTAGAAGTTGTTGAGAGAGAATCCAAAATTCTACAAATTCATCGCTCTCTGATCAAAATGAAATTGATCGAATCCTATTGAAAATAACCACACAACAAATAGAAGCAGAGATATAAATCATTCTTGGTTTTATACAAAGAGTTCGAAATTCAGAAGTGTAATGGACCACAAACTCTTTTACCTCTAGCAAACGACCACTAACTCTATTTCAACCAGCAAACATTTCCCAGATGTGCTACTAAAAACCGCAAACGCACTTTAAAGCAATGAGAACTCTCCCGGTGTACACTTTGGCGGTAGGACAAGGTAATCACACAAAATTTCCTCAGCGCAAAGAAAAGAAACATTAGACAACACACTCTCTTCTCGCGGCGACTCCGGCAAATAAAATTCCCACGGAGGTACCGGAATTTTCCAGGCCGAGCAAACGATTTGTAAGTTGGAGAAAAAACGAGCCTCCCCCGGAAGACTTGGCAACACTGGAATTCCAGACCTATGCCTCTCCATTATGCTATCTCTCGCTTCGTTGGGAGATGCGCACACAGAAAAGATTTGAAGCAACTCCACCTTGGTTGGCTTTGCGGTGTTGCACTGAAGGCAGGTAACAAGAAGACTGCTAAAGAAAGCAGATATAAATGAAAAAGAGCTAGTTTCACTGTTTCCTAAAAGTATGTTAGGCATACATAACGTAAACTGTATATAATTTTAGTGGGGGATAATAGGAGAGAAATAATGACCGGGACCTTAAAAGATAAGAGAAGGAAAGTGTGTACGATTGCATAATTACAAATTAAATTAATCATAAAGATTATATATTATAACCATACCACTGCCACCTTTAATGAAAAGAAAAAACGGCCAATCAAGGGAGCAGTAGATGATTAAAAAAGAGCAATTTATCGCAAGGAAAATAAAAATTTACATACAAACATCTTCGCTCTAGGATGCGACCTATCGCTGGATTACGGAGGGTGCATTAATTATTGTATAACGGATAAAAATAAAATAATTTACGCAATAACTATAAATTTAAGCTACCCCTGATAGGTAAAGTATGCATTTCACATAATACACAGTTAACCATTTGTTCACATACGTTATCAAAATATTTATCGATGAAGTAATAACTCCAAGACTAACATAGATTCCAATGCAAATCTTAGCTCCAAGTAAACGGATGGTAATAAGGCTTACTAGGCAAGATGAGTCAGGAACTTTCCTCTTGATCAAAGCACAAAGAAATTACGCTTTGGATGAAATTAGATATGGAATTGAAATATGTACATTAAAAAAATAACGAACAATATTATTCACGATCTAATATTCGCTAAGAAATGTTTAATCAAAGACAATAATTACATTTGAGCAAACACCTCTTCATCAACACCCTTAAAACATACAACTCCCGGAAATGAAAAATTTCTTAACGTGAAATTCACTTGAATACTAATTTAATTTCACATAATGGGATAAAACTCCAACTTAGGCCGTTAAATAGCTAACAAGCAGGAGAAAATCACCATCTAGCTAAACAACACACAAAAGAAATCGCGAGGATAATGCATTACCGCGAAAATTCAACAAAATATTTTAGCCTAGCGGAACGGCAGCGAGATGGAACCATGTCTAAATAAAACGACAAACTTCCGGAACGGGACGTATTTCATCTCCCAGAAATTCCCAACAGTCGGAGGGGGCGGATCTTAAGATCTCTTGGAGCGTATCTAGGATTTCGAGAACAAAACAATACGCGGAATCTCCGATGAAGAGAGAGGCTCGGAATCCGCTTCACCGAGAACCTTTTTATTACCCTCAGAGTCGGAATCAATTAAGTCCACGATGGAAAACGTAATGTCACGAAGAATGAGCGATGAATTTTAATTAGGAAGGATGATTCTGAAACGTCTCCGGGGAGTGTGTCTTTGAGACCTGCCTTGGGTACTACAGCGAATTTCTTTTGCGTAAGAAAGACTTCATAACTAGCAATCCCAGCCTTTGATTCAACCTCTTCTCCTTTCCCCTCAAAAACATTACGTTCCCCGATATGCGAGTCTTTAAAGGCGAAGAATCACAAATTCCAGAGAGAGAAAAAAGTGACGATAAAAGACCGCGATTTCATTCCTCAAACGGGAATTCGGTAAATCGCTGATTTTCAGTAACATTGCGGAAGTGCGATGCATCAAATATTTCTGCGTCAAAAAGTAGCTAAAACAATGTGAGTACCAATACTCGGAATCCAGAGCCACCAGGAAGAGAAACTTCCAAACAAAAAACAATGAAAGGAGTTTCGCAGAATGGATCGCATATTTCAAATGAAGGAAACAGTTACTTCGCATTCAAATCGACATTCATATGGAATTTCATACAAAATCGACTACGCGGTTTACAATTTCATCCATTAGTTCGGAGGTATAGCTGGAGATATCGAATTAGATAAAAATCATTTCCTTATGTTTACGATGTTAAAGAAAGTAATTTGTTCAATATATCCTAAAAATATCCATTATACAAAATTCATTTTAGTTTTCAACTGAAAAGAACGTGTATATGAATCCACAATTTAAAGTAAAGTGAATGACTTTTTTCCTATACAAGCAAATCGTCTGTTTTCTGTTAAAATGAATTTCCATTTCCTTAAAACATGGCCAACTTCAGTGAATTTACAATGCTTAGATGTGAAATAACTCTTGACAAGTACCAACAGTTGATGGCAACAGGAATATCATTCGAACACAAAAACGACCCGTAAAACAGAAATATAATAAGGCAACAGCCAAGGAAAACGGGTAAAGGCTATTTTGCACGAAATGGTCCACCCATAAAAAAATATATAACCAAAAAATAGAACGAAGATTTCCACTAGTGGACCAAAGTAACACCGTTTTAAGAATATTCGTTGATAATAAAATAATATTTTAAAGATAGATACATAAGAAACTAAATAAAAAACCATTTTCATAAATGACGCAAAAGAAGCAAGATAAGAATATTTATAGATAGGAAAACAATATTGTTAAAGACAGATTGATGAGGAACTAAAGAAAAAATTCATTTTCATAAATTATGTTAAAGAAGCTAGATAAGAATATTTATAGATAGGACGGTAATGTTGTTAAAGAAAGATTGATAAGGAACAAAAACATCCATTAGCATAAATATCACAAAAATGTCATTCTTCCATGGTATTCTCGTGTTGAAAAGATGGTAGTCTTAGAAAATAAGAGAGAAAAACTTACAAGTGAAAAAAGAATAAACGAATCTCGGGGGATTTGGCAAGAGGCGACGAGTCTCACTGAATAGCCGAAGGACTAAAGTAGTAACGAGTCAGTTAGAAAACCCAGAGGATATAAACGACAGAATTGGCTGGATTAAGAGTGAGACAGATAGTTAAGAGATGAGAGCTAAAGAAAGGGCTTAGGGTGACGAAGTTCTCGAGCGAGAAGATGAGACGGATAAAAGAGATGAATAGAAGGCAATTATTTACGCACTAAAACTTCAGGCTCTGATTTCCACCATCTTCTCTCTAACAGAAAGCTCAAGTTAATGCAGTCTCATAATTCTCGGGATTTTTCACTTCAGGAGACCCTTATGGATCCCATTTTCGTCACACCTCACTCTTTAAGTCATAATATCAATACGCGCATAAGCAAGCATCTAACATCTCAAGGACTCAACCAAATTGAACTATGCGAATACTCGCGAAAACCGTAGCAAAACAATAGGTATCGTATTTCCATTGTGGCTGAATCAAGCAGTTTCTCCTTCCTGTTAAGATAGGATCAATATTACAGCTTTATGGACGATTCCATTCCCAACTCCATTCTCTTCGCTCGGTTAAGTATTTTCATTGTAGGAACTATTACAATACACTTTGGCAAGAACTTGATAAACAATACTGTTATACCAACATTTTACGCTTTTTTGATGACTTGTGTTTTGATTTCACCGAAGAATAGTACTTCTAAATTAAAATTATGTAATATTTATTTAATCCGTGGATAGATACTCTTCATAATTTTTAATCCAAAGTAGAATAAAGTTAATCATATTACGTCGTTATACCTAATTTCAGCAATACGTTCGGTTAATTCTAATTTATATAATATGATTTATATGATTACTTAAATACTATTTGTTCAGTTAATGTATAAGGTAATGGATTATGTATATCATGTACTATGTAATCTAAGAAGCTCATATTTCTAAAAAAAATTGTAAAATTGTACAGTACAGACGAGATACCAACCTGCAAACAGTGCCTTTCTGTGTTGTTTGATGTTGCAAGTGTTTAGTAATTAATAAAAATTCTATTTGATTCTATTCTATTTCGGAACTTATCTTGGTATGTTTTCGGTGCAATTCGCTGCTTTCCATCGATCCTAGATTTTTTAATTTATTTGCGCGTGGCGTTTGATTAATAACCAACTACGCATTTCAATGTTGAACTTGGTATTCAATTTCATCGTCATAGTAACTCACGGTGACAAATAACTTCATTCGAAATAACAATACTTTAGTAACGGAAGCCATCCTAAGCCAGTTTGCTTTCATTCTCGTAAAATATATTCCCCCATCTGCCGGTTAATTTACTAACCAGGATATAAACTCTGGTGGAAGTAGTTTTTCTCCATCCCTTTTTTTCTCATTCGTTCCTAAGATTTATAATCCGCGTTCCTCGTCGATTAATTACATCCCCTCTGTTTTTATACCTCTTCCCGAGGAAAAACTTCTCAAAATATCTCCCCAGAGGCAAATCCTCGGATTCGCGCCCTTTTTTCTGTTTGGGAAAGGAATACTCGCATTAATGCGGTGTAGCGGTTGTATTTCTACCGAGAAATCTCTTTTCGAGGGCAGGGAAATGGCTTTTCGCTAAAGGGGGAGCCAAGTGTCCTCTTAAGCCCGATCAAACCTCATTAAAAGACGGACAAATTATTATTAGTCCGTGCCGCACCTGGTCCTTCCTCAGCGGCATCATTCTCCCGCCACTTGCGAGCTTTTCCCCTGGCGGCGGGAATGGGAAGCTCAGAGAGAAAAAAATGAGCATCTGAGAGCGGAGCTCATCGAAAAGAATGGGAAATGGCCTGTTAAGAGAGTTTTTTTTGCGTGAAGCTGGGAAAGGCGGTGGAGCAACGAGGAAATAGTGGATGGAAGCTGGAGATAGATAATTTAGAACCCGAGTCGTGGTGTCCATAGGCTGGGGTTATCGATTTATGTATTCCCCCTTCCGGTCGGGAATAAAAATTAAATTCCTGCCTCCGCAAAAAGCTCGCAGAGTACATTGTTTCTTTCCTGTCAGCATTTTTACGAGGCTATTTCAAAAATTGGTATCGGATATTAGTTTTATTCCCCCCTCTGACGTCGCGTCGCCAAATGAAATGCCTACTTGATTGTTTGCCTTTAGTTTTAATTTGGATCCGTTTGGCTTAGCTTTATGGGGACTTTAACGTTTGGCTTAATTAGAATGTTTTATGCCCGGGGAAATTAATCCCGACGACGAATTTCTGGGAAAATTCCGAACGTCGGAATCTTTGTTGTGGAAAAAATGGGAGACCGTCTTTTGTTCTCGGGAAAGGTCTGTTTTGGATCTCGGCGTCTGCAAAGCGACACCTAATGAAATTTAATTAATTTTGTTATTTTCTCTCGTGATAAGTGGAGCTAATTACGATTCGAAATGTTTTCGTCGCTAGGGAAAGATTTTGGCGGGTTTCGTGAAGTTTCTGAATAAAAGTTAACCTGTAAGGTTAGGTGGGTTAATACGCTATTATATTATAATTGATTTGCTCCACAACCTATAATATAAGCACATCTACGCAAGGCAATTTATTCAGGATAGGTGTTTATTTAATTTTGAGTTCTCCTTGTTTTAGCCTTATCCCCTTAATTATGTATGGTTCGGATAAAAGAAACGGGGTATTGGAATTTACAATATAGCTTCAACTGTCCCATCATAAAGAATACTCAATCAATCAATACCAATACGAATTATTAATAAGAATAAGAGTAATACCAATCATGAATTTAAATGGTCTTATTCAAATAAATTTACTCGCTTATACCTTTCTATTTCATATTGAGCTCTGCTTGATTTACTTATATGATTTTAGATCTGTCTGTTTCGGGTATATGATACAGGGTAGCAGGATGAAACAATTTAGCTTCAACTTATTGGTAGATTTCCGTAATAAAGAATGATAAAATAAATTGGACATTAACCATCAAAACAGAAAATGTTTATTATGCTATACGACCATGGTTTCGACCCCACGCATTTTTTTAATATTTCGATATTTATCCCTTTATTGCAAACCGCTCTTTACATAATGATAACCAAATGATAGGTTAGTTAAATTTTAATTAATGCAGCCCGTATTGTTCCAATAACTTAGCAGAAACCCATAGGAATTGCAGAATCAGTTTAATTGTTCAAAACAAATTTTGAAACAATAAAATGTTTAAATAAAAAAATTAAGATGATTTAAATATAGAATTGTGAAATTTTGCAATAGTGATTAAACGATCAAAATGTAAGTAGAACACGTCAAAAATACCAGTATACTGCGTTGAACGGTTCAAAATGCCTTGCACGATGTCTAACAAAGTCCTCAACTTCTTACCAATACAATTTCGACCTCCATTAAATTAACGCAGAACCTTCCGAAATATTTCAAAACCCCGGCAGGGAACCCTTCACTTTCGTTCTCCGGAGTTGATAACAAGAACCGTTTCCTTTCCTATTTGAAAGATTATCGAGCAAGACAGCTATAGACCACACCGAAGAGGTCATTTTTTTCGCGGGCATAACCTGGCGGCGATTGGGCGAACCTCCACATTTGTCAAATGGATCGCAGGAGGCGGCCTAACAGACGGGGCAAGGATTTTGTTATATATTCTCTGGGAAATAGGGTATCGGAGTTATATCCTCCGGCAGCATACTGCTCCGGGGATAGGGGGGGGGGGTCCTTTCGCACCCTTATTCCCCTCTTACGGATACATTCGATCCGCTACGGCCACAATCTTCCATCAATCATGCCCCCCTAACGCCAGCGCCACCCTCTCGAGCGGATGAGAAAGGAACTGAAAAAAAGTGACGGTGTTATATGCGAGGGTGCCGAGAGAGGAATGGAGGGTGGATTTTTTGAGAAAACTCGCACACCAATCACTATTTCGTCTGTGACAAAGCTCTCTTCGCTGGATAACCGCCGGGGGATGAGTTGCCTCATCCATCCAATCCCATATGAATCTACCTGACGCGGGAAATTGCAAGGATGGGAGCGCTCTTCGAGGGAAAAAATGGGAAAAGTAAATTACATGTATTTGTGTGGTTGAGATGGTTTTTTTTCGATAGACGTCGATTTTCCCTTCCCGCTGGGGAGGTTCTGAATGCTTCGGGCGTCGATTCCTTTCCTGGCGAATTTAAGGCGACGCTCGAGCGATATAACCGGATGCGTCGACAAATGTGAAAGATATGTCGCTTGATGGATGAGTGAATGACTTGCAGAGATGATGTCTTCACTTCGAAAAAGACCGGTAAGTGGTATCAATCTCCGTGAGGGAATATACTGACAGGAGGCGTTTCGGCCCTACAGGAGAATATCGGAATTTAAAAGACCTTGAATTTCAACGACTGTACAAAAGAAATCACTCAATCAAACAGAGACAACAAACTGAGAAGATAATACTATTTATACACAACCAAATTCTAACATAAATGCAATATGAATCTAGGCAATATTTACTAAAACATACACTAATTATGGGCAACAACTAACAAACTCTGAATTCAGTCCTTTTCAGACAATTTGACAAATAAAGTAATAAAAATCTGTTTCCAATTACTTCTTTTCTTTGCAATTATAGTTCTTCAGACCCAGCGCAGGAACATATCTCCATCTATTTACTTTCTAATGCTCTTTAAGTCTCTACGTCATTATTGATTTCTTGAAAGCGCAGAAATAAATAAATTCTAATGAAAAGTAAATATATATCAACAACCTGCAGTAACAATGTTAGAAATATTCGCTCAATAATGTAAACTTAAAACTCTAAATCTTCGCAAAACCTTAACTAACAATCCTGATACATTTCAACTTAAAATAATAGAAATAATTATTCTGATAAAAGAAATGGTAAACTTAAGCATTCAATCGCGCATAATAATACTATAAAATCCTTCCTTTCTTAAGTAAGTTTTCTTATTGCTAAAATACTAAATAGAACCAATAAAACACACCGATTCAAATGAAACGAAATGAAAAAAACAAATACAAGTTGAACGAAAAAACATTACGGTGAGACTGCATTCAGTATCTCCATGTTAATCTGAAAAGTAAACTTTACCAGACTCAACCCTGAAAGATTCAATCCTGTACGAGTCTTGAATCGACAAACTCACACGGATACATATGGCCTCGCATTCCCATTCCACATCTGCTCGAATTGCCCACCAGAAAGACGCCACACCAAACACATCTCATAATCAATCTCCCTCGACAAAAAACCCGAATTTATTGCGACGATTACCCGCGGAGCACCGCCCATTAAAACGCAATAACCAGCCCCACTTTCTCCGGAAACCCTTAAACGTGGCCGACGGGCTCCACGCCCACGACCACCGCGAGACATCTTCCTTCTTGGCCGCGGATGAAGCAGTACGCATTCCATTCCTTTTAAGCGACATCATCAGCCTCTTGGGCAAGTTCCCTCCTTGCGTTTCGCATGGAAATGAATCTCTTGCTACGCCTCAGACGCACTCTTTCCCGACGACGCATTGAATGCCTTTCCCTTCAGACCTTTTTCCCCCCGGAGCAGAAGGGAGTCTGGGATGAATAAGGGAAACGGAGAGCGGTATGGACGCAGTGAAATAAAGATGGAAGAGGCAAAAAGTGAGGAACGGCGACAAGAGGAAATAGAGGCAGAGATGGATCACCTATTACTCGAGGAGATAACATATATGGAGAAGTGAATTTCCAAGTCTTTTGAAAGAAAAGCAAGATGCGTGAAGTGAATAAAGGCAATAAGGGCTTGCTTCCGAGGGTCACTCCCTTAGGGCAACGAATCTGTGCGATAGAACTACACCTATACATAAACAACTGCTGTTTCACACTGTAAACAAGCAAAATAAGTCGCGTATTCATAAAAAAGGATGATATAAATAATATAATCTCCTATATATAGGAGACAAGGCATCCAGCAAATTCCAAGTGATACTCTAAATTCAATCAAAACATAAATTAATTTTGAATGATAAATTGCTTCCCGATAATTACGAGGTAAGAGTAAAATCTTGAGATAAAGCTTATTAACAGTAACCTAAGCTTAAAGAGTCATTAAGCCACACGACCATAAAGCTCAGCCTATGAAACCAGAGGTTACATTCTGGCTAAAAATCAGCACTAGTGAAATTCCTCAAGCAGGGAAAGCTTTCCTCGTTGGAAGGCAATATTCAAGACATTCAGGAAGCTTCTGCTTTGCGTGTCGTCTATTTATCAAGAGCAAGGTACCAAAACCCTTATGAAAATACGAATAAAACCCAACGCTGAAAGAAAACAACCGCTGAATAAACCAACATATAAGTACCAAACGTGATAATATGGGAAACTATAAATGTATATTGTTGAATAATCTTATACTTCAACTAATGATAGACTTGAAATAGTACTCGTTTTAAATGCATCTCTTTCTTTCATCAATGGCCACAGACAGAAGAATGAACACGGAAAAACAAAAAAAAAGATAGAGGATAGATGATGAATACGGAGATATTGAGCGAATGAACAAAAACTAACAAACAGAAGAGACGAAGATGTAGGAAGAATTGAGCGAAAACAGTCCTCTCGAGAATTTAACTTTATTTCCGACATTTTCCCTTTCCTTATCGGATATCCTTACTTTCCAGAGGGGAAGTGAGCGAGGCTCGGCAGAGTGCCCTTTCCGGCCTAAGGCTCGACTCCGCAAATATTGCGGTCGACCGACGGAAGAATACGGGAGAGAGAAACAGCGGATAAAGGGGCGAAGAAAACCAAACGAATTTAATGGCCACCTCAGTAAATGGTCGAGGCGCCTTCGTTCGCTACGATACGGAGCTATCGGAAATCGAAGGAGGTATAAATGTTATTTGATGAGGTTAGCCAACAAAGCGGGGAAATCGTGAAAGGTCGATTTTCGTCGAATATCGTGCTAATGTGATTATTTGTCTAAATAAACGATAATGGGATGAAATTTCCGTAAATTATAAAAATGAAATACAGCTCTAAGACGAGTCGAAATTAAATATAAAAACTGGAAAATATCGATGGAAATTATTTCCTAATTACACAATGAAATTAATTATAGTAATAATACAATGTTAAGATATGAGCTATATGATTTAATTTATTAGAAAACTATCGCTTATCTTCATTTTTAATTGACATTCCTAATAAACTGGAGTTTTCCGATTAATTTAAAGTCAAACTAAAGCAATGCGAGTTAGATGCCCTGTTCTGAAGTCACTTAAACCATAAACAGTAACTTTTAAGAAGACAAATTATGTCACACTGTTATAAAGCCCGATCCCTAAACAAGAAGGAAGCAATTAGTTAAGTGCAAGCACTTCCCGTGATGGATCCAGGGTTTTGACCTCGAAATGGGTATGTTAGTAAACGGCTACAAAAATTTGCAATAACCACAAAAACGCGCAAACACAGCAAGCAGCCATGTGCTTCGACTAGCCAAATAATTAATTGCTTTATCTTTACTGACACAACCATCAAGAATTTACTGTTAATACCATAAAAAAGACGTAAGAAAAATGTATGAATCGTTAAAATATAAACATTACAGTAAATAACAGATTTGATAGTATAATTGTTAAAATTACGAAAAACAAATTGCAATTATTGGGATAAAGTTAACGAAAACTAGAGCGATGGGAACTTCAAACCTCTCTAAAATTGGGATGATGCATAAATAACACAAATACTGGTATAAACATGGAAATAAATACGATCTGCCCTCGTAACAGGTTAAATAGTATACTATTTATAATGGGTTAAAAAATTTTTAAATGCAATTATTGGGATAAATTAAACAAAAACCAGAGATATGGGAAGTGCAAACCTCTCCAAAACTCGCATAATGCATAGATAACACTTTTGAAACGATAGGAAAAACTAGACCAAAATGTCAAAGAACTCGCGGAATAGGGAAACAGAAAGGCAGGGAAAGATCCGTGCAAACACGTGGGATGACAAGAGAAGATCGTGACGCGGATTGCGAGCGGTGATCTCCCGTAAGCCGATGAGACAATCGATGACAAGGATGATTTCACCGTCTGGGAAGTCGATTGATCTGAGATGCAGACCAATCTTCGCGCTAAGCCCACGTTGCATAGATTAACTGACTCTGCGCCAGATATGAGAACTCGAGGATTAAAAGACATATTCCTAGAGCAAACAAAGACGATAGAGAAGAATTCTAAAATCACTGCAGCATGACGGCAACGAAGCCATAAAAGCTGCAACGGAGGCAGGAAATATTTCACATCTTTAAATGGATACCTTCCAAAATCATTCAATCTATACAAACTGGGCAGATTAAATTCACTATGATGCTATGCAAAAGGAGGAATTCGAAAATAAATTCAGACTATATATCCTAAATATTTACGAAAATTAAATTGGTATTTTTAGATTAATTTATCTGGCATAAGAAACGCAGCTAGTTAGCTCTAGTTATTGCAAAAATAAGAATTCATTACTACAATTCACCATTTGGGAAATAAGTTACAGATACAATAAAATTAAAATATCACAATATAGGTATCGGTTGTATTTCATTTAGTTATTACAAAAAAGAGGAATATAAAAAATGCAGAACGATTACTAAATAGAATGACTGCTATATTAATATATGTATTTTTTCCACAATTCATTACTTAATTAATTGCAAATTCATAGTTACCGAACTCATTCCCTATTGTTACTAAACACCCTGATTGCAGACTTAGTCAAAAGTATAATTTGTGGTAAGGAGGTAACAGTAATTAATAAATAGATCATTTTATCTAGTAAGTTAATTTAATCAACACACAAAATCATTTTCTCCAAACTCCTTCATGACACACAAATTGAATAAACCTTAATTAATTTAGAGGTTTTATTAAATTATCTCAAATAACAGTAGTTCAATAGCAAGTGCATCTTTACCCAAAGTGAATCAATTACGAAAAAAACCAACTACCTTCACACTACTTCAAATCAGCCATAAAATACAAGCGATTGCAACAGCAACTCCATCTATTTTGACATTGAAAACCATCCTAGAAACGTACCGTTTGGAACCCCAAAACAACCCCGGAAAAAGTTTTCAGTTTCCCGCAAACCGTTCGTGGAACTTCCGAGATAAAATCCGATTACGAATCATGAACCGAGTAGCGAGAGGAGCTTGTTCATACACCTTTCCCCAGTCGAATCCCACGTGCAGCCGCGGGAGCCATAAAACATCGGCAGATCTTGGATCTTTCGACAAGCAGCTCGTGGATACGCCGACCAAAGGATGCTGTAATCTCAGACCATTAATAGCTCGGATAATGAAATCGTGGCGCAATCGCGTAAAGGATACGATAATGGCACTAACTCCTACGAAAGGGAAGGCACGCGTATCTCAATTGCACTACAAACGGCGTACAAGTAATGGAGAGGAAATTACAACGATTGGAAAATCCTAGAGCGTAAAAGCAAAAATACAAACGTTTACCCGCCCCTAAAAGGTTATCGGGCGATATTATTCATAGATTTTTTTATATCGGAATTATTTTTAAATCTGAAACATAAACATTATTAGGAAAATGCTGTATGATGATACGATTAGACCATGTACTATATAAACTTTATGTGGTAGGTATAAATGCTTTATTCCTAATTAATAATCGATTTCTGTAAAGTGGTAAAGAGTGGCAAAGATAAGCTAAAAGAATTATATAAGGAAGTCATTTGATAAACAAAAATTAAATGGAATCATACCTTTATCCGTTTGAATTTGGCAACTACTGAATGTTTTAAGAGAGACGCACAGTATAAAGTATCCTACAGCCGTATAGCAACACGAACACATTAATAAAATTAAATTTCTCACTAATCTTTAGTGCTACCAAATACAAAAACTCACACCAGCTAACATTAATAGACATTTACAACAAATTCAACAAAGGCTCTAAATTGATGACTATCAGTTCTATAACCACCCAAACCATTTTACTGAAATAAGAATTATTCACCGCCATAAAGAAAACCTACACATTAAAATCTACACAAAGGCAGTGCAAATGCGGCGTAACCCGATACGTAAAGAACACAAAAATAATCTTCCTAAACAGACTCGAAAAAAATAGCCCGCCGCAAATTACGTGACAATATATTTCGGAAGAGAAGACATAAAATACACGTGGAAAACTTCCGGACGGAACGCAGTAAAATAAATAAACCGGATTCCCACATAAACGCGGGCCAGATGACAATAAAATGTTGAAACAGGACGAGCGGGAGATGGGGCGGATAATAAACAACGGAAGCCGACCCAGTTTATATATAAATAACGCAGTTTGCTCTGGAAAAGTAAATTGGGATTAGAGAAGAAGAAAAAGAGAAGGAAAAGCAGCGGGGAAGAACTAACATCCCAGACCCAATAAAATCGGAATTCGACACAGCTGAGGAAACATAAAAACAAAATCGGAACGAAAACCACCAGGGAGAACCTTTCGGTTTAAAATATAAAAACTCGCGCGCCATCACCGATAGCACGGCGTGAAAGGAAAACCGCTAAATAAAAGAAAGCCGATAAAAAGCGGTGTGCCGGCATCGATTGACCTTTGAGGACCCCCACGCAGTCGTAAATTATCAAATTAAATGTAAATAAAAGGGCGGGGGAGAAGGGAGAACGCATTAAACGGCTAACGAAGCATTAAAGGAAACTAATGTGAGAGAGTGGAGATTGATAGTGAAGCCCAAACAGTGTTATCATGGCTTTCTCGCCGCGAACTAAACGCGGGAAGCGTGTTGAAGGGATCGGCGTCGTTAAAATGCCGGGATCTGCGCCAACAATTACGGGGTGTCCCCTCCGTGGGCGACACGCGCCCGTTCCGAGGATTGACGCGAGTGCGGCGGACAAAGGGACCGGAGGCTGGACGGGGGAAAGGACGGGAAACGGGTTAGCAGTCCTCCGGGTGGAAACTTGCGGATTTCCGTACACGCCTCTGGGTCAAGAAACGCCCTCCGAGGGTCAATGAATTTTCTGCTTCGACGTCGCAAAGGTCAGCGATCCCAAACAGTTTTGACAAGCCCCGAGGCTTCTCCGAGTAACCCCCCAGGGCTTCAACAAGTAAGAGAGGCTACCGATCCAGGAGCACCTCCAATATTATATTTGAGAAGCTGTATAAATTATGAAGCCCTCCAACCAAAAAGAACTGAAGGCTTAGAAATTTTGACAGCTTTCATAACAGAAAAGAGTACTTGGATATAGTTCTTTCTTGGAACGAAAGATGAGTGATCTTCTGAGAAAACTTTTAGCACTGTCAACTTGTACTCTACGAATATACTCCTATATCAGGCTAGGGCATCCTTTAATTTCTGCAAAATCCAACAAAATAATGATCAAATCAATTCGAGGTGATCAACTTCTAAAAACTCCTTACACTTCCTGCGTTAATTATAAATATTTATCGAGACTTAGAGCTAGACAGACGTACCACAGGCCTCTGTTCTAGTATCTAGCGCTATCTTACAGACAGCTCATGGCACGTATCTGATATAGGTACATACTACTCACCGCAACCAAGCGAGCGTGAGTTCCTGTGAGGGTCTGAAACGCCGAGATAGGTGTACTCACCTGCAAATAGAAAGAAAAAACGCTATTAGAATCAACATACACTAGCTTTACTAAGGATAACATTATAGAAAAAACAAACTAAATATATCACCAAGTCATCATTAAAGTGTCAATAGCGTCAATGAAGACGAATAAAAACGATGCAGAGTCTGCCATAACATATGAGAAACATTAATAATAATAATTACGTCTTTATTGGGCGAAATTGGGACTAAAACGTCCCATCTTCCATTTAACCCTTGACATTGTAGTAAAGGAAAAGAGGAAAAGAATGACTGATTTTTTAGAGGAAAAAACAGTGAGGTTTAAACACAGAAAAAAAGTCTCCACTGCAGGAAAACACCCCCGAAGAGAAAGGGGGTGTGCAAAACCTGCAAAAGTTATAGGAAAGAATCGAAAAGATAAATAACAGCAAAGTAATGAGTAGTGTTACAGATTAGAACATAGTCATGTAGTTATAGATTTACAATAACAGCATAGAATAATCCTTGTCAAATAATACAATGACGTAGAGTAATCCTTGTCAAAGTAAGTAAATATGGAAAAAAAAACAAAATAGACAGTGAAATATAAGAAGTAGGTAGTAAATTATATGCACAGAAAATTTTTAAAATATAGCAAACATCTCATAAAATAATCTCTGTCAGTAACATGAGAATGGGCAGCAATCATAAAATTACAGAACTAACACAGAAGTTTATCATTTGAGTATTACATAAGATATATACAGAAATATAGATGGGTATGTACAGGAAAAAGGCTCCCGGATAGTCGTGTGGACAGCGCGTTTGCCTTTGGAGAAAGCGGTCCCGGGTTCGAATCCCGGGAGCTAATGTGCGAAATGACCCAAGCTGTCGAAGCACTTTTAACAATACTACTACTACTACTGTACAGGAAAATTTCGGATGAGGAATAGAAGAATAGGAAAGAAAAGTGGAATGTAAAGAAGAGGGGAAAGAAAAGTGAAACGAGACGATTAATCACACCAACAAAGTACAAAAAATGGAAAAGGAGATATTTATAATAGTATAATGATAATATAATGATGATATAATAATAATATAATAATGTTAAAATTTGAAAGTTTATTGACAATAATTGCCCTACAATAGTTTCAATACAAATAGTGTATTTTAAGTAAATAAACTTTAATGTAACCAATCAGGTCCCCCTGAGCAAAGAGCTAGTATGGAGATTCCATGGAGTGTCACTTTTACATTTAATTGCACAACAACGAATCAAAATAAAAAACATGAAGATAATACCCAAAATATGTTAATAATAATATAATAGTAGAGATAATTATATAATAACACGTAATATCTGTAAAGAAAGAAGGAAGAACTATTACGAAACAGGATCAAATAGAAGGAGTGTGAATCAGAACGAAAACTGGAAGCTATACTAAGGATAGAGCGAGGGGAGATAGGGAAACAGTGCAGATGGAATTTACGAGGAGACGAAAGAAGATTTTGGCTCTGCGGCAGATCAGATAAGTTCCTTTAAAACACGGTCCAGCAACAACCTTCATTTCCCAAGGAGAGGATACGTCAAAACCGAGGAAATGATAGGTTGAGAGATAAGGATCGCTGAAGGCAACTATTAGTATTTCCGCAGGATCGATCGGCCAGCTGCCGGAGCACGGACAATAGCCATTGAGGCGAAGTTGATTGATTACGTACATGCGTTTCCAATCATAAGGGCCAATAATGTTGCAACGAATAACGAGCGACGAGGATTATTACGAAACTACGGAGTAATAAGGAAACGCTGGGAGACCGATGTTGGTAAAGCATTTCCTCGCTATTTGCAAATTTGCATAACTAAGATCGACAGTTTTCCTAGCCAATGAAAATTGAGACTAATTGAAATCCAATCGGATAACAAATTTTTCTTATCTTATCCGTCCTAACATAACATATAACATCATTTCAGCAAAGAAATTTATAAAAATATTTCACATAAAGATGACTACTCAATGAAATTTGCAAACATAACATATTAATAATGACTTTTTGAGAATAGAGACTTGTAGAGAATTAGCAGGCATTCTGCGTTATCTCTCGCATAGCAGTAGAGTCTAAAATATATAATAATGGAACTATCTTAAACATGAAAAATATAAATTTTATATGCCATTAAATTTTTCGAAAAAAAAGAAATACAAACGATGAAACCAAAACAAAGGCATAGAAAGAAATAAATAAACAAGTTACGAATAGAGAAATAAAAGGGACATTATGCATTATCATTCGTATTGCAGAGAGGCAATAGATATATAATAATTATTAGAGATGAAATATAAAATAATATGAAAAATGAACTTGTTGGTAAAAAGAAACGAAAAACAAAATTAAGGATATAAAAAGCGAAGCGAATTTAAATCCTGAAGAAAAGAATTAGAGCTACTTGACCGGTAATAATTCGATAAAGATCGTAAGAATAGTATAAGGGAATCCAATAGTAAGAGGAAACATGGCACAGAAGTTTTCGGATGGATAAAAAACTTCTCGGCACTACATACTAAACTCACTGATAACATGACAGAAATATAAAACATCCTAACCATCGATTAAGGCCAAATATAGCCTACCATCAAACACCACACCCCAGAAACCTATTATTTGCTCCGAACACCCATTTATTGCATCAATACAGAACGACAACAACCGCAAACAATTTCGTCAAAAATAGCCATATTTATAAAGCCCGTTTCGCCGTTCCGGATCACAAAATAAATTGAAACCCGGCGGAAAACACGCAAAATAGTCTCATATCTTCCTTGCATTGGATATGGCCGCCGTTTGGTCTTGAGAAACCCTACATTACCCATCCTACATTGCCCTCTTTCCACCCCAATCCCTTCCATTAAACCCCGCTTTTCTGCAGCCGAACCGATCGCAAATGCTCCCCAAACAATTCTACGCCGATCCATTACCGTGACTGGACAAAACCTCACACGACAAAAATTGGAAAAAAAAAATCCCATATTAATAAAACCCAACAGTCATAAATGCGAGAATGGACGAATTTCTACGCAATGAAATGCGAACAATGCCAATCTTCAGGATGCAACGAAGTAAAATGTTACAATATCCTAATTAAGTGTTGCTATTGTAATTGCAAAATATACGGTTTACATATAACTTTTACTATCGTAAATTTATGCAGTCATACATTGATCATTGCACCTTAACCGTACTTCGTGATTTTGTCAATTTGGGGTAGTTTTTTTATAAATTGAAAACTTTAGCTTGAGATATCACATATATGCACAGGAAAATACAGTATACTTGCTTTCGTAGCATACTAGAAAAATTACATCACAAAAATTAACTACGTAACTTATTTAATTCGTTACATTTATTTTAAATTAATAATATTAATTTCTCAAGTATATAATTAACTACTCTGGCCTCGACTTTATAATAATAAGATATTTATAATAATAAGAAATGTATAGTAATAAGAACTCCTGAAGATGGCCTTAGGGGCCGAAACCATGGTCGTGGAAAATAAATAAGTTTAGTGGTACTGTAAAAGTGTTTCTTATTATTTATGTTTTACATAATCTCACTTATAATTATGATAACAATTTCTCTAATACAATAAAAATAATTTCTCAAATAGAAACAGAAAGAAACATCCCAATTACATCCACTTCAATACTTATTTCTATTTACAAACACACAGAACCCTTCCCAAACCAGAAAATCAAATTAAATTGTTTTTATTTACGTGCTGTTTTGAGAATTGCGGTTTTTTCCATGTGCGCTCTTACGTCTGTGGGGTTTTATCAATACGCGGTTTATCAATGTGGGCTTCTACATCCGTGGGGTTCTGTCCGGTGGGCTTTTATAGAGTAACGGAACCCCCATATTAAACAACCGTCACGACCTCCACGGAGACAGCCATAAGCTGCAATCACGGAAAACTCCTCAGAGCGAATTGTTTCGACTTCTCCTTTCTCGGCAGCATTAAAACACACCTGATCTTCGCCGCATCTCCCCCGTTCTGATTAACCTGTCGAACCCGCTACCTGACGACCTCCTGTCTAAACAGCCCGCATTCAATTTCCAACCCGACTGTCCCATTAGAAATCCGCACGATGCAATTAGAAGCTCGGATCCTATTATTCGCCTCGGTGGATAGACCGTGAATATCCTCTGTGGATTGGGGCACGGTTTCCTCCTACGCATGCGTATCCTCCCAATGACTGTGTGATTAACGTGAACTGCGATACGGCTGCGATATTTAACATCGAATAATCACCACAATCTCAGAACTTAAAGGGTTGAGCTCAAATTTAGGGAAAACAGAAGCGGACGACAGCGAAATTTCCTTAAATAAATATCGGAATGAATCACAGTAAATGCTATGATATATAAATTGAGTTTTTCTTATACCTTTACGATAACTCCTTCATTTATTTCTTGAATTAAGTATGTTCTTCCCATAAGAATCTCAATCACAGCAATTACTAATCATTATCTGTCTTCATATCTCTATATTAGCGAAGAAGGCAGTAAAGCTGGCGAATGAGATCTTAACTAAAGAAATACGACATTTAAAGGGAGCTCATGAATAGATACATGGATGCCGTTAAAAGAGAGAGTAATGCAAGGATGGAGATGTATTGTGAATAAACTATAGGCCATTATCCCGCTCACACCAATGGAAAAAAAGCAGTATGGTTATGTATATTTTTCCAAGCTAAGTTAAATAGAAGTCGATACCGATTCAGGGTTAATTTTATGGTACTTATTAACTTGTAAAAAATTGAAGGTAAACAAACTTTTACTAGACTACTAATTTAACGAAACCTAGGTCGTGTTATTCGGATATTAAATTAGTGGTCTAGTAAAAGTTTGTTAACCATGAATTTTTTAAATAGAAGTCTTTAATGCACATGTTTTTCCTTTCATTGCCTCCTTAAATTTTATGCTTAATGCCTTTAAAACCATCTATAATTTCATTAACATATTTCATACATATACTATTTACTTTATTATTTAACCCCTTAGCATTTTTATTCTAGTCCGAATATTAATAATTAAATTCATTTTACGTTATCAAATTAGCCTCATGATTAATCATTTCTTAAATATTCACTGCGTTTTCAGGCTATATAGTAACTACATAAATACATCCCCAATAATCCCAAAAACGTAATCCTAACATGGAAAGAGATAGAATTTCCATGCGGTGGGCAGAAAAAATCTTTTATGCAAACATCCATAGAGTAACGTATAAAATAGTCAAGCGTTGAGTAATAGGCAATGAAGAAGTTAATCGACCGCGCCTCAGAGCTGAACCTACAAAGAACTCCTTCTCTACCACTAAAAATCATTTATTACACTGAAGTCAGATAAGGACTCCATTTAAGACATCGCAGGGAAAAAATCCCCTCGGCAATGATGAATGAATCACTTTTTCAACGGCTTCCTGATACATAAAAGCGCGCTGGAATACCCGCCAAGTTGGGACTATGAATTTCACGGAATTACCACTCGAGCGTACGTTTCTCAAGCAGTCGTTCCGAATATCTGATTTATGCCTCACTCCCACTCCCTCAAGGAGGAGACCATTCAAACTCCGTTCGAAAGAAACACGAATTCCCAGAGATAAGAACCACGCACAAAACAAGAACACGAAAACACCGATAACCTCGATTGGAATTCTATTAGAAGTAAACGACTCTATCGCTACAATTGTTACGGCGTAAAAAGAAGAAATAAAACCTCAATACCTATCATCAGCGATGAGAGAAAGGGTCTTTTCACTTATAGGCATGCACTTTAAAATAGCTTATGGATAAACAGGAGTAAAAATTAGCGGCAAAACTGGGATTCGAACTCAGTTCTCCAGGCAGATATTCTAACCACTAAACTACGCGTATATTCCACTTCTGTTAAAGGGATGCTTTGTAAGCAATAGTGGTTCAACAGTAGTTAAGCGGTTAGGAAAGTGAGAGGCCTGAGTTCGAGTCCTAGTAAAGTCGCTATTTTTCACTTAAATTTACTTTCACTTCACTTTTTAACCTATCAACAACCTCCAAAGCATGCGTAAAATCCAGGAACGATCCACAAGAGGAAACCATGTAGTGTAGATCCCTATCCATAGAACAGAAACATTAAAAGGTTTTTTCAAGTTACTGCCTGAAGGTATTGGAATCCCACTTTTAGTTCAGACTTCGCTCCTTTCTGACCACCAAAGAAATCTCTAAACAATTGTTACGGAAACAAAATTGTAGTGACACTGAAACAAACTAATCAATGGAAGGAAGGAGAAGAAATAACTTAGTCTCATTACCACACGAAGAAAATGTATTAAATAAATACAGAGTTAATTTTCTTCGTGTGGAACTGAGACTGTCATTTCTTCTCCTTTCTTTATGGAGTTTCACAAAGTGACAGCTAGCTCAATTGATAATAAACTAATCACTTATTCATTAACCCATGTGTACCTATTTTTCCTCTCCAACATCCTCCAGTCTTTGTTGATATATATTAAGTTGAAACTTTATAAATTTCACTAGCTCTCTTTTGTTGATTACTCTATCTTTCATTTTCAATTTCATATAATTTGATTTCATCATATTCATAATGTATCGGTTAAATAGAAGGTGGAACTTGGCTATCTCAATTCCGCAGATTAAAGTCTTTTCTTTATCTATCTATGAGGAATGAAATCACAAGAGCGAGAACAATGCCAGGAAGCAAACATGCGAGGTTTCATTTTCAGCTTACTGAGAAAATCCTCACAATTAAATAGTTCATTTTGCCAATGAAACAGTTCGGCCGACGGTAAACATAGGAGTATGCGCCAACTGAGTCATAAATCAACGTTTTAATTGGAACTGTAAACACAGCACTCAATTACTAGGGTTGCCTTACCACTTTCATTAAGTCATCGAACATATCGCTAAACAGCAAGGAGAACAAATGAGCATTAGAATTCACAACTCCGATAAGAGTGGATTGAATCCATTACAGTGCATTATCAACCTCAAAACTCATTCGTATCGAGATAAATATTCATTAACTAACGAGAATTGATTATGAGTGGGGTTTATCCAAGGCCAGAATTGGGATGATAGGAATGAAGGTAAAGTGCTACAGAATATATGTGACTAGATGTTGAATAAACAGGATGGAGATAACGCAAACGGAAAACAGAAGAGAGATATTCGTAATTCAAAACGCAGATACAACATGCAAATTTCATCAAAAACAATCCATTATTCACTTAAACGGCCTTTAAAAATGGACTTCAGCAATAAAAATTAATAATAAATTAAGAATAGTAAGAATAATAAATAGTAAAAATTGACAGAAATAATTACGTTTTTCGAGCGTGGAAACTTTAAAGAAATACTTAAAACGATATTCAATACCTCCGCATATCTTGCCAGGCAACTTTTCCGCCAACTTTCGACCGATCGATTTTCCCTTTCAACGTTTTCTACTCCTTGTCCCTAAAGAATCACGACCTTTTCCAAACAATCGTGGAAACATAGTGTCAAGGCATAGTGTCAAGTAAGGGACAAAAATCAAATTAATTACAAACCGCTGAAGCTATACATTTCCTCAGGAATTAAAATCCTATACGGTCAATTCGATCTTGTGCCACACCTTATTTTATGTAAATAAAACCTTTGAAACATCGCCGAAGTTTATCAGAGACCAAAATAAAAAAAACAGGAATTCATTACCGTTAGTTTCTTTCTCAAAGATATCTCAGTTTCACTTTAATTAACTACAAATATAAAATACGCTCCTTTCAGATTCCTTTATCTTTCTTCAAAAACCTGAACGTGATTTCAAAAGCCGTACTAGTGATTCTTAATGGTAAGTCTAGGGAACCCAGTCCAGAGCAAATAACATATGGCCCGTGGTAACAAATGAGTCCCCTCCGTCTACGGGCCTCTCGGCACTGTTGTGAGTATAAATACACCCCTGGCTATACCTGATTACATCTCTCAAACCCCAAACCCACTCCCGCGGAACCCAAGCGTTAGGCGAACCCTAGCAGAGAATAGTTAAAGTATAATTGAGTACAGTAATCATAGATAAAACCACTAATATCATAAAACTTTCCGAACCCATAAACCTCCACCATAAACTCCAATTTCTCCTCCAATTTCCATCCCTCACGCTGACAACTTCCAACTAGTTCCCTTCGCCCTACGACGGTCTCTACAGCAGACCCCTCGACCCCCACGACATCTCGCTTTGGGGAAGGGAATAACGAAGATAATCCCTCCATCTCTTCCACCCTTTATCTCCACGCTATAACATCTCTGCAGCCCCGCCCATTCCGCCCCACCCCCTGCCTTCCTCGCTGATCAATGCCGCCAGCCACTCAGATCGATATGCACCCCCTGGCTAGAGCACGTGCGCCTTGCCGAAATCCTCTCGCCCTGCATATCCGCTCCCCTGTTCCATAAATTCGCCCGTCGAGCGCTGCCACATCTCGGAGGGGAAAATGGCTTTCGTTGGGAGAGTGTCTGCCTCAGAAATGGGACAGTTCCGGAGCAGTGGTACTGACAAAGGGAAAAGGAGTTGAAAACGTTGTCAGACTGTCGAAAAGTGACCGTTCTGCCGATAAGAGGAGAGAGTTATTATCTCGAGGTGAAAGTAACGGACCAAATGTCTCGATCCGTGAATAGGATTTGTCTCGAGAGAATCCTTTGTCAGCTGATGGAATGATTACACCGTAGAAGTTAGGAGATCTTTCCACAGAGCGATCATGTTGATGATTTCCCTCTCCAGCGCAGTTCTTTTTCTGCGTTATTATTTTTATACCTTCTATGTATTATCCCCTTTTCAAGTAATAATATGCCTTTTAACTAACTGAAAAAACGCGCTTTAAGAAGTATAAAACAGAGCCGAAATCACATATGTACGATGAAATTATTTGAAGATTCAAAGGAGGCTAATTTGAATAAACACGTACATTTTTAATACAGTTAAAACATTCCTCTTCATTCAGTGCAGTGAAAGGTACTTATCCAATATCGGATGATAATAAATCCTCTTCATTCGTATAAATAACATTTGTATTAATCGAATAAGGACGGATCAAATTCCATTAAATTAGGATCCTCTTTCAGGGTATTAGCTCACAAAACGTTCCTATAATACTTTCTAACTGTTACCGAAACTCGCAAAGAATATGCACACTAAATAAAAAATTAAGGTTTCAACTAGCATAAACAAACCTGAGCTGTTTTACTTTTCATGAAGAAGAACGACTCTAGGAAAAATAAATCATGGGAGTCAAAACATCTGCCAGCTATAAAAAGAATGAAATGTATAATCTTGATGGCAAGGTATTGTGATTTATCGGAAGTTTATTCTGATGTTTTTTTCGTTTAAAATCTGATTGTTGTGCACAAATATAAGATAGGTTTATCTATCAAAGCTGGAAACACATAACAGAATAGAAAAAATGAAATGTAATCGAAAAAGCCTCGGGGATCATAGATAACGCATAACTTCCATAATTTAAGCTTTTACCTCAGTAAGTTTTTCTCTCCCAACAACCTAAATATATCCCACCATTTAAAAACACCACCAACCGATTTGTAAATTATACACGTTTAAGTACATTTAATCATTCGCTTCAAAACTTTGAAAACTTGGCTGACAAACATCCAAGTTCAAAGGGAGCGATTACAAAGTTCACGTTCCCCGAAGGCACCGCTACAATGAAATCCATTCCGGCTGAAGGGAGTGAATCAAAGAAAATTTCAGAAAAACGCGCAGCAAAAATTTTCTTTCATTACCATGATACTCGAATAAAAGGGCACTCGCGCGCCAACGATTATTCCCCAGAACATAATAAGGGAAGAGAATAAAAAAGAGCTCGGATCGTGATAAATGAACGAGCCGGGGAATTCGAAAGAGATTGTGCTAAAACTAGATCCTGCCATCCTTTCGAAACACGGACGCCATAAAATACAATTTTTCGCGCGGATTTCCTGGGGATTTTCCTCCGCCTGCCCCTCGAGAAGGCACGAATAGGCGTCCTGGGACTTCAATGGGACTGAGGAGGGAAAAAATCCCGCGATTCCACGCCTCTGCCACACCTGTAGAGATTTTTTCCGCACTGTGTGTTAGATCAATCTTTTTCCCGCCTAAAAAGCTGAGTTATGGCCCCATTTGACGATAAGAGTTGGCGGGAGAATGCGAGCCGTTATTCGTCTCGGGAGTAACGCATCGAGTCTCGAATTAAGGGAGAAAATGTTGGAAGAGCGAGTTGGGGGAGTGAATCGAAAGAGATGGAAGGGTTGCGGAATCTGCTGAAAAAGGGGTCTGGGAAACAAGGGGGTTTCCACTGTTAATCTCGGGGGTAAGTAATAGGTTGAAAAACCATAGTGGATTGCTGGCGTTGATTTGAGTTTTGGGGTTTCCCGCGGGATCAACCCCTAGAAAGTTATGAAGTCTAAAATTGATTTTTTTTATATATGGCAGTTGTTTTCCCGCAAAAAGTCAAGGAGGCAATAGCCTAAGGGCTCAAGAATCACTTGGGTGTAGAGGAACGAATTTCGACCTAAAAACATAAAATTTACCATCATGTCAATTAACACCTTGGAACGCTGTGAAAAAAGAACCTTTTTTACTTAAAATTTAACGGTACCTCATCATTACTGACAAAATTTATCAAGGGCAATGATGATCACAAATAAAATAACGCGTATATTATAAAGATGAGTTTATAAACTGGAAACAGTGCTCAAGGAAATTTTATGATCTTAGCATAGTTTCCATGATTGCAGCATCTTTGTAAAAAAATCTATGAGCCTAAATATGCTAGCTATATATATAAAACAACTAAAACAAACATATGAAACACAAAGGAGATCTCAACCATAACATGTACGTTCATATGCTTCAATGTTCCCTATTCGATGCCATGTACTGTTAATGATAAATTCAGTATGTGCTTAAATACCAAATAAACTACCTACCGCTTGGTGAAAGCAAGATAAGCCAATATAGGAGAGGTACGTGAATGAAAGCTCTCTGATTATCAACTAAAAATGTTTCTAAAATAGTTTAGGCATTATAAATGAAGAAATTTATGGAAAGATAGAACATTGCCACTTTTCATAGTAAAAAGAAAACCTTATTAATATTATAAAAGGGATTAGAAATAATTTTATCAAGGTTATCAATAACAAGGTTTTATCTTTAAATGACAGCAAAAATCCTTCTGACGGGATACAATAGCCGACATACACTCTTAATTTATTTAATTGTAAGGCAGAGACAGAAAACTTTTAAAATCCACTTATCTCAAAATCAAAGATCTCTATACACACAAGTATAAAAAAAAACAAATATCTCCAAATATCATAAATGAATCAGCAACTTCTCCGACTTCATTTCCAAACCAATTAATCACTCCACAAAAAGCTGCCCACTTCGACTTCGCGATGAACTTAAATTAATTATTTTCAGATATTCGAGTGAATCTGGAATCGCAGGAATGCCGGTGCGCTCCCTATAATATGAAAAACAGGTTCCAAAAAAAATGACGGGCCGTTAAGTAAGCAAATTTAATAGCTGAAATTTTTGGGAATCGTGGAGGCGAAACGTCTCGCGGCTGATTTATGGCGAGCGGTTTACAAAATGAGAGAAAAATGAATCGTTTTTGGGATGATTTCCATTGCCATCAATCACCCATTCTGCCACATGTCTTCGATTAAGCGATACATTACATTGGCCGGGCGGGCGTTTGATGAATTGGCCAATATTTATCCCCGTAATCGACGGCATTATTATTATTATTCTTTTTAAAACGATGAAATCGGCATCGATAAGTGATAGGTCGATGGGCTCCACAAAATGAAGAGTCCAAAAGCTTTCGAATCCCTAATCTTTCATCTACGTGACAGGAAAAGGGATGGGAGCACTTTGGAGTATTAAATCGGGTGAATATCTCGGTGATTCGTGGGAAAGTTTATGGCTAAATTGTAGATGGAACCGATAAAACCACCTTTTCACCTTAAACAAACCAACACATAATGCCATCTGAATAAAATAAAATCAAAATGTTAAAAAATAGTTTCTTTAAATTACCATCTTGCTAAAAGCTCACAATTTTATGTAGCAAAGAGAAAAGAATGACGTTATTGCTAATATTGAAATAACGCGTAAGGTAAAATTCAAAATAATTAATTTTCAAGTACCTCGGAATAACATAACAGACTCAAGGAAACGGAAATATTTTTTTACTAATGCCTTACTCTCTCGACATCTCGCTCAAAATGAAATTGAATAATCCAAACTAAAAATAGACTTCTACACTCCTAAAACAATGAATATATAATTTATAATATAACCTTCCAGTTCTATCTATTAGAGATACAAGATTTGTAAAGAAAGAACATTTAATCAGCGAAAACGTGACCACTTATACTGTTTTCGTTCATACAAGTCATACATGATGGCGGGCTAAATTCATAACTATATGAACTAGTTTTCCTTTCCTAGAACTCCTTTCATTCGATCGTGGTAAGACACAGAATCATTACATATATACATAATTAATTTTGGGATTTTGATACAGACACACTGAGAAATGATTCTATACGAAATAAAAAGTGGAAAGTAGTAATTTAAGCAGGAAATATGGATGTATGACCTAAAGGAAGCATGGGGAGAGTGAAAAAAATGACAAACGACTCCCGCAAGATTTTTTCCCGAGTAAGAACATTGGAAGAGGATGGAGAGAAATTTAGAGAATGGTGAGAGGAGATGAGGAAAAAAACTCTCGCAGAGTTTGTGAAAATTACTCCAGAGGGCGGAAGAGGGACTGAGTGCATTAGAGAAGGGGGGATTCGCGGGGAAAATGAATGAAAAAAGGCGCAAAAAAATGCGTCGGCGAGCGTGAGAACGGAGTGAGTTGAACATGCTAATCAAAGGCGAAAGCAGCAAAAATAGAAAAAGGATGAGAAAATGAAACGGACATGACAACACAAAGGATTGTGCTAAAGATGGTGTGAGGGATGACATGAAAAAATGGCAGGATTACTGAACCCTAATAAAGGAGGTAGGCGTCCAAATAAGGTGAAATAAAAGGAGTTAATCTAATGAGATATGGGATAAAGCACTTTCAAGCACCTAAATTAAAAAGGATATGACTAGTGAAAAAAAAGGGTGAATAAAAGAGGTACCAGAAAGAATTAGTACATAGTATATAAGTAATATCAAGTGTTGAAATTTTTATATACTTTCTATAGCTTTCCACCAGGTCAGGCTACATCATAGCGATGATATGTATATGAAGACGTAACCTAGATAAGAGTAGGAGCAAGTAAATAAATAAACGATATGGAATAATAAAGTACCTATATATTTTTAAAATGTTTCTAGACCAACTTCGAGAGTGTCAACTTCTTATGCACTGCAACATTAAATGGAAAACATCACTAAATATAAAAGAGGATTCTAAAACGTTTTGTAAACAAGAAAATAATCACTAGGAATTATCTTTGGCAAACGAAAGCAAACTAAGTAAAAGAAATACTAACATACACAGTTCAGAAGCAATACCTACTGTATACAAGCATGATTGATCAATTGGCTAAGGTCTTCACATTAATACACAACCTCTAGCTTCCTGAGTTAATGAATAACTAATGAATACCTAGCGATGGAGATGAATAGTAACTTAATGCCGCATTAATATCAGTGTGCTAATGATTAGTCATTTAAAATCATATTAGCGCCAGGAAAAATGCGTAAAGTAACAAGAAAATAATCAACATTCATATGCTAACTGATAACTCCAACACATCAACTAAAATTGACCCAAAAATAAAAGTGTTCCAATTCCTTATAAATATGCACCATCACCATCCGCTCCATCGACGAATCATAAATATTCAACAGCAATTTACACAACCTATACTTTGTCGATCTTCCCGGATTGAGCACGAATTTCGACAATCAAAACGTCGAAACTTCCGTAACCCAAAACAGCAATCGGACCCAAATCTTCAAAGACGCAAATTCGTTCCCAATTTATTCCCACCGCGGCGACGCCGAATTCCCCGGAGGTCGCGCCTCTTTCGACCGCTATCTTTTCCCCGAACCGCCGCAAAACCCGGCTAATCCCGCCCTCTGCATCAGTCGACCCATCGATCTTCCCGAGCGGAAAGCGATAAAAAAAGCAACCTCGCGGACGGTAGCAAACCGCAAATTACCCGAAACGACGGCTTCCGAAGACATCAATGAGGCAAGAGGAGGGTTCGAGAGATGTACTGTGCGGGCAACCCTTCTTTAAGGATTCAATTGCCGTAGTGAGTGGCGGTTTGAGGAGTCGGCACCCGACGCCCCCCCGAAATCGAGAGCGAATAGGGAGCGGCGAAAGCTCTTCCAATTTGCATCCCACGCACCGGTGGCGGTGCGCGACAATCGCCCGCTTAAAGCACCTTTTGGTTCCGGGGTATCTTATATTAATCGAAGCGGGGTGTATTAATAACTCCCTGGCCGAGTGGGACTTGTCTCCTCCATTGTGAAGGACTTGTAAGGAGAATGCGGGGGAAGAGAGGGAAAGGAAGGCGGATTAGGACGAAAAAGAGTCCAAAGCGGGATAAAGGGAATAATCAATGAGAGGGGAAATCCAAGAGAACAAAGGAGCAGCACCGCATGGGAGGAAGAGAATAATAATAATAAAGAACTTTATTTAGAGTGAGATTGAGACTATAAAGTCTCTTCATTATTCTCGCCCTTCGTCGCATAAATTTAAAGAAAGAGACAACTTGAAAAAGGTGTACACAGAAGAAGACTACTTGATAAAATCAATATGAGAAAGCGTAACTTTTGAGGAAAATTACAAAGCTATTCTTAATTAAGACTACTTGGTTGATTTAAAAACCTAAGTTAAGAGCTTATGAAAAAGAAGATTAATTATTTATATCGAGAAAACTACTTTTAGTGATGAAATGAGATTAAATGAATTATATATACAAGAAGACAAAGCAATAATACCATATATAAAAAAAAAACAAAAAATATAAAATAATAAATAGTTACACATTTACGTGTAAATAGGTGAACAATATAATGATAAATATACTTGTATCAAAACAATGAATGCAAAGCGGTAAGATGAAAGGAAGTGATGGATTTATATATTTTCATTTCTCCTATCTTCAGAAAGACAAACTTTACACTACTCACGTTTAGATAGAAAGCACGCTGCTAACGAGTTTGTAACTAATGCTTCTGCATGCCGCTCACCTTTTATGAAGTTGCCTATCGTCCCGAGAAGACTAATTAACGTGTGTAGAGGTAGTACTGGGAAATTATAGCTTTCTTCGATGACTTAGGCCGGTCTTCCTTTGGAAGCGACTACGAGCGACGCGTATACGGCCGTATACGGGCGACTAATCCCAATACACAGAAAGTAACGGAGCGTCGTCCACTGCAGGCGACTATGGGCGACTTGATTCGAGCGTACACAGGCGACCGGCGACTGATCCCATTGAAATGGGATCCGTCGCTCGTAGTCGCCGCTATGCAGTGCATGACTTAAAATGATATATACGCACTGAGGAGTATTTCAAGAAAAAAATAACATGCCAAATGTGTTATGAGTATTCAATTCTCTTATTTCGAGGATATTTTAGACAAATTCCTCAAATATTTAATTACTTTGATACAGAAATGTGATCCGTCGCTCGTAGTCGCCGCTACGCAGTGCATGACTTAAAATGATGTATACGCACTGAGGAGTATTTCACGAACAAAATACCATTGCAAATGTGTTATGAGTTTTCAATTCTCTTCTCTCGAGGATATTATAGACAAATTCCTCAAATATTTAATTACTTTGATACAGAATTGGAATCAGTCGCTCGTAAGCAGAGTTGCGTAGTGAATGGCTAGGAAAGATATGCTCACTGAAATTTTAAACAGTACAAAATATTACACAAATTGTATTTTTAAGTATTAATAACTCTTATTTTGAGTGTTTCATTGACAAATTACAGTCATTTCAAATATCTACTGCATACATCACTGTCAAAAAGTTATACTTTTGGCACTGATTGAAATATGAATAGAATTGAACGGAAAAAATATATTGAAACCTAAGGTTTACGAAACATTTTTAAATAAACGAAGGACAATTATGAGCATTAACGGAGCATTAGAAGAAATTATAAAGTATCTTTTGAGGGCTACAAGTAAACGAACTTTAGTAATGCTCTATCGACAACGTTATCAATAACTTTGTAAAATAAAGAAATTTGTTGATAAAAGAAAATAAACAATATTACTTCCTCACCTATTGCAATTTATAGGTT
This sequence comes from Sympetrum striolatum, assembly GCA_947579665.1. Classification (NCBI taxonomy): domain Eukaryota; kingdom Metazoa; phylum Arthropoda; class Insecta; order Odonata; family Libellulidae; genus Sympetrum; species Sympetrum striolatum. The sequence goes on along the minus strand of OX388345.1, from coordinate 45,991,312 downwards.
AATGCTAGGAAGACAATAATCACAATAATACAACGGCTAAATTGGGCGAAAATATAAGTACAATTGTGTTTTTTCCTCCATAAATCAAGACTGAACTCGTATGAAAATTAATCGTCGATATGAATATAATCGTAAACAGAAATGAAAACTTAACTCATTCATTCATTCATCAATGTTGTATCTTAGATATTGATCTTATAGGTAAATCTTGATGAAATTGTTTCTTTCTTTTGCGATTCCAAAATCCTTCATTATTTTCGTCCCAGAAATTCTCCCAATTTCGAGGTTCAAGAGAAGCGATGTCTCTATGATTAATATGTTCTATCCTCATTTTGTGGAATTCAGTATAAACCATCGTAATCAAACACTTAGTAACTTCCACAATTTCATTTCAAACGACCGGTTTCGTCAACGAGTTGACATCTTCACCTGAAGATGTCAACTCGTTGACGAAAGCGGTCGTTTGAAAAAAAATTGTGGAAGTGACTAAGTGTTTGATTACGATGGTTTAGGGATGTCTCTAGTAAGAACCACATGAATAGACTGGGAAATCCAGGTGAAAGCAAGGGTTCAGTTTCTAAGAAAAAGAAACTTGTTTGAAGGGAAGCAATAGAGGAGCTCCACGACACTGCGTGCAAATTGCTATAAGTAGAAGGTTTGCTATTGTATTGAGTGTTGGAATTTCTTCTTCTTAAAACGTTTTCGTTTCCTAAGCGTTCCCGCAAAAATTGTGATCTCCTTGGTTAGCCCTGAGGTTAAAGGAAACCCCATTGTCTCCAAGAGTTCCACCTTTCTTCATTTGGACCCCTTGCGGAGTCTAGCTGCGAAGGGCTAAAATCCTCCTCGTCCATGAGGTGATTAACGAAGGCTGAGGTGAAATTTCCCACCCCGAAGTATCTCTGATGTTCTGCTGCACTCTATCCTATCATTGTTCTCCCTCTCAGAAATCGGAGAAAATTGAGAAATTCCTAACCGAAGATTTAAGCAACTGTATGATCTACCATGTTGAAAATGGTCTTTGATGGACCAAATTACAGGAAATACTTGATTTTCTTTTTGCTGAGTATACCTGCATTATATGTATTCTACAGAATATCTATTGGCGTACAGGGGGTGCATTTCCGGCTAATCTAATTTCCTATTCGATTACTTCGATTATATTTCACTTGAGTAAAGAAAAATAATACACGTGACGTTGCCTATTATTTTAAATGGCTAAGAAATTATTGCGTTTAAACCTCTAGTTTCACGTATGAAATCTAGATGATCAGGCGTTACTTTACAAAATTACACTGTTTTTATTCATTCTCTAGTTTCACCTTGTTGTGAATCAACGGGCGCTTCTGCTAGTTCGCTATACAATACTCGGATTTTCTATTATGGATACCCGAGTTTGGAGTTAAATAAAAACTAAAGTAGAGATCCCACAGGAAAACTAGGTACACCAAAATCTTGCGTGTTTTATTTTGCGTTGTTTTACACGGTACAAAAATTTTTATTACTATTACTTTTGGTACTAATTGAAGGACGAACGAAAAATGTGCCCGTTTTTTCGCGCTCTTTCACTAATTGCTCACTTTGAGCTTTTGTTTCTCATAAAGTATTACTTCAATCGAAATAAAAACTTTAGATGATATTAAGAAACATATTATAAACTAAAATAAAAATTTTCAGTGCCTTCTTATCGTTAGATAAAAAGTTGTTATCGATATTATAAAAAAACTTTTTTTCAGTAATAGGTGGACGTAAAAGTGTAAAATTGGTGTTGTTATAAAGCTCTCGCAAATAGTTTTCAAATGGTATCATCAACGATATCTACAACTTAGCGATTTTTTTTATACGAATTAATATTTATCGTTGCGGAAAGCGTCCCGAAATCAAGCACTGGAGCTAGAATACCGTTACAGCGACCGAGAAGCGGGTAGTCGCTTACAGTGGAAGACCCCCATCGCCTGTAGGTCGCCCAAACTGACGTCGCCCGAATACGCTGGTCGCTCGGTCGCTCGTAGTCGCTTCCAAAGGAAGACCGGCCTTACTGAAAGAAAGCCGACGACTACTCTCGGAGACCAAACTGATTTAAAGCCGAAAACAAACTCGTAAAAAGTACACAATGGAAGTGGAACTTTCTAATCACGACTTTCAACAAGCCGGAAAAATAGATAAATAACTACCGGTCCATTAATAGTAAAACGTTTCTAGATTTCGCTTCCTTAACATTCACAAGCTAATTCCGAAAACAGTTGCTAAGATTTTCTTTCTCTTAGCAGTGTAAATTACAAATCATCCATTTATACCATTATTTAAGCATAAAAACATCCTTCATGATTTTAAAAATGATTCTATTGAGTAGTATTGTATTGAAAAGTATTGAACTTCACTGAATCAAGCTAGGTGTTGTGGTATTCCATAATGGGAAGAATCTAAGAAAGATTTTTACTTTTACCAAAGTAGGTTAACGTGTGAAGAAAAAGCCAGTGGAAGACAAAGCAAAAGATATTAGACGAACTAAAAGGTGGGTTATTCATATAGTAGGAAACATTCCACATGAAAATAGCGAGGATAGAATACTTATGTATGTAAAGTGACAAAGATCGTAACCGGATCGATTGCGTTTGCATATAATTAAACCTAGTGACTGTAAACTCAGTAACCTAGTAAAATCATATATAGAGTCCTAACCTATCTTAACACTAAAATAACACAATCACGTACTTCGTATTTTCCACAACATTTATTAATCAACGACCGGTTTCGACCATGGCGGACATCCTCAGGTACAGCATATCGGGAATAATAAATTGATTAATAAATATTGTGGACAATACGAAGTACGTGATTGAGTTATTTGAGATGGCGTTCCACAAATTTAGGCCTGAACACTTTGAGTTGATATCTAAACACTTTTTGGTTAACGTCAGAAATATTTTTCGACACTGCATTCATAAAGCCTAGAAATACCAATCTAATGCCATAGAAAGGCATCCTCTTACGAAAAAATATCTCCAGCCTCAAATTAGTACCTAATATACCAAAATTAATTTTACAGATACGCTGTTCCCGTAAGCCTGAGGAATGCACAGTCAGTAAGACCCAATCATTAATGTCACAGAAAACAAACCCTCACATACTGCTATTTATACTCGCATATTTATGATTCATCCGTCAGAAAAACGAGCTTGACACGTACAAAACCCATCCCGGACCCATATTCGGAACCCTTCTCACCCGAACTGCATAGACGTCACGCCGCCCGCCAAACAGAAAATCTTCCAAACCGCACCATCCTTCCGCAAGCTTCGTGACTGTTCATTTCCATCGCATTTTAGCGTAAAAGAGCGTTAAATCACGCTCCCTTCTCATCAGCCCCCGTAACTACGGCCATCGGCGATAACTCTTCCCTCCATAAATATATTTCCGCGCTTCGTCGCATCCCTTTTCACTCGTTGCACAGCCGTTGTTTGCCTCGGCCATCAATCACACCGGTTTAATTTCGAAACTCCTTTCGTTTCTTTAAAATAAAAACCGCTTCCCCGAGAGTCTTCTCTATTTCCTCAAAATCTCCCATTTTTTTGCTCGCCAGCCATCAATCTTGCGGGCAAAAAAAAAAACAAATTTAAAAAGTTGCGAAACGTTTTAATAAAATAAAGTTTCGCGTACCGGCAAATCCCGCTCATTAAGCCATCAAACGAAGCATTCAAAGCATTGACCCATACAAGGAAGTCAAACAGGAAGCGCGTGATATTGGAAAAATAAAGAAAGGATAATGCAAACAAAGAAATGAAAGGAGGCACGATATCACTCAGACAATTAAAACAAACGCGATCCAACAGCACTCAGGGGCAAGCAATTTCACAATCATGACAATAATCAAGTCACACATCTGATTTTTCGTTTTTCCAAATGAGAAATCGTGTATGTTATTATAAGATATTGCCAATTAGATACTTCAGTAATGCTTATAACGCATTTATTATTAAGACAACAATACGATAACAGCCACCTAGTCTATGATAGTAACCAACTATTGAAAAAGTCACTTTGAATAAAAATTAACTTTGTGGTAGGTTTTCCATCATAAAACGTAAGAAAAGAATGCACAATCTCTGGGATGAAGATCTACTAAACAGTTGAGGCTAAATTTTTAGATTCTCTTATCACGAACTTGACTTCTTTAACACATATGGCAGGCCCTATTTTTATTTCCCTATACCGTAATGCAGAGATAGTGGGCACATCGCCCTCAGATATGCACAAGATGAATCTAAGGGAAGGATTTGACCTGTGGATATTAATCTGGTTATCTAATCTTGCAGTTGAAATCAAATAATACTGGATTAGCCGAAAGCGTTAGCATACACAGTTTAGTGATCCAATGTAGGTTTTAAAAATTAGTAGTAGATTGTTAAAAGTGCTTCGGAAGCTTATATCATTTCGCACACGGGCTCCAACCGGGAATCGAACCCGGGACCGCATTCATCTAAGCCGAACGCGTTGCCCAATTGGCTATCCATGGCACCTAATGCTTTTAATCAAAGCAGTGTTTGTTTCTATTTTATTCATGTATAAACATAGTCGTAGATCACGCCCAGGGACAATTGGTATGTAGCAATGGAGAAATGAGAAGAAAAAGTCGGGGAAGTACTACTGCAATGTCACCACATTACCACAGCTGAAGATACTCCTAAAGCTGATTCAAGGCATCACTTGCGTCGTCCGTCAAAAAATAAATCTCATCCAACCCCAGATGTTACTCGCGACACTGGGAAAGATAGGAGGAGAAGCCACACGAGATAAATATTCATTTAGGGGAATTAGAGAAGATATGCCAACCGGAGAAGGGGAAAGATAATCGATAAAAACGTCATAAAAGGGACTAAGGCAAACATAGAATGAAGAGAGCAGTACCAAAAGGGGGGAAAGGGGATGGGGCAGAATGTCACGAAGCAAGAGGGCGTGCCGTCGAAATTCTATTCAGACCCAAAAAGGGTACGTGCTGCACACTTTAGAGGCTTCCAACCCCGTCTGACTAAGATGAAGGCCATCTGGCTGTGAAAATAAGCTCCGCTTCTTTCCTCCAGGAAGAAAAAAATCAAACAAACGGACGGGAAAGGGATGAAAAAACGAGAGGGGGAGGGAGCAACACGTCTCCATGCGACTGCAAACATAAGTCGATCGAATCTCTACCCGCTTTCCTCATTCCTGGCGTTTCGTCACCGAAAGCAAGCCCAAAGGATATCCGCATAAAGGAACAGGAAAATATTCTCCGACACAAACCGCCAACCTCTAATAGCACAGTTTATCGAGCTCATATGCAATCTATATCAACTGATTGCATAATATAGCAATCGGAAATTAGCTTGAGCAATACCCCACTCTATAATAAATTAAAGTGTACTTCATGTTATTTTAAAAAATATTGGATGAGCTAAGTCTTCTTATATACCATTTTTCTGTAAAATACTTCTCCCTTGAACTAACGAAAGTGTAGCATTTAATTGTTTAAACATATGGATGAACTAAAGCATCGTGTTGTAACATAAAAAGTTTTCTAGGCGAATACCGATATGCTCTGCGTTAATTTCCTACCATATATGCAGAGGGATTACTCCACCCTATAACTAATGAAATTATACTTTATATTAGTTTAAAATTGTGGGTAAGCTAAACCACTATCTTCTTACAAACCATTATTTTCTGAATAATACTTCACCTTTTAACTAACGAAAGTGTAGCATATAATAATTTAAACTTGCGGGTGAATTAGATCGTCATATTGTAACAAAAAGGTTTTTCCTTCTGAGCACCAACATGTGCTATGTTTATTTCCTACCATACTGTTGTCATGGAATATAAAGACTTTCTCACAGATTTAAAATTTATTTTTTCTTTCTGACATGTTTCACAAATAGGATGACGCTAAGAACACTTTTCACGACCGTCGCTAACGTAAACAATCGTCTTGAGGGAAAACAAAATGTAAATAAAAACAGCGCGATCGGTACAACGCCTTGACTTGGCGTATTTATTCACGAAATGTGATAAGTATAATAGTTCTGGTAGCAGCAATTATAAACAGTTAATTTCAATGAAGGTGGAACTTTATAACCATATTAGTTATTTACCTTATGAGTATAACAACTCGAATTAAACTGCAGAAGAATTGGAATTACAAATACGAAAAGCTTTTTCAAGTTTCGAGTACTTTTGAGCATTTTTTCTTAATCTTTCCCCTTAATTGTTTCTCTACCTTTCCTTAAACTTATACTATTTACTTCACTTAACTTAGGCTATTTTTTCATCCTATTACAAACCGCTGACAAAATTCCTCCATTCATAATAACTGATCTTGCATTATTTAACTCCTTTCATCTTTCATGGTATTAACAACGATAACAACACGATACAGTGTCTTAGATGATAATACACACTACACCCGATGGAAGAAAATACCTGGTCTCAGCAGCTTAAAACCATTCCACTAAAGCTACCGATTCTTTCAAACTTGCAGGAACTGAATAAGAGAGAGTGAGAGAGCCACGAGGGGAAGAAAAGTAAAAACACTTTCTCGGAGACTTCCCTTCTCTCGCTTATTTATCCTCCTTGATTTTCCTCCCTCTCTTTCGGTAACTCTTAGGATTTGTTTTTAAAACTCCATTTTATCCTTCTCCTCGACTTTTCTCGGAATGTTTACCCCACAAGTGGAGTTGGCCCAGAGATTTGGGAAGCGTCCAGGGAACGCTTTAACCACTCCGATGAATATGAAAAAGGCTATGAGCGAACCGAACTGATCTCATGATACCCTATGACGAGGGGGGGAAGACATCAATGCAGGAATAAGAAGACAAATTGGACAAGACGCCCTCAATGACCTTTATTCTGCGATAATCTAGACTACTGCAAGATGTTAAAGCTCCTTGTGAGATCAATGATGACAACCCATGAAAACAGCTAATATATCATAATAATGACGAAATCAGAGGTCAAAATCAACGATTTATGCTTTGTAAAACATGTAAATACAACAACAATTTTCAATGAATATGGTATTCCTCACAAAACTATGTTTTTAGCAAGCTTTTCCAGATATAGTTTCGGAGTATAATTCGATAGTTTCCAATAAGTAAGGTCTTTAAATTGCAGAATTAGAATTATCTATGCGTAGAATGAATCTTGTGATATAAACACTGTGGGTACAATGTGTAGTTAATAAATCGGAAATCTAAAAGATGGAATTAATTCCTGCTTGTTTCTCGTAACATTTATACTATAAAACCCCTTCCTTATACTGTAATGTATATGTAATTTACCTTAGCACTGCATAGTTACGGGATCGTGAACTAGAATTTCCAAGCCTTTTGGTATAATGGCACAGCAATCTCAATGAAAAACGTGAGGAAAAGGTGAGCTAAAAATGTATTGGTGTTTCAGTTCGATTTTTGTGAGAGCTGCACAAAAAGTTAACGAAGAAAACCTACAATTCTCAGTCTAAACAAGTAAGTCGTGGAAATTTAACTGAATAGCCAATCTTGAATCTGTTTATTTTCAGTCTAAACATAAAGTCGTGGAAATCTTACTGAACAACCTTCGTTGAATTTATTTAGCATCAAATTGGATCACTTAAAAGAATTTTCATTCATTTCTCGACTAAACAAAACATTCTAAGAAGCCAATGAAATCATTATCACTTAAATAGAACGGTATACCACCGAGGAACTCAGATACTCAACACTAAACAGCCAAGAACCGATCTCCGTTCCCCCAACCAAAATCCATCCCTTATTCATTCCCGATCGCAATAAATGAACACGAACACTCTCGAAGCCACCGCAACGATTACATGCGAGAAAACCCACGCGCCTCTTAAATTGCTAATGATATCTCACTAGTTATCGACTCGCTTGTTTAAATATATGCGGAAAACACGCTGCACGAGGAGCTGGAAACGCTATATCATTCCGAGAGAGGGAATTGATTACTTCTAATTTATCTCGATTCGTGCGCGTGCTCGCTCGCGTTTGATGCAAGGCCTCCGTGCACACGAAGAGTTTCCCTCGCAACATCTGTCGAGACTCGCAGAACCGGATTTTGCCCTGCGGTGCATGACGGAGGGGGAGGAGGGAGATTAAGAGGAGTAAATGGAGTGAGATAGTGGGCAATATAAAAGAGAGGAAACCCATCGACTAAAGGGAAGTACGGAGCACTATGTAATATTTCATCCCATTGTAAGACCTTAGTTCAAGCAGGGATTAGATCCGTTTATTTTTGTCCCCGTTTTAAAGTTGGCAATACTCCGTTTAGTCTCTCCGTAAAAGGAACCGAATAGCACATGAGTGCTTTAATGTAAATGACTCTACTACTTCAAGTTTAATGATTCAGTATCAGAAGTCGATGAAAGCTTTTAGTGAAGCAGAAATCTATTCACAATCAATTTATATCAAGCAACGAAAACTCGTAACTTTTGTGACTGTATGTTTATGCAACTGTATTGCGAGCTTTTAGCCCTTAACCGATAACGCAATAAAAATAAAAAATAACAACATTTACTGCGCAATGGAGGAATCTTTCATAGGAGCTGAAGAATGAATACGAAGGCTTTTCTGGTTAAAAATATAAATTGACGGTAAACATAGAAAATTGATGCAATTTAAGATATAAATAAAAATGCATTACCAAACATGAAATGAAATACAAAGGAAAATCGATCTTAGTTAAAGAATAGAAAATTGAATAATTATTAATATACTATAATACCTGAATGATTCAGAACGATAAAACCAAAATATAATAGATTTGCTCGAGCGATATATGCGAATAGAGGATGCTAAATCTTACTTTATTTTACTGAACGTAGCCCTCTATCTGTAGAATACATTAAGGGAATCGGAAGATAATAATGTAACATCGACGTCTACAGATCTAATACTTCCTTGTAATCAACTGAAAGACACTGTCCTACGGAAAATGGCATTACGATATTCCCTAAAAGGTTTTTATCTAGAAATTTATTACGATGTAACCATAGAAGTAAGACATACAAATTAACGTATAAATTCGAAGAAGAATCTAGGAAAAGTAACAAGCACTCACGACGATTACCCTGTCTCACGCACACAAACCTTTCACCCTATTCCTCAAGTCACTCCGCGTCGTGGATCTCAAAAAGCGATACTTTCCCAATATAACCTCCTTAATGGAAAAGCGCGCCGAGACTCCATCAAAGGAATCTCTCGAGGCAAATATCAAACAACCGCCGATCTCTCCCCAACAAACTAAATTACATTTCCCCAAAGGACCTTAAAATGCCCTCCTAATCACCTACAATTTCCCTAACGCTCATTAATTTGCCGAGGAAAGGTCTCCTTTTCATAAAAAGGTCCCATTAGCGGGAAATACGTCCAGATACACGGACCGAAAAAAAAGAAACGCGCGGAACGGGGAGGAGGGAGAATTTTTACAACCTGTTCTCTCTCCTTTCTCCTACGGCTATCTTCATCTTGGCCACGAACTCCATCTCATCCATCATCCATTTTAACGAAGAGCCGTCTCATTGGCGCGTTGGCGTCTCTCTCCACGGACGAGAGGAGAGGAGAAGCGAGGAAGAGCGAGGAAAGCGAAATCAAAGGCCCATCAATCCTCGGTAAGCATCGCGGAGATGAAATTAATATCGATAACGCGTCAATGTGGGGCTGACGTAACAATGCGTTGAAAGAGAAGAAAAAGGGAGAGAAGAAAGATTCTCCTCGAGAGGATGACGCGATGAAATAACGAGGTGGAATTATTTTTGCCTCGCGGAATAAGGGCATTTTTCACGGGTTTAAGAGCCATCTTTTTCCTTTTTTGGTTGATTGAATGAAGTACGCTTCAACGTGATGGGAGACTAGGGCTTCTATGACACTTTCAAGGGGCGTTTCTCGCTTGACGACTAAATACTACTTGTTTTGAGATCGACAGTTTAATCACAGCTCTATTTATACATCTTCATTCCAGCACCCCTCAATTCTTACCCGCGTCAAACGAATTATCAGAATAAATTGATTCGAGATCAAACAGCGGATTTTTCACACGATTCGGACAATATTTCATACTATTACTATTATTAAATGATAGACTGATATAAAAATGAAACGCTAATTAAAATAAGATAAAAAATAAAATTTTGGTCATGAAGAGTATAAAAATATTCAAACTAATTTCCGCTAGAATAATATTAAAAAGATTAATTACGAATAAAATTTGATTTTAAAATACATATAAATATTATTTTAAACTCTTGCAAACTCACTAAAATAAAACTGATTTTCATTTAATATGGCGATAAAGTAATTCGAAAATAAGTGAAGTTTAAACTAATTACCGTCCTTTTATTGTTAAAAATAATCCCACCGAAATATGCCAGGATATATCAATGTGTTTCTGTAGTTAATATGTAATTGAACGTTTAAAAATAACGTGAGTAAAGTATAGTAATTCAAACTAGTTTAATGAATATGACAATGATATGATAAATTCATTGCATTTATCAAAAAAATATCAAATCAACTCTCAAACACCAAAAATTGAAGAAAATCACCGATTATAGCGTACGATTTAATTTATGAGAAACATCTATTCGAGGAAGTATAAGAACTACGATTGACAGATGCGTCAAAAATACAGAAAACAAAAGCGTTACAGAGCTTACCCTACACTCTGAGCAGCGTCCATGGCAAATCTCTTCAAGATACCGATCTACAGACCAATTTTTAAAACAAGCAAACGCTTTATTCAACGAACAACGATCCTAATTCCCTCCGAATCACAATCCTCTCGTATTACAGTCAAACAGCATAAAAATTGAACGCTCTGAAGAATGTTGATCACCCTCAGTTGGAGATATTCACATGGTATTAGGGAAGATTTGGAGCGAACAGATTTTTCCTTCCATTGAAAAAAAAAACCCTCTTGTTTGTTATGAGACCCGAAAAATATGGGTTAATCCGGGACTGTCCACTCCGTTGTTACGAAATTCTCTCGACAATGGTCACACGGACGAGATGTTTCGCAAGATACACTCGCGGTTTTCCTTTTTATTTAATAGTCCAAAAAAATAGGGGGTGGAAAGAGGCGGTCGCTTTCGAGATGAAAAAAGAAAACCCCAATAAGAACGGGAGTGGAGGAAACCACCGCCGCGGAATTGGGGCGCTGACGTCGCTCGGAGATGAAAGAAAAACAAACAATGGAAGTGAGAGACGCCGCATAATAAAAGCGCCGGAGAAAGGAGAGGAACTGTGTGACTGGTTTGGCACGGCTTTTCCGAGGGAGAATGTATAGGAGATGGAATTAGAAAAGGAAAACGGAAAATGAGAAGGGTATCGAGGCGAGCTCTTACGAGTCGGAACAGCGGTGTCAGAACGGAAATTACAAGAAAACGAGAGACGATATGGGAGTAGAGTTTATGAGGTTACGCCTAGGCCATTGTAAGTCACAGAACCTTATGCATTCACTACTCAAATACTTCAGGGCACCAAATAATAATTACGTAGAACAATAACAAACTGAAAATAGTTCGTGAACCAGTTACGTCTTTAATTTAAAGACAAATCGACCATGTCTTAGACTGTATGAAGCTACTAATTATTAGGAATGCAGGAAACGTTTAAAATAGATTAAAAGATGCCTTTGAGTAATAAATTTAAGTGACGGTGAAAAGCTTTGTTAAAGGTTAGCAAGCTATTTCATAAAACAGAAGCCTCATTTATGTAGGTAGTACTATTAGCAGGTTGTGTACGCTTTCTGACTTAGATTATACAATTCTAAATAAATTATATCTAATATATTTTATGAACTTACAATATTTGTATACTATATTAACTAGTACAGTAAAAAATAGCTTTACAAAATAGTACGAGCTGAAATTATTCAATAGTTAATACAATAAATTTTGTAACTAGTCTCTTTACAAAAAGTTATATCTCATTTAAATTAAAAATTAGCAGCAATTAGCAACTGGTAATGGCAACTAGGAAAACGAACTATAAAAGGACCTAAATCAATAATAAACTGATCAAATCCTAACCATTCCTGTATCCACTACTTCTTACCTAACATTAAAAATAACTTTCATAAATCAAGCTTCAGTCATAATATAGGCTTATGAGCATACATAACGAATTTTCTATTCACGCCTTCATCATTTCCTTATACAAGCCAACTCCTCCAACAAGGCAGATAACACACAAAGACCATTTAAAACGTCTTCCTTTTGAATCCCTGCGCCTCATTCTATCTACAGACCAATTCCGAAGTAGATTACGTATCTACTCCTTTTACGGTGTCAAAGGGTATTACGCTGGAAAAACAGAATCTTCGTAGAAAAGAACGAGGGGCGAGGCACTCGTGAGCAAAAGGATGATTCCACAAGACGGCGAAGCGATAAGCGGCCGGCGTTCGTCTTTTGTTCTCCTTTTAGACGATGCACGCGGGCGCACGCATTGCGAGATGCACGTGTTTGCAAAGAGCCGACGGCGGAAGGAGAAAAAGAGGAAGTTGTTCCTCTGACTTGATATTGAGAGTGGCTCACAACTCGTACTTTGCCCCAAGCCATTGGAAATGAACTTGGCAAAGTTACATCGCAGAAGAAGGTCCACGTATCAACTAAACGCACTCAATCGGCAAAACATCGCCCAAACAGATTTTCCCAAATGCAGCAAGTATTTTCGTAAGGAAATAAATTAGGAGCGCAGCTGTTGATAAATTAGACAAAATGAAACATATGAATTACGGAAGTGAAGAAGGATGAGTTAGTAACCAAGTAAGAGTGAATTAGTGATCTTTTGAGAGGTTCAGAAAAGTATTTATTTATATAAATCCATTAACAGCATGAAGCCTTTACAATGAACTGAAAAATAATACAATTCGTAACAAAAAGTAAACAGAAAATTTAAAATTAGAATACAAAAAACATTATGAAGAAAATATCTATCAGTAGAGTCGTAAAATAGTTCAAAAATGAATCCTATTACATAAATGAATCTGAAGAAAGAGGAATTGAGAGTATACTAACGTACAGTTGAGATTAGCGCCCGTTTTGTTAGGCAATGAAGGAAAGAGATTAATCCAGTGCGAAGGAAAAGCACACAGCGGGAAAATATAGAGGTAAGGTCATTAAGGACAAATCATGTACTATAGCATGGCTATGGAAATGTACACCGGGCAATAATCAGGTCAGAAATCAGGGATTTACATCGTTTCCGAAAACGACAGTAGCAAGTTACGGAGCACTGACAAAGACATCCACTGAAGATTTACTTAAACTCTAAATAAGTAATTGCACCCAAGAATCTGCTATAAGTTCTTGAAATCACAGCTAACTCAAATATAAATTAAGAAATTAAAAGCCGTGAAGCCTTGCCTGACAAAACGGTATGTAACACAAGAAAACGGACGTCACTAAGAACGTAAAATCCCGGGAACAACACCAATTAAGTCAACAAGAACATAAATCAAGCTTTAAGTGAAAGATTCACGAGTAAATGAACGGCACAAGTGCGCATTAGCGCGGTAACTAATGACAAATAAATAGCCGTCCTTACTTAAATAACTCGTTAGCTACTAAGCTCATGCGCTATCACAAATAACGCTAAGAAGACATTTACCTAGAAGAACCTTGAGAGATGTTTTGTCCCTATTGAATCTCAATCCATCCGCGTAACACATCAATTGAACATCTGGAGATCGAGAGAAGATCACCATGAGATGAGATTGTGCAAGATTAGCTTTCGTGTTCTTTACCTAATGACCTACATATCGTAAAAATCACATAACTTAAAAAAATCGACATCATCATTAGACCGATGCTAAGAGAGCAAGAACGTACGCATAATATCAACACAGTTTAACACAGAAATGCTGTAATTATGTAATATGGTTATCAGAATCGGTAGTAAGCGAATAACAACTTACAATCTAGGATAAAACTTGCCAACTGCTGAATTTGATAATCTATTTTGCATTGAGTTCATTTTACAACTTAATTTCACACAGTTATTGAAATCAAATTAATGCATTATTTTACCCCGGAAAAGCTTAACATTAAACATAAGGTGTCAAAACATTTAAGTTTCCCGGGATTCGCTCTTAAATTTCTCCCGGTGGAGCAAAACACTTTCCGGAGTTCACAAACATCCAGTTTTTCAAAGCGCACAGCATTGATCAATGCGACTTTTCTTACCCGGAACGGTTTTTATAATCTTACAGTACAAACTTCGCCAAATATAAAGATGTCGCACGTAAATACCCAAACAGCCTTAGGGAAATCACAACAATATCCTCTTATAACAACTACGTCATGTTTCCATCAGCCTCAGTACAACCTACAAACAGATAAGGATGACAAAAAATACGGGCGGACAAACTCAAACGAAAGCAATGCAAAGAAGGAAATGTAACATCCAATTCAATGGTCAAACGTCACGAGTACTGCGGAATGGGGAGAAGCAACGTATGGAGGAAGATAAAGAATTAGGAGAGCAGACGGGAAAGAGGATGTAGCGTAGGATGGAACGCCACCGTCCGGTCAGTCGCCTCGTCTTCCGGCCTCCAGGCATTAGCTTCTGGCACTCCCGACCCAACGAAGGGAATGGGGAAATCGCAAAGGGAGATATGGAGGTGATCGAGCGAAGGAAGAGGAGAGATAAAGAAAAGGGGTTTACGAGAGAGAGGAAGAAGGCTGATAAAAGAGACAAGGGGATAAAGGAGCTGAGGGTGGATACAGGATAGGGGATTGCCACAGAAAAGGGTGATACTTGAAGCAGGGAAGGGCTTCGTGAAGAAGGGCAATAGATACTGATGGGAGATAATCTGCGGTGAGAGCGTGAAAGTGGAATTAGGAAAGTGAAAGGAAGTAAAGCCAGACTGAAAGGAAGAAAGGAAAGGAGGGGAGAATCATAAGGGATAAACAAAATAGAAAAACATCAAACATAGAAGAATAAGGAAGTGAAAGAAATATTACAAACAGAAATAAAAGGAAGAAATGAGAAAGCGAATGGAAATGAAGAGAGTACAAGAAAGGGGAAAGAAAAGAAGAATCATAACTTATAATTACTAAGGGACTTTATTAAGCAAAATTGGGACTTTGGAGTCCCATCTTCCATTTAACCAAGAAATTTAATAAAAATATTAAAAATTCAAATGTAATAGCAAAATGAAATAAAAATGGCGTAAAAATTAAATACAAATCTATAAAAAATACACAAAATAAAAATTTATAAGTCTATGTCATATGATACAAAAAATATATACTAAAATAATACAGTCTTATACTAAATTAAAATTAAAATAGTAAAGATATTAGAAAAAACAAAAATAGAAGAAAAATATGTTGGGTAGTTAATGACAGATAAAATACAAAAGTGAAACGAAGATATAACAGAGTGAAAGTAAATTAAGTAAGAGTGAAAGGAAAAGGCAAAGAAGGGAAGATTCGTAAAGTTAAAGAAACAGAATAAATTATAGTGGTAAAAGAAAAGGTAAGGAAGGTAAAGAAGGTAAAATAAATACTGAAAGGAAGAAATGACAAAGAATGGAAATTAAGACATTTTGGAAGGAAGTAAGAACTCCGTAAAGAAAATATACGAGCGTAAACACCGTGATGGAAAAAGGGAATCGTTAGTGATAGAAAAAAGATGGATGAGACCTAAGAGAATGTGATGGTGAAAGGAGATGATATCAGCAAAAGAAACAAAGGATACAAAACATAATGACAGGATAAATACTTAGAAAAAAAGTTTTCGAGCGAAAATAATGCAGGAAATAATAGAGACAAAAGAACGAGGGAAATGTATACGAAAAGGAAATATAGAGCATTCAAAAAAGAATTAATGCGGTGATCAAAAGAAGAAAAATTACGAAAGAAACGGAAATTTTAAAAACAAAATTTGGTTCTTTTGAGGAAAATGAACTGCTTAATGACATTATTGAAAACTGAGAGTATATAGAAAAAAGATAATTAAATAAAGAAATTAAAAAAATAAGACAACAGTAAGCATCTGAATGAACAAAAAAAAACTTTGACAGAACCTGAAGAAAACATCTTTTATTCTTTAGCACGGAAAAGAAAAAAAAGCTTCGGTATTAACGAGGCTTTTTACAACGCATTTGATCAGTGAGATAAAAGCACTTGGTTTCTTGATTAAAAAATATAATTATCTACCGTGAACGATAAGAATCCTTACTTAACTAGAAAAGATGTCTCTGAACTGGTTAGATGGAAAAAGAGACTTTTCAGTCTCAATCTCGCCTTTAAAAAGGACATTAATAATAATAATAACTGAAGTTCAAAATTACTGTAGAAGGTATTGATGAAAATAGATAAGAATAGAGCATATCTATTCATTCATATGTATTGATTATAACTTATAAAGCCATACAGAAAAATGGAAAACATTATACTAAGCAATATATATGTCTGAGTAGTATTTAGCACGAATACCAGTTGCTACCTCACTTCCTCTAACATTAGCTCCCTAAAGATAGTAGGTTAAATGAGTAAAATTCACAGAATCGGGCGAGGTTAAATGAGGCTTTCCCGGAAGGATGAGGAGTGAGGTAGTTTGCCCTTGCCACACTCACACAGCCAGAATGTTAAATGCGGAATATACCCGCATACTAACATATATATAGCAATATATATTTCACCTTTCGAAAGAAATTTAGAGAAAACAATCGTAAACATGGAAATGAAACTATAAAACTAGTAGATTTCTCAGTCATCATAATAAAAACAAACCAAATAACCCTATTCTCGCCCTTGATCTCCTATCACTTCCATAAACTTGTTCGTGATTAACTTCGATTCCATGACAACCTGGATTTATTTACTCCCGGCCACGCCTTGAACATCAATGACTTATCGGCTATAATGACGATTAACCCCGCGATAACCCACAGTAGACCCTTCTTGCGCTCGGTTCAAAGATCTCATCCGATTGCGAGATAAGCACGCGTGCGAATGGCGTGAGATCGCGATCCGATTTGCAGATCGTGTCTTACCGCACGCGAAGGCTAACTTAAACAGACGGAATCATGGGGAACGCGGATATCGCAGCCGATTACGAGCATTGATCCTCGATCGGGTGGACGGGGTTAATGAAGAGAGAGCCGAAGGAATTAATTGCTATATTTATTGGGGTTAAAAGACCTCTCGAAAATTACGGATGAGCTGAATATAATTAGCATTTTATTTTTAATCGGAAGATACTGGTGATCATTACGCACGAGTTTCCTTCAGGAAGGATTTTTTTGTATTATTATCGTTATTGGAGACTAATTAATGTATACTATGCGGTCGTAAAATAAGTCGCAATTCATAAAAAATATAGTAAAAGAAAAAAAATTGCGTGAAGTAATTGAATCGAGTGGAACCCGGAATAAAAATGGAGCCAAAGTCAACTTAAAAGCTTTCCCTAATTACATTGCCAAGGAAATTAAACTCCCTATTTCAGTTAAAATAGCTTTGGAAATTCACTCGTATCCTTTCAGAAAATTATTCTATATTTATTTATTCAATTCCGTCGGCGTAATAATATATCAATCAAATACATTAAAGACAAACTATAATAGATATACCAATCATTGAATAATAGTTGTTTTCCAAACATTTAGAAACATTTAGTTTTTACCAATTATTTATTACGTCACGGTTGATGTAAAATTATTTTTTTAAGATATTACAGTACAATTACACATCAATGTATCCTAAGCTTTAACGTAAGCAAGATTACTTCATCATAATACCATAAATTAAAAAAATCACCATTAATTTTAATGGCAGATTAATCTAGAAACGCACAGAGTAAATATGATAAAATTTATAAAGAATGCTACGGAAACAATATCAAAAAATTTTTTTAATGTTATATTAATAGCTTAACATGTTTCAATACGAAACTGTGAGATATACCACAGTAAGAAGGATAAATTTATAACCAACTTTCACAACGTACACGAAAGTGCTTTCTAATCAATCACGAAGATAATCGAACAAATCATTACCAATGAGATCATTGATTTATTTCGGAAAGCTCAACATGTGCGCTGGGCAAATAGCTTGATATAACCCAACATTAATATCTTCCCCTCCGCTAATCATCCTTTTCCAGAAAAAAATCCACACTTCTTTAAAACGGTACAAGGACTACATTAAAAAACCTTATATGAACACATATCTTAACCCGAGGGCAATTTATCAAGAAACCACAACATGCTGGCTGCAAACTCACGAGCTCTCCATACTTTATAAGTTGAAGGTATAAGGAAAGGGAAGGATCATTTTTTCCACGACGAATCAAATCCCGAGAAATAAAAACAGACTATTAACGACCAGAGCTGAGAGAGAGAGAGAAAAAATATCAGCGCCGCAAGAATCTTAAATTCACGCCGGGAATTACGACCTCTCTTCAAGCCAAACAAGTCGTTAAGAAGAGATCGGAAGAGGTCCGACGGGGCGCGTATTAATCAAACGGAAATGTTGAACTTGCTATTTTAGACACCATGGAGAGTTTCATTTCCAACAAACTTGTCCTGCTTGAAATTCATCCGAATTTATATAGGACCTAATACCCTATTGAGAATGCGATTCCCGTGATTTACCGAACAAATCTGTACATTCATCTTGAACTTAATTATAGCACGGTGGATTAAGGAAAAGGGAGAAACCAGTTGTGATAGGAGCTTCGTAAAATACGAAATCTAATGAAGCTTTTAAAACTATTAAATACACCAGAAAGAGATAAAATGTAAGGGGACCTCTTGTTTAATTTAAAAGATAAAATATGCAAACTTGCTGACATTTACGAACTTCGAGAAAAGATTTTATAACCATTCATTGCCATAAACATATATTACAGAACCAACTTCATTAACAGATATTATAATCTGTGTTTAATACACCCTAGAAAGGGTCGAATATCGTCAATCAGGAACCTAGGAACAAAGGAATATATTTAAGGAATATTCTTTATATATTATATTTCTAAATTATTTATTTTATTTATACTCTGCTGTGCTTCTTTTACAATTTATTTAAGTTTACATTGCAAGTTGACCTTCTGGCCAGGCAATGTTTTTATAATTTTATTTATTATTTTATTATATTTATTTTATTATATTTATTTTATTATATTTACTGGATTTATTAACAATTTAATTAGCCCCAAATGAAGATAATTGGAGCACGGCAGTTAATGAATTAGATGCTTCAAAATCTCCAATCTTCCCTGACGATGATAGGATTGCTATTGAAACGTACACTGGATGTTTATTATAAATTTAAAAATCCGGGAATTTCGGTTATCTCCGAAAACCGGTAGCAACGATGTGCTGGGCGCTGACAAACACGGCTTCTTTAAACCTTTGACTCCATAAAGCCCTATTTTTACAGAGAAAATTAACGGCAAAAGGTTCAAAAAGGCAATTCAAAATTCTCAATCTTGATAGGTTAAACTATAACTCGCACCTTTATAAACACGCACACTTCAGACGAAATGGGAACTCTGAGAAATTAAAACCTACCCTAGTGAAGACACCGTCTATTTATTTATCACAGTTGATACCCAATAGCAGTTTATAACAGCTGTTAGTCCCATAACTCCGCTACGTTGTCCTCAAACCCAAGCACTCGTTCAAACAGCAGAAGAAATCAATTTAGCAGTCTCGCCTCACTCCTTCTCATGGAGAGGAAGAAAGCGGATGTTTCCAACAGCACGATTTTACGGCCTCGGTTCGGATTCTTTTGATGGCCCCTTTTTCGTGAAAGGGATTTACTGCGAGGGGAAGAGATATTTACGTTTCCCCAATTGGTTACAAAGGAGCTAATTGGGCGGGGTCTATCGGGGCAGAGGAAAGAGGATTCAGAAGAGTTAGGAAACACATGCAGAAAATGGAAAACAGAAGGGAAGGCTGCGAAGTCATTCCCCATCGAAACAAAAGACTGCCAGCATCAAAATTAACGCACTTAAATCTTAAAACCTAACTTCTCTGGCCGTACTTCGTGGAACGACATTATATATGATGAACAAACTTGGGTTTCCAACTCCAAGTTTGTTTATCATTCACTTAAGTCTTACTTTACGCGAAAGACTTTAGTCTTATATATTCAACTCATCTTCTATAATTGATTCATGGTAAATAGGAGTATTTCCTTCTAAATTACCTTGCGACACTGATGTTTGTTAAATTTTTACCATTTTAAATTGTTGCTTTGTGTTAAATCTTCCTATCTGTTAGAAACAAATATTAGCTATCAAACTGGTTTTCCCAACCGCAAATGATTTATTTAATAAAACAGTAAATAATTTTTTTAAGTTAATAAATACACCATGGCCTCGGAGGGATAGTGATTAAGGTGCTGGCTTTCCACGCAGAGGACATGGGTTCAATCCCATATGTAGGCCACCGATCAACTGGCCTGTAAAACTGAGTAACAGAAGTAAAACTGAGGGTTATGATAGTTGTTGGAATCGTAATGCCGAGAACATTACTTTCGTTTCTCACCGTTAGATTAAGTATTAGCAGCCTTAACCTAATAACAACCGAAGGCCTTGACCGGCTATGAAAGCTCATTGATTAATATGCCATTACACGTGGAAATGCTCAAAATAATTTTCGTAGATTAAGATTAATGAAAAGACGCATACTTAAAGCACTAAATACGGCATTATTAATAAAACTGGATAAGGGAAGATGGAAATAAAACTTAAATGAGATAAATAAGTAAGAGATTTTAAACCTCTGATTCATTAACAACCGTATTCCAAATTTTCTTTCTTTAAAAAATAAATAAGTACCAAAAAGTCCACACGTCTATAATGCAAGTAGCCTACAAGTACGTAGATGAACTGCAACTGCGACGAAAGTTGAGTTTCAATGTCTAAAATAAGTTACATAAATACTAAAAATCTAAACCAAGAAGTATGGGTAAGTCATACATCACGCATAAACTTCAAGGTAGAGTTTACATAATTTTAACAGAATCGTCTAATAAATCATCATGCGCGAAGATAAATGGTTGCATTTCAAAACTATTTCCTTTCCTCGTTATACAAAACATACTCCCTTTCCAATTTTATACCAACAGTAAATCACTTAGCAAACAAAAGGTCAAATTTTCATACTCTATAATGAAGGCGATTTTGATCCGAGTCATATTATTATCACAACAAAAGGTCGAGTTCATTAATTCATAATATAGTTGAACGTGGTAAATCTGTTACATGACATTTCCTATTAGCGGTGAATAATCCAATCATCATCCTTGAACAGTGTCTCGGGGAAACAATCTCTTCACAGCTTTCAATCCTCGCGCTACTTATTACGGCCCGACATCATTTATATCCTTATCGACAAGATTGGCGACTCCAAGGCCCTTTATATAGACCGCGGAGAAAATAAATCTGAGCCCGAAGGAACCCACTCAATCCCTCCGTAGTGGAACCACACGCGACGATCGAACACCATTACACTGTTTAACCACACGCTTCGTCGGCCAAGGGCCGTCACGGGGAGGGGGCGGTCGAAGAAGATGGGGAAAGGAACTGGGCGGGGACGCTGAGTACCGAAACGGGCAATGATAATAATTTATCCATCGCAAACTGGAAGTTCCCAATTACATGGGATGTAATATATGAGTAAATAATGAAAAATTAGGAAAAAATTCAACTAAGTTATACAAGAATTGATAAATAGTGATTTGGCTAGGACTCGAACCCAGGTCTCCCACTTTCCGGGCAGATGTTCTTACATAAAAGCCCCTATTTACACAAGTAAAAATGACATGGCTCGGTAATTTCCTGCGCTAAGTCAATTTTCATTTCCATCATTTGTAAAATACAAATACTAAAAACACAAATATAAATTCAAAAACAAAATACACTTGCAAAAGCAAAAAAATAACACAAAATACAACACAGAAATAAGACAGCAAAATACTAATACAAAAACTTAACACAATTACAAAAATATACGAACTATTCAAGCAAATTAGAATAGATGTTTTTTGTTTAAGGAGGAAAGCGAACCATGGTATATACGATCAATATCGTATCGTATCAATATCCACAAGCTATTACAGGGTCAGGCAAAAGCAGTTATCATAATCTTTCTCCGATTCGATCGTTACTGGGTCACTCCCTTTAACAATCTGCAACGACTCCGTAAAAAAATAAACCACGAAAGAGTAGAGAATTACTTCCAGTTAAAAAACATTTACACTGAGAATCGTTATGGCCGAAACGAGACCTTGCATGCAACGGTCAATCGACGACGAACTACTCGCGTAAAAACGAGACGCAGAAATTTATACCCGCGATGACTACTACAAATGGATTTTTTATCGTATGTATGGGAGACAAATCAACGGGTCTTTTTCAAAAGTGCTGCATTCCAAAATGCGAAATAGAGGATTGGATACGAGGGCGAATCGCGGTCAGCTCTATGAGCGTGAAAAGGTTGACACGTGGGGAAGAAATTTTTATGCGCCAGCGTGGAGTACCAATCCATCGTGATCGATACCTACAACAGAATGTCGAGGTCACTTCACGAAAGTGCCTAGAGAATATGCGCTTTGAAAACTTTTCTCCAATTAACTAATTATTTTGTGGTATCGTACGCTAATGGTAATTTACACTAATGGTTTAAACGGACTTTAATGGTATTATAAACTAGGAGTAACTATTAATTCCTGCACTACTATCACAATTTTTCACCTATTTCACATAAAAGCTATCATTTCCGATGAAAAAAGGCATCACTTAGATAGAGAAAATGCATCTTTCATTTTCTTTTATCTCAGTCTTGATCATGGCTTTGATGAAATGAAAGTACAGAGGCATGAGTGAATAATTGCACTAATCAAGGTCTCTCCTAACGGAATGCCAAGAAAAGTGTTACTCGTAGAGTCATTGTGCTTCATTTGCGTGGACATGATCCGCTTATAGCATTCTGGCTCAATTACAAGAGGTCTGCATGGGCCGGGCTCGGTCCGGGTAAGCAGGCAGTCTATCGGGCTCGGGCCGGGCTTGGGCCCATGGAAAATTCGGGAAGGAGAGAATTATTCGTCCTTAAAGAGCGTTAGTTTCTTGCATAGCGGCAAAAGCCTCTTAAAGTTGTAGCGCAATGCTTAAACAAAATGCTCGGTCTTCGTGAAGGGTTAAAAAAATGTATTTGTTCACAATTCACAACAATTTATAACAGGGTGATTTATGAAAAGTTCGGGCTCAGGTCGGGCTTGAGAACGAAAATTAGTATTAACGTTCGGGCCGGGTCGGGCTCAAAGACGAACGGGCCGGGCTGGGCTTGGACTGAAATTTTCGGCCCATGCAGACCTCTACACATTGTCAGTGAGGAAAGCAATCGCAAACTACCTCACTCCTCATCCTGTCTAGTGAAAGTCATTCCTCTCTGCAAGCTTTTAGTAGCTTATAGCAGAGGGGATGAAGTACCATCCGGCCTTTGGGCTGAATACCTTACAGACAGACATTGTTATCACAATGAATTTAGAGCAAATTTCATGGTAATATAATCAAATATTCAAGCTAGACTTAATCTTGCCTAATAAGGTTGACTAACTCACATCAGTAAATGCCAACTATCCATTTATAACAGAAAGATAAAGGTGTTAACCACCATATCATCTATAAACGTAGTCATCAATGGTACAATTCAATTTTTACAGGTCCCTAAAAAGCAACTTTTTGGGCCACAAAGATAGATTCATGGGACCTTAATCCTGCCCCCACGTTTTGCAGGGGTATCCGATATGCCACTAATTATATCCTAAGGAGATATCAATCGACTACATAAATTTATAATTGATCTTTAAGAGCATCGATAAGGTAAGTGTAACCTTTAAAGCTCCGAAGAATCCCAGCTTCCAGGAACTTTGGCAAACCTCCAATCCGATAAAACGAAAATTCACTACCAAGGAAAAGGCGTTCAGACGTATTCGTATCTACAATATGAAGGCAATAACAAAAGAAAAAGGAAAAAAAGAACATTTGAACTTGATGCACCCAGGATAATAGAAATGGCACAGAATGCCTTGGCAATTAATCTCCTCGAGACAATAAACTTATCCGCAATGGAGCAACCTTTTTAATCCAACGGAACAAAAGCAAGGGGTCGTACCCCGTTAAAAAGAAATCGGACAGCGATGAAGGAGAAAATTAAGCCGATGACTTCCTCCGCTTCCCACAATTCCTCCTCCTGCGAGATTATGATGTGATCGTGGAAAGCGCAGATAGAAGATTTATCCGGAGCCGACATAAACATAACCGTCTTTGAGCAAGCCTTTTAACAACTCCAATTCATCATCTCCTTTTTTTATCTCTGTGAAATCAAAACAAGACGGCCCTTTCGGCGGGAGTGGAATAAAAAACATCGTTTGAGTGATCGTTGTAGAAAGTCGAGAGCGAGCTGAAAGGTCACAGCGCACTTGCCAACCAAAGAGCGCAGAAAGACTTCTTTCCTTTCTGCTTCCTGAATGCAGCTGCCTTTTTGGGCTTCTCGCACCTTATTAGCGTAATGACATTATCGAGATAACAGAGCTTGTCATAATTCTAACGTTGAGAGGCTGATCCACAGCAGATAAAGTTATGTTATCAATCTATCAACCATTAGATTACCTGCAACTCAATCTCTCTTGATTTAAGATAAACTGCAAGATGATAAGTGATAAAATCTGAAAGCGCTAAGATAGTTCCCAAAGCCCTCTCTAAACTGAGTATAATTTTATAATAACTTAATAATTATACATATATGAAATTAATCATTAATATATATGATTAAACTAATTTCTCGAAATTGGCAAATTAAATCCATCTTGTTGTAATTCAAAATAATTAAGAATAAAATTTGGGAAAATATATGTTATAAATTGGACCTCTGGTCATAGACATAACTATAATCATATCTTATGCACAGCTAATTGAAACTAAATTATGTAAATCTAACAGAAAGTATACCTTAACGCATTCATAATAATAAAACTTGAGAAAAAGAAGAAGAACACATATCTTTACCACAGATTTTTTTTATAATAATAATAATTAATAATTCGGTGGTAAAGGTATAAGTGTTCTTCTTTTTCTCAAGTTTCAGTATGGAGAACTACCACAAATTCGAGGCCAAATTAGCAGATTCTGCATTTATAATACATAAAAGACACAGTAATCGATTCTCATCTACTAGATTAACGAATTCAGAACAAATTATCCTTACCGCTATACAACTGACATTCACGGTATCTCGTACCTTAATTCACCCAACACTCTTCCGAACAGAAAACCTGTACTCATACTTAAACACCGTCCTTTCTAAATCCCTAATTAAAAGCACCTATGAGGCTATGCTCAGCGAAAAATACACATCGGCGACGACGAATCGGGGAGAGTCAAAGACATCGGAACCTTTCGTTAACTCCTACTCGACATTAACATCCATCTGCTCAGTGGGAATCTAGCTCGCGACCTTTAGCGCAGTAGTCAGACTTGTTGAAAAGCAGACCACCGGGTGCGTTAGATTTATAATGGGCAGTCATAAGAGAGAAAGGGCTTGAAGTAGAACGATTTGAATTAGAATAAAGAACTTGTTCCAGACATCCACTTAAGACTAACGGAATCGGTAAAAATTATTCCTAAACAAGTATGATGTCATTATCAACATTACAACAATTTTTTACAACATGCCAGTTAACCTGCTAAGCCTATCAAATTATAAAGTTAAACAACAGAATACAATATGCTTGGGAAGATAAAATATAGGACCTTTCGTTTAGGGAAATGCTACACTGTTTACGGTTCTGTTGCTGTTAATTCAGGTTTATTTTGTTAAATATATAAAACTATGATATATCGTTCAAAATATCAGATTATTGGGCTAATATTTCTTGTCCTCTTTTTTCTGTACATTATAAAACTGTGAAGAAGGCTCTTTAGTATTTGCATACGTTTCTACCTTAAATTCCTTACCACATTTATATCAGAATTATTAGTATTAAATGTGGTTTTTCGTATATTTTTTCCAAATTTATGTTTTTAACTCCTAACGACCAGAGTA
This sequence comes from Sympetrum striolatum, assembly GCA_947579665.1. Taxonomy (NCBI): domain Eukaryota; kingdom Metazoa; phylum Arthropoda; class Insecta; order Odonata; family Libellulidae; genus Sympetrum; species Sympetrum striolatum. Next base: position 45,965,224 of record OX388345.1, on the reverse strand, counting down.
CGACCTGATGAGTTATTCCATGTTTACTTAGGAGAGACTAACGTTTTGAAATTTCATCGGTGATAAAAATAATTAGAAATCTACATACTATTAATCTTAACGACTACAATTAAAAAACGAGAATTAAATGATAGATAAAAATAATACTGTAAAAAGTTACCCTTTGTTACCTCTGAACCATATACTTAACCTTTATCCTAACCTAAAAATATTCCCTTAAACGTCAATTATTAACCTAACCTAAAAACAATAATGTAAAAGGTTACACCTTGTCCCATCCGAGAACTGTACCTAACCCTCACATCTCCATTTCAGATTAAAAAAAACAGAATTCTTTGGAAGAAAAGAATACGTAGAATTAGCGCGAGAATATACCACCAATTATAAAAGCCTTAACGAGTAAGCCCTTCCGAGTGCAAGAGAATAAATAGCCGAAGAAGGGCACGGGATTCGGCGATGAACAAAACAAAGAAAGACCCTCGGCCGCATGAGTACATAGGGCATCGAAAATGAGAATTACGGACGGAATCGAGCGTACGGCAACTAAACCCGTACGTAAACCTGGTTGCCAGGCGCACGAGCGAATAAATACCGATTTTTAATGAAAAACGGGGGAGTCGTAATACCCTGAGCCCACAATGCGGACGCCAACCCATTTGCATCAGTTTAATGGACAAAAAAAACCTGCGATGAAAAGCGTCCGAAAAAAGGGAGGCGGGAGATTTCGCTGGAAAGACGGATAAGAGAAAAGCGGGGAATGCCTCGATTAGCGAAAAAAAAGACACGGCCGATAACGACGAGGTTCTAAGGATAATATAAACAACCTTTTTCCGAAGGGCGGAGGAAAAAGTATTGCCGGAGGCATTGAAATTCGAGCGGGATGACAGATTTTGCAAAAAGATCGGAATATTTGCGAATACCTCCGCGTCTCTCTTCGTATCCGTCGCGAAAAAATGCATTTGCGAAACGGAGGGGAAGAAATTGGAAAATGCATTACAGAAGCGAAAACAAACATTTGAAGATAGATTAAGCTCCGACGACTTTTTTGAATCGAAATTTCCGCCTTGTAAAAATAATACAGTTCGTTGATACTAATTTAAAAAATTGGAGTTTCCATTCCTGCATTCCTTACTTGGCGATGATCTACGATCCGAAACCGGTCGATAAATAAAATCCTTAGTGGCGAAATCTACTAAGTTCTTTTTCTTTTCGTTTTTAACGACCTCATATTTTCTTACACTTATTCATGCTATAGAAATAGGGCAATTCCTCTCAGGATAATTTTAATCCTAAAAATGATACGGATATGGTAAATTATAATAACAGTATAACTACAAGAAAAAGTATACGAAAATCGCATGAAAGATTTTCTTTAAAGATAAACAAACCATCGGTACATATTTATATTTTCACTCCGTTTTAAACAAGATCGTAAATACTTGCCCGTTTAAATGCAATTGAAATTACATTATCCTTTTTTAATGTGAAATGTATTCAATAAATTAGTATTCATGGGATAATAGTTTTGTCATTCTCACAAATTTGAAGGTACGGTATGGTAATATTGTTTATTTTCATGAACGAATTTCTTACGAAATTATTTATAAATTACGAAAGCCACTTTTATTATCAATTTTGAATTTCATTTACCAGAAATGAATGATCTCCTGGAAATTATTCATCAACTCAAAATAGTGTGCAGCGGAAAATTCCCGGAATTTAAACGACTGATTGTCAGAAATAAAATTTAATAAAAACACCGATATTTAGATAGCCAATTCCGATCATTCGATTTTTTTTGACTTCGATGTCGATAAAAGTATCGGTAGTTCGATAGATCGGAAAATTCGACGATTTATTTTAATATTCGACATTTATTAGGACACCAATCTTCGAGTTGAATCAAAGGCGAGATATATTAAGCGCTCCACCATCATTTAAAGCACATGGAGTAACATTCAAATAAACTTATTTACAGTTGATGAAGGTTGACAAATAGGAATTGATCCATTTTCTCTAATCAAAGGGACATTGATTCGTATGGGCACTAGGTAAAACTATGTTTTCCCCTTTTTTGCTCAGAGTTTGAGAATAATTTATTCTATGATTTGCTTTGTTATTATTACCTCATTTTTATTTATTCCTGATCATATTCCTTTCACTTTAAATTGGTAATTTTCGCTAAATGTGAAACTGAAATATATAAATACAGACGACTCAAAATTGCAATTAAGTGTAGTTAATCGAACCATGTCTCAGAAATGAATAAAAGTTTCAGAAAACAATTTCTCTGCAGTTAATCTATCTAAACTGTAATACGTGGGAGTTAGAGGAGGGGTCGACGTAGACGGCCTACCAGTGGGGTGGCAGGACTCTCCTATTCTCCGCAAAATTCTCCCAGGTGTCAGTGGCCCCAGTGGGAAGAAGCAAAGGTCTACAAGCCCCTCCTCCTCCCAATTCCCCTTTCCCTCCGCTTTCTTATTGCTTCCTTTCTCTCCCAAAATTGTGCAGACACAGGCATTCCCTTCCTACCGCTTTCCACGCCACCGAAATACTGAAGCGACTTTCAAATGGTCCCTCTATATAACCCACGGCAAGAAATGTCATTATCCTTAACTTTCTCACTTAAAATCAAAATACGATTTTATTACGAAACGACTATCGAATATCCTTATAAAATACAGAAGGGTACTTAAGGCTTAAATTCGAGAGATTGAGAATGAAATGTCAATCAAACTGTCTTCTTTCTTACCGTAAATTTAACGATTGCCAAGTAATCAGTTTATTAATGAAATCAGGTAAAAGAATTTTATTTGTGTTTAGAATACTTAGGAAACAACACCGTACACCCATTGATCCCTTAAAATGTGCATAACGCGCAGAAAAGAAATTCACATCCTAAATATGCTAACATTCCGTTATTTTGCTATTAAATTTTAGCGAATGATTTTTAATATTGATTTAAATCCCCATAATTCACTACCATATAAGCAATACATAGATTTATGTCAGCTTGGCTGTTTGTCTGACTAATTCTTACAATTCTAAAATTAAATGTTTAGTGTAATAGTTGGTAAAACTATCGATTTATCCACTAATAAAACATTGTTCCAAAAATTGATAAAATTAATTACTAGTAGGAAATTATAAAATATTAATTATACATATGTACATTAAAATATCAACTATGGACGTTAACTTCATAATCGGTTAGTTGACTCTGTAAACTGGTACGTAATCTTTATGTTGATTGTTTACTCGAGAGACAAATGATAATAATAATCCTCATTAACATCGGAAGACAACACTGCCGATATCATGAAAGAGCTTACAAACAACCCTCATGTTTACTAACTTAACTCATCGCACAAAAACAAGATACCCCAAAATTTATCAAAAGCAGAGAAACAAATGGCAAACATCGCTGCTTCAGATTCCTCTAAAAGTACCCCTGAATAAAACACCCTCTAAAGCCACCAATACGTATCCTTAACCCACTCACTTAGCTGAAAAAGATAACCCTCCAGATCAAAATCTCCCTTTCCGAAACTTTAATAACAATTCATCTAAAATTTCATCTTCCGATAAGCCGACCCGTCTCACATTCCCCAACTTATACTTTTCATTCCGCGTCACCCGATATCCCTCTATTTCCCTAACCGCCGAAAAAATCCCCCGCAACTCTTTCATCATCTCCTCCCGCGCCTCTTCTTTATTCCGAGGACCTTTCACTTCTCCCGGGGACCTGCTTCCCTACAGAGAGAGGCACCCCCCCCCCCCCGCCCATCCTTCCACACCCCTGCGCACTCTCCTAAAACCACCATCAAAACTCACTCCACGATCAATCTGTCGACAGGGCGTGGGCTGCCCCCTGGCGAGAGAGAAAGGCCATGGAAGTGAAAGGAGATAGAAGAGAAGTGAAAGGAGATTGAAGATAAGTGAAAGGAGGTAGAAGATACGTGAAAGACGATGGAAGAGAAGTTAAAGGAGATGGACAAGATATGCGAAAGGAGAAAGAAGGGGAGTGAAAAGAGAAGGAAAAGAGAAGTGAAAGATGGAAGAGAAGTGAATGGAGATTGACGAGAAGTTAAAGGAGATGGAAAAGAAATGTGAAAGGAGAAGGAATAGAGTTGAAAGTAGAAGGAAAAAAGAAGTGAAAGGAGAAGGAAAAGAGAAGCGAAAGGAGAAGGCAAAGAGAAGCGAAAGTAGAAGGATAAGAGAAGTGAAAGGAGATGGAAGAGAAGTGAAAAGAGAAGGAAAATAGAAGAGAAAGGATATAGAAAATAAGTGAAAGGAAAAGAAAGAGAAGCGAAAGAAGGAATGGAAATGAAAGAAGTAAGAGAAGTAAAAGAAGGAATAGGTGAAAGGAGATGGAAGAGATGTAAAGGAGAAAGAGAAATGAAAGGAGAGAGAAAAGAAGTGAATAAGGATGGAAGAAGTGCAAAGAGATTGGTGAGATGTGAAGGAAGTGGAAGAGGGTCGAAAGGGGCGACACGAATCCGTTGAATGGAAGAGAGAGAAGCCGACAAACGAACTCATCTGCTGCTTCCTATCTCGTGAAGAACGACAGGTTCTTTTCACTAGCGACACCATGCTTGTGGAGACAGTGGCTTAAGAAGTATCAATTTGGAAATAAGAAGTTATTACCTTTGACTGATTACTTAAATGATCCAAGGGGAAGGATACAACATTAAATTTATGACTGCCAATTTGCGCAACCTTATTCATTTGTACTGCTCCTCTGGAATCTCATTACATGTTAATACATTCTTAAGCAGAAAATTATGTAATTTGACTTGCAAAGGAATCCCAATTAATAAATCTTTATTAATTTAAGTACACTTCTTGCTTGGTTGATGTATTACATCATATGCATAAATATCACTAATTAAAGCCTACTATGAAGGAGTTTGTAGCGCAAGAAGAGTGCTTGCCAGTTATTTTTCATTAAAATAAACATAATAACGTAATTTAACGAAGCAACTACAAAAGACTTAAAACACACAAAGATATAAATGAACTAGAATACTAGAACTAGAACACTAATAATAAAAACATAGAATTGCGCTAATTTACTCAAGAGAATTCAGAAAACGAGAAACTAATGTTACGTTAGTCAGCGGTAAAACAATTAAATAAAAACCTCAGCCTTGATTAAATATAGCTGAAGCTGCCTTCTGTTTTCGTATTGAGCAACTCTCAAAATCCTTTAACGTAAATCCCACTTACTTCAATTATTCAACGTGAAACACCAACATCATAAAGAACTCTTAATTACACCTAGAGCAATCTCTCTGAATAGAAAACTTCCGGAGACTTAACCGATAAACAGTCCTCTTCGGCATTAAAAATAAAATCCCCATTAATTTCTATGCGACCGTCCTAAACTCCACCTCAGTTGATGACGGTAGGGAATCGTGGGCGTAAGAGGAAGGGACGTGGTGAAGAGTCAGCAGAGAAGGGCGGCGTCGATAGCTTTATGAGAGGGTGAGTAGGTGACGGGGACGTGATGGAAGAGGTAGCGAAAAATAAAACCAGAGGGCGGAAGGGGCAAATGGACGAGATATCACGGACAGGAGTGACTGAAGGGATTTATGATCGGGTCGAGATTGCGAAGGGACTGCGGCCTCTGCTGGGTGTCTAGAGTTTCTAGAAGAAGAAAGACCGACTTGTGACACAGTCAGGCGACGTAAAAACGAGACGAGACTGACTTTTTCTCTTTGTCTCTATGCTAAGAGCAAACCGTTGCTGCACGAAAATGACATCATCATTGGACAACACGGAAACTCTATCGTAGTCTATGTTTTTAGCTAATGCCTCTAGTTTCTTTATGGGTCAATGGATTCATTAATCTTAATGTATGGTATGATATTCTAAAATGGTTGCAATTGTGGATTTAATCAATTCCGCCGAATGAGGACGCTCATAAGTGTATATAAACACATCTTGAAAACTAATCACAAAAAAATATGTATAAAATACCAATATATTAGTATACAAATCATCTTTGCAATGGCAATATCAAAGAAGTCAAACAACAGAATTAATAAGGTTGTGGAAATCATCACAAAAGACAGACTTATCAAAAGTGTCTTCTTAAAAACATTCATTTGAGAACTTTTCATTAATGCGCCGAAAAAATTAAATCAAGACTATTACTTCATTATCCATCCAATACCACCCATCTTGAGGTATTAGGCGTTTAGCAGGGAAGTGTCCTAGGTCCGGTTTAGCTTCTTATCTACATTTACGACCAAAAGCGTGAATAATCGCAAAGGTGGATATTTACTTCTGGTCCTTCATTCCGAAGTCTATCTAGGAATATTGGTGTCACCACAACACCTGCCATACGCCACCGGCAGCTCGCGGGGTACATATTTAAATCTAACCCAACAACTGAGCGCATTCGTTTCCCACATAAATAAACATGTTGATTACTCAAATAGATAGTCCGAATGCCATCGATGCATTAAAGAGAAATAAAAAGAAGTCCATTAGGCATGTCTCTCGCAATTTATCAGCAAGCACAGGGATTTGAATTATGGAACAGGGAAATCTGGATATGAAACATTCGCCACGCGTTCTATATCTGTCTTTGGTCACAATTCTTCCATCAGCTAATTTTACGAATCGGCCACAACATTTCCAACGCTAATGCGAGCGATTGAAAAGAATAGATAGCCCATCTAAATTGGGTCACGGCCAAAACCTGCCTTTAATCTAAGCGAGACTGTGGTTTCCTGTGTAAGCGCTTCCTGCATGACTAGCATCGCTATGCGGATCGAAAAAACTGTCGTGGACGATCATCCGCGTCCTAAATTTCTATTAGCGTGCAGCATTAGCTGCATTCAACTCACGGATGCTTGGAGAAATTAGAGTAAGCGCAGGGCTCGTCCTAATTAGTTACGTCACGTGAATATCCCACACGTCAACGTTATTTACGAAATATTTCCGAGTTGGATGCAATATCTACATTGTTTGCATGCCTACCGTATCTTGGAGTCGTCATTCTCATTAGCTGCACGAAATGGTGATGTTTATCGCAAGGTTTTTCTCCGAGGCAATGCAAATACAAAGGAAAAATATTCGTGACGATGGGAATATTTTAAATCCTTTTATATAATTTGAATCCAAACAAATTGTTGATTACACGTTCGTGCTTGATTCATTGCTACGTGGAAATAGAGAGAGGTCGATAGGAGTAATTGACGAAGGGAATAGGAAAAATAGAGTGATACGGTACTGAGATTAACCTGTTCACCTTCGGTGAAAGCGGTGCCGAGTTCGATTTCCTGTTAGGTTTCGCAGTGCAAATTTCCTTAGCCGTCGAGGTGTATATATGAAGTAGCTAATGAGGCAGGTACTAAGTCTCCAAAAGAGAATATGTCAAAGGAAGGAAAACATCTAGTAGAAGACAATGGTTGAAATAACCAGAGGCAGATGATGGTAAGCAATTAAAACAGGAAGCGAAGTTGATAGTAGATAGGGTGGTACGCAACTACCAAAGCTTACAAAGCAACCAACTAATCCTTGAACTTGTAACTCTTGAGAATAATTGCTGTGATAGGGAGGTGACCTTATAAACAGATGCATTAAAGCAAAGAAGAGCAATAAACAACACTCACATGAATAACTCAAAACTAATAGCTAAACAAAAGTTTGAAATAATCATCTATAAACAGGATGAACTAATTCAAAATTCGCCTGCGTGGGACATTAAAACAATCTATGAAGTGAAAAAAACTTGTAGCATTCTGATGAGCTTGTTTACACACATACATAACAAGCTTAACATCTATGAAGGCGTAAAGATAATTGGATCTGTGATCTGAGACACAAATTTACATCTCATTACATCCTAAGTATCGTCGAAAGGATTGTTAAATAAAACAGGTTTTGAAAAACAAAAAGGTAACTTTTACCATTCCACATACAGATTACACATTCCACCACAGGTTACAGTGGCGACTAGTTTTGGCTAGTAGTAGCAATCTTCAAGCCTATTACTAGCCGAAGCTAGTCGCCACTGTAACCTGTGTGTGTAGATAAGCAAAAATTACTTTGTCGTTTTATAAAACTCGTTTTATTAAACAATCCTTTCGATTATGTCGGATTTCCACTATATTTCGGCCTCCTCCGTGAATTTCATCCTAAGTATGTACATGTACTACATCTTAAAGAGGCGAACTTCCAACATCAAAAGAGATAACTACACCATTCCTAGTATTCCTGTCCTGATAGTAGGAAGCTGGGCTATCTCTCAGAAACCCTTTGAATAAACACGAATACCAAACCCACGCAAATCTTTCAGTCTAATGATCGACCACTAACCCAGTGCCTCTCAAATGAAACAAACGCATTCTCTCCCCTAACTAACGCGTTAATTTCCACCCACTCTCTCCAGAGGTCGTTGAACACAAGTCGTGCGTGGGAGGGCGTGCGCGCCACCGTAAGCGTGATGTAGGTCGTGTCTGAGAGCACGGGACACGGCCAAGGAATCTGCTCTTGCTCCTCCGCGGACGAGTCTAAGGCGGTACACACGGTGAGAATAAAACCTTCGACGCCTTGAACAAGCCCTCTCTCCTCTTCTTTATATACGAGGCAATGCAACATTAAGATTCCACAACGTAATCGAGCTTGAAATCCAACGTAAACATTTCACATCGTTGGACAATAAATTTTTCCAACCAGAATAACGCTGTTTGCTAAGGTAAAGCATTTCCGGAGAGCTTTAAAACAGAGCGATGCAGCATTCTAAGGTATAAGTTTAAAATAAAATTTTTTGGATAAAATTTTACTTATCATTTTGTACTAAGGAACTTACGCGGTAATATTAGCATGAAAAATATAAACCCGTAACCAACCTATAAAATACTTAGAAAAATAAACGAAAATCCTAATCACAGACCAATGCGGCTCTCAAAATAGTAAATACATTTTACTCTCATAAATTTGTCTCAGAATGATATTGATATATCTCGAATAAATTATAATTATATAAGATTATGCTTTTTTCCAACAGATAATTCAATTTACTTATGAACTGAATAGCTTTTTACGCAGTTTGTGTGCAAAATATTAACGATAAATTTCAACGATTCATTGTGTTCATTCTCGTAAACGGACTCGATGAAGTAATAACCTGAATGGAAATGCTTACGCAGAATACGTAATCTTTCTTCCTTAGATAAAAGGAGAATACCATAATATTTCGTTGTCAGTAGGGTTAGTAAAATTTCTATTACCTACTTATGAATACTAGGAAAATAAATATCAATAATCATCTTTATTTTGGCGAGATTGAGACCAGAAGTCTCTTCTTCCTTATAACCCATAAATACGAAATAGAGTGGATGACAAAGGCAGAGGGGTTAGATGGCAAGGGTAGGTTAAACAGTCAAGAATCGAAGTAAATGTCATCGAATAGAGAATATTAAGAAACATGAACTTTAAAAAAGGTTCTCTTGAGCCTACTTATAGTATCAGCATATACCATTGGGTATTCCCGGTCCAGAAGATCACTATCGGATTCCATCCATGTCCCCGTGATCGAGAACACCTCGTCAATTACAACGCACAATAGAGAAAAACATGTAAATCAAATAAAGGGGTGTGAATGGAAGGAATTTATTTTGATCAAATTTAACCCCCGTGCCCCCTAAAATCAACATGTATAATGAAATCGCTGAAGAGGAGGAGGGTGTGGTTCGCCGCAGTTGTGGCACGCGATCCATGGCAAAGTGCCCCAATCCACTCCCCATCGGAAGGCACGGATTCAAACGGCACACGCCATCCAATTGGAATGCCGGGAGCGATTGGGAGCCGTCATATTCCTCCGATTGATTGTTGATCGCCCTTGAAGACTCAGGCACGTGCGACCCCTTTTACGAAATAAACGAACAACGGATTAACTGGAGGTCCTTGGGCGGATCAATCTAATTGAGAGCGTTGAAGAAATCGAGCCGACCGACGACACAATTGACGAATCATTCCACAATTAGAAGAGGAACATTAACCTCTAGACTTCGCAATTCCGATACGTTGTTTTTATTTTATTTCAGAACCATAATTTTCGTATACCAACCAAAGAACCCTGCAAAAGTCCCTTTACAGCGTATGGCGTTCCAGGTAGGTGGTGTATGAACTGTATGAACCACATTTTCCTACTTAGCTACTGCCCCGTATCATTCGTTGAACGATTGATAATAATATTAATTTTACTGGTCCATAAAAACGAACATAAGTAAGAATAGGACAAGTCAAATAATAGCTATAAATTTACAATATTAGATAAGAGATAGTTAGATCATCATTCATCGTCTTTGAAGTGGCTAGTTCTGTTTACTTCTCCATTTCTTCCCTTTACTCAAGTAAATATTTGGGGAATTAATCTACACTGGAAACGAACCTGTGATTCTACAATGTACACAAAGAGATTAAAGAAAATTTTCCTCGAATAAGTGAGCGTTAAGGTAAAAATGATGTGTTAGGAGAATATTAATGATAATGTAGAGACAGAAGGCCAAGAAAGGTTGGCTGAATATTAAGTCACAGAGAAGAGATGTACCTAGTTTACAAAATAAAGATACTTATATCAAAAGGTATAGCTATGTGCAAAAAAAGTCCCGCGGGCTATATAAGACTAAGGATTAAAGGTTTTTTGCACATACATGTACATGGACATAGCTGTACATGGACGTTTTTTGAGCGAAAGTTGCATACAATAATAAGAAAGCATAGAATAGTATAGCGAACGTTCTATCTCGATCATTAAGGTATTATAGGGATTACTAACGTGTTATACCTATCATACAGTGAAGAGTATGACTTATATGTTTTATATTCTAAGAAACAGGAATAGATATTTCTAAATAATATTTTTTCTTAACTTAATTCCTTTTATATCTGACGTTAATGGGGTATTGCACTTTAATTTAATCGATAAAATAAAAGAGTGAAGAATTATAGTAAATATAACATTATCTTGACAACAGAAAATTATCGGGTAGAACCCAAAGACTCAGACTCAAAGATTCAATCAATACCTAAGAGTTAAAATTCTTATCTTAGGGAAACAAACGTTGAAATACATACGAATACCACATTAAAAATCCCATTTACTACAAACAAAGAGAAACTTCGTCGCGGCGAAATCGGCATCGAAGCGAGAGACCCAAAACGGAGGGGAATTGAAAAGCTAAAGCTGCAGAAAAAGGTGGCGAAAGAGTGTGGGAGATGAATATGAAAGCGAGAGAGGGGGACTCATCGATTCATGGAGAAATACGAACGGAGGGGGAGAGGCACACGGAAAAAGGGGGAACGAAAAAAAAGGAAGGGCGATAAAAATCGCAGAAACAAAAAGCAAACGAGTGGCGCGCCGTGCAAGCCCTCCTACAAAGCCAAACACACGGGCTGCATAAAAATATGAGAAAAGCATACGAGGATGAGAGAATGGTATATGGAGGAATAAGAGGAAAGAGGTAGAAGCAAAGCCTGACAAATAATAAAACTAAAAAATGAAATAAAATTTTCGGAACCTACGGTCGAATTAATTGGATCCAAAGACCCATTGTTGGCCGCAAAAAGCATTCTTTACCGAAAATAAATAAATATCACCCCATTGTGGAAGGTTTGATTCCCTCCCAGATTATAGAGGGGTACGAAAAAAGCAGGGATGTCTATAAGTGGGCATACGTTCCCTGAATCCCATCCTTTCCTCGCGCACTTTTATGGGATCCGTTCCTATTTACAGCGATGGAATCGGAAGATTTAATTTGCCTGGAATATCAACAAAGTGAAACGCCATATTTCCGAATCGCGAAAACTTTCCGCGAACCGAAGAGCTCTCTAAAACAATAAAGGGGACTTAATTGCTCGAATGCAGCTGTTTGCGATTCCATCTCATGGGAAATCTAAAATCTCGATGACAAAACAATGCAGATGCCTGCGATGTGCCATATCTTTTCGATGAAACGAACGTTCCGAAAATCAATTTTACTTTGTAAAACGCCCGTCTATGGAGATTAAAATTTCGGATGACACGAAATGACAGGGCCAATGTACGGAGATGTTAACTAAAGTCCTGCAGAAAATATCAAGCATAAAATCTACACAAAATCACGAATACCATTTCTAAGATGGAAAGAAGAGAATTATGTATACTTCTATAAGGACAAATATCAACAGAAATTAATAGAATAAAAGAAAAATGATATCCTCGGTTTTCCAATTTAAACAAATGAAACAACAATGACTTTCAATAAAATCAAGATATGAAACCACAGGGGTAAGGCGTTGTTAGGGGTAACTGAATCACAACAAAAAAGGAGATACACTTATACTTTTTTCAAAGCATTATGTACATTTCAAAGAATAATCGGCATTATTACGCGATTATTCTACGTTCAAGAACGCCTCAAAATATAAAAATGAATCAAAAACAATCACACCTGGTACAACTTTGAGGAACTATATCTTCAAAACACAAGATTGATAAAAACCTGGAATGAAGACAAAGTTTGTTATCAATCGTATGTTTGAGGATGTCTTCTGTTTCATTCCGAGTTTAAATATAATTGAAGCAGATAATATTGTGAATGTAAGGGCATATTCGTAAAATAAATTATCCTTTTTTGAACAATAGAGATGATATTGATAAGGATCATTATGCATTATATAAGACTTCGATTTAATTAAGAGGTAATTCACAATTTCATCTGAAAGTGGTTAATGAATTTAGCACCTACTAATTTATTCCACACCAACTCCTATGGCACCCTTATCCTGACATCATCACACCTCTTAGCTTACTTAACTAACATACCATGAGTACTAATATTACTCACTAATCCGATAACCAAAACACGATAAGTGAATATCCAAAACCGCTCACCAAAACGAGCAATCAAAATCCGACCCGCAATCATAAATAAACACCATCCCTTATCTATCTCGAACTCTCCTTAATACGCCGCAGACGAGATCAACCTCGCGATATAATTAAAAGCAATCGATTACTGCTTGATCCCAAGATGGGCCACCGATTAAGTCTTCCAGCGGAACCGTATCCTCGCTAAACTGCCGCGAAACTTTAATTGTCCGACGAGATACGCGGATTTCCGTGGGAGAGCGAAATAATTGCACCGCCAAAGTTTTCCAATTCTCGGCGATGGCAAGGAGAGGTTTGCGGGGAAAGCGAACATTGTGCGACGCGAAGGGGGGCTTAGGGATGCAGATACGCGGGCTAATTTTCCACGGGAAGAAATCCCCTTTGGAAAGAAGTGAACTAACATACGGCTGACAGGCTTCATACATATTAGCACGCTGTCGTTTCGAAGTTTTGAATTTTCTGGTCTTAAAGCAGAAGCAGTATAATAATTAAGGCGCGTCGACCGTTGAGGTCATTATTTCCGCCCTTGAATTTTTAACTGAACTTTAGCGGAAAATAGAGAAAATGCAAGCTTGTTCTTGCATTATAGTCGTATAATCAAATATTTATGGTGTTCTGAGAATAGGGGACGAAAGTTTGCTCATCATCTACAACGATATATAGTTCTTCGATGATAAAATAATAATATTTTAAAATAACTGGCATAATATTTTCATAAGATGAATTACCTAATAAAAACAAACTCGATGGTGGGGAAAATAATAGTTTAGTAGGTATAAAGAACGCAGCTAAACATATTTATTACACGTAAATATATCTTTTCAAAGAAAATCATATGTATGTGAATTAATGCTAATGAATAAGGGTTTATGATCTATAAAATCATCAAGGTTATACGTAAAGTAATTTTGGAGTTATTTACCTAAGTACAATGATTGGATACATTAGCCAATTTCACTGTATTTTCCACAAAAATGCCACATGTCAAGAAGTATAAAGGATAAAAAAGGGAGAAAGGCATAGTTCTTCGTTTAGAACCAGAGAATTTGAAGAAAAAAGAAGTAGAAGTCCCTACAAGTATTGAAAAATAAACGTCCAATTTAAAATATTATAAACAATTTTCGGAAAAGTGACTAAAAACCAGAGTAAAGAACCTTAATAGAAAATTCCATGAAAAAAGCTATCAAATGAAAATTTTAATTAAACATGAATGCACTTCTATACACATAGCGAGAAAATGTGTTTCCTGAATTTTAGTACTAATAAAGAACAGCCCGATAAACTGCAAGCAAGTGCAGCTGAACAAATTGATTACGAAAAAAGCTTCTCCGGAAAATACCCCGCAAAATAACCCAGGGAACAAACTGCGGGGCATCACGTACGGATAACCAATTTAATTTCGAATGGTAAGCACATCTAGCAGAGACAGGAATTCGACACGCATCCGATAAGTCCTTCTACTACGCCATAGACGACAAAAAGAGACGAAGACGCCATCTCCCGTGCCATCGGCGAATGAATAATTCGAGAGGTCCAGAGAGAAAAAAAAATAAAAAAAACAATAGATCGCCGCTCGTTAGAAGGAACGAGGTTCGAGCTTTGTTTTCATTAAATCTGCCTTTGGGAGCACCAAATAAAAACGGAAAAGAGATCCGTGGGGCGAAAATCAACAACAGCAATTCCGACTCGGGGATTCTGCGAAACATGGGAATTCGGATTATTAAATTTCGCCTCGGGAACGAATAAAATACATTTTTAGGCCCCGATGATGCGCGCGCGCCGATGTAAAGATCGGCCCGCTTCCAAATCAAACCGAACGGAAAGCAGAATCAAAAGGCAGAGTGATTCGTTCTCTATCGGAAAATGGCGCAAATTGATTCCGAATGACAGGTGGAAAATAGTGAGGCGATATTAGAGGTACCTTAGAGGTACTGGGAACTTTGTTCAACCGAATTCCACAAATGAAAAACGCAGCAAGTTCCTACAGTCTACAGCTTCATAGTCACTAATATCATTTCAAAAATAAACGGATAAAGTATACTGACAAGAAAGCATTGTGGAAATTCGGAGATCATGGGGATACAGAGAAAAAGCAGGAATAAAGCTGAATGGATATGAATAGGTAGCTCTAATAAACAGAAACTAAAAAAATGGATGATTAGTGCAATAAATAGATCACAATACATGCACTAAAATTTAATTACCAACACGTGAAGGATTTAACTCGTGGAAGGATATGGAAAAGAATGACCACATTATTTACTACAACATAATATAGTATACAGTATTTCAAATTCTTATCAATCATCCACCGCTTGATATATTAACGTGAATTACAACCAGATATCGATTGAGAAGATTCACTTTAATGAAAATAAAACCATGATGAATAATATCGCGTATATTTCTAATCCTATAATGTATCAATATAAATTTTATACTCGTTAAACTGGATTATCAGTATAAACCAAATACTACATTAATACCCGATTGGTAAGCCGCAAGTATTTCCTTAGAGCCGGGATACTCAACCTGGTGTCCGAAGCTACCTTCCACAATGCCCGCCAAGCTTCGGTAAAATTTTATTTGCTACAACAGCATTTCTTGGGATTGCACTAGCGGGGATAGAGTAAAGGTTGGCAAAGAAGGGTTGGGGGTCATAACCTTGGTCTGGTCTTGGGTTTCGTAAACATCGAGGGTGATGGCGTGTCTAAACATTATCTCTCTTATCGCCCCTGCCAGATCAACAAGACGCGTACCTATGTCATATTTTGTTTATAATAAGAATGTGAAGATTCAGCTCGGCTCAGCTTATCAGGGAATCAAATTCCCCGTATTCAATGACTAAATGCTGCTTTTCGGAACCCAGCGGTGCACACGCAGCGAAAACCTTCATACCGGATGTATTTCCGTCATCAAATTTTCTTCAGAGATAAAGACTTTCTCACGTTGTGAGGTTGTGATGAAATCATATACGTTGTAATATTCTCGATCTTATTAACTAAGGCGCTTTTTTTAAATAGGCATACGGTTAACTAGTAATGTGATAACATTGCCTAAGGATGGCCTGAATATCACCTTGGACGGAAATGTCATAAGGTGCCCGCTTCGGTCTCTGAAAAGCCCTTGGGTGCCCAGGCACCAAAATAGGTTGACTACCCCGACCTTAGAGATCCTAATAATATTAGAGTACCTTTTGTTTCTTGTCTTACAGATCTTTCTTAAAGTATGCAAATTATATTTTCTATACACCTCACCATATCAAAGGATTAAGCTGGGGATATATTCACGGTGTCCACTCTATGTATAGTAATCTCCTCTTTATCAAATTAAAAATTTTCCTGACGGTTATAGTCATATGTTAAAACATCAATGAGACGCGAAGGAATGAAAGATGGGACGCAGGAGCAATTAATGATTTTTAGTTGATTTCATATTGACAAGTATGAAATTGGAGTGTTTGGATACATTGAAAGGTTATGAGTAAACCAAACCACATGCAAGCCTAATGATAGAGAAGATATGTACGAAGAGTATTAAGACCCAAAAGGAAGACTAAGTATATTGAATATACAGCACAAAACACTGAAGTAAAGTGATATATGATGCTAGCTACGAAACGAAATTTATGTAAAAGAGAGTGTATAATTGTGCCTGAAGTTAGGGTAATGGCAAAGACAGAAAAGGATAAAGGAGAGTACGAATTAGTCTGTCCAGCCAAAGTAGGGAATGGCGTGTACGTCATTCATACACGAGAGCACTTCTTCAACCTCTCTCCCCATCCATCAAAGCCAACGGCAAAAACAAAACGCCGCCTTAATTCGAGGGTGTAAATATAATGCCCGGAAATATTACTCGGGCTTTCGGAAAAAGAAACCGAAAACATGGCTTCGAACATCGCGGGTTGACGTTCTCGCAAATGGCCACCTCGCGGTATCATTAGGCGATCTATTTTTCATCCTCGGCCAGACGGCATTTAGGGGCGAGATAACATCATTAAATAAACTCGCCTTTTACATCACGCGTCCGATTTCGAGAATTTAAGAGCTCCAATCCGCTTTTTTTTTCGCTCCACTTGAATTCGAATGTAGGCATTACTACTTACTGTTTCGGTTCGGAAAATAAAAAAAAATCCTTTTGATCAAAAGCTTGAAATAAGCACCGTTCTGAGACCAGCAGCCATAAAACGAAAGAATAAATGAAACGGTCTCTCGTATTTATCACGAGGATTTTCCAACTCATTTCTCAACGAAATGAACCGTTCCCTCGACGAGTGAAGTGAGTGATAAAATCGCAGTCGAGATTTGATACAAAAAACCTCAACATACGAACGAGACTCCATTCACTTAACGTGTATGACCTTAGCATTTGAACAAAATCATCCGTAGCCTTAGATGTTTATCGGGAATATAATTATCCACAGAAGAGAAAGAATTTGTAAATTAGAGTAAAATTGTAGAAATTTTATAGTCATATTTGCATGCTATGGCCTTCCACAAAGTAACGCCTGATCATATCGATTTTATGCTTGAATTATATTACAAGGGAATAAAGCTTAAATTACGAGACTGAGTTAGAATATGTATTGTGTATCGAAGGGACTCCTAGGGTATTGATTTAGACATAAGTATTTCTTTACATGCGTAATAAATTATACATTAGAACCCTATTGAAAGATTAGGAAAACAAGGACGATTGACGAAGCATATATACAACTCAACTAGGAAAATTGAATACATAACCAGTAAAGAAAGCTACGAAATTTATAAGAAACTAAATTTTTATTTCCATTTCAATTACATCGTAGCACCCATATTTGATGAGTTAAAAATCCTAACCATTATTCTTTTTAATCAATTACCTTTTTAGAGTAAAAATAGTAGTCGCTATAGATTCTATGGGAAAATAGAATACATGATTAATTTAATTTTAATATACCTAAGACACCTTGTTGAAGCATTACAGCAACATAGTTTGTTAAGGAGCTATTGTGAATACGGTTACAGCCTACCTAAATCGACAACATGGACAAATTCGATACATTATAATACATACTAACCAAGTTATACAAAACCTGACAAGTAGTCTTTTCCCTAGTAATCAAACATCAGGTCAACTCCAATGAATCAAAGTAAATAACAGCAAAACTTACAACACCTCTCTACCACAGTCGCAAACAATCAACTTTAATTCTGTCATCCACCCAACCGAACCCCGGGCATTCACCATACCGATCCCTATAGCAACCATTCAAACACGGAAATTCAAACCGCGACACTTAGCAACCGAGGAGCCAACGCGGGGAAACAGTTGAAAGACGCAAAGTTGGCCCCTCTGCATCCCAGGTCACAATGCCAATCTCGCACGCATTTCCCTAGCCATCCCCTGCTCATCCAATCCCTCAATGCAACAATCCCATCGCTGCAATAGCAACCAAACAAGGAGGCACAAAAACGACCATATAAGCGGGAGATAAAAAATACCGAAAGAGTGGAGGAATAAAGGAGAGCCCTGATAAGGGAGAGGATACACCCAAAAGGGAGGATCGATCGGTGCCGTGTCAAGCGCCCCCTGCTTCCCCTCGGCCACCCCTGGCACTTCCCCACTGCCCTTTTGGAGAGGCAGCTGCCGCGAGGGGTGAATTAGTGAGAGGAAAAATGGAGGTTGCTCTACCACTGGAGGGAAGTATAACGCTAGAAGGACGGCGGTGATCATGTGACCACTTTTCAGCGTATTGCAACAACAATATTCAAGTTAAATATTTTTCGATTCTTTTAAACTCTTTGACTGTGAGATATCATCCCAAATTTAATATGAACACTTATGACTTAAATCTAATTAATCACTTTGATATTTCAAAGGAACTTGAGTAGAGCGTGATTATTATTCAAAGCCTTATAAAGTGAAACTCTTCGCTGTATCTAGAAAATTGTTTATAAGCTATCGATCGATGGAAAACAGTAATTTAATGTTTCTGCAAGTAAATAGATAAGCCAAAAATAAACAATCAAACTCCTCCAAAATACAAAGAAGCGATACAATAATAAAGTCTCTTAATGATAATATAGGTAGAGCAAAACTCCCGTCCTTCCAGTGTTAAGGTCTGAATAAAGGTTTTCTCCCCACCCGTGCAAGAAGGATAAAGAGGGTGTATATTAGAGGAAAAAGGTGGTAGTTTAGGAAATGTGCCGCTATCATAAAGTGGCGTGGGTAAGAAATGAGGGGATAAAAATACGAGGGTTTGGGGAATATTGAATCTGGGAGCGAGGGCTGAATGGGGAATCTGGAGAGAGAGATTACGGAGATAAAGCAGTAAATATGAATGGGAAATAAGACGGGAGAGGGAGTTGCATCAGATAAGGGAGGGACACATGCAGATGGAAGGTATGGAATAATTTCCCTCAAGAGGAACTGGTCCTTCCAACGTATTTCCCCTCGGAGAAAAAATACGAGCAATTCCGCAAGGTATAACAACTCTATATCTCAGCCTATCAGCTTACGTATTCATCAACGACACCCTTCACAATGGTTATGGCATTAAGGAACTTGCAATTCCTAGGTTAGAGTACTCCGAATAGCATAAAACTAACAATGGATCCCGGGTCATTCAACAGACTGGGATAACATTATTGCATTCTGATGCCAATATTTTTCTTTCACAGATAATTTGAATCCCAAAAATTTGTTGGTAAAGGTTCCATTCACTTAAGTAACCCACCCAGTCATTATAATCAAATAACTTCCGATGGAATAACCTAATACGAAACTAAATGAAGATCGGTGAAACTTTTTTCTGGCTCAGTCTCAAAGATAACTAATGATGATAAGAACATATAGATACAATTGATATACATACTACATACTTATTAGAAAAAGGAAAATACCGGTACATCGTTAGCTACTTATCATTATTTAAGAGAGCTCTTTACAATTGCGATAATAAACCAACCATTAGGCAATAATCAAATCCCGCTACGAATATAGACTAACAATCAAGCGACAATAACGTGATATCTCACGAGCAGAAATTTTATTATAGAGAATATATTATACATAAACTACGTTATACAGGAATATTTTTCTTTTCCTGATACATATTCTGATTTTACTATAACTGATACAATGACAATATAATTCTCACGTACTAAACCGTAGAAATCCTACTAAAATAACATTTCTCTCATAGTGGAATCGACATCAGGTAATTCGTAACATAAACGTACTCAAATTTTAATCAGTAATGTACTTAAATACTAGCAATTCAGCATCGACCTTTGCGCACAGAATTTAAAGACCAAATAACAACTTCTTATCCACCACTCTACATCTTTCCACATACTCCACACACTAATCGATCACCGCGTCATTCAAAAACAGCTGCCTATCTAACTGCACGTCATCTGGTTTTTGTTCTTCTCGGAAGGCGCAAAGCGAAGCCCTCCATTCTAATTACGTGGAATTCCCGTCTGAAACTTGTCTAGGAGAAGAAAAGCCGGGAGAATATGGTAATGAGGACAAGGGCGAATCGAGCAGATAATCAAGCACGAGAGGATTTCTTACGAGCCCAAAACAAACGCCTTCTCGATCAACCGATCATCCATTCCGCTTATCTGCTAAGACTTATAAACCGCGATATCCCTGAAGCAGCGGAATGAGTAAATCAGTTCCTCTGACATGCTACATTTACCAAGAGGTTCCGATCGCAACAAAGAGCCGCTCTTAAATGAAAATAATGACTGCTAAAGCTAATTAGAGGAGCAGCATTTAATAACATCGTTTCAGTTTACAAGAGATTGAATAAGGAGAATTGGCATCAAGAATCCAACTAACTTTTATCAGCTTATCTTGATAAAGACTATTTAATTAATTTAAATTACGTGCCGATAGGTTAAAGAGTCAGACCGTGAGTGCGCCGAGAGGTCTATAATATTTTATCACTAATTATCGATAAAAGTGTTCTACTGTACAAATCAGATATTGCGTAAAAGCTACAAATTTAACCTAAACGAAGATGGTATATTTTCCGAAGGGATGTATTAAATTTGAAGAATTGAATGATTGAGCTTATATTAAACTTAGGAAAAAACTTCTTCAAGAATGGAAAAAGACGAGGTAATATATTTGGTATATTCTGTATTTTCTGATATTTTTAGGCATGACAAAATTGTACATTTAAACAATATGAGCTTATTGCGCTCTACCATTACTTCATTAGCGAATTAGGGGATCCATCCGTGGTATTTAACAAACCATAATTGATAAATTATATTCCCCAAATATATAGTACGGAAATTGGAACTTCATTATCATTTCATACGAAATATAGCCTGAGCTAGTCACGATTTAAAGTGAAACTACAAGGAATGCTTCACAAATGCCCAATGCTTAATTTACCAACTCATCATTTTTGCATAAAATTGATTATATTTTTAATAAAAAATAAAAAAAAATTGCAAAAATTGGGAAATCAAATTATCTACGAAAGATAAATAGGGGCATTTAACGTAATTCGAATTATCTACGATGAATGGTAAACTGAATTCTTATCTCCTTAACTGATTTCGGATAACCACACACATAGAGAAGGGACAACAAAACCATCAAAAATAACCGACTATAAATCAATTAGATATTCACGGTAATTTCGATGATAAGGCAACTAAATCTCTTTGATACCTCTCACATTTTCTCCCCACGAACTTACAAGTACAGACACTAGACAAAGCAATACTTCCGAATGAAGAGGTGACGTCAGACAAAGCGACGAACGCTATCTTAAAAGATACGTACTTGAGCGTACAGTAAAAACGCGGCACACATGGTAGAGAGACATGAGTGCACATACGGAGGAGTGAATAAATCTATTAGCGAAAGAATAGAAGTGAGAATAGAAACAAAGGAAGTGTGGGGTTACTAAAAAACACACAAAACGAGTCAGACAAAGGTAACAATGTAAGAGTTAACTCGAGTGACAAACACCTCGGAACATAACAATGCATCGTGAAGCTAAACGCCAAGGCGCTGAAAATGCTCATTGTTTGAAACAAAGGAGGGACTTCCAAATTGAGAGAAAGACCGCCAAGCTGTTTCGGAAGCTTTCTTTGGAACTACTGACGACTAAAAGAAAAAGAGATGGTAAAATTCCAGCCATGCGAAGGGTAACTTGGAACCTGGATAAACTTACTAACTGCGCTAAGGAGCTCTAAGTAAATGAACGCAGCGCTGCGAGTTAACGCAATGGAGTCGTTTTTAGCATTCATGAACGTCAGAGAAACAGAGCTTTCAAAGCGAAGAAAACTTCTCTAAATATCCAGGACGAAAAGTGGCTCATCCGAATTCCAAGGTCGCCGTTCCAGAACGGGACGAAAATGGCTGAAATCACGAAAAATCGTTACGGGGGAGAAATACCAACAAAATGGCGAGACAGTGCGGTCATTGTGTGCTAAATTTGAAGGAAATGAATTCCGCGCGAGAATAAATTAGCGAGATCCGATGTGGCGAGCGAAGGAATTCCTGCAAATCATTGCCAACGGAAAATGTTTTTCTTCGCATGGTGAAGCTGCAGCGAATGCTAAAAGTGCAAATTGAAAACCAACGAACCGTTCGACAAATAAATAAACTGCGCAGAGCAAAGCAATAAAACAGGCAAACATAGCATCGTGTGTACTTACGTATTATCTTAGCGTCTTAATATTTACTTTATTATATCTATATCTATACTATTTATTTAGCGTTACTATTTACGTACTATCTTAAATAATTTGTAGATTCCTGTACGTATTTGAAATAAACACGCCTTTACTTGGTAACAGCGAAAGACCA
Organism: Sympetrum striolatum; assembly: GCA_947579665.1. Lineage (NCBI taxonomy): Eukaryota > Metazoa > Arthropoda > Insecta > Odonata > Libellulidae > Sympetrum > Sympetrum striolatum. The sequence goes on along the minus strand of OX388345.1, from coordinate 45,942,513 downwards.
ACTAGAAAGCTCAATTTGCGTACAAACGAAACTTTCTGTAGAGCTGTTAAACCTAAAGACCAGCTGGAACCTCACCTAATATCAGCTAAAAATACTTAGCTGTTACCACCAAATAATTTTTATTTAGAATAGTTTCCAATGTACAAAAACATTTATGATGCTGTTTACCAGAAGATAATTTGATATAGTCGAAACCATTCGAAGTAAAAATTGCTTCGTAGAAACTAATAAATATTTTCATTTTTTCCTATTTTTCCTTCAGAGTGAAATACGAATTACTTGGTAATTTTCCACAGAAAATATATTTGGATTTATATTAAATATATTCATATATGGTTTCGGCTGAACGCCATCTTCAGGTCAAATATACAGGAAGGAAACAGCACTTATAAGCCTTAAGGAATTTTCGAATATTTTCAGGGGAAAATTAGCAAGTAATTCTTATTTTATCCAATGGCTTTCCACGAAGTACAGCCAGTAATGATTGATTACATTTCTTTCACAGTATTATATATTAATCTTAACGGTATAATCATACCATTAAGACCAATACGTAATGGACCATTTAATGGTATATTATAGCCCGTACTATACTTGGATCCACCCTAGCAGTTAATCACGCTTCATTATCGACTGAAACCATATTTGGGGCGACAAGATATGATACGGTAGAATGAAGAATTTGGTAACACGAGGAAGTTTCGGTATTAATTACAGAGGGCGGATCGATTAAAAACGTCCTCCCCACCGCGATCCCGATAATGCTGTGTGTGCTTCAAAGGACTTGGGACGACAAAAGAGCACGGCCAAAAAGGGAAACAAAACGACATTTACGTCGGCGAATTTATCGCGAAGGGCAATAGACCGCTGCCAAAGAGCTGCTATTCACGCGGACACTATAAAATATCGAATTGGAGGCATATTGATCCGGTGATAAATGCCCTGCAGCGAGTCTTGAATAGGACCATTCGGTACGTTACTCGATTCGCCAACACTCCACAGCTCGCTCGTTGTACGACTCACCCCAACCGAGAGGTCGCCTGTTCACCCGATAAAGGAAAGCGTTGATATGGGCACTCACCTGAAAAAAGAAAAGAGAAAAAATAGGTTAGCATACGTCGTATATAAAAGAGTAACAGATCACTTATCACGTAAGTCATGACTTGTACCTTAGCGCTAAAGAATACAAGATAGATGGAGAGAGCTTTTATAGTCACTTTCCAAAAAGATCCTACAACACATACTCAAGTATTAAAGTCTTAAAACATGTTTCTATAATTTTATTAGGACTCAAAGGATATACTTCGTGATGACTTCCTTACTAATTACTGCAATCATAATTTTCCTTGTATTACACTTATTCTGATGATGAATACAAGGCTAAATCACATATTCACCAGTCAATGCAACTAATGGCTTTAAATAACATTTAACCTATGTAAACGAAACAGTAGATAAATGCAAAAAATACAAATAAAATAATGTGATTCAGCAAATTATTACACAAAAATTAATGGCATTATTAATTTTCTCAACAACAAAACGATTCGAAATTTACAAAGAGTTGATTAATATTTAAACTGATACAAAAATCATCGTAAATTAAAAGTAAAAGGAAATGGAAGTGGAATAATTTAAGGTAATAAATTTAAATAATCCGAAATTAAACATCACAAAATTATTGCAATTGAAGTTAAAGTATGGAGGCCGTTTAATATATAAGCTCAACGATGAATATTCATTAGTTAAAATTTCATTGAAACGTTATCAGTTGAGTTTTGCTTTCAATCATCAGAACTTTACAGTTAATTAATTGATACTTAAATGATATCCATCGATGTAATTATCAAACTACTTTATAGATAGGAAATATATGGTTAAACACACACATCAAAGACTAATAAATTAAGACAATTTTTGGTGAATTTCAAAGGGAAAAAATGTTAATTCTAGACTTAGCAATTGAACGGATCAACAGGAAAGTCAATCACAGGCGAAATAAACTCAATTAATCCTTAGTATCAAAACAATTGCAAAGGTATATAGCTCATCGACGAGGAGAGAATCAAAAACCGACACATTTAATGTTGTAAATCTCGTGATAAAGTGAACAATTCCATTCAAATTGGATCGGGGATTAGTTCAATTTCCTAAAAAAAGGAAAGAGCTAAAAAACACTTTTTTAAAGCCCTCGTTAAACAAGGGGTTAAAAAACTTCCTAAAGAAAATTTACAAAATCCCTTTGTCTCGGATCGAGAAAAATATTGGAACAAAGGGCGACTTCCAAACTCGACGAATTTAAGTCCTTAGCAACGGGAGGCACCGCAGCCTAGGAAACAATCCGGCGCGATATCAACAGATTAAAAATTCAAGGCGTTCCTCGCAACGAGGGGCATAATAAAGGCGACGGCCATCCCCATTCAAAAAAAGACCTCTGTCTGGGACCGAGAGAAAAAAGGATACTTTTGTAAAGATGAAAGATATGAACGAAAAAATCGAGACGGGCAGCACTTCAAAGATGATGCTTCCGCTCGAATGGGATGGCTCGAGGGAAAAAACGAAGCTGCGGAAAAGATAAGGTGGCCAGGCAACGGCGTGCTCGGAGTGAAATATGAGGGAAGATGCTCACAAAGGTTCGAGGAGATTTTCAGGTTAAGAGACAAAGATTTGGGGTGACTCCACATTATGGTGCATTTTAGCGACAATGTGAGAGAGATGAATACACCTCAAAAAAGCAAGTTTAATTCTCGTATGGTGTACATTTCAGACCGCTTTCAGCGTATTTATAATCTCCGAGTATCTTGAAAGTAATTAAAGATTGGAAAGTTACGGGTTCATTATGTAGAAAAGGTAATGTTTATCTTTTGTAAATACCTTAATAAATAAGGTATAACTTTAAAAAATTAAATTTAGTGAGAAGAACTTTTCCGAATGCGCTTGCAATATTCGAGCACTAATTAGTGTGCGCGCGTATTTAATGATAATAATCGTCTTTATTTTGGCGAGATTGAGACTAAAAGTCTCATCTCATCATGAGACTCGCCGTCATTAATTATAAAAATATAATGAAATTAAAGAGAATACCGTGAAAAATAGAAGAATTGTGGATGTAAAAACCTAAGAGTTTCTTCGGAAAAAAATATCCGCAGCAGGAAGACACCCACAAAGAATTGGAGTGTGAAAACTTGCACAAAACTACCGATAGTAAAAACTAAAAGATGAGGAATAAAAGAACATGACAAAGTATAGAAATACACTACCAGTAAGTACATACGTACATCAATAAGAAAAGCCAGTTTACATTTGAATAAATTATATTAAAAATAATGACATAAAACAAACAAAAAATAAAGGGTATTTAACGTCCGGTATTAAAAATTATTTCTGTATACTATCCAATGCCAATTAATTATCAGCTATAAGCTCCATAAATAACTAATTAGTAAATGGAGCCCGCGTAGTGTAATAAAAATCGTAGAGACAATCAAGTGCTTCTAAAACAAACCGCAATAGATTTTATCTTTGCATGAGATATTCAGGATTCGCTATAATGCGCTTGGTTTTTACGTCCTTTTCCATCCTTTAGTTTCATAAGTAATCACTTATTTTCTTAAGAGTTGGAACCTCGCCAGATTGTTTTCTTTCCCGGCTAATTTATTTTCTTCTCTCCGGGCTCTCCTCTGCAATCATAAACTTTATGCAAATCTTTTTCTTTCCCTTCCTTCGCGACTTCATTTTCCGCCTAGAAATACAAGGGCTTAATACGTCCGTTAATGACTTTATGGTTCTCGTCGTACTCTTGGCACTTGGGAATCTGTTCCAACGGTGGAGGCGTTTTGTTGTTTTAATATTCGCGTGGGGAAGTTACCACTTTATTCGCGAAAAACGGACTGCTTTACCTGAATGAAGAACGTCAGTTATCATTTACCTTTCTTCCCTTCTCTATTCTCCTTCGCTACCTTGCATATATTTTTGTGGACAGATTATCGTTGCTAACTGGTCCAATGTCCGAATTACAACGTTCTAAAGCAAAAATAAATATGCGTTACCCGGTTAGTTTAATCTCGGAATTGTAAATAGGTAAACATTGGACAAGGAATATAAACTATGAACATAAAGAAACGTAAGATCTTCCTAGCAAATTTAGGCACAGTTTTAACATTGTTTTGAAAAAAAATGTATCGAACTTCCTCATAAACACGTAAGCTTCAAGCAAGCATCATGCCCAACATTATCAATCAAAAATATTTTAAAATTATTTTAACAAATTTATTGAACTTACTCATACAATATAGGTAAGCTTCAACTCAGCATCACCCCCCTATATTAACAATCAAAAACTATGACTAAACCTTACACTATTTCATAAAATACCTTCAACTACCAAGGCCCCAAATTTTCAACTCATTAGCCCCTCAAAACTCCTCCTAACGAGAAAATCAAAAGCGCACCCCAAGTAGAGCATTAAAACGCTCCAAAAACAAAACCCTACCGCGGAACAAAAACGAAAATTCATCAGCACGACCAGGCGGCCATACAAAAAAATGGCGGGAAAACAAAAAAAGGCGGGAAAAACGAAAACAGCCCCGCGCAGCGAAAAAGAGGAAGAGACGAAATAAACAGCATCCGGAGTGTGTTGGTGAAACAAAACATGGCTCATCGATTAGTTTGGAGAGTGCAATTTCCTTCCGCCTACACTACCGCCATCATCGCCTTCCTCGATGCACCAGATGTCCCTCACGCAGCGCCCTGTGTCTCCCGCGACCGCCGCCGAAACACACGGGCGCTCTCGAACCCTTGCTCTCTCTAGAATTAGCCCCCACGAGTCTTCGGGATCAATAAGGCGTGGGCCCGAAAAAAAGAAGGGGGGGGGACGAGGGGGGTTGTTACGGGAGACCCTTAAAACTTCCCTCCGAACGTCGCGATGCTGAAAACAACGCATTCCTCACCCGAATGCCCTCGTAAGTAGCGAGTGACTTTATTGGAAGACATTGAAACTCGAAAGGCCCATTTACATTTAGCCGATAGCGGTGCGAAATAAATTTCGAGCGAACGATTGCAAACAAGCGAGGACTTATATTGGCACGCTTACTAAATCATCGGAACCCTTATCGTAATCATAATAAACAATTAGTTACTATGGTTCCTAAGATGTAAACATGAGTATAAATAATGTTCATGAACCTAATATACTATTCAGTAAAAGTTTTTGACAAGTTTACTGAGAAGCGTAAGAAGTTACCGCCTCAATATCCACCACCACCAATATTCCATCAGTACCAATTCTCCCAACTCGAAAGTTCCGGGTTCGAGTACCGGTTAATCATATCTTTCGGCAATGGAATGTATGGGTGGATTCGTTCATTTATTTATTTATTATTATTATTGCTACAGTTTGACAGATGTCAGGTGGCAGCCACAAACATTGTTAATCTACAAACCCTTTCACACTTAAATTGTTACATTTAAAATTCCTAAATAGCATAATTTTATTGACGAACAGGATAAGGTCACGCTTTTAACAACAAACAAGACTACATTTAGCAAATATCCCTCTATTACTCCACCTAATACATTTACCCAGATATATTCTATAATAATAATTGATCCTACATTATTACATTTTTCATTATTCCTTAGATAAGTTACATGTCACTTTATAAGTTTCTCAACCACTCACAATTTATAGATTTAACAACAATTAATAATTTATTGATAACCTGTCCTGCAATTGTACAATAAACGAGTGTTTGTGGAAATTATTAATTAATTACGCAGCCTCAATAATGGCTATTCTAATCTAATTACATTCACGATTCAAAAAGAAATTCAACAACAGGGACACTCAGTGCAGAGCCGCTGTTTTCGCATCAACCCGTTTATTGATAACGTCGGCTGTTCAAATCACTACGCTAAATGATCCCGCAAGGTATGAGATGAATAATTAATGGGGTAAGCTCGTGTCAGATTGAAATCCACATGAGATTGGCGGGGCGTATTGATTCAGAGAGTGCCCGTAAATGAAACGAAACGCCTGAGAATAATCCAACCGCACTTGCCTTTACTTTGCCCGTTTCCCATTGCCGCACAACCTTTAATTACATTTTTCAGGACGCTGCTGTCAAATCTTATAGGCGAGATACTTTTATATTACTCTTTCTGATGGATATAGGAAATGTGTTTAACTTGGTCTTTTCCAATGTTTATGCTATTTAACATGAAAGCTACTGAGTTATGATTTGCGCTGGGTAACGAACTTCATTTAGATTTCAATTTTTAGAAAGTTAAAGGGACAATGTGCTAACCTTGCGCGGACTCTTTCTTTTCACAGCATATTTCCTAAGTAAAGCGAGTAAGGGAAACTTTACAATTTACTTTACTTATACCAAAAACAAGAAATTTTATTATGAGACGGCCAATGGTTTCGACTCATAAAGTCATCCTCAGGTAAAGAATAAGACACCACGAATTCATGGCCTTGTATTCCTCATATTGTCTAATAAGACCCATTCCCCATCTAGAACATTTTATAGGTCATATTAGAAGGCATAAACCAGCGTTTGGGCTGAGCATTTTGCATACTTTCTCTGTCCAACCCATAACATCTCTGTTAGAAGCCCTAAATTTCTTACCCAGTTTACTTTCTACCACCAAAACTCGTTCCCCTACCCACAGCAAATCTTCCTTAGTTTCCCCGTCACATCACCTTAAACCCCCCATCCCACTTCGCAGGCAAGTACCATAAAACACCGAAAATATTTTGATTAAGAAATCCCGTCAAAACCAACTCGGGCGATATCAATTCCCCACCGTCGATGACCGGGAAAATTGTCGGCCACTTTCTTCCAGACGACCCAATCAACGCCTGCGTGAGAGGGGTCAGATAATACCCCGCTTTTATCGCCTCCCGCATATATAAGGCGCATAATGACCTCCACACCACTGTCGTGCTGGGGGGTATTAAAATAGCGTCTGGAGAAATGATTAATAATAAGGTGGAGCTTTGCAAAAATGGAAAATAGCGACTCGATGGATATTATCCGCTTTGAGGATCTCTCGCTTTGCGTGACGCGGGAAATATTTCCTCCGCTGATTGATACAGCGCGATTAAGAAGCGAGTACGTCGGGAGTTAGGGTTATTTCGAGACCGCCTTGTGTTTGCCAAACGAGATTCGGCTAATGCATTTCTGAGGGAATAGGAGCGTATGGGAATTACCGTCGTTTTGATCTCTCTCCACGCGCGAAACCGATCGAGATTTCGCGTACTCTCTCAAACGAGTATTAATAATTCTGATGAATGATTTATAGTAATAAAGAGTGGCTTAGGACTAATTAAAATTTGAGTGAAAAGAAAAGTCGAATTTTTTATAAATTTTTGTAAATAAGCGGAGAAATTTATTTTATTTGAATCCATAAATTTAATAATTAAGAAGAATAAATGTTTATATATATTTTTAAAAATAAACTTGCACAAGGATTTGATTTGCCTTCTTCAATTTTTAATTATTGTGGTAATCACTATAAAATTTTATTCTATACCTGGATTTCCTTCTTCTTCCCAAATTAAAAAGTATTGATATCTTTTGCAAATGCGAGAAGAAAATTTCATTTTGAAGTTTCTTTCGAAGTTAACATAATCATCAGGGAGTTAAGGATAAATACGAGACACATACCCTTGAAAAGTTAAACGCACGAAAGGAAACAGTGGTTGATTAATTAAGAAGCAGTTAATGACTAATTCATTAAGAGTGCCCCGTCATCTTTGGAAACGGCTAGAAGGGGTGGATTTGGAAGGGGAGATAAAACTTGAAGGAATATTTACGATGAATTATTGTAAGGTTCCGCTAAGTAAAGAGGGGGATTATAAATTCTACGAGATATCAATAATGAGATTCATGTATTGCTTCATTTTGAACAATATAGGTATTTCTGTGGATTAAATTAAGTGTTTGATTTTTGATAACTTGAATTCTACATTTTATTATTACCACGTATAGACAGATGACGCACGATGGTATTGTTGTATAAATTGAAATGGACTGACGAAATGAAGTAGCCTCTTAATCAGAACCACATCATAATGTGATAAAGCAAAAAAATTAAACATTCTGATTCTAATTCAGCTAAAAACTTACAAGGAAAGATTTTCCAAAATCTATCGCAGTTTACATAAATGGCAACTTAATTCTACTTAAGAGCTACTTGATTACAAATTCCTCAAATAAGTTATTACAAATATTTGATATTTTTATTTCAATCATTTCTATCTAATAACGATGCATCCATCCTCATTTATGAAGGCAATACTTATTAGTAATATTATTTACAAACATTTGAAGAGTTAACACTCGCCAATTATGAATTAGGAATAAAATAATTCCATTTAAAATCAGAAAACCCCTTAAAGAACACGTAATTAGTTTTAATTAAATACACCAAGCAATAAATATCAACGACGAACAAAATCCTCTCAAACAAACGAGACATCTCATTCCCATTATACTTTTCCATTCCGAATTCCAAACCCAAAACAAATAAGAATCAAGATCGAGAAGAATCCTCGAGGCACACTGCTTCTCTGCTCCAAGTAGCAATCAGCGAAACCCACAGCGTCTTACGGTAACGCGCTCCTTGCGTCAACAGCCCACCTCTCTCATTCACCGCAAACATTACAATAGGGACGTAAAATTAGCCACTTCCTCGTATAAGTACTGGAGAACTCCACCCAATGCCAATCCCCCGCATGAGATATGACGGAAAAAAACCAAACGCCTTCGCATAGAACCGGACACGGGTTTGTCGTGTGGAAAGCCCCTCCCCTTCCCAGTCAGCCCCTTTTTAACACGCGTGTCGCGAAGCATTATGACGTGCGCAGGGCGCGTCCATCGATCCCCTCTCCACCCCCCGACGCGTTTTTTTCCACCCCCGTCGGCAGCCATGATTCCTACCCTCCCCCGCGCGGAGCCAACTCCATCTCTCGACGGTTCCCCGCATCGGAGAACAAATGAAACGCGTCTGCGAACGAAAGGGAAGCTTTCGGAGTGAGCGATTTTTTAATCTCTCGCGACCACTTCCATCTTGGATGCTATCTTTATGAAATAAGACTGTTTCCTTCATCAAAATTCATTGTATCCTCGACCGCAAACACATTGACCGTTCAGCTGAAATCGTGACCCGACAACTATGAGTGCAACAATTCATCTGACCCGACAACTCACCGAGCGACAGCTAATTGCGTGAACACAGATCGCTACGGAAACTGAAATAATATCGAATTTTGAACGTTAAAATAATTGAGCTGTAGTATTTTTACCTGTTGTTAATTGAAATAGTTAATAAGTTATTAATAATATCTTTAATGATAAATAAATCGCGCGATGAGCTGTCTCCCGGTTAGTTGTTGCTCGGTAAGTTGTCGGGTCCGATGAGTTGTCACACTCTGAGTTGTCATGAAACCCTATAAAATACTCGAAAATGATACAATTTGTATGGAAATATATAAAAATAAGAAAACCAAATTAACTATCAAAGAACGTTACAGTAATATACCATATATTCATACATTTATACGTTCTCGAATTCCCCCATATGTCATTTAAAAAATCAAGTTCCCCCGACAAACTACAGGTAAAGTAAATTCATTATGTTCATGATTCATTCTTAACCCTTATAATACAGATTGGAGTAGCATCGCGAGTGCTCCAAGCTAATTAACCAAACTATAACAAAAGCATGTCGTCAAAATCTGTTTTGCTAAAATCCTAAGAATGGATAATTTACAGGGGAGAATTTCTAATTAATTACAACTGTTGTTAATCCCTGCTGAAACAATTATTCACGTGCAAACCAGTAATTCATTCACTTACTAACTCAAGATGTAGACGTGGGAGAAAAATCTAACATAACTGGAATTAATTTTAAGAAACACTTAACTCATTAAATTCGCGTGATACTAAAATTAAAAACTCAAAGCTATACGGAAAAACAAATTACTCAAGCCCGGCAAAAAATTTTCAAAATATATAATAAATTAGGAATATCATAAACTCAAGGTCTTAACGAGAGTAAGAAACTCAAACGTCACAAATTATAAATTAAATTTTGGAATCAATAAAAAAATTAATAATTAATATAAAAATAAAATTCCGTTGGTACACCGAAAACATATTAATGACAGAGAAAAATGCAATTTAGAAATAGAGAGCACGTTATACGTAATCATAATTTCAATTATTACGTCACCTAAGTTTAAAAAAGTTCTTCGTAGAACATAGTAAAAAATTATACTGCCATTGACGCTCAGCAGTCCGACTCCATCTGCCAAACATGTGATAAGATAGGTGTTTTTCTACCTTCTTAATCCTAATTAAAAGCACTTTGACTATGTGATTCGTGAAAGAATTAAAATAGATAATTCCTAAACAGACAAACCTAAAGTAGACACCAGTCCTGACCAATAAAGAGAAACATATATGTAGCTCCAAATCCATAAGCGCAGCAAAGTCGCAAAATGCATAAATAAAACCCATCGACAAAACCCCCCTTCTTCCGTGACCTATCGCCCTGCCATCTGTCGCCGGATGAGCGCAACCCAATGCGTGCGAGGGTGCATCCACCCACGTGATCGATCCCCCTTCGATTCCCGACTGCTTTATTCCTCTCCGGCAATCGCTTCCCTCGAATATCGCGCCTCCCACGCGGATCGTGACTCTTCCCCGTGCGTGAGTCGAGGGGGCGTTCTCGAGAATTCTTTTTTCGGCGTGTTGTGGGGATGCATAAATATGGGCGCAGCTGAAGGCCAATTTTCATTCATGCTTCTCCATTATGAAGGCGGGCTGGAGGAAAACGTTTCTGCAGGAACGTGCGTCGAATGCGAATGTTGGAGAAAATTTTCCTCAGTAAACAAAACGGAGAAGATTATTTACAAAACAGAGTCCTCGGTGACTTTAACGAGACGAGCGAGTTTTTTTGAGATTTTTTTTTAGACGTTTAATTCAAACTCGACCTTAATCAGGTGTACGTCTGCAGGTTCGGGAGATTACGACTATTTTTTTACAGCTTAAAATCCGAAGAAAACCCATTAAAACAAGAGAATTCTTAATGGGTTCTTTTGAATAAGTACACTCTAAAATCGATTGAAGAAGCCTTAACATTGTGGAATTCCATACTAGGAATAGAAATAAAAACACTGTGTCCTGAGCCTGATGATGGACAGAATTGTCTGAAACCGGTCGTGTATTAAAAACTTAAGTGGAATTTTCGACACAGTGTTTTTATTTCTATTTCAAGTACACTCTATTAAATATTCATGAATCTCAGCATATAGCCTTAAGTTAGAGTAGAAAAAAAGAATTATTTTTCAAGACAAGAATGAAAGTTTTAGTAGTTTATTGGAGTTGTAAAAAAATCACGATTTACGAAATATTTGGAACAATATTTTTTTAACTTCTATTAAACTACTCTTACATTATATAACTTGTCGTCAGTACGACATTATCTGTGCAATTAAGAATAGATGGCATGTCATTCAAGAGTGATCTAATCATGTTTTTAGCTGTAATCATTAATCATGTGTATAGCGAGATTATATGAATACAAAATTCAAGAATGATTAAATCAAAATTTTAAATAACCCTAATGTTTAACCAATTGACAAAAGTCTCTATTAACCTCAATCTTTGGTACTGCATACGTTCAATGTTTTTCCCGTCCCCAGAAAACTTTGATAGCTAAGCCAGGAAAAACAAAATCACGAAAATAGCTCGACTGTCGTGACGCGGAACGGAGCGCGTGGTGCATGCGTAAACCGGCCGAGAAACAGGCACAATTTCATAAAAGCGTGGGCTGGAATGCAGTCTCTAGCCGCGAACAGCTCCGCTTCCGCACAACTGGCGTGATTACGGAAGAGTCGATAATAGTTGCGTGCCAAGAAGGGAGTCGAATGCAAAACAAACACTTTCACCGATCCCACCTGCACGAACGCCATTAATCCAGAACAGTTAGGAATTCATTCCTCCCACAGAGTGTGCGGAAAAGAATTATGAAGCCACTGATCGAAAGGAATCGATTGAATTAGCTATTGAAGGAGACGTACGAGAGGCCGGCTTGAGACAGGCAATACCTTAGGGTGCTGAAATACATGAGGAAGCATTGATTGAATATAGAAAACGAATTACAAGGCCAATAGAGGAAAATAAGTTCAATAATACTATGTAACGATACCTAAACCTAAATTAAGCTATACTTACTGTTCGATATCTATATAATATGAGTTTAAACATGCAATAGATTGATTTAATTAACCAATTATCGTAACAGATACACCAATAATATCAATTACGCAGAGATAGAAGATGAGCCAACGAATAAGTATCATTGTAACAATATGGAGTAACGCAACGGTAAAGGATGAGAATATTGCTGGTAATAAGGAATTAGGAGGAAAATATAGAAGGAATGAAGAACAATAACTTGAGAAAAGTCAACAAATAAGAATTGTCATAACAATGTAGCGTAGCACAACAATTAAGTTGAACTGATCGCATGGTAATTGTTGGAATTTCACAATACAAAATAATTTATAGCAACAAAATCTGCGCGCAAGATAAATTTAAAAACCTTGTGCAATATTATACTTAAAGTGTAAATAATTTATTGTACACGTATTGCTGTTGCAATAAAATATTCTGTACAACAATTAAGGATTTAATTTGAATTTGAAGTAGTTGGATTTTAAGGAGGAAAGTTAATACGGAGATACATACAGAAACAGAGACGCAGGATAGAGTTTTAAGGGACTAGAAGATACTAGAAAAGTCAGCCCGAATTACCATAGCAAGTGCTCTTTTTCATTTTACGCCAGGATGCGGAACAGTGAATAGAATCGAGGGATGAAGAAGTCCCTCCCGTGAAAAAGATCAGAGAAAGAAATAGAATGATAAAGAAAGAATAACATGACAGAGGATGGATAGCGAGTGGACGATATGCGAATGCGAAAAAAAGGGGAAGATGGGAAGTGAGATAATAGGAAAGGTCAAAGAATACGAGGAAACTGAGGCAGAACATTACTTACATATGTTTACGGGCACCTGAATGTAAAATACGGCTGACGGAATGATGGAGACAGAAAAATTGCAAGAACAAGAGCATATCTGGAGAGAGAATAGGGAATCTAGAGAAAATACAGTATTCATCACGTTAAAACTTCGCGAATGCCAACGACGAGAATTTTCAACAAGATGCTCGCTGATAGCAGAATTTCGTCCGGTTGACTTTATAAATAACACTTTTCGTACCACTCAAGGACTAGAAGACAAAATGAATGTCTAAAATCCACAACGTTCATAGATAAAAAAAAACGAAATAATTGCATAACATAGCTTGATCGTGAAAATGTACTTTTGTAAGGGTTTTACCGTAACTTCATTACAAATACAAAGTTCTGTAACAGCTGTTTAGTAATACTACATACTTTTAGTCAATTCTATTTTAATAGTGAAATGTTGTAGATAGTTGTTACATGCATTGTAACAACTGTATTGCTGTAGTTAGATGATATACGCTCTTTAATAGTCATTATTAAATGTATTGTAATTAATATTGTACATAGTATTATAACCGTGTATAGAATGGATATTTAATATTTAAAACACTATGTTTCTATGATACCATCAGAATATCAGTCCATCCCATATAAATCTATAATAAACCAAGACGTCGCTTTCATATCATTAAAGAAACAAGTATACTGAGACAAAAGTAATGGAAAGATGTATTTTCCAATCCCTGTACCATAAGAGAAATAAAAACAATCCAATCATCAAGAGGATAACACATCATACCCTTGGTAAAAGGAATTATTTGGACGACTAAAACAAACTTTTACGCGGACGATCATTTATTTACAAGGTCCTTATCAACGGTAGTGATGACAATAAACGGGGAATTACGTAAAGCTTTCTGTCGTCGGCTGGAAGAGAAACGAGCAGGAATAAAGACCACAGAACAAGGAGGAGTAATCTTGCAGGTGCAATTGGCCAAGAAGGTTCACGGAGGCACCCCTTTATAACAGAAGAAAGCATCATAGGATATGGTCTCCCAAGTGAGGATCAAAACCCTTTATGTGCATAAAACGTTATGTATCAGTAAAAAGGTTGATAGCAGGTGCGACGGGGCTTAAGTCTATCGAGAGGAAAGGGGCGTCGAGAGGGTAAAGGGTTGTCCAAGTTGCGGTCGAAAAGGCAGGATTTATTGAGGGTTTCAAGCGGAAGATGGGGCTTTGCCGTGAGGTTGTGAAACGCCTCCTGAAGGTTACGCAAGAGTCGAAGAAGAGGGTTTGTAGGAATATAAGTGATTCCCTTGCTTATTAGGGAGTCGGACAGGTTATGACTTGAGGGTCGCTGTGTCAGGGACAAGATTTATGAGTTCGGGTTTTCTTAACAATCGAATGAGAGGGAGAAGAAATTGGATAGGAGTAGATTGGTAACGTGATTTATAAAAAAGGTTAGATAGATTGGTAGATTTGTTAATCTTAATAGATAAAGGAGTAACCAATACTCATACCCAAAAGCCTCAATACGACTTGATATATGAACAAGCTAATACTAAAATTAGCAGAAATTTTTGCTGTGATTAAATAACTAAATTATCGCAGAATTTTCTCGACATTTACTTTTTTGTTATTTTCTACTGTCTTTGGGCATTAACAAATTTGATAACGCGATACTTTTAAACCTTTATTGCAGCAAAAGCACGCAATTTAAACAATAGAAGCGCAAAAATACTCAGACAAATATTTCCAATGTCATTTGGTTAGCTAATTCCTATTACTACCACTTCCGCATTTTTTACCACGATGTTTTCCCATCCTGCAACACTACAACTACAGAAAGAAAAACTCACAGATTTTTGGGTCAAGTACAGTCAAGTCTTTTCTCATACTTTAAAAATCAAGGAATACTCTAGAAACGAAACAACATTTGAGAATCGAAAAACTCGAGAAAGAAATCAACTCTTTGCAAAATAAAAAAACTCAAGGTGCAGCGAACATAAACTCATGGGCGGATTACAGAGATAGAAATACATCCAAACACAGCTTCTCCAAATCAGAAAAACAAAACAACTCAGAAGAGGTATCCTCCCAACGCGAAAAGACAAGGAACTCGAAAGAAGTCTGGAGCAGAGGTCATCCTTCCTTCCAGGAAAGAAAATCACCTCCGGAAAAAATCCCAAGGCGAGATAATTCCAGGGGAACCATCGGCAAGAAGAGCGCCACATTACCTCGCGAAAGAAATAAACAACGGTGGCGCCAGGTAAAGAGAGGTGTCGAGGACGGAAAGCTCCATATTGGAGTGGGCGGTAACCGGTAGATGACGAGCAAAACGGAGTGGATAAACAGAAGAGAGAAACGTATAGAGGGAGCCTCTCATCGCGCACACACACGTGGAAGTAAATATACGCTTTCCCAAATATTGCCGAAGGCGAACCGTAACGAGATAGCTGGATGCGGGCGAGGGGGCGAGAAACTGCCTCGGCAAAAGAAAGGGGCATAAACACCCTTTTCGGGCGGAATTCCCCTCTTCGCTAAAGATCTCTCCTGCACCGATAATGGAATTATGTTATGATAGTTTAAAGATGATAAACGCCGATAAAAGCACATACCTACTTGAACAGAAATGTTGAAAGAAGCTGTACAAAAGTGAAACGGAATTATCCATGCCACGAAATAATGTTTCATATCCCACGATGAAGAGGTCACAATTGACGTCACAATTGACGTTAAAATTAGTTAAAATTGAAATGGGAGCATATACAGCGAAAACAAAAAATTAAAACCAATGAACCAAGAATAAAATTCTACATAAATAAGCAATTTAACCAAATTCCAGGTAAGTTGAATCCAAGAAAGAAACGATCATCATGGATATTAACGTAAAACTTTAATTGTAAATTACAAAAAGAGAGTATTGTCTTATTCCATTTAGATCATTCGTTTATAATGAATGTTACTTACAGGGAAATTCCTACTGGGTCTTTCTTGACTGTTGATAGAAAAGAGGAAAATTCCCTACAAATTATTCATGAAAAATTACATATAGATAATGAAGACCATATTTAATGAGAGAGATTGATATTATACGTACTTATTTTTTCCGTTTGTGATTCACTCATGTGAAATTTCTTTACACCTTGCAGTTCGGATGAAAACAGAGTTTTGTTCACCACCATCGTGTACCGAGTTATATCCTTAATTGATACGTAAATCTTTCTAAAAACTTTTCAGTGTTTCGCAAGAAACTTTATTATATTACCGAAATCACATTTCCATTTGTGAGCTCCACAGAAACATACCCAACAAAAACCTTTTCCGTAAAACCTTTCACTGCTCTTTGTGATTTAGCAATCAGCAGCATTTTTGCTGGGAACGAAGGAAGAATAAGGGGACTTTTTGAGTGGCTTTAGTTATCTAAATAATAAACTTAATACCACAATACAAATAAAATAATCAAATACAAAGCAATTTATACCAGACGGTCTTCCGACTTAATCCCCACACTTCAAAATAATTCAGGAAACTTCTTTGTCATCCAGAATAAAATCCTGAGCAATAAAAACCTCTTGAACCGATGGATTAACCCTTTTTACTTTTTAAATGGCACAATCGTACGAATCCGAAATAGTCCGAATCCCTTTGAAATTCAAAACACATAATCCGGTACCTGTGTTGAAGAGGAAACTAGGCGAATTTGACTGTTAAGCGGGTTATTTCTGTAGATATTATTCCGAGAGGAAATCCTATCAAAAGCTATAAAAGGTAGAATTTTTTTCACTCACGAGGGAAAACATTCTTTTATGTAGAGCTCCGTCCACACCCTTTGGGGTAAAATCCGGGAGCGGGTCATGACACTCCATTATTTTCTTATGGCGAAGTTCAAAACAAAGGCCATCGCGAAGGTCGACGAGGCCCTTGGGCGAAGGGTAAGCTGCAGAAGGAGAAGTTATAGACGAATACGCCGGAGAAAACTTAATTTTCCTTTGAGAGCGGCGAAAAGCCATGTAAAAATCGCCAGCGCTCGAGAGAGGATTAAAAAGAGTGGAAAAACAAAGGGAAAGAGCGACGAGATTGACTTAAACCGGCCACGGAAAAACGCTTCTCGTACCTTGCGAGAATGAAATTGCTTTTCCTCGCGAAATACGTTAAGACGGAAATATCCGAGCTTATGTTTGATGAACTCGAGGAGCGATGCGAGGGCGGGATTAAATTACTGGATATTAATTAACCGATATCGCTCGCGTTACGTTGTGAGCACAAAAAGTGAAACGATCAGAGGATTTTCGAACGGAAATTATATCGTGTTTAGAGAATTATTTGCGCGGAGATTTATTGCAATTGGTTAAAGAGCTTCAAAAATACAGCGAGCGATTGAAAATGATGAAATAAATGAATGATGAAAATAAATTGAAATATATGGCAATGATGAAAAATGATTCGAAATATATGGCCTGAATAGACAATATTGAGGTATATATTATGAAACTTATTAAAATTAAAGGTTAAGTGTATCCAATGCAGTTAATTAGGAAACATACATTTATATTATACATACGTACATATATATTATACATACGTATATATATATTATACATATTTTATTACACAGAATATTTATAGATATTATCTTTATTATTATTCCAATCGGATCGGTGTTGAATTCATATATTAAAATTGAAAAACTTATAAATAAATCAAGACATTTTATTTAGATGTGACAATATTTCTCATAATAATTCATTTAATTATTTTTACGATTCTTTAATCGCTATTGACCAAATTAGTCTAAACTTTACGAATAATTTTAATAATAACATAATGAAAAAATCAGTTATAGTTCCGTAGATGATCCGTATCTATTGAGAATTTCATGACAGAATAAAGACCACACTGTAAAAATTCCATTATATTCGAATACGTGGAATTCATTCACAGTTAATTTATTTTAAATTAATTAAATTTTCGGCACGAAATTTTTATCTTAAAACATTTCCAACAGTAGCTGATAGCCAGAAAGCATGATAATTGAGATTTAAAGCGCAGTATACCATAAAGGTTCATTTCGCAAGGCAATAGGATATATCACTATCTCTCCGTCCTCAATTTACATCGAGCGCGGTAACAGCGCAAGAGGATTCCAGTTAATTAAGCACCTGAAAATGAAGGAGAGGGATAATCACTCGAATAAGCGAGGAAGTACATCCACAGACAAGCTCCACCCATCTTCCTTTTAACAGCACTCATCCACGTGTGAAGAAACGAAGCGGAAATGGCTAACAGATGGTTTGGCGGCCTATCATGCACGGCCAATTAAACACGGCATTTAAATGAATCTTCAGCGGATGGATACATCCTTGAGGGGACAGAATTCGTAAAATATTCCTCAATAACGAGAAATGGAAAACCCTTTCACGGAAACACGTTTATCTGCGGACGAACCTTTCCGACCGCGATGAAATGCACAAGAAATTTGCTCCTTGCGATTATAATTTTCGGGATAATTTAAAATAAGACATCAGTTTTATGATTCATGACACATCGTACAGAGATGTTTTCGCAACACAGACCAAGTAAAAAACATATATAATTTGCATAAAACCTCAAATAAAAGGTTTATAAATATTGATGATCCACATGAATGGGAACTATTGACTATCTGCTAGCTCTATCGCTTTGATAAAGTTTACTAACGGAACCTATTAAAGGTATCCATCTACGATAAATGTATATTTTACCAATATAAAACCCTTAACGAATTCGAGTTTACAAATATGAATTTTTAAGTAAAGAAAAAGATGGAAAATTAAAACAGAAGCAATATCAGTCCACAATGACTCTATAAAAACAAGAAACTTCTGATGTAAATGAATAAAAAGTACAAACTTTACGAAACAAAAACAATGCATTGTGAATTGTATAAATGGTAAAATAATATTGGTCAGTAAACAAATAAATTTAATGTGAAAATAATAAACACCTATTTCAATGCTTACGAATAATAAAGATAGCTTTACATAGGTTCCGTCTTGAATGTACCGGTCTAAAATGGATAACCCCGTTGCGTTTTTCACCTTGTTCCAATTTATATGAAATAACTCGACTAAGAAAAGACGAGAAATTCAAAGATTAAAAAAAGTCAGAAGACTGAATTTAAATTACTTATGGACTTTAAGTATACATTAAAAAGGGTGGTTAACTCAGAAAATTGTACGAAACAAAGTTTTACAGCAACATTCCGTTTTTTCCAGGTTTAATTTTAATCTAAATTTACTATGCCCCAGTTTTTCACAATTAAAACTTATCCCAAATCAAAAAGAATAAATATACGCATCAAAAATCCTTTAGGGAAACATAATTCGAAGTGGATACAGGCTGCGTTAATATTTTCACCTCAAATCAACAAAATTAAACCCTATTGAACTCACAGCCGTTAAAAGCGACTCGTTTCGGGCATTCCACCATCCATCAACCAACTCATTCATCCACATCAACACAGCAATTAGCCCACTTCTGTCTACAGGTACAAATTACCATTTCTTTCACAGCACTCCGAGAAAAACTGTTCTGAGAACTCACACATCTTCCTAGGGGTCTCTCTCCTGCACCCTAACGATGAGTCCATCCATTGGACACCCTCACCAAGGAAAACGGAAATGGGAGAGGGAAACCTAAACAGCACACGCTCCGGGGACCAGAAGGGGGAGGAATGAATTTAAAAAATACACAAGCGACGAGCGCCCCCTTATCCCAGGTCGACCTCGTTAAGCAGAGGCAAGCGGTGTTACGTGTAGTGCCCAACCTATGCGACGACCCCTTGCAGAAATCCCACTTGGACCAAACAAAGGGTTAAATTTCCCAAAGGACGGACAATGGATAGAAAGAGAGGGAAAGGAGAGAATAGGAGCAGCATTTGCAATCATGGATAATATCATAATAATAACGAGTAATTGATACGGTATAGTGTAACATTGCGGTGAGCCATAACAATTTAATAATTACATCATTCCGCAACAATCAATCACTTTAATTGGTAACAGTACAAAGTTATTTAATCATCCAATCCAATTATTCAATTCAAAAATCCACTTATCCAATTATCCATACAGACAAATATCATTTCTATGATAAAACGTTTTTTTTAACAATCGAAATAGGATCGGTTAAGAGAACCTGGCAATTATTTAATAATAATAATAATAATAAGAGGTATATTGTTACCAATTCCGGCGATTAAATCAGGGAAAAATACATCAATAATCAACGACAGTAAAGAAAATTATTTCTAAGGGTTAGAGAATCATTTTCCCGAATAAAAAACTCTAAAATATCAGTACGAATCCAATAAAACTTCTTCACAAATGTCGGTAGAAACCTCATCACCTAAACTAGTAGCTACCAAGAGCTAGTGCATACAAGGGAATGAGGTTTATTAGTTAAGATGAGGTATGAAGTAGTTTACCCTTGCTCCTCACCGAAATATAAAGTAATAAGCGGAACATGAAGCTCAATGACTCAACGAGTAAAACCTTTCGTGGCACTCCATTAAGTAATAATTAATACCATTATTCAGTATTAATCATACCACAGTAGCTTTCGTATAAATCACTACCATGGACAAGAAAGAATAGAAGTATATGAAACATACATTTTTCTTTAACTTCTTCCAAAAGAGACAATCATGGGTAGTAATAACAAAAGGATACCCAATATAAAATAGACAAAGAGACACTTGCCTCAGTCCTCATCTTGCCTAGTAAGCCCCATTCCATTAGCTCTGATAAACTAACGCTAGAGGGCAAAGTTCTAACAGGAATGAACCCTTCACTAACAGACTGAAGATGACGTTTTAAACAGAAAAGATAGATACATAGCAGATGGAGGTTACTTAGGGAACAAAAAGCAGTAGATTGGAAGAATGGCTAAGAGAGGAACGAGCAAGGAAAGGGGGATAAAGAGAAGGGGAGAAGAATTGCCGAGAGGGGAAGAATGATACGTGAAGGTTAAAGGGCAAATGGGGGCGAGGAAGTGGTGAGGGCCGTAAAAGCAGAACGGAGGGAGATAAATGAAGGAAGAGAAAGGGGAAAGTGGGTTAATGCGAGCGATTTTTAGGGGAAATGAAGACAGCGGAGGTATACGACCGACTCATAATGAAAATATAGAAGAGGGTTGAATCATTTACAAACGCCACGACCTGACACGGAATGTAGGATAAAGATTAGAAGCTAGGACAGAAAATCTAGGAACGAAAAAATAGGAACTACAAATAGTAAGAGACCAATTTTGACTACCTGAATTTACTATGGTATTTTAAATAGGAATAATACAAGTTTTGTATACTTTGGATCTCCATGCTCCAATTGGGTTTACTGAAAAAACTGAATGTATAAAAAAATATTGCGAATTTGAGTAGAAACTTATCTTCACGAAATAGAGGTTGGAAGAAAACCATAACTAAAAAATATAAAACATATTTCAATACAATTTTTTTGTAAAAAGCATATATCGTGAATTCAAGTAGAAATTTACCTCCACTACGCACAAAAAACAGTGTATGCAATGAATTACCTATTACGGCTGTCTAAAACCAATCCTATCTCAAAATAGAGGTCGGAAGAAAACCATAGCTAAAAGATCAAAGAATTATTAACCAAAATAATGATGATAACAAAATCTTTACCTAAGCTAGATTGAAACTGGAGCGCCAACGACTCTACCTGATTTTAGTCCAATGATTTTTGTAACAAAGTGAATGAAAATGTAAACAGAGACGGGGAAGGAAACCTTAAAGAGACGACGTGGATATAAAAGACCTAAAATTAGAATTTCGAGGAAAAGATCCAAAACAGACAACACCGCAGGGAATACGGAGCGTGAAAAAACCTGCACAAAGCAACCGATATTTACAGCTAAGAGACAGAGGAGAATTGCGTAAATTCAAAGAAAAATACGAACACGATACAGCCGTCAGATATTATTTATAGAAACTCCGCAAGAGCATTACAAATAAAACAAACAATCCACGAACAAAAACAAAAATACCTACAAAAATGGGGAATATCAAAGATAATTAGGACCACAATTCCAAACTAAAACCAATGCTAACTAATTATGAAAAAAAACATTCTGATAAACCAAAAGTACACTACAAAAATAAACAAACAAATCCACTTGGAAAGAAAAGAACTAAATAATTTGCACAGAAGTATACTTATTATACGAAAACTTACTCTTAGAGAAATCATCATTAGATCTATCCTAATCAAGTACCCCGTATTTCCACAAAGTCGATCTCGAGTATATCAGAACAAATCAACCCTTTTCACTACTACTACGTTTATAAAGTTCCCGAACTTATTTTTTCCCGCGTAAACGCCGAGCAGGAGAAATGTAAAATTCAAGTGGTGGATAGCTAAGGAAGTTGGTAGGTAGCTCTACGCTCAATAAGCGTAGTGGCGTTACCTACTACCAGAATTTTACCTTTCTCCTGCTCGGCGTTTTCACTACAAAAAATAAGTTCGGGAACTTTTTGAACTTAGCAGTCAAACAAAACCCAGCACACAAGAACAGACGCATCTCCATCCCAAAACCCATCCTTCCCTTTGGAAAAACCATCCTCCGCTAAGGAAGAAAAACCGCGTAAAATACCACCATAGGAAAGACAGGAGACAAACGAAGATAGATGAGATCGTAAAGGATAGCGGAGGAATAAAAATCAGCGGGAATGGGGGAGGACGGAGAGAGAGGAAGGACGTAAAAAAGAAGGGCATAAAGGGACGGGACAATAAAGATGGGCGTAAAAAGGAGAGAGAAATGGGAGTGGATGATGTCGCGCTATATAACCACCCCTTTCCCTTCCTGTCCGCCGCACACCCTCCGTTTACCCCGAGCGGGCACACACACACACAAACACGCCGTCGTCATGACAACGGGCCATTAATCAAAGCCTGCCCTGCGGACAGGTGTGGTCACAACGAGGCCACTCCTCTTCCCACTTTCGTGCGAGAAGGAGAGAGGAGAACGGGAAACAAACGAGGAACGCGAGGCGAGAAAGATAAACAACGCATTCGGAGGGATTTGGGGGGCGAATATTTTGATGGATTCCGAAGGAGCGACTTTTTAAAAACCGCGAGCTAATTTCCTTTGAGTGGGAGAATGTTTTGCGACGGATGCAGAATATCGGCGATTGGGATTCGCGTCGATTGGATTATTCGGTTGTTTCCTCCGGGGAAAGGAGTCTTCGACGTTCCATCCTGAGCTGTAAATACGCCACCAAATGGTTTCATCGCAGGAGAAAGCACGAATTCTCTGAATAAAAAAATTTAAAATTACAACATTTTAATTGCATAATAGAGCCTTGAAAACAAACATCACCGATCTACCCTTCCGTAGGTTCACGTGCATAAATATTAAGTATTCAATACCTTTCATTATCTTATCTAAAATTGATAGTTTAAATAATAAACAAAGCTTTTTCTTTAACCTATCCCAATTAAACCCGTTTTTGGGATTTGGAAATATATTATATTTTATAATCCGGATTGAGAACACAGCATGATAAACATTGAAACCGATTGTAATTTATTTTGCACAGTTAAAAGTTGGAAAAATACACTTTAGTATTTTTTATGTTTGCTTGGATATGTTATCTGAGGAAATTGTATGAATTAAAATATCTCAATTTATACCATAACACACTTTACTAGCATTATATTGATTTATGACAGAAAAATAAACTCGGGAAAATTCAGAAAAGCATAAACGTCTGACTTAATCTATTTAAAATAGAAGATCGGAATATAGGTAAAACAATTAGCACCCACATGCGAACTACAAACATGTCACAGTCACGTTGATACTTTCACTTCCGTTAATCTCTTGAATAAAAAATTATGGATTTTATTCAATCAATAATCGAATGATCTAACTGAATGGGTGATTAAAAAGGGAAAACAATACATAACAATGAAAATGCAAAAACTCCTTCATAATAGCATCATTTACTTTAATACCTTGTAAAGAAAGGAGCGTTATCAAACTAAAATCGCTGCTACGATTATAATGCCACATGGGAATAAAAGAAAAAAAATAAAGAATCTCATTCACACTTCAAACAGAGGGAAAGTATGATCACGGGAAAAATTCCATGCTTTTACGACAGTCAAACAGTAAAAAATTACAACTAGAACTAGCAAACAAATCCACAAAAATAAAACACTATGAAAATTTTCCATACAGAATGAAACTCGCGTCATATAACGCATCGCATACACGTGCATGCAAATGAAGCGTTACGAGAAAATCAATACGGCTTTTACAACAGTTTTACTCCGTAAGGAAAAAGTGGGCGTGCGTACACACGGCTTAAATCCCAAATGGAAACGACTGCTGGAGATTCACCTCGAGAAGCAAACACCTCCGTTAAACTTGGACGAAACGAGAGTTCAAAATCGATAAAGGAGTTATGCGAATGAGAGGGAAAGCAAGCCAGGAGAATAAAGAGGGCGGAAGGGGAGTCTACTCCCATTATGAAGAAGGAATTAAGGAAACAAAGTAGAGGGGACGCGGAGAGTGACAAATGAGTATACTGGTGACGAGAGGCGGAAAAACAAGTGACGACGAAAAGGAACGGAAGAGGAACCCTCCGAAAACCGTGGGCTAAAAAAGAGCTAACTCCATCCTGTTGAATTAAGACACGCTTGTCGTGAAAAATGCATAATGTCTCTTCTAATTTTGCCACCAAATTCGGAGAAGATAAGAAAACCGTTCTTAGTAACGATATAGTAGATAGAGTAATAATAGCGCCATTTTTAACTAAAGAAATTACCCGTTATAGGCATAAAAAGGTGGAAGAAGTCAAAAATGGGCCTAAAAGAGCCTGATGCATCCTATCAATCGTTATATAAATGTTTAAACAAAGGCCAATCATGTCTATTTTATATCAGTTCAATTATGCCTTAAAGTGGTAAGATCTTTGGCATTGTACAACTATACAGGGTAAAACTGTGGTTCATTGATCTTTAACAATCCAACTAGATTAGGATTCTGATAAGGCTCTATACGATAAATGATTACGAAAAAAATTGTCAATTAACAAGAGTTTGCAGTGACAGAAGAATCCGACATGAAGGTTCCATGAGCAACAACTCAAAAATGTCATTAAAGTCAGCATAAAAAATAAAGAAAGTATGAAACTGAAAATCAACAAACTCAAGAGTCTAAAACGAAATTAATACGCACTAATAATTAAAACATACGATGAAAATTTAAAATTGAATTTGAATGTTGCCTAAACTAACAAAAGTAACATTCGCTACTAAATTTGTACATATACGACCAAAGAAATGCATTCAAAATCAGTCAACTATACTCGGAGAACAAAAATTCAATATGGCCATAACTTTGACTATTTAAACTAGATAAGCCTTTTAGAAGACCTTGAATAGCTCAACTGAGTCAGTATCCCTAAACATGGACCTGCATAACTCAACATTTACACGGAATAAACCACCCTTAACTAAAAACTAAAGATACCGGGGAAATTCCGAAAGGGCACTCGGCGATGCAAGTCCTTTCGTACCGAGGAAATCCCTCCCGAAAAGGCAGCAAATATTAACTCGACGAAATTGCTCGAAAAAAATGAAACGCGGAATTGAATCGTGGAGCCATTGGAGCAATGATGAAATTCCTCGGCGAAACATTCCAAACCTTTCACGCGCTCGATTAAAAGGCATTCACGGGCGGAGAATCGTTCCAGAAAATCAGTTACGCGTCCGTGCACGTCGAATTTCGAAGGCCGGAATAATAATATGCAACGGTAAATCAGACGTCTAGATGCTTCGGGATATAACCCCACCAAACGGAAAAGCTACTCCAAAAGCTCTCTTTGATTATCACGTCTTTATGATTCCGAAATATCTGTACCTCGCCTCTTGACAGCTCTTAAAAATAACATCTCGGGAGAAATACAAACATCGATATAACTCCCCGCGATATTTCCCCCTTCACCGCTTAAAAAGAGATAAGATCCTGTGGAATAACCTCTTAAGAATTTCAATCTCCATTTTTGCTAGAATTGTCCTGTCACGACCGTCGTAAAAGCGAGCACGAATAAATATTGCCGAGATATTTCTTCGCGGACGCTCGTTCGACTTTCCTACTCGATTGAGCGATTTATTCAGAGCCGACATGATCAGCGGGAAAATTTTATCCCATTGAATGACAGAAGGAATAAAACCTAACGAGCATTCTAAAGCGAGTTACGTTTCTCCTATAAGATATTGTACAGAAGATTTGTAATCATACGAGAAACATTCGGAAATAGAATACTAAATGTAGACAGCATAAACTTTAATCTTAATAATAAACAATTTCACCTCTAGCCTTATTTCTAAAATAGACTGGGCATGTAGTTTGCTAATGCTATCCTACGATATTCGAAAATGGAAACTTAACAACCTTAATTATTATTATACTAAAACAGCATGTTGTACGCCTTGTCTTATACCTACATAAATTATATTAGTACAAGAAATACATTACACACACCTAAATAAACACAATAGCCGCATGAACATTAAATATCCCCACGTTATAATTGCATTTACACCCATAAATAAAGTATAACTCAAACACCTAATAATACCTTATATATAATCTGCCTTTTCTGGTAGTTTGTGGGCTCAGCCCTCTCAGCTAGATATATAATGGATAATGAAGATGATACATTCTAGATTTATATTCGTTAAAAGCAATATTGTTTCCCAGAAGTAGTGCAAAAATAAAACACGCCTAAACACTGCCAAAAACTCTAATATTTTTACTGCTAAGAATGAAACAATGAGCTTTGGTCACTTAGGACATTTTAGTCCAATTTCAATTAATCCTTGATCTTCATTAAGGATATAAATCCAAACATATGAGCCAAAAAAACCTCGATATCCCACCTCAAGACAGCTACTGAATACGCTTCTGCCGACACCTTATCACCTGCTCTCAGACACGAATCTCCAAATCAACACCCAGAGAAATTAACATCCATCTCGACACAACTTAAATCTTCCCTCAAAACCATCAAAATTTAATTCATCTCCAGTCCCAATCCAAAGTAACCCTGCAGTTGCTTATTACCACAGCCAACTACCCGGAATATCAGCTCCCAACCAGAAGTATAAATTATCCACTTTCATTTCGAGAAGAGACAAGGCAGATGACGGGGCGAATTCAGTACAAAGCTCCCATAAACGGGTCATTTAACTCAATTCAGAGCTTGGCCTTATCAGTCTCCTCTGCTACGCCATCGCGGGTTACCATCAATAATACCACTCTGCACACGAGGCACCTGCTTCCTCGAGGAGGGGAAAAATCTTCGCCTTCTTAACGGGATTCTAAGGAGACACCGGCGGTCGATGAAGACGTGAGGGGGGAAAAAATGAACAGGTGCGCACGGACTTGAAATATTAATCCGGTCGGAAGATATTTTACTTTCAGTAGGCTGTGAGGATCCTTAATGGGATGCGAAAGGTAAATATACCATATAATAAAGTTTTCACAGTTATACATCACCAGGAATTCTGCGAGCCGTTTTTGCGGCGAGGAAAAAATGATGATGCTTAATTTAATTTCCAATGGAAGCTAGGCAGAAAAATGACTTTCACTGCATTAGAAAACCGATGAAAAAATTCACTAGACCCATCTTCATTTAAGAGCTCTATCAAGTAACATATATAGCAGCACATGCGTGTTTGAAAAACATGTATATAACATCATGTACACGAATATGGAAACATTAATTTTAATTTGATATTTCGATCATATTATGGTCGATTTGACGCAAGTCTTGAATGTATCTTTCTCAAGGATAATTTTAGTCAGTCTTCAATCTAACATACTTTATTTCGTAAGTGTGTCCCATCCACAGTATTAATATAACTACATATTTTGATATTGTTATCCTTGTATCACGGTTGTACAGACATATATATCGGGACGTGATTTATATACACCTTTCAAAATCATCTTAAAAATGTGATCTATATATAATGGATATCATTGAGCTATACTTGGTGAAATTTCATCACAAAAGAATCTTTACTGTGAACAAAACAAGTCTTGTTAGCTAAGATTCTTCCATGATCTATTTACTCAGCTAATAAATAGTATTACCATCCGTTGCCTTAGTCATAAATAGCTCCTCAATAATGCGCTTCTATCAACAATCTAACGAAAATGAACAGTAATTGCTACAGTTAATAATGCATGAATTCTTCGGGTAATGATTCTATCTCCTTCCTTCGGTAATACACATTCCCGTTACACAGTTCTCATCAACTCCGTTGATTGATGAGGAAAAGGTGATCGGTACATATGGAAATGACAACAAATAAGTCATTCAAACCTAATGAAACGAAAACATTTCAAGAGAAACAGCAACTAAAGCTCAGCAGAATAATGTACGCAAAACACAAATGAACTTTCCCAAATATCCACTTTAAACTTTCCCTTCAAATCACAAGACACTCAAGTCCTTAAAGATTAATAAAGACGGCCAGATTTTCAACATCGCAAGGGCAAGATTATAACCTTAACGGATGCCAACGCATGCTAACAGAAGAAAGTTTGCACTGAAGCAGAAAACCACCCCGTTGATAGAACCCTCCCCTTTAGACATTTCAACCTGTTAGAGAAAATCCAAAGAACGATCGGCGTATCCAGTAAAAAAAGAGGGAGAAGATTGCAATGCATTCCCTTGAATAAATTTCGCACAAAAGCGGACTGGTTGAGTGATGGAGGAGAAAAGCATGAAGATTGCTTCCTTATCTGTGCACGCTAAGCGAGGTCATTAGAGCATGGGATGGAGAAGCGAACGATGGATGTAAGGAGGGAAAAAACGAATGGAAAAGAGGTAAGATAAGGAGGGGAAAATTGGGAAGAATGAGGGTAATTTGCAAGCGCACTGCGATCGAGGAATATTTCACGCGAAAATGGATGGGGAAAAGAAATGAAAAAAAGCCAATTATGAAGTCGCGGACGGAATAGCAAGATCGCATGGAAATCGCTTTCGGGCGAATGATTTCGAAATCCATCAAAATCAAGGAAGCGAGAAAAACCATGGAAAAAACAAATATATCGTGATTGCACGAATCTTGTTTTCTAGCCTCCCACATAGAATGAGATTAAATTAAATTACCATCAATATACATTATTGAACGTACCAAAAGTACGAAGTAAAAAGTTTCGAAGTACTGCGAAAAGTGGTAAATCGAGAAAAATATAAATATTTCATATCTAAAGTGATGCTCATTAAATTTATAAATTAACTAATCTCTGTTACTCTACTAAATTACTAATCTAAATTAATTAAGTCTCAACAGTATTACTAGAAAATAATGATACGACATTTTTCATCCCAAACATATAACTAACAAGTTAATTAAAGATACAACAGCTACTTGATCCTTGAAATTGATAAAATTAACCGCATATATAATAATTAACAACTTATTAATTACAGTAATTAACAACGAGTTCGACAAAATAATAATAATAATATAAAAATAATATTTAGAGGACAAACAAACAGCAACGGAAAAATTACAAACTGGTTGAGGGATATCAACAACATATTCAACAGAATATTTCAAACACAATACTGAAAAATTGAAACAAAACATGTAAAATCCCTGGAATTCAAAAATAAACAATCATCAAAATGAAATAAACTACGAAACCATCAGTAAGAATTCAATATAGTTTTATATTTAAATATTATACGTAAAAAAATAGTCTGAGCTATACTTAACAACCAATCCTTTTATGCGATATAATACCACCGACTGAGAAAACTAGAAATACACACACACACAATAAAACAAAAAAAAATACGCAATTAATTCAAGTAAAAGCACCCCCCATTAGCGGAAACAAACCGGCCCAATCCTTCCGCACGAAATTCCGAACACATTACTTTAATTGCTTCCGACGCTTCCACTTCCTTAACCCGGAAAATCGATCGAAGTGGGAAGAGGGGCGGAAAAGAACGAAAAATCGAGACCATAAAACCGTGAGCCAATAACTTACCCATCGTCGGAAGAGTTAATTACTGCTACGTCTTAATTCCGGGGCATTTAAGGAGTCGGAAAAGGGGGCTCATATCTCCAACGGGAACAGAATGACTCGAGAGGAGAAACCTCGACCTTTTTTACGGACAATAAAAGCGAAAAAAGAAAAAAGAGAGCGGTAAAGTGCAACTTTGAAAGTAGGGCACGTACGCCAAGTTGGCCGTGCAGCAATCTCTCCCTAATTTCGGGAAGCAGGTGAAGAAACGGACGGCGAGATAAGGCGAGGGAAGAAAATGAAGTTTCGAAAAATGCCGAAGGAAACCTTTAAAGCTGAAGTAGACGCCGTGAGTGGAGCGAAACGGCTTAAGGAGTAACAAAACATGGTCGGGCATAAAAACGTCTCCGTGGAGAAAGCATTTTTACAGCTATTAACACCACCGATATAGATGTTAGGAACATGATCAGGGAGAAGTTATGAGGTGATGGCATTAAAAATTTATAACAAATTACCTGGCTTGATTAAAAATTATAAAAAGGTACAATTTTGTGAAAATTTTAAAGGAATTCCTCA
The DNA here is from genome assembly GCA_947579665.1 of Sympetrum striolatum. NCBI lineage: Eukaryota > Metazoa > Arthropoda > Insecta > Odonata > Libellulidae > Sympetrum > Sympetrum striolatum. The sequence continues at coordinate 45,911,834 of OX388345.1, read as the reverse complement.
CTACAAAAGTCTATTATAATTTAAACGAATTCGTAAACGAGAAATATTTATGATATTGCATAAGTGTATTTTATATTGTAAGTGATATGCTATATTATTAAATGAGAAAGTATAAATGTTGTAACTCATATGTTTATGTTACTGAAGTATTATACTGATTATTAATTAAACTGGAAATTCTACATCTTTAACGTGCCCTATATGTACTCATAAATGACTTTAGATAACTTATAAATACTATAATTCTATAAATCTATGTAACTGTAGTATTACATTAATTATTAATTAAACTGGAAATTCTAGATCTTTAACGTGCCCTATATGTACTCGAAAATGACTTTGGATAAATAAAGTAATCTCATTAATGTAATTTAAATGAAATGCCATCAATTACGGCATAATGATTTCATATAACATTATTGAGAGCCACGCTAAAAATTATAAATCCAAAAACCAAATACACCGAAAGAGATGAGCCAACGAAAAAGCAATTAACATGAAACGTTCACACGTTATTTAAATTATATGAGCCTTTCAAATGCAAATTCCGGGTAAGGGGATAATAACACTCAAACATAATGAAAGATTATAAAAATTATTTATCGCTGATTTCATTGAATTTTTATTTATTGTTGATGCCACACTGAACTCTTTTCTCACGGCATCAATAACTGCTACGAGTCATAATTAATAACGCTACGGTTGACTCAATTAATTTCTTAACGTACTGATGTATAACTAAAATTACCTTTCATTTTATACTCAAAACAAATACCGGAGTTATACGAAAATAATTTAACTTTAATTAAAATTAAATACTTTCTGAATTAACATCTTGAGGTGAAACTTAAATGAGCTATATATGAAAGCATGTATATGAAATATGAACGATATAATAAGACACTTCCACTATACCGCATTAAGAATATAATGGATAGTACTGATAAATTCCACACAGTAACCGCTAATAAAGACAATTTTAAGCGTAAACAACGCTTCCGTATATCTGCTAACTAATTCCAAAGGCGTGATTTATCAGAAAATCAACACATACAAAACATAGCACAAAAGCTTGAAAACAAACTCGAAAAAAATAAACACCATGACAGGACTAATACTTTTCACAAAAATATTCACCCTTTAAAGATAAAAAAAACCTTTGAAGATACTCGAGCACCCTTCCCATTTCAAAAGAGAATAATTCTCTCCCTCGAATCGTGTCTATGCATCAGGGGCCGGACAGACAAACACAGGACGGACAAGACGATAACACGGGCACGTTCGCAAAATAAAAAAGGGAGAGCGCGCGGAGGTAACAGCCGGTAGGGGCAGAGTGTGGGGTAATGAGCAAGCCCTCGGGGTCGCCGTAGAGAGATCTCAGACAGCAACGGGGGAGGGAAAAGGTTGCAGCGATTTAAGAGAAGGTCGCAATAAAAAAGATTTACCATAATGGAGCTAGAGGGGTTCAAAAGGGAGATGCGAGTGCAACGGAAAGAATGAACACGATGCAGAGAGAGGACGAACGCGGAAGGGATGAATGCGCAGAGATAGCGGATACGCAAGGACCGACTGCTTCAGCGAAAGTGATACCGAGCTATGCATGCCTTCATCTACATAAAATTCAAATGAAAGATGGGGAATCGGGGACTGGCCGGTAAGGAAAGATAAGGGGAAACTGCAAAGGTGCACGGAAGGTCGTTGAATTTTATTAAAAAGACGTTGAGCTTAGCTTTACACCTGCCGCTTATCAAACGCACCAAGAATCAATTAACAAACAATCAACTAATACTTATGTTAGAAGGTTTTGTAGGCTTTTTTGTCTCCCTCCCATGAGCGCTTTCCTGAGGGATTTTTACTTATTTCTAAGGCTAACATACTTTTTCGTAAACCTAAAACCAATTTCGCTTGTCTAATTACCTTTATTAAAATATTAAATGAAATAGGGTTGGCCGCAAGATAAACTTGTAAGCCTCGATCTCGTCCATCATTAAAGTCGTAGGTTATTATTATTATTTTCAGGAGAGAACCTACTCTACTCCACAGGAGAAATGTATTATATTTTTAAGAAGTATTACAACAATATTAATAATTTTTTGACCACAAACAGGTAATTTTACACAATTACATGTGATATAATATACAAAAAGGAAAAGAAATAAATTAAATGAATATCACCAAAAATAACTTAATTTAACAGTGTGTATTTAATTGTATTACGTGTTCTCATCTCATTTACGCATTATAACAGTATTTATTTAATAATTATTTCCATATTTATTTTATTTTTATCCATATGCATTTATTCTAATGTAAAACTGTATCAGCGTAGTAAAAAGAATTGTTATTAAATAAAGTGGAATGTTAATGTAAGGAAAAAACTTTCTACAATGTACATAATTACTAACAAGATGTTATGCATCTAAAAAGATATGAATAAAGTATTAGTGTTATAAAAAATATAAAGAATTTACGGAAAAACTCAATAAGTAAATACAAAAAACCCATAAATAGTAAGTCATTTTGAATGCCAATGAAATGCAATCTGTTGAAGAAGCAGCGAATAAAACCAAAGATAGAGAGGCAATGGAGATGCGGTGCTATAAAAGCAAAATTATAGGTTGGTGATGAGAATCAATTGGCCATATAGGGAAACTAATGAAGTCCTTTGAAGGAGCAAATGGAAAGAGACATCTCGGGAAAATATGGTAAAAAGAAGAAGAAACTTAATCAGCCACAAAAACATCACCATGTGTATCATTAGAAGAGATTGTGGGGAAATTATGGGGGAGCTAAGTTAGACTAGGCAGGCAATAGCGTTAAGATTGGGAATTATGAGAGGATGAATCAAAAGCATAGGAAAGAACGGGTTTGGGAGCTTCGATGGAAAGAGAAAGCAGGGAGAAGCGATAAAATTGAAGTTAAAGGCACACAAAAACATATTTAAGAGTAATCTATGTATTTTGGTAAAAAAAAACATCTCAGAATCTTAGATCGAACATGATAAGACTTTAACTACTAACTTACGATAAAATTTGCAGTTGCTAATCGTAATCGTAACTCCCTTACTCCCTAGCAAGAAAGAAAATATATATCTAATTTACGTATATTTAGTCAGGAAGCTACTTAACTACAAAGGAAAATTAAACACTTTCTTTACTGAAAAAGCCAAAGAAAGGTACATCAGTAGCTGTTGTAGAGAAATTTCCAATTGAGAGATGATTCTAATTTCACGATAATTATATATACATATTTTGATATGTTCAATTTTATACTTCTTCGTGGATGCTATCCTCTTACATAATTAAAATGAATACAAAATAAGACAGTAATTAATTAAATTATTAAAAGATTTGACTTAAGAATTGTGCTGTACATTCTATAAGTATTATGGCCTGGTAGGAGAAGCAAGGGTTAAATACCTCACTCCTCATCTTGTCTAGTAAGTCTCATTCCTCTATAATAACTCTTGAAAGCTAATGCTAAAATGTTTATATAACAACCAGCTTTCGGGCAGAACACTTTACGGAAATTCGACAAATCCACGTCTTGAAAACTAATTATAAAACGAATACACCAAAAACAGCATACCGTTTTAACCCCGATAATGACAAAACTCTGACACACTCAAACGCAACTTGTAAACAAAAAATCCTCAGAGTTGAATATGCTTCATGAAGCAGCAGAGAGTAACACAGGATGCACGGAGAAGAACAGGGCGCGAGGGCCGAATCCCACCAAGCCGCCGAGACAAACACAAAAGCTCTGAGGGGGACTTGAGCAGGGAAGTGGTCTGACATTCAGGGGGGTCGTGATCCGTGGAGGGCCCCCTCTGCAGCGGGCTAGGGGCGATGAAAAGCCCTTGGGAGGGTAGTAGTAGCGCTGATGGGCAAAATAGCGCGTATTAAATAAAACCCCGCCCTCCGCTGGATCTGTATCGACCACCCACCGCCCTTCCTCACCCCGTCGGCCGCTCTTTAACTTGCCTCCGTCGCGTTAAACACTAACGACTGGCTGGGTTCTGCCCTTCTGATGGCTCTCGGGTCAGGAGTAATTACGTCTTAGGAGGGGAAATCAAAACCTCGCGAGAAGGGCAGTTGGCAGTGTCTTGTAAGGCCGCGAAGACACGGCCTCTGCAGATCGATAAAAGGACGTACGAACGCGGAAAGATATCCATTCCTTGTTGTGGAGGCGAGACTACCATGACTAAAAGGGAAGAGGGACCTTCGAGATGGACAAGTAAATGAGGAGAACATCTCCAGAGGGACTGGATGAATCATCGGTGCTAGGGTTACGCCCCCTACGTTGTTGGACAGACGTTTAGGCGCCTTGGAGTGGAACGGAAATAATAAATGCGAGAGCAAGACGGATGGCTAAGTGAACCCTCCCGCTGCTCTGGCGTGACGGGGGAGCAGAAGTGGAACCCTAGGTGCAGTGGGCTACTTACACGTTATCGTACTTAACATGCGTTTAATATCCAAGGAGGTGGCAGACATAGAGGTCAAGGGCTATGAAGAGCAGACACTGGGCACTATACAATAAAATCTAGTTTCAATCTATCTTATAGATACTAACCTAACTACTAAACTACAGATTGTTACACAATTGATCCGAATTTATGAAGGAAGTTCACTCTCTATTAATGGTCAACTCAATTAATTTATGCTACAATGAAATAAAAAGCGGTGTTCGCAAAAACATGGATAGAGAATATAATAAAAACACCATGTTAAATAATCCCCCACTATTGGATATCATTTAACATTTTGTTTTTAATATATTCTCTATCTATATGTTTTCGCGAACACCGCACCAACAATGGGAACACGAAAGTAGCGTAACAGCGAGCTAGACTATTAGGAGCTCTTAGTTGCAGAATTATATACACTTGTCCTTTTGTATCCTCCACCTAGCTTTTGTTTAGATAATATCTACATCTGAAAATCGGAGTTAGGCAACTGTACCCTATAAGTGTTTTTCTTTACGTTAAATTAAAAAAATGGTTGACATTAGTAGCGCAGGGTTTAGTATTATATAGTATTCTTACTTAGCAACTTACTTATATATATAGTATTCTTACTTAGCAACTTACTTATATATATAGTATTCTTACTTAGCAACGCCGAGGTTCTAAGTTCGAATTCCGGTCCAGGTATGGTTATAATTGTTCGTCTTTGAAAGGTCTCATTAGGCTAATATTTCGCAAATTAAAACGTGACTATCACTAGTATTATAAAAATTCCCTAAAAATATTTATTAATTTCCATAGATTTCATCAATTCGTACATACAAAATTGTACACTTTAATCAACCCGCTACGTAATAGCAAATCATTACGGTAAAATTCGGATACTTAAAACTTAATTATTATTATTGCCAAAAGATAACCCAGGTGTATATAAAATGCATTATCATTAAATTATTCCAACTTATGTTCACTAAACAACACTTAAATCACCGAATAACAAGATGATATTCCCAAGAAAGATCCCCTGGTTTAGGCCATTACTCCTGCGAAGTCATTACCCTACAAGAGCAAAGGATCGTGTAACCAACACAATCACCGCCTTGAAACAATCTCCAATTCTGACACCGCGCAAAAAGGGTACTCTCCAGGCAACAAAACACAAGCAGAAAATAGAGCGAGAGAGAGAGTGGGATGCAGTTGCCATGGGAAAGAAGAACACGGAAGGCGAAAGGCATGTACCGGAGGCGACTAAGGATTACGTTACTCCCATCTCTTTCCCAATCTTTCTCCTTTCGCTCCTCTGAACAAATACTCCGCTGCACACAGACATCAGTCAGAGAGATACACATCGCGGCATAAAAAAAGGAACTCACTCGGAAATAAGTAAACACGTCACTTGGTTATCGATAGAGAAAACAAGAAGTGACAGGCAGGAGTCAAATATTGAAAATAGAGAGAAATGTGTTGGAGATGGGGTGATATAAGAGTTCTTTCGAATACATTTCGCTGAAATAAAGGAATGCCATAAAAGTCTTTCGAATATAGAATTCTAGGAACACGGAAGGGTTTGATGATGATCTACAAATAGAAAGCTGTAACAAATAATACGCACTACAGAAAACGTACGTAGGGGATAAATGTCTATAAACGAATACGTATATTGATTCCAAGATGAATAACTACATAACTGTATCAACTGAGACATCTTTAGAATATAGGCAAAGTAAGAGAGGAGGAATTAATATCTAAGACTGAAGTTGTAAGACAAGACAAGGAAATCTTTCATACCAAGATTAAATAATAAATCGAATGCTTTCCCACAAATCGTCCCCTTTTGATTATTCCAGAGGGACCGGATTGGCTTTAGTCTGCAGCAAACATTAACCAAATAATCTTCGATAATTCAGATAATTGTGTTAAAAAGTACGAAATGACTGATTAATGCCATGATACAAAAGCAGATGATTTACCATTGCATTAAGAAATTGCGATTGGGCTTCACTTGGGAGTAGCTGAACAAGTGATGAGATGCATCGATGTAAATTACTTAACGACAAAATGAACTCTATTCAGATTTAATGGAGACAGTGTAAAACATCACAGCAATCAAACCAGCATGACTTTGAACACAATCCAAACGATTGCAGAAATAAATAGAGCAGGAAAACAAAGCGTAAAACCTGACTTCGTCGTGAATCAAGTAATCAAAGAAAATTGAATAATATTTTGTAGAAATAAAATCTTATGAAATATACGATCCCTAGAATGAGTAGTTGCTTCAAAGGACAAAGGAAATTTTCCAGAAGCTGAAATCTCGATAGATTTTCGAAGACTGAATTTCCGTAACTAGTAGCTTGGCTTACTTAACATGATTACTAGTAACATGGTAACTAACAGATTCTTCGGGAAATACCGAACACCAATTTCCAAAAACAGGGCAAATGAATATCTTCAGAGGCAAAAAAAACACTGAGCTGAAACGTCGTTAGACAAATCGAAAACCCAACAACAAACGATTCGAGAACTCAAAGAACGATAATACCGCAACGGAAACATTCCCAGCATGCACCGCCTCTCCCTAACCACTGTTAACTCACCCGTTATTCATCGCCCGTACGTTCGCACATAGTTCTTCATTTGTCCACGCGTCGCGAGAAGAAGAAGCCGAGTTATAGGCCGCATTTATTTCTAACACCTCTGCCTCGATGTGAAAAACGGTCCCCGCGCAATTAGAGGGAATGTCCCCGGGGATTGACGCCCGCTAACTCCTTGCCAATTAAAACCGCGGGATATCGCATTCATCACGTTTGCAAGGGTTTATGGCTCGCATGTTTCACGTCACGAAATGATTTAGTCGAGTGAACGCGAGAGATTGGAGGGAGGAATACATTTATCCCCCGCGCCGCTGCCATTATGTCAACATCAAACCTGGATAGATTATCGGCGGAAACTGAGCGACCGCGGGGTTACCGCTAAAAAGGGAATGGCTGCTCAAAATAAACATAATACGGTTGAAGAATAAGAAACCCTTAAACTCCAGTTCTGTTGCATATAAAAGTGAAAAACATTACAAGCAAGGCACATTTACATAGATGTAGGTTTACTTATTGCTAAAACACTCCATTCATATCGTATTCCTTTTGGACCAGAAAATTCCAATCGAAAACAATTTTTGCAACAATACATTTGTACCTACTATAGTATTAAGAAACTTGCACAGTTCCAAACTCTGTAGAAGTTTCTTAAAAAATTGCAGTGTTAATTTTCTCAAATTGTTAATTGTTTTGTTACAATAAATTACTTTGTATGGTGAAATTCCACCGAGTATCATTGAAGCAGTTCAATTTTATTTCGAATCGAGGTTAATTCTATAAAAATTTAAATATTTTTACATACACATGATGACGTTGCAGGCCGCTAGCAGTATATAGCAGAGGGTTATAAAAAACACCAATATCCCCGACTCAATTTCCTATTTATTTCTCTAATGCTCCAATAAGAATGGCCAGAAGTAGCTATCCGTCCGTGCGATTATTTCTTTTTGAAACTTTCCCGTTTTCTTTCAGTAATCGGGGACGCTGGAGTAAGGAAATCAAAAGTCTACGAGATCTGTAGTGATAAATATTTCAATCTGCTTTCGTCGATAATCAAGTCTGCCATCTTTAATCGAGTCTCACCCTAAGGATAGCTGAAACACTTTGTCGTGGCTGAAATATCCTGTCCCTAAATCAAACATAGCTCCTCAACGTATAACAATCACTACATATGAGACTAATTCTACTTCGTTTGGATGAAACAAGACCGAGTTAATAAAGCCAACAAGCCACCTCAATATGTATCTAATTTCTATAACAAAACATTTTCTGAGGCAGAATTAATTCAGGATAAAATACCATCATTCAAGATGAGATGAAATGAAATGAAAGCGAGACGAGGTGAAATGTAAGAAACTAGAAATTAAAAGAATCACTGAGAGAAGTCGTTATTGAAATTCTAAGCTGCGAGTAAAACCACTTCGGTTTCCCGCAATCGATGAAGAACTCGCCTCACAACTTTCGAGATAGAGGAAAAAATCTCGGTGCAACACGCTTCGCAAATCCACTTGGAAACCGAAGGAAATTCTCCGCACTCAGACGTGGAAAGATACCGACAGCGATGCTTTTTATCGCGCTCCCTTCTCCGGAAAAAATGCAGCACTATCGCATTTACGAAGCTTTTTGACCAAAGAACAGAGATAAATTAACCCGGATATTTAAAGAAAGTACTTTAACTTCATCAAAATTTCTCGCTTTCATTACTTACGAAACACGTAATGAAAAGCTAGGAATTGATGGATTCTAGGAGAAAACTGTAAGGTACTGAACGCATTTTTTTCCTTACTAGAAGTAACCCTAATGTAGTTGAACTCAAGTAACTACTTATGTTATAAATCCTTAAAAAATATAATCTACCAGCATTACTATTTAGCGGATAGAATACTTTTTTCGCAAGATTTGGATCTCAATAATTAATTCCTAAACATCTCGGCATAACGAATCACCAACAACCCTCACCCCCCAGACAATTACGAAGTGAAACAACCGCATTGATGCAGCGACCATAAGATTGGTTCCAGTGCCTTGATATTAGAAGAACTTATGACCATCATCAACTATGAAGATAGAAGCGTTGAAATTATCTCTGTATGTGAAGTAATTAGCTAATTAGAGACTCATTTACTTAAGGTGAACATTTCAGAAATGTAGTTGATCATTCTTAATTTTAAATGGACATCGGTAAAGATGCACTCCAACAAAAATCAATACCAACTACAGAGTAATTGTCGTAATGCATACATTGGCATACAGCAATGATCGACCATGAAAGAAGAAGAATCGAAACTGGAAATATAAACCACTAAGAATAAAAATAATTGTTGCGACGAATAGCTAACAACAATAAATATAAGATCATGAGATTGTTGTGACGAATAGTTAAGAGAGAAAAATACCAACATGAACAATAACGAATAATTGTCCTAACAAGTCATTAACAACAACAATCGACCATGATATTGTTACAACGTAGAGTCAAGCAGATAAATTCAACAATCAGGAATAAAGAACGATTGTCTCCACGAGTATACAGTTACGCAACGATAATCGATACCTCTCTAGTGGAAACGTGAATATAAACAGATGAAAATCGACAATAAAGAAGGCTTGGGCAAATTTATCCCGCCTCGGGATAGCCACACGTCTGAGGCCCCGTCTAAAACATGGGAATAGAAAGCCAACGTGCGATTTAAAATTCCTCTTGGTATAATTCAGTCGCTTCCAAAGGGTTGTGCAGAAGGTCGATCGGCAGCCACACGGCGTGGATCGATGTCCGCCACCGAGAGAGGGAGAGAATCAGCTGATGGGGCGGAGCGAAATGTCTGCAAACGGTGGGAGAGATGAAACAGGGTGTCGGACGAGTAAAAAAGGGAGTGGCTGACAGAAACCCTCCGCTGGAAATGATATTGGAAAGGAGGGAAAGTTTATAAACGATCATGGGTGTCCGTGACATTAATTCCGCTCCATACCTTAACAACGTCCAATCTTTCCCTACTTTGCAAACTACCGAGACTTTAGGACTTGGGGCAAAAGAAAAGCGATCCTAAAATACCATGGATAATCTGCGATAACTCGCTATCTATAAATTTCGATCATTTTAAATGAATGAACATTTTAGTGAAAATACCTAAAACCCGCTTATTTTAAACAGCAGCTACCACAAGGCACGAAATCATTCATGGAAATATTTCAGCTTCGTACGCTATCTACCGAGCTAGAGGATTCTTTAAATAGGGCAGAATCTAGCAATAATAACAATGCAATGAGTATCCGAGATAATTAACTTCAAATTACTCCTTACACATTTTTATACTACTATGTGTCAATCAAATAAATCTGAGACGACCAATTTCTAAAAATACCTTAAACTCCTTGAGGTAACTGTAAATATTTATCGAGACTTGACACGCTCCATAAGAGCAAGACAGTCGTACAGCCACATGCCTCTATTGCAGCGCTATCTTACAGACAGCTCACGGCACGTATATAATACTCTACTCACCGCAACCAAGCGAGCGTGAGTTCCTGTGAGGGTCTGAAATGCCGAGATAGGTGTACTCACCTGCAAATAGAAAGAAAATACAACGTTAGAATCAATATACAGTAACATCACTAAGAATAAAATAATAGATTGTATTAGCGAAACAATGGAGAAAAATGTTTTAAGTCAGTATTCTTAATACTATGATAACATATTAAAATATATACGTTTCTACCATTCGCTAAGTTCATGTGCCATAATATTCCCACATAATACAATATCTTTCTTATCTTTGTAACTTATAGCACCCCAACATCCTTTGCCTTTGTCTTCCCCCTCTGTCTTTTCCCATTCATTCAACCCTTAATTAATATCTGTAACAGTTCCTCTCTTCACAATATTTGATCCACCCATTCCAACTGCCGACTCTTAATTACTTCAACTAAAACCCTCTCTTCCCCTACTATCTCTAGCACCTCCGTGTTTGTTACTCTATCAACATAATAAAACGATTCACTCTTTATATTATGCCAATTATCGCATTGGTTACGATGTAAAAACAATAACACGAGTAAGAGAAATAACAATAAGTACAAAAAGAATAACAATACAAGTATTATAAGTAAAAGAAATAATATAAACTTTCCATTAAATCACAAATCCAAACAGTTATTAATACTTCAAATAAATCTTATTCGAGCCTAAGCTTAATTTTAACTACTCCAAAGGAAGTGTCATAATTAAAAAAAAAACAACTTTCTTAATTATCCCTCAGAACTCCAATTTCGGATATCCATTCGGAAAACTGAAGACTCTCCAGAAACTTCCAATCCAATTAATAATCCATTCAACCCCGAAGAAAAACACCAGTTACACCATTGATTCTGCCTTGAGAGCCGGAATCTTTCCGATATTCAATACGAGAAAAGGGAACTAGAAACGGGTAAGCTACCTCTCGGAATGCACTGATGAATGGATTGCGGAGATTCAGAAGCATTCGTGACTACTCCGAATCGATAGCACGTGCGGTAATCACCGGAAGATTTTCAACGACACACACAGCAGAATGACACAACTAGAAACGACAAAGCAGCGGTATCCAATTAGTCCGACGCAGATTCGCCACTGTTTACCGATGAACTGCGATAGAAGGAAACCTAAATATGCCAGAAGCAAGCGTTTTGTTGTACACCACGAGGGAATTTGAGAAAGGAGAATGAAGCATAGATAGGCATGAGGAGGTAAGCGATAAATAATGAGTACACTTGCACATAGCGTAAGAAGGAATTATTAGAGAGAGGATGAACGTAGATGGTACAAAGACTCCGGTAGCTTTAAGAGCTGCGAGAATTCATGTTCACGAGAGACGATAAAGATACCTTGAATGTTTACGCAAACTAACACAAGGCGATATAGGAGGATGCAGCATGGTTAAACATCGTTTAACGCTATTATAGAGTTAAGATATCATGACGGATAAGAAAGAGGATTCGAAAAAATAAAAGCACAGAACGAATGTAAAATATATGTATAATATGTAAAATGTAAAAATTGCGAGCAAATGGCAAATAGAACTCATGAAAGTAAACAATGTTAAATTAAAATTTATAAGATATTTATTACTGTAAGAAGGAGAAGAAACAAAACCTCACACTACGAAAAAGATCCAAAAAGACGTGTTGCAGGATGAGCGAAATAATGGATAAAAAGGGACAAGATGATTGAATGAGAGAAAACATACGCGAGATCATAATGGAAAAAAGTACGAGATAATACAATTGCGGTAAAAACTGTAAAAAGGAAAACTTGAAGCTAATTGTAAGGAAATATATAATAGTATTAAATAAAAAACGAGACCGAAAAGAAAGAGATAAAAACAAAATATTACCATGAAAAGGCAGCTCAAAAGAAATTACAACTATCGAGAGGATGTAAATTATTGCCTTTGCCTTCCTATCCTTAATTCGGTAAAAAATATGCTTTTTATGATATCAGTATTGATTTACAGTATTTCTATACATGTACAGTCCTGGCCAAAATTAACGCAGCACCGGCCGTAAGGATCGCTAGGGAGGTGCTGCGATAATTTTGGCCAGGAGTGTACATACAAATCTCTATACATGTACCTGAAGATGTCATCTCGTTGACGAAACCGGTCGTTTGAAATAAAATCGTGGAAGTTACTAAGTTTTTGATTACGATGGTTTATACTGAATTCCACAAAGTGAGGATAGAACATATTAATTATAAATTGATAGCATATGTAGACAGTATGATACCAATATTGTAGGTTAGACAGTATGATATCAATATTGCTTTTTATGATATCAGCGATGACATTACATACATCACAAATACTTGTCAAATAAAGGATAACATGGAAAATAAACTCACCAATATCACAAGAATACGAAAGTATATCTTAGAAATTACTGGAGAAGGTAAACACAAAAGATTGAAAATCGAAAACATACAACGGAAAAATGCGAAACAAATAATTTAGCAAATACAGTAGAAAATAAATGTAATAAAATGTGCATATTATCGAAAAATTTTATCGCAGTTATTAAAAGATATTAATACAATAGGAGGTAGAAAACACCTGATTAAGACTATACGTTGATGATAAAATGAGTTTAATCGCATAAACGTCGCAAGCGAAGGAAAAAGAAAGCAGCGCCAATGCTGAATAAAAGACAAAAGGAGGAAGATAAAGGAAAGAGAAAGGAAGCACGCAAACCACGGTCGAGTGTTTAATCGAGGCCATGTTTACCTCTTGCGTCTCGTCACCCTGACAACCTTAGCTCATCAAAATTTATAATGTTATCGGCTTTTGTCCTTGTCCCTATCACTGACTCCTCCAGCATCCATTAGCTTTCCGTGCTCCACGGCGATTCGAGCGTGATTGGATTTGCCAAGGGATAATTCCATCCTCTTTTTTGCGAGGACGGGCGCAATCTTAGACTGGCGGAAAGGTCAGTTTGTTATTCTTCCCGAGTCTGCATTCGCCATTAGCAGATATGGGTCTTTTTTCGATTCCTTCCAGGCGCCACCAGGATTCCGATTTTTTTTGCGAGCTCCCGAGAGTTTTGAAACGCTGCCATTACCGATTCTGCGGAATTTTCAAACGGATCTCTCTCGGATGTGTGTTCATCCAGTCTAAAAGACTCTTAAACGAAAGAGTAGAGAGGAAGTCTCGGAGAGGGAAATAACTGACCATCTCAAAATCTCTTACATGGCGATACATACATTTAGAACGAGTTTAAGCCGAAATTCGGATGGGGGAAGGAGACTTATCGGGCCATAACACCGATTTTTCTCTTTGGAGGGAAAGGGATGGAGACGTTTACGACCTCTCCGGGGATTTCGATAACAGGAAAATTTAGAAAGCATTCCAAAAAAGACTTAAACATCTTTTAGTCTCGGAGCTTTTTTTTGATGCCTGCTACTTCAAAGTCCATTGAACTCAATGAGTATTAAAAAACATAAACGATCCAAATTATTCGCGGTAGTAGTATTTTTATGTGTTCATCGACAACCGAGGTCAATTCACTCATAAAAGCTTCCACTGGGAAATGAACCCGGACTTATTTCACCAAAGACGAACGTACTACTACTTAACTATCCAGGAGCCACAGTAAGTTACAAACCAACGTTAGTGGAAAATGTAAGATCTGTTTACGTAAATTCAAACTTTAATTTTAGAGAAGAGTTGATTTGGGATACCCTTCAAAAGTTACTAAAAATATCAAAGCATTAATGGGATTAAATTTAAATCTAATCCAGGCTCTTTTAAGGGCTTAAGGTCACTTTTGAGCACTTTTTCACTAGGTTAAGGTAATCTTCCTGCCTTAACTGAATACCATTACTCTGGTAAAGATAATCTCAGATAGATGCTATAATGATGATAGAAAGTAATCTTTGCCATTCTTAGCTATTAAATTTTAATTTGATCTTCCAGCCATGCCTTAAGAAAATTGCACGACCTTCGAAGTTATCAAGGAGCGTCGACCCGGCTATTCCCACCCGACTTGAACCGTCAACGGTAAAATCGATCCTGCTAAATACATGGACTTTTACACCATCAGGAACGAAAGAAAAGTACATCAAAAATCGAAACATGAAAGAGGAAAGGTAAACTTAGAAGCAGAAGCATAATGACATTAATAAGTCCAATCTTATCTTAAGCTTGAATTATAGTTTGTTGATAAACCTGAATCAATGTCGAAAATCACCTTCAGAGAAGACGGCATCATTAATCTATTGCAACAGATTAAACCGAATAAAGCTCCGGGTCCTGAAGACATACCGGCTCGAGTGTTCAAGGAAGTTGCGGAGAGCGTAGCACCTTTTCTTAAAGTTATATTTGACAAGAGTATGAGCGAAGGAAAGGTCCCGAAAGATTGGAAAATTGCGAATGTCACGCCAATATTTAAAAGTGGCTCTAAGGACGATCCAGCTAATTACAGGCCTATATCTTTAACATCACTGAGCGGTAAAATTATGGAACATATAATAGCTAGCTCTTTAATGGGTTTTCTTGAAACGTCCAATTTCATAATTAGGAATCAACACGGTTTTCGTAAGACTCGTTCTTGCGAGTCTCAGCTGGCTTTTTTAGTACACGATGTTCTAAACTCTGCTGAAAAACATAAGCAAGTCGATGCGATATTTTTAGATTTTCGGAAGGCTTTCGATAAGGTACCTCATCATAAATTGCTGTACAAATTAGAAATTGCGGGTATCAATGCACAAGTTATTAATTGGATAAAAGACTTTCTCACCGATAGAGAGCAACGAGTAGTACTCGATGGTATTAGTTCCAACTTGGTTAAGGTGACCTCGGGCGTCCCTCAGGGCAGTGTAATTGGACCGTTGTTATTTTTAGTATACATCAACGACCTCAGCAATCACATTGAAAGCAATGTTAGGATATTCGCAGACGACACAGTCATTTACAGGGAAATAGTTAGTTCAGAGGATAGATTAACCCTTTCGAACGACTTAGATAGAATTATGAATTGGTGCGATGATTGGCAATTAGAGCTTAATGTAGAAAAGTGTTCGGTAGTTAACTTCTTCGAAAGTAAATCTATAATAAATAATTATTCTTATAGTCTCCGAGGGGTAAACCTAATGACAGTAGAATCGGTAAAGTATCTTGGAGTAACTCTCACGAATAATCTATCATGGAGTGCCCACATCCGAAATATATGTGGAAAAGCACTTAAGAAACTCGGCTTCGTTAAAAGAATAGTCGGTAGGAGCGAAGAAAAGGTTCGCGAGCGATGTTACTTAGCGTTAGTTAGGCCTCACCTTGAGTATGCATGTAGTGTATGGGACCCCGCCGAGAAATGTCATATTCGGGATTTAGAAAAAGTACAACGAAAGGCGATACGATTTGTAAAGAATTGCTACGATAAAACAGCGAGTGTCACTCAGATGTTACAGGACGCGGGATGGGAATCATTAGAAGATAGAAGAAAAATTCAAAGGATAAATTTATTAAATAAGTTCAGAGAAATTACGTTTTCAGATGATGTAACCGATATAATGCGACCCCCCTGTTATATGGGCCGTGCTGATACTGCCCGAAAGATTAGGGAAATAGATGCTAAAACGAATCGTTTCAAAAATTCATTTTTTCCGCGAAGTATACGCGAAAGCAACCGTTTAGGAAAATAGAGTCAAGGTGCTTGCACCCCCTGCCACACGCCGAAAGGCGGCTTGCAGGGTTCTTACATAGACATAGACATAGACATAGAGTCAACACTTCAAATGATAACTTTAGGGCTTAAGATAAGGGAAATGCTAATTACTAAATTAGTTTACATCTTCATTAGTCTAGACTAACGGGTGCCGACTTGAGATATACCTGAGGCAAGCAAAAGCAGTCTTGATCATGCTTCTAATTACATCTCAACAATGTATCAGTAGCTTACGATATTACTCCGTAAGAATGTACTGGCGGCAACAATCGCATTTCACCAGGGATTTAATTTCTCTTAATAATAGCAACAAACGAATACCTCAAATTCTTCCTTATATTCAACTTATACAAGAATACATATATACTTTTAAGTTGTCATACCTGGATTGTTGCGTAATAATGTATTTGCTACACGATGATTCAGAGGCAAGAATTGTATTTTAATATGAATTATATTTATCTTATTAACCGCAACAAACGAATACAACAAACTATCCTTACATTCAACTTATACACGAATAGATCAATGATTTACAATTTTCACACCTGGAAAGTAGCACGACAATGTATTTGCAGCAACAATCACATTTCTTTAATCCTAATCTACAACAACAATAATATTTGACTCATCCTAATCACAACAAAGGAATCTCCACAGTATTACACTCACGTAACTCTACATTTTTATGCGAGATTAAGATCGCCGACATATCAACCTGAAAGGTTACTAATCTCTTCCCATATAGAGAGATACTGGTTTCTCACCGAGGCAGCACCCTGGGGAGACCCTAACTTGCTTACAGCCAGTGAAAGGGATAAACTGGAGAAAGGGAGAAAGCAAAAGAGACTGAGGAAGAGAAAGAGAAAGGGGGAAGGACGACGTTTTAACCCCGAGACTGAAAGGAACCCAACTAGCCAACCTCAAAACACTCAAACATAATTATTCTCGGCACCGACCAAACGATTTATCAAGCGGCTAACTACTAGAAAAGCGGAGCTAACACAATTCACGTGTAAAGCGGGCGATAAATCCGAACGGATGGGGATCTAATTCACGTATTCCTCTACGCATTTCAGGAGTGCTCTAATTGATTATAAGGCGACTGGGGGAATAAAAAGTGCCTAGCCGCCTGGGGAGCTTATCTGCCTAGCCAGAGGAACGTCAGAACGTTGACACACATTTGTCGTAAACTACACGGACTGCGACCTTCTAAACAAGGGAGAAAAATCTATTATCCCCACGCAAATGAAATATTACTGGAGACGGAATGGATGGGAAACGTATCCCGTTTCGCTGCTTTTCCTTTTATGCATGCGGAACCTTCTTTCTTGAGATTTCCCGGAAGGCCTTGCAGAGTGATTGTCTCAGTAATACTACTCTACTGAAGGATTTCGAATAGAAAAAGAAGAGGATTTTGTTCTTTGGAAACTACTTCCAGTTCCATGTATAATGAAAGTGAAAAATACAAGCCTTAGACAAGTTCCCTTGATTCTCCAATAGAAATATTTTTAATTTAGCCAAACATCTATCTTAAAGACAGAAAGGTTTGAATTATGATTCACATCTATGTATTCACCGTAAACTTCTACACAGCTACTTACTAAAATATACCTTAGCTAGTGAGTACCAGTATTATATACCACGGATAATATATATTACGATACTTATCTACTAGTGATTATGATAAGTAGTATATTATTGAGAAGCCATGTATGCAGGAAAAGGCTACGTACTCGCAATCAATTACACAAATTGTAGAAGTGCTGTCGCAAGGAAGCTTAAGGAAACGAAATTTTATTTTAATAAAGTTATTATAATTGTATTGTGTTATCAAATAAAGTATTCGCAGTATTCTCTTATGTATGTGATGACTAAGCATTGATAAATTAACTTATAGGTGCGAAATCGCAAAGTCATTCTGCTCCATTTACTATTAAAATTAAACCGGACTTGAAAACTTCGCATAAACCTTCACCCAAACTCTATCTTTCTTTTAACACAGCTAAACTTGGAAAAACCAAATTTTCACAAAACAATTAAAAGAAAAAATAAAGTCTCCTTCATCGACTACCCCCAACGAAAGAAAAACAACTCTGCGGACCTTGTTAAAACACACCCTATTATTCCCAACATTTTGCCACCCTTTTAGGGAAAAAAGCCCACCGGAACCAAGTATGCATAACCCGACAAAATCTTCCCACCCGACCCCGTAAATTCGTAAAGCGAGGTATGGATCCAGTCATCGAGAATGGGGCATTCTGGGTCGGAAAAAACAATAGACTCGCGATAAAACACTCGGGCGGCAATTCCGCTCCGGAGTTCGGAAAGCCCCGACACCCCGGAACGCTTAACAAGGCGATGGAATTCCGGGCCGGAAAAAAAGCCCGGAGCGGAATAAAACTTCGAGGGGGGTGGGGAGGAGCTAGAGAGGAGAGTTCAACGTCCAATTGAACGGGAAGTAGAAATAAAAGAGCGAAGAGTAACCCCGATGAAGGCGGGGTGGGCGGGAAAGGCCATAAATAGAGGATTGTTGGGAGCCATTGGTTAGCGGCAGTCACTTATTCACGGGAAACGTCGGGGGCGCGAGAGGCACTGGGCGTTGGAAGAAGTGGCAGCGAAGATGCGGGGGATAAGAAGGGTTGAAGGCGATGTAAAAAAAACGAAGAACGGAATTCGCTCCGGTGATTTCGGAGATGGGAAACCCGAGGGTTTTCTCCGATTCCGCGCGGGGAGTGGATGGAGGAAATAAACCGTTTGGGAATCGCGGGAGATGGCCGCCGTTAAATTACAGCGAGTTAACCTCCATTTCCCCATGTTTTCGGATCGGCCTTCTTTTGTTAGCACGGAATGGATGACGAGGATTCGATGGAAACCCTTTTAAAGTTTACGGAAAACACTTCTAGAGAACGTAAACTTATTTAGTGACCCAATCGAAATAGTGTTAATTTCACTGCTGGTCCCATTACTAGGGAATAGCACATCTCAAACTCTTATCATGGTATGGTATCTTTTGAGATCGAAGGATATTGCCGATAAATTAAACGCACTGTCGCAACAGTTTGTAGCTCACGCATTAGATAGATTAAATTGAATAAAACTGAAAATGTCAAGTTAGGAAAATACCATTCTCAAATGCCACTTTCGTAAAATTAATAAGTAAAATAATTTAATTTGGAAGGATAATAAACAATCAAATATCAGAATTAACTTTTGAATAATCAAATATGATGCAACACAGAAGGGAACTTACTATTGCTAACTTAAAATCACACAACGAACGACTAGACTACACTCATTATTTTTCCTAATATTATCACTCCACCTATATTAAAAAAAATTGTTTTCTATTTTGCAGCACTCTGTTTGTCAAGCATTCATCCCAATTGGATCTTCTACCCCTCTAATGTTACCTAACGAGAGCTAATATTACCAACCAATGAGGCTTACTAGACACGATGAGGAGTGAGGTATTTTGCCCTTGCTTTCCTCACCACACCAGCATTTTATAAGCAAAAAAAGCCCACATAGGTAAAGCACGATTAATTTTATGTTTTAAACACTCGCCAACGTTTCATTTCCGGCAATCTAACTCAACTACATTTAAAAAAATCCTTTCCACAATTTTCCTAAAGTAAGCACTATTCGTACAGTCCTGGCCAAAATTAACGCAACACCGGCCGTAAGGATGGCTAGGGAGGTGCTGCGTTAATTTTGGCCAGGAGTGTACAACAAGTACTTAGCCTTTTTCTGCATCTACCAAAAGGCTTACCAATAATTTACCGGTAAGAATAAAAATAACTGAAAAATAACACGCGCATTTCTTAATTCAAACTCATCACGAGCCACTAATTTAATCTTACAACTTCATTCTCTTTATTAACTCCAAAACTTTCATTTAATGATTTAAAGATCCGCTCAACGTCTCACAAGTAATAATCTCCTTAAGAGATATGACCCGCCGCACTTTCAAAGCAACCTAATTACTCCCGAGCGCCATTAAACCGAGAAAATACGCATTAACTTACCGACTTGCAAAACGAGCGGGAAAAGGAATGAGTGGCGTTTACCTTACCCTATATTTACGCACCCATTTCCTCCAACGTACAAATTCCCCGCCACTATAAAGTCTCTACTTATACTCCGCGGCACTTCCCTCACAGCATTTCCACGTCTTGTTTTATTTCGGAGGAAAGCACTCGGAGGAGGCGGTTAACTCCCAACGGCGGGAGTTTTCGGGCGCCCGGCGAAAAAAAGAAACCGAAGGAATGACAAATGAAAAACGACCCGCGTGACTGCATGGAAATCGCTCCATCCCGAATGAGAGAAAGGCATTTCGAGGCGGTAATGACCGAAAATTCAATGGAGCTCTTTTCGGAGCGAGTGGAACGGTGGAAGGAAAATATTTGGGGTTTTCCGATCTCTGAAAAGGTAATCCTCGTCGAAGGCGTATAAATAAAGGAGGAAGACTCGTACACTGCGATTAAGGCCGCAAATACAGCACTTAGAACTGCCATTATGCGTTAAATGTGGAGAAAATGGCCCTTAAAAATGCCCAAAGATTAATTATGGCGATAAAATTTTAAACGCTTAATAGCTTCCCCGATACATTTTAATTTCCATCGATTTCGACTACCGAGTCATCCTCAGGATGATAAACAACAAACAACGAAAATTACCATTAAAACTGAACTGATCCAAAAAATTGGTACCGTCAATTGGTTGGATAATTCCATCATTCAAAATAATTTAACGTGCCAAGAGCTCAATCACGGTGAAAATAAAAAAACTTAATTTTTATAATACACATTTTTTCTACAGCAAATTGTAAATGTTTCTAACTTGAATCACAAAGGGCATTTCACGTACTACAGTAAAATCAAATCGATTATATTTAGGTAATTTATTTGTACATACATTCACCTATCTAAGCGGCAATAAAACAATAGCAGAAAATTGGACTTAAAGGCATCCCTATCAACTACAATGAAAAATCGATTATTATACTCAACAAAGACAATATAATGATTAATGTCTATGTAAGAACCCTGCAAGCTGCCTTTCGGAGTGTGGCAGGGGGTGCAAGCACCTTGACTCTATTTTCCTAAATGGTTGCTTTCGCGTATACTTCGCGGAAAAAATGAATTTTTGAAACGATTCGTTTTAGCATCTATTTCCCTAATCTTTCGAGCAGTATCAGCACGGCCCATATAACAGGGGGGTCGCATTATATCGGTTACATCATCTGAAAACGTAATTTCTCTGAACTTATTTAATAAATTTATCCTTTGAATTTTTCTTCTATCTTCTAATGATTCCCATCCCGCGTCCTGTAACATCTGAGTGACACTCGCTGTTTTATCGTAGCAATTCTTTACAAATCGTATCGCCTTCCGTTGTACTTTTTCTAAATCCCGAATATGACATTTCTCGGAGGGGTCCCATACACTACATGCATACTCAAGGTGAGGCCTAACTAACGCTAAGTAACATCGCTCGCGAAAAATTAATGAACAATTAAACTGTACCGATTGAAGCATGAGTCATTCAACAGTCATATTGGACTTCAAATGTATCGAGCAGAACTAAATAAAATCATCGAGCAACATATATTTGTTTTAAAAAATACGGTGTAATCAGTACAGTGTAATCAGTCAGTGTAAACAGTGATCGATTCTGAAATGTATTAAATCTGTAGCGATTTAGAAAAGAAAATGTTAAACATTAACTATGAGAATTTTTAATTCAACGAGTCACTTATGAGAATTGTATCAAAAATTTAAATTAAACAATTATTTTAAAAGAGAACCGTTTCCAGAAATGCGGTGTTTTTAGTCAGTAATCGACACCGAAATATATGCAACTTGCATCGATTTAGAAAACAAAAATATAAACAGACAAAATATGAGTAAACAACACCTAAGGACGACCACAGATATGAAGTCGATACCGATCCTATCTAAAAAATAAACCAATCTGATCACTGCATTCATTGCTTCGCGTAAACATCAAAACATCCGCCTGAATAACCCACCCATGCGTCAACTAGAAAAGGAAACCGATCACGAACAAGCAAGGCGTAAAAGAACCTAAATTAGCCGATACCGCATTTCCTTCAAACGTTCTTTTTTCTGACACCCTCGCCCGAGCATCTCTTAACCACTTTCCGGGTCCTTTGATCTGTGAAACCCCTTCTAGGAGAGAGGAGCCACCGATTTTCGCAAACAGCTTCCTCAAACACGGGCGATAAAACAGGAGCGGAAAAACCTCCACCTGGTCTGAACCGGAAACTGCGAACGGGACTCAACTCGGAAGCGGACGATTTATGTTCCTCATCGCCGGATTGATATCCGAATTTAACTGCTATTCGATGGCGATTAAGAAGAACAGCTGAAGGGAGAAAATCGATCTCAAATCTAGAGAAATGTGAAAGAAAGAGATTGTTGTGCGTATCGTTGGGTAGCCGATGACTTTGTAAATGGAGATTTGTGATGTGATTGTTATGAAACTGTTCGACAAACAATGATGACAATCGTAAATGAAGCAATGCTATTATCACTATCGGAAATTCGGTTTTAAATTGCACCGTGTATTGAGTTAAAGCTATTGCTGACTGAACCAATGAATAATGCTATCCACCACAATAGTTTCAACACAGTAAGCGACAAGTGTGATGCTAAGCAACATTCCTAAATGAATTAATCAAAGAATATGCTGTCATTCTTGAACTTAATCTACTTCTAATAGGAGATGAAATAATTTGAGGCACCTTACCATTGGAAGTAGGAAATGCTTTCGGTTATAAATATACTATTAATATAAGTCATGGATTTTATCAGTTTTCCTGATGATCACATTTAACGTTATAGGAAAAATTATTGTATAACCTCCTCGTCCTTCGTTACGTAATCTTCTTGAAGTCTGAACAAATATGCAAATTCAATTTTGAGCATTAAACATTTAACAATTAAACTAAAAAATCAAAGCATCGTCCAATATAATTAACCAAATACCATGACACATCTATGTAAATAAAATAGCGCGGAGGCTCTGTAATCCTAGTATAATATAGTATATATATATTTGCCTACTGCACCAAAATTATATTAAAAATGCTTTCAAATAAATTTAAACAATTTAAAAACTAACCTAAATTTTACAACACACCCACGAACTAAGTGGAGACACCAAAACATTGTGATTATACCCCATTGCCAACAATATTACAAATCTCCTGGATCCTCATAACCCTAAGATGTAAACCGTAATAATTGAACCAGCTTAACTCCTCCTTGGTACATGAAAAGTTCCTCAAACCCAAATCAAACCCATCTCACTCCTTCAAACACGTATAAACACATCTCGAACATCCCCAAACAATCAAAGTGATCATAATCGCACAAACCAACAACAACTCCCTCTCACCGCAACACATACCAACGCCCCTCTCCACAACCCCTGAAAAAAGCATCCACGCGCATCGCCGTGAAATACTCCCGACCGAGCCGCAATTAATTCACCCCCACCGCTAGGGGAAAAAAAGAATCCTCTTAGATTAACGGCCGCTTAGGGAGATTAGGGCAAACGATAAGACTTGCCATTCAACGTGAAACACGCACTGGGCGGGTGAATGAGGCAGTCCCTGCGTTGGTCATTAGCCAGGTGACAGGTGCCCTTTGAAAAAAGTCCAACGTGCACGTGATATCTTCCTCTCTGTACGCATGGCCACCCCCGTATTCAAAAGCGAGTAAGCAGGTAATTAAGTAGGGCCGAAGGAGAGGATAGAGGAATGGTACAAAGCGGGAGGGAATGTGCAGAACGGGTGGATGGGATCCGCCGTATGTCGGGCGAGCCAGCTGGCAGACGTAGGAGGAAAGGAAAAGGGGGAGAGAGAAGAAGAGAAATGGGCCGATAAAGCAAGGAAGAAGAGGAAATCATAAGGGAGTTGACGAGGATTTTCACACGCGAAATTAAACGGATACAGCACGGAATAACGGATCGGTTTCAGCAATTGCGACATCGATTAATTAAAGCTTCCTGGATTTTCGAGAGCGACTAACTTATGAAGAATAGAAGTGATATCAATTAATTGATAATCAATTCCTTTAGAGCTGTATCGTCCATTTTTTATTAACTTCAACGCGAGAAAAAATCAAAATGATTGATATTTACAATCGATTACTCCGAAAATGTATAGATTGAATAGATATCTTAATCGATTATTTCAATAGCCCGTATAATGCAGACAAGAAGATTGATTTGAAATAATTCATTAACTGGAAAAAATATTCTTGAATTCAAACTGATAATTAAAGTTTTACAATTACATAAACACAGTCAATTCGTTCAGGATATTCATAAAATATTCCTAGAGAAGAGAAAATTATAAAATTTTCACTTTAAATCTCTATACAAGCGCATATATTTTTAAGCAAACGAGTGAATATTGCTTTGAATGAGTAATATTAAAATATGGAATATTATGAATAACATTAAGACTGTCCTTTCAGACCTCCAATTTAATGGTCAGCAACTTCGAGAAAGAATTGCGTCGGTGAGCAACAAACGAACATTAAAAACGATCCCAAAATCTTAGGATAAAAAGTTATAATGGAAATGTGCGAAAGCGGCATAAGATAAAAAAATATAAATTGGCATAAACCACACAAAAAAGCTGAGAATCAAAAACAGAAAATATATCAGAAATTCCACCAGTATCCAATTCCATCAGAAGTCTCCTCTACCAACGGTAATGTTATTAAACCTCCATTCATTACTTGATTATACATTTCACAAACAATATCACTCGTGATCGATATCGGAAGAATTTGTGAGGAGCATTAATATGCGGGATATATATTTAATCAACCGCCCAATCATTTTGAGAGCGGAGAGATTTCGCGAGATATCGCAAACCGACAATTAGAAGTAATACACTCCCACTTAATGAGACACTTGCTCCAGTCAGCACACCGAGCTATCATAGCAGCTCTGAAAAAGCGTCAAGTCCCCCAAGGCGAGACGTTAACGACAGACGGACCACATTCCAGATACCACTATCTCCAATCGATCTACTCAACCCATCTTTATAACGCTTGCGACAGGATACGTTTAGAGCAAACGAGGTATAAAAAGCTGAGAAAGGAGATGGAAACTGAGAGTGAACTTAAGTTTCTACTAAGGGAAATGGTATATGTAGCAAAGAAGAGAGGAAGAGGCGAAAAGTAAAAGAATTTGGGGAGTTGAGAAAGGAATAACTAACTAGTAAAAAAGAAATACTCGTACTATGGATGAAAAGCCAAGAAGATTTATATACAAAATGATGAAGTTTAAGATTCCACGTAGACAGCACGATTGTCTTAGGTGAAAGCGGTCCCAGGTTCGATTCCCGGTTGTAGCCAATGTGCATAGTGACCTAAGCTGCCGAAGCACATTCAACAATACTAATACTATTATATACTATAAAGATTCATAAGATGAACCTACTTTGATATTTGGATGTATTAAGTACTACTTAAAACGTTTTAACCTGCTGGTATAAATAAAATAGAGTTGAAAGTGAACAAGACGTGAGAATAGTGAAATTAAAACAATGAAAGAAAATAGAAACCATGTTCCAACTGAAAAGAACTTTGGTGAGTAAACAAAAGAAGCCAGGATGAGAGAAGAGAAACCCAAAAAATAAATGTAGAACATAATGAGAATGAGGGACGAAATGCGAAAGAATTTAAACAAAAAGTGAAAGAAAGAATAAAAAAGTGAAAAAGAAGACACTAAAGTGAAAGATGGAATAAAAAGTGAAAGAAGCTATACAAATAGTGAAAGGAGGTATAATAGAGGGAAAGGAGTAATACAAAAAGAGAAAAAAGGGTACGAAAGTGTGAGAGAAGGGTTACAAAAAGTGAAAGAAGGATTACAAAAAGTGAAAGAAGGGTTAATAAAAGTGAAAGAAGGGTTACCAAAAGTGAAAGGTAAAAAAGCGAACCAAGTAATACCGAAAGCGAAAGAATAAACACAAAGAGAGAAAGAAGGGACACAAAAAGTGAAAGAGGACACACAAAAAGTGAAAGAAGATCCTAAGGTAAACATAGAAACCCGAAAAGGGGAGAGTGTCTCTCTCCAGACATCTTAACTCGGACGGAAGATCCAACAGCGTCCTCTATATCCACTCCAGGAAAAGGGAAGAAAGATAGGAATATATAGAGAAATCCCTTTCAGTCGGAGTTACAAACCCTCGAGTCTTTTCCGACGCCTCTGCACTCCAACACCATCCTTCCCTAAACAAACTCGACTCCCTTTGATAACGCCCTTTTTATTTCCCTGGATCCTGACCCCGATTTATTATCACCCTGAGCCTCGTGCACTCTGGCGTGGCAGAGGCCCTCAATAAAGCCCATCTTCAGAAAGGGATGACTACTTTTTTCGACGCCTCATACCGTGTTCTTTCCTGGCATGTATTCCTCGAAGGAGGAAAATCGTGAAATTTAGAGCGCTTGAGAAAAAAAGAGCTAGGTTTAAAAAAAAGTTGGCTGTACTTTCTACTTTGATACTCATAACAGAGCCAGTTCAAGATATATTGACTCCTCCGTAAGAAATGCCCAGAAATATTTACCATACTGATACTTTAAAAAATCCATTTTATGATTATATGTTTATTTTACTTGTTTAAAATACTGACTCACCGAAGTTGATGGTGTATTTCGACATCCATTCGTTTTCCCAGGTACTTTCTAAATTTTTCAATAGCGGTACCAACTATTTTAAATATACATTTTAAATATTTTTTGTTAAATTAAACTTGAGATTATAATTCTCAGGCAATATCCGAATAAAAAAGGAAAATTTCTCTTTTACCCTTATTACTCAAACAAAATTCCAGAAAGAGGATTCCCAATTTTCTTTTTCAAACAATATTTCATTTTAATTGTCCAATGATTTATAAGGATTTAATTGAAGCACTGAGTCCCAGGGCTTAAGATTTTAGGACGAAGCATACATCCTATTTTATTTCGAATTACAAAACCACGACAACCTCCACGCGAAACTAGAAAACAAATCATAATAAGATTAACTTAAACTCATCGAGCAAATAACCAGGCACTATAAAGACAAAATCTCGAGTACGGACAAATAGGCGCTTCAGAATTGTCAAGTAAATTATTCAACTCTCAAATCTCCGTATCGATCGCAGAAACTGAATACACGCTCATCATTTGCAAATAAAATCAATTTGCAAGTCTACCACAAACGCTTAACAAAGTCCTAGCAAAAATCAATTGAAAACAACACCTCTGAGATTTATCACAGTTCGCACCAACCATCGTAAAGCATTCCTCCTTTTAACGACCGGCAGCAGATCAAACCAGAAGAGAATTCTCCCCGAAACTATGGCGATGCATGTTTATTTATTGCCCAGAATACCCCGAGAAGCGCATGCTACCATCTGCGAGGGTATAAATAAAAAACGCCAAGGGAAATTAGCCGAGGTATTCGATACTGGCGGCAGCTGGCGGTTATCTCGGAAAGTTCTCCTGATGGAGTAAATTCGGAGTAACTTCGCGTGGATTCTTTTGAGCATAAGCCAACTACGGGACGGAGCCATATAACCCTTATGTGGTTGAACTGGATGTTAAGGAGGCCATCGATATCGTACTATCAGCACTGAATAATCTCGTTCCGTGGCGCTAAACTCCGAACATCCCCGCTGTTATCCCATCCGCTTCGTGGGAGGCCGGATATTAAATGAATCGTTCCCGGATGCGGCAAAGCACCAAATGGAATCTTTCTGGTCCATTCTATTAGTGCCGATTAACGTCCATAAACAACGACCATTCGTCAACGGTTTATGTAACATCTATACAATATAATTAACAATGGAGCGAAGATTGAGGTTAATCAATGGAACGTAAATGGCAATCAATTGCAATCGCCCATGTTGTTGTGAATTCCTAAGACCGTTGGTATTGAAAATGAGAAGATCAGGTATTCTATTTAATTACTACGACAAAATTAAATACTCCTACAGAAAAATATATATATACGCTAAAGAACGAAGTAATTGCGAGTAGTATTGCCTACAATAATAGAAATTAAGTTCTTATCAATAGCAATAGCGCCCCCCCCGCCTCTGCTTTTGCCCTTCATCTCCTGGAATCGGGACATAAGAGCAGCTTTGTCCCCGCACGTCTTCACCAGGAGAAGAAAGGAAGACGGTTAGACATACTAGAAACAATTGAAATAGTGAATTTTCCCGCGGAAAAGGGTTTTCTCACCAACGAATACACCTTCCCCCACACCTCACCTCTCATCTCCCTTCCCAAAAGGATATTCCCATAACCTCTCCTCCCCCTCCCCTCCAACCCCTCAGCACATAAGGAAATTTTAAAATATTTCTGTACCAGAAGATGCTACTGCAGTAGCGAAACCGGTCGTACTTTAAAATAAAATAGTGTGGAAAATTTACAGTGTTTCTTTTCATTTTCAATGTTAATGAATCTTAATAAAACTTATCCTATTTTAACCAACAGAAGAATATAGATACTTAAACTGTAGATTCCTGATAGTTTTTGAGCAAAGTCAGAGCAAAGATTGTGAATGTTAAAAACAAGGAGGTTTAAAACAAAAAAACGACTATAAATTTTATATAATATGCATATAAAGCACATGAGATAATGAAAAAGCGGAATATCATAATCTGGAGACAATTGCTTGATTGAGAAGAAAATAGCCAGAATTAACCGAAAATAGATCTAGAAACGATATGGTATTAATATTATTTTACTCTTACGGTGAGGTTAGGCAAAAATTACTACAGCTACGTTTTACTTAGGAGTTTTACATGAACATTTTACATAGTTATTTCAAAAACAATTTACTATAAGTAACAACATCTAGAAAAGGAAATCAATACATACACGAGACAACAAATGTCAGATGATAGAGCTTTGTAACTCTTAGATATATTGTAATACAAAACGAAAAACCAGTTAAATTAAACGGATACTTAACGTAAAATTCACCAATATTCACCAGACCCTGCAAGCTAAACTCTCCTCTAAAAAATCAACGCTGAAATTCTTAACAGAAAACAGCTTCGTGAATCAATTAAACAGATCCAATCACTTAATCGCCCCGAAAATTCCCTGTATAATCCACCGTTTCATCACGATTGCACACGGATGTCGGCTTCGCGAAAACAAACGAACGACCCGAAATTAAAAAGGAGCGCGAAAAATTAAATTACCAATTTCCCCGCGTTAAGTCCCTCTCTCAATTGAGGCGCGAATAAATGAAAGGGGATTTTGACGCGCCTCCAGAGGATCTCAAAAGAGGCGCACCGATGTTTTCGCGTGTCTTCTATTTTCATGAGAGACAGGTGTAAAGGAGGACCGCCATCGCCCACGGAAGATAAAAAAGGGATACGGTGCCTGGAGAATTATGCTCCGCGGGCAGGTGCGATAAATTCAGAAGAGGGAGTGGGAAGAGAAAGAGAGAGAGATGGCAAATGGGAGAGAAAGGAGTAAATGGAGGAGAGGACGACGACAAATGGCAAAAAAAAGACTGGCGATTAAATGATGCTCGAAAGGAAGACAGACGCCCGGAGGTGTTGATGCTGGTCCAAACTAATGCTGAGACTTAAACGGACGAATAGGAAAGTGGGATTCAAGGGCAAGGGCAAACTGAGCTAAATGTGGCTCCCGAGCCGTGTGTGGCTCTTAAGCATTAATGTCTACTTAATCATTTTATAGCTAGTTTTGGCGGCTAACTATTTTGGTAGGGCTAGTATCGGATATTCAAAATAACAATACCCAGCAAGCCGCTTTTCGACGTATAACTGAAAGGCTCAATTAATTTAATAGTAAACAGACGCGAAACATTTACTTTATTTGTCTTTATCAGATCTATTTAATGTTTCTCTACAATTAACCTTCTATTACTGTCCAAGAAGTATTTATTATCTTATTATCAAGTGTTATCAGTACAATTAGATACTTAAATAATATTTTTATGGAAACTTGATGGAGCCACCAGCAAAAATAAATCTTTAGATTTGCCATTGATCAAAAAGGGCCAATATAGACTTGTAGAGGTCCACGGAAATTATTTATGAGATAAAAAGTTACCCGCAAAATTTAGAAAAGGTCGGCGGGCCATTTAAAAACTTCGATCGGGCTGCATTCAACCTTACTTGTCCGCATGTTGGAAAATCTTGACATAACACAAATTAAACCAAACCAAGGACGTTTTAGCTTTTCTTAAGACGATTTCTTGTTACAGCCTCAAAGAGGTCCTTGTGGCTAGGGCCAGCAGAAATTCACCCCTATAAAAGCTATTTGAATTTGATTTCAGAAATCCAAAAGCCTCACATAAAAAAAGAGAACAAATACACCACAACGAAACAAATTTACAATTATCCATCGACACTTATGATTCCTAACTCTTTAACACCCAACTATTCCGACCAAAAACCACAGAGACCGATCACGAAACAATAGCCAATAAACAGCCGGGAATCAACTCCAAAGCCTCCGCAGAAAACGTACTCTGAAACCGAGTCGATGCGACAGAACGAGGGCAGGAAAAAAGCGAATCGAACCGTATTTAGGAAAAATACGACCCACACAGCGTTGAGCGGAGAGCACTCGGAGAGATGCCGAGGACATAAATTAAAGAGAAAAGAGAGAAAGAAAGAGGCAACCATCCGTCCGTGACGCATTTCCACAAGACCGACCACACCGCTCGCGAGATCCTCCGGCGTTTCACGGGAAAGAAAAAAGGATTTTCTGCGGGATTTTCACCTCCCCTCTTCGGGGGATTTTTCCCTCCATTTGGTTGAGAATCGTCCTCCCTCTGCGATCCTTCAAATGGAGTGAATGGCTTTGCGGTGCGGAATAAAAAAGCGGCCTGTAAACATGCAAATATATAGACGTATATATATATACATACATATAGGCGTCGCGCACGGATACGTGCATGTGCGTGCTGTAAGTGATAAACGTGCCCTCCGCAAACATCGCCGGGTTTACAAATATGTTATGAAAAGAGACGATAAAAATGTTACGCTCGAATAAATTTGAAGGGAATGAATTGGGGACACTTTTATCGATCGCGAAAATTAACGACGTAGCCCGAGATCGTGCGGGAGCTAATTCCTCAAACGAAAATTTTCTTTTATCGGCCCGCTATTTTTTTTAAACGGGTTTAATTTAACGCGACTGTCCGTGCAATTGAAGCCACTGAGTGGTTAGCGTGCTAGCGATCCGATCCTAAGGTCCCGGGTTCGAGTTCCGGCTAATGGGAAGTTTCCTTGCAGGGCTGAGCGTGTTCATCAATCGTTATTAATTTTTATCGTCCTCTTTGTAATTTGCCAATGATAGCTGTTGACAGGATATTGATAAATAAAGAAACTAATAAATTAACCATGGGAACGGGAATATCATGGTATAAATGTAGGCTCTCACTGAAGACCATATATTTCAACTGCTGAAAACTCCTTGAATTTCGAAACATTTAGTAGGAGCTCTTTTAGTAGGTTAGAAATATAAGTTTAAAAGTTATATAATTGTACAGCTTCCAGCAACCTTAGATATCGCATATCATCTCAAGTACAGTTATAAAAATGAAATTAGTTTCTTTTTGTTTTATTATTGCTTGAAAAATATTCTTGAATTCATCCGAAGAAACTATGCAAGTATTTTCAGCAGATATTGTAAGATTGCGATGACTATGCATGAGGTATATAAAAAATCTCCGATAATTTTTCCATGAGGTATATAAAAATATCTGACAGTTTTAGTAAGCAGTACTGATATTAAAAAGTGGAGGTAAAGAAGTATTACGTTTTTATGCTACAATGGTACCAGTTCCGAGGTTTAAAAGGATAGAAAAGTATACAGGAGTATTGTGGTTAAACAAGTCAGCAAGTTCGCTAACATTGAAGTAATACTACATCTTTGGATGTATATTTAAGCCAATCGTTTCCCAATGATCCACTTTACACAAAACTGAGCCCATTTCCAGTTGAATAGACGCATCAATGAAACAAGGAATTGCTTAGCCTAAGTGCCCTACACTGAAACAACAGCCAAGCGCGCGCGGCTTACAAAACCACGGTCTTTCGCTCAAGCCCTCGACTCAAAAACCTACGCCCTCGGATAATTAGAACTTCGGACAGGAGGGGAGTGTCCCCGGGAAGGAAAAGGAACGACCGGAGGGTGGAAAGAGATACTTCAATGCTCGTAAATCGTGGCGACATCTCGAAGACGAGATTGGCCTCGACGGGCAAGAGAGAGAGAGACGAAGCTGGGAAAGCAATCTCCATGGTGACGGATGGAAGAGGAGGGGAGAGGAACGGAAGGAAAAGACGAGCGATAAAACGGAACAAAAATCGAACGGACCTGTATGGAGAGAAGCAATTGCAGCGAACGGCAATGAAAGCTAGACGAAGGAAAATTGAGATTCGAAGGAAAGGTAAAGAGAGATGAATTGCAGGCGGTTTGCGAGAGTTGACTCCGTAAGCGATTTCTGAATCTAGACAATGGATATACCGCTTCTTCGGATCCATTCTTTGCTCTCCAAAGAAATCGGAAGACTTTTCTTGGGAACGTAATTCCTCCAATGAGATTGAACTACTAATTGAAGGATCAGGGAAGAAAGTGAAATTTCGTCGAGGGATTGATTTCGTGAATGGAAAATAGAAAGGCTAAATTTAAAACAGGAAAAATAAGAGAAATTACCTGAATGTTTACGAGAGTATGTTCCATTAAGATGTAAGAGTGCTTATGAATGAAATAATAATGCAATAAAAATCAATCAAATCAACACACTAGAGATAATAGATCACGTCTATGAAAGACGATACAACTTATCATACTAAATAGCCAGAGGAAGAATAACTCGAAGCAATTTTTACTATACCTAGCAACCATTATAATGAAAGACAAACTTAAAGCATCGAGTTATTTTATATGAAAACATGAAGAATATCATAGGAAATAACAAAATTATAGCTATTTAAAAGTCATATCATATTTAAATCGATAAGAAACGGCTAATTAGACCTTCCAATAACATTTAGTCGTCTCTCTCTGGTGTACAATATGAACTGAAGTCCTCACTTGCTTAGTCTGAATTCGGCCCTCTCTGTAGCCCTTCTTCGATAATAAACTACTATTACCAAACAAGAGAAAAAAATCTCTCATCCGACATTTTAAATTAATAAAATTCTTATGCTATACTTATGCCTCATAATCACACCAGTGCCTCTCTTAAGTTTTCAACCTCAGTATTCAGAAAATGCTATATACTTAATTCAATTTGCATAACTGGTGCACTATCGGAATGATGGTACAAGTTTTTAATAATATTATCACAGCTACAATACGTAAAATACAAATGCCACTTTAATAAACTACGATTACCCGTTAAATACTGCGTCGCTTCACTGCATCACGTTCTAAAAGGAACAATTAATAAACCATGAACACATGGCTTTTACTGTGATACTTTATTTATTTTATTTATCAGTAAGTATCAACAAACAGCACGAGGCCAATTACAGTTGACGAAATAACAAGAAGCAACGAAAAACCGACAATCAGCGAGAACAAAATAAAACAACAAATCAACAACATAAAATTAATTTAAATAATGAATAAAATTATAAAAATTCAATCTCTTGCAACCTTATTTTGTATGAATTTAAGAGGAGAGAAGAAAGGATTGAAGTGAACGTTGGAAGAAAGGGAGTTAAAAATTGAAGGAATACGGAAAAAGAGTGATCGTTTCACAATTGATAGACGAGGAGTGCTCAGAGAGAAGGGTACTTTTATAAATTACAATTATATTCTATATATAACAGTTTCCTTGCCAACACATATCCATCACGTGGAGGTCAAAACACACCAAAGCACCAAAATTAATTCACATCTCCCCCAAAACCTTTCAATCGATCGCCACCTCGGAACCGATAGGGGAAAAACACCGACAGAAAGCAAACCCCCGCTCCAATCCAATCACGGGGGAGAAGGAAAAAACGGCGGCGTGGAAAACTCGCGAGGTGAGAGAAAATGGAATCACGGAGGAGGAAAAGAGTGACAGCCTCCCAAAAGGGCAGCGGCGACAGACTCATGGGCGGGTCTGCAGACGCGTCTGACCCGTAAACAATTTGCATCCTCCTCGAATTGAGCCTCGCAGCTGCGCGGACGGGAGGAAAATAAACCAAAACGAGGGAGACTTGCTTTTCCCTGCACCACGGAATAGATGCATACGAGATCTCGTTATTTCCCGGCCCGCTCCACTGACCTTTTTAAAATCCTCCGCACCAACCGAAATATGGAAATGCGAAGGATCGAAAGACTGTTAATAAATACGGACTTTGCGGAAAATGGAGGCGGCACGAAGGTGATCTTGGGATCTCTCTCAAGGACGCGCCGAGCGTCACTCAGCTGTTTTTCGGATCTTAATAAAGCGCGACCTTCGATTAAGAGCGAAAAGCGGCCGCTTTCGCAATTCGATTTCGTATGGAAAGAGGTCGACTCGGATTCACTGCATTTTGATGGCACATACTCGAGACACCCTTATTTTTTATCGGTGCAAGCGCTTAAAAAACCCCACACCTTGCTGAGTTGCATTGCTAAATGTTTGCTGATAAACGTTCTACCATATTTAAAAGATTCCGAACAACTAACTTAATGAAAAACTCGAACCTCACAAACTAAACCACGGAGGTATAGAATTAAAAAGAAATAATAAAACCTTGGGCAAAGTTATCCAAACATTACTATCAAAGAAACGGGTAAATATTTATAAAAGATGATATACGAGATATATAAGAACGCAATTTTGTCATAAAAATAATTCTTTTTGAAAGAATATCGTCATCTCAATATTTTAACTTCAAATCAACTTTAATCTCAACTTAACGAACTTATGTAATAAAGCACTATCATGGGATCTAAAAGATTTGAATTTCATCTCGAAAATTGAATATAAAATTGTAATATTTATTACATAAATGTTACTTAAAGTTCTACAGGATATATGGAGGGAAATGAGCGAAAATAACAAAGGTAACTCTTTTGAAGAACTTTACCCTGACTAACTAAATATACAATTGAATACATGGAGAGATTAAGAAGTTCAATGAAAATTCAACTTCGATTGCAAACCACATGCACGAAAACTACCGAATGATTGACTTAATAGATACTCAATCGGATTCACAACTCGTATCTTAGAAAACTAGAGACGAGAAAACACTTATCCTTCAAACAAATCTTTCTGACGATCTGACGCAAAATAACCTCAGTGTAACATTTACGTAACGAATCGCAATAAGTTGATTTAAAAAAAACAAAATAAAATAGCAGTCCAACCAGACATTGTAAAACACTCGAATGAGAGTGTCTCAATCTCATTATGCTAACTCAGTTCCATAAAAATAAATTCTGAGATTAATTAACTTACGTAAATGAATACGTACGCAAATTCAAGAGCTAATATAAACCAGCTGATGATGATGAGAACATGTGAGAAACTATATAATCTACGTCGTAGTTTTTGCTATCGAAAAAAATTCCTGGTAACACCGCATTAGACATTATATCCATGCCGATGTAAGTGGAAGCAAAGCAGGAGGACATGCTATGCAGAGGATCTTATAATGTTGTCAATTTACTCAACTGACGAACACGAAGGCCACGCATAGATATTTTCAGAGGCGAGTTATTGCCTCCTAAATTGGCAGCGAGATATTTTTTATACAGCTTCATCGCCTAGATGGCCTTGATCCCCAGGCACCTTAGCCTACGAAATAGACAAATTCTTATCTATACAACTGCCTTTTTTGGTAGCTGGAAACACCTGCCGCGCGCCCAAGGCGTTAACTCTTATATTTTACATATATCTTGCCGTGATGTGAAATACATACGAGGATTCCAACGAGGAAGCATTATCAGTATCTTAGTACAACAATAGTTGAAGATTACTTTGAACCAAAACATACCGAGAAGATGGTTAGCTCGAGAGAAAATTTACGTAGCTGCCCTTCTAATGTGTTTTTCGCTTAAATGCATTAATTAAAAGCACGATTTTACAACTATTGTTATTAAAACTTTGACACTAAAAGTAGGTGCACGATCTAGCGTCAGTGGGCACATTTATAAAAATGTTATGCGGCATATACAGTTAAAATTATATCAAATTTAACTAAATACCCATTGAGTGAAGTGAGGGTAACACCTATCATCTGCCAGGCATTTGCTATAGAAGGGAGAGATACCCCGCTGAAAACCCCCTTAGGCAGTAAACACAAGACTAATTCACACACACGAAGACAATTTTCACAATTCACATTTCATATTCACAGTTCAAAGCACATTACACGTGGATTCAGCTAATTAATACTACTGACTGATTATCAACACCTGTAATAACAATATCTAACGCTTATCACTGACGTAATGACATTGATGATCTCCATCTAAGGTTTAATCTATCTCGTCACGCAAACCAATTTCATTCTCTATTTTTATCAAATACGGCACTTTTGCGACATAGGTTCCTATATAGCATCTTAACGATCCCAAGGGTAAATAGGGCTGAAAATGACATGCCTGAGACTGGAAAGAAGGATTGATGCAAGACGGTATTTAGTGGTTAGAATACCACCCTGGAAAAGTCGTAGTCCTGGGTTCGACTTCCAGACATCACAATTTTTCACATCTGCTAAACCTAGTTTTTTATATTTTCCACTTATAAAAGTGCAAACAAACTTCTTTCCCTCATCATCCTGACCAATCTTCGAAGAAACATCCGTTTTCGCACACAAGCGATGCAGGTGACTCGACCACTTTCCCGCCAAAAGAGAAGGGAAAAATACGACCTCTGCACAAAACAAAGGAGACGCGAAAAGAGGAAGAAGAAACAAGTTGCACGGGAGAGATCTGCCGCAAGATGGCTGACAAGAGAAGCTCATGTCACGTTGTCTTTGGGAGGAGGCGACTCGAATACATTTTACGGTTTCCTTGCGGCCACCGGCCTCCCTCCTAGGCCCCTCGCGAGGGGCACCGATGGGGTAGCAAAGGGATAAGAGGTGGAAGCGGAGAGAATGCTCCTTCCAAAGATGCTGAGATAGTCATGACTCCCCTTCGCGGTAAATAGAAACTGACACTTGTCGAAAGGAGGTGGAGTAGGTGAGGAAAAAAAAGCGAATATCCGATTAAAAAATTTTAATCCCCTGTGATATAGGCTATAATATAAATGTATAACACTCATCTGGGCATATTAAAGTGTTAATTTCATCTAGTTTTTGAAAACCACATGCCATAGGCAGATACAGGTGTCGACCGGATCTTCGGCCCTTGTTTACTTTGAAGCTTTAGCAAATTGCCAAGGACCTCGTAGGGTTTCCGAATTAACCCTTTAATTTCTGAATACGTAAATACTAATACCAAAATACACTACTAAAAAGTCGTAATACCATTTATTTCTATGCTGCTTTTATTATAATACCAGTGCCTCATATTTTTCTTTTCATTGCTGAATACCTACTTCTCCAATTTCAAGTACTTTTATATTAAATGATATCATTAAAATAATCCCATTCCTCTACAAACAGTTTGATTCCGCTGCAAGAAGTTGCTTAAAAATTTAAAGTATAAAAACGTTAAATTTTGAACTCTTGTTCTTACATTTCTTAACTCATACATAGCAGCAAGGGCACCAAAACATAACTACGTTTAAAGATGTGCGTAGCAATTTAAGGGTTGCAACTAGTTTATGTTTTTCCCCTATGACTATACATTTACATTTAATGCGACAAAATAGCATTTTAAAAGTTAGTTGAAGTTGAATTCATAAGGATTCAGTCTTAAATCGTCACCGCTGGCAAGTTTCCACCCCTACTTATTTCAACTAAAAACAATGAACGGATTAGGCGTTGACGATAAGGTCAAATTAAGTCAAATCTCATTCATAAAATGCCTACATCATTCAGAATCAGAATTATTCGATCCCACTAAGAAGTGCTCCTTCAACAAGTCTGTAGGTGAAGAAACACTTGACATCAACAAGGGAACACACCTATAAAAAGGCAAGGTACTGGAACACGTGAAGACTTTAACAGCTTAATTATCCCAGCTGTACTCACCACTGGAACAATTAAGAGCGACGACACACTCCAAAAATTGAAAATAAAACAAGACTAAAGAATCCTCAACATTCAACAGACCCCAAAAATAATACACGGAGGTGTGACAGCCAAAAAAATCCTTTCACGCCATCCGAGGCGGCAACTTCTGCACCCCGCGGATGGAAATAAGCCAGATCCCGTTCAAGGAGCAACTCTCATACGCCCACGGATTAATGTCAACTCCGCAGGTATTACCGTGGTCATGACAACGCAACAAAAAACTCCTGACCCCATGTCGCCTTCCGAAATATGACGGCCAAACCTGTCCGACCACCACCTCCGTGAATTGTATTTATGCATATCCTAAAAAAGAAATCGTGAAAACTCGTAATGTATTCTCTCGCGAATTTCCATTAAAGCTCGG
Organism: Sympetrum striolatum; assembly: GCA_947579665.1. Taxonomy (NCBI): domain Eukaryota; kingdom Metazoa; phylum Arthropoda; class Insecta; order Odonata; family Libellulidae; genus Sympetrum; species Sympetrum striolatum. Next base: position 45,873,030 of record OX388345.1, on the reverse strand, counting down.
AGAGAAAAAGTGCGAATCGGAGGGCGTTAACTCGGATGCCTCCATCAGAGGAGGGTTTAAGTGTGGAAATTGAGTAAATAAATGGGATACTCTCTCCGACCACTTGCTGCTTCTGTCGATGACAGTTATAAGCGGGTAATACCTTGATACTGATTGAGCGAAAGCCACGCGTTTTGTCCGTGACAAAGTTGCAGTCATTCTAATTTTTGTTATCCATAATGAGTTGGCAACGTGGGTGCGAAACGTAGATCTTAAGAAAAGAGGAATTTAAATTATTCTTTCTAGATGTTGGTGTGGCGAAGAAAGGACAATGTGAGCTTGGTCAAAAAATTAAAAAATACGGAGGTGCTGGAGATGGTTGCGAAGGACATAGTTTAATTGAAGTAATTCGTAAGTCGAGGTAAAGAAATTAATTGAGGATAGAATAGGAAAAAGAGGGGAAAAAAGGCGAAAGATATAAGACGAATGACATAAAGGGTGGTGTAAGTTACCAAATAACGAAAGATATGGCATTTAATATGGAATATTGATGCACGTGAACCAACCGAAAGGAAGAAGACTATTGTATTTACCCATGGTGAGAATTCGCGAACCTGAAATTTCACCACAAAGAACAAAACATGCTTCCCGACTGCTCCAACAGGAAAACTACTATATCAAGATTATTTCTGACAAAGATTCTGGAGATCAAAACCAACGATATATGACCTCAATCGATACATGCAAGCGGAAAATTATTCTGCCTTTCAATTAAATCAGCAACCCTATATGAACATCCTGATAAACATCCGCTGACTTAATAAATCCAATCAACTAAATACACTGAGAATCTGCTATGAAGGTAAATACAAAAAAAATCACTCTGGAGACCACGCCATATTTGCGCTCGCACGTTCTAAATGCTGAGTATGACGGGAATAAAAACGTTACCAAGTTTATACTAGATTCACCGATTGAAAAATGCCCGCCCCACTTCCGATAAAGGCGGAGGTATTTTATTGCTTCGTAATCGAGAGAGCAAACGTAACGCGGAAAAAATATAAATCGACTGATTGACCTGTTTACTGTGCATCTGAGAAGCAATCCGTAAGATAGCATATGAACAGGTCACCAAATCAGAGCAACTGATGAAACATTATTTCTGAATAAATATAACAAGATATCAATCAAATACATACAGGGATCTTCGATAGTATAACTGTAAGTGGTTTAATCGACTCTACATCGATAAATCAAAACAGAGATAAGAACGGACTCGATAAAATTATCGATAGCCTAATCGATACACCGCTAGTTCGATGAATCGAGACGAATAAACACCCACTTTCCACCCCGGATTTAGGCTCTTTCAGAGCGTCAAAAGGTATTGGTAAGGCATTACATTAACTCCACCGACTCCTCGGTAAATCTAAACAAAGATAAGAAGATATTCGATAAAATCATCGAGAGCAATCCAATCGATACATTGCTCGTTCGATGAATCGAGACGAATAAACACCCACTTTCCGACCTTCAGCTCTTTCACAGCGTCAAAAGTAATATAAATACGCTATCCTTCACTCGCCTAACCGCATCGTCGCACAAAAAAATTCGAAACATACGGCCAATCAATTATGGGCTGGACGCGTCACGGTCCGTAACCTTTGCGAAGGCCCACTCGACGGTGGCGCCGATACATTGACCGATCGCGGGAGGAACTTGAATGAAAGCCGTTTACGAGGACGGGGGAGATAAGTCAACAGAACAGACTGGCACCGGGGGTGGAAATGAATAAATGAAAGCGGGAAATAATCCATAAGAAGGCAGCGGACGTTCGTGACTCGGTTATCTCGCAGAGGGAATAAACCTTCGGCGCTTCGGACGCGTCTCACATGAACAACGCCAGGGAAGGATAAAGTAAAAGCCGGGTTTTCGCGGGGCGTGAACCACGACTGTGAGCTACGCTTTGTAGAAAACTACTAGCGTGAAGGGGTCAAACATTTTTGATTTATCAGCCGCGAGCCTAGAGTAACATGATGGTTAGATTTGTCTCCAAGTGCACCCAATGGTTTCCACATTTAAAATGTCTTCATTTATGTGATACAGAACGAAAAATACAAATAAAATGCCGGAACTGCCGGTAAAAGGCTTACAAAACAAAAATAAAACCAAATTTTGAACCTTCCCAGTCCCCCTGAGCTAATTCTATCCCATCAGGGGGTGCTTCAAATGTATAAATTAGTTCCCTTATTGGTCGTATATGAGTTTTTTCATATTATTCTTCACCTCTGACTGAGTACTGAATCTGTGCATATAGTCAGGCAGATTATAAAAAAAAATTGGAACTAGAACATTGAATCTATTGGCACCATATTGATTATTGAATCTTGTTACATCAAAATTGATAGTAATAATATTAATCATCATATATCGTCTTTATTTGAGGATAATTGAGACTAAGTCTCATATTCCATCAAACGCGTAAAACTATACTCTGTCAAATTTAATGGAGGCACAATTTAAAATACATGGGTGCGTTATTATGATGGATCGAAAAACTATTTTTTCGAAATTTGTCTGCAAATAGTACTTCAAGTTTGTGGTTAGAGGTCCTTATAACTCATAAAAAATTAAAACTCGATCGGAATTATATCTTCAGGATGCGATATTTAGTTAAAATTTTAAATTTTTATGGAAAATGTCATAAATTTGCATGCTTTCCTTTTTGTTTTTCAATATTTTCGGGGTGATTTAATGGCAAAAAAATAAATTTGTATTGCTACTATGTTGCTTAATAATGACAATTTGGTCTGTTTTAATCAGGGAAAATGTTTTTTTATTTCGCCTGAAATTCGTCACAAAACGCCAAATATACAGAAATGTAAATAGGATGGGTTGGTAGGTTTGCCTATTATTCTTACAACTATTACTATTTTGACTATTATTGGCTTTCTTTCATCCATGGGGCATTCTTGTAGCAACCTCGAGTACTTAGTTCAACTCTTTTTCTGACAACAGAAACGAAAATAACCCAACTAACAAAGATCACAACTTTGCAAGTGAAAACATCCAATATTTCCCTCTTTCGTGAAGTGGTAAAGGACAAAAGTGCATCTCACTGTGTTGGTTCACGTCCCGTGGGAACCCGACTTTACACCGGCGCTCCGCCTTATCTTCTTCACTTATACAACACGAAAGTGTAGAAAGGAAGTCCTCGCGCTTTTTGCTCTTCCCCGTAACTGTTTAAAAATTTTCATCCCGGCGCGCGCATACGTTAGAACGAATTTTACGAGGCGACGGCGCGGATTTATTCGTGAGACCCGTTCCCAGAAGAAGCCTCTGGGTTGGTTGACCACCGCCGACGGTTTAACGGCCGGAGTGTAAACCTCTCTCGCCCGTTTCCCACGCGGTCACTTTTTATTCATTGGAACTTTAACGGGGATGGATAAAAACGACTTCGACGCCCATTCTCGCTCTGCGGATTCCCATTCATTGCGGGAGGGCAAATTAAGAGCGCCCATTAGGATAATAGCTTAGGCAAACATTGACTGGATATCGCGGATTTCTTAGAAATAATGCCCCCAGACGGGTTACAGTCAAAATAGTGGAATACCTCGGTGTTTAATTCAATGGGAATGGGAGTGATTTATTGAGAGAATTTCGAATTAGTATTTTCCGACCATTAGCGAAAATCCAATTGGAAACTTCAATGCCAATTATAAAGGAATACATTTCGAAACAGTAAGCAATTATTCAGACTGTAACAACTCCATCTATGAAATAACGATAAAATGATCCTCATTCCCTCGACATTTATCCTAACGATACGTTCTTAACTGTCATGTAAGCCAAATGTATTGAATATGAAAATCCAAATATTCAAAAAATATAGTTGGATATTAACATTAAATAATGCTCTAATAAAGATTTATAATATACGACACAGAATTATGGATCACAAGTATCCTTAAGCATATTGAAGCGCACAAACGCCTAGCCATATTATTTGACTCAGCAAGGGCCAGAATAAATTAAATAATTGAAACTTCAGTGTTTGCTTCCGTTTAAAAACGACAATAAAAATTCAAATAAATAACTCAATGGAAATGAGACAGCATGATAAGCTACTAGATAACGGGCGACTAAAAACCTTTAAGACGTACACATTCCTTCACCGAAATATGGTACCAAAAAGTTTCAAAAGAGATCAAAGGCTTATAACGAATAAATCAAACTAAAAACTACTACAGGAGGCAAGAGAGAAAAAAAGGAATACGTCCCACCTTCTAACATAATCATTCCATACATAAAAACATAAGCATACTTTTTTAATACTGGCTGAATTGATCTTTTAACAGCCTTCTATCACTTTCAACCAGTCATCTTAGGAGTGGATATAGACTACGAAAGTAAAAACGAAAAATATAAAAGAAGTGCGCGAATATCGTAGAATACAAACATACAGGCTTATCAATAAATACAACTGAATTTTTTTTATACGAATACGATTAAGTAAGGAAGACGACATAAAGAATGTATGATAGATTATAAAGCGTTGTACATCAAAATAACACTCGCGTAGAGAAGAGGCCTGTAAGATAGGACAGAAAAGCGGAAAGAGATACACAAAATGAAAGGTAAGGATGGTAGGCAGAAGGACAAGATGGAGAAGCGGAGAGGAACAGAAGGAGAGAAGGCTTTTAAACAATAGAGGCGTCGGAGAGGAAACCCTCAGCTCCCCACTCCACGGGGTAACCGGCTTTCAGAGAGAGGAGACACGCTCGACATAATGGGAGGTTTCAGAAAGACAGCCGCTCGATAACCCGATATCATTGGGGAGAGAAAAGAGAGATAGTAAAATGTGGACGAGGTGAGAAGAGGATGAAGTGTGGTGACCTTTAAGATGACAATGTCCATCCCCGCGTTAAGCACCGGCCGAACTGTTGGACAGAGATGAGATAGAGAGACTTTTATTCCGCCTTCTATTAAAAATTGACGCCGATCCGCAAATGATTGCGATGGATGGGAGAGTGGGCGAAGGGCTTTTGTTTGGACTGGGATTTTCCTTAAAAGCTCCATTACGGGTCCGGGTTTTTCTAGCGCAAAAAAGAACAAGATGCGATGGAGTGAATGATTGTTAATCCGATGCCTGCCGTTCGGAAGCGAAGCAATTAAATAAAGCGGGAAAAGAAATAATCGGGCGATTTAATCACTACAGCTTCAACGATTTTTTTTACGGCTTTACGTCCACAAAAGGATTCTTACTAAATGCCTAAAATAGCGACGTGATATTAATTGGAAGTACTGTTAATTTCTTTACGATACGTTTTATTAACTATCGCTTTACTTATGCAATGCATTACTTATTAGGGTACATTTAACAAAAAGTTTCTTACTAAATGCTAACAGTAATTACATACTTGTAATTGGAGATACTATGAAATTTCTCCTAGCTTAAGTTCTATAACTACCGCCTTATTTATTCAACCCTAAGGGCATTACTTATTAGGAAATATTCGAGATCATTCTTAAAACTTCCTCAAGAATGACCGCTGGAAAACTAAGTTTCTTGAATTAAGCCGAAGAATTGCTTCAAAAGCATAATTTATCTATAAAGTAAACAAGGAATGTTTAACACGCTAATTAACATGCATTTTGAAGCACTGCGTTCATGAAAGGTTGCAAAATGAAACTACTAAATGAAGACAGTTGGCAAACAAAACCATTGGGATTGCCTAATTAATTCTTTAATTAAACCAACGCTAGTCCGTTATTTTTTACCCCTTTCTCTTCGTTTTTATAGTGCTTTTATTATGTATGGTTCTATGTTGAATATTTCACAGATTCTTTATCTTTTTTAAAACTATTTCTAAAACTTTTTTTTAATTACACTTAACATAAATTTTTATCATCGTTCTTATAAAATGAATATTACACAGAAAGGGCTTATACATAAACCAAGAACTACTCAATGTTCAAGAAAACGACTCCCCGATAAAAAAATCCATCAGTTTGCATTGCCCATAAGTCAAGACACAAAAGGTAGCAGAAATCAATAAAGGGCACATCTCGAGGTAACCATGATGAATGACGAAAACTACCTCGTAGAATTTCGACTCCTTGGAGACCGAATAACAAAGATCTAAAATTAGGACGAACGGAACGAACATTAATAAATCTTCCACTGAAACCGGAAGAAGCCCTAAAATACTCCGCGCGACCGACGAATGCAAACTTCAATTACTCTTATCTACCGGGAGGAGGCATAAGAATCCAGATTGGGTTAAAAAGTTGGGGCATTACTTCTCGCTGAGAAGCTTGGAAGCAAAGCAAAGCAAACACTTACAGATATCTTCGAGAGCGGAAGGAAAAAAGGCAAAGAATAATTCATTTTTCGGAGAGCACGAGATTCCGCAGTTGACCTACAACTCTTCCCAAACTTTCCGATGAGAATTCGAGGGCCGTTCAAAAATAGATCCGCGGAAAACACAACTTCCTTCGGGGGAAATAAAGTGCCTTAACTTGAGTCAATTGAGAACTATAAATAAACAGCGTTAGTTCGCGAGCTTCCAGAACTTTCCGTCACTAAAGCAATCTTGTTTCCTCGCTTAAAAGTTGGGCTTATGACAGCCGATCCGTCTTGTAATTACCTCTTCATCGATACCTTTGCTTCAAAAAAGAAATCTCATTTCTTTTCGCTGTTTCCTATTCGGTAATGAATTTAAATTGACTTAACAAATTCATTCCGAATTGGAAGAATACGCTTAACCTTCTTATGAAATGTACCTCCCCTTTTTCTGCAAAAACACCTCTTAAATAGTATTAATTTATACCGCTAACAACGTATCATATATTGGCTTAGTTATTATAACACAGTTAATTCGAAAAAAAAACTGTTGAATATCTTACGAGGCTCCTAAACGTTCGAGAACATGTTAAATGCTCTCCGACACAGAATGAAAAATATATACCTAGATAATTGGTTATAAATATTACTTATACTGGCAACACAATCCTTGAGAGTAATTGCCTAGGCGAGAAAAACAAAATATTTCCTTGCCTTAACGGAAAACAAGTTTGATTTTTTATCACCACCTACTTGTAAATCGATTATCGATAAATATTTCACGATGATTAATGATGCTAATAATTGCAGCGCTAAAAAACTGCATCTTTCAAATCTATACTCTCCACAATTCAATAGTAAAAACGGTTGAACCAAATGAAACACACACTATTCGAGGGGAAATAATTGGTTTAAGTTTATCGATAAAAAACTATCGGAAAAATACATCGTAATAAGCTATCCGAGACCGTTTGTAAATCTGTCAACTTATTCCATGGCATTCAGATAACCGAAGTAAAAACCACACGTGAAGAAAATTACCGCTTGGTAAATCTGAGTCCAGAGCGATGAAATTAAATTACGTAAAACGTGACTCGACATTTTCCGATTCCATTCTTAAATGAATGATCCTGCTTCAAATGACTCTTGATACAAAAAATGTATAGGACGTGACAAAAGAAAGGCAAACACGCAATAACCCCAGTAACGGGTCTCAAACATTCTGAATCGTTGTACACGAGGATGAAATTTAAAAAAACGCATTTTAGAAACATGAGAATCAGCATAACAATGAAAAGGAGAACCTATATGAGTTACCAATGACTGTTTTCACCATAATGAAATGTTTTTATGGATCTAACGGGTTTGGATACAATATTTTGCTATTAAATTAATAAATAAATAATAGAAAATAGGGTAGGAAGATTTTAAGAAATAATTCAGAAATAATTTTTAAAAAAATAGCTGATGTTATATAACATATGAAATCTAAATATTCGAGCTACTTTCTATTAGAAGAAAGTGTCAAAAGCATTGCTGAATATCCGATAAAATTAAACGAAAATTGTATAATAGGTTTTCTCAAGGACCTTCGAATCAAATACTAACTACACAAACGCTAAAAACTCAAGCTTCAAAAAATATGGCTAGGAATTTCAACAGCTTTCTAAACTCTTATATAACATTACGTAACTGACGCGGGGCAGTCTGCCTTTTTTATACAGAGCAAAAAGACATCCATGATACATTTACCGCAAGAAATATAGAGAAAAAGAACTCTGCAAACATAAAAACGGTAGCCAGTGCGAAGCATATCAAATACAGGAATCAATTAAAACTACTCCTAGAGTAACCATCCACTTCTATTGCTAAGCCTTGAGGTTTACACCGAGAACATAAATGAGAAGATGCTGGATAAAATTAGACTTATTTACCATGATTTTGTAAGTAAATTCGATTCCAATAGAGCTTAGAAATCTTCATTATGTAAGATGATGTTACTAATATTTGCACTTGTTATTGCTAAAATTCAATAAACCGAGTAAAGATTATAAACATTCATTTTATAAGAACTTCATACCTAAGTTTGCATTTATTTACCAGCGTTTAATTACTAAAATTCAATTCTACCTTTTATAGCTTAAAAATTTTCATTTTCTGCGAACATAATACGTGGAAAAGAAATCTTAGAAATTCCGAAAATGAAACTACAATTTTTTCTACCTGTCAAAGACCTAGCCTATTTTGCTTCTTCAATTTATGCGAAAATGTTACATAAAAAGTTTATTTAAATTTAAGAAGTAAAAGGATATTAATTCAATCAGTATTTCCAGGTATGTATCACAATGGCTACAACGTCAAAACCGGTCTATTACTAAAATTTAAAAACATGAGTGAATTAACAGAAAAGATAATTAATAAATATAAAAAATCAAAAATTTGCAAGAATAAGTAAATGAATCGAGTAAATGATTAATTAATAGACAAAAAATTAAAAAGAAACAAATTTTATTACAGCCAATAATTTTGTTCTCGCAAAGGTCTGCGAGCAAGAAACGTCAACACCATCGTATCTGAAGAGAAAACACCAGACTTTCCAGACTTCCTATCATAAAAAAATTCTCCGAGGACGTCTGCGAATTCACCGACAAACGAGAAGTTATTCAGCAACACCTTCTTATTCCTCCCGAGTGGTGGCGCGGAAAAAGGGAGAAAAGCGAGGCGGCGAGAGACAAAGGAAAAGCGTGGGCCGCGGAGATTTCCGGCGAGTGAAATTAACAGAGGTCGTGAGCGGGGGCCATGAAGTCTCAATTCGCTCAGGAAGCCCTCTGCCAAAAACGACTCGAGGGTCCTTAAGCATGCGATGGCAGAAGACGACGCCCCTTTTGACTGGCTGCAGTCCAAACGATCCTGAATTATAACCCCATTCTCCACGTGTGAGATTATGCTGCAGGAGTCGCCACGCAGAATCGGCGAAGGTGAAAACCAAATTAGTTTCTCTCGTTACCAATGGAAACGGCACGGGCACGTTATTTACCTCGCGATCACGCGGACGCCCTTCACTTTTTAACGACGCTATCACTCGATTTTATCTCGAGCCTAACGAGAGACTAATTGAGGAAGGCTAATACGCCATCGAAGTCACTCGACTGACTACCGCATATTCTGAAATCCGTCACGATTAAATTAAACAAAAAAAGTATCTTTGTAATTGGACGAATCAGGAAACGGAAACGTGCCAAGGTTTAGTAAAAGAAACCAAGGTATAACAAGTGACGTTGAAAAAATAATTGAAATCCGCTATGATATCTTAAAGTTCCGCTTAAAATCTCTTTCCGTAAAAAACCTACTCGGAATATAATAGAAAGGAATCGATACTTATAAGCATTACAAATAACCGAATGTGTTGGGGAATTGATGAATATATAAGTTATTTCCGATGATTTAAGAAAGTAAAGGAATGATTAAAACACCAAAACAACGAGGGGTACAAAAGCAAACAAATAAACAAGGAGACTGAGTTGATTTATTTTGAATAATTATTCGGTATTGACAAATTCCAGGTGCTACCTCATACATATATAAATGACTTACTAAATGCTAACTACAATAATAATGTAAATAATAAATAATAATACCATCTTCATTGGGACGAATCATAGGCTTTGCATTGCCACTCCTACCATTAACATACTCTAACAACACTAAAAATCATGTCCTAACAAGTATTCGAACCCAAGACCTCTGTGTATAGCGGCAATCACGATAACTCCACAGCTAAAAATGCGCAATCATAAACCAACAGCGTAGTGACACTTCTTTTAAAAACTGCTTAAAAAAAAATAAAAAATCACCCAAGATGAAGAAAGACCGAGTCATACCACGCTAAGTGTCACCTGATAGGCATGATATAACCTACTTGGCACACCTCTCGATCGCACATCAATAGACGACAGATAAATAAATAAGGCTAATGAAATAAGAAGGCAGGTTAATGTGAACGATTCGTTGAAACATATCCAACTCTTTGAGCTTTGCGGCGTCACTCCGCTCATTAAAATTGCATGACACCCCTCTGCGAAACTAACTCCTCGTTCTTCACCTTTAAAAATTAAAGCGAGTTAGAATGAATGTTGTACAATAATTGTATGCAACGATACCAATTCGTTCGACCAAATGAAGAAATAGCAAAAACTAACTAATATAGAGTGTAAAATAAATAAGATAAATTAATATCCGAACATTGCTAAAGCTGAAACCACCATATACTGAGCACAAAATACCTACTTAAAAAACTATTTTGATAATATAAATTGTGCACGAACAGAGACATTACTACTTTACAGCGATTTGAAAACACCAATATTTCATTGATTTACAGTAAATACGATTAATGAAAGTGTAACAGCTATGCATAGAGGCATGAGCTAGAATAAAATCAACTGTAACTAATTAAGAAAGGATATTTTCATAATACGTTTTGAGTACAAATTCATTTCAATGAAAGAAAATTTCCATGGATATTTATGCACAAATTCTATTCAGAATGAGTCAAGAAACAGTATGAAAAAGTCTGAGGAGAGAGGTAGGAATTCAGCGGGTAAGAAAGACCATAAAGAAGGAAATTATCTATTTTTCGTAAAATTACGAAAAATGAGTATTTATGTCATCAGCTCGATCATAAGAATTTCCAGGTCGACCAAACAAATGCTTCAAAAAAAATCCAATTTTTTGCTGTATTAGGTAAATTAGATATGAGACGGTTTCCAGCTCATGCACGAATATACACCCCCACAAAATTTCTCTCGTCTTAACTCACTGCAGTGTTATGCATAATTGCCTGCGGTGAATGATGAAAGGGCAGCAGCAAATCATACCTGTGGGCCGCGTGGGCCTATTGACGCTTGCTTGGCGACAAGGAACATTCTCCATCCATTTGAGAACGCCTTTGGGGGGGGGGGGAGATACATCCAGGTGCTCAACGGTGCAGTTTCGCACCGAGCCCAGCAACTTCCATAAAAGCCGACGATCACGAGAGGTGCTGGCAAACGTTTCCATGGGATGCGAGAGTAGACGCGAGCTTGTAACACTACTCGCGTAAATAAGAAAATAAACTCGAGCTACTCCACTTATCTACGGTTTAATTGAAAAGGATAGTAAAGACCACACTGGAAACCTCTTTGTGTAAGTTTTCAGCGACTAAGCTTTCTCCTCGTTGAGTGAAAATGTTCTGGTTTCATAGCCGTAGGTTTTTCCGTTTTGTAGACTTTAAAAGAGTTATTTTAAGCTTTATCTAACAGCCAAGAAAGATTTCTTCGTACTAAGATATATTCTCGCATAAACTCCTGAAAGCGATACCAGATTAGAATTCAAAGCAGAGGCGGCTAAAATGAATTTACCTATTCGTTTAAGAGATAAAATAAGACTTCTGCACTTAGTTTCCGATTTTATCCACCATATTGATCTCAAGCTACGAACTTAATAGTAACGAAATAAAATTTTAAAAATAACTATTATGGTAACTTCATCAGTAACAATTACTTGGTTCCAATGCACAAGTAAACAAAATCATCAAATTTACGTCAAAAATTGTCTTCTAAAACATATTCCATAGATTCTTCGAAGAAAAACCTTCATGATAATCATAGGACCGCAAAAAATTTATCAAAGAATCCAAATTACATGTTTTTTAATTAAGACATCAAAAGCTACATTCCTCAAAGAAGGCAGAAAATTACGTCAATTCCAGAAACGTCACGCTTACGTGCTCCTTTTGACAGGAAAAAATCACGTTTCTTCAGACCTATAATCTAAGCATCCAGATTGACAATTATTCCATTGACTGACCGTGAAACTTCGGAAAAAAATGTTTGGAAAATCCGAGGTTATCTCAATTATAAAAGGAAGGAAAAAACGTGATTTTTAGCACTCATACACTCATAACCTAAAGGAAAAACGGTATGTTTTACTGACAAAAGATTACTAAAATAACGAACTGTAAGCAATAATTAAAGCAATTGCAACAACAATGGAAGTATGCAACAATCAATGAAATCGTTGGAATTATAAGAAAATTTGGTAACAATCAACTGTGCAATTCTGTATTGATGGATATATTTTACTGACAAAAGATTACGAAAATAACGAACTGTAAGCAACAATTAAAGCAATTGCTACAATAATGAAAGTATGCAACAATCAATGAAATCGTTGGAATTATAAGAAAGTTTGGTAACAATCAATTCAGCAATTCTATAGTGATTGACAATCAATTAGGATGTTGATTGTATAAGATCCGATAAGATTATTACATTAGCGAACATCGCGTGAGGAAAGACTTCAATTAAATAACTTGCTCCGACAGAACTCGAAGTAGTAGATACCATCAGCAACCGATAATAAACCTTTTACATAGAACACAAAAGCCAAAAGCCTTCGAAAAATCTTCAGAAAATAAAACGCCATCTCCTGCATATTCATGAAGGAAAATTCCCCATCTCGAAAAAAATCGGATTGGAGGCTATTTCAACTTCGTGAGTTTATTTTCTTCTGAATAATAATTACTCCCTCAGCCACGAAGTCGAGGAGGATTTTTTCCTTTCCTTTGCTTTCCTACAAGGAATTGTTCGATCACTCATTTGAGTGTAAGATATTTCTGAATACGAACGTCTCGCCTGACTTGATTCAAATCTAAAGATCGACTCCGTTCTGGCGTAACGTTCGATGATTTTCCGGGACAACAATTTCGTTTGACCTACATCCTGAAAATGAATATTCTTTGGGGACTAACAATAGAATTGATCTCGCTCGATGTACTTTACATGTTTGTTGGACGATGAACGTCACATTACATTTACCAAAGTTGAGTGTGTTTTCCAGTAACGACCGGATTGCGCACGCATTTCCTGGAAACAGCGTTTAATATTCCCGCCGGCATTACACGCAATTCTCGGCTCTTGTAGCAATCTTGTATGCGACGCGAGTCATAAAATTGTACGGTCGTGACTTAGTTACTTAAACACAATCCGTCCGTTTTCCCGATTGAAAAGTAGGATTGGATAGGAAGGTTTCTCTTAAAAAAAAACATAATTGCCACCATTACAATACCCTATTTAAAGTGACGAATTGGAATTAAATGGTGTGATAAAACGGTTTCATTCCAAATAGATTATAATTTCCAGGATATTTCGTAAGCAGCACAGTTCACAAAAAAATTATCTTAATGAAAAAGTTACCTCTTTTTCCTCTTCACCTTACAGATAAATATAAATTAAACAATCTTCTAACTAAACCGGTCAAAGAAGGTTACATTGTGAATGAATAACGGACGATATCAATTTTCAAATCAGATTAACTCACGATACTACAGCTGTTAAATGGGGTAATAAATTCAATTACACCTTCTCTCTCACCTTACCTTCTCGAATTACGGATACTATGAACTAGAATATGTATTGGAGATGCAAATTCAACTTATTAAACACAAACATTTGATAGAGAGAGAAATCAAAAAATTATAATTAAGACGCCTTCGTCAAAACATTGATGAATTAAGCCCAGAGAATTAGAGATTATCTACCACTTCAAATTTGATACGGATATTATACATAAAATCAACGTTGATAATGATTAGAACTCTTTGAATCGTAGATAAACCCAAAGACAGTACTTGTGAGCAATGATTGTAAACTATAAAGTTCAAATTTAATTCAAAAGAGATACCAATTGGTGAATCACTCATAAATTTCAATACTAACCAAGGCGAGAAGAAATTAAGTACAAAATTAGAAGAATAAGTTTTCCAAAAAACTTACTGCCAACTTACATGGAAATTTTCCGCTCATATCATTCGTGTTTGGTGAGGAATACAATGGCAGATTACCTCACTCCTCATTTCCCTAGTAATCCACACAATTACGTCTACTCATACACAAGAAACTCGACAATAAACGGTAAAACTAACTAACAGGAGTGTGTTCCCACATCTGTAAGGGCGTGACTGAATTTTTAATTCGTTACTCACGAAATGACGGAATCTTTCACCAATCAAACAGGAGGACATTATGCGGCATGTTAAACGAAAGGGAAATACTGTAGGTGGGAGTGAGCACCTCTAGCTTCCGCCGTTATTGCAAGCAGGGACTCCAAAAGGTGCTCCTGTATAGAGGAACCCCTTTCATTGCCCCCCTACCACTCCATCCTATTCCTCGAGCACTTTTCCAGCGCTCTTTGTGGGCTTAACCTACATTTACCAAACCGTGTTACGTAAAAGAAAATCAAAAAAATGAAAAAGCCCTCGTTCCGTTTTTATGGCGAAAATTTTCAAATATAAGCTCGGATCCCCCGATATTAAAAGAAATCTTTTATATGCCCTACTTGCATTCTGTCCACCGCGATTGCTTCTTTCCGAGGAAATATAAGGAAGAATATTATCTCCTGTCATCCGTGGAATTAACTCGCTCTTTCACAGAGAAAATGCAACGAGGAAAACGATGCGATTAAATTGCCATGATACTACTACTACAAAGTCTCTTTCTGAATGATTACTTACATACACTCGTAAAACTCTTTCTAGGGCATTGACTTTATTTAAATAACAGTATCGTTTCTTAAATACTATGGAGGACTCTTATGAGATAATTAGCGCATAAAAATGGGTGTTACAATATAATTTGTCACATTTCTCAAATCACAATCCTCAAGGCAACTCCTTTAATATATACCTCAAGGAGTGACCTCGAACATTGAAAAAGGAACAGAAGAAAACCTCTCGGTAGATCACTCAATTAAGTAAATCTACAGAAAAGATTACCATAGTATTATTAACTTTACAGTAGTATGCTTAGGTTCAAATCTTGCACATATTTTGATTCGCAGATTCGGGGTGCAGCAGGCGTATTACAAACATAGCACTCAAGAGATACCAGCTCCATCTTCTGTTAGCACTACTCAGTATGTGATTAGCTGTTATTTTTTTAATAATAACGATCTCTTTCAAAAACAAGAAAGGTTTTAAATAATATTACTTCGTGAATCATCCATTTGATGTCCGAATCAATGAAACGTTTCTAGCGATGGAAATTGAACTAAAAATTCACTAAAATTCACTTAATTCTGAGGAAAGAAATTCCGTAGCCAAATGCCCAGCTTTGCTTAATTAAACGTACTAAATCAATGGAACAAAGGAAGAAATTAACGAGAAAATCTCCAATAAAAGAGAAATTTGTAAAAGCTGAGAAGACCAGAACTATAGAGCCTACAGAGTCAATAAGCTTAGTAGTACGCCAACGAACTTCAAGCTCCATTACGCCTGACTTTACAAGGTTGATGTCTTAGAGGCTTAAAACTTGAAAGGGAGGGTAGGGACCACTATTAGCATCTCATAACTTAATTTAGGCGAATACACAACACCGTTGCTTCATAACCTACACCTACAAAAAGTGCCTACAAGCACACAGTACTACATTAAAAATAATAGTCACGAGAAAATCACTTGACATACAAATTTACCAAGTTTTGCATCGAATTCTCTTATGATGAAGGTTGAGAACATTAATTACAATTTAAAGTTCAGTAACGCAGCTATTAATATAGAATAGTGGCTCAGTTCAGCCAATCCTCCCTTCTGGGAAGGGCAGAGCAATTTCAAAGATAATAATAATTTATAACTTTTTATGCTCTGGAGTTTTTAAGTCCCATAAGAGCAGAAAAAAATAATACAAAAGATCTGATCACATAAGGATTATACATAAGAAAAACATAGATCAAGAATAAACATACGATAATAATACAAAATATTGTCAGCTTACATAAAGATTATACAAAAAAGAAATAATCCAGTATTATGGTTTTAGAATTATTTCGTAGTAACCAGAATTTTTCTTTGAAGGATTGTATCGAAAAGGAATTTTAAATCTCTACAGGCAGGTTGTTCCAGAAATTAGATACAGTAATTAAGAAAGATTTCAGGTAAGAGTTAGTCCGAGGGATTGGACATAGAAGATAGTTAGGGCCAGAGCGGGTCGTTTTACAAGAACAGAATATTTGAAAGTAAACAGGTCATGGGTATTCTGTGGTTGAAGATCGTGAAAAGCTAAAAAAATGAACATGTCAACCAAAGGTGAGTTTCAATACCCTTAAGAATGCCTCCAAACGACTGTAAAGAAACCTTATCGAAACTTCCCGAGCAATGTGTTTCGAGAAAAGACACGGCGAAGCACAATTCTGAAATTTCTTCATGCGGCTTGGTTACGCACATGGCTGACCATGGGTAACGAAGGATGAAGCAAGAGGGGAAAGGGGATGAGATATGCGACGAATCTACCGCTTCCATCTTGGCTTTCCGAGGGAAAATAAATGCATCTCTTAATAAAGTGAATCGGAAGGAAGGTGGAAAAAACACTTGGTTTTTGCCGTGTAATTCATAAAGGCCTCATTCATGCTGAGACCATAGGAGTTATATATTTTTCTTCATAAGGTAATAGCACTAGAAAACAAAGTAATACTTAAAATATCTACCTTAGAATCACATTTTTTAGATGAAATTCAATTTTGCCTTAAGACTAAGATAGAATTAATATACAAATCTGGTGTGGAAGCTAGCGTCCAACCAAAGGAACGGAATGTATGATAATTCTTTCCACCATAATTAGGAAACTAAAACTTCATAATTTAATAGATAATTCTTGAAAATAGTATTAGCATCAAAAGTTCTTGCACAATTAGCAGAAGACAATGAAGTTGAAAAATACAACACTTGTATTACCACAAAGGAGGAAAAACATTTACTCTCATTCACCTTGTAATATAATCACTAGGACCTTTCCTAATTAAGCATTGCATTTATCCTAGATTAATGTAAAAACTACCTCACTCCTCATCTTGACTAATAAGTCTAATGCCCTCAACTGGAAATTTGGTGACTAATTTAGGAGGGTTACAGGTTTAAAACAGCAGAGTCCTTCACAGTTTGATTAGTGGAAACTATTCTAATTTAAGTACAGAAGCACTTCGATTGCAATCCTTCGCAGTTGTCTAATCCTATACAAAATAATTGACCTCTCCAAACCGTCCCGAAAAAGACTTGACCGGACATCGAACCCGGGTCATTCACACGCAAAAAGGCAAACGCAATACCAACCGAGCCACATCCCCATTACTTTAAAGCTACATCTCGGAGTAACTTAAAGCGGCGCCATGCCATTAATCCTTTAAGTGACTCGCAGTCTACGAGACATCTAGGACCGAGTAAAAGGAAAAAAAATAAACCATGCTCCAGAGCGGACGTACAATTAGCCAAAACCCTCATCCATTCCTTATGTGAGCATCACCTCAGTGGGTATTAAACATCAGTCGATACATAAAGAGATGGTCTGGGCATTAGGGCCTCATTACTGCGCTAGCTCGCGAGAGAGGCATTTAAAATACCACACACGGGCGTGTTACATGGCATAAATCATCCCGGCGATTAGCGGACAATCGAGATAAGACGTAAACACAAACAGCGGACCGTCCGGGAGCAAGCGGATGAGGCCTTCGGCGAACGGATGCGAGCTGCACTTGATAATCTTTCACTTAGGGGCAAAAACACGACTGTGGTCAGGGGTGCCAAACTCCCGGTACTAAACACAGCATAGCGGGCACAAAGAAGGCCTTTTTTGCTCGGGAGAGAGACAGACTGCGCCGAGAGGAAATAAAAACAAATTAAATCGCATAAACGCAACGCACTCAAAACGTAGTAATGCTTCTGAACAAAAGGAGCTCTCTCAGAGGCTTTCATCTGCTGATTTCATCCATCGCTTATTCCTTTATCCCTGTGAAAACGGCACGTTCTCTATAAGCCTTTTATCTCTTTATACACTTGACCATTGAAGCGTTTTCTTCCGCCCTTTCATGATCCAGATCCTCTCTTCCGATGACTACCCATCAAAATATCCATACAAGTGTTTCAAATTAATGCAATAAAACGTTCCCTCGAAAAATTAAACAATCATTTCATCGAAGAAATATGAGAAAAAATTTCATCGGTATAATGTAATAAAAATCAATATTTTAATAGTAATAGATACGAAAAGCAATACCAAATAGGACAATATCACCAAAATCTATATTCTGCTTGAACATTCAATAGAATCAACTTTACAGTAAAAATTACTCACTTAAGTTAAATAAAAGCTACGGTTAAATTAATTCCATTAAAAATTAATAAGCTTGAAAAAAAATATAATATAGTATCGTCAAAACGATCATGGTAACTTTAAAAAATTCACACATTTTTAATGCTACAAGATAGAGAAAGAACCTTTCATTCACTTCTCTTTCAATCTTTCCCTGACCCGTGATAAAACGAAAGCTAATATGGTCAGAATGGCGTTGCTTACTGGCAATCATATAGCTCTCTCTTAATTTTATCATATAAAATCCTGTCATTCAAAGTCCTTTGTGCTACTCTTATGTGGGCTGGTTCCACTGTAAGCAATCTGGATCAGTAAGCAAAGCAAAGGCAAATAACCTCACTCCTACCTGGTAAGCCTAATTCCCTCTTTAAAACATTTCGAAGTTAATGAGATATGGCTTGAGTATCCAATTAGACTTCAGCTTGATGACTTTACACACAAAAGAGTTTTAATTCGAACCTTTGCTAAACTTTACGGAAATCACTAGTCCTGTAGGTGATAGCTTAGCATAGGAAATGAACATGAGGTGATTCGTAGAACGTCGGCAGTCAGGGAATTTCCATTGTCTCCAATACAGGCGACAACGCAGGTACGGAACGCAGACATAGATGGCTTTGGAAAAGATTTAAAAATCTAATTCCGTTTGGAAATAATAACGAAGTGCCTCACTCCCCATCCTAGCAAGTAAGCCTCATTCCTTCCTCTACTTGATGGCTAATGATAAAGAATACTTCAAAACGGCCAGAATACTGTACAGGCAAATTTAAGTCACTCTGCTAACAATGGGAAATCATCAATTCCTCAACAATCGTAACCCAACCCCTGAAAAAATCACCACCGAATCAAACGCAGCCAAACTTGCGCAAATAGTTAATCCTCTCCAGAAGATAAGACCGAGAAAGAAAAGGGCAACTTCAGAAGATCCCCGGAGAAAAAAAAGCGCGGTCCGACATTCCAGCTCCAGGCGGCGGGGAGTTGAACCTCCCATCTTCAGGGGGTTAAGTCCCGCTGCAACGCAGGGAAAGGGGGAGACTTCCCCTGACCCGCAGACTCTGTATCCAAGAGGGTCGAAGACCTGGCGCGACGGGCGGGAGTGGGAGGACGGATGTGGCGGACGAGGTAGGAAGAGAGATATATTACGGGGAGGGTTACGAACGACCGGAATTCCTACTAAGTTTGGAGGATGGCGCTATTATCTGGAATCGAGAGACAGGGGGGATTGGAAACCACGAAATGTGTGAATGTTTGCCCGATAACACATAACACTGCGAATTTGAGGTTAGAAGATTAACAGACACTACAAAAATATTCTCACGATATGAAAGGGAACGAACCTAAATTAAAATAATTGAGATTGAAATCAAGTCAATCATTGAAATCAGTTGAAATTGAGTCAATTATTCTAAGAATAAAAGGAAAACTTGAAGTGTGCATTAAAACAATCCAATAAAAAACTACTACATCCAACTAGCTAAGATCATCTCGAGACAGAATGAGGAAAAAGATGACGATGAAACAGAAAAAAATCCGGATTAATTTAATATAATATTTAGCACAATCTCAGCGTATCCCTTCAGTTATGGATATAAGTTGAATATAGAGTTTAGAATAAAGTAACAAATATTACAATATTCAAGTAGGTGAATGTTACAATGGGTTAAACTAACAAAGTGGCACTCCTAATTTAGGGAACAATATTTCTGATGATACTGACAATTTATTCTTTCTTTCTAGCAGTCTAGCCTTGAAAAGTTTAAGCTTTAAATATTTACTTTGTTTGATTCAGATATTTTCTTTTCATTTTCATTATCTCTTGTTAGAACTCTATTTCATCTTAAAGTAAAGGCAATTGTTAACGACTTCAATGATTTTAAAACTAAGAAGGGAAACTTCGTATAAAGGAACTTCTATAATAGAAGTTCTATAATTTATCCCATTGAATATTTAAAACTCCTACATTATAGAATGAGCAATGCTATGAGGAAATACTTTGAGATAAAATTAGCAATTTTTAAATTAATCACTTGCTCATATTAAAAACCTGACCTGCTCGGAAATTTTTATAGCCGGATGAATAAAAAATAAACAAAAGAGATATCTAATCCAAAAAAGCTACAAACCAAACGCTACATCTAATCCCAAAAAAGCATTAAACAGCACTTCCTTTGAAGTCTATGCATTCACTTGATTACCTCTGAGATTAAAAATTGATAAAGAGCGGTAGGAATATTTTATCATAAAATAGAAACATTTTCATTAACCCTCTTTCATGAGGGAGAGTACGAATATATCTAATAAGGAAGTAACTTCCTCATTTTCACACCACAAGGATATTAAATCATAACTATCCATGCGCTATATTTAGTAAAAAAACTTCTTTAAAATTAGAGAACTTCCTCCACCGTTTATCCCTTTAAGGAAGAGTTAAGAATATTTTGATAAGTAGTAAAATAAGGAAAAGCTACAACTCTGACAATGACACAGGGAAGACGGAC
The DNA here is from genome assembly GCA_947579665.1 of Sympetrum striolatum. Classification (NCBI taxonomy): domain Eukaryota; kingdom Metazoa; phylum Arthropoda; class Insecta; order Odonata; family Libellulidae; genus Sympetrum; species Sympetrum striolatum. The sequence continues at coordinate 45,852,034 of OX388345.1, read as the reverse complement.
AGAGAACGGGAATGGATAACCAAAGAAATCATTACAAAAGTAGAAGCCAATCCCTATCATGGCATGTAAATGTATTTTACAAAGTAAGAACCCGTAAGTATTTAAATAAAGCGAGACTACACAAAAAGCCAAACATGCACTGGAAATCCAATAAGAAACGAATGGGTGAGAGACGAGGGGAAAATGACCTCATTTCGAGAGAGTAAGCTATGGATCAAAATAATAACCAGTAGTGGGTCCCAGACAAGGGGAAAGGTACCTAGCAAAATGAATTCATTTTCATAGCATGATAACCTTGGCTAAAGCACCATATATTCCGATTGTTATACTGAAAGCTTAGATAAGAACTCGATGGTAAATACTTATTCCAGAATAGTGATACCCAGTAAAAGAACTGTACTTTCAGTGATAGTGTAGCGATTGTGTATGAAGGTAAAGCATATTTAACATCAATGAAGAATCTCGGTTTGAGTTTCCTTTGAGTGCAAGATATCTTATGAAACGCAAGATACCATATTCAAATTGGAAAAGAAGAAGACTTCGATGTTATTTAGTGGATAAATACACTTAAACTTTAACAGAAATAATAATTGGAGGTAATAAAATGACATGCTTGATACGGATGGAAATGATTATGGATGCTTGATATTTTGTTTTCATTGATGAATATTTTATCCATATATATATAAAGAAAATACCATATTCAAATTGGAGAAGAAAGACTAATTTTTTATTGGAAAAATATTCTCAAAAATTCACAGACATTAATTGGAGATAATTATCTTGCATGATTGACATGGATGCTTAATATTTTACCTTCAATGATGAATACTTTATCCAGATATATAAAGGAATACTCAGATCATTCCACAATTAAATGAAACATACGACCGACTTCTCTTGACGTAAAAAAATACAAGACTTCCAAGCGTCAAAAATTTCCTCTCCAAACGAGTTTAGAAACAACGGTTCCTCAACCGAAGACCCCAAAAAAAGAAGACCACCTAATCCCGCCACTGAGATCCTCCAAAGCTCCAGCGTAACAACCCGCATCAAGCTCCTGAATACCAAAAACCGAATCATTCCCCCAATCTCTGCACAGCGCACCCTAATCTATTCACGACACCATCCCCGCGAATTATCACTGCCGATTCAACGTCGAACAAACGCTTCCTGGGGGAAGCAGACGTGATTGAGCGTGAAATAATTACTCGGGGGTGCACGAGGGAGACAGCACGCGCACGGACACGCAAACAAACGGCGGGAGACAAAAGCGGAGATGTATTTCCAGAGGGGGCGTGGGAGGGAGAGGCAGACAGACGAGATTAATTAAAAATTGAACCAGTCGCGCCGCAAAGCGAGCGACTCATAACTACAGTTGGCATGGTAATGAAGCTCTGCTCCTCGTGAGGAGACTGCGAATCTTGCGAGACGGGTGACGCCGTTGAGGCTAATAGCCGTTGGGATTTTAAAAGTAAAGAAATCGTTTTCAGGGAAAGAAAAACGTGAAGAGACTTGCGAAAGAAAAACATGGAAAAGACTTTTGAATGAGCCTTACTTTGGAATAATTCAAGAAAGGAGATCCTTACCGTTTTTTCCCCTTAGAGATTGTTATAAGCTTACAAGAACTTCATTAACATAATTTCATAAACGAAAGACAGTCATTAATGTCTACTTAACTTTTTATCTCATAACATAGGGGTATATGGGAACTTTACATTTAATAGCATTCTTTACCTTGACGACAATAATAGTTTTACTATCAGTGGATTTCGAAAATTTTTTGCACCCGCTTTTTTCCGCAAGTATTTTCTAGGAGTATTTGTTTTCGTACGTTAAATTTTCACGGATTTTCTGCTAACCAAGAATTCATTCTCAAATTCTTGGTAACCTTTTCTCGTTGCGTTATTGTTTCTTGTTGTTTAATAATTTGTCGCAGCTTATATTGCTTGCTCACAGTATTATTGAATTACAGTGATGTCCATTTTTATAAATTCAATGCGACGAGAGCTTTGACGAAATATTGTAAAATTACTAATCGACATGTAGCCGAACTAAGACAGTATTTTCTAAATATGAAGTATTTAAATGATAATGTAGAATTCTAGCTAAGATTTAAGATGCTACTACGAACCGAATTCTCAAATTTTATCAAATTAAGCAACGATCTCTTCGTCAGTTAAAGAAAACAATGATAAAAAGAACAATTTTCTTTAATGTAAGTGGCCCGAAAACAAGGGTCACTTACATTAATTCAAAAATTATTTCGCTTGTAAGCGAAACGGATATTTTTACCCTGAAAGTAACATCTGAATTTGAATAGCTTCCTTCCATTCCTGAAACACTCGGGAGATACTAAGTGGAAACACCGATATTTTCGGAAAGAAAAATAGAACGCGGTAACCGAAAATAACACTATTAATTAACCAAATGGACTCCCACTTGACTCCGTGGCATTCTATAGAACTACAAAAAATAGACATAAAACCACATTTAGGTTCGGCACACAGCAGAAGTGTATCTCCTAAAGCCTTTGCTTACATTAAAATAATAACACCTAAAGCAATTCACCGCGGTTTCAGCATCAATAAAGTAGAAGCCGCATTCGAAAAAAAAACAAACTTCGCAAACACCGGCTCAAAAAAAGCTTACGGAATTACTCTAAACTGACACTCGGATTATCATCCAGGAGAGAGAAAGAGCTGAAATAAAAAAGGAATGACAAAACACTCGAAAAAAGTGACGGCGGGAAAGAAAACATTCCGAAACATTAACAAAAGAAAGGAGGAATTCCCCGCGCGTTGGACCGGGCCACACCCCGCGAAAACGAATCAGAAAGCAGAAGACAAAACGGCGAAAAAGCGGGAGAAAAAATAGAACCAGCGTCCCGATTTTCCATTGTCTGCGACGGCGGCTTTGCTTTTCTTCCCGAAAAATAAAAGCACCGCGCATGGCCGGGATGACTTCTTTCCTGGGATTTCTTAGAAGAACGAAGAGAGAAAAGAAAAGAGAAGGAAAGAAGGAAGTGAGAGGAGCAAAACGCTCTTTTCCTCTCTCTCCCCGCTTCCAACACCTCCCGCCAGAGGCCCTCGGAAACTGGAACCGTTGACCCCGCGAGACAATCAATACGCGATAAAGATGAGAGCCGTGGTGGAAGAGAGCTGCAGGTATAAGGGAAAAACCCTTTGGAGCGAATCGCGAGGAAGGCTGATAAAAACCGAAAAAAACGGAAGATGAAAAATGAGGGACTTATCTCCCTTAAAAGGGGGAGTGCGTGACAGAGGGCCGTATTAAAAGAGGGAGACAAGCGAAGAGTCAGGAAGTACAGAGAAAAACCGAGATTATGAGAGGCGGATTCAATCTCCCGCTGTAATAATCTGGGGGAAAGTTCGCTGCCTTGTGGCACTCCGTTTGAAAGGATGGCAAAGGATGCTTTTTGGCGAGCTCGCAGGTGAATCTCCTAAACGAGAGAGCCATTTCGGTAAAGTGTCTAAACAAGATTTCAAACGGAGTGAAGAAAGCATGGAAATTGATTCTGAAAGACTGGAATATTGTTCTAACGAGCGTACGACTTAAGAGTCTTTAAAGAACAGAGGATATAACTCATGAGGAGTCTTTTGATGGCATAACAAACAAAAAGAATAAACTATTAGAACTGTTTCAGCAACAAAAAGTCTTCTTATGCCATGATGATCACCAAATTCGAAAATTCATTGTTTTTCCGAGAGCTTCATAGAGGTACACAATATAGCTCCTTGAAAAGAAGAGATGAGCCAGAAGCAAGGCATAGCAAGTATATAATTCATAATCAGTAGTACATATAGTTCATAATATATAGTATATAGTTCATATTCAGTCGTAATCATAATTATTTGTCATATATAGTTCATAATCAATCTTTTATGGCCGTACTTCGTGTGAAGCTATAATGAAATAAAAAACACTCGTGGAAATGGAAATTACAGTGTTTTTCCATTTAATAAGGAAAACCACAATTAAAAAGATTAAAATTCCGCAAAGTACCTAGTCAGTCAGTTGAATAAATTAAAGCTTACTGCTTTAATTAAGTGCATTCCCTAGTATAAGTTCTCTATTTATAGCCATTTTCTTTGCATCATTTAATAACTAGGAAATTTCCTTTTATATCGTTCAAAAACATTGTTTTTTCCACTTTCTCTCTGGCATCCTAACCTCAAGTAATAAATTTTCGCAATTCATGAATATTTACCCATTTTCTCACTCCATCACATCTCTTAAAACGTATTTACAAGCAACAGTTATAGCTTAAATGAAAACTTCGTACAAGTAATTAAGATAATCACGGAAAATAAATAAACAAAAAGACATAAATAAAATGCCACCAATTTAAAAAATTACAACCATTTAGCCATAATACTAACACCCGAAATATTTACAACGACAGCGATCCTTTTACGAAAACTTTCCGTTAAAAAACCTCGCCAATATTAATGCAGTAGTACATTCTTCATAAAACTCCGAGATCACTTCGTTTCGAAAAAAATTCCTCAAAGGCGTCCCACTCCTATTTTCTCCGCGATGCATCCGTGTTGTCTCCAGCTTCAAACAGCTCCTCTAATGCCCCCTTTCCGCTCCGTCGCCGACGTCCCTTTGCACCGGATCCCCTGCCGCTTTTATCCTCGCCAATCTCCATCACAGAGAGACTTCCTTTCAACATCTCTTTGCTTACACTTATGGGTCCGCGACTACGACCGTAAACGAAAATCGGCGGAGTCTTACACAATTTATGCCCGTGTCCTGCGCGCCAAACAACATTATTCGCCCAAACGGGGCATTACAAGATAAAAAACGACATCTCTAGACTGGGAAAAGAAACGCCGCTTCTCCATGAATACCAGATGGAATTTAAGATGCGGCAGTCGAGAGATATCAACCCTTTTTTTCTGCAGGAACTAGATAACCCTAGACAAGGAATGGATTTGGATCGGAAAGGGCGAGCTTTTGATAAGAAAGGAAAAGAGGTTACGTGAGGCTATGATTCCTGTAGCAGCTTTCGTCCCGTGCACCTCCGGCAATCTGATGCGATCGACGGGTTGTAACTCAAGTCACGGATTTGCTCGTGAGAGTATCGTCGGGAAGATAATAATGGGATGGAGGAACAAACCATCCATACGCTGTAAGCATAGCTTCCTGACAAGACCTCTTCCTCAAAACAAATTCTCAACTAATTAGCGACATCGACAAAGCAACTCTTTCCTTGACATACCATAAACATTCCAACCTATGAAAATCACCAAATACTTAACTATTTACTTAGAAAATAAAAAAATTATTTAAGGCAGAGGATTAAGTAAACGAATAAAACGTAGATTGTCACACATTAATGCATATAGAATTTTAGTGTAAAAATTCATGCATCGCCAACAGTAGATACATTTACTAAAAAAATGTATCTTAATAAATGTTAAAATATAACACTAATCTTTCAATTGAAAATGTGAGAAACAAATCAAATTAAAAATATGAAAATTTACGACGACAAGGCATTTTCAATTGTTTTAATCCGCTAGCAAAATTCAATTAAAATATAATAAGGGTAGATTCATTTTACTAATTTTTCTAATGAATCCTCGCGAAGAATAAATTAGCAACTGATTACTCAAAATCGACCAATACAATTTCTTTCTTTCTTTTATAATAGGCTGCATTAAAACTTCATAAATACAGTCTATTTGAAGATAGATAAGAGTATCATTACCTACCACTCAAGTGAAAGCTATTTTGAATCAATTCTCTTCTACCCAATTACGTCACTCTTCCCCGACAATTTTAATCAACTTTCCACTGAAAAACTCAAGTATAAGAACGAATATTGGCTTGAATCAACCCTGATAAGTACTGAACAAAAATTAAATTTAAATATCATTGATTAATAGAATAGCTAAACACTACATTAAAGTAATTCTTAATTGCAATTCATTAATACAACAGCTACTAACTATCTTTAAGCATATAAAGGAATATCTGGATAAAAATGATGTTGAATTTTTATTTAAGAAAATTGTATGAAACCTGTAATCCGTAAAGAACTATATTGGATACTATGAGATACCTAATATTATTATGTATTATGTTTTGATTAATTGTACACATGGTCTATATTTATTTTTTGAGTGATCTTAAGGTTAATTTGCTTAAAACTCATGTCAATGAAGAGTCGGTAACCCCGAAACTGGTGGCTATCACCATAGGGGTTATAAAAAACATATTCCTAAATATGTTATTATTATAAATGTAATATAAAAATGGGGGAATAAACATTAATATTATTATATTATAATTTGTATGAAATATCGTTAGGATATAATCTTTGAGGCTTATGCTGGGGATAAAAGCTATGATCCTGCTTTAAATAAAGCTCCTTTCAATTAAATAATGACAAAATACCTCACTCCCTGTTTCGTATACATTGACCCCAAATAACCCTCGGATATACATTTTACGTCCTCGAAAAATACCGAACTCCTCCTGCTTATACATCCCAGAAAACACCCTTTGCAGGAGCATAAAATTTTACCATTTTCCGCTCTCGTCTGCCAATCCTCGTTTAAGATCCGCCCCTCTGAGCCTATTTCTCTTCGGACCCTTTTTTTGTGACTTCCGCCGGCGAAAATGACCCTTTTAGTCCCGCGCATCTGAGTATGAATATGTGATTCCCCTTGCGATAGCATCTTGGCCGAGTTGACCTCGCCGCGATACGGATGAGCGACTGAGACCCCACTATTCGCGTAAGGGTCGATTAAGCGTGTGCTATCCAACGTCAGCGGTCTCGGGAAATTGCAGCGGAGGGATCGCCTGCGGTTTCCAATTCCTGCCCATCGAACAAAAGGGACTCCGGGATGAAACCGACGTATTCCAGTCTTTATGGACGCATTTTGATTCGCACTTGATTTTTATTCTGTACAACGATATATACTCCTATTATAACACCTTGATAAATGTTATATTTTTCATTTGCACACGATTTCTGTCCCTCTCCACCATTGGTTAAAATGATGCTTGGAGAGGCGACAATGGAAGATGGGGAGTGAAGCAGTTTGCCCATGCTTTCGGTGTGATGATTTCCCGTTTGTTACAAGGACAAGTTAACCTTCTGTATATAAAGTATTTAGTCCGATTTGTATTTCACACCCTCGGCCATTACCGAAAACTAAATAGAGGGAATGAGGCTTACTAAATAGGATGAGGAGTGAGGTAATTTGACTATAATGAATAAAAAAACTCATTTGCGTCTTATTTATTAAACATTATTTTGTTTAACTTACATTTTGTCAATTCATTGACGAAACAAGTAGCCTTAAAAATATATCTGTGGAAGTTATCAAGGGTTTATTCATTATGGCTCCCTTCAATTGAAGACAGTTTCGCCTGAACATATTAGATTTAATTTTTCTGTGCATACGGTTTGACCACTTCCATTTTGTTACAAATGAATTGAGAAAAGTAGCCGCCTGCTACTTTTCGTTCTATATTCGCAGGAGAAAAACTTCCAGTGAGAACGTTTCCGAGGAAATGCTGACTTTATTTTGTGCAAATAAAATCCTTAAATTTATTGATATCGTAAAAAAAAGAATTTATATTACGGAGGCAACCAGTACCTCGGCAGGATAGGAACGACTAGAAATAACTAAATAGCACAAAACAATTTATTAAACAACAAATACTTGTAACGATAACATTCAGAAACTTGCACAATTCCATTATATTTAACAAACGCATTTTGGAACTGCTAGTGGAATTGTACAAGTTAATGAATATAATTTTTACAAGTGCTTTTTTAAAATAAATTTTTTAGCACGATAAAATTCCACCAGGTATCTGAAGCATTTCAATTTTAAAATCGAATAAAGAGCAAATTTTCCTCCATCATATACAACTGGCAAAATCACGTTTCGCAGGTACGAAGAACTCAAAAGAGAAATGCGAACAAACGGAGGGCGTGAAAGAGGAAGGACTAGACGAAGCGAATCAAAGGATAGAGTGATTGGCAAAGACGGCAGCTTGGCGCCACGGGCGAGGTCTAAATGAGGTCAGAGCCGCTAAGCAATTTATGCGACACGGGAGAGAGAAATGGAGAAAGGGTCGCGTGATCTGCACGGAACACGGGCGGAAAGCAAACCTCTTCATTTTCCCCGACCTCTTCCGCGGCCCCAGTATCCCTGACCGAGAGGAAAAAATGCACAAGATCGGGAAGTGAATAAAATCCTTCCGCAGAGATGAATGGATGGGCAAGGATACGAAATTGGGAAGAAATCGTCCGTCAGACGGAATGCTTGAAAAAGGGTCAGAGTAAACTTCGCAGAAAGATAAACCTTCTGGAAGGTTGCGAAAATGAGTGGATGGACCTGGAGGGATGTTTTTAATATCTCCAAGAAAGTTCCGATCCTTAGTACGTAGCGTACTTACTTGAAAGTAGACTTAACTGATAATTTTCAAGTATAGGACAAAGGGAATGATTTTCTTTTCATGGAAGTTCAGCCAGTTCGAAAAATTCGAGAAACTATTTCGATAAATCTTTTATCGTAGGAATTTAGAGAGGTTTCTTAAATAAGATGTTTTTCCTGATGAAGTAGCTAAATTTTGATATTTTTATACCGCTGCTTTTGTAAACATAAGTGTCTGTGGTTCTGTTTTTGTTTATCTTAGTGCTAGTGGGCAAAGTTTATTGACTAATAATTATAAATTCTTTCCTCTTCGCAGTGGGCTATTGAACGTATTCATACATTGCCACCCAATGATATTTTGGTAAAAAATAATTAGATTTTATTAAGCAAATATTTTCACCCAAAAGAGAAAATAAATATAATACCCTATTTAACATTCTTTTTCTTTGTACTTCGTAGATAACCAAAATCAAACTAACTCTCCGCATTAAAGAAAAAAGAATTTTAACTACAGAAAATGTAACAGGAACGATACCATTATAAAGTAACATGAAAACCAAACCGAATTACGAGCATATCTTTTCAATAAAAAATGTTTACACTACCAAGACAGCAGCAGATTTGGAAAAAACTTAAAGAAAGGCAAACCTAATAAATTAAGAATATAAACGCCACTGGTTTAGAACTTAATCTACTAATTGTCTCAATCCCTATTCCTAAAAGACGGAAGACGAAGTTTAAGGCAATTAAAGGTAATACACTAAAAATATAAATCACAGAAAATGGAACAGTCGACTGATTTGAATACATGTTGAATGTTCTTAGATAAAAGAACAAAAGCACTAAAATTTCGCAACGCGGAGAAAAACATCGATGACGTAGCAGCGCTAATTTACTCGAGGCAGAATTATCTTAAGGTACACTGATTCCGCTGGATGAAAAAGGACGTAAGGAAGCAATTCCTATGAGGTACGGGCACGCTAAACAGTTTATTAAACCAGGCAGATGGGAACAAAGAATTAATGACACGAGACTTAATTGCATCTCTTCCAGGAACGCATACCGGAGAGTAATGAGTAACTAAGAAAACCCATCCCTCCCAAAGATAAAACTCGAAAAGAAAAAAATACCTGAAAATGAAATGAAAAATAACTTAGGCTAGCGTTTTAGAGATATTATTTCTTACGTAAAATCTACAATGAAAACAGTTAAAAGAGTAGATTTCTCCTCAGGATATCATTAGCCCGGAAGATTATCTCTTTAACCTGTGAAAGAGGGAGAGACGAAGATTTATTTTCCCAAAATATACGAGCGCTCTACTCTTTCGGATTAAATACCACTTAGGAAGCCATTTCCGCTAATACTCAACTTATTCAGATTTTCAATTAATATTAAACGTAATGCGCTTCGAAACGATACAAAATCCAATTAGTCCACCTGTGTTTAAAAAAAGGGAAAACGAGAGAATTAAGTAGACTGCTCCCGCGACTCGTCAGTGTTTTTAGCGAGGCGAAAAAAATTCGAACTGAAATTTGATTTCGGGGATTAAAAGCTAATAGGAGGAGACGAGAGAGAATTACTCGGAAAATTAAATTCGCTCATCAAATCAACGGAAGCTTTACGGAGAAAATCCTCTTACTCGAAAACCGAAAGCATACAGTTTCCCATAAATATGCGAAAACCTGTGTGACTGATAATTTAAAAGAACTCGCATCCGTCTTAATTTATCGCGGGTAATTTCCGCAATTGTGAAAGTGGAAGGATATGACTTAGAAGCGGAAATTTCGGGAATTATTCCACCAAGAGATACTATTGAACTCGGCACTTAAGTAATCCAACGAAAATACAATCTTTACCATTCTACTTCCAACCTCTACACCAGATGGCAGCGCGGTCGAGGTTTGCCATTTTTCGCGAAATTGGGTGACTAGTTTAAAGTCGTCTTTGTCGGCGTTCCTCGTCTTATTCTCCGGTATTCGGAGAAAACAAGAAAGGAATGCCTCACATTTTAGACGCCCAAAAACTGGAGCAAAGCGCTTTGGTTATCTTAAAAGTGCGGCATTCCTTTCTTGTTTTCTATGAATAACGGGGAATGAGACGAGAAACGCCGACAAAGACGGCTTTTGGAGATACAAAACCTTTAATTCACTAACAGCGGCGATCCAAAATTTCTTTCTCCACACCATTACATAAACTCTACTTCCAATCTCTCCACCAGAAGGCAGCGCGGTCGAGGTTCGCCATTTTTCCGCGTTAAGGTGCGTTCACACGAGGGGACTTTTGACGCGCGGGTTTTATGGTTGAGGCCGGATGGGTTGCAGCTCGCATTCACACGGAGGAACTTTTTGAGGGTACGCGCGGCTTCTAACGGTACTTAAATCTCCACTGCGGCAAAGCCGCAACCCTGAGTTGCAAACCTGTTCACACGTAGCAACTTGGCCCTCTAGCAGTTGGGATCAGGCGCCAGTTCTCAGTGGATGGGATTGGAGTCAAGCGGAAGAAGGATATCAGTTCATCTAGTTGCGTAGTGTAGTATATAGTGGTGTATTGTGTAATGCAGCATATTGTGTATGAAGTTTAGGGTATTGTGTTAAGTTTTGTATTTACTTGTTTAATTAGGTCCTTAGTTGTAAATATGCCATCATTTATTCTTTTCTTTGATTACAACTTACCAATGTTTCTCTTTATAAGATACACTCCATTAATTATAATTGTTCACAAACCTTCAAGAAAGCGTAATTGAAATATTCTTGGAGCTTCGTGAACAACTCTGTGAACAACTGTCTCAACAGCCGTGTTCCTTTTCTTCCAAAAATTTAATTAACTTATTGACAGTATCAATAGCTTTTTTACAATTTTTTACTCGTTATAAATCTTTGTGAATCATTTCACGCTGATGCATACATATCCACATAGTAACTTCGGTATTAGTATACTTCTTATTCGATCGGATTTTTTATAAATAGGCTATACTTAATACTTTCCATTATTTGAGGCTGCAATTGTTCGATTTGCCTTGATTTTTACTTGGTTTATACCAGAATGTTTAAACGTGCGAGGAGGTTGGTGTAGGCAAGGGCGAGGGAAAGTTAAGAATGTAAATAATTCCTCATAGTTCATTCATAGAGGGTAAAATTTAGTCCTCAGAATTTAAGTCTACCAAATTGATTTTAATCTCTTTTTATTCTAAGGGGAAAAGAAAAATAATGCTTGAATAAATTGGGTAAAGGTAAAGAATTTAGGAATACTCAAAGTTTCATTCAGGCTTGGGAATGCATTCCTAGAAGAGATTAAGAGACTGGGCTTTGCTCACAATTTTGTGTGTTCAGACTATTGATAAATTCTTTCGAAATAACGTTGGCACAAGGGTCTACGAACTCATTCAAAGACAGGAACGATAGCAAAAGATAAGACATCCTAGGAATACTACGGCGAGCTCCTGCGCAGGAGGTGGTCTACCATTGTGATTTTGAACCTCCTTTTCTAAGTTCACATTATACTTGTTGGGAAGGATATACATCCTGCTGAGGATTCTCTTTCAAGATAATCAAAGCTACTGCCGACACTTTCTGGTTGAGATGACGATCGTTACTAAAAGCATATTTTTCCCGAACAGCCCTTCTATTCTAAACAAATTCTTTGCACCATTTTCTTAACCCGTTTTGAAAAAACAACTGAGTCACTGATGACATTATGAATGCAGGTCTTCATATGAGAATGGAAGGAGAGCATTGGCGCATTTCGAATAGAATAAATAATGAGAAATCTTAAAGTTAAAGTTTATTTATTTATAAGGTTCACTTTGTCATAAGTTTAATTTTGTGCAAATGTGCGAGGTTATTTTCCGACATTTTTACGAAGAAATATCATTACTAAATAAATACAATAATTTTTAAATCCAGTATTGAGATAGTTATAACGATGATAATACTCCATCCTACTGCTATAGCATTCAAATTTCGTTTTTATTTTTTATCTGTACCACTATCCGAGTGGTTTAACACTCTGCATATTCGTCAGCTCTCTGCGCGGCATGCGGGAAAGTTTCAGCCGGTTAGAACTTCGCGTCAATGTTGCAGGAGCCTAAAAAGCCCTATTCACACGGAGCGTCTTTGCCGCACAAGAAAGCCGCAGACACTCGCTCTCAAGGTCACAAAAGTTGAGCCGCACAGTCGTTCACACGTCGCAATATTTGAGGCGCGCGGCATTTCGGGACGCGCTGCAAGAAAAGTCCCCTCGTGTGAACGTACCTTTACTGGGTGAATGGTGTAAACAGCCGCATTTCACATCTCAACGCCCTCCTATACCTCCATAAGAGTTCTTTCATTCCTTCGGGCCCTATTTCGCATCGATTCCTGACCTCTACCTCTACCGTCCATCCTCCCTTCTGGACAGTACTCAACTTTTAACCCATTGCCACCTAATCGCCTCCGACGCCCAGATAACATCGCAGGAAACGGGTGAGACTTCGCAGACGTCCTTCGCCCTCAAGGGAAGCACTCGTCGCGCACTTTTTGACACGCTCCGTCGGAGGGCTTCACGCCGTTAAATGTTCCGGTCAAACAAAAAACATTTACTCGAGACAAAACAGCAAAGCTGTGGATAGCACGAACGTATAGGATAAAACGGATTGTAATGCATTAATGAGGATAGAAGTGTTCTGGTCGTCAACCTATAACTTGAATGGAATATTTTTCTTTCATCCTTAAGAACATGAGATAGAAAATTGCAGCTTTTCTTTAATTTCGTCATAGTCTTGCTCATGTTAAAATTCATTTTAATTTTTTATTGAAGATATGATAGTTCCTACCACCACGTCTAGGCAACTTCTCCATTCTTATATTATCGCTGTCATTAGAAACACGATTTAAAGTAAATCGTTTGTTCACTAGCCAGAAATTATTTACCTAATCTTTGGGGACGATCATGAAGGACACAGAAATATTATGGGAGGCCTTCAACAATTGTCTTTTCAAATAGCTGGAGCAATGCTCACTTCAATCTCTCAAGTGAGTGGGAATTAAAATCTAATACAGACTACGGATTTCTATAAATGGCGCGTTTACAAAATGTCATCACTTTCGTAGCTAATAATAAATTTATTCTACATTTTATTTCCTTTTTATCTCTTATCTCGTCATTTTTTGTGTTGTCGTTGAAGTTTTTTATTGAAGAGGTAAGAGAAGAATTCAACTTACTCTGAATACAGAGAGCTCCCTTCGAGCGAAATGAAACTTGTATTAAATAACTTCAGTAAGTTAATTCTACAGTAACTACTCAAGAAAAACTAAGTATTTTCTAATGATTTTACACCATGAAATTCTGCAAATACGATCATCATCAGGTACACTATATATTTGAGAATGAACTTTATCTAATGGTCTAAATTCTGACACTTTAGCAACCTAAATGTATTAAAAATAAATTTTCTTAAAAATCCTCAGTTTGCAGCGGTACTATTCTTCCTAAAAACTACACTCAAAAGGAAGTAAATCCCTCTTGTATACTAATCCTAACATCATTTTAGCTCAGAGATAACTTTCACTCGCAATAGACAACAATAGATCCAATCACAGAGAATCCTAAAACAAATCACAGCTTATTCCACCAACACAGTTAACCCGAACATCTTGGTCTCAAACACCGATTCGCTAAATAAAAAAGAACAGCCGAGACCTCCTTGATCATCAAGGTGCCATTCACGTCCTCAGGGCAAATCGTTTTAATTACCGCTCGCAATTAATTTCGCCGCAGAGGGAGGGGCTTGGCCTCTTCATTCCATTGCACAAGGCCTGAGGGACGGTTCCTCTGAAGACCGTTGTTTCGCACTTTGACATCTGGAATTCGTGGTAATCCACTCGCGGATCGAGTGGCCGAGGCCAAATGACGGCTTTTTAAGACGATAAAAGGGGCATTCGGAGGTAAGAGAGAGTGGAATGCGATTAAAATGCTGGAAACAAGGCGGTTCGTTAGGGAGGAGGACCGAAAAAGAGCTAAAGAAGAATGAAGTCGTAATCTCGTTACGGAGACCATGAGAAATGATGCGGGGATAGCTATTAAGAAGATTATTCCCATCCCGAAGAGGGCAATCTTTTTTGTAATGCTTGAATAGTTGCCGGATTCTCCTTCAAAAACCATTAGGTCGTACGTATAGATTGCAAACTGGAAACACATACCTCTTAGCGTATTTTTTTAAGAACAACGTTCTACCAATATTTCACTGGATTAATAAAGAATTTTGATGATCAAATATGAATTATTTTTTATTTAGGAAGCGATGCATACGCTAGTACCAGCTTTGGGAGCAAAGGAAATATATCGAGTGAAGTAAAGTATGATTCAATGGGATTCTAAATATGGGTGAGTAATTATAGATTTTTAGTTTCTATTAAATCAAACTCCATGGCAATTCATTCTAATACACAAAGTATTCCAATTTATCCAAGATTTCACTCGGTGCTGATATATAAACAGATAAATTACTGTCAGGTTAAGACTATCGCAAAGTTGTTCATTAAAAAATTACGCCACTAAGCTAAGCCTGACCTATATATTGGAAGTTATTGGCACATTTCCTGTCCTGAGAAAGGTATTGCACGAATAGTTGGAGAAAAACAATTTGAAGAATTAAGTAACGATATACTCTTATTGTAAAAAAATAGAATATAATTATCAAAATATCGAGATTATCGCACCGAATCGCAAATTCCACAAGTCAATCCCACAAAATATTTGCACCAATACGTAATTCAATACATTTTTCAATGTATATACATTATTGTTAATCATTAACTATCATACATAAATATAATTAGTGAGAGGAAATCGCGTCATAGCATATCATAATTTTTAAAAAATAAATGATTAACGATGAGATACGTTTAAGAAAACATCGCGAAACACAAACAATACCAAGCTTAAATATTCAAAATCGTATGAAAACTGCGTAAGGAAGTACTACCTAATATCACTGACACAATAACACTACTCGAGAGTATCATAGTTTCCGTAAGAGCAACTTCGAAATCCGATGTGATTTCCACCAATTGGTTCACATCTTACCGATAACTGACACAACATGAAGGCTAACAGACCGACAAAAAGAAGGTCAATCCCCGAACCACTCCCAACAAAACGAATAAAAGCCTTTAATGCCGCCGCATCAACAACCGAACTCCGAAACGCCGAAGTTAATGAAGGAAAAGGGAAAAGAAAACAGTCGGAAGAAACGCGAACTGCACAAACAAAAGTCGAATCAAAAGAAACATCAAAAGCCGGCGGTCTGCGTCGACTCGAAGAGAGAGACAAAGGAAACCGAGCGAAGGGCAAACCGGAGGCACCGCAAAAGGAAACCAAAAGAGAGGAAATGCTGCCGAATCCTGAGCGGTATTCGAGGAAGTGCATGAAAAGCGCTAACTTCCGGAATTACGATTCACTACACCATCGATTTGAACACAGCTGCTGCCCTCTCCAAAACCCACTTACGATGCCCACTACCGGACCTTGGACAAGTTTTGGGGCGATTCGCACACAATACCTATACGTTCTTTACTGTGATAGGCAACCGATTTTGAGCATAGAAAAATATAACTCGCAGCAGGCTTTTCCTAGCGCATTTCAACATAGATCCAAACATTTTAATCTACCCCTTTGTAACTAGCAGGTAATAAACCTTATGCAGAGTGCATTTTGTTGAACTTTCCAAACTTCATTGCATCCACTACTGCGTTTACCTGCATCTTAAGTATTGTGAATAATATGAAAGCCACTGGTAAGAGGTAACGAAAGTTCCGCCATATACAATAGAAATTTTAGGGCGTTAATTCTGGTTGCTATACGCAACAAATACGCCAAACAGTCACGGACAACAATGAAACAGCTGAAACTGCTTCTTTTTCAACTGTTTTAGCTGCCTCTTTGTCAGAAGAGCTGAGTATAGATTCATAAGCTTCCTAAAATTGAATTTGCAACCGTATATAAATAAATTTGGATATTATAAAGAAATTTACAAAATACCTTACATTCTAGAGTATACGCCGAGGCACGTGTAACAATCATAAAAACTAGAAAAAACTAATTGACTTGAGTATAAACCTAGGGTGGGAAATGCATCAGATACTGGTAAATTTGAAAATAATATTATATACCAATAATAGTACAATAATACGGAGAAAGTGAGGAATTTACAAGCCAATTTCCGGGAACGGCAAAGTTTTTCCACCAAAGAATAGGTAAGAGGGACTATCTCTAGAGTAAAAGCCACGGGGTGCTTATTCAGTATAGCATATGTGCTGCAGAAGGCTTATAAGCTAGTGTATACTGTAATATAAAATTGAAATAATTGTAGGATGGTGTCCTTAAACGGATCCACATACTATAGATGAATACCGTACACTTCGTCACCTGTAAAATCCACCCGAAGCATCAACCAAAGACATCCCTTCACCCTTTATTTCCTCAGCATTTACCATGGTACCCATCTTATTTAGCCCTCGATCTGTTGAATTTTGCAGGTGCTTTGCGTAGACGCAACTTCCCGACACTAAAATTGAACGAAGCGCTGTGAGACGAAGCATCTTTGAGCTCCATACCCTTTTAACGTTCGGAGAGAGGGCGGAGGGAAGACCCTATTCGGGAGGGGTCGTTAGAGTAGGAATCAGGGGCACTTTCGCCCCGAACCCATTGGCTTCATTCACAGACGACGGCGAAGGAAAAGAGAAAGACAAAAGAGAATCGCTAACCGAAACTAACCCCCTCTGCTATTTCCCGCTGATTACGTTGACAGGCCGTGGGAGGAATAATGACTATCTAAATGTCTACGGTTTTGGCATTACTCACCGAATCGGCGAAGAGGGGGGCTTAAACACTCTTTCCCAGAAGTCATTAAATGCCCGCTTCTAATTGGCATTTCCTCCGCGGTTTCCGTAGAATTAACACCGCGGAAAGGAAGGGATTTTCGACGAGTTACTTCCAAAAATAAAAAAGGGATGTGACGAGATGCGTCTTTTTTTCTCCTTCAGGAATTCCTACCGAAGGCACTAAGAGTTAAATGAAGTCTTTTTTGACGGATACACAATTAGGGGAACGTTTATACGCCGTGAAATTTCTCAGCCGAACCGGAAGTGGGGGAAACACGGTGTTTTGAGTGCGGAGAAACGGAAATCATCAAACGCACGAGTTACGTCTTAAATATTTTTATATACTTTGGATATAATCTCACTATAAGCTGAAACATTATTTCAGCTGAAAAGTGCGTAATAGAGGTAGAAAAAGATTACGAACATAAGTCGAGCAAAATGCATGGAATTAGAATACACAAATTCACAACACGAAGGAAACAATTCTATGAAGAATTTGCGTAGCAATTGGGATTACTGTATACAAGAGAAGATCCTTCTTAGGAAGGATCCTTATTAGAGAATTTAGAAGTGAATGCAAATACGTAACTAAAAAATAAAATTTATGGTTTATTTTCCTTTAGCATTCTTTAGATCCTTCAGTTTCCAATATCCACTTATGAGAAAGGAAAATGTATTTAAAATATAAAAAATCAAAACGCTTATAATGGAAGGATATCGTAAAGAACCATCTCCAAACAGCCAAAATAATTAAATTCACACACACAACATAAAATACATAATTTTTATCCTTTCCGAGGAGATATTGTCTATGAATTATAGAAACTAAGCTATTTTATGCTTATAAAAATACTCCGATAATTAAAATGTATAAGAAAGGGCAAAATTGAGTAATTAAAAATACAGTATCTACAATCATCAAATAACCGACATTAACTGAAGGTGAAAATACATCCCGTTCAAGTCCTTTTGTTCAGAAAAAAACATCGTGAATTTAAAGTTCGTAAATTCCTAAATAGTATCAAGTTGGTCTTTAGTTTTAGAAATATTTTTTTATTCGTACTTCAGATAAAGAAAACATCCCTAGACCACGAGAGAGATAGAAGAACGAGATTAAACAGTAATAAAACCCCTCTTAAATACTACAGAATCGGATATGAAATTTTTCTACATCTTTCACAAACATTTTTACTCATTTTCTGTTCAATAATACAAAAATAGTACCATAAAAACATTGGAAACGGGTTTAACAACCCCACAAAAAATAGAAGCAACAATAAGCATATAGATCTAACCGACTGCTTTGTAGCAATGAAGAGAGGAAACCAAATTCTGAAAACGCAGAGCCACAATTTTTTCGCCACAAAAAGAGAAAGCAGGGAGAAATGGCACTTCCGCGAATTCAGCGGGGTTACTTTAGATTGAGATGGCGAGATAACGCCGTATTTATGCCGCAAACAAAAGAAAAGCCACTTTTTTAATTTGTCCAAAGCGTGCACGAAAACGAAATACGGAACAAAACGACCGTAATTTACAGCGAAGACAGCTGCACGGCCTGCACGAGAAATTAAAAAGAGAGAACTTTTGCCCCGTATTTTCGCGGAGATAAAATAGATTAATAGCGATAAAAACGGAGGCGCTCTATTGCGAAGGAGAAAAAGTCGGCGAATCGTGATTTCTGGTTGAGATTATTCCGTCGAGTAGGTGTCCGGGCGAATTTAATTTTGCCTGAAAACATTCGAACCGAATCTTTTTACCTAACGAAAATCTAGGAAGTGAGAGAAAGGTTATCAGATACCATGCAACGAGGACTTAACTCGGAACAAAAGCCGATGTAAACATTCGATAGTTATCGAATTGATTGCGAGTACGTTAGGATCAAGGCAGCCGCGAGGAAATTGCTTTTGTAATTACCCGCGCGGCTTTTAACGTGAAAATTACGAAAAATTTTTTCCTTGAGATTTCGAGTGCTTTTCGTAAAGCTTTGGGAAAGAAGAAAATTCCATAGGTGCAATTTTAAAGAAAAGACAAATCAAAATGCAAGCATTATCAATATTCTCAAGGCCGAGCTCCTGTGTTCGAATCCTGGTAAGAGATTTATCGTTTGTGTTTAATTCGATACCAGGTTTTTTGCAAGAGTAGTCATATCAGACTAAAATTCACCTAAAAAATGCGAAATTACAAGATTTATTCGATTGACCACAATTAAATAACTTTATTAATCAAAATAAAGTGACCCGTTTCAGATAAAAGCCTTACAAACTGTGTTTACTGTAAGTATGGTCATCGTTGGGTAAAATGCATAGAATAAAACAAGAAAAAAGACAAGATTGTGTTATTTTATAATCAGGGATACATACCGTAAAATAAACATTTATTAATCTGTTTCTATAACAAGGAAAGTAAGTTATGTTACCATTTGAAATATTTAATTCCATTCTATGTTTGTTAAGATTCGATATAATTTCGCTAAAATTTATTCAATAGCAAATGTTGCTGAATCTCTAATAGCAACGATGCGAATGATCGATTCAAACATTAATTGCAACGGAATTATCGTCTCATTAATTCACATAACTCATTGATCAAATCACAGCCTATTTCCAATGCAACGAGGTAAATAACAACGAATAAATTAACCTCGTATATACATCGGGAAATATTTCTCTCTCTTGAATAGCACGAACTGACTCAAATTAGGCAATCCTTTTGTTTAGGCAACCAAGTAACTAGGGGAACATAAACAAACAACCTAGACCGACTCGGTTAGCCTTGCTCATCGACTAACTTTATTTGCTATCTCGATAAGCTTTGAATGATTAAGCACGCCCCTCCACTGGGGATTCCATTAGCCGAGAAGACATGGGCACAAAGACACCCAAGTACGGGAGTCGGCAAACACGCGGAACTCGCGGCCAAAGCGGCACGCGAGGCTAATTCGCCATGCACGACACGTAGCGGGGAATGTCAGCCGCGTTTCAGTCGTTTTGATCGCGTTTCAAAGTGTGAAGCAACGACATAACTGATAAATTGACATCACTTAAGGCCCCGACCCCTGCGATACACGAAACGCTGGGTGTCGTTAGGGTATCGGCGGCATTGATGGCATTATATCCCAAACAGCTGTCCCCGCTAACGCGCCGGGGATTCAAGCTGCTTAACCTGGCCCTCCCGTTGTTGGCACTGAGGTGCGCGGAGGAAGAGTTGGGCTGTTGACAGACGCGGGAGTCGATAGGAATCAATGGCTGTTGGAGCCATTATCTGGAAATTGTAAACCTCTATTCCTCAACCTTTTCAGCCTATATTGGATCACTCACATACTCAGTTATTGTCATCGACAGCCTCTCTTGAACCTAATTATTCACATACCAGTTACATTTAGTTACATATCTTACATAATCAAATTAATTGTTATTCAAAGTAAAATAAATTTGATCAGGGAAATGAACTTATATCGAGTCAAGCCTGAACTTATTGGGTATACGTAAATCTTACGTTCAATAACGGAATAAAACTTCTACAACTACATTTAAGAAGTAGTCTTAAATTTATTTATAAAAAGAAATCTATTTTAAATATTATACTGACAATAATACAAGCAAAATCCTAAGATCTGCAAGCACGGAATTTTTGCAGTAAATAAAATATCTATCAATCTTCGTCTGTTTAACTACTACTAAGATCTGCAAGCACGGAATTTTGCAGTAAATAAAATATCTATCAATCTTCGTCTGTTTCAACTACTCATCAAATATTTAAAGCCACCATCGAGAAGCCAAGTCGATTGCTCAGGCAAAAAAGTATATAATAGTTTTCAGATGAAACTTAAAACAAAAATCAACCGAGTTTCCTCAAATTTTCCAAAAGCAAAAATATTATATGATTAAAAATATACGGTTATACGATAAATATACGACAGTAAAATAACCTAAAGAAAAATTCTCCGTCCAGAATGCTAGTTTTCTCCGTCCGTTTCTCCGTCCAGAATGCTAGTTGCATCCATAACCTCTCCAGCATTAGCTGCCAAGAACAAGAAAAAGGGCCTGAAGCAAACTATGCCAGATGAGACGTTAGGTAATATCTCTTATCAGAAAAATATGAGGACGAAAGGAAGACAAAATTAGAAAGGGATACATCACTTCAATCATTATTCAACTGAGTTACTTTCTGATTGAAACTCAGATCAAGCCTAATTTTCTTACACAACGAAAACGATACTTTAATCTCCATTTAGCAAGGTAGAACCTAAAGACTTCTAACTTAAGTAATAAATCTCCATACCGAAACACTATCTCCATGACCACGATTGATAACACCGAACCACTTCCCGATTAATACAAGACAATTATCTTTCATTAAACTGCCACTACTCCACCCAGATTGATCTGAATTCAGTAAAAAGGCAACCTAACGCATTGAACTCCGAGTACATGCTCAAAGATGAACATCTGGGAATAGTTCTCAACTACTCCAATTATCGCAACGCCTAGTTATTATCCCAATCAGTGAGTGCGCCTCGCTGCAGTTACCTAGCTACGCGCATTCGAGCGAAAATCGTTCGCCATGTCAAGATCCCGAGGGAACGCAACACTTGATATGGGAGATTAGATCCGAAGTGCAAGAGACAGCTCTTCTAGAGTCGGAAAGACGTTATAATTCATCACCGCTCCACTTTCACGCTCCAAAAAACACGAATCGTATGATGCATTGGAGAAATATAAGTTATTGGTAACATTTACAAATGGAGATAAATCATCATATAACCTTTTCGCTGATTAAAATTAAAATTACTCATGTAACTCGCCAATTACAAGGATGCAACAATTATGCAATGACTTCTTCAGTGTCCTATCTATAGATATATTTAAAACAAATATCATTCAAATAAAGCCTGCTGACAAAAAATTGTAATAATATACTTGTACTTAATTTACTTGATATTGTGAGTTCATGTGCAGTAATTATTTGCTTTTTTACTCATTAAAATATATTTATAATATATGTATGCTGTGAAGTTTGTTATCAATTTGTTGCTATTCTTTGTACTATATTCTTTCATACATCGTACAAAATGTATGTATTCTCTTATGTATCCTACAGAAAGAGGACATTTTTATGCTCGCTTATTAAACATAATCTAATCTAATTTTATATTGTAACTTGCTGAGCTAATACATGGCGAATAAATCTCCGTTTAAGGATATCATCGTAATTTTCGTATTGAACGGCTTTTAAGAAGCGCCCTATTTCATAATCATGGAATAAAAAATTACCTCCTGGTCTTATAAAAGAAGTCTCGGCCTTAATTGACGATTTGTTCGCTACCGAGAAATCCAAACAGGTACGACCGAGATATCGAATAACCTTGATCGATATCAGTGCAATATCACAAGGAGGCGTTACATGAAAAATGAAACTTAACAATTTAACAGAATTATAACCTTCATTTTAACAAGCTGTTATGAGTTAGTTCTTTTTCCTCCCATGAAGATGATGGCATAGCAATTGAAGCTTTTTGTTAAATTTATCACTACCGATTTCGGGGAGGAGATGATAGATATTGTCATCTCAGTTATATTCCTACGCGTAAACAAAAAAGCGATACAGGGAAGTAGTTGCCAGGACAGATAGCTACTTTTGGTCATTTTTTCCGCGAAGTATTAGAGAAGCTAATTGCTCTCCAGATTAGATAGGTATTTCGGTGTCTTACACCCCCTGCCACGCGCCACTGGCGGATTGCAGGGTGTAAATGTAAATGAAATGTAACTAGGGTATTTCTTAGAAGCTCAATAATCCGGAACCTTCCTTTGTTACCAAAACCAGAGGCAACATGGGCACATAACGTGGTACAGAATCTAGACGAAGACAACTTTGGGAGAGTATCCACCCTCTAATTCATTAAAAACCGCAAATAAATTTCTTTCCTTACTGCACTTGCCCCACTGAAATGTCGGTGTTTCTTATTCTCATCAAATACTGATCTCACATCTTTACGCAGCTTGGACCAATTTCTTAAAGCCCCATATAAAACACCGTGCCGGAAGCATCTCGACGCATACGCCTAAGAACCCAAACATCCCTGGGAAGTCGAACTAATACATCATTAAACCTCATCTTTAAAAAGGTCCCAAAAACACTGCGGCGAAATGGAGAGAACGACAAAGCCCGCATGTGCAAAAAAGAACAGATGGAATCTGTAATTTTATATACACCCTTCTCTTTTCACCACGCGTGAAAGCTGGGAAAGGTATACAAGCGGATGATGAAGTAAAAAACGGGATCCCCTTTCCATGAAGCATCCTCAAGATGAGCAATGGCCTCGGATGCAGATAGAGAAAAGAGAATATAGGAAATCCGCGCAGTGTAACGGCGCATTACATCGCATTACGACACGGGAAACTACCGCCTTTCGGGCGTCGACTTTTAGCCCCCCCACCCCATTTAACCCAAACTGAACCACCCCTTCCCGGCAGTCCGCATGCTCCAGCGAGGCCCTCGAATCGATATGCCCCGCGTGGGCGGAGGGGGCTGCGGGAAAGGTTGAAACGGGAGGAACACGGGGAGGAAATAAAAGGGAGAGAGATATAAAAGACGGGAGAGGCCTAGAGGAGACAATAGAGAGAGGTGGGATTGAAGAAACGGTGAGGGGAGAGGTAATAAAGAGGAATCTTCCAATCTTCGAATTTCTCGACACTGGTTTGTCCTAAATGTGCTTCACGTTTTCCAAGAGTGTCTTTGAGATGTTCCTTATTCTATTACGTAAATATATGATAATGGATTATAGCGACTACCTCGATAAACGGAGTGATAAGATTCTATTGAAGAAAAATCCGATACGATATAAACCCTGGTATTTTATGAAGCTAGCATGAAGAAGTAACGAAGCATAAGATTCACGTGAAGGAAAATTTTTACCTTTAATTGGTTTCAAGCTATAACAAATTCATCACCAGAAAAAGAGACACTACAAGTAACATCCTATTTTACTTAAAAGAATGGATATCAATGAACGTGCCACAAATTAAATGACAGATGTAAGATCGGTTATTAGGTGAAGAAAAAACACGTAAGACCGGCTTAAAATGTAAACGCTTCAATGTGATTTAATATGCCTCCAAACTATTTATTATAGCTAGAAAAATTGAAAAACTGGTTTTTAGGATAAAAGCAGACTTAGATAATACGGTTAAATCTGTAAGAGATGTATATTCCAAATTTAACACATACCTTTAGATCTGCAACTCAAGTACAATAAAGATGGGAAGATGGTCTTAAAGCGCATATTCGATGAATATTTTTAGTCTTCGAGTAAATGATAGAGTAATATAAGAGCAATATCCTTGAAAACAGAATTCTAACTAAAATATGATAAACATTAGCGAGTAATAACCAGTGATTCATGACACTTTAACTCGGAGAAAAAAGGTACCGTAAAAAGATGCAACATGCAATAAGTCCCTCCCTTTCATATCCAATCGGATCAGTGCCTGTTTCTCAAAAGAAATACCAAAAACAAACGGTGGGAAGAGATGTGTATGTATGATAAACGAAGGAAACAAGGCAGAGAGAGAAAAAGGAGGTCAGATAGAGATTTAGGAATACAGAAAGGATTAAGATAAGGAAAACGGGAACAGGATAAAGCGGAACGACGAGTTTACGGCTGAGAGGAATTAGTGAGGGGACGAAAGGACAAAAAAGCGATCGTGATAAAAGATTAGGGACTAAAGAAAGAAAGAAAAGGGGGAATAAAAGGAATTAATGCAAAGCTAAATCAGAGAAAATATGGAACTATATAAATGTCATAGCATTCACAATGAGGTATAGTAGAACTCATATAAGAATAAAGAATAAAAGATAAAGGAATAAATAATATTTGGGACTATCGGAGAGCCCAGTGCGACTGCTAATGGTGGATCCTGGGTTCGATTCCCGGTAGGAACCTATTTGCGAAATTAATATATTGAAGCACTTTTAACAGCACTACTACAATTCTACGACTATAAATACGATTCTTCGTAAATGTTGTTAAAAAATAAAAAATGTATATTGTATAGGCAAATGGAAGAATAACCCACGCTGAAAAGAAATGAGAGCGAAATAGAACGCAAAGGATGGATTACATTCAATATAATGGGAATAAAATAGGGAGTAGAATGCTTGAAAGAAGTTTAAACAAGTAGAGAAAGAACCAACGTATCGCGAACATGAGTTAACTTGGTTGGGCAAGATTGAAGCAATATATCAAAACGCACGTATTGGATAAAGCGCTGATTTTCGAATATAATATAAGGTATTTAATAATAGAGAGAATATATATGCCAAAATAGGCAGAAGATGGTAGGAACATAGTAGAGCATAAGCCTAGGAAAAAATAACCAGAAGTAGACAAAGAAGAAACACAGCAACAACTGAGTACAGACGGAGAATCCCCTCAACTCATAACGCAAATTTTTTCCTTCCCTCACTCTAAGGGCGAAATAAAGTGAATCTTCCCGTGCCAACTTGGCACGCGTATTGTAAGAACATCCGGACAGCCGTCGACTGTTCGCCTCGATAAAGACACGCGGACGACCAGGGAAATAAAAAGGAACCATTCCATTAAATTCTCCACTTTTTTATTAATTGACGCAATTTGCGGTGGGAAATTGGTTTGATAACGGAAAGAGCCGCTGAAGACCCGGAGGGATGGCACACAGCTGTTACCACTCTTTCTTTGACGATACTTATAAAAATGCCACCGTTTATTAATACAGCGGAACTTGGATTATTAGAACTTATATAAGTCGAAACCGTATTTAATTTGAAATTTTACCATGATCCACAGCATTCTGTAAGTATATTAAAGAATCGTGTTTTAATTCGAATTTTGATTTAGTTTATTTGAAGTTTTTTCGACTGAGATAACGCAATTTATCAACACAAACTTTCCAAATGCCGACCAGTCGACGTTCAAATACGGTATCCTACTAATACTGCTACTAGGTCCCTTGCCCTTACCCCTGCCGATTCTCTTGTATAAACATGTTCTGGCTACCAACAAAAGTATCTTGTACACAATAATAGATTTTACGATATACGATCTTATATTTACGAGCTAATAACTCGGTTGTTATGACAAATTAATCATCAAACAGCCAGCTAGCTGTCAATTAAAGCATAATTTTTATCATTTACAATTTTTAATATCGATGTCAAAAATTAAACAAAAGAAGTACGGCTGACAGTTAAATTAAATGTTTGTTAAATATATATAATCATTTAGTATAGGATAGGGAAAAATGTATCTCTCATTTACTCCTATCATAGTGTTTTCCACAACTACCTCACTCCTCATCCTGCATAGTAAACCCCATTCCCCCTACTTGCTCTTGACAGCTAATGTTAGAGGGGGTGAGGTACCAACTGTCCTTCTTGCTGAATAATTAATACACATATAGATATAATGAAGTGTGTTTTTATCCCCTCACTAAAAAGTTTATTTCATTCGAATTTTTACCTGTTCTTCTCAGGTTCGAATTAATCAAAGGTTCACCCTATTAAGGTATCCCTATTCCCACGTTTACACAAAAAATCCGCTTTTTCAGAAGCCAATTCCGCTCGACAAAACGATGGGACGCGAGATTGGGATTTCTCGGAGAATAGACGAGGACGCAGATCGACCTACACATTATATAATTCAGCGGACGTCGGTCCTAAATGAGAAGTTCCGCGGGATTTATTCCCTGGAACTCCGCCAACATTAAAAAGACCTAGTAAATCAACCAATTGAGGAAATAAATGATCAACTCTGAAACCAGCGGCGACAAAAGAAATGGCTTTGGGAGCAGAATCAGTTCAAAGAGCGTAACTCATTTTCAATCTCCTCGACGGACTGGACTTCGTTTGCCGGGAACATTTGGGCCCTGTCCAAGGGGAGACTTTACAACACCTACTTGGTCGAAAATGTCAAAGAAGCCACAGTAAAGGACAAACAGATTATAAAGTGAGAGCAAATGTATCGGCGCGAAACAAAAGAACAAACTTCTTCGTGTTTGAAATCTCTCTTGGCGATGAAAACGTTATTGACAACCCAGTTAACGTTTCCACTGATACTCTTCGTCCCTCAATAACAATTAGATTTTAAGAAATGCAAGCATAAAATCAGCATATCAGCATAAAATAAAATTTGCAATCAAAATCAGTGGGTCCGTCAACGGTTTAACGATAAAAATCAAACCACAACAGTTGAGCAATTTACTCTCTTTTAAAGTGATTCTGTCCCCAAATGATACAGTATCTGCTGCCGTAATGCTGAAACTTGAACCTTTCCCCTTTTAGATTGATAGACTTCAAAGGGTGCCAAGGAAGATGTCAACTACAAAGGGAAGCTGAAATAAACGTGTTAAGAGACATTGGTACCATTCCAGACCTAATAAATTCGTGTTAAATGACGATTAGGGTCAAATTTTTCTTTAGAAAATTTGAAAGTGAATTCTCCTCAATAGAATTTAGAACGAAAACTGTTTAAAAATTTGTTTCAAGTGCGCAGTACCTTGATTATGGATGGGACATTAAAATGAACATGCTAGTAGACTCTGGTATAATTCTAGTCCTAATTTATTCACGTTCAATGGCTAGTTTTAGTTGAAAGGGTTCTTTTTCATTAGGTAAATGTTTTTGAATTTTTCATGCTGGGAAATGTTGAAAATCACTTCTTACCAATATCCTGAATTTTAAGCAAGTACCGATTACAAGAAATATTTATATCATTATGCTATTTAATAACAGTGAATAATATATTCCCTCTTTGCTTAAGTACCGTTGAAACCTGTCGCACGATAAGAAATCTGTAGCAAGGATTGTAAGTGGCTATTAATCCTTACCCGGTTGGACACCTTCCAAAACGTAGGGGCCCACATTTGGATAGGTTCGATAAGTAAAATGCAACATAATAAATTAACTCTTGCACTGGCGTAATTAATCTTTTTATAAGAACCTTTATCCATTGAAGTATTTTTGCTGCAATTAGTTCCAATGGATGGCTACCAAATCAGCAGATGATTCGCAAAATAAATGCTTCTTGTGTCTTTTCAGCGGCGTTGCTTCCACGAAGTTTGTAATTTGATTAATATCTCAAAACAATTTTACGATAAATTTAGCGTCCTATCGAACCCCGATAGTAAGTCTTAACCATAAGAAGAAATACTTCGAAAAATTATACATGAGAAACCTCCCAAACAGATTTATGGCAACCAACTTCAAAAATTCGAAAACGAACTTCAAGATTAATATAGCGTCCTATTGTACCCTAACATGAATCCTAACAATAAGTAGAATTCGTTCAAAAAATGATACAAGAGAAACCTCCCAGTTAGCCTATATGGTCACCGACTTCATGTTGTGCATATCTCCAGCATTACGACAGCAAACACGCATAATTCTAAACCCATTACTCCAACACATACCTCGGAACACCACGCCGCAGACGGTAATCCGAAAAGCGAGAAACGTACCTGGAAAGAGAGAGAACACGTAAATTAGTACAAACTCTTAGAGGAAACAAACACGAGACAAAAATGAAAACACCATCCATCCCCGCCCACACTCAAAGACGAGATAAATCTCGCGAAACGCGTGGCCTTCTCACGGGATAACCGATTATAACGACAACGCTAAACGCCTTGCAAGGCGACGTCATTACCTTGGCGAAGAAAAAGAGCGAAAGAATGGGGTTGTGATAGGGCGGAATGGAGGGCAAAGGCGTTGGCCCTCTGCTTTGACTGCCACACTTTGTCAAGCGGGAAGGGGAGGACCGTGGTGAGAAAAGGGAAAATACAAATGGCAGCGGAAGGAGGAGGAGAAAAGGAAATGTAAGAAGATCTCCAACAGCTGGCGGAAGATGCCTCCCTCACAAAGGGCGAAAGCCGCGCAACAATGCTCGGAGAGGAAATCAAAGAAGAACGAAAGATGATGCGGGCGTGATGCAGACGAAAGCCTATATGAAAACCTTTATTTAGACTTGAGAAAATCCTATGATGGCCGGAAACGAATAAATCGTCCGATTGTAAAAAAGGTATGATTAATGCTCATAAAAAAATTAGGGAACAGGAATAATCGGTACACTTGAAATCGATGAGGATTATCTGGAATTTTACTTCTTTTTGAACCGCATAAGATCTTTTCCTTGATACACTAGGTCTAGTACCAATTTGTAGCGTTAAAATGGTTACGATAATAAATTGAAAGTAAACAACGCAGTTCAAAATTATGCGATAAATAATAATAACAATATAAACGCGTTATTAAATGGTGCGATAAAAACAATAGTTTCCAGTTATCAACTATAATGTCCGGCATGACTTTAATAATTGCAATACATTAATTCTTTGATCAAACGACACAAACAATGACCAAGTATACAGAAAATAGTTGGTTGATAGTTTGTCACATAAGTTACACATATTTATATTAATACTTTACATTTCCAAGGCAATAAAAGATTGATACGAATTTACAATGACTAATGTTTTACAAGTCTTTGATTAAACGACAATCATTGATGATCACAACAATACATGCACAATTTGTATTGGTGCTGTGAGATAATGCGAGTGCTAGTATAAAATCAAAAGCGAAGAAGAAGTTGAAATATTTTCTAGAACTCTAAACATCGCCATAATAAAAAATAAAATAAGCTAACCAATAAGAGATTGAAACGAATTAATAATAACTCGTGTTTTTCATGTCTTTGATGGAACGACAATAATGAATAATCACAACAATTGATACAAATCTGTCTTTCGATGCTTTGCGATTATGTTAGAGGTAGTATCAAATCAAAATCATAGAAGAAGTCGAAATATTTTCTTGTTCTGTAAAAATCGCCATAATAAATAGATAAGACTCTAAAATAAGGAAATAAGCTAACCAATTTAATAAACGGAGCATCGCACAATGTATGACGCTAGAATGAACAGAAATACGCAGAACCTCTTTCCTCAAAAACCTTCAACAGAATTCTTTCTGGTTAGTCGATTCCGAAGCGATACGAAAAGATTTCCTTCATCGTCGAGATGATCCTTCAGCTGAGAGAATCCGAAACAGTATTACGAGCAAAGCAATCTCATTTCAACTCTCCTTCTTCGGTATAAAGCGTATAATCACCCATAACACGGAGCTGAAGGTGGAAAAAAGCGGGAGAGGAAATGATTAACGAGCCTCCATTCGTCCGAAAAGAAGCCCCCCTGCCGTAGCACGCGTGCGAAAGGCCCTTTCTTCTCTCCCGGAGGGCACGGAGAGCATCAAATAAAAGAAAGAAAAGAAGGGGGATCGACTTGGGAAAACGAAACAATAAACAAGCCGGGGGATGCGGTCTGTGACAAACACGGGCGTCTGAGATCAGATCCGTTTAATGCGATGGCGGCTTGATCTGAGAACTCTTTGGGCCTATTTATAGAACCTCATAGAACTAGGTAGCACATTATACTACTAGCTTATGCTTACGACACCAGTAGCCTGTCTACATAGTCCAGCCTAAAGTCTGGTTTGAACCTCAACCCCTTCATCATAAGGCACCTATGGAGGGGGATGAGGCAACTAGATTAGTGAGGAGTGAGGTAGTTTATCCTTTCTTCCGTAGCAACTAATATTAGTAATAAAACAAAACCCTATGGAGGGGGATGAGGAAACTAAATTAGTGAGGAGTGAGGTAGTTTATCCTTTCTTCCGTAGCAACTAATATTAGTAATAAAACAAAACCCTATGGAGGGGGATGAGGAAACTAAATTAGTGAGGAGTGAGGTAGTTTATCCTTTCTTCCGTAGCAACTAATATTAGCAATAGAACAAAACCTGGAAAAAATTCAATTTATAAAACAAAACTTGATCGAGATATGTGAGAAACTATTTGACGTTACTGAAATGGTCACACCGGTTGGTAAATTTAGCATATATTTGCAGATTTGTATGCTTATTAAATACTTTGGAAAGACAACTCAAAATATAGCTCATGACCGTAATTGTAAAAGTACCGACATCGTATCTGCTGCTCGGGTAACCGAGATTCTTTCTAAAATGTATGCTCCGCTTCGATTAGATCCTACTCAAATCCAATTTAAAGAAAATACTCAAAAATAGCGTCAATCAATATTTACACCAACATTTATTACAAACATTCATATTGATGGAAAAAGTCTTCCAAGGCTTACGATAATATTCGTGTTATCAAAATTGTTCGCTTTTTGAAGAAGCCTATTATCAGTTATAAACAGGTGAACCACGAAGATGATCAAAAATCCCACATACCGATGAGGACACTCAATTCTCACAAATCTAAACTTTTATCTCATAAAAATATTTTTCAAACCATTAGCAATGCTACATAACGGCTCAATTATCGTACACAGATACCTTTTCGCAATGGTTATAAGATGTATACACTTCTTCGTATTGATTACACAACCATCTACCGAAGCATAAGAGTAATTTCTCTATTGAAAGATAATTGAATTGATACATGCATAATGACATAGATTTATAAAATAGAACCAGCATCAAAATCCCCGAAAGATAAAAGAGCATGCTCATCGGAAAAGCCTTGAAGAGGACGGCAGAGAGGATGAAGAGTCGATATCAGGGGTGAAAGGAAAAGAAGCAACGAGAAAGAAAGACAATAACCTTTGAGAAATGAACGGCGTCTAAGCAAGCAGTGACCTTTCCTGGCCTTGAGAACTCCTGGAATAAGCCCAATGTGAAAGATACGTCCATTAGCATGCGGATGCATCGAGAGGAGAAAACAATGTCACGGCGGCTTGCATCTTATAAATACTTTAAACCGGTCCTGGGCACGTCACTGTGATCGCGTAACCGTGACTCGAGACTCCAATTTCGTTTTTATCACCGAGTGATGATTTTAATGCTTGCAACGTCAGGTGACGCCTTGTAGCTTAGGCGTTGCAAATGCAAACAAGAAGATTAAAGGCGCCAGAGGATATCCCAAGGCAGATAAGATCAAGACCGAAAGACGTTCCAACAAACGGAATGCAATTCTTAGTTTACTTCTTCGAACAGATCTTGCGTTAAATGTACACCCTCTTCTTTCCATCTGGCCCTACACTTTACATTAACATGGGGATGAGCCTTTTCCAAATAATTTTAAGAAAATAAAGAGATTGAAGCTATTTTTAAGCCTAATTTTTTATATTTTTTACGTCATCTTTTTCTACGTTAACTTTTAGGTGTGCGGTCTCTGATTTTTTATGAACCTAATTACTTTGTAATTTTGCTCTTGGGCATTATCTTTCTACGAATCTTTACTGATACCTTTTCACTTGCGTTTCACTGGGTAATTTTATATTTACAGTAATTCTTTACCCACCACGAAAAAGTCTTGAACTTATTTTTACTGTTTTCATGAAAATGAAGATACATTAGGAAATCAGCTAACCATAGATTTAAACTCACATTAGCGTAAAAACAATTTCAATCCACTACCTTCTTACAATAAATTGGAAACAATTAACAGAACTACACAGATTCGCCAAGAAACGACATAAACCCGCCAACGACTCTAATGCATCAACCTACTATTACTCTACTCATATATACTCTAATCAATAAATTCCTCAGCCAAAATGATTGCAACTTCGCATTACTGACCAATTCCATAACTAATTTTTATCTAGAGTTTTGACGTAAGATTGAAACATTTATATAAACAAATATCTTTCAACGACACCGTCTCGCCCAAATAAAGACGATTTATTATTATTATTATGTCACTACTGCTAACTACCACAACTAAATAAATAACTTAGGACGTTGAATGTCAACACTATAGTCCCACAAGCTTTGAATATTATACGTCAAACCCTTACAAGGATGGCAAGCACTTAATACAAATCAAAAATAATTATAAAAAAATTCAACAAGCCTAATCCGTACAGTCGCTGGTGGCGACATCTGTCCTCAGATATCAGGAAAATTGGCAACCTTACTTAATGGGACCGTTGATGGGGAAAGTAGCAGATACTTCACGTACCCGCACGCAGCTCATGTCCAGGCAATATTATCGCTCCCTCAGGAATCCGAGCGAAGAAAGAGCGTGCAACCAATTCAAAAGCGTTGGCGCGGCATTCTTGCGCGTAAAAGGAACGAACTTTTCAGATAAAGGAATACTTCCCAACCCACTCGGCATTCCTTTCCTCCAATCTTTAAAGATGGCTACGTTAAAAATGTATGAACGAGATGATAAAAAAGTAAAAGAAATCTTCCTTCCGGACTCCGGGGGGAGAAGAGAGAGAGAGTCAAGGAAAGATTGCGAGAAAGAGATAAGAACCTCCTGGGAAAAGGAGGGGGCGGAAGCCGATTGTTTCAAAGACGACCATCTTCGGTCGATAGGGAAGATGAAGAGAAGAGCAAGTCACTGACGCAAAAGGCATCGCCACCTTTAACTCTTCCTTCCACTAAAGTACAGACCATGAGAAGAGAAAATATGAAAGAAAAAGAAGGAGTCCTTCAAAGGAGCATTCTAGGGCCTGCGGAGTTATAAATGGGATTTCACCGGAGAAGATCTTTCTGGATATTTACTTAAAAAATGAACAGTGGGAAATAGAAAGAGAGAACAGAGAAAATGTTGTGAGACTGTCAGAACTAAAAGCAGCGTTACCCTTTTAAAGTCTTCAGAAACAACAAAACGCTGAACGCAGAATTACTAGCGTTACATATATAGATTCTCATTATTCAAAATTAATTTGATTTTCATTATAATCAAAGACCGCGCGAGTAGTAATCAATCATTGAATAAATTTCTTAGAAAACTTGGAAATTCAAAAATATAGCTGGAAATTATTTTTAGTCAAAGCTATAAATCCAAAAACTCAAGAGAACCGAGTGAAATATGCGTTCGCGAATTTAAATTATCACCATCAATTTTGGCAATATACTCCGAAGCTACTTGGATCCAGCTCATCAAACAATTCATTAATTTCTGAGCTATACCTAATAATTATGGACAGCTAGAATGTTAGATTTGCCATTGAAACTACAGACAGATAACATCATGAATGATTGATTAGTTTTGGAATAAGGGAGAGACCCTTACAGCACCGAGGGAGCACCCAAATCAAACTCCAAAGAGACAGACATCTTCACAGAGCTGATTCCCAGGGCGCCACTTGAATGGGGCGGGCCTTCAAAGGGGGAGTTTTCTGACCCCTCTGCCATGAGCACCAAATACCCTTAGTATGCACCTGATTATCCGTAGATGATCTCACACTATATTATCGCGCGAGAAATGCTTGCCAAACTACAACCACTTAGACGCATTTCTATACGTACAATAAAACAAAGACCGACGTAATCTCAACAACGAATCTGTTAAATTATAATCAAACATGAAGACTCCACAGAGAAAATCAACAATAAAAGCAAAAATATATAAAATATCCTCATCATCAAAACGACAACAGACAACCACCAAACAATACATCGAACTGCACGATACCAAAACATGCAAATTCAGAGTCAACAGTCATTACGTTATTTTCTAGACGCGAGATAAAAATTGACGAATGCCGCGAGAAAAATATAATGATTTTCCATGAAAAGCAACGGGAGAAGGAGTAGGGAATACGAAAATAATCCAATATTTGAAACGATAATATACACATGTACCAAGAGATTCGGAATAATAAATTGATTGTGGAAATCACGCAATGTCGTGATTACAATAAATAACAATCGGCAACACGATAAACAAGAGCGCTCAATTACTGCTCGGAATTTAAATCGCGTTATTTTGTTTAAAGCAGTCTCCTCAATAAAGGCGATGGGTTGAAATAGTATATTAATCAAATTATAGAAACTTGACTGCTTGGCACATTAATTTTACGAGAAAAGATTCAAGCTTCATAGTGAAGAAGTAATTTGAAAATAAATCCTGGTAAATGTTACTGAACAAAAACTGGTAGCTATTTTTAAATGTAATAATACATAATATATTCCTTCCTCTTAGTTCAATAAATCCTTTATTGGGACTATGTAGGCCGCATCATATACTTATATAGGTGAAAATGGATATAATTTAGGTAAAAATTGCAATATAACGCTGACAAAGAGAAACTCAGTTAACCCTGGTAAAAATAGATTTTCACAGACATTACCAAAATAGTCCGACGAATGAAAGAACAGAAATTTAAGTTTGACTTGAACATTTATCTTCAATTCTAAACAGAGAATGACAGGAAGAATTTAACAGGAAACTTTTGAAACTTTTCAAAGAAAACATAAATAGATCAGGCTAATATTGGTTGTAAATTTCTTGTTTTTGTATTCAGATTAAAATGGTGGCATAATTGTATATGAATCTATTAAATAAATAAATAACCGAGTGAAAGAATAATTGCATACGAGACTAATGAGAACAATCGATCTAACAATAAAGAAAGCGAGTTCGCAACAAATGTGGCGCAACAATACAATAACCAACACTAACAATGTTGAACTATCGACAACGAAAAACTCGCCAATGAAGACAAAATTGATTGTTTCCTTAAGGCGGCCATCAGCCTGATTATTGTACCGCTGACATCCTCTTTACATAAATAGACACACAATGTTGGTCTCTTGGCTCCAGCAAGAAACGACCCTTTTCCTTCTGGCGAAAGATGCAGTTACGGCCCATGGGAGACTTATTTCACGGTGGCAGGAAAAAGAGCGTGGGAGTGGATATTTGTCCCGAAGGAACTCATAGGGGAAAAGTGGCTCCGATTAGGACATTCTCACGCCATAGGACCGTAATGACGAGAGAAAAGGTTGCGTGCTGAGTAGTTGAAAAATGAACCCCAGAAGTCATTTCCAGCGTACTCTTGTCAATGTTAAAGGTCAGGGGACGGCGAAGAGGTATGACGAGTGTGCCTCGAGAAAAGATAATGAGGTGACTGATGGGGCTAAAAATCCTCACAACATAATACGGGTGACGAAAAATGTCGTTGCTAAGTCAACATACAAAAATACCCATAACGCAGGCCTAAAGGCAAATCGGAATGGAAATATAAAAGTATTTATCACCAGTGCCGGATCTAGGGTATATGAGGCCTATGGGCAATCCAACGGGTGGAGGCCTTTTTTTGGACGATCTGGCGAAATTCATATTTTAAGGCCAAGATCGAGGAATCGGAAGGATTAGTGAAATAATAGTGGACAAATTTGTGGTTTGACTACTTGATATCTTTTGGAGTGTATCAAAGAAAATTTTTCATTCGAAAGCAATAATACAAATAATTAGGTATACATTGCACAAAACTCTTATAAACTAACTTTCCTGGATTTTTTGGTAGCAAAATCATCGATAACTTCATTAAAATCTATTTCTCTTAATAAATCATGTTCTATATTTATTATACTTAAATTATTCCCATTATATTTCCCATTTTTTACAATTTTTTTGACATTTTGTCACCTTGGTGGAGGCCCATTTTGGTGGAGGCCTATGGGCACTGCCCACTGCCTAAATCCGGCACTGTTTATTACTAGATAAAAGCAGATGAATAATATATTCACATCAGTGCATAAAATATAAAAATATATGCTTCTTTCATTTATATTTGCCTCAGTCTAGTTAAAGTTTCTTCTAAAGAAAAGCTACTGAGATATGAGAGAAGATGAAAATCTAAAAAAAAGGTACTCTCCCGATGGAATGCTACGAAAAGTGTTAATCAATGTATCAATGTGCTGCACTTATGTGGAAGTGTTCAGCTTATTGAGGAAAGCAAGACAAACTACCTCAATACTCATTTGCTTAGTCACCTCATTCCCTCTTCAAAGCTTAATGCTGGGGGGATGAGGTTCTAACCAGCCTTCATGAATGATAAGTACATCCTTGTTGATGACGTGAATTTTAATGGGTAATAATTAAATAAAGACACACTTTACCGCGACAAAAAATAAAAAATAAAGAAGAGAGGGAACAATAAGTTATAATATTTCTATTAAGCATTTGCATGAAATCTTTTATACCAATTATTAATGTTTTTAAAACAAAGATATAATGTATTTCTATATAGGAATCTCTCTTCCTGACATGTGCAACCGTGAGTAATGCAAGTCAAATTCAGAGTACCTATTAATTGTAACTTTTAAACAAAAATCTAAATAATTGAATTAGAGATAAAAAATATTTTTTTAAAAAAGCATAGTTGTCTTTATCTTTATGATGAGGTCAAATAATAAATTCTCAAATACTCCCAACACATAATATTCTTTTTGAAAACTATATTCCAGCCGCAACTAAAAGAAACACCAACAATCACATTAAACACGAAAGCAACATTACAACAGTAATTTCATCCGTTAAGCTCTTACATTAATCCTTATCTGACCAACGCCGTATTCAATGCCAAAAGCACACATTTACAGAGGCAACTGAAAATTAAATAAACCGAGCAAGAGATGGATATCCCGACAAATTATGGGTCAGCGTATTTACATAAAAGTTTCCGCGGTTAATGGCGCTTGAAGTGATATTCGGATCGCACCAAATTCGAAAAGAGAGCCGAGATAAAACTGCAAAGCACCGTTTTGAAAGCACCACGAAATTACCACCCACGGGCTGTGAACCCTAAAATAACTGACGCGCGCTCCTAAATAGAGGCGAGAGGAAAAGTATCGGATAAAGTCGCGATCCTAAAAGAGATAGGGCTTATAACCATTAGAAGCTGACCATAATGGTATATAAAAACCACAGCTTTGAAAACTGTGAATTAACCGCGTTTGCCACGTTCTCTTGCACCAGCATTCAATTTCCGAATAAAATCACCAAAAAAATCAACCAACACGCAAGGACATAACACATGAAAAGGCGAAAAAATTCTAGCTATCGCCCCGCAGTATCGACATGTATAAATGCAGCTCCAGATGAAAACCCCTCCGACTATATCATTTTAACAACTGCCAGTAATAAGGGAAACACATTCGCTCCCGTGAAAAAAAAAACTTCGAACGGCACTTCAAAGGAGAAAAAATTAATATCGAGCGTGGGAAACAAACAGGTCCCGAAAAGTAAAGCCGATAAAAGAGGCCGATTAACGACGTAAGGGCACGAATTCGCCGTGATATCACTCTGCTCATTTTTTAACCTGTTCCTACGAGAGAGAGGGCTAATGGTTACGCGTGGTGAATAAAACGGTAAAGAACGGCCGTCGTTAGTGCTTTGTTTCTGTCGCACAATGCTAAAAGTAGACGAGGAAACCATGCTCATATCATGTTCTGAATAAAATCCACGGGGGAGGCCGATATAAAGTGGAGATCCGACTTTTTGTTTTATAGAACCTGTTTTATTTAACAATCCTTTCGATTATGTTCTGGATTGACGATCGACGACGACGACGATCGACGACGACGACGATCGACGACGACGACGATCGACGACGAATGATTATCAATGAATTCACATATAATCGATTCTGATTTTCCATGAATTTTTCTAGTCCGAAATTTTGCTTACGAAATTGAAAAAATTACAAATTATGTGCTACATACTTTTATAGGATGATCTAAATTTTGTATGAGAATAAATACATACGTATTTTTCCATTATAATTAATGGCAGAATTTATATATTATTTATGTTCTAGTCATATATTCTTCTCTTTATAAACCGAATACTCCTTGATAAGTCATAATGAATTTGGAAAACTAATAGTTTAAATAAAACATTATAGTTTAATAAAAGTGTGTACGAGGTATTATTCACCATTACTAAAGCAATAAATGTATTTGATAAAAAATCTATACAATGCTAACAATACATATACAATAGTTTAAATAAAACATTATAATTCAATGAAAGTAAGTATGAGGTATTATTCACCATTACTGAAGAAATAAATTTAATTGATAAAAAAATCTATGAAATGCTAATAATACACGGAGCAACAATGACTATAATACCTGAAATAATAGGCTAAAACAACAATCAACGAAAAAAATACGGTGGGAAATTTATTGTGGCATTCTTAGTAACAATTATCGTTATAACAATGCTGTTCATGAGGAGTACACTACAATTGATAATTAGGGCCTGGATAAAGACTCCTATTATTGAAATTACACACACATAATTAAAGTGTTTATTTAAAGGCATTGACCATTATAATCGTAAAATTAGGGCATGAATTGAATTTAATGCAGTTACGCAACTGTTAAACATACAGCTAAACAAAACGTAGTCCATTAGAGTTACCACCCAGAAATTTTCCTCCAACAGATGCTTGTCAGTTCAAACAACGGCGAGCGAGACGCCGTTAAAAATCAATACCTACTTTCCACGGGATACGAACTGGTGACCTCCATTGCGTTCATGACTCCACTCTTATACGAGCCGAGCATTTTATCGCCTTTAAGACCGTTATCGACCGCTTCAATTCACGCTGACGGCATCCTTCTTTCGGCTAGACCCTTTAAGTAGAAAGTTTCCCGAATCCTCCGCACAAAAACCCTTAACCCCATGTTTACCAATTAAGGTTATAAAGTGGGAAAATCATTTTTTCGCGACCTGAATCCCATTCGAGCGAATCCGCGATTTTTCGTCAGGGAAATGCTTACAACTAAGATTCGCTGTCTCCATTCCTGAAACGATGATCCTGATTTGATATGAAAATGCGTGTGTTTGTGAATACGATAAGATTAATTAACGAGTTTAGCAAACAAATCCGAGTAATTAGAAGTTAAAATCTCCCATAGCCGTCTTTGTCGTCGTTCCTCGTCTCATTCACCGGTATTCGGAGAAAACTGGATAGGACACAACACTTTGTTAATAACACCCATCCTTTGTTGTTTTCTCCAAATAGCGGTAAAATAGACGAGGAACGCCGAAAAAGACGGCTATTGAAAATTTTAAACCTCTTAATTCCTTAAGAGCCGCGTTCCAAATTTCCTTTCTTTACAAATACGAGTAATCCTAATATAAGAGGAATAATACAATGTATAAAACTCAAAAATAATAATTACACCAAACAAGCAACACGATGTTTTATGCAACTAATATAAACTGCTATAACATAATGAAAAGCAACAAACGTCAATTCAACAACGATTTCGACTCGCATAACTAGTCCACCAATAACATCGACATAACGATATTCACAACTATTTACATTAATTCTCGATCAAATCTACACCGCCCGAAAATTGCATCCGAAATGTAATCTAAATAAACGATGGAATACATGTATTTCTTTGAACTGATTAATTAATCAATAAATATTATTTTAATCAACGTGCGTTTAAAAAATTCCACCAGAAGTCATTGGCGTCAATTACTTCCGCCACGCCTTCGCGGAATATCGATAATTGGCCGATAATTATTACGAAAGGTAAATACCAGTAATTATCTCAGTTCTGTGAATTTGCATTTTAAATTATTATCATACGTAATGCATTCGCGCCATGATGGATGAGCCAACTTGATTACAAAATCAACTACAAATAATTGCATTTTTAATTTCATGATTTGCAATACGATACGTCATTCTTTTCGGAAAAAAGGCCTCATTTATATTTTTGAAAAAGTTTGAACTTTGAAAGAAAGCTGAAGCAATTAAATGAGGGAAAAAAGCGTTATTTATAAACAAAATGCCTTATTTATTTAAACATTTTTTATGAATGTAAAAATAATACCAAGTAGCTTTAATTCGAGAACAAATATAATTTTGATAAATCATCAACGTCCATTACAATCCTTCAATTACTTTCCAATAGTAGAAAAAATCTGTAAGTGAACCCTATATATATCCAATTTTAGCAATTTCCCTGCTTCAATCACAAGAAATGTGAAAATCCCGCAACATGTTCTTCTTTGCATAATATTGATGTTTT
This sequence comes from Sympetrum striolatum, assembly GCA_947579665.1. NCBI lineage: Eukaryota > Metazoa > Arthropoda > Insecta > Odonata > Libellulidae > Sympetrum > Sympetrum striolatum. The sequence continues at coordinate 45,810,901 of OX388345.1, read as the reverse complement.
AGGGTAAAGTAAAACAGAAATTTCCCGCAAAATATAAGACTGATGAGATTACGGAAAACTATTCTGTTGACATTTTGCAAGTTGGAGGTTGGCAATAAAAATAACTGGGAAGTTAAAGTTTTACGAAATGATGCATTTTTTACTTTCTTGGAAAAGTTTAAGTTCCTGCTAAAAGCTAATAGTCGCGCGGACTAAATGCCGTTTTTGCTCAGAATTGTTGGGAAATAGAGCTCGTTTCGACTTTATATAATTAGACACCTACAACAATGCTGCACGACAATGAGCTTGATTTCACTTCAGGTTGACGCTACCTCAGAAGTGGTAAAAGCTTGTGGTCAGGAACTTTTTGAGTGCTCCTAACATTTCATCGATTGCAGGACTTACACTCGTTCCACTGGCAACAGAGGAGGCTTCAGGCAGTAAGAAACCACCTCACGGCACAACAATCAAAGCAGCTACAACACTTGGGCATAGGAAAAAGTGTGAAGACTTCAAACCAGAAAGATCGAAAATATATTGGTTATCGTAATGCTACGGGAAAAATCTTCGTTTTGCGGAGTTACATAAGAAAAAGGATAACCAAAATGAACGAAATAAAGGGTCGTGACCTACGTAACAAGCTTTAACAGGATGAAGATTAACTACACAACCCTATGTATGCAGGATCATAGGAAAAATATGCTAGAAGACGTCAAGGGTGAGTAAAGTTATCAAAAAACGAAAAAAAGGCATTTAATAGGGAGTATCAAAGCAAATGAACCTAGCGAATGGCAGAGCACTCATTCTATGTGAAAGAATTAATTCAATAAATAAGTATAAACTCATTAACTCAGTACATGTCAACGCTTCGTACCAAATTAAATTTGATTCAACAATAATAAAAATTTATAGTAACCCATTTTGAATAACACGTTAATCGAAAAATAGGCAACAATGACGCCAAGGATTTACCGAAAAATGTTTCTTGTGCCAAACAATGAATGACTCCCAGATTGTTGAACCCTGAGACGAATTAAGAAATGTTCGTCCACAATTTAAGTAGAAGCAATTGTTGGGTTAGGTCAAGCATCTGAAGGCGTAGCAGATTGTACCCAATCATATATAATATCACAGTAACCAATCGTATCTAAAAAAAAAATCTGATGTGTCCAGCACATGACTTTCTCCATACATAAGATGTAAATATTTATATACGACAGTAATTTCGAACTCTATATTCCATCTAATCTTGGAAGAGGAGTGTTTAATTTATATCATATTATCTTTTACGTCACAAACACTATAAGTAATGTTTTTCGGGACATGTTCGATGAAAAACGAAGAAATGGCCTTTCGCCCCAGCTCCCAGAGCGCCCACAAAGTACATAATCAGCAACTTCCGGTTTATCAGTATTTCACAAATAACTCCTACACAATCAGTGATACAAAAATATGTTTCATACAAAATTTATAGTAAATTATTTTTTCTAAAACTTTTATGATTAATAGTTTATACCTAAATATAATATTTATGGAGATATTTTGAAAACCGGAAATGAGCTTTGAAGAATGAAGCTTAACTTCCGGTTAACCGATTTACCCCAAAAACTAATCAACTCTAAAAACACCAACCAAAGTACTATATATGAAATTTGGTATTGATCCAACTAATAGTTTTTATGTTAGAGCGCCCACAAAGTACATAATCAGCTACTTCCGGTTTATCAGTATTTCACGAATAACTCCTAATCAACCGGTGATACAAAAATATGTTAAATGCAAAAGTTATAGTAAATTACATTATCAAAAACTTTTATGCCGTATACAATATACCTAAATATCATATTTATGGAGATATTTTGAAAACCGGAAATGAGCTTTGATGAATAAAGCTCGACTTCCGGTTGATCGATATACTCCAAAAACTAATCAACTCTGACAGCACACACAACAGTACTATATTTGAATTTTGGTATTGATACGACTAATAGTTTTCATGTTAGAGCGCCCACTATCACACACACACACACACACACACACACACACACACACACACACACACATACACACAGACATCATTCCGAAAATGGTCAAAACGTGTTCTACGGACCCCAAAACATGTATTTCCGTTGAAATCTCGAAGTCGATTTTTTTCATGAAAACAATACTTTCTCTATACTTCGTATATGGAGAAAGTAACAAGCAAAATAAACCGCAAAGACTGCAACTTATGAACGAAGAGAGATAATGGTCTCCCGTGAACCCAACTAATTCCACCACCTTATCTCTCCATTTCAGTGCAACGAAAAGACTCGAGTCACAAAGCGTAGTGCTATAATAAACGCGGGTCACGGAATACGGCAGAGCCAGCGGCTAAAACGGAAGCATCGACTCAAGACGGAGGGAGAAAAAGTCTCCCTCGAGTTGAAGAGTTTGCAGGAAAGAGACGTAAAGGAGAGAGAGCGAGGAAAAAATGAGCTCCGGCTTTTTTCTCATCGCAACCGTTCTCCGGATAACCGCGCGGTAGCACCTTGGGAGTTAATGCCTGCAAAAACGCCGTCTCCGCAAGAGAAGGCTATGAACCCCGCGACTTACGCCAGCAGATGTTCTGGGCACCGAAGCATGGAAAAAGCACGTGACCGCCGATGGAAAAACGGTAATTGCGAATTTCGTCCAGTCGACGAATCGGTGGGAAAAGAGACGGGAGATTAGAGAGTCACGGGGTCGGAACGAACGCGGCGAGAAATTCAAACGAGATGACCCTTTGCAGCAAAAAGCGAAGGATCTCTTCAAAATAGATGCGTCGTAAAAAACGTACTTACGAGCTTTTCAAACCTTCAAAGAACATCCATGTAATTTTCACACCCTTGGAACTTCATAAGGATTTCTGATAAACTACCTTTGGCTGATTCCCGCCCTAAGGCAATACTTACTCGGTGTCTTCATTATTGTCTTCCTTCACAATGGTTCATTGTTACGTAACCCTACACTAGTTGCAACAATAGCTAGCTATTCATAGGATACACTCTTTAACTTAAGTATTATCGATAGGTACTACATGTAATTGATTAATTATAGCCTAACTTCGTACCTCGCCATTGATATGTAGAAGGTTCAGTTAAACCTTTTCATACGTTTATTTAGTGGTAATCATGAATATAATATTCAAATACTGACCTCCTAGAGAATGTTGAACCCTGTAAACACCTAAATCATAGACCGAAACCACAGGCGAAAATTATATCACAGTAATTCTAAGACACATCCATTTTCAGATTAATTCTACTTCATTTATACATAAATTGTTTTTAAGGACTTGAATGGAAAATCGTCATCGACGTAACTTGAAGGAACTTTACGGATATAATTTACTACAGAGGATTAATTATTTTCTTAAATACATACATATTAAGGGCTTTATTTGATTTTATAACCCATAAATATGTTTTTCAGAGCATGAAATGCAATCGGCAGCGATGCATATTTAGGCAGCGGAATTTACAAAATTTCAGAGAAAGATCCTGGAACGCATCAATATCAAAGTTAGAACGTGAGTTCACAGTTTATTCATAGCAAAGTCTGAAATCTTCTCTTTCCTAAGAACATGCTTAGTATAATCGACTCAAGTAAAAATAATTAATGTAAGACTTGAAAAGGAGAATTGGTGCTTTTCTGCTCAGTTTAATATGCTTTACCAGTTAATACAACTTGGAGGACTAAATACCACGACCTGGAAACTTCGGAGAGACCTTCAAAGTTTCCAACAACTTTCAAGGCAAATATGAGTCCCAGTTCTTATGGACCAAGTTCCTAATATCTGAGCGTAGTCGAAATTCATAACGAAGCCAGAAAGTGATGCTATCTAGCGAAGGAAATCTTCACGCATTTCAACACATGGAATTTGCTCTAAATAAAGCTTTATGACACAACATCCAACAAATGGAGTGCTCTACTAAATTACGTACTTGAAAATATTCAACTTAAGAAGCTAAAGAAAAAATTAATCTTTTAAATAGCCTATAACTATCCAATTTCAACGAAAATGTAAATTGAAATACATACTTCAGTCTTACGTGGATTATAGGAAATTCCTATACTATAATTTTTAATTTTAAAATTGAATTAAAACCTTGAATTCAATCAGAATAATTCAAATTTTAAAATAATATTAAACTTTCAAAATTAAAATAATATTTTAAAATTAAAATTACATTTAAAAAAATAAATTTTAATTTTAAAATTAATATGATATTTAAAAATTAAATTAAAATTTTAAAATTAAAATAATATTTAAAAATTAAAATAATATTTAAAAATTAAATGTTAATTTTAAAATTAAAAATAAATTTTAAAATCTAAAATTAATCTTAAAATTAAATCAAAATTTTAAAAATTAAATGAAATTTCACAATTTAATTAAACATTAATTATTTTAAGCAATACTGGTCAAAATCATCCTTTAAAAAAGGCATCAATCTAAATATCAAAACAATTCTCTTTCAAATCGGCAGGATAAAGTCGAACAAATACAAACGGGCGAGCCAACGTTCAGAGAGTTGCTTTACCAACTTAAACTACCATTTCCACACTCTGCTATAACTCCACTCGGCGTAAGCACTAAACACTAAACCGATTTTTACAATGCACACGCGCAGAGCATCGAGCTGAGTGAGCGCAACTTACAGACACAAACCGCTCGCTCATTCGCAACGTGACAAAATAAATCTGCCCACCCAAGAATCCTACGGAAGCCGCAAGCTCAGGGCTTTTACGACCGCGAGAGCGAATATTTTCCGTCCGCGGTTTGCTCCTTGTTTTATGTTCGGTTCTGGCACAATTCCGATGAAATCTCTCCACAACTTACTCGGAGCTACTAAATCGTTCCGTGCTAAAGCATCGCATTCCTCCATCACGTAACTGGAAAGGCAACGAGACTTTTATTTCGAAAAGGGAATAAATAACGTCGATGGAATACGAATTGGTATCCAGTGACACCGTATGGAAAGCGATAGCTCGGGAAGGAAGATTTTTTCCATGTATCCTATGAGAATCTTTTCAAAAATGTATCGCTGGAGGAAACGCGTGCGTCAATTACACGCGTCGTACTGCACGACCTCTTTGTCACCATCTCGTTTTAAGGGACATTGCTCTTTATAGACACGAGCGTTTATCTTCAATGGCTAATTATTCGTCTTTTACGTCATAAATGCAATTAACTGGTATATAATCCATCAACTGATGCAATCAGTTATCATGGAGGGCTGACATGCAATAGGGTAGCTTACTTAACAGGAAATATATAAGGGGTGTCACAAGGGAAAGCAGAGTCTTACTTAAATAAGAAACGAATTCAAAAATAAAGCTTTTCCCAGAGAAATGATTCTATTTTTCCCTAAAATTTATTTTGTTATATAAAAAAATTAATTCAACAAAAATTATTAATTCCACATATACTACATACGAAAATGACTTCGACCATGAATTGATTTGGGAAGAAATAAAAATTTCACTTCTTCTGAAATAAACGAATTTTAGCTACACCAAGTCTGACTAAATCATTTTCTTTTATATGCCCGCTGATTATGTAGGCTGAATCTGAACATAAATAAAATATATTTTTACTTGACGCGTGGTCAAAAGATCAACTCCGGTAACAATGGCTGTGAATTTTATAAATTCTTATCACGCTACTGACAAGTTATGAATCATTTTATAACCTTATCTTGCAACTCAATTAAACGGTAGAAAAAAAGAATGAGTATCTTAAGAAAATAGAGCACAAAAAAATGCAATTACATAAAGAGGTTCATTATGTTTTCCAACAATTGGGAATACTTTTAATACTTTATACAGATTATTTCTGAATGTTACAATCACAAAAAATTATTACTGTGGATATATTCCAGTCAAATATAATAATATTAATAATTCCGTCTTTTTATGGGCGAATTTTAGTCTACGAAGGCTATTCCTGTTAACCCCTTTTTTATTAATTATATTCCTTTTTTTGCATTTTTATTAATATCTCTCACACACACAACATACACACACAGTATTTATACAGTATAACGCAATACAGTAGGTAAATTCCCCATCGTGCAGTGAAAATAACAATACAACTAAAAAACAGTACTGAAAGAATTGCCGGTCTGTTAGAGAACGAAAAGTAATGAAACATTTTTTACATCCATAAGTGCGCGGGAAAACAATTCTAAAAAGCTAAGTCCTTTGTCACTTCCAGATGATACCTTAACACGCTACTACACCTACAAAGAAATAACCAAACCGCAGAATTCTCTCCGTAAGGGCAATGGACTTTGGAGCGTGAAAATAGCACAAGAACGAAATTAGGCAAATGCTTCCGAACGAACGCGCGCAAATTTACCATTTTTTGCGGAACTTCGACCGGCAGAAATCATCCTCAGAATTCCACCTCGGGATTCGAAAGGGATGAGTACATCATACGAACGCAGGGAAGGAAAACAAACGGAGAGAGAACTACGACAACTTTTAGTTCTTTGCCCCGCCTCTGAAAACAAATGAGGGAGCTGCTGCGAGAGAATGGGAGTGACCCCGGAAAGGAAACCTCAGAGGAGATGAGGTGAGGAGTCATTAGGAAAACTTATTTAATTTATTACGTGGGAAAGAGGCTGAATTAAGAGGACAAACTTACGGGAGCCGCCTAGACTTAATGAATAGTCAGATTTAGACACGCATATTATGCACCTTGTTTCATTTAAGGGAATACTTTATACCATTGTTACTGATTAAAATATAATTGCGTCGTTAAAGAAGGTAGCCAACAAATATCCCATTTTAAAGCTTATACGGATGCGAAAGTAAATAAAATAATACAAACTTGAGATTAACAATTCAGGAAGTTCATAGGGAAAAAATCATAAATGTGATATTCTACGCAATATTTTTCTCAGAAAGGGAACCTTATAAAATATAAGCAAACAATAGGTACCCGATGGGAAAAAAACATTTCTAAGCACTGAATGAGAAAAAAATAGATTAACTAAAATTTTGGTAATAATGATATGTATGGGCATATGTAATGGCAGTAATGATACATCTTATCTTGCATTCACATTTGAAGGTATACAAGTAATTGCGAGATATCTCTTTCTATTGTATTATAAAAAATCAAGTCACCTTTAGAAGTTCATATTTCTTAGAATTTTCTATATTTATGCACCCATATTTGAATTTCCTTATTTCACATTATTTCATTCTTCTAAATTTTCATTCCTTAACTTTCATATTCTATACTGCCTCTATATTTACTGTGCTTTAGCGGTTCTTTTCATCCTTTTCCCAACAACGTGGATTTTTATCTTTGTCAAGCTTCAGTTGCAAAGATATTCCCACACCTTTTTTCTGTTTGTTTTTCCACAGATAATTCTAATTATTTTAAAGTCATACGAGGATAGAGGGATGCGAGACCAACATGGGCCTAATAAAAGGTATATTAATCAATAAATCAAGACCAAAACAAACAAACATAATTCGTACAAACACGAAGAAATCATAACATCCACACACTCCACCCCATCATCACAAAACCACTTCCCCAACAACGCACGCGAGAAATTTCACGAAAGCCGCATTCGACAAATTAAATATGGCGGAAACAAAAGCAACTCGGAGCGCGAAAGAGAGCACAACGGAGTACGTGTGAAACAGAGATGGCGGACGGGAGGAGGCTCTCCACGTGTGCGATTAAAGAGAGGGAAAACGGCGGGAAAAAAATTAAAAGCAGGTGCATTCGAGAAACACGGATCTCGCGTGTCGTGACTACTTCCCTCGCGCAGTAACCACAAAAAGCCATCCCTCAGGAGATGAAAGACGCAATAGGCGGTATCCTTCGTCCATCGAACGGGAAAACAAAAGAAGCGCGAGGGGCGGGGAAAAGGGAGTGAGACTGCGCGAAAAACTCGAGAAAGAATGGCTTACAAATACCTGTAATAAGACTTGGGGAGGCTCGTAAAGCTGCAGCGTAACAGTTTACGCCGCTGGTTTCCATACTTTACGATGCAGTCGCCGAGTTGTTTTCCAAAGACGCCACGGAGAGTGATGAAGCTGGAAGCCGTGATGCAAGAGCAGAGCCGTTGAAGACTTGGAACGCTCGAGTCGAAGTGAATGATAAATGATTCAATTGGACGGGGATGGATGCGGCATATAATAACGATGCAACTAAGTCACGAAACACAGGGCAGTAACTCGAGGGAAATGGCTGCGAAAAATGAATTGTGATTGGCAGCGAGTATAATGGAAGCGTTAAGTTCTTATGCGCGTACAAAATAACACTTATTTGTGTTGACAGCTTAAAAGAGGACAACAAATTGTACTCTCGCAATATCGAGTTATCTCGGCGCTACTACGTACTTGAAAGCCACCTTTTAGGAAAGTATGAAAAAATTATAAACTCAAATAGAGCGCTATAATAAATTCCACTTGCTCTAACAGTTTCTTAATGGGTACGCATATCGATCATTTATTCATAAAAACATTAACGAGCACCATGTGAATCTGTATTCCCATTCTAACCGAGGAGAGTGAGTAATGTACACAAAACTAAAAGCGTTCTTCTAAGAATTGAGGATTCTTCAATCTGCCACTTTAAAATAATTTCACTTTCACCACAAAATTAATCATAGGTATTAACTATTATAGTTGAATGATTGTAGTAACAAGAAAAATAGATTGTATTAACAAGAAAAGAAGTGTGTGTGAACCGAGTGTGAAAGTATCTCAATATTCGTTTTACGAACCCATGAAATACAACTTACTAAGCAAATGTAAATACATAAAATTACGAGAAATCTGAAATATATTTTAAAGTTACATTAGGTAAAATGCAGCACTCAAAGAGATTGTACAAACGAAAGACGCATAACCTGTTTGAAAGAAGTGAATTCAACGGACTGCAGAGTGATATTTCCTAGGGAAAAATCTTTACTGCTTGTCTAGTCGTTAGATCACTCTTCCCTAACTTAGTTTACTTACACCTATACTGCTATTGCAACCTCTGTCTGTAGAGACATGGTTAAGCCTCTAAAAATAAATACAAACTGGACTGATTTTCCAAGATATTTTAATTGATGACAGGCCTTGCAACCATCATGAAGTCCACGAAGTCATATCACATTGGAAAGAATCTAAGATAGAATTGCACGTTTACCAAAATTCGTGATAAAAGTATAATTCTATCTTACATTCTTTCCACTATGGATTGCCACAATACCTCGCCTGATTCTGTGAAGTTTATTCCTATCATATTGATTACGCTAAGCCTCACCTACACCTTACGAAGACTATTAAGAAATGTGACCGATCGACTTCACAATTTTGTGAATAACTAAAATTCCTCTTTCTCGACTCCCAAAAAAACCCCGAAGACGATCGGTACAAATTCACTAAATAACCCTCCCAATTATCACCGAAAAAACCTCCAATTTACATGCTCAACCACCACCACTTAGGGCGAGCTCCGCATTAAAATTAAATTAGCATCGAAGACCAGCGAACAGCCGCTGCTAACGCACGCTCCTTTGAAGGCGCCACTTGGACCATTAACTCGGCAGATCCTTCTGGTGAAGAGGATCATACCTCGATATCCCCACCGGGAGGGGGGCTTCCTTCCCCTTTCATTCCAACACAAAAAAAAACATTCCATTTGCTCGCAGCGCTAAGCCCCTAATTCCTCAATCGCAGAGCGTGTGGCAGGAAAAGACGCTTTATAAAAGGGAGAAAAGAACAGGCGGACAGGTGGGAGGGAAAGAAAAAAACTGGAACTACTCCGTGCTGCAATCTACGGCCGGAACCGAAAGTCTCTTTCTTCTTTAGCTGAACGCGAAAACAACCACAAGAAAAGTCTCTTTCCGATTACAGGTAAATGACGAAGTACCGTATTCTCTAGTGGGGATATATTTCAGGAACTTATAATGGATGAAAATTGCACTGCTAGATATACAATGGAACACAAGATACGAAAGACAAGGCGATGGAAATGTTTTAAATTTAAAAGCGATATTACGGCAACATTTATGAAACGTGCATATTTTAGATTCGTGTATTAAAAGTGGAATTAAAGTGAAAGAGCATTTTTCCAAGGATTTTTTGAGCTGAAAGTTCTTAATAAGTGCAACCCAAGAAACTATTCTGATAGTTATATTTTGACTCTTATAGTTAGATATTGCGTTGTGAATTAAAAGCTGTCGAATAGAGCAATATACGAAAGCGTATGTATCAGTATCAGTGAAAATCACACGAAACCCCTGATTCGTAAAACAAACAGTATGATCGCCCTTTCTCAACAGGATGAACAAACTCTCACTAGGACTGTTCTCGTACAAAACAAGTAAAATCATCATTTTAAACGAAATTTCAGGTTATTAAAAAAAGAAATCAAGTTTTTACACAACATTATATCCTAGATCCTTTCCGAAGATATACTTTAAACAGTAATCAAATTCTGAATACTTAGGGATAAAATAAAAAGAATAAAATACAAAAATAAATTCAAACATATTTTACCAGGAACTCGAAAATATAGTTCCTTAACTTATCACATTATTATTATTATTATTATAACCGAAAGCACAAATACGTTGGACAGATATATACAGATAACTCCAACCCTTGCTTGGAAATATAGAGCATTTAAGAAAATATATGTTTGGAGAAAACCTAAAGTTAACATATCTAATGTGATACTGCTATAAATTGAATTGAATAATTGAAAATGTTATTTAAATAGGTATTATTCATTTTTAAAATAAAGATGCACGTAGACGACACCAGTAGTGATGAATATAATTAAAGACGAAAAAGATGACCTTTCTTGTAATTCTTTAGAAAAAAAATGAGTAATTTAATCATTCGAGTCTGTGCGTGATGTTAATTCCCGCCTAAGGTCCCCAACCATTAATACAACTCGTTGGGATATTATTTATTACTTCCATCTTAGAATGCTTATCTTCCTAACTGATAATAAACAGTGCTGTGATATCTTAAACAATGTGAAAGTCATCACATTCAAAAGACTTAAATGGATTAAACTTAAAAAAAATAAAACCCGACCAACTTTCCACAAATTCAACATCTCTTAATTCATCGCAGACGGGAGATCCCCGAGAAGATTTCCAGCCACAGAGGAACAATTATATAACTTTTCTCCAGACGTCTGAGAAAATCGTGACTATTTCAGGGTGGTCCATATCAACCTCTTTATGAGGAGAAAGGCACGAGATGAAAGGCGGGCCTTTGAGTGGGAAATTGGCGAAGGGGGATGAGAATTCGTAAGAATGGAAGCGGAACCGACTTGAAAGAACGAACGGCAAAGGGAACCGTGATGTATAACGCCAGATTCAAATCTCGACAATTCTAAAGATTAGGAATGTACCGAAGATGAAATCGCTAAGTCATTTCGGAACAGTTTTTTTCAATTCGGACCGAGAGAATTCTTTCTTCATTTCTGCATTGAAACTAAATAATGGTGGGAATGCAATGGGAACCTTTTGTGCCCCAAAACCGAACCCCTAAGCATGCTAATCGTCCTCTTTAACAACAAGTAGAAGAATCGGAATCGATTCTAAATTAATTGAAATTTAGAGTGATAACTAAATTCTTGGTTTTTTTTTAAACCTGAACCTTCCCAACCCTTAGCAGAGTCAGTAATCATGTATTTCCACGCAAAATCTGAGGAAGAATATATTCTATGAGTTTTGTATATTCATGAACGATATTTTGCTATATGTTAGCGCATTTAGCGGAAAATCTATGTTGTATTTTTATGACATCAAATAATTTAATCCAGTCTTCCTTCCCTTTTAAGTAGAAAAATAGAAACGTTAAGTTTAACTACAATGTTTGCTTTAATACGTAAGGAAAGATGCTACATTGATAATATTTTCCCTACACTCTTCTATAGTCGCTGCAACTAATGAAAATATCTATCCAAGAATTAATAAAGAGGGATGTCTGAAGAAAATAGGTAAAGAAAGAGGAAAATCAATCGTGCAAACACTAAGGCACGAAAATCTTCTGAAAACGGTACTGCAAGGAATAGCAGAAGGGAGTAATTACGAAGACCCAGGTAAGATAAAGCGAGGCAAATGAATGAATGAAATGAAATTTTGAACTTCTGAAGAGTTAAGAAGAAAAGGAGCGAAAGACTGGTCTTGGGGAATAGCGATCTACCTATCCTCTGATCAGCCCATGAAGATGATGAACAGAATCACTGCACTTTTTTCTTATCCAGCTATTTGTATCTTGGACTGAAGTTTTGGTGACAGAAACTACACGATAAACTTCTTCCCTAAAACTGTTTCGAGATTAAGGCTTCATTCAAATAATTATAATCCTACATCAAGATGAAATGTGTGATAGAATAAGCTATAATGGAAATGATAGATAGGATAACCACACAACAATATGCAAACCAAATCCACGCACACCAAGTTCGACCACCAGAAAACGCCCTTTCACACCCACGGGATGCAGTGCGGTCAAGACTAGCCATCCTCTCTCTCTCTTGGATTAACAGTAACGCAAGATGGAAACCATATTCTCGACCTCGACAACACTCCTTCTGACGTTCGACAGCAAATTAGAGTTTGTTTGTGGGCTTGCGCGCAAACATACGTCTTCACGGCGAGGAGTAGCCAAGGAAGGTGAAAGTTGAGAGGCTCACCTTGAGGGAAGGAAGTCTACCACCTGTCAAGCGGCCACGTGGTCCCCAGACGGGCCTTCAACTTTCCTATCCTTAGTGCCACTGATTTTCGCTTTATCTCGATAGATGTTACCTCGAATCAATTCCAGTTCCATATCAACACATTGAGCCATTAAATATCTCCAGGATATGGTACTATAGCGAATTGCCCCGCCTAAATTTCCCGCTAGACAGATAGCCCTAAAACGACAATATGTGATCAATACTGACGGTGAACTTTATCACATATCTCTTTCTGTAATTACTTTAAACCATGAACTTTGGCTGAAATACAAGTCATTTCTGAGTCGAGCGAGAAAATTCTACGGTAAACCACAGCTTATTTATCCAACGATATCTCGTTTAACGAATTAATTCATCGGTCTTCCACAATGAAACTGCAAATTCACCGATCAAGGTTGAAGTAATAAAGGTAATGAATACTAATTGCGCGATTTAATTACATGACGTTGTCTCTTCAAGTTCCGCTATATCCATGATTACATATGACCTAATTATTCTGCTTCATTATTAGTCAAACTCACTAACTACTTCTGTAAACCAATAATTAATCACTTTTTACTTTCGTTATCTTTATTAAGTGATCTAACCGTAAATGACGGTTGAAAAAAGTATACAGCGCATGTACGTGACTATATGAATAGCTTTAATAGCTTTTGTAAATCAATATGGATCCTTTATCAAGAGAACAAAAGAGTTGACACGATGTTACCATATTTACTGGCAATATTTCCATGTCCTAACTCTACCCTTTGAATGATGGAGAGCTGATTTACACCTCTGAAAAACAAACCCCAATGATAATAATACGTTCAAGATAAATTATCTTCATACATTTATGGACGTTTTCTTCAAAGGGCCCCAAAGTATACCCTAGTGAATATATTACCCATTAAACAGAAATAGATTACTAAAAAAGCTACCATTCCTTTGCATAACATAGTAGTATTCTGAAATGAATGAATATAAGAAATGCAGTTATGATGAAAAAAAGACCTTATATACCAAAAATAAAAAACTATTTCCTTTCTCGGATAGTTTCCATTTTCAGGTATTTTTTAAAACATCGAAGGCATTCAAAAATTTCACGTCAAGCTTTCTCATCCCTGAAGCTCTAATTCCCTCAAATGAAGTGATTTACTTCGTTACCGACATAATTGATTACTTTATTCCCCGATTAACTACACTCATTCGTCACCGATACCGAATATGAAGCATTTAATATGATATACGCTAACTTCATGCAGGGACGGCGCAAAATTCTTCCAGGAAGACACCCGCCGTAAATTCACGTCATAACATTCGCTGGAGGGACATCCATTCGGAAACTACATAAAACCTGTCTCTGAAAATATTCATAGGGGCGTAAAAAATATTCGCTCCCATATATGCAGCATCGGAGATGGAAATAACCAACATACGGGCGATAAATCAACGGTAAAGTTTATCAAAATATTTAATACGGAATAATCAGAACGTATGAATCAAACCTCCCGGACATAATATGCGAAACAATAGCTGTTGTGAAGGGTAAAAATACCTTTTCAGCCTCGATTTGGCGCATATATGGTCAGGAATGGCAAAAAGTTCACCCCTTTTATAATATGGATATAAATCTCCTATATCTATCCCATAGTTGCATTTTATCCTACGCCGGAGAGGAAACGCCAGCGATAAATCTCCTGTGAGAGAAATCGATCACATCGCGCCTACATCATTCACCGCGATAATTTCCCTTCACTTCTCAAAAGGGGAACGCTTCATCTATTTGCTACACTTTCCCGTTACACGGCGTCGATGCCAATCTTTCGGAAGGGATAGACCATTCTCAGAACCTTCTGCGAGAGTTCCCTTCGTACCCAAAAGAGGTCTTTCCCTACCGACCGACGGACAGCGTAACCAATCTCAGTCAACAAGGTCGCAACCGTCGTGCACTGACCACTTACAAGGACGACTTTTCTTGGCTTACGGTTTCGACCGTCCATCACGCGATCCGTATCCAGAGAGAGAGGGAAAAGAAAGGGATGAAGACGGCTGGTCTTTCGCGTTTTATAAGCGTTGATAGCTCGGATAAACGAATCTCAAACGATAAATGGATATATATATATATATATATATCGAAGTAATATTATAGATCGATCAATCGAAATAAATCGTTAACTCGAATAAAAATTTCGGAGTAATTCCATCCAATGTGAGGGGATAAGAAGAGACAAAAGTCTTTGCGTTTTATTAGCTTTAATGGTCTAAAAAAATGGACCTCGAAAGGTATACCGATATAAGTCGCACATATGATACATCGATTGATCGAAATGAATCGACATCTCGATTTTAAACGGAAAAGGAATTGAGTTGACAGCGAACTTAATATCAATTACAACAGGAGTCATGGAAATATCAAAGAGGGTAAACTTAATTAGGAAGATTATATGGAGGTAAACATCGATATATCGAAAATATCGAATGCTATTTACAGTATATGGCACAAACGCTATTAAAGTGACAATCAGAAGCGGGAAATCGTACATTAAAGGATAGCATAACAAAATCGAAAGTGATGAAAGTAATCATACATCGGAATATATTGAAATGTATCAAATACTTAACATGGGTGAAGAAGACGATAGATAGTGATTGCGATACATAAGTGAAAAAAATACTACCGTTTACGTTTATTCAAAAAATAGCAGGAGTGTTAGTGAAAGCAACGGTTCAAGTTATTCCAATGACCTTTTAAGTAGAGATGGAGGTAGGAATCCGGATTAATCGGTAGAATGATCCAAATAAAATCAAAAGTAGATCCAGAAAGTTGCTCAACGACTCAGGAGAGATAGATCAAAAGGAAAGACTAAGAAAACCCACCCCATATATCCGTCCAAACTAAAAAGCTACACAACAAGACACGGATGAAGACGAAACCATCAAACCACAAGCCCGAGGTGACGAGAGAGGATGGGAGTCGATTTGATAGATACTCCGATACCTATCGAAACCTGTTCGATCACCTACAAATAAATTACTACTACCACTTACAAGATAAAGGAAACACTAGCTTCGGGGTGTCATACACCGGTAAGGTTATACCTAATTACCACCGTACGCTACTAAAGATTCCCGCAATGAAAAGTAGTCACTAGCAAATAATTCCCAGTCACAGATAAAGAATATCCCATTTCTAATACGTTGATATTCATCTTGAAATTGCAACGAAATGGCCGAGGCGATTTTCTCGATACTTCCTTCCGGGGATAAATAGCCATAAAAGAACGCGGAGAAATTCGCCACTTCACCGTCCACTCCCCCTTTATTTCTCGCCGTACTTTACCTGACAAGATCGAGCGATCGCGTTGATTTCCACGGTGCAGAAAAACAGAAGAAAGAAACCTTTCGAGGGATCTCGCCTTATCTGCTCATAACAATTAGGATCAGTTAAACAGCGACTGCCAGGGACGGCCTTCTTTAACTAATCAAGATCCCCTTTCTCCCCTTATGATATTCTCAACCGCCCATCTCCTGCCTCTCACACGCAAATCCCTCTGTGCCCGACGTCCTGCCACGACCACAACAGACCGGTATCTCTTGGAGTGCACTGGGAGAGGGATAAGAGGAAAGGAGGAATGCGAAGCACAAAACGGACGGATGGGGGAAAGATGAGGATAAGGGAAATTGCCTCCGAAAACGGGAAGAGAAATAACTCCTTAAATTGTTAGAGAAAACGGGCTATATAATGGTGCGAATAAAAATGTCTACGTCCAATGTAGCAATTGCAGAACTATAAAAACAATAAATATAGCTGGACGACATGAAAAAGTAAGCATAAAATTTCGCATGGGTTTTTCATTTCTGGTAATGACACATTATATGTTACATTACACAAAGCAAAATTAAACTCTTATTGGGATGATAATAGTTTTTAACGAAAACCGGATAGTATCCAAGACTATACAGAAAATGGTATGTTTGGTATATTAAATCTAGAAATATTAGTATTAAACATAGTATTTGTTAGTGTTAATTTGGCTGAGATTTCTTCATTCAGGTCAATAACATGAGTATAAATTATAAAGATATTGTAATTCAATGAGTTACTTTATTAGTTATTGATAGTTCATCACATATACGATGATTAGCATAAATTGTATTCGTACTATAAATAGTAATAACCTGCATTCTTTTATAAACAAATTGAAATGGGGAACAGAGGTATGGCTACATTCTGAGCCCGAATCAATACACTCTTAGCAAGAAGTATGCCATAAATATAGCTCTGAATAAATAATACCGTAACATCTACCCTAACATCGATATTAAAATATGGGCCGGATAGAGAACTTAAAATTAAAGAAAATAAATTTGATTACATTAAATCTGTAAAAATGATTTGATAGAGGGTGAATACTTAATTTCTTACATAAATGAAACTCATCATGAAGAAAGCAACACCCTACGAAAAATTCTATTCGGACCGAGCATGATTCAAACACTTCGCACTCAAAGTCCATGCGAAGAATAGCATAAGAGAGGAAGCAAAAGGGTAAAAAACGCTAAAAATAAACCACGCGAGGGATTGCAAAAAGATTAGGGACCGCAAAAAGAAACGCGTCGTGGAACGACACGAAGCCTCGCGGAACGCGTTGAGAGCCCCCGAGAAAGGAACGGCGAAGAATGATGGGGCAAGAACGGAAAGAAAGAGAACGAAATCTCGACATACCCTCGCAGCCACTTGCATCATCTCGCAACCCAACCACCCCCAGTAATCCCATCGCAACCACGAACGAGGCTCTTAAACGCAGCCGGAGGCGCGCAAGTGAACCTCGATGCACGTCTCGGGCGCAGCGAAAGGAAACGACACAAGACAGGCCCTAGAACGATACCTTGGGGGAGGTGCATTATAAGCTTCGAGAGGGATAAAAGCTGGAATACTGCGATCCGGTTGTTGGGGACGACGGCGCGTGATAAATCCACACCCATAATCCAACCTCCATCCCGGTGAAGAACCACGCACGATTAGCGAAAATGTTTATTAATAGCCTCTCCTGGTTTAGCGTCCGGGGCGGGAGAGAGACAGGAAGGCGGGGCTGCAAGTAACAACGCCTGAGAGCTGTCCGTCTAAAGCCGTATCTCGGTTCTGAATGCCTTTAATGGCAGGCAGATGAGATGAGATTAGAAGGGGACGATGCGAAGAAGGGAAAACTGGTTGAATGGAAGACGCCTTCCGAGCCGATTACGCATCTGACGGGATGGAAAGGGACTCTCGGAACTACATAATTGAAAGTTTTACCCACTCGAGGACATTTTAATAGACGTTTAAGCATATGGAGCGAGAGCCGTTTCATCGTGATGCCGGAGTCTTTATATTGAGTGTATGTGTGGGGATTAAATGGGGAATCTTCGGTGAGGAGAAGGCGAAGCGGATGTGGATTGCGGGATTTATGCGACTTCCGAACGAGTTAATATCCCACGGGAACGAACTCGATCTATGGCTGTTTTCTTTGAAGAATTCCGAGCGAAGAAAAGTCAACCACAGAACTTTCAAAGCTGAGGACAGGTGCCTATAAAGGATTAAGATACTTGTACGGAGTCATAAGTAATTGATGGTAGAATTCAAGAGAAAAAACAGAGGTGAAGACAAAAACAAAAGATTCTGCATGACTTACAGGGTGGGGTAATGGAATACCAGGAAGTGAAGGAGATGAAGTTGAACAGAGTTGTTTTGAATTTTTGATGCATATGAACCTATCGAAAGGCAGAATATAATCATGTATGTATACGGAGTCATAAAGTACGGTTTGCCATGTATATATCACCTTAGTTACAGTACATAATTTCGAAAATGAAATCCTTGCCCACAAAAATTATTCGATCTGATATTGATAAGTCTTTAATTTAATTAGGCAGAAATTAGGAATTTCGCAAGCAGACCAAATACTCGTATTTTTAGCCTTTATGCATTTGACTTCTTCATCCACAAATACATTGCCAATAAATAAGAATCTTCTTACATGTCTTGTAAATTATTCAGACCGAGGAGTGGTTGTATCCTGACACCCTATAAATTTGCTACAAAGAGCTAGTAGAGAGGAATGAAGCTTACTAGGACAGACGAGGATTGAGGTAGTTTGTCTTTGTTTTCCCCGCCGATTCATAATGCTATAAGAGGAGCAAGTTATCGTAGCTGAATCATTATAACTCTGCAAGTATCACTTTTCTTGGCATTACGTAAGGACAGACAGGCACTATAAAGTTGATATAGAGAAAATAACTCGACAAAAATTAAAATTCACCCTTTATAAATACGAGGGTCAAACAGTATATTTAATGATTACATTACTATTCTTAAGTCGGTTATTTTCACAATTAAAATTATTAACAGTTTAAACTAACTCCTCTGAAATTCATATAAATATCACAATTTCAAAATTAAATTTCAACAATTTAAAAACCAGAAGTAGGAGGCGATGACAGCTAAAAATGCAGTCAAAGGGTTGGTATTAAAGATATTAGAAACCCAACACAGGAAGGTTGTTAATCCTTTATCTATGGTTCGTAAACTACATCTGAAAACGCGCGTTTATTGCGTGTTTTTTCGTCACGACGAGAAATGCTAACAAAGTGCTGCATAACGACAAAGGGTCGTTGCTGTCACGGTGTCGTACTTTTCGGAGAAAATTTCTAATCCGCCACTTTTTTCCAGTTCCGCTAATCGATGTCGGAATTCCTTTGAAGAAAACCAAAAGGCTGAGATAACAGAAATATTTTCGGTATCAGGCCGTCCATTCGTCAAAACGTCAAGTGTCGGAACGGACCGAACCCGTTTTTATTTGGAAGATAAATTTGTTGCTTTCCTTGGAATAACATCGCCTGGTGAGGTCGCGGTACATTATTTAAAAAACTCCACCCACAAATTCCTCCCATCTCGCCAGACCGGAAAAATGCGCTCGCTTCGCAGTGCACCAAAAAGAAACGTTATTCTCGTGATACTGCACACCGCAAGGGCGGAAAGAAACGCGGAGGTGAAAATGTCAGTTTCTTAACTCGAAAGAAATCAAGCCTCGCTCCTGCTTCCCACGTCCAAACTTTGGGAAGAAACGAGAGAGATAAAAAGGCCTCAACCGAAGGGAAAGAAGGGAACGTATCAGAGCAAAGAGGCGAAAAATTGAAAAAGAGAGGACGTCGACTCACGAGGAAAGAGGAAATATAAGTGGAACACAAAGGTGGCGGAAAGAAAATTGGATCTTGTAGCAAACTCGAGGAAATTCATGGTAAAACATGAAAACAAGAGTGGAAGAAGAATACAATGATTCGCAAAATTGAAAAATTCGATAAACAATGGGAGTAAAATACGAAATGTATCTTCCCGAGAAATGCAGTGAGCAACAGAAATGTAGAAAGGAGCATATTTTGCACTATTTTTCCGAAAAAAATGAGAACAGTGTTGCGAGGAAAAATAACTCAATCCTAATGTTTCTGCAAGGAAAAGTGAATCTGAAACTCTTTGGATCAACAATATGTGTGACGAAATAAAATTCTGAAAGTCGATATAATGCATCAATTTAGTTCTTAAACTTCTATCAACCACATAAATTCAAGAACTGTTTTACGATGTGACCTTCACTTTACATAAAGCGTTCATTATAATTTAAAACCAGCTTTTACAATTCTCCGAATGCACGAAACTACGCAGATCTGTATCCATTCCTAAAAGCATATTCTAAAACTATTCAATAAAACGGCCTCTATACTAACCATTAATACTACATTTAGTTTTCAATACCTTATAATTCAACGCCCAAGAGACCTTTTACCAACCGACATTTCTTGAAAATCAAAAACCCAACAAACTACGATAAGTTTATTTATGATAATACTAAAGCTAGATATATTGACGAGATTACATAGATTTAATTGGAAATACCAAAAACAGCCTATGGGAGGTTTTTTGGGGGGGTTTCCCTCCTGGTTTGGGCAAATTCCTGGCTTAAATTCATTTTTATATTCCACTTAAACATTGCCACCTGGCCAGAAGGCCAACTCGGAATGAAATCTTAAATAAATAAAAAATATAATAAAAAACAATAAGTTGTTATTTATACCCTATTCCTCATAATCATTATGCCTCCATCATACCATATTTAAATTATTAAAAAAACAGAAAGGGACAACGCCTGCAAATAGATCCAAAAGCATCCACCATGCCATTGGCCACACACTAAGCTGAAATAACAGCATCTGTTAGCACTAAAGTATTCGACCGAGAAAACCATGGAACATAGAGGAAGAGTGCATACGTTGGAAAGGTAGCAGCTACCTGGTCCCGTGGGAGCCAAGAAAGGGCCGACGGGACAAAGGAGGGGAGCCGTTATAGATTATGGAAAGCGGGCGGTGTATTTCGCGGAAAAGCCGCCTTCGGCCATTCATATTTATCGCCATTCTACGATACAGACGGCCGGGGGGGGATACAACACCCGGGTAAAATTCTGCAAAGGCAACGCTTCTCTTTATGCCAGCAAAACAGTTAAAATCATCGCATGGAGGGCTTTTAATCCTCCTCTTTCCATCTGTTTACTCTGACCAATTCCCACAAGGCACGAAACTGAAATCCCTCTGTAGGTGTAGGCCGAAAACGTGAGGGGCAAATGACTTTAGAAACATATAAAAAAAGCATTTTTGTCATACGTAGAGCTTTAAAAGTCAAAATTTGCATTTTATAAAAGACATTCACTTTCGAACACGTTACTTAATTATAATCTGTCACTATTCAAAATCTTACTCCTATACTTGTATAATGATCCCTTTTTTTAATAAATGAATAAATTGGACTCCGTATTTTCCACAAGAGATTTTAATCGATGATATGGGTCGACCTTCATCATCAGGCGCAGCACTAGTATATACTTTTGTTAATTAGACAATAAAATGACTATAATCAATAAAACCATGAATATGAATAACTACTATATATAAATACTAAAACGACTATTTCCAATAATTTTCTCTTAATATCCTACACTTGATGTATTACAGTATATCATATTAAATGGCATATAAAAGAGGAAAGATATCTGAGATCGTTAGTTAAAAAATGGGAAATTTAAAATTAAAAATGACAATAAACCGAAAATTTGTAGGCAAGAAAAATAAAAAATGCTACTTTATCTCCTTTTACTGTCGTTGCGATGGAGTTCCATACAACGACTTCTCACTCCGTCAATTTTAAGTTAATATACACAGTTAACACATAGGACACAGTGTTCATTTAAGACTTGCACCATACTTCCCCGCTAGTGATACAAATACCGTACCCCATTGCCTTACCATTTAGGCCGCAAGAAATTGAATCCCTCAGACTACCTTCCACAGTCTCCACAATTAAAATCCTTCGTGCTGCTCAATATCTATTCCCTGTCCGCTCCTATTCCCTATAAATCCTCCAAACGACCTCGTGGGAGAGAGGCCTCTTTCATGCCGACGATGGCAAACCGCCGCATAGCGTGACAGCTGCTAAGGCACACAGATCCACACGATTAGCCAGCTCCCGATGTCGCTTTTGTATGAATAAATTCGTCAAGGAATCCCGCCAGCGAGTACCCTTCTCGTTTTACACGCGTGCACATTCTAACACGCGTGAAGATATACGAAATTAGGTTTCGCGTAGCCGCCTACACTCCTTCGGCTTCCAAAGACAAACCCGACTAACAGAATAATGGCTTAGCTTTGCCCATGCTTCCGTCGCTGAGATCCACAGAAATATCCTATACTTGTAAAATTCCGTTTACTTTTACAGTAGATTCCGTCAGAACTTTAAACACCTACTTCTGTAAGGATGAATTTGTTATATTTAATCATTATTTGTTACCAAATCATTTTGGAATGACACTCCCTTATATTAATTCCCATGGGAATTCACTTCCCGGTTTAAAAGTTTTTAAAAACAAGTTTTCAGAAATATACTGACCAATCTAATCCCCTGAAGACTATTAAAACACGTTGGAAAAATCTTGCGCATAATCTTTTATATCATATCTTCGCGCCTAGGACTCCGATCCTACATTTTGAATCAGCAATTATAATCTGAATGAACCAAATGAACTCCAAGACTCAACTCTCGTAAAAACTGATGTTTGTATGGACAGGCATGGAAAAACTTTCGTTGGAAAAAATAACAGCTACAGATAAATATTGTTTAAGACATCTCTACAATTTACAAAATGCGTTGGTTTTCTTTTAGTTGGTAGTAAAACCACTTAAGTATTTCTCCACTTTTTCAAGATAATATATTAACAGAGGCACCATTAAAATTAGCTGACTCACCTGTCATCAAATCTCTCTTGCTGATGCTAGTGACTATGATATCTACAATCTCTGACGCAATCATTTTCGAACCGGGAAAGTTTTCTTTTTATAAAAATGAATATCTAACAAAACCTGCTTTAGGACAGGGACATCGTTTAGTTTTCCCTGAACCATTGGATTCGAAAATTTCCAAACACCGATCTTTAAACGGACATATACAGAAAGACGGACAAAAAAATCTAAGTAAAGCCAAGTAAGGTCAGCGAACGAGATTAGAATCAAATAAAACTCACCAGGGATTTATAGGTCTCAAATACAATCTGCGTTCCGATTTACTTCTGTCAAATCCCATATACTTCCATCGATACTTCAATCTCGATTTTTTTGCGACACGATTCACAGAGAGAAGCAACTGATTCCCAAGATACCCATCGAATAGAGAAACACAAAGACTCACTTAAAGATCTAGTTGCGACGATCTCGAAAAGCGGAGTAAAACCAACGCTGTTACTCTGATTGTATGCGAATTCTTGGAAGAAAGAAATAAGCAAATCATACTTCATATACCGTACCAGTACATATCTCAATATACCGTAAATACTTTTATGAAAAAATAATAAGAACAAACTGAGTTGACGAGATTTGATGAAATGAAAACTAGGAAAAATAATAAACTATGTGAATAAAACGAGAAAAGTAGTAAAGACGAGAAAGGATGATCGAAAACAGATATAAAAAGGATGAACTATCTAAAGATAGCAGAAAACTCCAGGCACGTGTATGTCATTAAGGCAGAGATGACAATTTCTCATTAGCCTCAGCTACTCAGCAATAAAAAAACATTATATAACAATTTAATAAACAAATCACCATTAGACTCGACTGGAAACACGTTCTGTGACTCATATGTTAGCCAACTAGAATGTTTTTCAATTGTTAAACCCGGCACTACTAGTATTAACTTCATTATACATATTAAGATTAGAATTTCAAATAGAGTTATCAATAATTCATTAGTGACGCAAGTTTAGCAAGTGAATCGCTTTTTAATTAGAAACACCTACTTGAGACTTAAACTGCCACTTAATGGAATTTCCTAATAATAGATAATATAATAAAAATTAGTGGTTAATGACTTAATTGAATAACGAGAAAATTTAAACAGCAGATATGTGGAAATTTAAACTATGCATAAATAAATCAACTGAAGCTGACTTGTTATGCTGAAGGTCATTATGATAAATCATTCTGTACTTTCACAACTAATCTTGTTTAGTATCTATCAAATTATTAAGTAATAATAAAATTATAAACTACTCACGCAAAGTGAAGGATATCGTTCGAAAGTAGCAAAGAAGTTTGCTAGTTAACCAACTAATTTGCGACAAATCAACACAACAGATGTAACCAGTCAATTAAGAGGGCTTTATTTCACTTCCTTCCATACTACAAATCACTTAACAAGAATCGCGATAAACTACTCCATACCTAACATTCAACTACACAAAAAATCCAATGTATCAGTTAACGGGACTAAACCTCACTTCGCCATCTTCACAAGTTTGACACACAAGTATTTCTTCCTTATACTTTCTTAATTACCTTTCCCACGAGCCTGCCTATGAGAGTCACAGTGAGGCTTGCATGCACCGTGCAATCTCTCCCTCTATTCGGTCTATTATTACCCGTATTGTTCGAGGGAAGGAGTTTCCAAATTGATTCGTCCTACCGCTCTAATTTCACGTTCGTGACCTGCCCGGCCGCTGCACGGACTTCGTGTAATCTCCTCGACGTCTACCGAGAAAGTATTTGAGCCAAATTTGCTAGGTAATCTCAGTCTCCCTTCTAGTTTCATTACTTCAACGATTTCTAGCCTTAATCAGAGAAGGCCACTCACGCATAAGTAACCTAAGTATCAAGTTTCAACTAATCTCGAGTTAGTTCACTCGGATTATTTTGTATGAAAAAGGAAGAAGGTTAAGAGAGCGTGATCTAGAAATTGCATGAAGTCAACGATGATAAAATTTCCATTTTTTATTAGATGATAGGCAGGGGCATATTGGACATCTACGCATTCCTTAGAACATCACGGGCCTTAGAACTGAATAATGGTAATAAAATAATAAGTTAACAAGGAATAAAAGAAGATACTTGGCCTGGGGCCAGTTACATTTAGTCACACAGCTGGTCACTACTAGATTAACAAAGAAAACTAATTGTGGGTATGGAATTTAGCAAATTCACGATCTTCATTAAACTGTCTGTGAGTTACTGTTTCCTGTTATACGCTGTGTCCTGATAGAATATATTTCTCCTTCCCATCATTATACTAAACTCAAAGCCTATGTAAGATACGAGCTATTTAGAAAATACTATATTCTACGTAGAGACATTCAATCAATTAAATTCCAAAAAGAACTTACCAAGTATCAAGAACAAAAATCTCAACTCAAAAGTATAGCTTTCACGAGATCTCCAATAATATTAATAATAGTAAAGCGTCTGTTATTAGGACGAGATTGCGACTAATAAATCTCTTCTTACATCTAACTCTTCGAAATATAAATTTAAAGAAAGATATGTCTATAAGAGACACATTAAGCCTCTAGAAGATCGTCGCATTCCAGCAACCGCAACAGGGCTCTAGTATCCTCAGAATACCTCAAAACAACGGTTACTTCCAAGTAATAGCCAGCAACCAAAAAATCCTGCATCTTCCACCAAAATATTTCTACACCGGCATCGAACCGAGACGGATTAGCTCAACACAGGGACAAAAAGCAACTGATAAAGCGAAAAACTATTGGGGACAAAAAAACGAAGAATGAGAGAAAAAGGTGGAAGGCGGGCCCTAAGAACGTAGAATGCACCTCGGCCATTCCAAGGACGTCCTCCGTCGCCTCCCCTCCCCTGCGACCTCCAGAGAGGTCTGCTGTTGAGGGGCCCTTCAACCTGCGGTCACCTCGTGTTCTGCAGAGGGTGGGAAGACGCTCCCCATTTGTCTTCCGTTCCTTTTTGATGATTCGGGCGTACTTGCGTGCCATCCGTTTCGGCAACGCCACTAATTGGTTCACTTACCGTCGCAAGAAGGGAGAGGGACTAGGAAGGGGCCCTTGACTGTAGAATGAAAGGGGTGCACCCTCGCGAGATACCGTTCTACGCAATGCCGTTTCCCGCCTAAGGATAATTAGCAACAGTCGAGTGAAATTCGTCTTAATGCTGTAAAATTACGTTGATTCGAAATACAACCCGAAAACCATTTCGAACTAACCTGGTACGAATTAAACATCCCCCTAACAAACGCCATAGTGACTTGCAGAGAAAATATTCTTACGAAACCTCAAGGTGAAATAAGGCATTTTCTAGGGTTTAGGAAAGAGTCAAAGGAAACTTCTTTCTACAAATAAAAAATCTAATGAAAATTTACAGACACCTTAAGAAAATAAAATGGAGTGTTGAAGCAAGGAGTAAACTTCATTGTCACAAGGACCTACTCTATGATACTTCCATCTAAGAAACGTTGCGTTTTTTATACGAAAACAAAATAGCTCTATTACACGCAACTCGAGGTAGATCATTAATAGAATCCACTGCTTGGTCCGTGACTTCGTGGTAAGTCTCCATCAGGAACAAACGAAAAGATTAACTTTTACTTACCACAAGAAAAACTTTCAACAAACTTTTCTTGTGGTTAGTAAAAGTTGGTCTTTTCATTTGTTCCCAGAAAATTAATAAGTGCTTTAGACTTAATTAATGGCGTTATTAAAGT
Source organism: Sympetrum striolatum (assembly GCA_947579665.1). NCBI lineage: Eukaryota > Metazoa > Arthropoda > Insecta > Odonata > Libellulidae > Sympetrum > Sympetrum striolatum. Next base: position 45,784,121 of record OX388345.1, on the reverse strand, counting down.
GATTCAGTTCACCCATACAAAGGTACCGTGACTATATGTGTTCTAGAAAAAATCTACAAAATCCATGGGTCTAAAGAGTAAAATTATACACGTATTTCGAATCATCCAAACTGAATTACATTACACCCTTGGTTTTTTGCCAGGTACTAATTCCTAAGCAAAATTTATTCCAAATAAAAAAATATAGAATTAACTGAACTTACTGAACTAATTTTCCAAAACGACTGGATTAGACATATTAAACATATTTACGGATGATAAACATTAAAATCTTACAGTATAAAAATCGGGATTGAGATATCAATTGAAAATAGAGCATTGCTGTTAAACTCGCGGAGAGCCTCTACCTGGGACGAAGTGCACTTACCTTGACGTAAACTGGGTTGCATATTAACTTCCTACCTTGATGCACGAGAAGAAAATCTATCACAGGTGACCTCATTCAGACAATAGAGGGCGTTTCTCGCACGGAGAAAGAATATGTTCCAACTACTCGTACGGAGTTACGAAAATATAGTTGGGCTTAAATATCGAATCTTTATCTAAAGTACGGCGTACCCAGAGTATTACATGCATTTCCTCTCGCTGGAACATCACGTAACAGGTACTCACCCGTGAGAAGGCCGTAAAAAAGGTTCGTGGGCCAAATGACCACCCAGCATATTAATGAAGAGCCACTCACCTGCAAAGAGAAGAAAAAGAATCGTTAGTTTTAATCAAGAGAATGCAATGAAAACATGAATAAAATCAACGTTATATTCATACTAAACAAATTACGTATTATAAGACTATTTATAAATAATTTCACAGATATATTGAAGTTCGATAAATACTTTTTCCCGAACACTCCTTAGTCGTAAAATTCGTAAATATTTAGGAAAGGCTATTAATTAATGCATGCTTCTGATTAACTAACAAAGTGAGTCCTTAGAATAAACTTTTAACTTTTTAAGAAGAAATCAACGTGCATTTTATACGTTACACAGACTTCCTCTGAGGTATTTATAGCAAAAATCTTTTCTATACGGATGGATATTCCGTCAACGTTTCTGGCATACAAATCTCAAAAGATGGTAACTCCCGACTATTTAACATAGTTCAGTAAAATTTTTCAGTAGAGTTTTTAACTCATTATATTTAAATGAAGTTTAACAAAGTAACTGCTACGTAGATAGGCCTTAAATTTTCGTAGTACATAGTAATTCTATTATTTAATACTATAGTTGTCGTAATTATCATTACTGGAAACTTCTTTACTACGAGTGGATGAAGTAACTGTTGGTAGTAGTTACAATTTAGAAAATTGATATATATCTTTGAAGATTCACATGAAATATATATAAAAGAAATGTTCCCTCAATGATAAGCACAAGAACGGTTTGACATTCAACTATTTTTCAGTATAACAAGAAGAGATATAAATTAGCGGTCTGGACTGAGCTTATGTTCTTTCGGTTAAGAAACAGAGGCGGTCCTAGAAACTAAAGCCTAAGCGGGGACTAATTGAGTCAATTTCGAAAATAAATCATCCCCAATTAACTACTGAAATCGCCATTTTGTCGTGAAAATTGCAGTGGATGTACAGTGATCGAGCAAAAAGTCCACATCCTAATTTTAATTTAAACTCCTCGTCATATCCGAGGCTAATTACTAAGAGTAATTTGTAGTACCAAGTCATCAATGGGGATTCCACTAATGCTGCGAGACAAAACCTACCACCTCCCAGACAGAAAAAAAATCCCAACCACTTCCACATCTTTCCCTTTACTAATCAAGGCAATCATCGACAAAACTCTCCCTTCCAAACGCCTTCCGAATCCGCCCGACCCACGCGCGGGAAATCCGGCCGGAGAAGCCCCAGCCTCTTCGCATTCTACTCCATGCGTCTCCCCGACAAGTCTCCAAGGTGAGAAAAGCGAGGAAGGGAAAGGTCAGACGGCTGACAATTGGCACCGGAAAATGTGTGCGTGACTCGGGGAGATTCTGGCCAGTGCGTGTCCGGTCGCGACATAATAAGCAAATGGAGGAGAGTCAGAAGGAGTGACGCTGGACAAGATGAAGGAAATAAACAAAGGAACACGCCAGACCCATAAAACACAAACATAACCAACAAAACAAAGAACTGACGTAAAATTGAACGTGTCTGGCTCGAGACAGTTCATTGCGGATCATTAAGAATGAATAACAACTCCAAGAAGCTGGAAGCAGCAATTTTATAAGATGTTCTATATGTAGACTGTGACTACCTTAAGCTAGTAATCGATTTAGGATTAATTAGAAGATTAAATAGCCACTATAACTTAACCCAAATACGGTACAGTGTCCAATCATAAGATAGCATTGTCCACACTACAACCTACTTTGTACATTTGCTAATTTAATAACAGATATTGAAGGTTTTAATTGTGAAGATTAAATTTTAGAAAAGACGCAAAAACCATTTATTCTTAAACACAGTGAAAACACCGGAGCAACTTTTATAGCGGCTAATATTGCATTAGAAAAAATATAGCAATTGCAAATATTAGTAATAATAGTGTATTATCAAAAATTGTATTTTAATCGATAGCAACATAAAAAATATCAGAAGGTTATGCTCCTTGAAAAAAGCTTGACATTTCGTGCAATTAGGCGATAAGTGCAATATGATATATATTTAAGTATTGCAATATACAGATATTCCACAACCAGAATAACGAGATGAAGTGAGTGTTAATATAGATGCGATGATAGAGATTCCCATTTTTATAAAAATTTTGATTTCTAACTTTCTTTGCTGCATTAACCAAAAAAAGTCATCAATATGTATGCAGAAATGAATAGGTACCATAGCAAAAATGCTTAACGAGAGGAGCTAGGTTCCAATAATTTCCCAAATTTACTCAAATTAGACATGAAAATACCGAATTTAGCAACTCAATTCCTGGAATTTAAAGGAAAGTCACAGACCAAGTGCATACGAAGATCATACGAAGCATTAGACACCATAAGTCATAAATTCCTTATTTCTCACCCCTTAACTATACTAATCTTGCCATCTTCGCATCACTAGAGTCCCCAGACCTTAAAACTCGCGATAACTCCAAATTAAAACCGCATAAAACAGCTTAGCTCGAATTTCGTCCCACGGTCCGCTTGGAATCCGCCAATTTACGGCCGCAATGAAAGCCAAATTAAATTATCGGGCATTCCTCCAGGAGAACTGAAAGATAAAGCCAACCCCACATTTTAAACCGAGGAAAATCAGCCTCCATTAGTTGCTGCCCGCGGAACGAATGTCCTTATGATTCTGATCCGATCACTTATCTGATCCCGCTTAAAAGACCAGCTCTTAATCCCCAGCCGATCCTATCGCCGTGAATTATCACTCGCGAAAAACTTAATTGCGAACGGATTTGCGCGAATAAACGGCGCAAAAAAATCTTCAAGTGATTAAAGTGCACTGCGAAATGCGTCGGACGCCGATGGCAATAACACCCGCAGACACGCTGTTCTGCGAGAGATCTTCGGCATCTGAATAGAGCGACTCAATCGGGAGCTCCTGGAATTACCTTGACCGATTACTAGTAATTAAATATGCCGCAAAAAGAGAAGAATCGAAATGAACTGGTTTTCGTCACGAGACGAGGGTAGGATCGAAGGAAAAAATCGATTAATCCAATGAGCATGCTCTGATTGCGCGTCAAGGGCAAAGAGGGAGTGAAGCAATTGCTGCTAATATTACCTCGAACCATTGCGCTTTGACTTTTTTGCTTATAATTTGTGGAAGAGATACGCCTACGTCGTCGATGGGTAGTCTAAGTGCGCGAGACTATCAATTCAGTAATAAAAGAGAAATTACGAAATGGAGAAGAGCTTCTGTATTCATAAATATTGGAAATAAGGTGGATAGCTTCCGAGATGAAACTGATACGCAAGAAGCTAAAACCGCAATGCAATGATGATGCCTAATCGATAAGATATAATACCATGAAAAATTCCTATGCCAATTTAATAGTAAGTTGTTAGGCTAATTCAATAATAAATAGCTAGGTAATGTGACCACGATAGATCCTGAGAAGCTGTTAAATATTCTCAAATCAACCTCTACTTTTCAAATAAACTGAAAATACTCTCTGTGAGCAATAGCATTAAAATACATGTAGTTCGAGAGATTCGTAAATGCAAAAAAAAAGATTGGAATACGCATATGTCAACGGGATGACGGAACATCTGGCAGACAGACGATCTCTTGATTGGCGTGAGTCAATTGCCTACTGGGACCAGAGATGAAAATTTGCAACTTTTATAACCCGCAATAAACAATCAAAAGAAGGACTAGAATCTGACAACACTAGATTTGAATAAAGCTAAAATTCCGCTGTAGGGATTGAACTGTAAATTTGATTGTAACCTTTTATTTTTATGATGAAGAAGAAGATTATTGTACTTTTTCCACAGTAAAATGGTGGAAATGGTTTTACTGTGGAAAAAGTACAATAATCTTCTTCTTCATCATGACGTATTTCCACAAGACATCGCCAGCGACTGTGAATTTTACTTTTATTTTTACTTTTTATTAACCAAAATGCTCAGAAATAACGAAATAACGATCTGTTTGAAATAATAATACGAATTAATATAATAAAACACGATGATAAAGTAAAACACTGTCTATATATTTTGTTTATATAGTAATATTTTTCTGATTTTATCCTTGTGTTTTATTTCAAGCATCATGTTCCACTAAGTAGAGGCCGAAGTTATTGAATACGTATTAAAATCGCAGCATGAATCAAATTATGAGATGGCGTTTAAGTAACTCTAAATTAACCAAGGATAGCCAAGAGAGTATCGCCGTCCCCTTTGGTATCGGCTGTCTAGGGTTAGATTCCAGGCGGAGTCCATATGTGCGAAAGGACCTTAGCTATCAAAGCAATTTTAAAAATATTACTACCAGTAAATGACACTAGAAGATAGAAAATATTTTCTTATTTGATTATTGAGGTATTAGACCTTTCTCAAACAAAAGTTGTTCGTATAAAACCTGTTCTCAGTATACCATCTTCTATGCTTCCGAAGTTACAAATTTCTAAGAATTACAACTGTTTCTTACTATAGCATATTCCCCTAAGCCCTTACGCTGTCCCACGAATACATTTCTTCTCCAAACTTGGACGAATCCCAATAACTCTAGAGGGATAGTACTCAAACTCTCACCCCTTAAAAAAACAACAAAAATCCCTCAAGAATCGACTAACCATAACGGCCAAAACTACACTCTCAACCGGGCACAACTTCTAACCCTAATCTTTTGTCCGGTACCCTTCCACGGGCGCTGTCGTTAAGCAAGCCCACACCGGTGCAAGTCGCATGGGAACTGCTCCGATGATCGAGCAATCCCACCGATATCGAGATCAAACCTTGGAGTATACGTTTTAATACCCGCTTTTCCTTTCGGACGTAATGAGCTCCGCTTGTCGGCAAGTAGAACCGGTTCGCCCGCGGAAGGGGAGACCTGTCGTTATCCGAATATTAATCTCCCTTGTCATTCTTATATAATGGTAGTCAGATTAAAATGACACGGTATTTATTTTATGGTAGCGAAAGAGATCGCAGATATGTGCGAACAGCACACGGGAAGCGGATTTGTATTTTGTAACGTCATCGGGACAGGATCGCTCGTTCTCTGCCGGTAACTATTTGGGAATATTGGCAGCGGAAAAATTATAGAGTGGATGGTGAGTGGGGATGTATATGGTGTGGATGTATATGGTGTGGATGGGTATCCTAATCTGGTAACCTAAAGCTATCTAATGTCGTGAATTAAAAATGCCTGGTAATGCGAAGAGTTACATATATAGAGAAACACCTCTATTTACTAGGGTAACCATTATTAGTGAAGATTATTGATGCCAGACTAAGCATACGATATTTCTTTAAATCGGTAAAATGGACAAGAACCTTCGTTTCATGATACATGACTTCAAAAATCATAAGAAGAATGAAAAAAATTGAAAGGACTAAAGAAAACAACTGATGTCGTAGATAAATTGACGCAAGTACAAAGTAAGCTTGGTCAGTTAGAATTACCAGTGCTCCCTTCATTTTCGTTAATATTGCAGACATATTCCTCAAAGCGCTTAATCTTGTAATATACTAAGAACACCTCGTAAACTATCTACTGAATCAACATTCGGTATAGGATTTATAAAAAGAATCATACTTCTTTATATATGAACCATACTAGAAGCATAAGCTACATCATCATCAGCCACACGCAATCAATTTACATAAAATACATAAAATAAAATAGAAATCAGCAGCAGATGACTCTAAAACTCCTTTCTCGCCATTTACTCAATTAGAAAAATCCAATAAATACTTCTGCTACTTTATAAAGAATAATAAAGCGTAATTTAAAATAATAATTTCTTTGTAATGGACGCAAAAATTGTGAAGAACTTCGATGCAAATTAAAAAGAAAAACATTTACTAAAATTAGTAGATATAGCTTATCTTTTAATTGAGATAACACTAATCAACCGTAAGTGACTAACGAGCACAACTTAAAAAAAAGAAGAAATTATTTAATAAATACGTACGAATATGAAAAGGCTAAAAATAGATTCTTTAAAAAATCCTTCTTATAAAAACGAAATCTCTTATTGGTCACTCAATCGTCACGCTCGAAGAAATCCTCCCACCCTAAAGCGCCTCCCAAAAACCCCAATCTGATCACGGAAGACCGAATTCCTCTCACTTAAGCAAGGCACGACAACTCAAACGATTACTTTCGGTTTTAGTCCCAGCCGAACAAACGAGCACAGTTTGTTAAAAGGCATCCTTCCCGTCAAAGGCCTTTTTCGCTCCCTCCGAATGCCTATGTTTACCCACTCCTGCTAACCCAAGGAAACGATATGGAAAACTTCCTAGAGCCCCTCGTTTAAATTTATCCCTTTTGCTCACCGCGGGATTTTAAATATCACTCGCTTTGAGAAAAAAGGTACCGACAGGAATTTCGGGTACGACTCTATTTGCGGCTCGACTGCTTTCTTTTCTGCAGAGCGTTACCCTTTCTTCAGCTGTGAGACAATGCCTCGAGGAAAATGATTCATCGCCGGGAGAATTATTCCACGGCGAGGGGCGAATCATTGCTGAAGGATATTAATGCCTAAGGGAGAGATGAGTAACTTGGCATTCGTGACCTCGTCGTATGCGTTGTCCAGAATACGGGCCTGGATACAGAACGATTTAGACATCACAAAGGAATTTATACTCTGCTGAAACTCCCCGGATGGAATGCGAAAACAATCTGAAAATTACCTCTTAAAAATAGCTAAAATTATTTTATAATTTACGATTTCCTATGTGTCTAATGAACTATCCTCGAAAAGAAAGAAAAATTACCAAACACGTTTGTTGTGTGCAAACAGTTTGATAACAGTGCGTTACCTTAAATCAATCTGTGAAAACAAAATAAATTTTATGACAAGTATTATTCTATTATTATTATCTATTATTGTTCTATTCTATGACAATTATTAATCTATTATTATTAAATATTATTCCATCACTAGTCTCTATTATTGTTTTCTCATTTATACTTTAAGATAGCCTTTTTTATTACAAGGAGATCTTGAGAAGTAACATTTCTATTCAGAATACATAAGTCTAATTGAAATTTTACGATACGATAATTGTTGCGATACGATGGTTAAGAGTAAGGATAACAGGATACAAACAACAAAGACAAATAAGTTTAGATATGCTATGGGGAAAATTTTCAACAGATCGGAATAAATACGCCCACAAAGTAGTTTTATAACGACGTAACTAAATTTACTACAAAATCATATCGTCATCCAAAACCTACGGTCAGTAATGTGAGACCTGAGTGTACTCGAATACGCCTAAAAATATGATACATCAAATTCTATTTCCCATACATGTGCCCTACATTTCTTATGAGTTTAAAACATCTCAAGTACAAAAGGAAATATCTCGAGTACACAAAAGCAAGAAGCCATCTCGATAAAAGACAATGTCAAACCAGGAAAGCCTACAAGGAAGCAAGCGAGATAACTGATAAAAGACAACGCTCTCGTATGATAACAATATTTCCTTGATGCATGAGGATGTAATAAGAAATTAAAACAAGGAAGAGGTCTATCTCTAGAGAAGAGGAATAGCAGGCAACCATAACATGGATGTCAAAATATTGCTCGACTACATAAACCTCTTTTCTTGATGAAAAACATTCGACCGAGGATGTTTACATATCATCCTCCTCTAGTAAATATTCTACGATGGTGACTTCTACATTCTTAGTCCTTTTCATAAGAAAGAAAAATCCTCCCCTTTCCTTATTCATTACTTCTAAACCTCTCTGTAATTATTGCATAAAAATCCCCAAAAAGTGTTTGCCATCGATCACTATGCATGGGTTCCACCTACCATATCTTCACGAATAAAACATTTTTCATTTGCTTTTGTTAACAGAGAAAATGTATGTTTCATTTACTTTTGTCTTTGTCTTATTCAAGGGTGTGATGATAAGATAGCTATTGAGGCATGAGAGAAAATGAATAATGCCACTTATTAAATTATACCCTAACAAAGAAAAGTGCTACTCGTAGAGTCTCGGTGCTTCACTATCGTGGATATGTTCCGATTATAGCAGTCTGTCACGGGAGGAGAGCAAGAGCAAACTACCTCACTCCTCATCATGATTAGTATGCTCCAGTCCCCCTAATAGCAAAATATCTCACTCCCCATCATGATTAGTACAACTCAATCCCTCTAATAGCAAACTCTACTACAAAACTACCTCACTCCCCATCATGGTAACTAAGCCTCATTCCTCTTACTATCTCTACGAAGCTAATGTTTCAGGAGATAAGGTTCTAACCGGCATTTGGTCAAAATAATTTACAGACAGACAACATATACATACTAAGGTTGAACAATGACATTGTTAGCATCATCCCTTGAGAAACAGGTCTTCAAAGGCATACTCATAACTACGACAAACTTCGCAAAGCAAATTGAGATCAGCTTCCCCTTCATAGTCCACCCCCTGCGTTTTCTGTTTTCATCTTCATCCAACATCATCCCATTATTCCTTAGGAGTGTATCATTCACTCATACTCCCTTTTCTTTCCTCTCTTATTCATTTAGACTCGTTTCTTCGCCCATGAAAGCGCCGTATTTTCGGATAATGGTAATTCGAAGACCCCCCAACCTTAATTGGACTCTAGCATCGATCCAGAATACAATCGATACGGGGGATAGTAAAGGGAGGTAGGCAACCCGCTCGTCTCCGTTATCTTTTCGCTTCCTTTGTGAGAGAGAGACCGGATCCATTTACCGAGAAAACCATACAGAAAACCAAGTTTCTCCTACTCGTCGTTTAACTTCTCCGGTGTTTACTTTGGGCGCTCTTCTTAATGGCCTAAGGTCAACATGTAAGAGGGATCCATAAAAAATGGAATCCGCCGGAAAAGATGAGAAAAAACTTGAGATGAACCTCATCCTTGTATCCCTCATCTGTATCTTAGTAACAGGCCGATCCCTCGATTTTTTCTAGCTTATAATTCATCGCAATCGATCGGCCTTCTGCTATGAATAACTTTGCCTCGGCCGATGATAATCTACGAGGAATATTTCGCTCGTTTTTGCTTCCCAAAAGGAAAGCCTCTTCTACACAAATATTTTCCATAAATTACGTTAGAGAAGGAATAAATTTGCGTTAAAATTATAGGCTCGCCATCGTTCGTTCGCTTTATTGGCAGGCTGAACTTTTCTCGAATTGATAATAATGAAAATATATCCCGGTAATAGCTGTTCGCGTTTGACTTAATATACGAAAATTTATTCAAGTTTTAAATATATAAAAGGTATTTTAAAATGCAGCATAATTGAATGATTATACTTATCTTCTAAGGTCGACGTTAGCATATTTTAATACCTTCATAATTCTAAATATTAAAATTTTCTATTAGAAGATGCCTACTCTCCGACTAAAATTGGTAGCGTTAAAGCAGCCATAAGAAGATCATTCCAGAAGAAAATTACACAATTTAAATAATATTAAAAAAATAACATTTAAAATAAAATCAAATAAAAACCTATCCTGAAAATGAGCCCTTAAGAAATGAGGAAATATTAGATTGATTAAATAGTAGGATATATTTTGAGCTTAGCTGGGTTTATTTCTTAAACTGTTAAAATATTCTTCAGGTCGCATGGCTCGAAGTAAAAATGTTTCTATAAACTCGAACGAAATCTAGAATTAAGAGTCATACTAGTTGAGAGAGGTATTTACTGTACGTACTCTATACGATTTTATTGATCCCAGAAGGATCCCAGTGACGTATTAAGCTTTAAAACTCCTACCCATCTTACATTTACATTTATAAACCTCAATTCGTACCATTTATCCCTTAGAACGAAAGATATAAGTTCTACGAGAAGTGTAAAATAGTGACTTGGGTAGGACTCGAACCCAGGTCTCGCACTATCCGGGCAGGCATTCTTAAGCGGGAGACCTGGGTTTGAGTTCCACCCAAGTCCCCATTTTTCCTTTCTACAACTTGGGTTAAGCCTCACACTTTCTTGTACGAAATATATGATACATTCTACCACTGGAAAGATATAACGTAAAATCTTCACCGGTGCGCATTGAGAAAACACTTCCCAGCGAGCGAAACAAACCAAAAAGGGGGGACCCCGAAACCAATCGATAACCCTGCCCTTTCGGTGAGCCGTACTGCAAATGGATTGCATTACAATCCCCTTCCGCACCCTCGGAGAATACCTCTTTACAGGCAGACACTCCTAAGACAGCTGATCGATACCCTCTCCCCTCTTCTACGAATAGGAGTAGATAAGGAATGGGGTGAGAGAGAGAGAGATGGCTCGGAGCATTCTGTAGCCTAAGTGGAGAACTTGATTCCTCAGAGGGAGGTCTTGAAAGAGAGAGGCAGATGATGCTGGAATCGTTAGACCACACCGAGAGGTTAAAAATAAATGCGATCTCGCACAGGGCAGAGATAAAAGATGAATGAAGCTAACGAGCAAAATAACCACTACTGCGGAAAATCGCGGATCTCATTTGCTTCATTCATACCTCGCTCGGTTAATATCTCCGTCTCTCCCATTTTCCCCGGAGGGGGTCGCCCTCGACGGTTTGGGCTGTTTCCTCGTAATATTTATGCGACGAAAATAGCTAGGGAAGCGGAGGACCCCCTCGCTCTCTCTCTCAAAGAGCATTTCGATTCGAAACAGAAATGACTCCCTTCAAAAAGGTTTGAAGGACTACGAAATGCGGAAATGACGGAGAAAAACAAATTTGAATGCGATCGATTGACCGTACTTCGTGGAACGCCATTTTATAAAATCACTGAGAGAAATGCGAAGTCCTATTTTGAACTTAGTATTTCTGCAACAGTAAACCAAAGAGCCTCCGTACACACTGACGTGTCCAGAGGCTAAGATGCAAGCGTGCTATAATAGCAATGTCCATTCGTAACTTAAAACATGCAAAGATTACATAGTTCTGATACAATACTGAGCCTTTTATTAGAATCTTAGATTCCTTTCTTGACTAGCAGGGTACAATTATACAAGCATATGGGTAATAAAACTGTTGAAATTGCTTCGACAGCCAGGGATATTACTCATATTGCCCCTTACCGGGAATCGAACCCTTTCACCAAACGAAAGACGCTTTGCTATCCGGAAGCCATGGGGGCATAAAGTTATCAGAGAAATCAGATAATAAATTATTCATTTAATAAATAATTAAATTAATTGAAATTATTCATAATTCATTATTTGATGATTTTTGGTGCTCCGTTTTATTCAAGAAAAAACAGAGATAGCAATAAGAATCAATAGTAATCAGATATAGATATATAGTGATAAGTCAAGGAGAGGGATAAAAGTTTTTGAGAACGTTCTTTTCAGATACCTAAATGGATAGAGCAACCCATCGAAAATTATAGCATGTTCAGACATTTATTTTCAGTTAGATAGACATTCGTGCGGCTTGTATACAACAACATTCACCCAAAATCCGGAAGAAAAACTGTCAAAAATCATTGCAATCAATTACCCTGATACATATAAGGAAAGTATCATATTGAAATAAATATGCGAATTCCACTAAAAATTTATTCCAATATGATCCCGATTATGGGATTCCACCAAATCCAGGCTACTCCAATTCAATTTCTACATACAAAGAACTTCATTTACGACGTGAAGAGAAAAACAGATCTTTACAGTCACACCAACATGACCGATCGTAACCCCAATAGACGCACAGGGAACGATCGAAGCCCTAAAAACTTCGAAAACAAGCAGCCAACATACGGGAATCACCCACTTCTCTCGAATGACTTTCCTCACAGCCTCTTATCCCACTGTATTTCCAACAAGTACTCCCGAGAAAGCCCGCGGAGTCTGCAACATCTTACCCTCTTCAACGCCCCCCACGGCAGGGCATTAAAGCCCCGGGGGCAGTTTGCTGCGTTCGTCTCGATCCAATGAAAACGAGGAGAATCGGAGACCGAAGTGAAACGGACGGAAATACCGAGGGATCGTGTGGAAACGTAGAATTCCTCGGCGTGGATCCGATCTCTCCTCTTTCGTATTATTTTGGGATCCGAGAAGTTCGTCGGACCCAAAAATAACACGCGGAAAGCCCTTTTAGGTTTACATAAACAAAGCTTGTGTATGGCCAGGATAACCGGCCAAAAGATAGGTTGGAGTCGGAGTTTCAAAACCTCATACGTCACGGGGATCCTTCTGGGCTCAATAAAATCTTATAGAGCGCCAGTAAATGACTATATAAACATGTATGGGTCTCATTTCCAGATTTACAGACATTTCTACTTGGAGAAATACGACCGGAAGAATATTTTAACAACTTGATTTATAAACGAAACCAAACTCAAAATATATAAAACTATTAAATTAATCTTTCTAATATTTCATCATTTACTTAGGATGTATTTAAGATAGATTTAATCTTTATGAAACCGGATGTGCTTTGATACTTTGCTACACAGAATAATCAAATGGAAATATAAATGAATAACTTACAAAGGTAAAAACACACTTGTACAAATTCCACAAATTTTCACAATAAAACTGTCCTGAGGTTGGTGCTGTGACACCGAAACCGGTAAACAGTTTAATTGTGAAAATTTGTGGAATTTGTACAAGTGTGTTTTTACCTTAGTATGTTGAAAATGAAGTTCCACCAAATAACACTTAAGTTGATTAGTTTAAATGAATAAATTAGATAAAATTGATGGCATATTTTAAATGTATACGAAAGCACAATGGCCGAAATTTTTCGCTAAACTGAATATTTAAAAGGAAATTCAAATCATCAAACAAGATAAACTAGGTCGCTATTTGTCTTGAGATTCAGCGAAAGCATTGCTCATAATATTTTCACGGGGTGATTGTGAAAACTATTAACTTGTAACCTGAGTCTTCAGCGGAAACCTAATCAAATAACTGGTATAATAAGTCAACAAAGAATAATTAAAAAAGCACTCCAATATATTCCGAGTATTCCATAAAGTAGTAAGTTAAGTCTTTAAAAGTAATGTACACATTAATTTTTAAAATAACCTCTCATTTGCAAATGTATGTTACGAAACAACACAATATGTAAAATGAAAGCAAAAGATGGCCTTAGGAATGGTCTAAAGACCCACTTACAGCACAACCGAAGTAATTCATTCAAGTTCTAACCGTAAAACGACCATTGCGGGCAACTTACACTTGTACATCAAATAAAACGCGAGCAGTTCTTTTCACCACCGTCGAAACGACAGAAGTAGCACGAACGGCTTGTTAACCTTAATTTACCCAATGGCTGGGTTATAAAACTAAGCATTGCGAGTGAGTTTTAGTGTGCAGAGGGAATGAATTCACTTCCAGGCTCGAGTGCCAAACGACCATCGGGTAGGAAACCGGTGGCGAACCAACGAGGAAATAAACAGACAAAGATAAACGCTATACGATTCAAAAATCAATTTAGGGAGAGCGTTTTAAAAGCTCTCCGGATACTCTTGGAAGGAAAGAGGGACTTAAAATACGATAATCTGAACGTTTTAGGGATTTTTGATGAGTTAGATACGCTCTGGAAATTCTCCGAGAGCATTCCCCAGCAACTAAAGCCGGGTTCTCAAGGGGTCGAGTGCACGACCAAGGACTACTTTAGTCGTGCACTTGACCAAGAGAAAACTAGCGGTCGAGTAAATACCAGTCGTGCACGACTCCTCCCTCAGAGAATCGAGTAGTATCCATCAGATCGGTGTTTGTACGACCGAGCGATACGAATCGTGCACAACCAAAGCGTATTTGCTAGTCCTGCACGGAAGTGAAGTTTCTCGAACTCGACTTAATAGCTGTCGTTGCCTTAACCTACATCATCTTTCTGTACGACCAATGGAAAATAAATTAGGCAAACACAGACAAATATTATAGAGGATTAAAAAGCTTCCAATCGCTGTAACTAACCATCGTAATAAAAGTTTCCTTCGTGGATACGAACGCAAAATTTAAACGAATTTTCACCCATATTACTTCCTAAGCTATTTCGATACTTGCATTCGTTTTCCTTTAGTTTTTTTGAGCGCGAAATTAGAGCAGGAAACGGAAAACAGCTTCATTAATAAAACCCACAAGTGAATTAATTACATTTCGACGAAAGGAAGCCTAAAGTCATTATTCCTCATTCAAACAAGAAACAATTCAATTTACTCACTGACGAAACACGAGGAAAACTCCAAACATTACGTTGAAAACAGTACGCTTTGCAAAACCACCACCGTATCTTAGCGAGGAAATTCGCTCGCTTTAAGAAAATTCCACAAACTACACCTAATGATCCCGGAAACGAATCCACGGGAAATTTTCCCACTCGATCAGAAAATTCCTCGAATATTAGAACGCTGCGGAAAGCTCCCTATTTCAAAGATAGATTCTCCGCATCAAAACTTTAAGATCTCCTTTCCGCGAAGGCACTTTATTATTTTCTTCCGATAAAAGCGCGGCAGGTGGGCAAAATTAATCAAGCTCTCTTCCGGAATGAATTCCATCATTCTGAGAACTTTACTTGAAGAGTTTAGCTAATGGAACGAAACGACTATTTTTGCCAGTTCAAAGAAGCGAGGTAACGAAATTTTCAGATTAAACGTGGATGAATACGCGAAAGGAAAGGACTTTTCTTTGATGGAGAGCAAAGAAAAACCGTACCGTCATATAGATCCTTTACACTGCTCTGAAAGTCTGCGTGGAACAAAATATACCACTAAAAATTACTTTAGGATAGAAAATATCTACAAAGGCGCAACTGAATACGTTACATACGATGATTCACGTTAAAAATGTTTCCTCAGATATTTCGAGTACCACAGTGTTAAAGCTTTACAATATAATGCGGAATATGAACTAAAAATCTCTACTTCATTTATTTAAATATACATTTATCTCTGACTGTGTAACCAAAGGCTAATACTTACATAGAAAGGCGAGAAAAATAATTTTTCCCTTTCATATTACTTGGAAGCTCTACTAGATCAAAATTAGTGAAAACATTCTATCTTCCTCTAAAATGTTGGCAACAAAACCAGTGCAAACATTTTCTAAATGTCTGAAAGATATAATTTTATTTGCGCAAGAAATAGACCGTTGCAATATGAATTGAAATAACGAGGATATATTTACTATTGCAAGATTATTTTCTTCCTAATGATACTAATTTTTAAAAAAATTTTAACGAAAAATTGCACAGGCACAATGGAAAATATCGTTCGGTGAGAAACAATGGATTTGACGAATAAAATCGAATAAACGAGTAATTATCTCTCATGACAATAAAGCGAATAATCCATGTAATTGTTGTTGTCATATACAAAGTTACAAGTAGGTAACAACCAGGCGGTACTTGTCATATCAATTCCAACACAGTATACACATTTCTACAATAAAATTTTAATCCTATACAATAGCAACAACCTCGCATGTAAAAAACGTCTCAATATGAATCCTTCATCAATAAAAACTTGAACGAGGTGAATTCCTCAGCAAAAGAATCTTCGCATAATTTTCTCTCATTTCAAATAAAAGGTCTTTTCAGAGGAGGAAAACCGAAGTTTCTCCTTGGCTTCCGAACGGGAAACATTAAGGCTGCCCTTTACTACACAGAAAAAGCCCTTTTTAGACTGTTTCTAATGCCCTCGCATTGAAGACATTTTAAAACTTACAAAGTTATATTTTCACCAACCGATGCTTAAAAGATGAAACTTTGTAACAACAGGTTCTTTTTATTGATATTGCATACCGAATTTGTTAAAAACATTATCAAATATTGCTAATTTTCTCTGAAGTGCCACGTTCCTATAAGATAAGATAGCGAAAAAAGCTCATGATGTAACATAGCTGTATCCTTTATCTTTCGATAGTGACACTACTCGGGTACATTATATTCGTACAAGAAGAGTAATTAGGGAAATCGCAGAGTATGATAATGTAGCGAGAAATTGGCGCTGCATACGCCCAGCGGAGCAAGTTCCCATTCCACCGGCTCCCTCCTTCCCCACCAAAGGCCCAAGACTAAAGATGAGGCCAAAACTCCAGGAAGTCCATCCCTTGGGTCGACCTTTTTTCTAAAGGTCCGGTCAGCGGTTACTGTTTGGGAATTATGGTTAATATTAAGTATAATATATTTAATAAGTAGGTTTAATTGAATAAGTAGTCCACAGTATATTTCCTTGTGTTTTGCTGATTAATTTGATACCAAACACTTTGCAGATAACCTGATATTCTATCTTTTTTTGTTCATGGAATGGATGAATTTGAATGAATGTGCTTACGATAAATAAATATATTAGTTTTTAAACTTTTTTACTAGCATTAACTTTTTTAATTATCTAAATCGTCTTTTATACTGCTGATTGTTACGCGATGGTTCTTCTTCATCATCATATTCACTTCCAATGGAAGTATTATCTGCAGATGTTATTGTTTTTTTGGAGATGTTATTTATGTGTGTTTTTCCACAATTAAAAGTTACAGCCAATTTCATCGCCGAAGTTTCGTTCTCACCCTTCAAAAAAACCTCCCGTTCTAGTGGAGAGAATCTGGAGCTCTTGAGCGTTGCATCATCCAACTCAAGGGTGGCTCATGATAGACCAAAATGCCGATGAAGATTTTTATTATTGCTAACAACAAGGTTAATGCGACATAGCGTCTTAGTAGATTAGTTTGTGCCAAGAAAACGGAAATCTCTGTGAGCGAAAAGGTGATATCTCTCGTCGAGGAAATAGCAACGCAACGTTTGGGTGCAATTAGAATTCGCAACTCGTAAAATCGTATTTCTCAGTCCACCCTAATATTTCATTTCAATATGAGAATCGATATATTGTCAAATATTGCGATTTGCGCAAAAAATATATTTTTATCTATGCTCTGATTGGAAGAAGTGACTAGAGTCCAGGGAAATCCAATGGCATGAAGACGGAGAAGAGGTCAGTGTTGAAGGAACAGACAACGTCGGTTAGTTTCCAGCCAAGCCTCCGCCTCCGGCTGAAGAAATGATTCCGATTTATTACATTTAAGTAGCTTTAAAAATGTTATCATGATTAGATAAATGTTGCTTATTATGCTTATATTGCACTTTAAATTTAAAAATTATCTCTCCAGCTAATTTTATCTGGTTCAATCTTCTTTGTATAAATCATTCTCTCATTTTTCTTCCTGATTATTGTTTACAAATCTATGTTCTATTGTTTTTATTTTTTTATTACTTCGTTTTTGCGGATTTTTTACACCCCCTTCTATGTGGGTGTTTTTCCTGCAACGTGGGTTTTTTCTTTGTTAACCTTCAGTTGCAAAGATTTTTCCCCACACCCTGCTCTTTATTTTTGTTTCTATTTATATGAATTAGCTAGCTGTTAATATTGTGAATAAATTGTTTGTGAATTGTGAATATTGGAAATGTTGTGAATGTAGAACCTATATGCTGTGATTAGATGTTTATACATCTGCTGTAAAAGATGGAGATGCTGGAAATATGGAGAGATTAATTATAACTTGCGAATTAGCTGCTACCTAATTACTTTGTTTCCAAAAGTACAGAGCGTCATTTGCATCATAAATGTTTTATTCTAAATTTTAGAAAATGCTACTTTTTATTAAGGCTAATAGAAAGCAATTAACGTATAGAATTGAAATTAGTTCGTTATTCTGGATTTCAGAAGTTATTAGAAATTATTTTCATTCAGAATAGCCAAGTCTTTCAGGCGCTCGTTTTGTTTCTTTTCCTCTTCCCGAAAATGACCCGACTCGAGAAATTTAAAAGAACTCGGTTGATTCTTTGTCTCGGTTGACAGCATGTGTTTACAACTACCAAGCCCTCCCCCGTTCTCTGTCTACCCATTCCATCGAAGGGGTACGAAACCAGTGGCGGAGAAAGCGTGAACTAACGGAGCCCTAGTGCTGGTGGTGAAATTTTCTCGAAGTAAAGAGCACCCTTAAGTTCCCTGGGCACGAGCCAGAGAGGAATAACGACGCCCCTTTTAAAAAATCCTACCGCCTCATACTCGGAAAAGCGTCGCCGCGAAGACAACAAGCATCGGTCGTCAAGGCGACAGGTAAAGCGGCGAGCAGCATCCACTTCGGCCCGGAGCAGATTTAATCCATCAACTTCTCATGGGCCCTTCTCGGATCGTAAATTTCCCAACTCTGGCGAGAAACGCCGCACGGGCGAAAAATAATACGTAAACATCCATTACTAACTTAACTCGAGGAAAAATGGGAGGGAAAAGTAGCCAAGTTATCCCGAGGCAATAACTGGAGTTCGCGGAACTGAAAGTTTTATCATTCGCGAAGTGGATCGATGTTGCGAAACTCTAGATGTGCATACGGTCCCTGCGAAACTGAGATTTCCAGATGGTTCTTATGGGCAGTAAAAGTTGATCGATTATGGAATCACGTCATCACATACAAAGATTCGACTCTGGTCAACTCTGTGGAGTATGGCAGGGGGTGTATCTATCGTGTCGGAGACGTAAAAAAAATTAAGTTTTCTTTCTTTCCAAGGAAAGGTCCAATTTTGATTCAATCTCCGGCCACTTTTAATTCTACTCAACTGTAATGTTTAGGTGGATGATGAGACTTTTAAATTACGTTGCGCAAATAAAGACGTTCTTACTATAATATAAAGTCTTAGTCCAGACAATTCATTAATTTAAATTCTACAATAACTAACAAAATTTACTTAGCTTACGGGATAGTTAGGGCACAATTTTAACTACTTAACTAAAACTAAACTTACTAAAGTTAGGGAAACGAAGTTCGATCAACGTAAAAGAAATTAGAAGAATAATGGAACCCTTATATAGAATTCTATTACTACAAATACTACAGCTATAATAAATTGATTATTTCTATCTTATTGATGGGAATATCCGATTATACAAAATCAATTAGAGAATAAAAAATTCTAATATAACAAGTATGTTAACCATGAACTCACATAAACTTAAATTAACCTCTACCACATTAATCACAACCTCTCATAAACTTGATTAAATTGTAATGCATAAAAAATCAAAAAATTAAGCAAAGATATTGACTCATTAATTAACGCATTACTTTCAAGTGTTGTGAGAAAAAGTTCATGTAATTTTTCACCTAGATTCCCTCAATAGCAAAAATAAACCTATCCCAACCTTGGTAAACTTTCATACTATATGTTACCAGAGATTTGTCTCATAAAGTCATCAAGACTCTCTCATTAATAGGTCAAAGATGCAAACAGTGAGATTTAAACTGTTGACACCCCTCCCTAAAAGTTACTCGATTAAAAACGACGACCCCTCGCGGATTAAGATTAAATGTATACCACGTAACAACCCAACTTCCTGGGCATTCCTAACGCAAGCAAAAACAAAACCTCAGTCACAAATCCACGCAAAGAAACCCGTGAAGGACTAAACCAAAACGACTCTAACACTCTAAAACCCACCTCGGGAGTATCTCAAAGATACGGGCACGTAAAAACTCAACAAAAAATACCTCCGAGTCAACCAGGGAGAAAACAACGCTTAGATAGACAAAGAGAGAGGTTAAAAAACAACTCGCCCTCCCGCACGTCCGTGAGGAGTGGCTTTCCGTGCCAGCCGTCTCATTAGGGAACATCTTCATGCTTTACGGCACCTCGGCCGATGTAAATCACGTGCATAATCTACGGGTCATTACTGGGAGAAGAGAGATTAGCTGCGAGGGATGGGGAAACCTCTTCGCCGGAGAGATCAGACTGCTACCGGCCGAGGGGGGGAGGAGCCCCGAAGGCCGCCTACTCGGCGGACCTGCCTCCCACGCCCAGGCTACCATCTTGTCGAGGTGGGAAGATCTGATTGTGTGACAAAGGGACTGCGCTCCTCCTACGCTCCTTAGTGCCAAGTCGAGTCCGTTGCTTGCCTCTCCTGTTTCCCTTCTTTAAGAGGTAATGGAGAACTCGAGGAGAGTGTCTGGATGAGAAAGAATCCTTTGCAGATAGCACGTACGATGAACTCGAGAGGGTAACCGGAGATGATATGTAACTCCGCGAAGACTGTTAAAGTGGACAATATTGGCATCTGCCTCTCTTTCTTCCTCTGAGGAGAAAGGGCTCCGCAGCAGACTGGAGGGAATGAGGACCAAGAGGAATGCTTTGGTTTATGACGGTCTGTCGTTATTCAAGGAAAGTGTATTCGCTTCTGATTCTTTGAAGCTGTATAAAATTTTAAAAAATTACTGTTCTCAAAATCAAAAATAAAATAATTTGTGGACATGACGAAAGACTTAAATGTAAACTATTTAAAACACATTTTAATAACTCATAGCGCAAAGTAATAAACATAATCACAACTTCTTTCAAATGTCACAGCAAATATGTTTTCAAAGATATCATCTTCTTTAAAAATGTGTCCTTGACCTACATTTTAACGACACCGTACTTATCTGCGGTTATCACAACCATGATTTATATTTTAATGACAAAAGGTATATTTGACTTGTAAGAAATCTATGAAGTTCATTCCTAGGAAAAAGAAAAGCAATCTTGACTGCTTAAATTCATATACATATATTTAAGGTTAGAATATTAACTTCACATAGTGATAATGGAAAGGGTTCCGGATCGTCAATTGGTAGCTCACTTAGTAAAAGCATTCCCGGGTTCGATTCCCAGTAAGATCTCAAATGTGTTAAATGACAGCTATGGAATTACTATTAACTATACTATTTACAAATAATGGGTAAAACTGGGTAAACAATTCATTAACATTAAAGCTCAGCGATTGAGATCGAATTGTAAAATATAAGTATTTATGATTACCTTATAGTCTTGAAACACACAAAGATATTCATGTTACAAAGGTTAGAGGCTCATGAAGCACCCTTCTGAATCCATAAAGTAATATATCTCAGAAGAATTCCAATCCCTCGAACCTCGAGAATCATTTCCGAACCCTTCTCCTTAGCGTAAAAATATACAGATATCCTCCATCTCCTTTTACAGAGAAATTTCCCTCTCGAGAACCCATAAAACCACCGTTGAATCATTTCCCGCCTTTTACCCGACATTAGGCACTACACCACTACCCCCAGCGCCGCCACCGACGGAAAAGGGAAACGAACACTGATACCTCCGTACAATCGAACACATGCATAAAGAGAAGATAATTTGGCGGCAGTGCCCTCTTCATATACGTTTGCAGCGTCAGTTAATTGGGGCCGTAAAAAAAGGAGAGAGGGAAGGGCGTAGAAGGGAATAAAAAATAACTTACTGGCAGCGGTCGGGAGATTATGACTTCCGGAAATTAAAACCGAGGGTCTTCTGAGGATTAGGCCCACTCTAAATAACAAGTGGAACGGAATTTTATTTTGTTTTAATGAACGGCGCGTTAATGAGAGACCCCTGACGTGATGAAGTGGAGTTGGGAGTGGGCGAACTGTTTAAAAGATTCGTTTTGTTATTTTTGTTGCGTGCTAAGGGAATATCCGCGCGAATCTTGGGGGAAGATAGGTTTGGAACAAAACCCTTTCCATTGAAGACGAAAATCGGATTAGAGGAACAAAATGTAGGAGTAATCCATCACCAACTAGTTGAAGAAGACCAACTTGGTAATTTTGGAATGCATAGAATAATTAAACAGGGGCAGATGAAGCATTAAATGAACAGTCAAAGAAAACATTTATGATATACCAGCCACAACACGAATCTCCCCATTATGATACATTTTCAAAATTTCACACCTCTTAAATCTTAAATGTTAGGAATAAAATTATTTGTCTCAATTTCACACTGAAAAGGTGCTGTATTATAATTATTATTTCTTATAAGGAAACTCAAGGTGTTTTGGCCTAATATTGAGGAACGCCATCTAAAATAATATAAACGCGTTTTCGCATTTTCCACAAATTTAGTTTAGAAACGACCACTTTCGACCATGACGGTCATCTTTAGGTACACTATATCTTAAAATGAGGCAATATTAAGGAAAGAAACTAGAAAAAATACTCATATTTCACAAAAGATATCTCAATTTTTAGAATAACAAACGACCGGTTTAGACGAATGATCGACATCCCCTGGTTTTATAGTTTCTATCCATAATGGATTTCCAAAGAAATTCGATTTATTTTATCAAGTTTGCAATTACAAAATGTTTGATCGTAGAGCTTGTGGGCGTACAACGTAGAGCGACCCATTTCATTTAAGTAGACAACAAGTTCAATAGCAGTGTATCACAGGAGATAAAAACAATCTAAAAAACTCAATCAGGAATCTCTTTATGATAGAACAACCGAGTATAATCTCAAAATACATAAGAAATTTAGAGATTGGCGTGACAAAATAATCGACATCCTGATACCCGCTAACAGTAAACGCAATTCTAAAGACAGACATCAAAGTGATTTCGCGAGATTATATCTATTATTGTTCTCTTTCGCATCTAGGACAAGCTACGCAAATCTGACAGCTAGTTAGGAAGTTCGTTGTTTCCACACCCACAGCCACACACCACGTGGCGACCAGCGGGGTATTGATGTAAATGTCACGGCATGAATATCTTCTTTGAATCCACGCATCATTAGTTAACCTTTAGCTGCATCGATACGCCAACGCAAATATCACCTCCCACCCACAACATGACGTCACCGTTCCTCTTTCGAACAACCCACTCCGATATCCACTGAGGAGAAAGAAAGACGTCACTAAAATAGAAACTTCCAAATGGGAAAATAAAAACTTTTAAAAAATCCGTCTTCGCAGAATAGACGGATGGGAGACTATATTTTCAACTTCCTCCGCAACCTATTCAAATTAGCCCCGCATTACACCCACGCCCGCGAATAACATCGGTATCGAATTACCCACCCCTCCGACTCTAAAATTTTCCCCATTGGAAAAGTCAACCCTTTTCGTGACGAAAAGCATTAATTCCCCCTTTCGAGAAAACACCCTCTCCCTATACCCCCACCCTCCCCCTTGAATCTTTCTTTCAATTCGTACTAATATTCTGTTGTTTTATTGTATTACTGGCACATAATTATCTACGTTTATAAGTATTTTCGACTACATACTTTATGTATGCATTGAACATGTTCTTATTAGAAGCAAAAAACTGTGCTTCGTGGAAATTTTTCATACACGCATTGCGGTTGTAAATAAAACTCTCCGATCTTAATTAAAGTCATAAAAATGTTCTCTCACCTGTTTCCTATCCCAATTTAGTGATAACTTCACCATTTTATGTAATATTAACTATATGCTGGATGTATAGTTTTTATGTTCTAAAATGAATATACATCTGTGTATATTTTTATGTTTTGTAAAGTAGTGAATTCATTGTTCATATACGTATTGCTGTTTTAAATAAAATTCTCTCTTCTCTTTTTTAATAATAAAAATGTTTTCTCGCTTGTTTCCTATTCCTAATTAGTGATAATGTTTACGTTGTATGTAATGTTGACTATATAATGGATGTACGGTATTTATGTTCTAAAATATGTATACACATCTGAATTATTGTTTTGTGTAGTTGAGAATTTATCAATATCTTTCTTTTTTTATTGTTTTAAGTTTATATGTATATATCCTTATCACACTCATTTAAATGTAAACGGGACTATTCTTATTGATTTATCTCATATATGTACCTATGGATGGTGTATTTATAAAATATGATCATTTTTCTTACCTTCTTTTAGTTATTACTAGCGGTAGGTTTGCGAGGGTTTTTCACACCCCCATTCTTAGTGGGTCTTTTCCTGCAGTGGATACACTTTTTTCCTAAGAATTTTTAATGTTTTTTACATCCACAATTCTTCTAATATTAATTCATGCTATCTCTTTAAATTGATTACTTATACATTGTATGACGATGGGTTAGATGGAAGAGGAGACTTAAAGTCTCAATCTCGCCAGAATAAAGACATTATTATTATTACTCCCACCCTCCCCCTGCACTCCCACCCTCCCACATTCACTCCCAACCTCCTCCTCTATTTCCAGCCCTTTATTCGCCCCCCACTCGGAGACGCTATTTCCACATACACCCGCGCGCCTTTCGCCCCCAAAATCCCCACCGTCTTCCGCGGTTGCCAACTTATAAAAAGAACATTCCGGGAGTATTTACCTTGGTGTTTCACGAATAGAATGTCATAAAAGAGATATTTGTGCCGTCCCAAATGCTGATGCGGGGAAACGTTCTTCCACTTAAGTATTCCTCGGAGTGTTCCGCGAGAGACTGTTACAACTGGAGGAACATTGAAGCATCGATAAGTTAGGAAGAGTAATCGTAACTCAATAAAGAGATTACCATAGTGGTAATTTCTGCAGAGTGTTCTGTGAGTGACTGTTACCGCTGGGAGAACATTGAGGCACAACAATAAAGGTAAAGAGAATTACCGTAATTCATTGAAGAAGTTATCAAAGGAGTAATTTCCTCTCAGGGTTCTGTTGCAACTAGAGGAACACGGAAGTGCTATCAATTAGCTAATGAAGAATTATCGCAATTC
The DNA here is from genome assembly GCA_947579665.1 of Sympetrum striolatum. NCBI lineage: Eukaryota > Metazoa > Arthropoda > Insecta > Odonata > Libellulidae > Sympetrum > Sympetrum striolatum. The sequence goes on along the minus strand of OX388345.1, from coordinate 45,759,044 downwards.
AATTAAGAAACTATCGAAGTAGTAATTATAGTAAACGCAAATTAGTAATTAAAGTAATTGAATAATAGGGCTCGACGTCATACGTTATTTAACTCAAGGACTGGTTGGAAGCAGATCCACTCTAACATTAGCTACCAAGAGCTGGAGGAGGCGAATGAGGCTTACTAGGTATGGTGAGGAGTGAGGTAGTTTTCTCTTGCTTTACTCGAGCCAAAATGCTATAAGCGGAACAATTCCTTGTAACTGCACAACGCCTCTACGCGTACAAACACTGCAGCACAATTACTACACGAGTAACACAAAAGTCAGTAAAATTATGCACCTAGACTAACACTCGGAACGACGACAATAATTATAAAAACCCTCAAAAACGGACAAAAGATAGGAGATAATAAGTTAACATTTATTTAATAATAGGTGATGATTATTGAATGCGTTGGGCTGAATCATGCCTCCTTAGGGACACTGACCCCTTCTGCTGATAATATCTACGAGATTGATGTTGGACGCCAGGGGGGACTATCACCCCTACCTAGATGACTCCTCAAAGGAAGCTATTTGATAAAGGGCACGAGGAAGAGCTCAAACTACCGTATAATAGCAAAGTGTTTCCACGAATACGCTCCATCTATTGTATATCACTCAATAAAATGGCATTTTTGATCAGAAGTGGCCTCATATTGCTACATATTTATACATAAATATCAAGATAGGCTCGAAAGATAACTAGCGTGTTATTTGGACAACTCGATACTGATCTTTGCTACAGACGGCCTCGGTAACGAAGTGGTTGTGGCTTGCTAGTTTTGCCTGGGTCCCGGGTTCGAGTCCTGGTTAAGATAAGGTTTTTCGTGTTCGTGACTAATACAGTTAATTATTATATATTATTACAGATAATTATTAATTGTAATAAATGAAGGAAAATAACTTATATTTTAACGTTGCGCAAGAAAGTGTGCGTATTAATCTACGGTTGTACACACCTGGCCAAAATTAACGCAGCACCTCCCTAGCGATCCTTACGGCCGGTGCTGCGTTAATTTTGGCCAGGAGTTTACATAAAGTGAAAATTAGTGACTTGGCTAAAACTCGAACCCAGGTCTCTTACTTTCCGGGCAGGTGTTCTCACCACTAAACTATCAAGCCACGTACTTCTCACTTCTGCAAACGGGCTGCTTTATGAGCAAGATATTGGCTTTATTGTAAGAGAAATCTCTTGAGATGCCATTTTAAATTTCCAATTAAATTCATCATTATTATAATGCAAATGGAACTCTCCATAGCCATATATTACACATATTGATATAAAACCCATAAAGAAATTCGAGTATCGATTTTTTAATAGAATACGAATCCTAATGAAATACCTTTCCACGACATCAGGTAACAAAATACAGATCGTACACAATCGTTAAGCAACACAAATTTTCCTCAACAGCCCAAAAACACCCTGAGAATCGTCGCCGCAATCGAGTTCACACTACAATGAGACCAGCACAATGACGCTAAATGGCTTACGTACGGCGAGCGCACCCTATGCAAATCAAAACTATCAAACAAATGAAGTTCTAATCCGTAATTACATCTCGTGTTCGGAAAATTCCGGGAGATTACGCCCCGAACCTTTATAGGAGCGTTGGCAACTCTAAAGCCTTTGGTGTCTCCCCTCACCATTTTGAACACCCTCCCCACTCTGGAGGACGGAAGTATGAAGGAAGGGAAAGAGGGAGAAAGAGAGAAATAAAGGGAGGAAATGAGGGGGCGAAGGAGTTTGGTGAAGGGGGGAACTGTTCGAAAACACACCCGGAATTCCGATGGAGCATAATGAAAAAGTTAAGGAGATAAGGGGAAGGATGATGGGGAAGGAAGAAAAAACCGGAAGGGGAAAGAGAGGAATAGGAAAAGAATGGAGAAAGATGATGGGATTGAAACCAAAATGGGAGAGAGAATAATGAAGAAATGCCACGACTGACGTAGAAACACGAGCGTAGGAAAAGGCGGTGTTAAAATAACTAAGGGAATTCGGGGAAAAATGCATCAAAATATGTATTTAATTCACAGATTTATTTTCCACAGTCCCGCAAAACATTCATTAAATGGATAGTTATAGGGAGAGAGACAAAAACAACAACAATGGACCAACATACACCCATTTCCTATTCAGGAATTTCTGATTATCAAGGAATCGAACCCGGGACGTTGGGGCTGTAACGCTAGCACGCTAACATCTACGGTACCACATTTGTATCTACATTCATACACAAATAAATATATATTAAATATAAACAAGCAAGAATATTACATATACAAAGATACAAGAGATTCAAGTATATAAACATAAATAGAATTTAAAATAATTTACGAAAAACAGATCGAGAGTGAGAATAATAACCATTATTGCACAGAACGGAAAAGGGGAACTTTAATTAATAAAAGCTGTAAGTAAAACATTGATTCAATTTTCAGTGACGTTGTAAGATAATATTGATAATTAGATTATTATTGGCAATTAATCACCAATAACAACCAATGCAAATTCATTTGGTCGAAAAATTAAAAATGAAGTTAACCAACTGAACGGGATGAATTGAGAGCTAATGAAAGCTTGTTTACACTTTAGCTGAAAAAATGTGATCGCCGGGTGAAAGTGAATTAACAAAAAATTAAGAGTTTAAATTGAAATAATTTTTTTCGAGATTAAAGAAAGATGCGGGAAAGGAAAACTCGCGTATATTAGTACAATAAAGTCATTAAACTTTGATTAAGAATTGACTCAATAAATTCCATCTGACATCAATCTCTCGATAGACAATCAGAATTAAAATAAGGCAATAAAAAGTGTTTAGGATGATGATAAACTCATAATAGTAGGGAAACAGCGATGAATACGAAGAAAGAAGACAATATATGAAACAAAAGGAGGAGAAAAATCATCGACGGAAACGCAGAACCACGAATCCGAAAGAGAAAAAAGAATGGAAAGTCGGGAAATTAAAAAAAGGTCGAAAAGTTAAAGGGACGGAGAAATGGGGGAAACTAAATGAAACGACGGCGAATGGTAATTTTCGGAGGGTCTAAAAAGGGTAAACGGGTTAAGGTAAAAAGTAGAAAAAAGAGAGGATGGGAATTTATGGGAACTGGACGAACGAGATAGTGAATAAAGGAAAACTTAGAATGGAAAAGGGATGGATTAGGAGGATTAAAAGTGCAGGTAGGAGGGAAATTAAAAGGAAAAGAAACTGAGGGAATAGATCGCAAGGAAAGGGAATTGGAACAAATTTGGATACATCCTTATTCAGCAATAAGAAAAGGAAACAACGAGTTTCACATACAAAGTAAATGTTTCAGATCTTTACATAGTTCGCAATGCCATGTATAGAAAAATATCATAAAGAAAAATTACTTAATTATATGACGAATCAACATAGCATTTCAATATAAAACACTATTATTTCACTGAGTAGCCTTGTCACGATGTCAACTGCTATAAAACCAAAGAAAACAATATGGCCTACAAAGCGTATAGTGCCACTATACGCTCATATGAATTACACAAAACTATGCAAATCGTAATTTTCTATCTTAGAATGGTAAAGGATGAGGCTCAAAAAGAATAGTTATAGTCGAGTAAGCTTCCGAGGAGCAAAGGGTAACATATTACTAGAAGTCACGATAAAGGAATCTAGAAAAGATAGCTATATGGGTATGTGTAATATAAAAGTGAATAACAATTTTGGAGCCCTAATACTCATAAGGACATCACTCAACCACGTGTATGGACATGCCGTGACGTATTTAACCAAAACATAGTATACATAAGCCGTAACTTTCCGAAATCTTCTTTATCGTGAGACGATAAGGTTCTTGGCAACATAGTAAACATGCCATGAAAAAGATATGCAAATAATTTAAGCTTTTTCGTGAGTATGAAACATGAAAAATCAAATTACAAAGGAGAGAAACGAAACCAACCGGACGTTTTTAAAGACAGGAGACAGGAAAAAGGGAGAGGAGGAAACGATGAAGATATAATAAAGAAAACAGAGGAATTAAGCGAGACTGGAACACGTGCGTGCCATTAAAGAGATTCCGTCCAGTTAACTTTTCCAGAGACTATTTGGGAAATAAAATTATTCCGTAATCCTCTTAGCTTCTTGAAGTGCTTTGAAACCGTACAATATAAGGGACCCGTTTACGTACTAAGAGTACACGAGGCAAATTTTTTCAAGAGCGTCAACCGATACCTTCCCAGACTTAAACGAGATGCAAGCTCACGAAGTGTGAAAACACTGCACATTTTCCTTCCTTCTTAAACCGAAATTACCATCGATTCCCGATTATTTACTTATAGAGCATTTTCCGATTACTTGTATTCGAGCAAGGAATAGTTCCAGAGTACTTCAATTGACTAATAATGGATATAAAGGAAATAGTGATAGCCCTAATTTAATACATATGGCGTATAATCAACATTACATGATCCAAGTTGAGAGAGCATTCATTTTTTTAATCTAAGGGTCCTGGATTCATGTATTACAACGAGCGAATTTTTAATCTGCCGCGATGTCGCTCCAGCTCCAAGCTCCCCGGTTCGAGTCCCAGCCAAAAAAATTAACTTCTTCGTATTTGTGCTAACAAGGCGGAGTAAACGATACTAATTCTAAAAGACAATTGTTGTGGAATTCAAGCAAGATTTTTTAAATTAAGTATTGCTTTTATCGTTTGGTAAGGGCGAATGAATCAAAGAAAAATACCCCACGGAAAGATAATAGTACACTCCTGGCCAAAATTAACGCAGCACCTCCCTAGCGATCCTTACGGCCGGTGTTGCGTTAATTTTGACCAGGAGTGTACATCCATTACTAGATGAATTCCGTGCAAATTTAATTAAACTGTAGACATGAGATATGACACCAGAGATATTTCAATTAACCTCAATTCAAACAAAATCTCACCAAATACTGATATGTTCACCGATACACGTAAAACATAACATAAATACGGCATTACACATTTAGAGTATTTCGCTTACAATATTATGCGGAAGATTTCACGAACGTTAAGCATTAGAGTAAACACATATTTATGGGAACGGATACCGTTGCCTTGGATACAAGACCATAAATAAATTAAAAGTAATATAGCAGCGAATATAAAAGCAACTCTCGGAATTACTTTCCGTAGCATGACACACAGATATAAAAAACGAAAAGTGATTCTAAATGCATGAAAAAGATTTCCTCCGTGACATTCAACCAGATTCGGTAAGTCGATGGAAATTGTAGCGACCTGCAATCGCATTACCCCTCCATTGCGTTTAAATTATTCAGCTTCCGGCGAATGAAAAAGTGCCTCTCACACGCCAATCCTCTTTGGACAGTGTCGCTGAGGCGGCCTTCAAATCGCGCTCAACTTCATGAAATTCCGCCGAACGTGCGTGTGAATAAATTTGCCACCTTCTCTCCGAGCAATCCATTCGAACAGCGATCCCAAACGTAAATTAATTTACTCCTGTCCTGTGGTTCATCATTAGGAACGGTAACTTTACAAGTGACTCAAAGCAATGCATGAAAGTTAATTAAAATATAGTACTACTTCACCTACACGGTACTGTACGGCTTTATACAAAACATACGACACACTACAGAGTAAATCATCTCTATAGCAGAGGGAAGCAAGATTGAATAAAGAGATGGCCGTACGGATAAGAATATAAGTTCATATTCCTTTTAAATTTAAATTAACTAAGATTAAAATGTATGTAAAATATGTATAAAATATTTCCATCCAATATTTTGATTGCTTATTATATACAGCAATTTTTAACAGCCTTAAATCCGTAAGCTACCTTTGGTACAACTTATATCGCTGGTATCCAAAGTGGTCACAAAACCGTTCAAATAAATACGTGAATAACATTTTCAATGGAAGGAATTTTGAACCTAGTTCAACAGTCAGTCTTTTCCAATTTCTGTTCCGCCTTTCTTTTAATACCGGTATCTCCAAAAGAAAAATAGTTTTAGTTAAGTACCCCATTCGTTACTAATTTAATCTGATGTATTTCCTGACTTTCCTCTATTGCCAATGCAACATATTAGGGATGTTTTCTAGCATATAAACATGTTTTACTTAACTCTGCTTGGTTTGCTTGCTCTGCCTCGTCTTGCTAGATTCAGTTCTTAAGGTAGTCTGGACCTAAACCCCTCTAACATAAGCTACAAAGAGCTAGTAGGGGTAATGAGGCTTACTAGGCAGGATGAGGTAGTCCGCCCTTAATTTCCTCACCAAGGAAGAATAATATACGCGGAACACAACAAATACTAAAAACTGCCATTTGAATTGATGCCAGATACAGAAAACTAGCACTAGACAAAATCAACTTTACACAAGAAAACAGCGTTCTAAATCGAAACTAACACCCACACACGACACGTACAACTTACAAGACCACAACACAACTGATTGCGCCGCCTCGCAAAATTAAATTTCGGCCCGGTCGGCAAATAATCCTCGCACGTTCGATCTCCCGCGCATTAACACAATCGAGCATTCAATAGAGGCAATCTTAAAATATTTGTCTTCGGGATTAGTCCAACTGCGGCATAATCGCGGAGGACTACTATTCCCCCTCCAACCCTTTACAGCCGCTTCCATCAGAGATAAGCCCATTCGCTCCCTCTGCGGAAGGAGGAAGTGAGGGCAAACAGAAAGAGAGAGGGGAGGACTGCCTATGCACATATCGTCAGCAATTATACGGGAGGGCTAAACCGGGCAAATCCTCGACTCCCAGAAGGGATGACCCGGATGCAGTCTGTAATGAATACTGCGGTGATAGAGAAGATTTCTTCGCCCGAAAGACAAACAGCAATATGAATGGGAATGGAAAACACCGAGGCTGCGCCGCAGCTAATCTTGGGGCCAATGTTAGGGCATATGGTAATACCGCGTCAAGCAATTAATGCGAATAGTTCTACTCCAAACACTAACACGCGAAGTAATAACAACAGCAGCCATTTCGCTGACGATGCATGAAGAGAGCCAGATTTCTGTCGAGTACACCTGAAGACTAAATTTGACGAATAATGGCGAGCTAGGTAAATGTTACACAACGATCAAACCGCCTGAGTAGTCATATGTGCTAATAATGCCTTTAGTACTTAGAAAAGATGGTTTTAATTGAATAATCGATGCACGAGATGCTGCTTACCGACTTAGGTTAACAATGGAATAATTATAATTGAACAATCGACGTCCTCTGGTTCGACTACTAGATAAATGATTCAACACCACCATGGATAAATAAATTTGCTTCACTGCATATTAAAAAGAGAAACGACGTTACTTTTTAAATACGCTAAAAATCGACACTTAATCAACAAAGATTATAGACCTGAATTCTAATTAAATCGCGAAAGTTTACATGAATCTCTTAACAGCAATATACAGACCTTGACAAAAGAAGGATTGTAAAGCTAATAAAATACTAAAGTAATAGAATAAAGCAGATAAAGTAAATATAATATCAATACGGAATGCCAGGAGTGTATGTTCTGTTTAGTATCAATATCTGAATGGAGATTCCGAAAGAGAAAGAATACTTACACAAACATAATCTAAGAGAGCAAATAAGATATATAGTAACACGTATTCTGTGTGAATTTTACTTAATATATCATTCTACGTACCTATATATCACCTAAGAGTGAATCCAAAATAGGGCTTAAAGAGGAATAAAACGACACATTCCTAGTCTTTCGAACACCAACAAGCATTTAATTACAGAAAGGCCATCATCTGAGCAGAAACTTCTAGGAAAGACTTGCGCACCACAAAATACCTTACAACCAAGCAATCAGCAAAACAAAAGCACCTCCGAAAAAGTTGACCATTCTAGAGAATAGCCACCGGAACAGAGAAATCATCTGGGCGGACCTAATTCTCCGACGAAGAGACCATCAAACAGGGGACGCGGAAAAATACCGTGCATTAAGCGAACCAGTCAGCTGGGCGATAACTTCGACCCGGGTATCGTAGCAACCGCGTCTCCTGGGGGTCGCAATTACAGCGACCTGCGTTACCACACCCCGCCACGTAAACACCCCCGCGCCGGCTACACCCACAGAGAGTGAGACGACAGATAGCCGATATGAGACTAAGTAATTTGATTATTTCCCGGAGACTCCGCAGGTACGCCACACCCTGAGGAAAGGCAGCTTGGTGACGAGCGGTAGCGTGGGCGAAGTCCTCAGCCGTGTTTTTAGTGAACTACGCGTTGAGATAATTGAGAGACGTCCTCAGAAGCCCTTTTGTTTGTCGTCTTAGAAAGACTAGATCGGCGGATGATGGAGCAGATGTCAAACGAGATGGGAGAGACATGAAAGGCTATCTTAAGCACTGTTAAGGTCCGCTTATGGTTTTCACATTACCCAAAGGATTTTTCTGGATTGATTTCAATCTTGCAGAAACCTTTTTACCAAAAAAAGGGCACTGTAGGACTATTTCGGGATGTAAATGGTCCGGGTTCGAGTCTCTCTGTTACAAAAAATATTTGCTGAACCTCAAACGTACGTATTGACTCAAAATTTGGAGTATACATTTATAAGCTACTATCTGAATACATTTGGATAAAGAGCAGCAACTCCTTTCAGAATGCATAAACATTTTCTGTATTTTTTACACTTCAATTTTCTCTACTCGACAATGAAATCTAGCTAAGCGGCAGTATGTTATCAGATGATGACGTATTCCCAGAATTTTAAGACTATTAATAACTATAAGAACATATCGTATTAAGCACAGTACACTCACTTTTTTAGCGTTCTGGGCAATTGGACAAAATAATAAATCAATATTGGTAAAAAAGCAAAGGATTAAATCAATCCAAAGACAGTAGTGCTTAAGTCGATACTAACAAAGCGGAGAAAAGAAAATGGCAGAGTTGGAAATATAAATTTAAAGATTACGTCTGCTTACAATATAATAATGACGATTATAACAGAGTAAACATTGCACTGTATTTCAGGACTATCTGTGATTATTTTCTTAATATTTATAAGTCAATACATCTTAATTTAAGCGAGATTGAGACTATAAGACTTCAATTCAGCCCATCGTCATATATTGTACGATAATTAATTTAAAGTGGTAGAATGAGAAAGTTAAAATTCCTTATATCAGGTCAACAATCCCTAAGACACATCCTTCGGGTTTAATTTAGTTAATACACCCCCTGTAAAACAACTCCACCACTGGAGCATAGCAGAACACACGTCAACGAAGACCCACTTTACCACGCGGCGCAACCAAAGACTCAAAAACAAAACATTCCGTTTCGAAATCCTGCGACCGTTGGACCAACTCGCACGCTCGACAAGACCGTGGAGATCCTGCGCCCTCTCCATGAAGCGAAATAACGACGGACTTTTGTTTTCCCCGACGGTCATCAATTCCGAACGTTTTCGAAACTCCATCAAAGGCACGCCAATCACACGCCGTCGGATAATGAGACGACAAGAAAAGTGCTACGAGCAGAGAACGGCCTTTTATCCACTTTCCGTAATTGCCCTTTCCACATCTTCCTTCGCATTCAACGTGCTCGCTATAACAGTGGCGAAATGCGAAAAAATCCCGCATGATTTTGAGGGCTGTCCACAATGTCTCCGACACGTTTTAGTGAGAGGTTACTCTATCGCCGAAAAATTAATCGACCATTTTATTTTAGACTAGCGTAACTTCGTCGAGCTAGACATGAGTGTTTAACTATACTTATCGCTTAATCTCAGTGGAAGAGAAGGCCTGCCATGAATCCAAATAAAACAGATAGAGCGGATTACATAAAAGGAATTACTATGTAAGAATACTTAGGTACGGCAAACTACCTAACTCCTCATCCTGTCTAGTAAGCCTCATTACCACTTACTAACTCTTCGTAGCCAACATTAGAGGGAGCAAGGTACACCAACCAACCGGATACCTGACAGAATACTTATGTGTCAAGTATACTTACAAGTATACAACAGGCGGCTTGCGGGGAATAAAACTCAAATCTAAAAGTAATATCTCTATGGAGTAGTGTTGATAATGAAATAGCAAGGCCCCTTGCTCCGTCACATAAAAATGATTGCTTCCAGCTTGAACTTCGTAATCATACCAACAGCAAAAGAAAACTTAGCAGCCCATCACGAACGTCGTATTTTTAACCCACCGCATCCGTGATATCGAACCCATTAACCATCTTCCCCTTTACCCCAACATCCTCCTCACAGCGACAACGTAAGCAAAACACGTTGATGGGGATAACCAAAGATTTTAGCATTCCCTTGTGTTTGCCTCCCGTTTTCGCGCAACTTATCTCCTTAATTCTCTTCACACTTTCTTCTCGCTTCGCCCGGCGATTTATTTGCCGGAAAAATTACGAGATATGGATTCGGCTCGCTCATTTTGGCCCGAATATTTCGTTCTCTCCTCCGTTTCCCGAGAACAAAGGTCTCTTTCAACTGGAAGACGACTTTCCGTACTTTATCTGCCGTCGCACAAAGACCGCACTTGATACAGACAGATCGATTTATGCCTCTTTATGACTAAATCTCTTTCATCAGTTGGATTTAATTCCGAATAAACACTTGAAGACTCAAACGGCACTTTAAGAGAGGTCTTTTGAGCGGTGGCTGGAGAATGTAAATATTTTCCCTCCCACTGACTTTGCAACAGAGATCGCAGACTGTAATTCGCAATTGGGATTATAGAAAAATTGTGAATATGAAGTCATGAAAGTCTTTGATAAAATAACGTACGAATAAACTTGAAAAGGTGAAATTATATTGCAGATTTAAGTTGAAATTAAAAAGGAAAACGTAATGAGCTGTATGAACAATTTTTTCTTAGATAAATCCTCAAACACAAGGTAAAATTGTTCTACCGATATATAAGGGAAATTAAATTGAATTTAATGTTAAATTAGAGTATACAAAACTGTATTAGGATATACGACAAAGCAAATTACACATACGATATTTTTCCTAGAATGTAATTCTTGTATCTTTCGTTGCCTAACTAACTACGCGGCAGTGAATCTGCAGTGAAAACTTCTGTCTACAAGATGGGAAATATTAACATGGAACTAGGCAAAACCGTTAATGATAATTAAAAGCTACAAAATATTCAATAAATAAAAACGGTATTGGAGAATAATTTAATCGTATTGTAGAAATAATTGAGTTAGGTATCTTGAGAAAAATTACCTACAATCTTCATATTCCTTTGTCTGCATCGCGTACCCTGCGAGCCGCCTTTATGCAAGTAATTTAAGCCTTTCCTTATATTCACTAACTTTCAAAGATTCCCATTCTGCGTCCTGAAAAATTTGAGCAACGCTCACGGATTCATAGAGGCAATTATTCACTAAATGCAATACCTTTCGCTGTACTTTTCATAATTCACGAATGCAACATCGAAAAGGGTTGTCTTCGTAAAATAGAATAGAACAACGATACAACAATATTCTTTTTACTACCTAAAGAACATATTCGGCATAATCTCTCCACATGAGTCTCTAGAAACGTTCTATATATTGCAAAAACATCCACCTTTCCATCACAGCGTCAAAACACTCCCTTTGTTACTAATACTTTTCCCTAAACCGACAGCATTACGACACCAACAACATAACTCGATACCCCCTACGGTGTATATTCCACAACTGTACCACAAAAACACCTTCTATACATCAACGGCTCATTTAACTCTTCGAAAAGGAAACAAACGAGCATCTAAACCTCCCATGATCCGAGAGAACCCATTTCCCTGACCACCAAAGGAGAAGACAACCCAGGCCATGTTCCCGATCACGTTTTTTTCGCCACCTTTCCCTTACAACACCAATTCTTTTCTATTCCCACTCAGCCCTCCGCAGACGCATCAATTCCCTTCAGACGTCGACGCAAACCGGAGGCGACGCAACAATGCAAAGCACGTAAAGGGATTGTCGCCGGAACTCGCTGAGTACGCCCCGGGCCCTATTAAGAGTCCTTGCGGGACTCCCGCGTCCACTCCCACACCACGGCTCCATCTCCTCCCTATTGATGCCACCGCGGAATTCTTCTATCTAGGTCGAAAAGCGATCGAAAAAGAGAGACATATAAAACAGAAAACAAGAAGGGGCACAGACGAAGATTGAAGAATGTGCCTTTTGAGTGTTTTAATCCATCGCTGGGAATAGAGATAACCTGTCAAAATGACTATAAACAGCAGAATAGAATATATGAGGGATTAAGGGAGGGATAGAATTTATAAAGTCTACTCTTTGCTGTAAGTATAGTAAGTAGCTGTAAGATAAGGATAGAGGAAAATGAAGAAATTATAAAGAAGAGACAAATTACTGTGTGGATCAAAAATACTAACGCAAGTACTTAGGAAGGAATCTCAAATGTAGAAAAATACTCAAAAGAATTTAAAAACCTGCGAAACCTACTCGTATTAATAGCTAATTTTTAAAATTAATAAGCATTAATTGCTGAAGCCTGGAAAGAAAAAAGTAACGATAGAACCAGAAGAACTTGAACGTTAAAAATAAAAGCGATGAAGTAAATAGAATGACTTCCCAGGGCACCATACACGCAAGAAACTGTTGCAACACGTACAGAATAGGATAGTACTCTCGAATAATATAAAACTTATACTCAAAATTTCTATCCTATTAGAGTGTTGATATTTAACTCTGTGAAAAATTGACAAAGAGATTTGATCAATAGCTTAGACATTTTTAGCCATAAAATTTTCATTTCGGACCAAACTTTGCCTGTCTTTGGAGTGCAGAGAATTTTGCGTTTTCTACGTTATTTCTGCAAACAAATCTTACAGGCGATATATTTACAAAATAAATCATCATAGTACTGGTGCATCGTTAAAAACAAGCCACAGGGTAATATAACATACTTATTTAATAAATACATTGAATATAGAAACCGTCCGATAAGGAAGCAACAGGCTGGATTATGAAACAATTTCCCCTTATTCCTACTACATTCAAAGACTTCTGTTGAATAATACGCACATAATTCATCCACAAATTACTGCTAGAAAAGCAAACGTATTTCTAACCTCTAAAAAAAAGAAACGTTAGTTCAGGTTAATCCTCCACAATCTCAAAACGACACAAATTTTCCGAAACGAAAGAAAACAAACGGTGGCTGTAGCCAACGAAACCCGTAACAATTCTTCGTATTTAGACTCAAAAAATCCTCTCCCAAAATAAACCAGAAGTGAGCGCTTAAAATTCGTTCACAACGTCCCCTTATAAATCCGCGAGAAATAGAGAGACACAAGGCCAGAGAAAAATATAAAAATAACATAAATCCCAATTTTCGGAGGCGGCGTTTACGACGGGACCGTAAACGAAAAATAAATAGGGAAGCCGAGCGGGGATGGGGCAATTAAGTCAGTCGAAAACATTAAACACACAACAGAGCGAGAGGATGAGGTCCTCCGGGCGAAAAGGGCGGTTTCTTAATAACGAAACACGTGCTCCCGCGAAGAAAAGGAACGTTTCACGAGGTGCGGACAGCCTCAGAGTCTCTACCTCGCAGACATCATCAAGCCAATTAGATTACGGCCCGCGTCTGCGGGGAAACCTGCGTTTTAATGCTCGCGAGCATTGTGGAAAGCACTCCGACTAAATAGAAAGACAAACAGTTGTGCAGCGGCTTTCGTCGCTTCGTCATTAGAGAGAGAGATGAAGACACACGCATTAACCATCACCTCTTCGAGACTTATTTTTACGCCGAGCTTTTACGCTGTTCACAAAAGGATGACAGAGAAGAATCCAAAGTCGCTCGTAAAATGAGACGGCAAGCAAGAAGACAGAGTTGAAAATTAGCGTTGAAAGGTTACAAATTAAAATTCTTCGAGGTGAATTTTTACAAAAATAATCACGCAATCTAGAATGGAACATTTTGGGATTGTTCCAATCAATTATCATTGAATTTCATTACCTGCCGACACACTCATAAAATTCAATAATATGACAATTACCTAAGGGAATTAATGGGTAACAATGGACAAACGTGCACAAACTACTATTGGCAAAGATACGTCTATTATGGAGACTTAATTCAACATTTTAGAATCCTTTGTCTCTTATGAATTTTTTATCTTACAGCAAATTATTTGGTAATTTATTATTGTTTTCAATCCATCGCGAAAGCCTGGTGCTTCGTCGTTATATATAAAATATGGAAAGAACTATTAATTTCTTGCATTTTTTGCTTTGTTATCAACTTTCATTGCATGTATAAATTCAAATTGAAACTGTCTTATTTGTACTACCGTACGCATTCATAATCCTTTTTTTTATTTCTTCTGCCACAGAGCATTTGCAAATTGTTTATTGTTGACATGTTCCAAATGAAACTATCCTAGAACAAAAAATATTATATTAAAAGAAAATAAATAGCTAGCTATGAAGACAGTAGCGGTTGCTACCAAAGTATGACCACGTATCTGAACTCGGCCCAGCATTAATTCCAGTAAATAAAAATAAATAAACACCATCACTTTGCGCTGAAGTGGGGCAGTAAGTAGCTACCAGCAGACGAAACAAAACCCCCATGAAGATTACCATTTAATCAACCTAATAAATCTCGTCTGGCTCTCCTAGCCGTATTCTGAAGATACCATCGCTCCTGAAATCACGCACTTCCTCAATTATTCCGCGAAAATCCCAAAAATAGCGCTTTCGCACGGTTTGATTCGCGTCCGAAGATCCTTTACCCAGTCCCCGAAAAACCTGCCACACCGCCGCCGAAATCGAAACCCATTATCTTTTTATTTTCGCGGAGGATAACCTGAATTCGTCGTAAGTAAAAAAAGACACGGTAGAAGGAATCCCAGTTCTTCGGGGAGCGACTCTCGATGTTGGGCAGATGCTAAGCCGGGCATTCCATTAAGTGCGCGCGCGGCGTGAAAATAGCGGGTAGAGGAACCTGCGGCTCCGTAACGAAGAGCCGGGATTTTTTTTTCATTCGGTTAAGGTTGCTATAGGGCTTATAGAATAGCCGTTTTCAGACTGTTGGCTTTTTCATCGTCATGACAGCCTACTAATAGATACAATAATTCTGTTTTCACCATTCGAGGCTTGATGGATGTATCTAGCAGTTATAAGTCTCCATGCTTACACATTGCTACCCACATTTGAGAAGAAAATTGGTAAACAAATAGAAAATTGATCATCCTCCAACTTCTCCCTCCCGACGGTGGAGATTTTGTGGACTAAATCAGAAGACTGTTAAATTTGGAAATCTCGGAGCGGTATATCAGCCTCAAGCGAAAAGAATAGCCAATGATGACAGTCAACCGAGCAAGGTTAGGAGGGATTCGAACCCCGCCCATACCATTAAAAAGACATTCCGATATATTTATCTCCCCACCCCAAGAAAGATGTTTTACATGAGGGTTGGGACGAATCGAGAGCGAATAAATTCATGGGCAGTAATAACCGCGTTGCCCCAGAGCCGAATTTTCTTGCCCGTCGCATAATGTTTCGCTCTTGTTTTTTTTGCGGCTACTTAATGAGACTCGGTAATTTCATTCTAAGGCTTGAAGCAGGTTTCGCTTTCCGAAACCTCAGGCTAACCGACATCATTAGCTCAAAATTCGCCATCCTTCCCAGAAATGTTCATTAGATGTAATGTAATTCCCAATAGAGTACCAAATCATCAAATAGTTAAAAATAAGTCTAAATCATACCGCACTCTAGTTCTAGTAAGGAATATTGCACAACAATTATTTGGTACTATTTATATTATAACAGATTTATAAGGGTTCACATTTCTCAATACAAAAACCAACCGTATTCCGTACTCGTTTGACTATTCCAAAACAATAATAACTTAATCGACCAAAAAATTGGTAAAAAGGTCCACTGAATAACGAGGTAAACCTGCAGACATTCACCGCAAAGAGAAATTTTTGGATAGATTAATTAATGAGCATAAAAAGTTTTTCGTAAAATGTGAAAGACATCTTTCCGAGAGATATCACTGAATTAAAAAATACAGGTATATCCGAAATTTATATGGCTTAGAACGATAGTAGTTGAAGTAAGCATCAACTACGAGAAGATTCAACGTATATAAATTAATAACTCCGTATCATTTACAAACTTATGAATAGAAAAATTCTCAAGACAAGTTAATCAATTGAAAACGTCGTCTAAATACTAGACACATTAGAACCGTGCTGATTACTGCTAAGCTATAAAACAAGTCACCCAATAAAAACATGACACTTTCTATTACCTTCAATTAATTCCAACCTAGGAACTAGGTAAAAAAGGTAAAATGAAATCGTTCCATAACTACATATTCAAGCCGTCTCACTTTGGTGCAGCTGGGGACTTTTTAAAGATTGCCTCTGCCGAGAAAATGATATTTGTCATCAATTTGTTTAGAGCGCTTTTTAATGGCTCTATAAATTATTTTATTCCGCTCGTAAAAAGAACCCGCCACTGCAACCGTAAATCTCAATCGTGAATCGCTGGGAGAGAATGAATTCTGAGAATCCTTTCATACGAATGAATCTCGAAAGACTTAATACCGGCGTCCTTCGCTTTAAGTCATTTCTGCTCCCGGGAGAAATCGCGGCAAAAAAGCCGATAAAATTGGAAAGCCTGTCGTAGGTCATCGGGGATTATGAAATACGAGAGTTTTACACCTATGTTTTGAGGCTGCGATAGACCTTGTGGGCGACAAAAAAATCCTATGAATCACCGCGTCGAATCCAGCTTTATAATAGTACCTCGATCTTTGTGTTGTATGGTCTTTTTATGAAGCCAATAAAAAGATGCGACCGAGACGATAAATGTAAAGTTTTTAAAGTGTGTGCTCAAGACGTTCAAGAAGGAAACTATTTGACCAGGAGCTGCTAACTTAAGTAAAATCATCATCCGTTTATGATGTGCAGCAATGTAATAAAAAATCAATGAAAAATACGATGGTTTTTACAACGAGAAAATAAAAATGAGATAACATTTTAAGTTTACCAGTACTACTAAGCGAAATTTGGTTGAAATCATCACATTTATGTAAATGTGGGAGTATAAATTAGAAGCAGAGAAACAAAGAATCACTGAACAGTATGTTATCTTAAACATCGAGAAAATAAAATTAAGGGAAGGAATTAAATTGACCACAACTAGCAAGCGATATCTAGTTGAAATTCTATAGTATGCATTTCTGTAAATCGGGGGGTTCTGGTCAAGTTTTGAAATATCAGGTTCTATTTTTTCTAAGGTGGTCATAGACAAAAGAAGGCAAACTGGATTAAATTAAACAAATTCCATTCCAGTGTATATATACTTTCAAAATTAAGACCGTGACCGGTATTTTATGATAGAGCTACGGTCACTTACAAAGCACGGGCAAAAATATTCCAACTTCAAAATATAAATTTCAAAATTACTATTTTAATAGCATACCCTTGGGTTATTAAATAAGAACTTAATGAAGTTATGAATCGAGAATTTCTAAACTCTTGCCGATGAAATAGCTCCGAGAAAAAGTCATAAAACCTAATCAAAACAGAAGGGATTTCCAAGAACAGCACACGTTTCTCGGAATATCTTCCATCCCGGAAAATAAACAAGCGCCGGAATTCGTTGGAGGAACACAAAATCATCTCAGCAATTTACCAACTCGATTTACTCTCAGTTAACACGAGAAACCACATCGCTGTTTATTCCTTTGCTAAACTAAAACACACTGTGCTTAAAACAATCATTTAATTTACTCCCGAAAATTTTCTAATTTACGATGTTCCCACGAGATCCTCTCTCCTTCTCCAATATAATTTCCATCCATCTCCATTATCACATTACGGGAAAAGGCTTCGTGAAAAGCCACGAAGCAAATTAAATCAATCCGAAGTGATTTCGTAAGTTCCACTTGTGATTTTACTTCGGCAGATCTTAGCTTTCCGCCTTCCGATACAGAAGTCAGTGGAATCCACAAAAGAAATTACGAGAGGGAACTTAAATTCACGAGTCTACACGTTCCCAATATGACTTGCTTTGTGACTATTCAAGCCCAAAGAGTAACAAAAAAAGTAAATAAATAAAATGTTACTGTGGTTTAAGGTATAAATTTATATTATCCTTCATTTTTCATTATAGATTACCGCTACATAAAGATCTCCTTCGTTCTTCGAATTACTACAAAATGAATCACAAAAAAATCGAAATCGAAATAAGTTATTTTAAAAACGACGTATCATAAATAACTGTCATCAATTTTGGAATTAATCCTAACCTAAAATTTCCAAGTTCAAAAATTATATTCTAAGATCATTCAGGATTACTAATTGACTTTCACTGTCAACTAGGTGGTCCAAGATCAAGTTTCCAAATTTCTAAACATTTTCAAGCACAACCACATTCTCAGGGCCGACAGATCTAAATAAGTACTGGATAAAACTACTTTAATTAGGACAATATTGAGATTAGGAAGTTTCATCTACATCTACATTAATACCCTACAAGACGCCTTTCAGCGTGTGGCAGGGGGTGTAAACACCAGTGGAATCAGTTTCATCAGGAATATTAAGAATCACTTGCACCAATATTCACAAGTACGTATATAATTAATGCCTTAAACAACGAAAATTGAAAGCCTAATTTGAATCGCTTTCTACGCAATAAATAGATCCATCACAACCGGAGGTTAGACAAAAATAACAAGAATCAAAAGAGGAACATCAGCAATAGGTAACTCTCACAAATCAATCATCCAAAACGCGGGAAGGTCAACAATAGATACAGCTCACAACCCAGTTAATCAAGAAAAATAAATCGAAGGCGTACTACGTATTTTCCACAAATTTATTTTTATTATATTTAATTCAATTTATTTAATTTAATTTTTAGATGGCGTTCCACAATATTAATCCGGAACACCTTGAGTTTACAGTTAAAGCTTTAAAACGACCACTCAAATAACGCAAGTGCATGCTACTCTAACTAAACCAACATCAACTCCCACCCGAACCATTTACATAACCGAGAACGGTACAATTCCCACCAATCCTCACCGTAAAGGTAGCACTTCCGAAAGGAGACCAAAACCCGAGAATGATTCCATTGAGGAATACGACACCGGGGGTTTTTATACCACCATACCCGACCCCATAACCCGAAAATTAGCATAGGAAAAAGCCCGGGACACGCCCGTCTCGACGGCCCCCGTGACGGGCACGCACGCGCTTCGGAGGGCCTCCGGTTTTTTATTGGGGAGGACGCGGGAGCAATGCACTTGGGTTCGATTGCACCAACCGCGGGTGCAGTACGAGCGGGGGAATCGCCCCTCCGGAGGCACGAAAGTGGTGAGGGAAAGGTCTGCGGAACAGCTTTGCCAAGGTCGACTCCTCCTCGGAAGAGTGTGGGAGATATATAGCCGATTGGCCAATCAAGACAAAGACTGCTCCAACGGTCGTAACAAACGGATGATTAGAGCGCCGTCTGCAGGTAGGGAACGGCAAAAAAGGGATTTTTATGAACGGTTGCGAAAGCGACGCGGTGTTTGGAACGTGAGAAGTTTCGGGAAACTGAAAAAGGACGCCGAAATGTAGGAGATCATGAAAGACAGCTTCCGAAAGGAGCCAAAGGGATTTAAGGAGTTAAAGAAATCTACTATAAATACACTGATTTTAATTTCCTATTTTATCCACAATAATTCACTCTAAAACTAATTTAGATAAGTTCCTTTAACTTTACTTGGCAAGTGATAACAAATCTATCGTTCATACAAGATTTAAAATTATTTTTTTTTCCACCCTGATTAACACGATCTTGTTTCTACTAATCTAATATGCTATACTTTTCTTACGCGCGCTACATTTTTAAATCGTAGTACAGTGATTTAAGGTATTTATTTGTTTTACATCACATTTCCTACATTATTTGTTTACTTTTGTTACATTATTTGTTACATTAATACTGAGTTATAGTTATGAAGTTATTTACAATCGTATAACGTAAAACTAAGTATCAACATAATCATAATATACCGCAATGCAAGGGGCAATGAATTTCTACTCTTTACCTGAACATTACACAAGTTTAATTTCCATCATACTATACTCCGAAACACACCCAGATCAACGCAGCGTTGAAAAGAAATTACTCTTTAAAATTATTCGGAAACTTGCATTTTTAGAGGACTTACCCCTAGTTAGAACTGTTTATATTCGGTAAAAAAGCTCGATCCCCAAAAACGGACTTACTTGTACTTAATTAAGTACCTTCAATAACCGAGGTAAACTGTTTCAAGCTACTTATGCCTAGTTCGAGACTAAATCAAACAGTCTGGAAACTCATTATCGAAATTGATACCAAGTGATTATATACTGTAGAGTTTCGCAGGTTTCTATGAGTTGGTTTTCTTAAGCTACGTCCATCAAGTAATATCCTTTATACCAGCCCGCCTCCGACTTGGCTCGTCTTGGCAGGCCCAGCTGATCAGAAAGGAAAATAAAGTAATTTCCCCACGTTTCATCATAGATAATGAAAATCCTCTCAAACTAATCTATAATTAATTATAAAAAGAGGAAATGCTTATCTAACTCATCTTCAATCCTCCTTGGAACGATAAAGAATCGAGAGCGGCAATTATAATCGGAAAATGTGGAAACGACAAAAATCATGGACCGCAATTCCTAATGTCGTTGCATTCCCACGAAAGAAACTCGACAGCGATTACGCAAAGCAAGCGGTGAACTAAAATTTTCACTCGATTTCATGCGAGGAAGGTCGTTCTGTCCCAAGCAATAACCCCTCCTCGTTTCTAACTAAGGTATGCAATTCGATTACGACACTGATGACCTCGAAAATCGTTCAATTCCGATGTGAAGACATCTCGCCGTAGTTTTCTAAGCACGACATTTTCGCAATGCATGAAGGAATTGAGGATTTGAAATTGTGAAAATACATCCGTAGTCAGTAGAGAGGATAATAAAGGAAAACCATACATGAAACCACAAAAATTGAAAGCTAAATTAAAATAAAATAATGATATACCATCGATAATTTACGGATAACTTTTCTATGTATATGTTAATACCCTAAAGCTGCCTTTTGGCAAGTGGCAAGGGGAAAAAACACAGAGCGTACGAGGTATTTCCTCACTTTGTTATTATAATATTGTAATAAAATATAATTCATTAGTGAAAAGAAAGCATTTATAAAACGACTTGTCTTAGCAAACGCAATGACTAATGGAAACCTCTATAATGCGGTATTCCATAATTTATTAAAGGAAAGCATGATTTTAATTAAAATTGTCTTAGCGTATATTTCCCTTATCCTATGCAAAATAATATTACGTAATATACGCAATACTTTTGGCTTGTTAAACACGTCTGAATCCACCCCAAAAACTGAAATTTTTTTATTGCCTTACTTAATCCATCAAACGAAAAATGAGCGACCTTTTTGTACGCGTTAATTTAAACAGTGAAGGCGAGAATATTTAATGAGTTCGCTCTTTTGTTTGAGCAACAAAAAAGTGAAGCAATTACGCAAAAAATCGCCAAAAATTTCCCGATGATTCTGGCTTTAAACTGAATGTTTATGTACTGTAATTACGCGGTGAATTCTATAGGGGACCAACAATTGGAGAGAAAAAAGAAAAATGACTTCCACAATAGTAATAAAATCGTAAATTGCAAGTGAATGAGAATTTTAAGTTTTTAAAATATGTTCTTGGAACAACTAGCTTAAACTCCTTCAAATCAATATCATCAAGCTCTAATGTTAAGTAAATTAAATTAGTAAGTAAGTTAAAGGTTAGATGGAAGAAGAGACTTTTCAGTTTCTATCTCGCCATAATAAAGACCCCATAGACCTTATAAAGTCAACGTCTCTCGATCTTTGAATCTATACCCTGAGAATGACTCTATGATTTGAAACTTAAGGCTCAAATTAAAAATTTTAGTTAAAATTTACAAAGTTATTTTGTTGCTATAGCTAATAAGGAGATTCACAGAGTCACTGCTTCAGACCTTGTTTATAATAATCAATGAGAGAGATTGAAATTTTCCACAGAAAATTAAAATACTTAAGTACCTTCGACTTCGTGATTGCAATAAATTCATAATCATACCGACGCTGCGCAACAATACCGAAACCAATTCAACAATGATCATCGTAAATAACCCTCTACAATGGACTCGTTGTCGCAAAACGCTTCCGCTTAAAACAGTCGATCGGGTCGGGTGTAACCATGAGAGTCAATGGGGCATCCGGGTCGTCGGATAAGGAAGATGCGAGGAAGGGAAAGGAATTCCACGCGAATAATCACAATTCATGATTTGAAGTTAATCGCGTGAACGATATCCGAACGCGAATTCAGATAGATGAGAGGGGAACTCAGCTTTATCGGCTTCTCCAAAGAGAAAACAAAAGAAAAAAGTCCACATAGCAAAACAGACACGAAGAGAGAATCATCGCAAAGGAATTCTAAGGCTACGGATGAGATTTCTCATTCGCATTTCTAATGATGCGTTTTTACACTAGCCGGCGGTTCTTATAAGACTATAATTTACGTAGATGATACAAAATTAGCAGATTTGCAGAAGGGTTTTTCCAGAGTTTTTCCATTTCCAAACCGTCATAAAACACGCTTGGACTGCTATTAACACCTTCTGCTTAAATAATAGACTGGTGGTAAAATATATGTTGGATGAAGAAATATTCACTTCTGGAGAAAGTTGGCAAAACAGATTCCTTTTTTCATCAACGTATATTCAATTACTAATTTCACAGCATCAAGAATTGCTTAAATACAATCATTCCGGAATGAGAAAACGAAAAAATTACTCCATTTCATCGGAATTCCCCTTTCATAATGATTACCAAATTGTCATCATTACAATACTTATTTCGGTGGGCTTCGAAAACGATGCACTTTTCCAAGAATGAGCATTCAATGCAACTGTAAGGTTTCAGTAATTGATAATTGATGTAATTCAATCACATAAACCCGACCTAATTACCCATAAATACCTTCCATTTCAAGACTAATTAGATATCCTTAATGAATTAGAGCAACAATCGATCAATCAAATAGTACACTCTACCGAAATAATCTCATTTACGATTAGACCCAGTATCTATCTGTTAAGTACTCAGACCGAAGGCCAGTTGGAACCTCACTCCCACTAGAACTACCAGGTGCTAGTAGAGGCTGAGATGAGGCTTACTAGGCAAGATGAGGAGTGAGGTAGTCTTCTCTTGCTTTCCCCAAGAACCTGTATTTAATTTATTTAATTTCATTTTCACTGCAATTTGGCCATTTGGTATCATACTTCGCTAATTATAAACGTATTTTTTTCTCTTTATTTCAGGAGCTACAAAGTGCCTATTGTTACATCCGGATTATTCCTGTACATCTCATTCAATCAAGCCTACACTTTTAACACGAATAAAAAAAACTTCCCAAAACGGAAACGTTCTCGGTGGAGCAAAACCTGGCACCGGCTCGAGACAGGTGATACTTACATCCAGCTCTCGCAATTCATCTCCTTCTCTCTCCGGAGAAGAAAATTAAATAACTGAGGGTTATTAATCCGTCCCAAACATTTTAACCGCGTCCCCACCCACCCTAAACACGGAATAACCACCCGGTGGGGGAACCCTTTTTACCCCACGAATTAGGACTCCATTTCCATAATTACCCTCGGAATATTTGGGAGCGTAAAAAAACGTGAGACGGCGAAAAAGAGGGCTGGATGCAGACCAAAGGGGGCGCCAAATGCCGTCTTTTCAGTGACGTCACGTTGCACGTGCATCATTTACGTATGCACAATTATTTATTTATCAATACGATGTCAATAACTCTCTGTAAGAAAAGAATTCAAGCAAATTTTTAAAATTATTTTCATTATTAATTAATCTATTTTTGATGATAATGATTATAGTATACTGCAAAAATGAACAAATTTATAAAATATTTTTTAAAAAATAATTTATTTGTACAATTATTTATCGATGAAACACTAAAATTTTAAAAAATATGAAAATCAACAGAAACAATTTATCGCCATTTTAATCAAGTTTTAGCAAAAACTCGTCCTATATTATGTAATTCCATGAAATATAATTAACTCAGTTTCATTTGAAATTTATTTGCTTTTAGAGTTTATTTAAATCCTAATTATTATAGCCATCAGTTGCAGGTTTACTTATTTTCTTTCCAATGAAATTTGAAATTTACGGATTTATCAGATGGCCTATAAAGTATATAATATATACCAACTGTTTTCAACAAAACTATCATGAGTTCAAACTCTGGACAACTCCAAAAACACCTTCATAAGAAATACATGTATAGCAGTTTGTTATCGCTTGCAAGTAATTCACAAAATAAAAGTAGAAATAATGATCCAAGAAAATCGAGACAGGTACCAAAAGACCGAAAATTAATACAATATTCATTTTCGGGTTCTGCAATATAATTTTGGATTCCAGATATCAAGACTTTGGAGGAAAAAGTAGAAAATAGTACAATTTTGTGGTAACAAACAACCATAGTTTATTACACTGCGATTCCCAATCCTCGTATCTAAGTAATCAACATTAGTCAATTCAGCGATTGTTTCCAATAATATGATAGCTGAGGTTTTCCTTATTGTTTAAACTTCAATTGTTGAATTGAATTGATCATTTTTGAAGGCATTGAAAAAGGATTACAATCATATCCTCTCGATTCGCCAACTCTCTAAATAATTTAAGAATAAAGTCAACATTCCAAACCTAGCTAACGGGACTTAAATTATGATCTTCGATCTGTATGTTTGTTGATTTTTTACGTCTTGTTGCGAATGCTCTATCGCTAAGTATCGAACGAAGCACCAGCGCCCTCGCTTGTTGTTTTCTTGTTTCTTTCCACACCTCCGAGAGGTCGCCAGCGTAGCGAACATCCTTGAGCCGAGAGAAACAGGAGATTCCCCCGAGGCGTTGCGCTGACTGATGCTCGTCTTTTTTCCTCTTTTTTTATACGCTTCCGGTCTCCGCTCTGCTCCATCCTCCTCGAGAGGTCAGTGCGTGGAGAGGCCGCCAGGCTGCGCTGGCGCCGACCCCATTGTTTTTATTCGAGAACTAGTAAAACTCCTCCGTCAAGTATGACTACTTGATAGAATTTATAGGAAAACGACAGCAATCAGCTTTGTAAAATTGTTAAATACTCCTAAATACGATGATGGCCTAACTATTCCCATTATTAAGGCACAGATTCTTCCTGTTTAAAATACACGGGCCCGTGTATTTTAAATTATTATTTTTAAGGTAAAATCCTGACAGTCGCTACTGTTACGGATTTTTTATCAAATAGTATATGTTCCGGTCTTGCATAACCGGTCTCTGGACGTCTTAAGTATTATTTTATTACCGTTTTTTATTAGCTCTGGGGGACTCCCATAAGAGCTGAAATATAAATACTTTTTTGCTCTCAAATATAATACAACAAAAGGATTTCAAAATAAGATCAATACAAAAAATGACAAAACATAAAAAACACAATACGTTCAAAATTAACAAAATACTTAGAGAAGACATCACAAAGAATAATCCATAGGAAAAGCTGAATAAAAATTATTTTTAAATGGTTGCAAAGAGAGTTTTCAATACTGTGGGGTAAGGAGTAAAAAAATTTAAGAATGACGGAACTTAAGCAAAGAATAATAGCAGAATTCCGAATCTTACTTATAATACAATAGAAGAAGCTCTTTCCTCAACAAATAGCTCTAGAAATAAATGAACCCCGGTAGGAAGGGTCGATTAAAGGAAGAATGGGAAGAAAGCTGCTGGAAACGACCAGTCTCGCACCATTAGGAAGAACTTCAGTGTAGAAATAATTACATCATAAAACGGGCCAATGAGAGCATATCTAACAGAGAACAGGCACTGTCATTACGACCGAAAGCAACCGAATCCTAGAAACGAGAAGGCACGTGCATCAATTAGTTCGCCTAATTACCTAGAGGGAATGCAATCCCTAACCTCTATCATGAGTAAAAGAGGTGGTTAGGAAAATGGTAAATCCCGTTAATAGGCACAA
This sequence comes from Sympetrum striolatum, assembly GCA_947579665.1. Taxonomy (NCBI): domain Eukaryota; kingdom Metazoa; phylum Arthropoda; class Insecta; order Odonata; family Libellulidae; genus Sympetrum; species Sympetrum striolatum. The sequence goes on along the minus strand of OX388345.1, from coordinate 45,732,945 downwards.
GACTAACAGAGACCGAATAAAACTTAAGGAATACGGAATGATTACTTATCTCAACCACCAATGCAGATCATAAGTAAAGCATATCTTTACAAATTCCAAAACACTCCATTCATTAAAAATCCTTTTAATGTATCGAAATTAAGGTTGTATTTGATTTTAGTTTTATATTTTATTTGAATTTCTTTTAAAAACATTTTTTCATATCTTGCTATCTTTCAATATCAAATCAAAGCAGTTGATTATCGAATTGACTTCATTAATTTTAGTTTGTATTTAATAAATCTTCCATTTTAGTTTGGTTTCAATCACACAAGCGGTAAATTTTACAGTAAAACCTATTTGGATAAACGCAAAAATTAAAGAATCGATGAATGATAACATTAGTTGCACTATCTCTGTCGTTGCGCATTGTAATCTCATTTTAAGATCAAACAGAATATATTTCCCACACTTTAAGTTCATTTTTATGACGAAGATACTCTATTTACGAAAACTTTTGCACACAAAAAATTACAAGACATTCATAATTTGTTATAATCTTTGTCTGTTGTTTCTATTCACTTTAAAATGGTTCCAACACTGTATGCGAATCTTAAAAAAAAAATAAAATAAATACGACTTTCTATCACTTATTTAAACCTCGCATCCAACATCAATAAATCATAGAAAAACTGCACCCTTCCCTTTCCCACCCAGCACATATCAAACAGCACTAACCAAACCCTTACGCGCACTTAAACACCCCCTAAAACGGCCTAACATCCTCTCGGGAGAGACACATCAACACGAAAAATAAGATCCTCGATGGTATGTTGTGTGCATTAGGTCTTCATCAATACTCATCTCAATACCCCTAGAGCGCGAAAGCCGCTGCCGAGAAGAAAACCGGCTCCGCGAACAAAAAAAGACAATGCGCGGGCAACCACACGCGTTGACGCGGTCGCAAAAGACTTTTTAATAAAAAAAGCCTCGAATGAGCGGGAATAATAAGGGAGCCTCGTAAAATCGGTATTACTTACGAATATGCGGGGAAAGGAATTTTATCGCGCAGAGAGATGCTGAAATATAGGTCAGGCCGGGCGATAAATTCGTCCGGAGTGAATTAAACAAGAAACAAACGACGTCATTACGGCGAGATTGTGACGTTGGCTCCAGACGTATTATTATAATCCTCGGTCACAACACGGGCAAAAAATAAAAGATCCGAAGGTTGGCGTTTTCAGACCTTGAAAGCCTGTCAAGCTTGAACTCGCGAAATAATTCATTGCTTTTTTCGAAGCTAGGAAAAACTGCCGCTACGTTATGCGGTGGATTTTGTTTGGTTTCCGAAATATCCAACGGAACGTTTTTTATTTTCATTCTCTTTTCGAAAAGATTCATTTAGCAACGCCGATGCATGTGCCTACAGAGAAAAAATTGAAGCAAAGAAGAAAAAGTCAGGTGAATGTTCAAATACGCTCCAACACCATTGGATGTTTGTTTGGCAGAAGAATAGCGCAAAGAAATTATAGATTCGGTAAAAGTTAGAAATATTCGTAATGGAAGCATTCATTATCATCACCTTTAAAACCCTAAATCCACTAACACAAGCCTCGATCTAATAAGGTAAATACGTACACGTTTATCGTACCTAATCAATTCATTCCTTGCGCACTCAATGCGATGATAACATTTGTAAAAGAAACAAATACTGTTCTTATCTGAAATGACTTCAAAAGCGATTTCACACACACGATTCCTAATTTTACTATACAAAATAAATCAAGCCGGAAAAAAAAACAAAAATAAAAAAAATCATTTCTTATGGAATATCTTTGACTCCCCTGGAGACGAACCAGGAACCTTAGGTAAACAAAAGTAGCCTATTATTCGCATGGCATCGATTTTTAATAACGTGCTAAGCTTGAATATCATGCAGCTCTTGATTCTCGAGTTCCAAGCGAACATACACGCTCACAAACATGACCGTACTATGCTTTTTTATATAGAGAATATGCATACTGAAGTAAAATCACTGACAAGAGAATAGAAGATGACTAAGTAACCTTAGAAGAAACAGAGCTAAAGCTCAAAGGAAATAAAATTGTAACTTCAACGCAAAACCGGCTATTTTCCAAACCACCCTAACGAGCAAAACGACCTGGAACTTGGCGAGAAAGTGCGAGAGGAAGGAATTTTCGCAATAAATGCTGTGCGAATGGCTTAAAGAGACGACATCAAACGGAAGAAGTGACGTACAGAGAAGGGGGAGGAGGGCTTTGGACTTCATTACGACTCCAAAATAGAAAAAAAGAGGGAATGGATGCATTAAGGGGGAGAAACAAAGGGAATGAGGAGTCACGATCACTGCAACCCTCGAGCGAAATAACCGGACAGAAAAAAGGGGAAACAAAAGAGAAATGCACTGCGAGGGGAAAGCTCTAAATGGCGCTAGGCAGTGAGAGAAAGGAAGCGTGGAAACGAAGACAAAGCGAGGAAAGAAACACCTCGGAATGCTCGAGAAAGGATTGAATCTGAAACTAAATAATATACGAAATGAGGAGATAAAGAGATACTTGAGGGAATTCGTATAATGGCAAGTTAAGACAGATAAAACCAACCTTATAATATCTGCGTACGTCTGAGACTAACGTTATGCTCTATTCCAATTATTTCATACACAAAGTTTCACAAAAAATATAAAATAAATAAATCAAAGTAGATATAATACTTAAGATAGCCAAAAGATTGCAAAATTAAACCTTGTCCGGCTATCTAAAATTAAAAATTAAATTCTTTATTTGTATAAAATGAATAACATTACATAAACTAAATGTCATACGACTATGTCTTAAAGAAATTCCGTCAAACTTACAAATCATAAGGCAAAAGAATAAAAAACAGAATATAACTAGTAAGACTAACTACCTATTATACTTAGTCTGATGTTTTCTAAGGATTAGATGAAATTAACTGCCATAAATATATATTCTGATGCAAGGCTGGTTTATGGTCCTTAAGCGCATAAGATTACAACATATAATCAGATGACAATGAATATTTTCGAAAATAAAAATGAAACGATAAATTTCTCTTCTTTTCCCAACTATTCCCATCTCTTATGAGGTAGTATGATGAGGTTTACTGATTTTGATAAATTGATTTTAGCAAAAACTTTCACGGCCTGGGGGCCTTCCTGCCGTTAACTCGGATCAGTTCCCGCCGGGTTCGAACCCGGAACCTCTTTCACCAGAGCCGGATGAGCTACCTAATAACCGAATAAACTAACCAAAGCTAACAGAAATAAAATACAATAAATTGCGAATACAAAAATATGAGGAAACATGGATTAAACCAACACAAGAATCAGAGCCTTCATTCATTTACAGAAAATTAGATTTTTTACAAGTACAATATCTACATCTACGTACAGGTTAAACTAAGTATTATTTACAAGCGTTTTTACCCAGACACTGAGGTAATAACGTCTTAATTAAATACAATACGGTAAACACAAGCAGTATAAATATGCCGCTAATCACTACAGAGGAGCCAATTACGTAATTAAATTATTATTGAGACAGTAACAACAGATGACGCAAGATTTACTGGACAGGAATTAAGGTCTTTATACGTCTCCAGCAAGAGAACTGTCACACTTGAGTGATAGCTATTTCGATTATAATCGAAGAGTGTGATTATTATACAATTTCCTCTTAATGAAGTCTTTCAGTCGCATTTATGTGATGAAATTCTGAAGATATACCATCTTAACTCGATGCAATTTGCTTGAACTTTTGCCCTCTTCCTCGAAAGCATAAAATACGAGTACGTGGTGCATGATTAAATACGACGCCAGCTTCAGTACGAGGATAAAGACTTGGGCGACAGGCCGTTCCTCGAAATGCATTGTGCGAATATCGATATCCAGCCAAACAAAACGCCTTCAATCCGCGGAAAGGCTGGCTGAGCAGTAAAATAATTATCCGTCGAAGAAATAGAAAGTTCTTAGAAGATCGAATTATTATTGCCTCTCACGTTGAAGGGCAAATACGAAACTCCACAGGCGTCTACCATTTCCTTTCGTGGATTCTTAAAGAGACTTGATACGCTGAATCGACTATCGCGAGGAAACGGAAAACGTTCTGTTAAATGATTTCCCATTTGAGAGTAAATAACAAATGGAAATGTTTTCCTCGAACAAAACAAAAGACCGCAGAAGCGATGAGAGAATAATTTTGTTCTAAATAATGGCTTGACAATCTCCGAACTCTTTTTCATAACAATTACTGCTTCTCAAACAAAACAATAGATAGAATGAAATGAGAGGACAGTCTGAAAGGTAATAGTTGCTTGACAATCATCAACGTCTTCTTATAGAAACCACTCATTGTTATCTCAACACAATATAACCCATCACAACATGACTAACAATTGCTTTAATCAGTTAGTTTAGATTATCACAATTGCTTTAAAACAATGAATCTCTTTCAACGTAGTATCTCTATAATTCAAAATGAGAATCATTCGCTTATCACCAAAGAAAGTATAAGTTGCAAGAAACATGAAAAACAGTAGAAATCTTGCAACCTCGTCATTACATTCCATGAAGATCCACGAACAAATAAGACGTAAACGATTAATGGCATGCTACATTGCATCATTATAACGCGAGATTTTATCTGTACCTCAGAAGAAAGAATAGTTTTAGAATGAAGAAGTTAGTACTTGATATGATTGACTATGCTTTCGAATTCACCGTTCGTAACAATAACATGCTGCACTGAGTTGCAGTTATGAAAGTATTTACATATCCATTGACAAAACTGCACTCTTTATGACTGATAATACGAATGATTATTGAATAATAAGTAGCATTGCGAAACAATAATCGAAACAGCTTGAATGTAAATAAGTCATAACAAACAGTGAACAATTAAGACATCAACAAATGTTGCTTCAGGTCATAAGCATCCTAATTATCCACACAGTGCTCAGCTTTGAACCTCAACCCATCCACCATCATCAATGAAAACCCCTGAGGGATTGGATGAGGCTTACTAAACAAGATGAGGAGTGGGGTAGTTTACTCATACTTTCCCCTCCGTGCATCTGATAGCAAATCCTAAACAATGCTAAACTATAGAGAATAATAAACATGATAATCATCTAAACACAGCAGACAGTTTGCCCTCTTAATTTTCGGGCGATAAAGAAAGCATCATCGTCATCTTGGAAATGAAGCGACATCTCCGTGGAAAAAACGGCACTTCCCTCCACAGACTGTGCCACCCACGATCGCTCGCAGACAGGCGCTCACCACACGCATTGAGAAGGGGCAAAAATAAAGCCATTCGCCCGTCTAAAGTGAGCCCGGTAATAACGCCGTAATTGGTCTCCCATGTAGATAAAGGGGAGTCTGAGATGGGGAGGAACGATGTAGCGAAAAAAGCAGCCACCCTTCCAGCTCGCCATCCATATCGCTGACGTCGAAAGCGGCTTTGTTCCTTTTGCAACCACGACGGATTCTTTTTGTGATGGCTTTAAGATTAAAGACTCGAATTTTCGAATACCACGTGAATTCTTAATTCCATCGTCATTACTTCGATAAGCTAGGGTTCTAAACGACGAGAAACTTCAGATCAGAAGGATTCAAATATTAAGTTTGACTAAGAGATTCAGATGTTATACAACCTAAGAAGGTGTGATATGTTTTATACGTCCACGCTGTTACTTAGGCCGATCAGATAATGCAAGAAAAATGAGATAGATGCTTTGAAATAGATACGTAGATGGAAATAAAAGAACTATAGAAGATACGCTGTGTAAATAATGACTAATGCTATTAAATAGATAGATAAAAGTAAAATAACTGTAGACGATACGCTGTGTAAATAATGACAAAATACAGCATGAATGCATCGACATTGCAACTATAGGTTAGAAGATCACCAAATAACAACTTATTAAAATCTAAGCTAAAAAAAACAATGACTAATAACAATGATAGTAACGACAGTTGGAACAGAAAACCGTGATTATGTTAAGATACAAAAAAAAGAAGTCTGCAGTAATTTCGTCGTCAGTTGCCATGTTACATCCTAACTAACCAACATTCATATTCTTCTAACATTAATGCTGTGCTTGACACCAGTGCTCTATGGTGCACTATGAGCAAACCAAAAACTGTCTTGCGACTAGCTTTCTCTGAAAATCCCAAAATAATCTCTATAAAAAAAATGCGTCATTTTCTTAATCAACAACAAACACTCCTAAATACCGGCAACAATACCGAGCCTCGGGGGTTCCGGAAACAAAACCGTAGAAACCGTACTATAGGAGTATTATTGCTTTATTGATTTGAGTCAGCTTAATGGATAATTACACCTCATCTCAACTTACTCCAGGGCTTCGTATTACATCCATCTCAAAATTATAGCCCATAATTTGTCGTGGGCATCCTCGGGAGAACCGGGACCCGACAGCCCTTCGGGAGAATCTTCCGGATGACACCGATCCACCATCACGTGTGAACCTCCGAAGCCCTTAGACCACTTTTCCCTTCTGCGCATACCTACACGACCGTTCCCCTCCACTACCACACGCACGCACAGGTCTGGGAATAGGGGAGAGGCGTGAGAAGGGTGTAGAGGACGAGCTGTGGGAAGGAGAAAAGCGAGCAATTTCACGACGCAAGGGAAACGAAGGAATAAAAAATGCAACAAAGCCACGCAGGCCTTATTGAGGTACGGCTGAGGGTGCCTGACCTGACGACGGTGAACCGGGTTCGATCCCCAGCTTTTGTCTGCTACTCGGGCGTTACTAACAACTTGCCTTTTCCTAAGCTACAGTGCGTTCCAGCTTTACTTGTCAGTAATGATGGATTACGTGGGAATAAAACCAGATGTACTTTTCTCAGAGCTGCAAGAACAGCCTCACTCCAGGACCTACGTATGCGGATTCCTTGATCTTAGTAAACGATTTATCACTCAAATTAAAAAATCAATTGAAATGTACAGTTATTTAAGTGACAAGAAAAACTAAAATGCATTTTTTTAGTTGATCTTCTTTCATTCAATCTCTTTCCTTTGTTTTATTCATTCTCTTGTAATTATATTTTTATTTAATTTAAAAAATTATTTATTGTAACTCTATCGCATGATATAGCGTTATTTTCCACCATGTTAGTGATCAATAAATATTGTTTACAGTGGATCTTATTCATTATATACTATTTATTTATTACAGACTAAAAATAGCAGTTGAAATTTAGTACCTCTGTACCTAAGTTGTACCCTTCGAAGTTACCCGCACATTTTCCGACAGTTTGCGGTCGAAAATTAAATTTAACTGCCGGTCTCACCATTTGTTTCAACCGGTTTTGAGTCCCATCACCGCAATCGCTTTAAAACTATTTTTAAGTGTACGATCAACCCTTAAATAATTAAATGATTCGACTAAATTGATTTCGACTTATCAGAGAAGAAGACTAACCTAAATACCAAATCTAGGTACGAAGAAAAACATCAAAAAAGGGTCTACGTAAAGAATACTGACTCAACGTAATATTTGCTCACTCCTAAAGATAAAACACTTCCGTTATCACTACCTAAAATCAATGGGACACAGGAATTAATTCTTTATAATTTGTCCAGACTACGCGAAAAGACATACTGAAGAACAAAGAAAAACTTCGACTAAATAAAAACTTGCGTGTGGGTATTAATAAGTTTTTCTCCATTCATTGAGATGTACCCAACTTCACGGTGTCGATAAATCATCCCCGGCATAAACCACCCGATCCTAACACACATCGGATTTTCTCTTCACTGCTATTCGATGAACGTTCGAGTGAAACTCAATGGACACATTCCATGAGAGCCATCGAAAAAAACTGCTCGACATTGCTCGTGAGGAAGCGGCGACGGAGGGGAAAAGTGCAGCATACTTCGGGAAAGTGAAAGTTAGCTGCACCGGCCGATTTCACCGCTACGAACCGATCGGCTAAACTCCTTAGCGCCATAAAACGGACTATTTTAATCAACCGGTGTTAACACAATGCCAAGACAACTCCCACCAAAGCCATCCATCACCAGCCAAAGATAATTTTTACTTCCAAAGATACACCTTGAAGACATTTACTGCAACCGTTCGTTTGCCATTAGAGACTCAATCCGGAATTAATACGCCGTAAATTTTCTCTGTGACGCGCCTCCGCACGCTTTGACGGTTAAGCCACAGTTTGGAGAAATTTATCGCGCATCGAAATAATAAATGCTATAATGCGCTCGATACAGATTGCTGCGAAGTCATTCTATTCAATGATGTCATAATTAAAGAACGAATGGGGACCTTTGACTAACGGCCGGTAATAGCGGTAACAATTAAGAGCTGCAATGCCAATAAATTCCAACACCTTGGAAACTAGAGCTTTCGCAACAATGACGCGTTAACTGATTATATAATGTAGTAGGATGTTCAGCAGTCGTGTTATTGTAATGGGAATACTGAGGCTGTTTTCATTTGCCCTGGATATCTAATGAAATTCTTTAACGGAGATGAACGTGAGGAATTGATCAATCCGTTCAAAATAAACAGGATTAAGTTCTATAAAGAATTGTTGGATTCTTAAGAAGAAACTTAAGGAATGTTTATCTTCGGATCTTAGCAAAAAATTAAGATGCAGTGAGTAACTAATTTATTTACCTGTTCAATAATTGCAGGAAATCGTTTGAAGAAGAATTACCGCGTTTAAAACACTAAGCCTTCCAAAAATTCCATCGTTCCGGATCTTTATGTCAAAGTAAATGAAGTTGCAATTAAATTTTTTATCAAATCTTCCATAAAATATCTAAACAATGATTGCGTTTCTAAGAAGAAACTTTCCAAAAAAATTCATCATTTCAGAGCTTTATGACAAAGAAGGTGACTTTGTAATTCCAGTAAACAACGAGATGAAATTACGATAGATAACAAGGAAATAATTTGCAAAAACAAGTAGTTACGTCTGGTCATTTTTCCGCAGAGCAATAGAGGAGCTAACAGATAGGGTGATTTTGATGTTAATGCACCCCTTGCCATCCTCCACTTGTGAACTAGATATATAACTAAAAAAAGCTATTCGCTAGCAAATTCAAAGCGATACGTAAAATCGCCATTTGTATATTTTAAAGAGGGAAACATATCGCTTTACTTCTCCATGAATCTGCCACTCATGGACCATAACCTCGTCTCAACGTAGCAAACACCGCCATCAAATTATCGGTTTCCTAATGGAATCATATCGTTACACACAATGGAAAAATCCCGAGCTGCGTCTCATCCTATTTAAAGAGGGAGAGATGGATAGAGGCTTTCGCCTCCTTTTTTCTCGTCATCGCTCAATTATCCCTGCCCTCTATCTTCACTCGAACGAAGGAGAAAAAAGCCGATCGCGTGTGCGCAAAGATCGATACCCCTCTTGCGTCCTCTAATTCATCAGCCGGGGTTATAAATGAAGGGGAGAGGAGAGATGAGACAGTAGATTCGTCATACCTTTTATAGCATCCTCGGACCCGCATACCTCGCATTGTACGGACCTACACATATATCATACTGCGAGGGAAGATCGACCGGGCTGATCACAAATGAAAGCGGGGAGGGACAAATGGATACTGAGAGAAGGGAAGTGATCTCGAGGCATTCAGCTGTGATGCCCAACCTAGGAGAGCAGCTACATTCTATTGAGCAGATTTTCGTGCAGTCATAAAACTCTTTTGGATTCGTTTGAGATACTGTTTCGTAATTGAAAATCATACATGGGGAAAGTGAGAGTTAATACTATTATTTCTGAAAGTTCAGATTGAAAAATAGCAAAGCAAGACCACTATTGTACTATTTTATCGATATTTATTTTCCTTCTAAACAGCTGAAGGTAAGGGATACTTCCTAACCTTATAATTCCCAATCCAATCGTATAGTATTACCGAATTATTCACTTTTATCATAAATTTACACATTCAGTTATTTTAAGCACGTCAATGAAGTCATCTAACGACACCACATTAATTGAAATTTTTTCCCTGTTAACCTTCCTTAAGTTGTCTAATGTAGGAACAAATTTTGAAAACATATTATGCTAAAATTCAATATTTAATATTATTGTATATATTTTTATATTATTGAATTTTATTTTAATTTTATATTACTATGTATATTTTTATAATTAAATTTTATTATTTCTTTTAAAACTTTTTTATTTTCTGTAATTTCATTTTCTTTCCACTTGATATTTTGCATGATTTAAAAAAATGTTTATCTCTTTTTTAATATATTATTTACTATTGTTTACCCTCAGCTATGGTTGGCATCGGGTTTTACGTTGATAGCTTAAAAATAATTATGCAACTTAATTCAGAAACGTGAGTTTCTCAAATTCACTCAGGTTGTTTAAGAGCCTTCAAAAACGAGCTATATAATTTTTCTCCTATTTCCGTTTCGCGTTAAAACAACCGTTAACAAGTCCGGCGCGAACAAAACCCGAGAAGATTTCATAAATTACTCCCGAGTCTGTCACCATTTCCCGGATACATACCGTTCACGACCTTCAACACTTGGGAAAAGGGTAACTTAAGCCCCGGAATCTGTTCTTTCTCGAGTTCCATCGGCGAAAGAGATAACGCCACTCAGACGAGGCAATACCAGAAAAATTCCTCGCGGAGAAGTGGCAAAGGTGCAATCTCCTTTGATATTCAGCCGCGCTTACCGATACTGGATGGATCGGTGGAATCGGGTGCGGATGGGGGAGGAAATACGGGAGGCGAGGAAATCCCGGCTGCGGAGGCGAAGTTAAGACCTTCTGGAAGAGACCCTCGGAAAACTTCTTGGTGGAGTGGAACGCCTTTTACCCATCCAGACGACCAACACCCACACCCCCTAACCTACCCTTGCACATGCATTCTTCACTGAACGTTCTCTATCCTAAATCTCCTAGTTTTAAGCATTGTACAGGATTCCGTACAGCGCTGTAAACAATTCCGCAGCATTCCTACCAAAATATATTTCATATAATCACCGCCATGAATGACAAAGAGAGAACATCACTGTTCCTCCGGAAATTCGAACTGAATACTTTTGTATGGTAAAGGAGATGAAATATATTGTGAGACAAACAAAATAAAATATGAATTATATAAGTGGAAGTAACATGAAGAAGTTCCATCAAATAACGCCAGAAAATATTCATTTTGAAATACGCATATGTCTCTACCCAGTACCGAAATGCACGCAGACATCACTTCCATCGCGATATGATGGCAGGGCTAACGACGACGAATCTGAATTAGTATCCAACGCACGTCTAGCAAAGGAATTTCAAGGCAATACTAAATCACGAAACAAAACTGTATTTTTAATTACGTACGTGGCATTTATCGGTTGTTATTTACTCTTGTACTGTAGTACATGTTTCAATTTTAAACAAGATAAAATGGTGACGATGTAGAATATTACTTGATTATGAAGTATAAAGACTAAGATGTAAACTTATTTATAATAATGGCAATATTATAATAATCCTTACCTTTATTTAAAGAAAAAGGATAAAAACCTAATGATTGATTTATAGTCTTTTTGTTGTCGTTTGTTAAAAGTGCTTCGACAGCTTAGGTAATTTCGCACATGGACTCCCACCGGCAATCGAACCAGGGACCGCTTTCACCGAAGCCGGTATAGACTTGTATATAATTCATCCACACAAAGATGATTCCTATATTAACAGTATTAACTGGTAAGTAGGTGTCATTGGTTCGAACCCAGCAATTTCGAAAGAGGCCCCTTTTACGCAAATTACAAGTATACACTGCGCAACTAGTTATGTAATAAACTTGATCACATACTGACCTCATTCGCTCAAAGCTATTCAAGTAATAATTTCCCTAACGATCCATAAAGTAAACCTTGCTAGACTTAAATATTCAGCTATAACACATCTAACAGAGTTGCCAGACAAAGACGCATCACAAGGGAGGCCAAATGGGCAGTCCTAGGGCAGAACCGTTATCACCTGTAACAAGTCACTTTCGGTCTACACTCTAAATACTTGAGACCTTTTCCCGTCTCCTTTGACTTCCATCATCCATTCCTACGACCTTTTCCCATCCACTTCCCGCTTCCCACAGCCCAATCCACTCTCGCCGTTCACCAGCCATGGGGTCATGAATCACCTTTAACAACTTGTCGCAAAAAACGATTCGATCTGATTCGGCGTATCCTCTATCATTCGCACGGCTAACTCAATTACCTCCGCGCTTATTACGCCGATGAGGTTAAACGATCCGAATCCTGAGGGAAGCTGGATGAAAAAAAATGCCCGGCTGGGTGGGACAACAGGTCGATTTCGAAAAAATAAAGAAAACCCGAAAATAAAAATGCGCGTCATTCCCGGACGTAATAGCATCGAAAATTAGCTTCAAAGTGGATGGGCAAACGGACCAGTAACCTGCGACAGAAAGCGATTGTTGTTATTTCCGTAAGTGGCCATTATATTTTTCCGCTTCTGATTATCGCAGCAATTTCTATTTTCCGGATGAAGAGCAACGAGTTTCCGGAAAAACTGTAATTTTGAAGCACTCTATACGCTTTGTGCTTGCCGACCATGGGGAATTCAATCAAACCTTCTCGGTGAGTCGAAACTATCCCAATAATGAAAACGAAATTACGAAAAACAATGGGGACATGTAACGCAATACTGGTTTCAAATGCGTAGGCAACAATAACTCCCTGAATCAATTGTTGAATTATCGACATTTCAGCAATATTGATCTCTGCCATCGCTAATCAACGGTACTACAATTAAAGCTAATAATTACATTTTACCTCCCTCTTTCCCTCTAACCGATATTAAAAATACTAATTCAAAGTAATTCGCAAATTAAAATGTATTGCAAAATAGTAATTTCTATATGCTACGAATATTGTAGAATTTCAACTTTTATTGCCCAGGACAATGACTTATTTAACCACGCGATTATTTAACGATATCAGAATAAGGTCAGCGTTTTCACTAGACAGTATCATACATCGATTTGAAATTCCGCATGTTTAACGAAGAAAGATAACTTAAAGATATTAGAACAGGAATCCTATCTTTTCCATCATCCATAGTCATATAAGTTGGTTTAAGCAAGGATTCTGACGAAATGTAACTCCCACCATTCCCTGTAGCCTTAAAATATTCAGCTAACAACCTCCGTAGTTGATTCATCAAAGACAGGCTCGCGATGGAAGAGAAAACTTCGAGATAATAGAATTTCCTTCGCATTATGCAAGCTTTCATCGGCGGCTTTAAAGCCATTGAATGAAAACAGAACCCATAATTACGCTGAAAGGCGGGAGAGATGGAAGACTAATGCCTTGGAAATTCACGTTTTCTTCTTTCTTTCCGGGTCCAAACCATATTTCGCTCAACTCAATCCATATCAATTTTAAATAAATCAATTTTTATCCTTCGTCCCACCATACAACAGATTTTACTTTGAGCTAATGCTTATCTCCTTGTTGGAAAAACAGTTCTTTGAAATTCAACGCCACCAAACCAAACATAGCCAAGTGTTGACAAGATATCCTTTTGAACTTAAAACAACGGATTTTCACAAGCCTTTCAACTTTTCTTTCGCCCTAACGACGCCATCAATAACACACAAATTGACCTCAAAGAGAACCTTCCTGCTCCGATTCGAAACTCGGTGAACTCATCCGTGAAATCTTTCCACTTTCTCTGCGTTCTAGTTGGAAGTATCCATGCCGCTTCACGTACAGCTAATAACGAACCGTCCAATTTGAGCCCTGCACAAAAAAGACATCCTGATGAACTCGCAGGTTTACGATACGTTCCCAAGACGAGGAGAAGTCACGGAAAAGATTGAGGCAATGCTTATTAGACACTTTTTCATCATGAGAAGCTCTTCCACATAGTTATATATATATATCACAGCCGGAAACAAAAGATTTCTCCAATTTTTACGATAATCATCCTACAAATAAAAGGAAGTCTAGTGAGTCAAAAGACTCTCCTTTCATAATATTACTCCGTTAAAGAAAATTAACTCTTGCACTTTTCATCGTAGCATACCATTCGTTAAGTTTTGCATGGATGTAAAAAATGGGCCACTACCATTTAGTGAAATAGAATCATCAAATACGTAACATGTGAACTACACAATAATCATTAATCTATATTCAATAATCACGTTCCATATAATCGATAATATAAAGGAAAATAAAGATCGATCGAAAACTCCAGATGCTCGACTGCTAAACAGGGAAATAAATTATTGATTTTATTTCATTTATTATAAATTTATCACGTACAGTAGTAGCCAATTGAAAGTGATAACGTAGCATTTTTACAAACATAACAAGTAAAAGAGAAGGGAAATAACAATGAGAGAAATTAATGATTTAAGGAGTGGAGGTTAATATTGTTAATTGGTTGCTGCATTAGAATCTGGATTATTCCACAACTATCTCAAATTTAGTAAATATTTGGGAAATAACAAAATTCCGTCCATTATTTTATTATTTATTTCCCATCCATTTACTAGGATGGAGTTCCACACAGTTAAAGCTTCCCAGATTGATTTTATCTCAAATCTGTTACAAGGACAGAAAGATTTCCTTCCCTGGATAATCAACTAATCTCGAAATATGCCAAAAAACGTAGGTATTGCGATTCATCGATCATTAATCTTCTCCGAAAAAACCTGATGAAAAGAACTGTAACAATCTAAATAAAATACCAGGACTACACGACTAGAAAGCTATAAAAATGTCACGAACATAGAGGACATAAATAGGCCCTTGATTCGTAAACAATAAAACATAAAGAGGCCCTCCGCGAATCACATTCCGATCAAGATCAAAGAACGTTCGTGCACGATTATGACTGCATCATAAAATCGCTCCGCCTTTTGAAACCGAATTAAAAAGAAGGAGAAGCTGAGATTAATAATCGATTCGATATCAAATGGCTTATAAATAGCATTTCACGGATAAAGAGATAAAAAAAGAAACCCGCCTTTAAAACAAAAATCTGAAAACAAAAGAAGAACGGCGAGCGTCATGAACGCTCCGAGATCAAAGGCGGAAAGAGATATAATCAAACGGAATGACTGAAAGAAAACGTTTCGCAATTGACTCATGAGTGCTTTAGCATCCGTATGAATGGAACTAGACGTGGAACGAAACGTAGAGGAAAATTTGCCCCCGAACCAAAGTAGATCGGCCGAGTGGAAGAATACATTGGAATAACTAAATGAAACAGTAAAGCCAGTGAGTGGAATTATTTGAAGATTCGTCAAAGGATGGGAATTCTCATTTCGGAAATGCGATGATCCAATTACCTTTGGAACTTCTTTAATCTTCTCTAGCTGGTTTATACACTGGTACATACCTCAATTTTCTTAGAGTACACTCGGCAAGTCCTTTACAATTTCTACGCCCTAGGAGAGTCAAAACCACATATCCGTCAAGGAAAATCTCTCTAAAATATCGTTTACCAATAGAAACCACCTGATTATCAAATATAACAAAAACTATATTTTCCCATCACACAATTCTAATCAACAACGACTTATGTTTTGCTCGCGTTCGTCAAGAATTCAACACTTCATTTCTCTTTCGAGAATGCGAGAAACAACAGCTACGTAGAGAAAAATACTTAATTTACAACTGCCAATCAATGTCAGACCAACTTCTGATCAAAGATTGAAATTATAGTATCCAAATGAATTAAGCCTGAAGTACATCATCGATCAAGAAAAGCACGTGGACAAAGCTTTGTATTTTCCGGCGAAATATATTATTATTATGATGAATGAATTCAAATATACAAACAAAAACTTTTTAAAACAAGCAAATATACAGACAAAATAATAACAATATCCGATGGATAATCAACTAAATTTTATAGAGCGTATTTTTATAACCAGTTAATATATTCTAGAACTATTTAACTTCAATATTTCTGACGTAGTCTAGGCATTGGTTGAAAATGAGCAAAACATTAATGAAATATTCATATCATTTTCCCATTTTATTTAAAGGATTTTTATATTATTCGACAATTTTCATTACAAAAAAATATAGAATTAACTTAAATCAAATTAGATAACTTATATCCGCTTCGTAATTAAACAGAGATAACCAATAAAATAATAAAAATGTTACAACATCTTATCCATGAATGCAATCAGAACGATAAAACTAATTAAATACAGAAAACTCTTATGGGTTAATAATCGCTTTCTCACGATACTAAGTAAAGAAAAATCTCCACCCTATAAATAAATTCAGCCTTGTTGGTGTCTTGGATACAGAAGTGAGCCTCCATGTACGGTTTATGACGTGACAAATGCTTGGTGGAGGTGTCGATAGGAGAATACATGATTCCGAGCAGACACGTGACCCATTTTCCCTTGTAAGCGACCCTCACGGCCATCACGAAGAATGCTGCGGAATACCCGAGAAAGAAACGAGTAGAAACTGAAACGGCCACGGAAGCGATGGGAAAAAATCCCGAAAGAAAGCTGCGCCGGCAAAAATCGCAAAAAAATGCGGTTACGCGTCGCAATCTTTAACTCTCGAAAATGTCCGATACACGAGGATGTATAAAGTGGATGGATATAAAAAGTGGACCCGGGAAAAAATGGGCAGACGTTAAAGTTGCAGATAACTTCCGAGACGAGGTCAACATTCTTCCGCAGACACATTCGACGATAAGAAGTCAATAAATAAGAATGATAAGCCGTTCTTACCTTCATACGGGAGGAAAAATACTGTCACTGAACATTTCAGACACACGTTGGAAATGGTATCTATATCTTTAACACGGCGTGGAACTACGTCGTCTAATCAAGGAGTGAAATTCTACTATGATTTCAATTAATTAATTTTGTTTAATATAACTAACGCTCCGAGAATGCTCCAGAGTGTAAGTAGCAGTATTCTATGTACTTTCTAGAAAAAGCTAATGCACTAATTTCAGTAACAACTTCGCAATCAACATGACTTCCACCAACAATTATTATAACAACTATTCAAATAATTATCAACCCACTAAGATAATAGAATATGAAAGTGAAATAATTTGATCATAATGGCAATAAGATTGTCACTACTTTAGGAAAATCTGCGTTTAAAAAAATTATATCATTGGTCGCGGTATATTAAATTGAATTAATTCCTCGAGTCTATCAAAATGTGGAAACAGAAAAATTGACTGAATTCTTGAGACGATGAACCAAGACTTTTATGCTAGAATACCATATCTGCAAGAGTACAGCCAGAAGGCCGGTTGGTATCTTTAGCTACCAAAAGCTAGGAGAGTGGAATGAGGCAAAATAAAAAGGATGAGGATTGAGGTAGTTTGTGCTTTCTTGCCTCATCAAGCCAGAATACTATAAGCGAAATATGTCATAAGGAAAGGGTAATATGTCATAAGGAAATATGTCATGGTAAGATAACAATATAGAAGATTACTAACATACATATCACTGCTATATGAATGTAATGTCTGTCTATTCATTACCTTTCCTCTAACTTTGGCTACCAATATCTAGGGAGAGAAATAGGGCTTACTAGACGGGATGAGGAGTGCGGTATCCCGACTATGCCAAATATTTTAAGCAGAACAAGTCCACATATATATGACTCCGAATATAGTTATAACAGCTTTAAGAATGTACCGATCCGTAGATCAATTTCAATTCCAAGGGGCTTCCATTGACGAAAACCACCCTCCCACGCAGAATAAATCACTCGGAGCATTTCCTCCGGTGAAAACCCTCCCGAGGGCACTTCCTCCACTCAGACATTTGGCCAAATTCGCAAACTGTTAACTTCCCTTCGCTGAGAAGTGGCAGCATCCTAAAAATAGAGAACCGCGCAATGGAATTATCATCCTATAGGATTTCCTTATATGGGAACGCGCTAAATAGGACGGTAAGAAGGCGAATAAAGGTCGAAGGACGGCGGAGAAGGCTGAATAGAAGACCTTGGCAGCAGCGTAGGCGTCTACAGACAACACCAATGGAATCAGATTGCTTCAGACCGAACTGGACTGAGAGAACCGACGATGGGCTGAGAGACGGGGCGACGTTGCCAAATCTCTCTCTTCAGAGAAAAAGGATGTACGAACAATGCGAGAAAGAAGGAATAGGAGTGACAAATATGTGAGTGTGTGATGCGCTCGGGCAAACCTTATTTGCTGAAACGCCGGAAGCGGTCAACAGGAAGAGTCCTGACCGCAAGATGCTATTTTGAGCCGTGAAATATGAACTGAGATAACAATTCGCGAGTTCACTCCGAGGAGAGATCTTCTGCGGGCATTGACCATTTCGCTTGCTCGTAAATAACAGGTCTTGCTGCCATATTCAGATGAATGGAATATATTTCATTCGGTACTGGACAGATAATAATCTATCTTTATCCTGAAAAATGTACCTGTATAAAGATAAAAATGTATCTCTATGACTGTGATATAACGAAAGCTACTGAGGGATGAGTACATTGAATATTAGCACTAATTAAGGTCTCTCCTTAAATAATCCTAACATATAAGTGTTTCTCATAGAGTCATTCTACTCTAAATATCATTAGAAATATTTCTTATTAAATATTCTAAATAATATTAATACTCTAAATATTATTAGAAATATTCCAATATTAAATTAGAAATATTCCTTAAAAAATTTAATGCATGTGATTCTATAAAAAGACTTCACGATGTTATATATTTTTACTACGGCATTTATTAAACATCGTTATTAAAAAGAGTTCATTCACTGATAAACATGATGGTCGAGGAATTGCATTCAATCGAACAGAAAAAAAGAAAATAATTTTACAGTGCTGCAATATGTTGCTAAAATAAGGTCAACTCTATACAGAGAGAAGCAAGATTATCGATAAAAGCAAAGAAATAAAAGATAGGGACATTCTGGGAGGTGAAGGAACTCGTAAGCTTCAGAAAAACTGGGAAAGATACTCTATGTGAGAGAAAAACAAGATTATTCAAAGCGAAAATATTCTGACATTAATACAGAAGTACACAATTCGGGCAACTTACTAATAAAAATACATAAATCATTCGACAAAATTCAATTACTTGATGTGTATTAGAACAATCTTCCGAAATTTCTAATCAATTCTTGATTGGTGATTCCACATTAAAAATTAAAGATAATTAAATTGACTATGCGCATTTAAATGAATATATAAATAATCCTCATAGATGACTAATTGTGCCTTATACTGCCCCCATCTGTCTCAATGGATTCACACTGCTGGTTTTGGGGCGAATTATATATTAGGTCTGCCAGTGCAAACAGTTCTTCCGACGAACACCTGGATATTATAAAAAAACTAGTAACACGGCTTCCGTGAGATCTGAATGGCGATGAATTATATAATCAATTATCCAGTAGGTGAAGAATCAAGCAGGAGATGATATGATTCGGAACACTTAATTCTCATATTTGGCGCTCCTAATTCGCCGTTACTTCCTTGAATTACATGTGAAAATTTAATCATCTATTGCCGTCGGAAAAAGATATCAGATACCTTTTTCCAAAAATAAATTTCGTAACAGCGGGAAGAAGAATAAAAACCCGCGAAATAAATACGTCATCGAGATTTATTAACAACTTCCAAAAACGACTACTTTGAAATAACACGTGGGATGGTAATGTTTCTCGGAAAATGGAATAAGTCTGATAACATCGTGAAAACGACTTAATTTATGGATAAAGGAACTATACGCATACTGGTTGAATCTCAGCAAATGCGAGTAACAGAAGTATCCTGCATAGAGATACAGATCGAAGTAAATGGCATGTTCAGCGGTAATAAACACAGGAAAAGAAATAGCATGAAATTATTACGACCAATTTTCTCGTGTTATCATTGACTGGATGCCGAAGCTGCCCTACTTTCCTAAAACCTCAGAGAAGGATGGGAAAGGGAAAACAGCATGGAAATAATATGAACAGAACTGAAATTACAATACTTAACGGTATATTTATAGATAATTTTAATACGGGTGAGCATATGAAATCAATTGCGGAAGGCTTCACTGTGTGGAAATCAAAGAGAGAAAATTCAAAGAATAATTATTGCAATAAATATCTGCATGTGCATATAAAGCTTAGAGGTTTTAAAATACACTAAACATATGTGAAATGTTATCTTCATTCCTACATTTTCAGATTTATGCATGACTTTCTTAGAGGAATTTTCACCTAATTGCGTTGAACAATAATGGAATAAATTTAAACAAATTTAAAAATTACACAAATTTTTAAAAAATATTTGAATGGTTTCTCATTCATGGAAATTGATAACCGTTTTACGTCGCAAATGCCATAGCATAACAGGCAAAATTAGGAAATTTTTAATACGAAGAAATAGCGGAATATTTGACATCTACATTAATAGGCTTTACCGTGCAGGGAATTCATGACATGAAAATATAAGGGATTAAAGATTACATCTTATACTTGCCCACATGATAAATTTAAGTTTGCGCATAAAAGAATTTTCGTCTAACTGGAATAAACTGAAAGAGAAACTCAATACATAAAATATAAGAGAAACTGTAATGATAAACAAATCCATCAAATGAAAATCGAAATATTCTTTGAATGAGCCCACATCCGGAAATTATTAACCATTTGACAATGTAAGTTCCCAAGAGTACAAAAAATATCCACTAACGTCATCACCCCTTCCGAATCCAACTTCTCCACCGACAAACCGTAACAGATAAAGCAAATACGCTCGCGAAATAACCGCCAATTTCACAAATATGTACCCATGAAGGATGCAAAATGACCGTCAGCTGTGAAGCAATTCACTCGTGTTGACAAAAACGTCAGCGAGCAAACTTTCCTGCCTCCCGCAACACCTGATTCGCAAACAGCGCGCTCCGCTGGATTCTCATAGAAATTAGCGCTTCGATTGAGACTTCGATGACCATTCCATTCACATCGAGAACGTAAAACACCGAGACAAAAAGTGGCCCAGACGGGGAAAAAGGAAAGGGCAAAATCCTAACACGAGTCTAAGTCGAAGCTAGTAAAGGAGAAGATATAAATGGAACGGAGGCTTGAATAGGTCTCCCCATTTCTCTTGCAACACCGCAAGAATCCCACTCCGAGCCTCCCATCAATCACGCACACCGTGAGAGATAGCCGATCGGGGGAAGGGAAGGAATGCAGTGTTGCCAAAAGATTTTTTGTCTCTCGCTTTAACTTCGGAAGGTAAATAGAAAATTGAATGCGGTAAAAACCTTTGGATCTCTTTAGAGCTGGAGAGAAAAGTCGATTCGTAAAGGGGCATAAAAACAAAGGCAGACATAGCGAATTGTATAACTAGGTTCTAAAAAAAATTCGTCCGCTTTGAAAATTCTCTTCATTAGAAATTTGCAAAGCTACCTGCGATAAGGCCGTTGAGTGCGATGTTAAATTTTTAAGCGGAAATACAGCATTTTTATCCAAGATTTGTGCTTTCTTTACCCCAAAATTCCATTGCAAAATTTTGAGATATCCATTAGAGTAATTCTAGGTTTCTAAAATAAGATAAGTATTCATCAATTTCCATATTGACTCAACTTTAATACATATACCCATTGTACTTTCGAAATATAACTGAATAAACACAATGAATATCAGAAATATTAACTTGAGAGTAATATTCCTTACTATTACGTAATCACGTAACGCTTTCACTCAGCGATTTACTTCTGTATTAGCTTTAAGGACCGGATATAGGATGTTTGGTTCTGTATGGAAAGATTAAAAGAATAAAACTTATTTGCAATGACACTGTTGCGTCATCGCTTGCAATTTCGCAACAATCCTACTCACTTGACTACTAAAACAAATAAAAGAAGCAAAACTAACGACTGCGATAAATCGAAACGGGACAATGGTCGACTGAATTCGGGAAAAATATTGATTTAATAATACTTTTGTAAAAGGCAAATAAGGAACATGATTTAAAAAACACCAATTCGATAGTTAATTTGGGTACAACAAAGAAAAACAAATTTATCTATAATTTATCTTTGAGCCCGATCAATATAATTGTAGGAAAACGAAGACGAAAGCTTATTTCTAAGTGTAAATTTATTATTTTTATCATTCATCATCTTCTTTAGGGATAAGTTTTGAGTTGAGCGGTCTGTGTTGTTCTTATTTATATAATTATTTCGTAAAAGTAATTGTTTCATAATTATTGCTTTTTACATGCATTCCATTGTATTATTGCACTTATGTACCCACTGTCACAGTATCTTGTACCTATCCGTAGAGTATAAAAGGCAATAATAACGTAAAAGACCCTTTTCTCGCCCAATCCACGATTATACACACACAAAACTTTTCCTCACTAAACGAATAGCTATCTTGGTGGTAAATCCATCCATAAACACCACTTAACTGGAGTATATACATAGGCTCATGTGCGCCAACCATCTCTAGACCATGAGGAGCGGCGTACAGCACTCGAGCTGAACTGGAGTGGTTTGGGAAGAGACATCGACCACGAAGATCCTGCAACCTACATACCAGAAGAACAGCCCCTTTCCCCTCTCCAGAAGAATAGCTACGCTTCCCGCGGGGCTAAAGTAACACGAGCGCGCACGCAATGTTAACATCTCTCTTAAAGTGCAAACACGCGAAACGAAAGCCAACCTGCAATGGTCAAAATATTTACGTCTTGCGCTGGACCAAACGTTAACCCGTACACGATGCCAATACTGAAACCTGAGACGATTAGAGTCGAAAGAAGCATCTATTGGAGTGAAATTCTTTTTCTACTCTTGGCGTGATGAAAACGAGAGATAGATCCTTGACGGAAGTTCTTCGGATAAGAGGGAGAAAGCTTCCGGTGATAACTGTTTTCTTTTCGGGTGAGAAATTAAAAATAAAGCGGTCCTTTGACTGAAGTAGTAGATTTGTCCAAAATCATGGACGGTATGCGTGTATGGGCGATTCCATTGAATAGAAATTTTATTATATTATTTAAAGTATTAACTCTGTTAACTAGCTTTATAATTAAACGTACTGAAATGTTTCACAATTGCATATTTCTTTATAGTCTTCTACACGAAAAAGACTACATATATCTATTTTGCATTTTAAACTCCGGCGATGGATTTTGGCTAAAGCGTTCGAATATCATAGAAAATAATCTACTGCAAATTAAGCCAATGTTTTTAATAAGAGGAGAGGAGGGAACTTACATAAATATTTCAACAAAATTGCATTCAAGTCCAGGCGATAAATGACGGAACAAGATCCTAAACATCTTTCATTCGAAATTTAAGACCATTCAGAATTTTTTGTAGTTGCCTACTCAGTATGCGAAAATTATAAATTTTACAAATTAATCACTTCGCAAATAAAAATTCATTGAGATGAAACTTAGCCACCTTAGTTCTCGAAGAAGTACTTAGTACCAAAATTTTTAAAACTTTAAGGGTGTAAATATATGAACGCGAGTATAACGAAATAAATCGATATTGCGGAACCACAAGTTGCTCACAAAGCAGGACTTGAAGAACGAGCGAAATCCAGCCAATCCCAAAACGTTCCCATCTTTTTAAGCTGACAGCGACTAATTATCGTAAATTAACATCCTCATTTTAATACACCACTAAAATTACGAAATATTTGCTCTAGACCGCACAAAATCAAAAAGCACCATAAAATAAATATCATTTACGAGAAAAAGATCGTGATGAAAAATTATCACCAATTAATAAGCGCTACTTAAACAATCAAACAATAAAAATTTCAACCACCCTTACGTGCCCCAGACGAGTAAACGGCAACAACTATTAAAAAAGGCTGTATTCTTTAATTCAATTGGCTGGGATCGAAAACGATATTCATTATCAACGACCCGCTTCTGCAGGAAAGAATTTACGCCTTCTCGGTGCGGAATATCGCAGCAATTAAAGCTACCGAATTTTCCCTTAGTCTCAGATCACTTGAAATAAAAAAAGAGGCATCGATACAAAGAGACATTGGGTAAACGGCGGGAGGAATTAAGCCTCGGACACAACGGCAAACACCGAGACATAAAGAGGAATGGAAAAGCCATAAACGCCTTTATAGCCAAACTAAGGGAGATCAGATATCGGGCGAAAAAGCGACTGTTTTTTTCCCTTTGCCCTTCGATCGAAGATTCCAATCCAGCCTTACCGAAATAAGCGGCCGGCTTATTCGGAATCGTGCGAAAAGGATTATCTCCAGTCTCTTTGACGGCCTGGAAATGATATCAAGGGATTTGGGAAAAAAATTAGGGAACGTTTACGGAGATTTCTCCACTGTTAGCGACTGCCGAAAAGGATAGCATTTTTTTTAGAGCTGGAACTTGTCATGAACAGTTAACCTTCACGAGAGTAGAACAAATGCTATGCGTATGACATACACGATTTGGCATCGCTGACCGCGAAATTATGACATTAGCAGTTAGATGCGCATATAAAGGAAAAGTTAGATAATTCACTCTTCTAAAAATCACTTTATAAAGCTCTAAGCAACGTTGCGATGACCCTCGGACGAACAATTAACCTTCACGAGAGCAGAGCAAATTTAATGCGTCTGACATACACGATTTTGCATCGCTGACCGTGAGATTATGACATTAGCAGTTAGATGCGCATATAAAAGAAAAGTTACATGATTCACTCTTCTAAGTATCACTTTATCAAGCTTAAGCAGCGTTGTGTTAACCTTTGATTCTAAAACTTAATTATTTTTATTAATCAATAGTTATGAAAACTGCCGTACCTAATCCTGGTACCATATTATGTAGAATATTTTCCATTTTCCTTCTATAACAGAGAATAAAGTACGGCTGAAATGAAACATTTTTCACTTCTTGTACAAAAACTAAGAATAATGTATCTTATATCTTCAGTTATCATCGTATTTATGACGGCTGTAATGAAAGCTACATAGGTCTGAGTGATGCTGAATTATGGCACTAATTTAAGTATTTCCATAATAAATACAGAGAAAAAGTGTTACACTTTGAGTTTTGACTTACGTGGGTGGACATAATCCGCTTATAGTATTCTGAATTAGTGAAAAATAAAAACTACCTCAATCCTCATCTTGGCCAGTAAGCCTAATTCCCCTCTACTAGCTCTCGATAGCTAATGTTAGAGAGGGTGAGGTTCCAACTAGCCTTGGGACAGAATACAGACAGACCTAATAACACACCTTGGCTTGCCAACTTCAGCACGCGCGCCCATGTTTCATCCTGCTACACTTGGCCGTGCTCAGTGGCTTGTTGAACCTATTATACTATTCCTTCGCTACGCAAACGTATATACTCTCGCCTGGCAACCAACCAGCCAACCCTATAGAAGCGAAACGTTCAATAACATCCCCTAACAAGATCGAATCGAGTTATACTGTCCTTTCGAGCAGCCGTTTGAAGACGGGCTTGTCTCGAAGATTCCTCAAACCCCATTAATCCGCCGTTGTGACATCACGTTCCAATCGGAAGCTCATCTCGAGATAAGAATCGCTTTAACGGTCTCCATGGCCATAAAGCCCTCTATGAACCAGGAAATAACTGCCGATCAAAGCGAGGACGCGTTTCCGGCGAGTCCAAATCCGCTTCCCGCCATTGGCACAGGTAAACACGCGTCAAAGCGGAAACGCGTGGAAGTTCATAGGCGATTTACCACTGAAGAGGGATGTTTAGCTCGATGAACGGTACATCTAGTATGCCATTGGGCGAATCATTTAGTATTCATGTAGCTGTACTTTACGTGGCTAACAATAACATTTACAAATATTGTAAGTTAAGATAACTACGATGAGATACGAATCGCATAAAGATTGCTAAATTACGAAGCTATATAACTGACATGGACTGAATCTGTAGACTGATGTGTTTTGATCTACGAGCATTTAATCACATCATATTAATTATTATGACTACTATTACGTTTCACCGCCATAGAAACTTATCAACACTAATAAGACATTACAGAAGTTCTGAACTAAAAACATGTTCACCCTGGATTCTTTACTCTTTCATCTCCTATCAGAACATAACGACAATAATAACATTATTTCAAAGTCCTTTCAATAAGTACTTCACCATCTGGAAGAAAAACGAATTACTATTTCTTCGCAATCAACTTCTAGGCTTGACAGAACCGTACAGACTTCGGGTTTCAACATATAAAATTTCCATTGCAGAAACCATAGTACTTAAACATCTACATATGTGCCCAACGAGCTACCGGCATGTGACAGATGGTACAGGCCCCATACAGTACAAGGCAAGTATTTTTCTAGTCGATTACTGTCAATCATCATTCGCTGAAAACATAAATCTTAATGACCAAACCTAGCATTTATATCCCTGATTTTCCTCACAGTATCACATCAGCCAATGTAACACATTAGACAAACAAACTAATCAACTTTGATAACTCCTACTACCGGACCTATTCCAACAGACATGGAGGCTAGAATACAACGGCACCTTTCCCAGAAGTATATAACTTCATTTAGCTTACAAACCGATCTCTAGCGTATAAAACTAGATCGTTAGGTCAATGGTTACGAAGAAAAGGAACTAACTTCTCCGAAAGAATGTGGGAGCAATAAAAGCACCTCTTTCCATAGCCTACCTTCTCTCCCACGACCTAACGTCCCACTACTAATTGTGCCGGAGGAAAAGCAGACTGGCCCAGGACGAAAAAACTGAGCATCGGAATGCGGGGCGGTTGGGATGATGGAAATGTATGAATAGCTGGGACGGCGCATGAGGCCGACCTTTGGGGCGCTCCTTTTTCTTTTATAAAGTTCTTTCGCTCTCTCGAAGTTTCGGGACAGTAATGAGTGTTTAATTGGAGTACTCCTCTGCATGTCCCTGAATTTGTAATTCTAGCGATAGACGCAGAGAAGATTGCGAAACTTGGCAAAGGCAACTCGATAAAAGCTGATTTCAACGGTACAGCGGATCTAATGCTATGATTGGATATCGCTTGGGAAACTTATTATACGAGGAATTCGATTTTTCAATCTAATCATCACTTGGCGAAAGGTCAGTTAAGAGAGAAATGAGTCTTACTACTAGGCATGAAGAGAAGTGAGGTAGTTTTCCCTCGCCTTCCTCTGACGATTAATCAGAAAGGAAAAATTCGCAGGTACGTTTTCATAAAAAGTTTACTCAGAAAAAATTGACATTGGATGAATATCTACAACTGCGAACCCAGAATAGACAAGAGCTGGTTCTTGGGAAGTAAGGAAAATAATTTATTCCCTGTAACTACCAAGAGCTTGAAAAAATAAACGATGCAATAATGAATGCAGTATCTGATCTACACAACAAATATGTATTTCGGTCAGTAAAAAGAGAAACTTACAGCGATATAACGAAAGATTTTTAAAATATAGAACGACGTACAACAATATTTGAATTCAAATATTGCGAAAAATTATAAGAAAATATTCAGATAAAACCTAACGTACCCGACTTCGACATATAAGGAGTACATTTACTTCAATTGCTTCAAAGGCAGCGCCGACTTTATTCGAGTGGCCGCCTTGAGGAAAATAACTCTCTAAATGAAAGTCAATTGTTGACTTTGTGTTAGCTCTCAAGTTACAGCAGCCGTTGGCTGACTTTGACTTCTACAATCTAAGTTATCGCATTATTTAATACTCGTATGTGCAATAGTTATCAGTAATTCCTAAATTGTACGTTTTGGATTCTTCATAGATTGATTTAATGCAAACTTATTCAGTATGCTTTAATTTGTTGGTTGCGATAAATAGAACAATAAAAATTTCCCATGATCATAATTGGATAAGCTCATACTCAATCCTTGCAATTATATTTATTGTTACGACCTGATTTAATTAATTAACTAACTGCCAGCAGCCTCTGTTCAAAACGACTAATAAGTTAGAATAGGATTATAACTCTTTGGAATATGTGATTTTCTTAAGTTTTGATGATGGTATGATTTGCGTCGAAACCGGCAAACTCGAGTAATTTTATTGTGGATTTTGTACAACTTTGAATGATAAAAATTCTTTTATAATGTAATTCCAGCGTCTCTGAATGTTATTCATTGAATTAGGATAACTTCAATTTATGGGGTAGATAAAAACGACGTAGTATCCCACAATTTTATTTACAGCAATCCTATCTAATATTAAGCCCCCCGTATCGTACAGAACACAACGCTTGATTAGTCGACTTTACTTGGAGTCACACAGATAAACCGCAGGCACTGCTTTCTTCGCGAGGCATTAGTTAGGAGTTACAACGAGGACAGGAACACGGAGACACGTTTTCCCCGTCGCATTAGCTGCTTATTTAGTGCAAGGCGGCGCGCGAAATTGAAAAAGACCCCGAACGGAACCGAAAGCAATGGGAGACCTTATTTCCTCAAAGATCTCAAGTGAGGCTCGAAATTGAAAGGCGGCTTTCCCCGGCGCCGAAATGAAATTTTCGCGGTGGAAGTCGGCTTTTAATGGCCCATGATGCTGCGCCACGAGCGACGGGCTCCGTCACGAAGCCAGTTGAAATCGATTGCTCTTGGGCCGCTGTTTCGGAGAGCTGGATTAATTTCATGATCCGGAGGAGAGTTTCCGACGCGGGGATGCAGAAGACGGCTTGGGAGATGACGGAAGAAGTTTTCCTTCGGAGATTCTAGAAACCCACGCGGCTGAATCTGCGGCTTCCATCTTTTTTAGTGTTATTTTCTCTATACGACTTTCCAACAAGCTACCAAGGAGCGGAAAAAATAAAAATCTAGTATGGGGATTTTCTGTCAAGAAGCCTTTGCATTATGTTTCAGTGTTATTTCACCTTACACTCTGGTTCATAACACCTTTAAACAAACTAATATTAAACGCAAAAATTAAATATTGATGCATTTACGCCCCTTTAAGCCGAAGAAGACTCATCAGGAAGTGTCTTATTTCGATATACTGTCGGGATAAAATAATGTAGTTATGGTAAATCTCTTTTAGGCACATGGAAGTAGAACCAAATATCCTAAGGAATAGAAAAATATATTATATAATTAATTAAAAGCTCACATTATATATACAAATAAAAGTTTACCTTGACCCAGAGAAAGTCTTTTCCAGTTTGAAATTATTCACGACTAATAACTAACCTGATGATCCAATCTCCTGAATTTTACTTGATTATTTACTTAGAGTCTTTACGGCACATTTAACGTTCTTTAATAATAATATCTCTTCAAAATTTATCACTCTTCACAAATTACTTTCTCTGGCAAAATAACCGGTCTTTATGAGACGAACATATATAAACATTTCCAAACGTCATCGAAGAATTGTAATCGCCGGGTATTTGAGCGGAAGGCAATTGAGAGGAAAATTAGTCAAATGATATCAAGCTAGCTGAATAATATTACCTACTTCAATAACAATAAAATACTTTTCAACAATTTTACCTAAACACATACCCTAGCACTGCAGGTATGTTACATTTCCTTCATTCAGCGATACACAATCCTTTATAATATTTTAGATATTTTCCTCATAATACATTCCTAATGAATCTTATTCTATTCCACAACTACCGCAATCCTCAACTACAAATAAATTATAGCCTACTTTTATAAAAAAGACCGCTGTTCCATAACCTCCATTCCTAAATGAAGACATTCCGTAGCAAGGCATTTGTCACGGAAACTCGCGACACACCCATGGCATACCTCACTCCCGAACGACCAGCATTTCCGCCGATTACACCTTTCCTTAGCGTGTGGGGTCCCGAAAATGAGTCTCCCGGTCACCGGTGACTCACGAACTGGACACCGGGAGGGACGGGGGGAAACAAGGCGTGGGAGTGAGAGGTGTGGGCGATGAAACAGAGGGCTTCGTGGGAGCGCCAAGGAACAAGAGAGCGAGCCGACAAGAAGCGGGGAGAGAGATCGGTCACTATAGCAACGCTCCTTTCCGACAACGAAGCCTCCTCCCAGGCGTGGAAACTTCCCTAGGCACGCCAGGAAAGCATCGGAGCGTAAAGATGACGGGTAGATGACAAAAAACGTATGAAACCCACTCCGGAAACGTACAACCACTGTTCATCTCTACCACGAGTGTGGGAAACGAAAGAAACCCCTTCACAATAAGTTTTTACCCTTTTTTTAAACGATTCCGCGCTCCCGAGTTGACCTGGAAGTACATAATTGTCCCCTAATTTCCCGAAGAGATAAACGGCGCTGAGCATACCAACTCGACGGAAAGACGGGGTGAAACAATTAATGAACATGTCAATTAGCTGATAAACTCCGCCTTTTTTCGCCTCGGAGTGCGGGTCAATTTCCAGTCGCGGCTATTATCTCGTTCTGGGTCACTTGGTTCGTCCAATAGAGTTTGCGTGTTACATCCATCTTGATGGCATGAACTCTCTCTCGCTATCGAACTACGGCCCGCGGAGAGGTCGACCCTTAGCTGTCGGATTATCTAAGAATCAACAGACGTGACGGGATGGATAGATCGGCCAACTATAGTTGTGTTAGTCGAAAACCGCTTGCTATCACAGCAACAAATGTTGACATTGTATAATCCAAAAAGAAATAATTACCCGAATTCAACAGGTTTTTAAAAAATTACAAACTCTGCACATCCTTCAATTCCTATAAATAGGGAATAGCAAAGCCTTCAGCCCTATTTAACATTCATTACGCATTTGCTTTGACGAAGACTTCTGTATCGTCAAATGTATTTTTTATGCAGAAACAAACTTAATTTACACTAACATGACTACGTGACTGAAGCAAAATTTTATTAAATGACTAATATATAACGTTTTAATGTGTTAATGTACTGTTTTTTGAACATTTTTGAAGGGGTTTATCTCCCGTCCTTGATCGATTGAAACGTAATAAATAAAAAGACTAAATAATCTAAAATTCTTATTTATTCGCAAAAATAAAAATCGGTGAACTAAAACTATACACCAAAATCATACAAATTTGACTGCTAAATAAAACTACAGGACTTTGAAATTATGATTGATACCAATATCCCTCCAAGCAGATGAACTTCTATCCAAAATGAATTCGAAGAAGTAAATAAATCAGGCTCGCAACCGCCTTTCGAAAAACATCTTTTGATAAAACCCCTCATTAAGTCCTCAAGCTATTATAACATTGACCAATCACAAAAAAGAAGGTCCCACTCCGACGTCCTAATGACTCCCATTCTTCTCTCGATTGTCCCATTCAGCCACTCCGTCCACAGAACGAAAAACAAGACCGCTACCCGCATCCTAGACGTATTAGAACAAGACGGATTCATCTCCCTAGCCACGGAAAAATAAACAGGAGAGAGGAAGAAGTGGCGATATATCGACAAAGTTAGATCAATCGAAATCGATCAGTGAAAAATTACCATTCTGAGAGAGCATCAGGAAAGGATATAAGGATCAGTGGAAATTGCTCGGAGAAAATTATAATAATAAGACAATTAGTAAAGAGAATAATGCATAAAATATATCAAACGTGATAGAATGATCAATCGAAATCGCTTTGAGAGTATAAGAGGATACGGGGAGAGTACAACAGAGCGATACATCGAGCACTTTAGATCGATAGATCGGAACTTCTCGAAAATAAGACAATCCAATGAAGAGAATAGGCAACTATATATCGAAAGATATTGATCCATCAATCGAAATATATCCTTAAAAGTAGTACAATCGGGATAGGAAAGAATCAGAGATGTTAGAGAATTACACATCAATTAATAGAGATCTTTCATTTAAAATAAGACAATCAGAAGAGATCTAATATCTAGATATATCGAGAGATTTAGATCGATCTATAGAAATAATAGTGAGAGAGTTAGGCTTTCCTCATGAAGAATAACGCAGCGATATGTCGATCAATTGAAATCGCTTTGTGATAAGAAATCAAATAAAAAAGGACAATCAAGAGAGAGGATGATGCATCGATATATCGAGAGCTATTGATCGATCGATAGAAATCTTTATGTGAAAGTAAGGCATTCCCGATAAAGAATAACGTAGCGATATATCGATCAATCGAAATCGCTCCGTGAAAAAATCTTAATAAAAGAAGACAATCAGGAGCGAGGATGATGGGGCGATACACCCAGAGCGATACATCGATCAATCGAAATCGTGAACGAGGGATGGCGTAATTGAAGGCTTCGGGATGGGAATCCGACGGAGGGGCAAAAAGAGTTGATGGACGCCACTTGGAAAAGCGATGAGAGAAAGAAAGAGGCAGAAGGTGAGAGGGGATGAAGAGGCCCAAGGCCGTTGGAGATGATGTTCCAAAGGAAAGGGGAAAAAGAAGTCTCCCGAGGATTTGTGGAACCTGTGGGCGGGAGGAATTGAGGGTGGAACCGCCGATCTCGGAGGAGATGACGTGGACCGTGAGATAGGAATGCCCTCTACTTCCGGTTCCGCCCCAACCCATTTATAGGTCCTGTGAGATAAGGGCGGGACAGGGAAAGAATGAAGGTCGCAGAGGCTACCAGAGTTGCCAAAATTAAACAGCCGAGATTGCCTTGAGTCTGAAGATCGCTGAACTCAGTGTTTCGAAAGAGTCGCTGAAAAATAATAGGATAGAATGGAAGACTCTATAAATACGGCTTGTTCGATAAGTTGAGCAATTCTTACACGACAATAAACAATGTTTTGAAGATGTTATGCTTTTAACCCTCTACCTGGTTTGCATTCTACATTTAGAAAGTAATAATATCCAATAAAATAAAATATATAGGAAATTCGGAACATCAAAAACTTCCTAATTCAAAAATAGTATTCTATTAACAAATAATTAACTCTGATGGATTACCTTAAAAAATATACAAGGAAATCAGATAGTTATGAATACATGTGTACAAAGATACTGCCTACCTCTTTTTTAGAGAAAAAATTTTCCATGTCAATCAAAAAATGTTCGTGGAATGCTCTATCTATCTCTAAACATATCTAAAATGAGTGAACTTATGAGAAATGAAAATTAAATTTATTCCTCGTTAAAGAACACATCATAAGTTGCATAAATGCTAAACATAGTTACTGATCTGACAAGTATTGAATATCCACGATTAGGGTATTATTAAATATATAAAATAATGTCCTCTTGCCTTCCTATAAAGTTAATTCGATAGCTTCTCAATACTTTAATTGATATTTAGAAAAAAATTTAAAGAAAATTCACTCATTAAATACAATCGTACATAAACATCTATACTCGTAAAACTAATTGCCTTCACCACGATTACAAACTGTATAAACTCCTGTCTTATGCAAGATAAAAACAATCCCTCATCAAGAGATAAAAATAAACCAAATCAACCCTCAAAATCCCTTAACTGGCGAGTATTGATGAGATGACAGTAAGACTATAGAAAGAAATCTTTCACAGGAACAAACGAGAAATGACAACGCCTTTTCGAGCGATGACTCTGCGAATCTCCGATGGGCTGAATGGCAAATTGCAGGATCGTTTATTGCGAGGATGTCGAACCGAAGTGTAATTTGCATACGTCCGAAGCATGGCTTTCCTGTTACCACTCCTTCAACTCGAATTGAAAGGCAGAATAATCCAGGGCGGACCCTTGCAGGAAGAGGCCGCTAAGACACGTCCCAAATTATTTACCTAATATTGTTAGGAAATATAGCATCGAGATAGTTAAGACACACATACAACATAGTAAAACGAAATACAATTTATAATAAAGATGAATAATACAGCGACAGTAAAGAGCCAAAAATTTAAGCTCTTAGAAACTGATGCAACTGACCGGAAATTAACAATATTCTGGTTCAATTCCTGGCACTGTCATACCTATATCCTTGGGAATTTTATCAGCTGTACGCCATTTAGTGGAAATTCACCATCTACCAAACCGATGATTTTGATAAATTAATAGATAAATAGGTAACTACTATTTCATAGTCATAATTGAAAAGAAAATTTTTCCCTAACTATGCTAAAGTTCACTTACTCCAAACCCCTTGGTACTCTTAGACTACCCTGCGCCACGAGATTTCTAAAGGTTATTTAGACATATTAAACTGAACATATCATATTGAACTATGCAATAAAAAATCGCAAAAATGAACTTTATAAATTTAATAATATAGTAATAATGTTGATGCGAAACAATATCGTTTTTAAGTTATACTTTATCACCGGTCAATTAACCTACATCCATCCTCATGCCTAGAGACTTGCCAACCCTACTACCAACCGCTTGTAGCTACTACCTTCACCGACCACACAGTACCAATCCCCAGAAGCTAGGCCACTACATTCTTGAAACTTGCATCCCAACAGAAAGATTCTAATTGTTCAATCCCCACACCTACATCCACGACTCCTGACCTACCTACATCCCATCCCCTAATCCGCGCTAACCTTTCAACACGGGGAAGACAACCTCAAACCGTAGAATCCCCAAGTTTAGTCGTTAGAAAGACATAGAGACCGGAAGGGTTAACGGGGAGTACGGCCACTTCTGCCACCACTCACACTTCACCTGGCTGGAACAATATCCAACAGAAACGTGACAAAACGCGAGCGTGACCTGCGGCGCGGAAAGCGAGTCGATGCAATCGGGTTGAGCGGGGGCGGAGGCACTGGTGTACCGAGACAGAGTATTGGGTTCTCCGTACACGAAAAAGGGTTTTACCTCGGTCACGTACCGAGTCCGCCACAGAGTCCTCCCGAGGGAACAAGGCCGACTACGGCAGATTCTTATCCACGGCGAAATGAAAGAAAGGTTTACGCCTTGTTGGACCGGGGAGAGAACAAGCCGTTAGCGCGGGGAAAAAACGCCATTCAGGAGATCGAATTCCTTGCCATGCAGGAAGTTGCCCCTTTGAAAGGAGCGGCGTGATTTTAAATTGCGGTGCGGGAGCTGCTGCTTCCCGGTGGGCCATTCCGATAAAAGAGGATGCAGGAGGAGCGGGAAGGAAGTCCTTTTCGGGGAGCGATAATCATCTGGCATTATTCGGCCGAACGTACCCCTGTCTAAACGAAATTCGACCGAACGTGAAGGGGCCATTTCCGCGAATTGGAACGCAGGTACTGCTGAGGATTGCGGGGCAAAGTTTCGCATGACCCGTGATAAAACGAGAAGCTGCGTTGCAAACGTAGTCATGGAAACAAGTTATGCAATTTAAATTAAGGTAGGTATGAATTGAGAAAAGGAATCTGCACTAAAAATAAATGCTAATAATATTAATAGTGACATACTTGCAAAAATTGTACCAATATTTTTAAAACATTATCAACATTATAAATGAATAGAAATTTTAAAAAAATCCTGAATTTGTCTATGAAGAAATCAGAAAAAATAGAATAGTAATACGCAAAGTAGGGACAACTGTAACGAAAATTTTTCTTGAAACAAAACAAAGAAACGTGAGAGAACGAGCTATATTTAACCCTTATCTCGAACATGAAAATGTTATTTTCTGCTGTACTATGCAAAGCTATATTATATTAGAAAGCTAGCATAAGTTAATAGTATATTAATAAGTACAAAATTGTATTAGTAAGTACCAGAAGTCTAAAATAAGTAGTAGTAGTAGTAAAAGTAGGAAGTAAGAGTAGGTTTTCAGTTTATTGATATACTATTGACTTACACAGAAGCTTTGATATCTTGCATCCTTGACACCAATATAAGTTGCCACATCAATTCTCCAAACAACTCAAGCCATCTTAATGACTGATAAATACAAGCAACAGAGAGAGAAATAGAAAGTCTAAATCAACAATGACCGCAATTGTACATTGAAGCAGAACATAGACGACGAACGAAAAATTTTCCCGCACGAACCCTAAAGATGTAGATACAAATTTCAGAATACAACACCATCTGTTGTGAACTGTATCTGTTGATTTAAAATTAAGATCAGAACAAAATACCCTCTGTTAGCTGCATGATAAAATCTAACTTGATGGGCCCGCGAGGTGCTACTAAAATCCGAGAGAGATACTGATGTGCAAAGAAAGGACGTAAAACCACATGAAAAAAAAAACAAGAAAATCATCGCCCTACAAAGTGATTGAGGTGAAGACACAGCCTACGATAAGAACCCACAAAAATCTGCAGAAAAAATCAACGGGATCTGAACGCGAAATGGAGGCCGGAAAGCGTACGAAAATCGCGAGAAATTAATTTACGACGCAAAAGCGCTTCGAGACACTGCCAACCCACAATGGAAAGGGACGTCTGAAAATAAAAAAAGCCCGCGCGAACATTCAAAGCCAGGAGCAATTAATAAAAGCTTTTTTCTCTCTCTCCCTATGATCCTCCGAAGGAAAATGAGAGACTGTGTGGATTTAATGGGGCCATTGACGCGAAGTAAGGGAATTATGCTCTCATAGTACGCCCTTATATGGAGGCTCTTTAATCTAGTTATAAAAGGGTTCGCGGGACTGTTCGCGGCAGTGATTTATAGGACGCCATTGGAGTTGGCGCTCAGAAAGAAATTGCCTCCCGAAGGTGATAAAAGGAAGTGGAAAGACAAAAGTGGACGGAGGGAGTTGGAGAGGAGAAATGGGACAAGGGGGAAGAATACGAAAGGGACGAGATAACGTATGGAAAGTGAAAACAGAGAAGAGTGAATGAAATTGGGAATATAGATAAAAGCCAATGCATTTATGGTAGAAGATAATCAGGAATTTATTAGACAAAGAACGTACGGAAGGAGGATAGAGAAGTGATTAGAAAGACGATGCAAGTGCGTGCGAGTTTCTCTCATGAGAATTAGAAACCTTTTATTATGTTCTGCCGCATATTAAACAATAGATCCCTAAGACTGACATAATATTACAAAACTGAACACTGATGCGATAATCAAAGACAATTACAAAGGATTACGACGCACACCTTCTTATACAACGTTGAAACTTAATTTCCATCATTTATATCAATTACAACAATTAACCATAAAATACTGCAGAAGTAAACCACCGCAAAAAGAAATTCGACATAATTCGACAATTTAAACCCCTTTAATGAAAAATATCGAAATAGATACTGACAAATATATAAAATAATCTGAGAAAGAAGTAAATATAATGATGAATTAGAACCGAAAGACTGCCTTATAAATAAAGAATCGAAGCATCGAAAAACCTTTGTTAGTCGTACTTTAATGTGTATTAGAGTAAGGCACACACTTCAAATTTAAAAGATGAAGGTGAAAGCAAGGTTGGGCTCCTCGGTAGTGAAGAAGGTTCGGCGATAGCGGTCCCGGGTTCCATTCCAAAGGTGGAACTAAGAGCGAAATTACCTCAACTGTCTATGGACCTTTTAAAGTACTAATATGACTACAGCGTTAAAGCACCATCATGACAATAACGAACTGGAATTGCAAAAAAGCTTTGGAGAGGGAATGAGGTTAAGAGACAAGATGAGGAGTGAGGTAGTTATCTCTTACTTTCCTCAATCAGCCGGATTGCTCCTAATGGAATTCGTCCACGATAGTCAACAGCACAATGACCCCATGAACAACACTTTCCCCAGCATGAAAAGTAAACAGGATAAATGTAACAATTCGGCATCACTAATACACCAGCAGAAAGATTATCCCAGCCAAGAAGAAGACATCGACAAAACTAAACGAAAAATAAATTTTCCTCCATCACGCCCAAAAAACAACACCTCTAAATATTGAATGAAAGTAGAACACGCGAAGCGGAACGGAGAAAAAGAAATAAGGCGACAAAGAGGAAAAAACGGACCCAAACCCTTGGAGACGCCCCAGATCGAGAAAAACAGGAAGAGGGAGGGCGAGAACGTATCAACAGAAAAACACGTCCGATAAAAACGGAAGCGAAAGGAGAAAAAAGGGGATGAAAATAGATAACTCGAGGTGAAAAAACGAAACGGGAAAAGGAAGAGAAAGAGAGAAAGGGGGCGTCTTCCAACCCACACTTCCTCGTATCTTTTCATCTCTTTAAAGGCCTCGTCTTTTATTTAAGAGGCTGATAAATAAGAAGAGAGCGAAAGATGCTCCGCTGCGAGGATGCCACGGAGGAAAGCTGGGAGATCCCTCCGTAGCTCTTCCACAACTTTTTCAAAAAAAATCCAAAAAAATTGAAAAGGACGAGGCGAAGGAGTCGAAACCGCAATGCGGGTAACATCGAGTGCCCGTAGGATAAATTCTCCCGTTCTGGAGAAACACTGAGTCTCTATTACCACCGACTGGGTAACCTCCTCTCTCCACCCACGCCGTAACTCCCTTTCGGAAGGCACGCCGCTGCTCGCTCTCGGGAACAAATCTCGAGTCCCAAAAATATTTTCCATTAGGGCTATCGTTTTCCCGTAACCTTATTCCGCGCGGAAAAATGCCAGCGATGCCACCGGCTCATTTGCATAATTTGTTTCGGAGGGAAACTTCAATTGGGGCCCAAGCAGTCGCGGAAAAGGATTCTGATTCCATTGGGAAAAAATACGTATTATCTCTCTTCATTCAATAAATATTCGAATTAGGAAAATTTCGTTTCGCTATCTGACGCTCGATTCAATTGACGGGGCATTTTAAGTCAATAGAAGAGCGATCTGTGAATGAAATTAACGGTCGAATCTGTTTCAAAATCATTCAAGAGAGTTGCTAAGTTTTTTGAGTTAAAGATAGAGAAAGCTTGAAAACATTGAG
The DNA here is from genome assembly GCA_947579665.1 of Sympetrum striolatum. Taxonomy (NCBI): domain Eukaryota; kingdom Metazoa; phylum Arthropoda; class Insecta; order Odonata; family Libellulidae; genus Sympetrum; species Sympetrum striolatum. The sequence continues at coordinate 45,694,248 of OX388345.1, read as the reverse complement.
CATACGGAAATTTAACTTAAGTAAATCGACCTATAGACAGCCTAAGTAAATTTTTCTGAGTATATGGTCAATAATAAAACGAATAAAACAATGATTACTTTCACTAAGAATTTCATAGATTCCAAGAGATATCCGTAGAAACATAAAGTCAATTTTACATTAATAACCATTCTGATTCAATTACGACTGATCTTTCAATGAAATAAGATGCTAAAACCTTAGAAAGGAGTCTTTTGTACTGAATTAAATAGTACATCAAGCACAAAAAATTCTTGGGAAGATACAATTTATTTCGCTGTTTGTTCGAAACTCAATCAATATCATATTCGAAATTCAATTATTATAACCACATTCTATCAAGGGAAGAATACAGTAGTTCCAAATTAACCAAAGTAAATAGTTTAATTCAATGACAAACCAAAGTTTTCATAACTCGTAACAAACTAATATTAACTGGTAACTAATAATAATTCGTAAATAACTCTTAATAATTCGTAACTAACTAGTGATAACTATTAACTTCCATTATTTCGTTACTGATCACATAAACTAAATTATCTTGGATGAATGTCGGACGTTACCATAACACGATCAAAACTCCCATCACATCAGCCGTAAAATTAATCCCAATTAAAATACTCAACGCCATCTTTCGCATCGCTCATCCACGTTTCGACACGATTACGAAAAGACACACCATCGCACGTGGGCGTACACCTGTACCCACAAAAAAAGATACCGCGCTATCACGAAGAGGCGACTACTTTGTAGCTGATAGTCACATCTGCTTATCGCCACTCGGCTACCAAGACAGGAATACCCTCCGTCTCAATTCCTTATCTGAGGCTTCCATCAATTCCCGCCGGAATCCCCAACCTCCCCACATTCCTGCCTCCTTTGTGAGAGGCGGCAGCACCTAAACATTTCCCGCGTGCATTCCGTAAAAAACAACCGCACCTTCCCCATTGCCGCACCGTTCTGCCTTGCACATTCAAGGTACACGCGCAGGAAGTCAGGAACCGTATCTGTTTCCCATTGAGGACCTTCTCCAGCCGTTCAAGTTTCCCATCCATCGGCAAAAACTCCATCAATAACCATCCCCGGCCCCCGAATCGCACCCTACCCCCTGCGGCGGACCCTTTTGGAAGGAATGAATCAAGTGCCCCCGAAACCCCCTCGGAACAGCTGAAAGAGAGGGGGTCGATTGTAACGGAGGTTGCACGAGGTGGAAGAATCGGGGGGAGGCGTGAGCAGCCGGATGTTCGAGCTAACAATTTCCCTCTCGACTTGCGTGTTTTAGGCCGCGGAAGGGTCACACATGTCGGGCTGGCATGAAGATATGGCGGGAAAACTGTATATTAACGAGATGCTCGCATGCAGAAGGATGTGGAACGGGTAGGAGAGAATTGCGATAAGGGTCTAGGCTGCCGTGAGATAATATCCAAAGGGATAACTAATTGCTGAACGTACTTGGTGATCGGGTAGCCATTTTGTAGGTGCTACGATAAACAATGTGTAACAGTTAAAAGCTATCATATGCTGCGACCTGATGAGGATCCTCAGCAATAATAATGATACTTACTGATTGTTTAATATATTATAATATACTAATAGTTTATTTACAAATAAGGTATCAGGTACATTTGGAAGAAAGTAGAGTAATAGTTCAGGTCTTCCTAAGCCATGTGTGGCTTGTCAAGAGGTGCCTTGATTTAGCACAAGTCTAGTAATGGATACACATTGGAAATAATGTAAATATAAAATAATTTGCCTGTAAATTTGTTGATTGTTACATACTTAATGATGATTGTTGGGCGTATTTTAGTCAAAGATGACGATTCTTAGAATAAACTCTTTTTTCATGCTCAAATTGGGATTCGAACCCGGAACCTCGGCATCGCAAAACTAGCGCGCTAACCAGACCAATCTATTGATATGAATAAATTACTTTTTCTCAACGAGAGAAGGATATACTAATATTAATAAACCCAATGTTTTACTTCAGAAGATTTCTTAAAACAATCGTGGTATTTTCTCTATGAGATTACGCCAGTAACTAGTTCTTTTATATAATACAGAAGGCAGTTTGTTTTAAACTGAAGCTTAAATTATGACTAGATGCCAAATATCACCTTTGCATATATTTAAACGAATGAAAATTTTAAAAATGATATTGCAGGAGCTATACTTTGATGCTAACTTTATTTACTGTTTTTATATATTACTAAAAATTTGGCATTCTGGCTACATGAAAAACAAACTGCAAACACCAAACTTCCCAAACTTGAAACGAAAACGACAACGAACATGAAAAATTCCCAGGGCTACCAACTTCGCCGATGACAATTCAGCGGGCGTAATGCTGCTATATACGTAGGAAACCCCACGCGATTGTAAAACAGTTTCGTTGGCCAGTGACCGAAAGATAAGCACGGGAGCGACCGCACAGAGCCGCCACAAATCATTGGGGACTCCGACTGCATATTCGAAAACGTCGTCCCGTCGAGTTATGCGCTCCAATAGATGGGTTTGCCGCCGCCGCTACGTAAATCGACATACAGCTCGAATACGGACGCGAAAAAAAATCGGCGAGGATGCCCACCAGAGCAAAAAGACCCAGCGTATAAAAAACCCGATGAATTTATAACGCGCGGAGTTTGATACAGAGTGAAACATGCATTACTTTTCGGAAAGCCATGCAGTTTGCGGAGTGAAATTTCAAAAGGGCTGTAAAGAGGAAAGATTATCGCCATTGAACGACCGAAATGTACCGAGCGCATGACCCGATTGTTCGCAAATCGAATTCGGTTACTTCGAAAAAGATAAAGATTACTGAATCCAACAACAAAGGATTAAATGCCAAAAATTTGATTAATTTTCAGTTTGGGAATCAGAAACGTAAAGAAGCAATATCAGAACTATCTATCCAACAATTTAAACAAAAAAGAACAGAAATAATACGTACTTTCATCGTAGAATAATAATAAACTGCTAGAAAGTTTCAACAATGCAACCATATTTCTGGAGAAACAATAAACAATAATTCTGGGTACAATAAACAGTCTGGCAGATTGTTAACAAGTTTCAAATCTATAATTAATATGTTCTATCCTCACTTTGTGGAATTCAGTATAAACCATCGTAATCAAACACTTAGTAACTTCCACAATTTTATGATTGTGGAAGTTACTAAGTGTTTGATTACGATGGTTTAAGTTTCAAATCATTACATTACTAAGAAAAACCGGTTGCAACAGTCCCGGGTTATGTTAGAATGAAAATATATGCATGTACGTAAGGGATTCCATTTGACGAATTCTCAATTAGTTTCTTTTCAAACGAATTCTCCTTCGGCAATGTGAAGATTTTACCTAGAACAGGGGCGACATAAATGAAAAACTTTCCAGGTAATTCCACCAGGGTGGCCGCCCTCATTTCCCGATAGATATTTCCGAGTCATAGAGTTGCAACAAAAACTATTAAATGGATTCTTAAGAGATCTTGAGAACTTCATGAAAGCATGCGTAAGAATGGCTAATAACAGCCTTAAACGTGTATTAAACCTGGGGATGTCTCTCATTTGAGGCTCTACACTGCAGCTTGTCAAACCTATCGGTAAATCCGAGCTTAGTTATGAAGATAAAATAAATTTACAATAACTTAAGTAAATTAGCAGCGTCTTTAAGTGATTCCCATAGAAATACTAGATGACAAACGCCCCAAAAAATAGACAATTTTCAATCAGCATTAACATACGAAATAAATCCTATAAGCTAAAAACACATCGAGTAGGCACACAAAAAATCAATTACTCCAGTTTGCTCCATTAGGAGTCTTCGAGCAAATAAAAGACGCTGCTAATAAATAGTCATCCACCTCTTGGAGAAAACAAATTACTTAGGAAGAAACGCAACCTCGAGACAATGAATACCTACGGAAAGATCTCCAACCCCATTTGTATTCAGCGTCTCTCCCAACCAGAACAATTAACTGCGGAGAAAAACTCGCGCGAGAGTCGATCCAAGAGACGAAAAAAATCTCTAAACCATTAACCGGATTTCTCTGGGAAGCAAAACGCTATTTAACCACTCTATTATCTATCGGAATCCCACCGCCGAAGTCAAGGGGGAAAGAAAGAAAGAAAAATAAAAAAAGAGGAGAAAGGAAACGAATTAAACCTTTTAAAAATGCGGAGAATGGAGCAGCGGGTACGTAGCTCTCCCTTGATTGTAAATTATAATGATAACTCGGGGAGTAATTTCTAGGCGCTCGGAGAAACACTTCTTTCGTGATCAACTCTTTCCTGGAGACTCGCGTTTCGTCCGTTTTTTGTTTCCTTCGTAATTTTAATTTCCGAGTCTTTTAAAGAATGCGAGCACTTTCCTCTTCCTCGATGGAAAACGGAGCGGATGGAGAGGACATTTAAATGGTGGAGAAGGTAGCAAGAAAAGAAGGAACAGGAATATAAGAGAAAACCACGAGGAGAGGGTGTAGAAAGAAGATGGAAAGAAGGAACGATGGGACGAAGGTGATGAATAAAAAAGGTGGAGGATATGAAAGGAATGGAAAGAAGCAGAAATGCAAAGAGAAGCAAAAAACACAGAGAATAGAAGACGAGAACCAACGAAGGGGACTACGATAAGAAAAATTTAATAACAGTTGATAGCAAAAAATAACTCCGATAAGAAAAAGAAGAAAAGAAAACATATATGTTTTCAAAAATATGTTTATGATACAAATTAGAGATACGCATATTTGTAAATATGAAGAATAAAGCGGGTAAACACACTAACAACGTATACAATTGAGATTAATTTACAGAGCAAATGACGCAGTTGATTAAAATGCGATTATCACTGACAAATGAATAAACTGAGCAGAATCAAGGGCGATTCACATAACACCCATCTTAAAAAAGCTAATAATTGCAGTTTAATAATTGCTCGTTATATTTACAACGAAGAAAATTAAACCAACAAAAATAACAGAGATATGAACTTCTACTTTTAAACACCTCCAAATGAGCATCGCAGAAATAAAATCAATGAAATGTGACTGGAATGAGAATTTAAGTAGAAATGAATGAGAATTAAAATTCCAAAACGATAATTGTACAATATCTGAATGAAGAATGACAGAAAAGCGATAGAAATAAAAGTTTGGTAAAGAATGAAATAAATATGGGAAAGCATTAACTGTGTGGAACTCCATCCTAGTAAATGGGCGGGAAATAAATTATTAATATTAAATTTAATTATTATCATAAAATTATTGATAATAAACTATTGTTAAATTCCATACAATGTCGCTGCATTATGTCCCTAGTTTTTGCGGCTACGGTCTGTTATACATTAGAATGTACAGAAAGGCTCTCAATAAAATCCACGTAAGCAGAGACGAGTGATAAGTAAATGATATCACCAACTAATGACATAATTACAAAAAATAAGGAATTCATAATTGATTCAATGTACGCATGAAGTAACTAAGTACACGTAATTTAATTTAATATACATGCTATGATAAAATATAGTTTAGAAATAGTAAAATTCAAAAATAAATAAATAAATATTTTCTTGAAAATAACATATATTATATTGTGATATTTCTCCTTTTATAACTCTATTCTTTTGTAATTCAACTACATGCCAAATAATTGTACTTAATTGATTCGGCTTATTTCGTAATCTGCATTTATAATCACGTTTTGTTCTATTCAACACAACGCCATTATCATCTGCATAAACTAAGAGGACCCGTAATTAAGTTTATCATTATCTGGTGTTTACGACATATGGCTTATAGGTGATGCAGATGTAGACCTAATAAGGAATCAGCAGCACGCTATCTACGAAGTGAGAAATGCAACGACAAGAGAGGAGAGAGAAAACGGACGGAAAAGCCATGTAGAAAGAGAAGCGGCAACGACGGAAAACAATAACAAAAAAACTCTGTCCCTGGAGTGGATATAACTCCAGCAGACGTCTAGGGGCAGAGGCTGGGGAATGTTTGTGTGGGCGGAGAGGAAGGGGGAGATACGGGGAGGGGGAGGGAGAGAGGGGAGGAGATAGAGGGAAAGGCAAGCTGGTAAAGGAACTGGATAAGACCATTCCCGAGCGGCCGATGGAAAAGCTAAAGCACTTGAGTGGATATGCCGTAAATTCTCGGCATGGTCGCAGACAAATGACGTAAACACACCTCAAACAACGGCAAAAACGACGATTTTCACTTATTTATCTCTTTTGTAACCCTATGCATGCCAGGAATCCAAGGGCGGCTTCAAGCAGTGATGAGGGACAACCACCTCGGGGTTTATCGATCGAAAGAGGATCAATGTTCGCTCAACGGAAATAGGTTTGACTGCTTTTTGCGATGAACAAAATTGCCATCATAATAGAAAATCATTTATGTATATATTGTCTATAAATAAATGAAACATAACGATATCATAAAAATTAAGGATCGAAGACGAAACCTACAGATCATGCTGTTCTCTATCATAATAAAGGGGTAATGATTTTCACTATGCACAACAAAAATACTCGGTCCAATACGATAGATAAAAAGTAATACGATAGCCCATCTTTCACATTTATAACCAGTAATTTACCGCCCAAAAACTGAATAAATTGACAAAAGAAACAAACTCCTGGTTACCTATATATATATATATGAAAATGTGGAACATTTTTTGCCTGATGATGCTATGACACTAGCGAAACGTTGCCAAAATAAAATTGCTATGGAACACGGTCTTTCATTCATTGTAATGGCCTTCCACGAGGTAACGCCTTCCCATACTGAGTTTATAAACTGCACCTTTAACATACAATACGCTACAAAACAAACCATACATGAATTTATAAGCTACAAAACAAACCTTTATGACTTTATATTTTAATTAGAGCTTTAAAATAACTTATAGCCAGACAAGGTATTTTACCTTTTGGTTCTATTTTGTATTGTAATTTTTTTTGTATTTCAAATTATTTTGCTAAGTAAAGCTAATTGAAATTAAATAATAAATAGCAATATTAATTACTAGTGTTATCATCATTCGGATGGGCTGATAAAAATTATTATTTCATCGAGTTTTTAACTCCAATCACGAATTCAAATAGTTCATTTCATACTACCATAGTTAATTTTAAATGGAAGAGCGGAATTATAAATCGCGTAGGAAACTGTAAACCATTCAATAAGGGAAAACGAGACACGGGTTGGCTAGGGATGATTTCATTTCAACTTCCAAGAAAAAGTAGTCACTTAGGATAGCCAGATGCTGAAGAAGCTTCCCAGAGAAATAATTCGCAGATAATAAACGAAACAATTTTTACCATCCCATTTAATCCTCAAATAATAAGACCCTGAATTGCCTTTGAAAAACTTCATTGAGATAACGAGGAAGATAAAATAAAATTCAGACATTAAACAGCAACAGTTACCATGACGATATCAGACCCTTCTCTAAGGAATAAACTGCAAAATATTGGAATCAACGAGTAAAATAATATTCGAGAGGCAAAAAAAAACCATCAGGCCTACGCGAAGGATGAATATAATGGGAGAAAACCCTCCAGTTGGAAGGGAGAGAGATGTTATAAAATAAGAGGGAAGAGGAGAAAGATTATTTTGGGGCAGAGATGATGCCGGAGTGTTTACAACCGGAAAGATAGAGGGTAATGTGTCGAAAGCGACAGAGAGGGAAGGCTGGGGAGACAGCTAATATCACAAGGAAAAGCAAATAGGAGAGAAAGGAAACAAGCTTACAAAAGTAAGATTTGGAGATTTGTAGAGGACGTAGAGAGGGGGCGAGAGAGCCTTGCGTGAATATTAAAAAAGTAAGAGGGAAAGAGATAAAAAGAATGAAAGGAAATACGCAAAACTATAAAAACGGCGTCGAAAGAGAGGATGCCATTATAAAAACAAATTCGAACGGTGATTTGGAGAGTCAGTCATCGGAAAGAGATGAAACTTTACATAATGAGATTCGTAACTTTATAAACCTCCCACACGCCATTCGGACCTTTTCTGGGAGATTCATTCAAGGCCCAGTCCATTTAAAAGTAATATATTAAAAAAGATTTGTAAATTTTTTATATTTTCCTCAACTGTCAGACGAGTATTTTCAGACATCCCAGAAGTTCACAACCAAAAAAAATAATTCATGTAGGTAAAATAGCAAAATAATTAGAAAATGTCATCTGCGAAATGCCAGTCAATATATTTTGGGCAGCTTTCATCGAAAAATGATGAGCAGTAAACCCGGTTCGGATGAGGTCGCGTACACGACCGACGACCACTACTCTACACTACTTGGTCGTTTACATAACCAAGGGAGGTGAAATGTCAATTTATAGACTGAATCGCGTCCGAGTTATAAAGTATGAAATTAATTGCGAAAAGGAGTAAGTCGTCTTATCTTCTCTATAATCTGTGAAATATAAACATAAATAACCAGTCAAAATTTTAGAAACAACCGATATTTTTCTTCTTTTTAGTCGACAGAGTAATGCTGAGCCAAAGTCGTGTAAGCGAAGAGTCGTGCACGACTACACCGTGCTTTCCAGTCGTGCACGCAAGTCGAGTTGCCGGTCGTGCGCTCGACCCCGCGAGAACCCTACACTTCCCTTTACATTAAGTCACCAACTTCACCCTCATTGCAATTCAATTAGTGCAAAATCACCCCTACTCGAAACGTATGGTTGGCAAAACAAGACTCTGCGATAAACGATTGTCTTTTATTTAATACGGCAGATGACGTGCAAAATGCGACCACGATCGAGTCTCATTGTTGGAGTTATCTGGGAAAAATCGAAATAAAAATAAACGAAAAAATCCCACACGCCCAACCTCGACTTTTTATCGCTGCTTCCAGATCAGATGCGAAATCATTGAGGAAAGAAAAAAGAAAATCGGGCCGCGCCCTCTTTCCGATCGGAGATATGAAAAAGAATTGAGCATCGTCCATCGGGCGCGGAACGCTCTGGGAGATGACGTAAAGATATCTTTTAGACTGCAAAGGACTTTATTCAGGCAGTGGTCCAGCTCCTACTCCTCATTCCATCATAAAAAAACTTAATATATACAATAGGTATTTGAAGCCACAGAAACCTACGTAAATTCAACTTAAATCTTTCCATCGTCATGGAGGAACCATTTATAATGCATTGGTATTGCTTGCGGGATAAATTCGCTCAATGGAGCTAACTTTGCGTATAAGGTCAGAGTTGATCAAAATCGTTTGAAAATTTTTCAATAGTGAGTGAAAAGTAATGCCAAACATAGCAAAGTTTTTTATCAAAGATTATTCAGTAATAATCGCTAAATAACCACTAAAGTTACTCTTGTATAGATATGTGGGAGTTTGATATTATTATTTTTAAACGGGTGTATAATTATCTCATTCAAAACGATTCTGAGGCATAACATAGTAGTTCATCTCATGTCATTTTGTAATAATCGCATAAATAACCCATAAAGTTATATTTTTAATATATAAGGGGATTTGTTGTCATTTTTATGAAACGGGTATATTATTTTATTCAAGAGACACGAGAATTTATAAAAAATAGTTCTGCTTAAAATATTTCGCTCTATATTTTAGTGTTATCACTTTAACAGGCCAAACTTTCCGATGGAAATCTTTAATAGAAATGGATGGGAAAATCAAGATGTTTCAAAAACATTAACTGATTATCTGAACCTTCAAAGCAAAGTATCTCAAATCGAATACACATTCAGATCACTCCCAAAATCAATTTTCCGTAGCAATCATCAGTACTAAACTTACAAGCTCAAAAGCGTCCAATCGGATCACTAATACTATTGCCACTTCAGCATACAAAATAGATGTTAGTCCACGAAACAGATTTGTTCAAAATAGCTTAGATCATTGCTCGGGAAATTAACTTTAGCAATCGAGCTATCACGGCAAACAAGTTACTAGGATAATTAAAGCTCTTCATCAATTCAATTGAAAGGGCGTACACGAACGGTTAACTGACTCATTAGAGAAACGCTTCCGCATAACTAATTGAAAATGAACTGCTGCACATTGCTCAGGTTATTTCACTACACCATTTCCTGCAGTACGTGAAATTATTTTGCAAATATCACTTGATAAGAAGGTATTGCCTATAGGGTGACCAATTGAAATCCTTCAATGGCACTAGCCATCCACATAAATGGACAACTTTTCGCTAATTAAATTTGCAATCAAATTAAAGAGAACGTAAATTTGCCGTGTCGTCAAAAAAAGCACATTTTCAGGGCAGCTACCGACTGTAATAAAACAGGTTGAGATAATCTAACATGTAAACAGAAAATTTATGAAATCAAGTCATGCAATACTACTCGAATATGGTTGAACGTTCCCATTAATAAAACCTTTTTTTATTAGGAACGTTAACCTCAATTAGCCATCGGGTTAATTGGGATATTGCCTCCACTTGTTTACAATGAATCTTTTCTTTAGACATGCCATCTTCTTATTTTCATTACGAAGTCTCGTAAGGCTGTAAGTCCCATTATTGGTTGAAAACAGCCAGTGAGATTCATAACAGATCACTTGAAAATTTACTATTATAACATGCACATTTCAGCCATGAACACTTTGAAACTGGGCATCTTTCATGGTAGGAATTTTGACTTCGATTTCATCAAAATGTGACGTTGGAGCAAATTATCAGAAAGAGGTTTCCATTCAAGTTGTTTAATATGCTTTGAAACCGGATTTCCATACGTCCATTATGCCAAATTTTATCTTTTTATTTGAGTGGAAGGAATTTTATCTTATTCAAATATTTTTATTGCAATACATTATCACGAGAATAGATTTTCAGGTTATTGAAGAGTTGTTTAGTTAACTTTTATCAAAACTAGATGTTTCTAATTATAAAAATTCCTAACTGCAGTTAACGGATTTATCATATTAAAGCTGACACGATGTATCGCTTTTCATTTGCGAGTGAACATGACTGAAATTTATCAAAATGATTTAATACTAGCATGCACTGGACGAAAGAGCTTCCGGTGACGATTAACACTTCACCATCAGCCTCGTCACAGAGAAGATTGTACAGTAATTACCGTTATTACCGGCAACTTTAATGACACCTGTCAGGAAGCAAGCACATACCTGGAAAGAGAAGAGTAAAAAGTTGTTATTGTATTGCTCGTGAGAAGAGTCCTTAATTTAAATTCATATATGCAAATATGAGCTTCAAAATATGGATGCAATGGAATACATTAAAACTTAAAACCCCCGAAAGGACGTGTATCAACTAAATGCACGGATTCTCTTCCACACCTTCCTCATACTTATTTTGTATCACGAACATTTATGCACACTCTTTTTGTAACACAGGTAAGTATATTTTTATATCAAGTACTTGCTTTATTGCATAGTAGTAACATAATGTAAATGAAATTATTTCCTCTTAAAACAAATTTTAAACGCCAGATGTTTTTAGAGGAGACATAATAACCTGAAAATTATTATTCTTTTCCTCCTGAAACTTTATATTTGTGCTTAATTCTTTATGACCAGATAATTTTTTTTGTTTATACCCGAATATCAATACTCATTTAATTGACATTAGAAGCGAAATCACAAGTGAATGAAGCGCAAAACGAAAAATTTTTATAAGGAAGAAGTATTATTTCAATATTATTTTTACTCGTATTTTTACAATAAATGCCAAGAAAAAAATACATGTGAAATAATGAGGAACCTTTTAAAGGCATGGACATTTCAACCGTTAACAGCATTGGTCAATAATAGATTTACATTATATAAAACTTTACTGGATAATAAATTATTAACAAAATGCATATAATATTGACAAAAAACCAATGCCAGAAAAATCTAAAAAACAGCCACCGCATCAAAGGTTAAGTTGAAACAACTTGCAGAAAATAAAATTAATTAATTAAATCAAGCCATTAATTTAAATAAAATATATTAATAACAGATGACTGATCACCAAGAAATCAAAAACGGGCCACATCACCCATTAATCTTAACCTCCGTTAAGGATATGTACGAGTTAGAACGAATGAAGTCCCTCACGGCACATGTCTCGGTCCAAAACACTGCTAAATCCGCCCATTGAACGGGCCAACAACCCATAACCACCACAAATTCCTTATGCCCCCTCTTCTCCCACAGCACCCGAAATCGCCAAACCTCAAAACGGCCCGCAACACCAATTGTGTCGGCGAAAGACGCCCCCGAGGCCGCTTCCCTGATCGCTTGCGGGTTTAATTGCAGGACGTCTGCGTGTGCGGAACGCGCTTTTCCCGCCGTCATTTCCGAGACTTTCTTTCATTATTTCCCGTCCTAGGCGACGCCGGTTACCGAGACCGGAAGTGACGATCAGCGCGGTCATTTGCGGCACGATTACAAGGGGATGCAAGAGCGATGGAGTGAGGAGGCGTAGTGTTATGCAAGCAAACTGTGCAAGTCACTTGGCCCACTCGTTTCCTATGGGATATGCTTGAAATTAGATGAGGCTAGAATAGCGTAGGAAATAAATACGCCGTGACAAAGAATAATCTTAGTAAAACCGTTAGCTGCTGCAGTTTGTTTTTCATTTCGCTGCTGACAAATAATAGTGAAAGCCCACCAGTAACTTTAAAGTTAAATTAAAATAGTTATAACAAACAAATTGATACTAAAATGAGGATGAATTAAAATAATAAATAACTGATGCAAATTATATTGTCGTGTAGTATTTAATGATTTCTGTATTGTATCACCACAAATAAGTAACTGATACAAAATATAATGACTTTCTAAAAGAATGAATAAGCGATTCTATTTATATCCTTTGTATATTATCAAATATCGTCTGAATTGAAAAGGTACCCATTGGCAATAAACGAGATTAACAATATATTTATAAATTAAAGAGTTAAATTTAAACATGTTCTATAGCTTGCAATTTGGAAGTAACTACACATTTTAACGCCCCAAGTTGGAATAACTAGTATATTTTAACATAGAAAATTTTCATCATAATTTATAATAATTCATATTCACAATTGACGAGCTCATAATATGGAATATCATCCATCAATGGTCAAATTCAAATGCATTTAAATCGGCCTCCCGGTGACTTAATATTAAATACAAGAAAAAATGTTTCAAGAAGAGAAAAATAACAAGTTTACCATTTATGTAGAATTTTAGTGAACACGACTGAGTGAAAGAACAAATAAACCTGGAAGGGTATTGATAAAAAGAAGGAAGGCATGAGGGCAGAGTGTGCAAGCGATATGTCTAGCTTCCTTTACAGCGTCGGGGGATCTCCTTTCAAAGGATGAGGAAGGATGCTGGAGGAAGCAAATGAACGACTGGTTCCTCTCTTTCACCGAGAAGGAAACTTTTCTAGCGAGAAAATTTGCTATTAGGCGAGAGAAGGGAAAACAAAAAGGCTTGATGAACCAGATCATGAAAAAAGGCTGGATTATTGGACCAAGATGCTTTTGGATACAGATCAACAGGTGAAAGTTAACTCAATATTAAGATGTTATAGCAGTACCTAAATTAATTTAATGCCTAGTGGAAAGCAAATTTTCAAATTGCAAATTAGATAATTTTATATGAGCAAAAAAATGTTAGAAATACATAATTGAAAAGGTTCTCCACTAACAGATGAAATATGTAGCTATAAATAACAACAAATTTAAATGATAGGGGAAATTAGGTTACGAAATGGCTCTACCTATTCCAATAAAGAGCCATATATTCTCTCATTATGATAAAAAAATAATTTATCGAATTTGTTCAATTTTTACCAGGATTTCAACTGTCAAAAAAGTGAAATTTCCACTCATAACTATGCACCTATCCTAGTAGAGTGAACAAACTGCAGGGATTCAAGGTTAAAAAGGTAGTTTTCGATGATGGATTCATTCATTTAACTCCTTTCTTAGGAATGTTAATTAATACTTTATATTTACAAACAAAACCCCGCTCATCTGCTAGTGAACAACAAGAATAGCAATACACAGTTTAAAAAACTAGTATCTCATTTTATAGCTGTCTTGTTAGAAGCAATCTTCAACTCAGTTCTCAATATCATCGTAAAACAACCAATTACGTATCAAATTCATTATTTCATTCCCCATCAAACACTTACCACTCTGAGTTAGAGCATCATGAACCGCGTTACTGCTTACAAAGCTATAAGAAACAGTTATGATGACAATCACGAGCGTCATTGGGAGATTACAGAGGAGCCCAGGCTCCCTCTTTGGAGCCAAGTCGACCGTGATGAAATATCTCTTTTCATTCAAGCCCTTCGCAGCTATTAGATTACAGAGCGTGCAAAAAACTAGGCCAATGCGTGTATTACTGGGTGATGAAAGAACGAATGCAAAAGAGTTTGAGTACAATTTCAGAGGGTTTCCATCTTTGGCGAAGTGACACAGGTTCAGGGGGTGTGAAATCAAACAAGTCAACGTCAAGCTAAAAAAAATTTTTCCTTATTGAGTCTGCGGGATGTTGAGAGGTATGTGGAACAAGCAATAAATACAGCGGTTGACAAAGACATGGAATAAAAGAGAATGACACCGTGTCACAAAAGCCGCGAAGCAAAATTACAGCGGGGAATCACACTGGTAACAGATATGATAACTCAAGTTCTCCATTTCGTGTTAGAATTAAGTTAGCGCAGTAGCGTACTCGAATTGATTACGAGACCACGAGCACGGTACCAACAACTGTGAATGGAGATAAAAATAAGAACAATCATAGATTTTAACATATAAAACATACAACCAGAAAACAGTTGAATTTCATTAACCAATTACACTGATGATTGAATACTTTCACTAATGAACGGTTATAATCTTACATAATTTATCTTAAGTAGGACTATTATTTTTATAACTATAGAAATTTATGATATGCATGTTACTCAACTGATGTAATTTGTGAACCGCCATTTGATTTCTATCTTTTCTAGCTTGCATAATGACTTTGTCAGCAGCAAATATTTTTAAGTGTTTAATTACGAAAAGAGTCCCAATTCTATGACTGGTGCTATATTATCCTCCTTAGATTTCCTAAAAGGTCATTTATTTACAAATTGAACAAAGTAGGTGCCAGAATGCAACCTTGCAGAACACCATGACAATGACAATTAATGGTCAATGACAATTTCTTGAGACATATGCTTCCCAGTATCAACTATAATTTTTGTGCTTTTTTATAGTCTCTGAGTAACTAATATTAGTATAAAGACTATCATTAAAAGACAAACTCATTCTAGTCGTGAATATAGCGAAATATAACAACACGAAAGGGGCATAAAACAGTTTCACAAAAAATGGAAGCGTGGAGTTGCAATGTAGAAAGAGACCGTATAAAAAGGCAAGGCAATAAGTTTTCATAAAGCCATCAGATTACCCATGAAAACGTCATTAACGCATACGCAGTCACACTTACCTATTCTGAGCGGATCTCGTCTAGCCTTTTTCTACCCATCCATCATCTCTCTTTAATACCCATTCACTCCCTTTAACACCAATTTTATGGGCACCTTTCCCACCTCTACCTTACCGGGTAATAGGTTCGAATCTCGGAGAACATTTGTAGTTTCCAGTTGGCTTGTTTTTATACATACGTTCATAATTAGCTTGCGCATAATTTATGAAGTGGTGACCATAAACATGCACAAATTATAGAATTATACACTTTGGATATCAGAAAGAGCTTCGTTTATATTTAGTGACCGGAAGCATAAATCTAGAAAGCGCGGGAACGAGCTCTAATTGATACGATTAGATAAGATATTTTAATCCAAAGAAAATACATAAAACTAATCAGAAGCTTGTTACTAAATATTATATTATGCTATAAAACAATAAGAACAAAGATGAAGGTTCTTATGAAAAATAAATACAGTAGTAGACGACAAAAATAGTAGGATTGTCAAATCAGGTGTCTTATCTGATGCCGAAATTCCAGATTTGACATCTGATTTGAGCTGACTAGCAACGTTGTTTATTACCAAAAGAGTCACTAAGCGATTAAAAGCGAAGTATAACTAGATTATAACAGGTCTTGGTAGGAGTTTGTTGGATATATTGTAAGTGAAACCTACCACAATCCAGCATTGCACCAGCTACAATATGGATAGTTAGGTAATTTTTTTTTCATTCGCTTTTGGTTAAGAATAGAGAAAAACGTATCCTGCATTTAAATTTGTTACAGTGTTGGTCATGTATACGTAGACATGACAATCATTGAGGTAACAGAGATACTGAACTAATTCAAGTCTCACCTTACGAAATGCAACGAAAAGTTTTACTCATAGCGTTATTCAGCTTCACTGAAGTATACAGGTTCCGTTTATAGCATTCTGGCTTGGTGAGTAAAACAAGGGCAAACTACTCCAAGCCTCATCTCACCAAGTAAGCCCCATATTGATAGCTAACGTTAGACGTTGGGTGACGTTCTAACCGTAACTCAGCATTATCCAATATAAACGTTATCTAATTCTTTTCGAACACTATTCAAAAACATTTATCATCGACGGTGAGTCTTTAGGCTTTCCCATCCACCTCCCGATGAAAGCATCCCCATGGAATTAACTCATAGAGAAAGAACCACCGAAGGGAGGCTTTGGATTACCGTCCCACTTTTGACACCGATCGATTAATAATCGCTCCCTCCGATGGAAGTGTAAAACCGGTCCCCGTCCTAATAAAGGGAATTCCAATCACGGGGAGGAAAAAATCCGCTTAATTTATTTATAGCGTTATCCGGGACGAAACCAAAACCGAGCGCCGATTTTCAGCCATTCATTCGATTTTATCGACCGGAAAAAAATCCAGACCGCCTCGGAAATAAAACAGACGAGATTATGAGCGATGACTTTTATACGCTTTCCCCATAATGCGCGGGTTTGAAAGATGGGCCGAAAAAGATACTGCGCGCCAACAAAGTCCGTTTCTGCTCCTGGCCTACACGTTTTAATGGCGATTTAATAATTGGTCCGCGTTAAATGGAGCTATTTCGGGCGACGGAATATGGAAGAGATTAAATCTGGAAGATAAACGATAAAGTACAAATCCGTTGGCTATAATAAATAATGCTGAAGAAGTTACTATCGTTTGATTTAATTTTTGAAGCGAATAAAATTGATATGATAATAATAATTCATTTTCACTTACAAAAAAGAGACATATGATTTGAAATTGTTAACATACAATTCGTGAAAATTAGGCATCCCGGAAGAAAGAAACCCTTTTATATAAAGAATATTTTATTCATAAAAGAGAGAAAAGTTTTTATTGACTCATCGAAGCACTTTTTATTCATTGACATTAATCGAAGTGCCTCACACGTCATCTTTTATCTTTCAACGTTTTGAAATGTTGAAAATTTATCTGCCTAACTCAATGCTCCAATATTAAAAACGAAAATTAAAAAACACAAATTAAACATTCAAGGAACAGTACGATATGAAAACAATCCTAAGGAGCGAAGATAAATAGGAATAAAACTCGAGTATATCAAACACTAATTTATAAACTACAATTTGAAATGGATCAATCAATCAAATTCATCACAGAGGAATACACCGGTATCTATGAAATAATATAATAATAAGCTACGAAGAGATCCTACGTAGTGAAAATAAATAGGAATAAAACTCGAGTATATTAAACACTAATTTATCAACTAAAATTTGAAATGAATTCACCAATCAAATCCATCTCAGAGGAATACACCGATATCTATGAAATAATAGCTTGGAAATACATCAGCCAAAAACCATACCGAGATCCGAAAAATACCTATCGTCAATTATATAAAAAAGTCTGTCTTTGGAAAGAGTGATGTATGTTCTGAAATACGACATATCCGTGCTATTTTCAATCGAGACTTCTTCTGCACGAATAAAAAACTTCGATAACTCAAAATCCAAAACTCCAAATAAATCGCGTCTAAATATTCGTTTTATGAGAAAACACGGACGAATTAATGTCGCGGAAAAAATGGATTACCCCTCATTACCGCTGAAATTCATTGCCTTTCGACTAGCGAATTGAGAGGTTTAAAGAGATAAAAAAGACCGATGACATTTCATACGGTATCCGAAAATGCAAAAAAATCACATCGGGACTTTCGATCCGTAATATCTCGGACGAATTAAAAAACACGCGCTCTTCGCGAAGCTTTTGTCCATCTCCGATCTCGGATTGGGGGAGAGCATTATTTAAGCTCTCCAAAACTTTTCTCTTTTCCGTCCTCTATCACTAGCTGATAAAGTGAGCTCGGAATAATGAAGTTTTATATTTTCTTAGGAGAGCTCTCCGCGGGATGTTATTTAGGTGCGCCCATCACGTCTAATTTGACGTTATTGGGACTATGAGAGAAAATGTATTTTCTCTTACCAAGGCTTTTAATAGGAAAATCGTGTCCGTGTAAATCGAGGGTATTAAGTGAAAATTACCAATATCACAATGAAATACTTTTACATATAAAATATATCACTCATTAACGTTAAAGAACTACAATCAATCTAAAAAAGTTTGCTTGTTACACAAAATAGAATCGATAGAATAATGAATCAATATAGGAACAGAATAAATAGAGAAATAGAATAAATAGAGGCGTAAAATAATTAGTGGAAAAGAAAAATAGAGAAATAAAATAACTTTTACTCCAATTTTGATAACACGGAAAAGTTATGCTTTAATTTCTAAATGAGCCTTGAAAAATATATAAAAAATTAAATGATATAAATAACTAAAATACATGTATAAATAAATAAATAAATTCAGAAATTTAACACGTTACGGAAAATTTTGATTACTTGTAAAAGTTGTGCTTAAATAATAAAAAAAATCTTCATGTTGTACTTTTAATTTTTAAATAAAATCTCGAAAAAAATATTGTCGAAACGTGTTAGAGTTGTTCTTTTATTTCTCTATCGTAGAAAGCTATCACCAAGTCAAGGCCGAAATAGTGAATATTGCTAATGAGTTTATTTCTATAATTAGCAATACTATACACACGCGATGAAAAGGCCTACAAAGAGTAAAAAGTCACCAAAGAAAATCACGGAAAGGTTCGGCGAGAGTTCGTTATGGCAAAAAACCCGAACGAGTTTCGACTAAGCGCAAATAAATGTGCGAAAGGTTCGTTAACACATGAAAACGGAAAAAATAAAACAGAACATTCAGTTCCGATCGGAAACCGCTGTCGAAAGAGAGGCAATAATCTCTTCCAGCTAAAAAAAATACGACGTCGAACTGCAGTCAAAATTAGCGAGCATTTGAAGGCAAGTCCCACCATTAATGACAGCTACAGGAAGCCTTGATAGGAAATAAATTGGAAAAATGTCGTTCCGAAGATATTTATATTTCATTGAAATATTTCGTGACTTTCAAACACGCGGAATTATCACCGGTTGTAAAACGTCCTGATATTGAATTCTCGCTTATCTGTGCACATATCAATTAAACAGTTGACAATATAAATGCGATATCACGTTTAATTCGTAAAATTTGACATTTCTCGATTATTCTGGAATGAATAAATGTCAAAGTTTCTTACGTAATTTAACCTTTATTGATGTTATAATGTAAAAGTTTTTATAGAATGATAATTGTTCTTGTAATATATAAGGGATGTTGACATTATTACGGAATTTAAATGTAATATTTTAAGTGTGACGGTACATTGATAATGTTAGGGACTGCCACCTAACTTCTGTAAAACTGTAGCAAACAATAATAATTTATGGTAAATACATAACTCAATTTTTTAAGTTCAGCATTTTTTCCTTGTATATTCCCAATCAACGAGATATAAAACATCTAAAATAGGATAGGAGGATAAATAATTCTACTTAACATCGCATACATTTCTTTCATTAATTGTCTTTCTCCTAAGAAAATTAACCATCTATTATAATAATCTACCTTGCGATCCATAATTGTCTCCCTAAACACATAATTATTAATTTATTAATGAACTATCATTAGTTCTACCATGTGATCCAAATTTATCTCCTTATGCACATAATTATCATTGAATTTAATTTAAAATTTGATTGAATAAATTTCTGAAAAGCTGTCATAATTTAATTTCAACTTTAATAAACATTTTCATGATTATAAGTGATCCTGATGATTGATTGAGTCTAGTGTACTAAACTTGTTGATTTTCCTATTAAGCATAGTATAAATCTTTAATTGTACTCATTGTCCGGAAATACGCTGATGCTGGAATTATTTCACACAATAAAAACCTTGCTTATCTTTGAATAACTGATAATCAGAACACAATTCTTTCTCTATCCTCAGCGTTGAACAGATAATGAGTTTAATACCAGCGACACATACGATCAGCAAAAAACTCCTTGCAAAGAACAATACTTTCCTTCTTTCCCCTACGGACCTTAATTGAGACAACTCCAATTAACGACCGCGTGATTGACGGCGGACAGGCAATCCCAAAGCGCCGAAGATGAAGCCGAACGCTGATAAGCGTGAAATATAAGCAAAATGGAGATGAAAAAATCGAGCAGCGAAAGCAATTTCGCTACCTTACGCCGAAGCCTGGTTACATGAGCTGCCGTCAAGGAGCGAGTGCCCATTGTTCATTGTTCCTCCCAAGGTTACGGGGGACGTCACTCATGACAACGGTATTTATGAAAGATGAAGCGATACGCGAAAGACAATATGCTTTTAAGAGTCTGAATTAAAGTCACGGGGACATCTACATTCGCGGAACGGTCGACAAAGTTTGTCGCCGAGTCGCTCTGGAATGGGACTGGAATCATAAACAGGTGAATTATGGAGTAGCAATACGGAGCAAAGATTCCTAACCTCGATTTTGAAATGGTCGTACTTGTGAAATGGAGAAATATAATCGCGAGAAACTAGCGGCAAACGTTTATACCACAAAACTGAACATAGAAAACTATAACGTTAGAAATGATACAAAACAAAACAGAATGTAATGTTTCTGACTTAAGGTAGTTCATACGCAAGCAATGACCTGCGTTTTAAGTATATTTATCGGTATCTAGAAGCTCACCGAGATATGTTCCCCAACAAGATTATTAGAGAAAATGTATGTCAAACCTTTAATAAACGATGCATAATAAACATTGAACATAAATAAATCCTCTCTCTACGTACAGCTACAACGTTAGGCTTTGGTGAAAACGGTCCCGGGTTCGATTCCAGGTTTCTAAGGTTTGGTTAATATTACGAACTTTAAAAAGTAATGCTTAAATACGATTACCGTTGGATTTCGAAAACCATTTTTTGGACCATGCATTTATTTCAAAAACCCAATTTAAATAATCAATAATTTAATATAATATATTTCAATAATAATAAATTAATGAAAGGAACTTAGCATTTTCCACATTCATTTTCCTTCGTTTCAATTATTTATGTAATGGCATTCCTCGGAATACCTTCTAATCACACCAATTACATTCAATAATAATTTTTCGAGAATTTCAACCACCGCAATGTAGACAAATCGTATCAATTACTTTATACAACAATTCCAACTCTTCCTAAGTAAACAAGTGGACATTCACCGCCATTGCAAGCAAGCAGCCCTGGGAGTTCGTCCAGGTCACCTGACCCTCATACCAACCGACTCACGCCTTTCTATCTCTCCCCCTCACCCAAATCAACATGCATAACGCACTCGCACGTGTGCCTACGAAAGGAATACATTTTCATGTTGAACCGCTACCGAAGTCTGCGAGCCATTCCATCAGCTGAGCGAAACAAAGGAAGACCTCCATCCGAACCTTCGCCACAAAGAAAAACTGAAATCGTAAAAACCTCTTGTATAAAAATAAATCGCGGACGGAAAATTTCTCAGTCGCTTAAGAGAAAGATATCAGAAAAACGATAAAAAAGTGCGACCTCTGCCTATAAATTATTCAAATCCGTCGGCCGTGAAATTCTTAATATGGGTGGCAGACTCGGAAGGAATCGATGCCCACGTAGCGAGGGGTGAAAATGAGAGAAGTTGAAAATGAAAGAGAGCCATGCAAATCACTCTTGATTATAAGTTTTGCGAAAGAAGGATTTCTCGAAAACCACTTACTGCGGGAGAGAACTTCACCACGAAAACGCACTTCGACTAGGAATGAGTTAATGGGAAAACGAAATGCGATGTTTTTTCTTTTTCGACTTTTTTCCGACACATTACGAGCTACCGTGGGAAACCTCTATTCATCATTTCACGGCTTGCTACCAAGTAGACTTAAAAATACTACGACTGAAATGAAAATAAAGATAATCACGTTAAATTTCCTAAGACTTTTTGAGGGCAATATCACGGTATAATTCCGATTCTTACAGATTATTTCCTATCTTCGTAGATGTAACATGTTAAGTTACAGTTCATTTTAGGACATCGATGCATGAATAAGACCCAAACTATGTATACAGAGGGAAAGTGTAACACGAGATGGAAAGCAAAAATGTATGATTTATCATTAGCTAAAATATAATACAGAAAAATCAGTTGTCAGATCAGAGACATCAATGAGAACCATGGGCAACCAGAGAGCAATTTTCTTTAGCAGTGTCAAGTCTTGATGCAAATTTAAAAATGATTCAGTATAGCACGTATTTCAAGCTAACCAAAGATATTTTCTTGCATTGGTGTATTTCTACTAAGGGAAAAGGTAAACTATAAACTACTTTTTCCCTTGAACGATAGTAACGTCTCATTCTTATAAATACGTTGATGGCATAGATGCAAAGAGATTCGTGAGTATCAATTACTATCATAACTAATAAAGATATATAAAGATAAATTTAATTATGAAAGAAGCCTAAAACTATTATAAAACTTCATTTCACTTTTTTTACAAACGTATGCTTATTCACTCAACAGGAAAAATAAATACCGACTACTTCCATAGAAAGTTCTTTGTATTTGTAGACAGTAATTCCTTGTTTATCTAATCTGATTCTTATTTTTGAACGAAAGAAATCTATACTTCAACTGAAAACTCAAGTTCAACCAAATATCACTAAACCAACATTCATTCACGCATCAATCACCTCACACCTAACCTAAAGGCATATAAGCAAAAAGAGTAGGAAATAGATTAAGAAACAACGTACTCCAAGTAAAAACCGACTGGGACATGTACGGACTTGAGAAACCTAATAGAAACAAAAGAGAGAAAAGAACACATTCCTATCGCAGCGAGTGACTAGCCAAGTAGGAAACGACCCAGTTACGACGAAGAAGAGTTGAAAGAGGACGCGCAAAGGTGGACCGGAAAAGGGAGAAGGCGAAGTGTGATCGTTACTCAGGCAAAGGGCACCGGGGGCGAAAGACGGTGTGGGAAGGGAGGTATTGTCCCCTTGGATTGAATTAGCGTGTAAAATGCATGTGAGAGACTTGGGACAGCGGAGGGACTTAATGGAGATACCGGGGGCGTGCGGTTGGGAGGAATAAGCGATTAGGTGCTGTAATGGAGAGCGGAGAGAAAGTTTGGAAAATTAGGGGAATTATTATTAAAGCGAACAGCTTGACGGGAGAAGGATAAATTACATCTCGTCACAAAAAGTTAGCGTCGAAATGTTATGATTGAATCAGACGATGCTCGAGGAGATAAGGTGTCTTCATTGATGGTAAAGATATCGAAAGGTTCTGAAAGATGAGACAATGGAAGGTAATCAAGATTTTTAACTCCTCGAATATTGCGTCGACTGCCTTTACCACAGGTATATAACGTATTGTTTTAATCAATTACAACCAAGCCATTGTATTCCATGTGTTTGTAAATAGAACTGTATGTACGATATTTATAGATCGATAACTTCGATGCTCAAATTCTCGATAATAAATTTTAATATCACTATCCATTACTCATTGCTTTGGTCTCAGAATTAGTTAAATCACTTCTGTATAATATTACGATCAATCTTGCATGTGCATATTTTCGATTGACTTTTACCAGCACCTTTACAACCAATGTGCTAGTTTGGTAAACATTTATCTATAGACTATGCAAGCATTTGAAAATTATCTTTCACGATAAAAAAGCTATTCATTTTATCTAAGGAAAATTTAAATTACTTCAAAAACAACCTTTCGATATGTTGTAACAGTTTAACATATAAAGGGTAATGGTACTTAAATTGAGTGGCCCTCAAAGCTCCATTATTTTCAGCTAATACCACCCTATCAACACTTGAACCTAACACATCCATAAGTGGAATTCGTGAATCTCTATCGAAGATCTCGACTAACTAATCAAATTAGATCGCAAAACGTAGCTTCGAAAACCACACAAAAACAACTGATATTCCCGGATAGAGACCGAAGCTGAACCGACCGAAAACACCGAAATTTATATAATAACGCAAATATTTCCCATCAAAAGGAATGTTAACAAGCGTGATTAGCCACATGTGTACAAAACCGCCGATAAATTCGGAAAACAGCCTCATCACTCTATAACATCCAATCCAATTACGCGCCGAATCGATAAACAGGGAAAAATTCCCGAAAACAAAAGGCCTTTCGGAGGGAAAACAAACCGAACTGATGCCCGATGAAATCTCTCTCCAGCCTCCAGCGGAGGATCCAGCAATTACCGTCTCTCACCGGGAGCTATCTTCGAATCGCTCCATCAGTTAGAGACGAAAAACACCGCGAAACAAATCGGAGGAAAAATGACAAACGAAACCTCGCACCTTTTCCAAATTTTTAATTCGCTCCTCTCCGCCAAATCTCTCCACGCCTGTGCAAACTGCCAGGTGTGCGGAGAATCATATTTTCGCGATGAGAGTGAAAGTGGATTGGGAGGCGTGAAAACACGAGAATGAATGAGGAAGCACGAATGCGTACGAAACGGAGAAAAGGCACGAAAGGGGGAAGAAAGGAACCGGAGAGGCACGAATCCCCAAAAAAAGCGGCACTTGTGTCAAGACGGAAAATTAAAATTAAAACGAGTTACGCGTACACGCTCTTCCTCCATTCGTGTCGGGGAAAGTGGAGTGGCTGGAAGGGAGGGTGAGGTATACGAAACAAAGGAGGTGAGGGATACAAGTGAATGAGGTGAGGTATACGAATAAATGGGATGATGTATACAAGTGAATGAGGTGAGGTATTCAAATGAATGGGATGAGGTATACAAATGAATGAGGTGACCTACACAAATTGATGAGGAGAGGTATAAAATGAATGAGGTGAGGTATTCAAATTGATGAGGTGAGGTATAAAATGAATGAGGTGAGGTATACAAATGAATGAGGTGGGGTATACAAATGAATGGGATGAGATATCTAAATGATTAGGGCGAGTTATCAAAACGAATGAGGTGAGATATCGAAGAATAATATTTATATCAATAATAAAGGACTTCATTAAGGGCGAGATTGAGACTATAAAGTCACTTCTTACATCTAACCCTTCGTCATATAAAATTTTTTAAAGAGATATCACGAAAAAAGTAGACAGAAGAAAACTACTCGGTGGATTTAAAACACTTAATCAAAGCGCTTAGGAAGAACTTTCCACTGAAGGAAAACACCCTCAAGAAGGGGGTATGAAAAAGCTGCGAAACCTAAAACTAATTTTAGCGATGAAATCAGATAAAATTAGATTTAAAGAAAAGAAGACATACCAATAATATCGTTCAAAACAAAAAAGAACAACTAGTTACATATTTCCATTAAATTACGTTAAGTTGCACATTTATTTTGAAAAGATAATGGGATGAGGTAATCCGAGGAAGAAGAACTAAAGGGTTTTGATATCCCAACAAATGGTTTGGGGTAACCAAACGAATAGGAGGGTTTGGAAGGAAGTGGGAAATGAAGAGGAAGTACAGTTAGATTCCGGGGAGCGTCACCCTCCTGTACGTGCGACGAACTGCGTGGAAAATTACCGGATGTTAGAAAACGTGTACGTAACACTGGACGAGACGCCGAGGTCGTTACTTTCTTCCTTCCCAGAAGAAAATAAAATCAAGCTGGAACAATCAGAACAGTTTAGTCTTCTCTCTAATAAGTTCGGAGAAAACCACTTAAAAGTACTCCGCCGAGATTAAGAACTCCTTTCTCCTTGGAAGGAGAATAAGCTTGAATCACGTCTATTTAATAATTCCGAATTTTTCCTACAGGTAAATATTAGAGTAATATTACAGTAATGAATTGCTACTAAGATCAGAGGTTAAGAAGATAGCAGTAATATAACTCTAAATAACGATAATGTCAAGGAAAAAGCCAAAGAAAATATTTATCATAACCTGCTGTATTTGCAGAGAGATAGATTTGAATCCGTTGAAGTAACTACATTATTCCCAAGGAAAAAATCTAGCTAAAATTCGCGAAATAGCTGGAACTTGAGCTAAGGTCGTAAGGTCTCCCATGAGGTGTGAAACTGCAATGCTATTCCATAAACATGTAGAAGAAGGAGAGAAAAACAGACTTTTTACCCTTGGCTACCTTTTTCTACGAAAAGAAGTCTTACTAAAATCGTGTCTGAAGTAATTGACAATAAATATACAAATATTTTGAAACTGACTGTCCCATTAACTAGAATCACAGAGAAATACAACTTTTATGGAGTAAATTTAACTAATCTATAAGTATATAAAAATAAAG
This sequence comes from Sympetrum striolatum, assembly GCA_947579665.1. Taxonomy (NCBI): domain Eukaryota; kingdom Metazoa; phylum Arthropoda; class Insecta; order Odonata; family Libellulidae; genus Sympetrum; species Sympetrum striolatum. The sequence goes on along the minus strand of OX388345.1, from coordinate 45,667,614 downwards.
GTATACCGCTAATGGCAAAGTAATAGAATAATAGTTAATAAATACCCAAACCATCAAATTGATGGTTTGGGTATTTAGTGACTATAATTCCAATAAGTATATAGGTCTATTACCATTCGGTAAGTTCACCTTGCCTTAAAAAAAACTATTCAATGTTATTTTCTCGCTTTACTAATGGAGTAAGATTAGACATCATGACTTCACCTGGAGTTAACATACCTAAGATTTTCAAAAATCAAACTTTACGCTTCCAAAAAAAAATGATAAGGAAACATGTCTAAAGAAACCAACTCAAAACGGAGATAAAAAAGCAAAGGCGGCAAAAACATACACGGGGAGGGGGAGAAGGTACGTAAGGCATAAAAACAAGAGCTCACGGAACAAAAGAGTTACGCTAAGAGCCCCAAAAAACACGGAAAACAAAAAAACCATCCCGAGAGGTTTAACAGCCTTGAGAGAGAACTTTTGACGCCAACCTATGCATATCAACACCCTTACAACTGTTCCCAAAGCTTTCATTTCCCTTCCGGGGAGAAAGAGGAGACATAGAGGGAGGGATAGCCGAAAAAGTGTGCGAACACCGATGAAGAAGAGCCTTCCGGAGGTGGGCGGATCCGCGGTGTCGGCGCAGGCGCCCGTCGATTCGAGGGGTCCATTACCGCGACACGCGCGCGCACCGAAGGACCTTCGGAGTGCCGGTGCACCCGAAATCAACCCTTCGGCATAATGATGACGCTGTGAAAAGGGCCTCTTCAATCGCCCGTGGGGAAAAGAAGCGAGATTACCTGATCGACAAAGCGCACTCCCTGAGTGGGTCAAAACTTAAACGAGGTCCGTTTCCTACCGACGATTAGGCCTATTTGGGAGTTGAGAGATGGAATGGGAGATGCAAGAGAGGAAAGAGGACCGTGAGAGCCTAGGATGCACGGAGGCCCTTGGACAACAATCACTCCATCTTGATTGTTGAGTTTGAACTTATACAACAATAACTTGGTGACAGTCTCATTTCGACAATGTCGGCGGTGGTTATTTCTACGTTGAGCTAAATGCATAGAAATTATCTCTTTTCCCCGCTATATCTTGATTGTTGAATTTTTTAACTAGGATGACAACAGTTTTCCAATAATTATTTTTCAACAATGTCTGCGACTATTATTTCTATGTTAATCTAAATTCATAGAAACAACCAATTTCCCACGCTATCTTGATTGTTAATTTTTTAAATAGACAACAACAATTTTATAATAATTATATTTCAACAACGTGGACGATAAGTATTTCTACGCAAAGCTACATTTATACACACGATAAAGTTTTGTAAAAACCAAAAGGATCATGGAATAAAATAAAACTACACAATAAAAACAATAACGGATTAACTGAAGTAAAAAAAGGTTAACGAGATCAGGAATAGAACCCGGATCTTCAACTCAACAGGATATTATCGTTATTGAGATTTATCTGAAGATCATCGTCAATTAAAGCCCAGTTTATTTATTCAATTCTCACGTACAGCATAACAATGCCAATTTAGCATATCATCATCGATATGTATAACACCGGTTCAACACTTTAAATATTTATATGTCAATAAAGGAAAATGTTATTAATAAATATAAATGTGGAATTAGGATGGGATGAATTCATAGGGACAAATTTTGGGTATACAAAATTTGTAGGAATCAATATATACCTTTAAGTAATTCTACAAATTCACTAATCACCGGAAAAATATATTTTCCCAGTAAACCTTGTTGAGGACTCACTTAGGGATTACTTCTAAATAAGACGCATTCTCTACAGCATTCATGAATGCAAGCAAGTCTCTCTATTTAATGATCTGAGAGGCTACCAAGAGCAAGCCGTCAGTTGCTTTGCGATCCCATACCACACGCAAATAAGCCTGCCTGCCAAGACTCCTTTGACTTGAACGCTTTACCTTGAATCTCCAATGAGACCGATACCTCAACGAAAATCACTCAAGCGTCAACTCTTTAATTCCAGAACACACGCAGATAAACTGAATTAAGATTGAAACAGAAGAACTTAAACTAGGTAGCTTTAACAATACTTCAGAGAGAAAATGCACACTTCAAAATGATATACGGCGAACAACTTCAAAGATAGAAATGTTAGATATCTACCAAAGACATATATTCGCAGTAGATAAGATTTGCTATCTCTAACACACTGGGTCTCGAATAAAAAAGAGGAAGGAATTTCTTCCATTGAGTATACTTCCTCTTGGATTATCAAACAGAAGCTCGGTTGATGTATGTGAGCTGAGATAAATGATACGGAGAAGTTTGTAAAACTACCTTTGGAAGTTTCCCGAAGAAACCTTTAGTTGGAAATCTCCGAGCTGAATAAATCCAGACAAAAATAAATCACCCTAAACTATCGAAGCCGAAACAGGCTTGCCGACTAATCTTTCGAAGGCAAAGAAAAACAACATCCGTAAATTTTCCATCGGATTACAAGGAGACGAAAGACATAATTCCCACTATTCGACAGACCTAAGCACTACTGCTCCTATAATATATTACTACGGACCAAAATTAAACCTATCCAATCATACGAAAGGAACCAGTAGATCTGTCTTTAGTCTAGTAAGTTTCCACCCAAAGGCTAGTTAAAACCACACCAATTCTAACATTAGCTAATATGGGAATGAGGCTTACTAGGCTAGATGAGGATTCAGCCTAAAGGCTGGTTAAAACCACACCCCTTCTAACATTAGCTAGTATGGGAATGAGGCTTACTAGGCTAGATGAGGATTCAGCCTAAATGCTGGTTAAAACCACACCCCTTCTAACATTAGCTAGTATGGGAATGAGGCTTGCTAGGCTAGATGAGGATTCAGCCTAAAGGCTGGTTAAAACCACACCCCTTCTAACATTAGCTAGTATGGGAATGAGGCTTACTAGGCTAGATGAGGAGTGAGGTGAGCCCTAGCTATCCTTACCAATAAACGAAACCATCTCAGGATTCACATTGTGGTATTTCTTAATTTGTAAAAAATTCATGGTAACAACTTTTACTAGACCACTATTTTTAATCTGAAAAATCTGATGTGGCCAGCACATGACTTTCTCCATATATATGATGTAAATATTTATTTACGACAGTAATTTCGAACTCTATATTCCATCTAAACTTTGAAGATGAGTGATAAATTTATATATTATTACCTTTTACGTCACAAACATTATAAATAATGTTTTTCGGGACATGTACGATGAAAAACGATGAAGTGGCCTTTCGCCCCAGCGCCCAGAGCGCCCACAACGTTTATAATCACCAACTTCCGGTTTAACAGTATTTCAAAAATAACTCCTACACAATCAGTGATACTAAAATATGTTTCATACAAAAGTCATAGTAAATTACATTTTCTAAAACTTTTATAAATAATAGTATATACCTAAATATCATATTTATGGAGATATTTTGAAAACCGGAAATGAGCTTTGAAGAATGATGCTCGACTTCCGGTTAACGGATTTACTCCAAAATCTAATCAACTCTAACAACATAAACCAAAATACTATATATGAAATTTGGTGTTGATCCGACAAACCGTTTTCATGTTAGAGCACCCACAAAGTACATAATCATCTACTTCCGGTTGATCAGTATTTCACGAATAACTCCTAATCAACTGGTGATACAAAAATATTTTAAATACAAAAGTTATAGTAAAACACATTATCTAAAACTTTTATAAGGTATACAATATACCTATATATCATATTTATGGAGATATTTTGAAAACCGGAAATGAGCTTTGATGAATGAAGCTCGACTTCCGGTTTACCGATTTACTTGAAAAACTAATCAACTCTGACAGCACACACCACAGTACTATATATGAATTTTGGTATTGATACGACTAATAGTTTTCACGTTAGAGCGCCCACTGTCACACACACACATACACACACACACACACACACACACACACACACACACACACACACACATACACACAGACATCATTCCGAAAATGGTCAAAACGTGTTCTAGGGACCCCAAAACATGTATTTCCGTTGAAATCTCGAAGTCGATTTTTTTCATGAAAACAATACTTTCTCTATACTTCGTATATGGAGAAAGTAAAAAAACACGACCTAGGTTTAAACCTAGGTCGTGTTTTTTCAGATTAAAAATAGTGGTCTAGTAAAAGTTGTTACCATGAATTTTTTTTATCCTTACCAAGTTATTAAATCAACATTACTACCTTCTATAAGCGAAGCAAAATGGCAATACGACTTCGCTTTCCATAAAAGGAGACCTTAATTAAGCCATAATTCAACACAACTCATACCTCAGTAGCTTTCAAGTCATAACAGCCATGATCAGGACTGAAGCAAAACAAGTTAAATGTACCATTTATATCAATCCTGTACCAAAATGAAATGAAAATATTCACATAATCAGGATGTAGTAGTAGGAAAAGGGCTATATCGAGGAATATTTTTCAAGGTAGGTATATACTCATTAACAAAGACGTTCAAATACCCTATGAGTAATGCATGACTATGATCTTCGAAAATACTTAACTATTTTTTATCGAATGATATCATAATAGCTTACAAACCCCCAATCGTAAGATAAAACACGCTTTGAACACTCAACGATGCTAGGTAACCAAAACAAATGCTACAACGATACAACGACTGGGCATAAATATACGTAGCTCATACATAGTTCAAAGGGAACACCTACTGAGTTCAGGATCCTCTCGCAATATCCACGTTGATTGCAGCATGGAAACGGCTTTATGGCGAAAGAAAAAGCATCAAACAGATTATATGGACCACCTGGGAAAATCCTACGTTTACTTCTCGGGTGGAAAAAACAGAGATGTGCAGATTACAAGGGACACGGATAACCTAACTCCAATTGGAACCGATACACTCGGGCTTCCCTGGGGACCCATCCCGGGACGGGAAATCTCTCCCCGTTTCATCGGGAAAGAAGAGGATAAGAGAAGAGAAAAATGCATGAGTGACTGCCATGCAATTCCACACAGGGAATGCTGGGAAGGATGCTTCCCGAACTCTTCAATCTACCTCTACCACGCGTCTACGACCCGAGAAAGGGGGGACGAACCGTTCCGAAAGAATTGCGGGGAAGATTGAGAGCTGGTGGGGCGAGGAAGGCTTCGAAGAGGGAAATGGCAGAGGGGAGAGAAAGACTAATGCGAGGGAAATGAAATATAAGCAGAGCGAAATATACTATTCCGGGACCGAGACAAAACTCGATCGATATCTATCGAAATGAAGGACGCGACCTCAAACCCTCCAAAGGGATGGTTTTCATTCCGTGTTCAACACACAGAAGTGACAGAATGCACACCTTGATCCACAGTTGATGTGCGATAGGTCGAACTTTCGTTTCAATACATCGATCTCCGATGTATAGACGTCATAATTTTAAATGATAAAAAGATTGAAATATCTATATTGAATAAACAAAAATATTAAAATACTTTACAGAGTCTAAGCCTTTATTACAGTTGATATGCAATAGATCCAACTCTACATTCGATAATTCAATACTTCGATCTCCGATGTATCGATATAATAATTTTAAATAATAAATCGATTAATATATTTATTTTGAATAAACAAAAATATTTACAAGATAATACTTCAATATTCTTTAAGATATCTAAAAATCGATATATTTTATTTTAGATACTTAAGTATTTCCTATTTAACTACATATTGATATGATTTATCTACGTCAAATCTTCACAATAATAAAAGCAATGCTAAGGATCTGATTAATTTATATTTACGTAATACTCACAACTCGACGAAACAGATTTATTGATAACGTTTTCACGTATATAAGTATGCAACTACGCAGCTAAACGAATACATACATGTGAATAAGCTTATTTGCCTTTCGTGTTATAGCGAGGCTGCTTAGACTGCACGCAATAAGTTAAATACACTGTTATCAAGTATGCACAGTTTGTTTCCATTAGCAATATGAGACTTACTTAAATGAATTTATACATTAAAATATGTGTCAATACTATGTTATGCATTATATGACGGTATAAAATGTTTACTATTCCTTAAGTATACGTAATTTCCAGAAGAATGAATCAGGCACAGAGAATCGCAAAGAATACGAAACACTGTCATGCAAAACGTAAGAATAGCGTGCTCCTACATAACAAGAAACTCAACGAAAGTACTTTAATAAATTTAGATTCAATGTGCACTAAATGGGACATGAAGTAGAAAAGATGAATTAGCAAATAACTTAAGTCAACGTAAACAATAACGATTCCAAAAATGTAAACGGTAGAGCAATATACAATGCATCTTGCTCTGCAACAACCCAAGTACGCAAATCTTATCAAAGCAACCAATAAAAAGCCGCAACATAGTTTCAATCGCGCGCATAACGATTCCCCAAAACATACCGATAAGCTCGCAAAAAGAGCTCCCGCGAAAGAAAACAATCCGCGGAAAACAAGCCGCAATTCGCACCGTAAAGTAATTACCACCTCAATTAACTTCCGAAGCGAACGAACGGATGACTCATTACCAGACGTCTCTTCCACAGCCGACTATTTATAAACATAGCCTTCCGCCGAAGATCGTTTACTCTTTTTCGACTCTCCCATAAAACTGGATGAAAAAGAATGTTCCGTGAGTGGATAACAACGACAACTCATCTAACCCGACAACTGTGAGTGCGACAACCCATCGGATACGACAACTCACCGTGCGACAACTGACCGAGTGACAGCTCATCGCGCGATTTATTTTTTATTTAACTTATTAACTACTTTAATCAGTTATCGGTAAGAAGACTACCGCTCAATTGTTTAACGCTACAAATTTGAGATTATTTCAATTGTCGCAGCGATCTGTTGTTCCAGTGATGAGCTATCGCCAGTTCAGTTGTCGCACGGTGAGTTGCCGGGTACGATGAGTTGTCGCACTCTGAGTTGTCGGGTCACAACTAAGTATCTCGCAACGAAAATTAGTCACTAACAAATAATTCCCAGTCACAGATGAAGAATATCCATTTCCAATTTCCGGTAAGTTGTCGCACCCTGAGTTGTCGGGTCACGACTAAGTATCCCGAAATGAAAAGTAGACAATATTAAATGCATATTTTTTTAATCTACGAATTTATAATATTAAATAATTCCCAGACGCAGAAAAGGAGTATCCCTTTTCCAATTTCCGACAAGTATTCGCATTCTGAGTTGTCGAGTCACGATTAAGTATCCCCGCGATAAAACGTAGTCACTAACAAATAATTCCCAGTCTCAGATAAAAAAATATCCCATTTCCAATTTCCGCTGAGTTGCCGCACTCTGAGTTGTCGTACCCTGAATTGTCGGGTCACGGAAAAAGATACACAGGCGTTAAAAGAGCTATTGGAATCCCTGGGTAATAACAAACAGACCGGGTTTGATACGCGAAGGAATAAAGGGCCATACGACGCATAAGATGAGAAAAGATCCCGAAGAAATTCCCCTTTTTTTAATATTCCCGGAGGCGTGAGAGTGCGATAATGGGGTAGCTATGGCAACGCGGGAGGTCGGTGACGTACGACGCTGAAAAAAGCGAGAAGAAGAGAATAATTAAGACGGAATGAAGAGAGGCTGATCTCATTAGGGAGCAAAACAAAGGGAATAGGTTATTGCTCGATAGATGAATTCACCGGGCTCACAAGAAAAAAGGTGTTCAGAATTAAAGGATGAGCTGGCGCTGGATTTTATTCGATTGAGAAGCGTGAAACTACAGCTTTGGATTTTTATTCAATTTAGAATCTTCTACCAGCGGCTTTGAGTAGTTATTTTAATTGCTTTACACGCCACTAAAAGGCTAATTTTAATTGATGGCTGACTTATACACCTCCAGGAATAGACGAATGAGTATCATAACAAAAGATATTGGCTGTGATTCACTAAAGGCTATAAATATGAAAATATAAAATCGTTTTCCGGATGATCACATCATCACTCGGAAGTAGTTTAGTATTTTGCGATTCCGTTAGCAAGTTCTGACTCCTTGGTCTGCTGGTAAAATGATAAAAATTACACTTTCAGTAAGGGAAACGGAAAAATCTAAAACAAGCGTCATTACGAAAGAAGTATCTCGGCACTGATGACACGTAATGGCTACAAATGGCAGACTTCTTTAATCAATTGCTACACGATTAATAGACGCTATTACACACTTCTTTATAAAAATTATTTCGGTGTCCTTGCTTCCATCAATGAATACAGATAAATATGAACAAGAGTTATATTAATGTCAAATTTAAGTTTGAAATTTAAGATCAAAGCAACTTCCTATATACGTATAAAATAATCTGTTAGTAAAACATAATCTATGTAATACATGTATTTATATAATATAATCTAGTATAAAAAGGATTACTGATTAAGAATTGATTATGCTGACATCTAACTTAGAAAGAACTTGATTGCCTGATTGATTAATTGGTGAAGTATTCAGCAGTTAAAGGGTTAAATTCAACCTCCATAAACTCACAAAATAGATTACCAAAGAGCAATCTTAAAACTCTAATCACAGCAAATAATTACATTAGGTAAAGGTAAGTCACTTATGAAACCATTTTACCAATTCTCATTCAGTACTATTACGTATTTTTATACATAAGATAAATACGCTATAACACGCTATACCCATCTCAGTAAACGAGTCAACATTTGGAGCTGAAAGCTAAAACTAGGTGAATAAGAAGTCTCTCAGGGGAACTCGCAACACCGAAACACCGGCGTTGGGAGCGGCGACTGCGGGGGAATACGACCACCCGATCTCCCCTCACTTCGAGAAACAATTCCGGGCAAAACCACGCCTATTTATGCCTGCAAAACCACACAGGCACGCTCCATTGCGATACATTCACCATCATGAGAGGAGCACTTACAATAACAAAAATAAAAGAGCGACGAAATCAAATTATGCCAATCAAACCGACCGCTAACGGTAAACCGAGCAAAATTGACCCCCGAAAAAACAAACGGGGGAGGTGAAAAAAGCGTCCCTTGCGGAACTCCTTCCATTTGCAGACAGGTAATTACTCGGCGCGACTAAACGCATCTTCATCTCTTCCTTCCCCGAAAAATCCAATCTCTCTCTTTCATTTCCTTTTTGTATCTCTCCTGACAAAAAACGAAATCTTATTTACCTCGGCGAAAACACACGGAGAAGACGGATGCAATACGGAAAAAACAAACAGCCTGGCGCGTAAAAGGTATAGGGGGCAAAAAACCTCTCCGACTCGAAATGAATTTCGCTGGTAAAAATCCCGAATTCCCTTTCTACGGAGCATCCCTAGCCGAAAAGAAAATCTCCCGGAAAAGGCATTAAGTTTTTCTTGGAGAAGGAAAGAGCTAAAGAATTCAAAACATGTTAGAGGAGAGGGTTTATAAAAAAAAGGATTAAAAAGAAATACCTCATCAAATTGATGCTTATCTAAAATTTATCTGCTATCTAAATCAATCGCTATATCGCTTCATCTGAATTTCGATACCATGAAATTAGCTTGGGTCGGAGATATAACCTTATACAGCATCCAGAGATCTGATTTTCAAACTTCACACGTAGATTTTGAGCGATGAATAACCATTAATGAAAAGGCATTCCGGCATCGTAGGAGCTGGAATTTACTGAGATTCATAAGGCTCGTTAAATGAGGAATGGACTTTATCCTGTGCACATGATTCCTCACACATTCATTGTTTACATATGTTATAAAATACAGTATTACATAATATCACTTTCTCATAGGCAACGGGACCATTCACGCTCATACCAATCTTTCCTTAGCATGGAAATATAGATGAACGTGAAGTAACGTAACAGCAATAAAAAGAATGAAATATACCATAAAACCGTTTAACAATGCAATAATTATTTCTGTAGTGATACACCTATAAATAATGAATTCTGTATAACCATTATTGATCCCAAGAGAAGTTTTTCAAATAATTAAAATTTTCACAAAGGTATTAAAAAAGACCCAATTTGGTATTTCTCATGTTATTTTAAGATATACAAAGCAATGCCAATTTTTTATGTTTTCTTCATAGTTATAGTGGTACAAGCCATAATAATTTAGTACTATGTAATAGTAAAAGCAAGTAAGAGCGTTCAAATCAGGCAAATACCGAAACAAGAAATATAATAAACTAAACAGGAAATTTTTCGAAACACTTTGATCTACGATGCGATTATTTTCATTCAATTGATAAACATATCGTAGCATAAAATATGGACATAATACATCGCATCGCAGTTGGGTATATAATCAGGCAAAAACATGACTAATCACTCACGAAGACAAATATTTACACAGAACAAACGACTCGAGCTAAAAGTAATCGATTCGAAAGCCCTTCAACTCGGTGGAAATAACGAGACATCGCGATAATGGAAACGGTAAGTTACAGCCCCGAGCATTAAAATTAGTGTCAGCGTAACTCGCGGCGAAAAACCCAACTCCATTTATCTACGGAATAATGCGCCTTAATTACCGTTTTTTTAAACGAGTCGCACGCAATCCCTTCACAATGGGCAAGCCAACTTATTAACGTAGCCTCCTCGGAGAGAGAGAGAGAAAGACCATTCAGGCAAAAAAAGGCCCAATCCTTTTCCGCGGTCGCTCAGGAATTGTCCACGGGCACCTCGCAGACATCAGACGGGAAAACATAAGCACCTTACTTCCCTGAAAGAATAAGGGAAAAAAGGAAAAAGACCGAATCCTTTCACGGGGTAAGCGAACAAGTCCAATCCCGTGGGCCGGCTTTTTCCCCGCCCGTGAAGGCGAGAAACCCATTCTATACTTGCGTCGAATTTTCCCCCGAAAAAGGGTTCGAAAAAATCCTCCGCGAGCTCCGTTTACCACCGCTGTTTACGGTTTCTCGGGCAGCAAAAACATGTCTTCTGCACCGAAAGAGAAAATACGGGAGACAAGGGAATGGAAAGGTGTCAACACAGGCGGGAGAAAAGGAAAAACTAGGAGAATTTCGGGCGGAGGCAAATCATCAATCTTTGAAGGAGAGGGAAAGGGAAGACTTGAAGCGGTGTTTATTCGCGGGGAAGGGGAACTGAACGCTTCTCGAATTTCGTCTCTTATCGAAAAAGATGAACGATTCTTTATGGCGAAAAAGAAAACCGGGATTGAAAAAATTCGATTCCGAGTGATCGGATTTCGGGTCGTCGCCGGTTCGACCTATCGAATGTCACGAAAAGTAGTAGGTTCGTAATTCATTACCCATTAATTGTCTTAATACGGCATTCCTGAGGTTGTAGAAGAAAATATTCCACAGAATCATTGAAAATTGCAGTTACGTATACGCTCAGTTGCAAATGTGCTGTACTTAAAGCTTATTTTCAAATCTTGTACTTAAAGTTTTATTTTTTAGACTGTTCTGTATTAATATATAATTAAAATATTTGTCTACAGCAAAAATCTTATACTCTCTCGTGTATCAAAAATACGTTTTATCATGTATTTTATGTATTTCTTTATTTTATGATGCGTAGTTTACTTGTGATGTATTTAATATTTCATTTTTTATCAATTTTTTTTATATTCTATATTCCTATTTAATTTATTATATGGCACAACGTATGTATTCAGATGTATACAACAGAATGAGGGCACATTTATGCCCTTTTAATAAATCACATCAAAGCAAATCAAATTTACCCCTAATAACATTTTTGCATATTGAGGAATGCAAGGGTAAATAACCTCACTCCACATCTTGCCGAGTAAGCCTCATCCCCCCGGTATCTAATGTTAAAAGGAGTTAAGTATCTAGGAGTAAAAGGAGAGGCTACCAAACGGCCTTTGGGGTAAACAAATGACAGATAAATTGCAAAATATCGCTTGGATTGCTCGATTAAATATAATAGGAACGATTGGGAAAGAAAGGTTGATTAAGTCAACCTTGAAAACATGAGAGAGAGGTCATATCAATTTCCATCAGACAAATTTAATGGCAGGTACAGGCTTAATCACCGTAATTACACAATTCACCAGGCGTCATTTAACTGAACTGTTGCAGGAAATTGAATTTCAGAGTGATGTGTTGACAGAAACAAAAATAAATACACAAATATCACATCTAATAAAGAGCATGAATAATAAATCACACCAAAGTATCGATGCAAAGTGTAACCAATTCTATTAATTATAACCAATTAAATACTAAAATATGATGAACAGATGAGTTTTCATTAGTTACCATCAAAGACAATCGTTTTCAAAAGCTGCAAATAAAGTATCTTCAAAGAGAAATTCAAGTATGTTTCCTAACACTAATTTATCGAGTTATCACCTAAACAACCACTTTCTAACAACCAGTATCCCTTTTTCCCAAGCCCTGAGACTTACTTAACCACTTATCTTAATATTAATTACATCTTAATTTCCTAGTCTCCCAAGTTAATGCAAATCGCATCACTTAGTCACACGAGCTCATTCAATTACACTGAGATATACAGCTTGATGCTTGAAAGAAACATTTTCTGAGCATTTCCGAGAGAAATGCTTTGTCTTTCCCTCAAAACCTTCTTCAATTTTCCACGGAAAGAAGGATTCTTTAAAGTATAAGGAAGACAATGCTAAAATCTGAACCATCACCCGAGTAGTAAAGCCTTAAAGACTAAATTTAATTTCCTCTTGAATGAATATTAAAATGAACATGCAAGAAGTGGATCATGCCCAAGAGGTACGTTAGAATGGATAAACACACAACAATACTAAATTAATCCCCCATTATAGGATTTAGTGCCTCAGCAATACAATGAACATGCGCAGATGGCAATGCGCATCTGAAGTAGCCAATCGCGGCGCATTTTTGTACCACGAGATTTTACGATCGCACTATAGGGAGATACGCATCCTTACACCCTAAACGACCGTCACGAGAGAGATAGATGGCACTCGGGAATCAAACAAGCACGCGGATCGAACCAAAACATTTTCGCAGGCGTTATATAGGAAGGCACTGAGCACGAGATGGACAAAAAACCCCGCATGGCCCTTCAATCCGCACATATAATTACCATTCGCGCCTGTCATCGGCGGCGTTCCCGCCTTTAAAAAGAGCCAACTAATTCGGCATAAATCGAAGCCGATGATTTAAACATCAAAGGAGGGGAGGATTGAGAGAGATAAGGTGGGGTGGGGAGGGAACCACGCATTTGCCCTTAGAAATAGCTTCGGCCTTTCAGCTTCACCGGCACTCGCATAAAAAGAGGGAACTGGAAGGGGGAGAAGGGGGGTAGATAGGGGAGGCAACTGGCAACGCAATGGAAGGACGCAAAGGAGACGGCGGAGATAGCCGACTGAGAGGGAATTAGCATCTTTGGACAATCTTCTCTAACGATTGCATCATTGGCGCGAAGTGTTTCACAAATATATACAAACAAATGTCAACTTATCAAAATATAATATGCAACATTCTTTATTGGGGAAAAAAATAAATTTTCCCCAAAGCCTATTTTCGTCAATTCCTAGTTATTTCACCACTGGTGTACGGTGGTATACTGGTGAGTGGTAAGTAAGATACTGGTATGCCGCATCATATTAATCTAAACTGACAATAAGATGTAATCATTACCCAGTACATCGTGGCATAAATGCATAATTCTTATTCAAAGTAAAAGATTATCTTCTGAATCAATAAAAAACAGAAAAATAATAAAATTTTACATCTTTTTCATATCATTAAATCTTGCCGAAAACGATAGAGGCATATATGCTTCAATATTTTCTTAAAGTTAGCAAGAATTCATTCGAAAAAATAGGTATTGATATCCTTGAAAAAAAATGGGCGAAAAATCTTTCACGTTTCCTATTTATACGTTGGATTTTGCTATTGATATTATGCTATAATACAGCAAGATAAAATAAAAATGCTAAAATTCTGAAAAATGGAGATATAAAAACCTGGTTTAACATTTAGACAATGTTATCTGAGCCAGTTATAGACACCCAAATAAATGCTGAAGGCATCGTTCAGTCCTTAGGCCTTTACCGTTAATGTTATCTTTAGCACCCCTTCCTTTGTAAAATATCTACTGCAAATCAATATCATAGAACTCGAATTCTAAAAAAAACTAGAAATAAAAATTTAGTTTAACATTTAGACAATCTTATCTGAGCCAGACCCCCAAATAAATGTATATGAAATCGTTCAGTCCTAAGGTATTCACTGTTAATGCTACATAAACTTTCCTTCATTTATACCATGAATACTGCGATTCAATATCACAGATCTACAATTCTGAAAAAAATCGAAATAAAAATCTGGTTTAACAATAAGACAACCTGAGCCTGTGTTACCGAGTACAACCGTAAGAAAAGAGACATACTCAAACCATTATTATTATTCATTATTCTCTAAGCAATTCCTCCAACTCGCACGAAATGCCCCTCCCGGCACGTTTACACCCAAGCTAAAAGTCTCATCTCATACTTCACACGTGCCAGAGGAGGAAAAGGGAAGATTGATGCAGGAATGGGAGAGGAGAAAGAAGGGTCAAAGAGATAAAAACATACGGAGACGAAATATACGCCCCTGAACGGGTGGAGGACTGGTTGCGGGAGGAGGCAGACAGAAAAGGGAAAAAAGCAAAACAAATAAGAGGGAGCGGAGCGAGTCGACGCAGAGCAAGGAAAACTTGAGAGAAACAGGGGGACAGGGAACTGGCGCGGAAAAAAGAAAGCGACCTTTTTCGGGGGAAAAAACTATCGCCACTTCTGAAAAAAGCGGAAGATTAAAAACTAATTAATTACCCTCGAAACTTGTGAGATGAAAAAGAGGAACAAGGCGCGAATTACAAGTGCAAGGTGGATGTGAATTCATGGCGGAGAAAAAAGATTAGCTGAAAAGAGAGACATGCTGGGGAAACGAACGTGGGATGACGAAGCTAGATAGGCCCTCTTCATCATGTTCATACACCTCTGAGGCTCGGAAAATGTGAATATATTTTCTTCCAAGCTATTACATCAACCTTGATGGGGATTATATTTTCCAGCAGAAAATTCTAAGAAAAATTGATTTTATTAATTAACAGCGAATTCAAAAGCAACCTTATGTGACAAATGGTATTGGAAAACATAAATAAACAGTAGAATTTAATTGAACAATCATTTAAATAAAACCACTTATTAAAATAGCATTAAATTACGTGAAATAAAAATAAAATAGCAACACAAGATAAATATTTAACTATAACTCTACACTAACTCCTAACTTCAATCGTTGGATAATATAAATAAACAGTAAAATAAATTAAACAACAAAATTAAAATAAAGTAATCAAATAAAATAATAGTGGCACTAAAAACATTTAGCAGCAGCTGAAAGACAAGCCAACATTTATATCGTTGATTTTTTCGTAAAATCTATATAATTCGATTGATTAGACAATTAAGGCAGGTATTCAATTTCATTAATAAATTCGATTAATCAATCCGATAATTATTATATCTAATACAATAATTTAAACTCGACGCGTTTCATTTGTAACGTTAAACGGAAATAAAATCGGAAAATATTGCTTTCAGTCTTATGAAAGCATGCACGAAACCACACTTCAATTCCAATGAATTCTATTAAGGAAATTTTCCTCTTTAATAGTATTGAGCTTCACTGTGACAGATATTCATGTGTTATTCTGATATACGTTTCCCTGGAATACATTTCCATTGGCGAAAAGGTATAAATTCAAATTTAATTATTTTCATTTGAATAATATTTTTAATTTAATTACTGTATTCGGAATTTGCAGAAAATGGAATAATTGATTTCACTACAGACTAATTTATTTATTTTGTGAATGCGATGAATTAATATCTTTCATTCATTGCGCTCCAATTTTTTGTGGAATGGATTAATTTTATTTACGATAAACGGACAAATTTTACAAAAAAATAACGCCGGGAAAACAGGAGGGAAATCCACAGTTCGCAACCGATATGTGCAAGCTTGGAGGACAGTTTTTGCTTCATGCAAAATAGATAATTCCATTACCCAAATAGTCCCATCGAGTTAAGCCCGGTACTCCATTCTTTTTAGAGGAAGGAAGGAAAAAAAAAGATTTCACGGCAGCATAAAAATCGACCGGTGATTGAATACAAATTCGGAGTATAAAGGATTCCATTCACGTCGAATGGGCCCGCTCGGATTGGACAGAGATCCTACACGGACTCCCGAGGGCTCTTTGAAAAGCGAAAGAAAAAAAGCTAGGGATCTTGGAGCGGAATAGGCCTCCTCCACGGAAATTGACCTAGAAAAGAAACCCTTCGTCACAATAAACCCTTTTTTTCCGAAGATGGACCGTTTAAATTGGGAAGTCGCTACGAGGAAGTAATTACGAATTGAAGAAGTGGCGGGTAAGCGAACGAGGTGGGGGGGACTCCACTAGCGCCATCCATAATTAGCGTCCTCGAGAGGAAACAAAATTTTCGCTCTTTCGGAGGGTTGGCCGGAAATTTAATAACATTCTTTCCCCAACCCTTTTTCTTTTGTTGCAACGGTATGTTGATTAATGAGTTTGTAACGCCGAGAAAGAAAACAATCCGACTTCTCTAGCAGAGGAACTTTTTCCTCGTCGGAAAGGAAGCCCGGGGGAGAAATTACATTAATCCTGGCGAAGTATGGAGACAGAAATTAGCGGAGAGAGAGAGAGACCGTGGAAGGAAAGGGAAACTGAGGTATGGACATGGATGGAATGTAACGAGAGATGAAAAGAGTTGAGAAGACAGATAAAGCTTGATAAGATGGCAGGCTATTAGGCTTGTCACGTGATACAGATGAAGATGAAATGAGAGTAGATAGTAGATGAGATTCGAAGAATCTCGATGGGATGTGTTAAACTTCCCAGTATCTCAAACAAGATGAATAGAAATGATAGAGAACGAAATAAGATTATAGAAAATAAAACAAGATTGAAAGTGGATTAGAAGATTAAAGAATGGATGGGTTTTGTTCATATTGATAGGTATTGAACTTAGATTAGCTAGTATTGTTGAAATTACTTCGATAGATAAGGACATTTCGTAGATGGGCTCTCACCGGAAATCGAACCCGGGACCGCTTTCACGAAATTTATGGCATGAGTTGGAAAGGATACATGCCATCTAGTTAAGGCAAGGTATGACACACAAGGAAAACACAAAAGACTTTAATATTAATTCACGGCTAAGGAATCTGTCTGCAATTTCCACAAGCCCGGGGGCTGGTACCTCATTCCCTCCATCATGAGCAACAGAAGGCCTGACGAGGGAATGAGGCTTACTAGACAAGATCCAGTTTGATGAAGTCTAACTAAGATTTTCTCACGAGACTCTACGCATTAAATATATAGAACATTCATTAAATGGAGTTATTACCTCTAGGGAAAGTAAAACATAGAGTTTACTGTTTTTTACAAAGGAATACCATGAAGTACAGCCCACGTAATCATTATTTTAAGGAAATTCTACCTAAAAGTAGTTTTGATACGATTATCACATTTGAATTAGGTCTAACCATAATTAAATCGTAAATTATCACTTTGAATACCACAGCTAGATCAGATCCAATAAAGTCAAAACTACAAAACGCCGCCAAAACTATACACACAGAAAGAGCGAACAGAGAAATAATTCTGCACAGGAAACGAAGAGAAGCGAAAGGATATTGAAGTTAAAGCCAAAAAACTGAACGACAATAAAGCACACTTGAACAGGAAATGGCCGGACTTCTTCACGCACCCGGACATTGGCTTCTTACGAACGGAAACTTTCGTAAAGGAGAACGCAAGCCGAGAAAGTCTGAGAGGAAAATGAGAGAAAAAAGGAGTTTGAAAGCGAGAAAGAAGCCCTAATAAATTAAGTCACCGTTCACACCTAAGTTGACTACTCGGTCGCCCACTTTCGCCCCTCCCCCTACCCGCAAGACAAAAAACGCACCCTCCCCGAATCCACCCTTCCCATAATTCCGGCGATAAACCCGGGCGGGGAACTCATGGCTGGTAAAAAGTGAGCCGGAAAATGAGAGAGCTGTGTTCTGGGTGTGTTGATGCGTTGGGGGCGGGGAATTAGATGGAATTGGAAGGGGCATAGGCGTGTGTCCAATCTGAGATTCCTAGGGGTTGATAGGAAAGCTGAATACCGAACTGTACCTTTCTATTTCAACCGAGAGTTGTATCGCCCCGAGATACTTACGTCGTCTGTGATTAACTCCTAATAATTCCCACAGTTGGAATTGATTGTGATTAATTATTTTGATAGCTATACTCATTTACATTAATACCCTCATACCAGCTTTAAATAGAAGCATTGTCCATTAGGAATTATAATCCATACGGTTTAAAACAATATCTCCATCAAACATTTCCATAATCAATAAGGAGCCTTATCTAACATCAAGGACTAGAGACTGAGATCTATCGGCTCCCAGACAGAATGTCAGAAGAAAGCTAAGAGTGAAATATTGGTAGATAATAAAAACGCAAAAGCAACAAATAAAACACACCATATAATCTTCATAAAACATTATTAGTAAGCGAATAATAATCAAACTAAAGCTTTAATTACATATTCTATGACTAAAACAGAAGTCTATTACACAAAGCGAAGTTAATTAAGTTTTCGTAATGAGATAGTAATCAAGCATACCATTATTAAAAAAATGGCATAAGAATAAATCGTGATTAATAAATAATAATAAACTAATCGTGATATTTATCACAGTACACATCCATCTTTATAGCTTTTACATTGCCTTGTAACGTCCAACTTCATTACAACCAATACTCCAGCTGTTTCAAATATATACCTCAAATTATTTCTCGCAGATTTAATGATGAATCAGGAATAGCAAAGACGAGCGTGATTGGGATGCGAACTCAGATCCATCTTATTACCAAATCCCCTTCCTTTCATTTTATAAAAAAACATTCCCTAAATGTGATACATCAATAAGAATCTTTCCTGCACACGTATCGCTGAAGAAACCGTTCTCAGACACCATCATACCAATATTCTCCGGTGTCCGAGTCCCAAAAGGGCCGACCTGTAAGCATGGGAAGAGGGTCGATGGGAAAGGAGGGGCGGATGTACGGAGAGATTCCAGGCCAACCCCATTCGTTAAGCACCAGATGTATAAATATTTAACAGGGGACAATCATTGTGGTAATTAGCGATACTGCCTGTTCGGCAAAAGAAAATCTCCGGGGGGGGCAGTCCATCACTCTAGTTGGACCACCGAAAAGGAAAAAAAAACTGAATTAGAGGAAAAGGGGCGTACGAAAATCTCCCTTCTTCGGATGCGATAAGCCCACCATTTACATATCAATCTCTGAATCATATTAAGCCTCGGTCGGTTGCGATTCCGTTTTTTCGGCCCTATATTCAACTCCCCGCCTTTGACAAAAAAGGACCATTTCAACCTTGCAGCCCTCCAGACATTTATGGTTTCTCCTTCGGCCTATGGTCGGCTGATCCCATCCTGGGCCTTAAAGGTGTAGAAAAAATAGTGTACGCTGAAGCTCAGGTATGCAGAAGGCTACCATTCTGTATAAATAGGGTTAGCCAAGTGGGCAGCACGATCGGCTTTAGTGAAAGTGGTTCGATTCCCAGAGGGGGCCAACGTGCAATGTGACCTGAGGTGTCGAAGCACTTTTAAACCAACAACAACTTTATAAATATACATGTATGATATTAAAAATAAGATATGTACCAAGGCCAAGTACTTTTATTAAGCGGAAGAATTTACTTGGAATGTCTTTAAAAATCAACAAGTATCATACAGTATTTAGGGAATTAAATAAGCATTAATTTAAAGTACAGTTGATCGATAAATTCTTTACTAGCGAAATTGTGTAGCAGATTTAATGGCACATCTACAAAAAGTCACTAGGTTATTTATTCACTTAAAAGACTCACTTCATTTTAACCAAATGGAAGTTTAATAAAGCTATTTTATTTAACCGATTCAATTTACAGTACTGAATGCACTAGAGAATCGATTTAAAATATTAAAACTAACATATTACGCACTGACATCTGCGAAGTCCCTCTATAAAGAATGTTAGCGAACATGGCTGATCCGTTATAATTTATTTTCCAAGACACAGTGAACTGCACTAAGATATTCTAATTTTAAGTGCAGATATTTATGCAAAATATCCAACCTGCTGCATAAGTTAAACGAGAATTCATCTTACTAAACTAACAACGGGAGTATGTGAAACGGAGCGAACACCGTGAGGTTTCCCTGAGAAACGACATTTTCCGCAGATAACGCACTACTTCCCTTGAAACGTCTTCCCCTTGAGGAGAGCTAATAATAATCTGTTCTTGAGGCGGCTTGACGTGCCATTCGCCGCGATGCTCTTTTATCCAGACGATACCAGGAAATACGTAAGGCAATCCCTATATCCGTCGCTATAAAAGATGAATCTGACTAAAGACCATGACAAAAAAAGCCGAAAATCAATCGACCTAAACATATATCTTGCGGGACACCATAACTGACATCTAATAAAGAAAATGCGGAAGAATAAATGCACTCGTATCTACACCTTAAATTAACGCCAGAAATGTTATTGGCGCATACATTTCGGGAGGCTACGCCTATACATCCCATATTTAGCTTCGTTTAACTTTTAGCGATAATGCAATATTTGCTAGCATTTCCTCAGAGCACGGCAAAATTTCATCCCGTAAATTAACTCCACTTAAAAGAAAGAAGCATTTTTCTACCGAATTCATTATCTAAAATCTGAATGGATGAGAAATTACAAAATTATATTTAACCTAACAAAACGAAATTAACACTGATTGCTGCTACATCCAAAGTACCACACGCCAACTTAAAGCATAAGCAATTCATATCAAACATTAAGGTCTGGTTTCCCAGACTTCCCGGGAAAAAGTCGGAAAGCGTGAGACCTTGGTACATGAAGGAGACTTTCCCCGATTCACTAATTACCACAGGAGATCACGCAATGTCGTGTGGCATATTCTAGATCCCTCACATAAACCATGATATAAAGGGCAAAATACTTGTTTTGACAACTGACATTACTCTGATCTATAAAATCAATAAGAAAATGTTTAACTAGGTGAGATGTATTAAAATAGATATATTTGCTTTAGAAAGTAAAATGAATCAATTTTATACCTATGATTATACTCAACAAGCAGCCTTTCGGGGTGTGGCATAGTGTGTAAATACTAATCGATTGAACTAATTTTTTATAGCTATTATCGCGTATTTTCCGCGGAAAAAATAATAACTTTTAAAACCTGTTCTAGTATATATCAATTACTGTATATGTTTATTTTATATTTTATGAATTATTTCACAGAGTAAAATGAACATATCCATTGACTCAGAAATAATCACATCGCAAACGAGAGAGTTGGAAATGATTTTTTCGAACTTACACTTTAAAATTTAGACATTTACTTAACTCTCACATTAATGACTGACACCGAAGCGGGAGTATTCGAGACAAACGTAAAATAAATTTCCGTTGAAAATTTCGTGATAAACCATTTCGCTAACCTATAACCTTTCCACGAATAACTTAGAACGTAAAAACTAGCGGGGATGACATATCGACGCATTACGTAAAAAGTATAAACAAGTCGGTAAAGAGGAAAAAAGCGCCACCCGGACAGAGGGAAAACAGAAAACGTAATGAGACGACTGAGCATCAATTCGCCCCACCCCCATCCGTTGGGGGGGGGGGGGAGTAGAGGAAGTCCCAGCAACATCCCCCGTCCTGCAATTACATTCGAGCGAATATAATCCCTTCGGATGAAATCGGACGTCATAAGTCGTTTTCAGAGCCATCCTTTAGCGTGTAATCACCCAGTCTCCTTCCACGTCGAAAGGCCTCTCCGAAAAGCACTTGCCACCAGGGGGCGCCGCATTGCCTTCTGGAAGAGAGGTCGTTTGCAGCCGAAGGTACACGGGTACACGATTGAAAAACTGCGGGAGAAGACGATGCCGAAATAGTCCCCGAAGTGGCCGGTATTTCTTTACGTTTGAATTGAAAGGTCGAAATTTTACAGTGCGGAAATATGCTGCAAAATGAACTTATCATGCACATTATAAAAGAAATATCTTTATGTAAAGATGATGCATACTTTTCTGCAAATTTATTTCAGAAACCGGAAGATGGCTATGTAGCCGAAACCGGTTGTTCTGAAATAAATTTGTGGAAAATTATACATCATTTTTATATTATGAATTTCCACGACATCATGGCCACTTCCGTTGATTTTATTAAATAGTAATATTCTTTTCTATATTAAAATGTTTTTATGTCTGGTGAAGAAATGTGACGATAAAATTATAAATCAGATATATTTCTCATCTCTTGCTGGTAAATGTATTTCGGATAACAAAGATGATATGGATTTACACAGCAGGAATGAATACCTAATTAACCGTTCCTATTTTATAAGCAATATCTTCCTAATTTGCAAGCCGAAATTATTTGTATAAAGGTTAGAATTTCTTCTACCAAAGTTAGGATAAATCTTTTGAAACGGTAATGAAATTCTTCCACTTTAGGGTAATAAAAGTTGGTG
This sequence comes from Sympetrum striolatum, assembly GCA_947579665.1. Taxonomy (NCBI): domain Eukaryota; kingdom Metazoa; phylum Arthropoda; class Insecta; order Odonata; family Libellulidae; genus Sympetrum; species Sympetrum striolatum. The sequence continues at coordinate 45,644,991 of OX388345.1, read as the reverse complement.
CTCGACGATTGTTAATTTTAAAGTTCCACACTGTGATTTTTCGATAAATGTACACATGCAGCATCGGTAAACAAATAAGTAAAATCGATAAAATATTTAAGCACATTAAAATTTGCCTCATCCTCCATTCGACAAATTTATAATCACTTTAAGATCAACACTTAAATGCTGAGCAGTGACCAACAACTCTATTTCGATGGGACATTCCTTTCAAATCTACTATATACTGGCTGATTTCAGCAGTATCTAGAAAATTACCAACCACTGGAATAGCAAAATTATAGTCATAACGCAAATCATGACATGAACCACTCTCAACACAAATTGAATTCCATCAGCAGCGAAAGAAAGAAACTTGATTAGTTGGAATGGTTTCTTGTCATCGACATGCGCGGTAGCAACCCGTTAAAGGGAGAAAATGCAACCCATAGACGAAGAAAAATCCTTTCGAAGCAATTGCATACCTCCACGTGATAGACCAAGAGGCGTCCCGCAGTGGAAGAAAAATAGATAAAAAATAAACCCTTTATTGGCTTATCGTCGTCGGGTTTGTTTACTGTAATAAGGCGGCATTTTCTAATGATGACACGCATTCTGGCGGAGAACGACCTCCCACAACTTTCCTCAGCGCCGGCCTTGGCTGCAAGGGCATGTTTTACAGTCACTATAGAGGTCGGAATATATGAACCTATAATACGCCATATTATTGAGACCCTTCCGATTACATTACGTCCCGCAATATAAATAGACATGCTAATGTCGGGCGATGAATTTCAATGCGCGCCGCATTATGATGCGATATTTATGGGGGACATTGCTGTTGTGACGAGTGGGAAAAAGAGTTTATTAACTCGAGTTAAAGACATATTTCACGCGAACATTTGCAAAGACGTGCGGCGATATTTTTGAATGATTAAGGCAATGGTACGGAAAAATAAAAACGAAAAAGTACGCATTAGAAGGATGTATTCCTTGACGATAGCATTATACGTGATCATAGTTGCCAACTTAGCGATGTTGTCGCTTGATTTAACGACTTTTTCCTTTTAGCGACCTTTTTTCTATTTAAGCGATTTATCGAGTGGAAAATGGCGTAGCTATTGAATAAAACCTCATCTACGCTCCCTAATCTTTAAATGTTTCAATGTTTTCAAATGTCATCTGCATTAACTCATTGGATACGAGACATTATTCAGGTTATACATTTAATTTGTTCCACTTCTAAACTAATTATACATTTAAATCTAATTCTAAACGAATTTAAGCTTCAGCACGGGTTTTTCTACCCATAGAAATTAATTGGCATATCTGTAATTGGTATTTTTCTACGGAACGGCTATATTCACAAAATGGCGCTGAGTTTGAAAAATAAAATGATATTTATCAAATAGACACAATCTACTGATAGACATTTAGAATCCAACCACTTAGATACAATCAAATTGAAATGAGATTCAAAGACAAAGAATCCGGAAAACGCTTATTGTACACATTTTACTGGAGTTTTCTCTAAATTTCATATACATATTATCATATATAAGTATTAAAAATTTTCGACCCAATTTACGCCCAACAAAGACAAATACATTTCCTAACCAAATTCTAAGGAAGAATTCAAATCTAACAATTATAATCGTTGGGCTAACTGAAGTTATAAAACAGCTCTAATTGAATAATCACTAGTTTGAATGAATGCCCAAATCTACGCCCGAATTAAAGCGGAAATTCCTAACGTGATTTGCGATATTATAATCCACCAATCAAAATACGTACCCCACAAAACTTTTAATATTCACGATAAATTTAAAATACTGAACGGAACGGCCAAGCTGCGCATGTTAAAACCATAATATCATATTCAGAATCTCAAACCTTAATACCGATTCATCACCCTTGTAAATCCCCCTTCCCCTGACATGTGCCCATAAGAAAAACACCTCCACGTCAACAATTTCCCATATACTTTCTCCGCTCCACCCTCACCGCGACAAATCCACCACGCAACCCTTCCAACCACGTCGAGGCACCCTCGCGTATCGCATGACATTCGGGGGAAAGAAGCTGAAAAACGACCGCGAGGGAGGAATACGCGGAAAATAATTCGCGAGAGATCCCTCCCATTACCATACGGATCCGAGCAAAGGCAAGACGTATTTACATGAGCGATGAATATGTTATTTAAAGGAAGGATTCAGCTGGGAAAGGCAAGCCGACACCGGCGCGCAGTGGAATGCTTATTTTTTCCGTAGGCGAGCGTGACTCGAGGGCTTTAATGCCCGGCACGACATCCCAACTATTACGCAATGAAGAGAAAACGCGATATTAAATTAACCCCGCGAATGGACGTGCGGCCGCGCGCAAACATTTTTTAAGTGCCGTTGACGTCAGAGCAGGTATTTCTGGGGCGCGGGATGGAAACGCAAAGGTCATCCCGGGTGCGGACGTTTTGAAGTGAAATTGAGATGACCGAGAACTGGGAATTTGCGCTAAGAGCTGGATTTACCAAATCAACACGGTGCTAATAGAATCAATGTTCTAGTTCCAAAAAATGTTTAATAATCTGCCTGACTATATGCACAGACTCAATACTCTGTCAGAGGTGAAAACGAATGTGAAAAAAAAACTCATATACGTCTAATAGGTGAACTAATTTATTCATTTGCAGCACTCCCTGATGAGCTAGAATCAGCTCATGGGGACTCTAATGGTTCAAAATGTTGCATTATTTTTGTTTTTGTTTTGTAAGCCATTTCCTGGCAGATTCGGATTTTATTTGTAATTTTGTGTTTTATTTTTCGCTGTATCGTGTTTTTTGTATACTCTTCTGATTATTTTTGAAACAATACACAATCTTATCTATGAAATGGAGGAAAGAGAATTAACGCCAGTCGAACGAAGTGTTTACTATAATTAACTGTGCGGTGGCTCAAAGAGTAAAATTTAAACCCCTAGTCTACTTGTAAATGTATATGGAATGACATTATATGTTTATATCATTAATATTTAAAATTTACTTAATTATTATTTTCATTTGAATTTATACTGACTAAATAATATGCTACACATACGTTCCGTTTTCGCCGGACAGTTCAGCTACCGTACCGTCAGAAAATGAAATTTTTACCGTCAAATTCTGCAACAAAAATTCGATTACCCTTAATTGTTAATGGCAAAATACAGGTATCTCAAGTTTCCGGCGACAAATAACTACTAGTCAACTACATTGTGAAATTGATATAAACAAATAATACTGACACGAAAACAGTGTTTTGATATTTTCGTGAGAAACTATCATTTCCAATAATGACCTATTTCACTTTTAAGATTTATTTAATGATACCGAGGGCTTTATTTGCACCATCCGAGTAAACCTGACTTCGTGGAACGCCTTTTTTAATAAATGCATAGTACACTTTTTCGCAGAGTAATATAACACTACTTTTAATATTTATTTATTGATCCCCTGGCTTTATTTATATCATCCGAGTAAACCTGACTTTGTGGAACTCTGTTTAGCAAATGCAAATTTTGCTGTTCTTGGAATAGAAGCAAACAGTACCATTAGTGAGCACTTCAAAGGTTTGCAAACATGGGACAAATCAATTAATAAATTACAATATTTTTTTATTATTTTGCAATGAGGAATGTATTAAATTCACTGGTAGAACGAGCTCTATCTGAAACTCATTTCGCAATAAAATAATTTCCAGGCATCATAAAGAAATTGATTAGAACTGATAATTAAAAAAATTATCATTCAATTCCGTCTCAATAGTTCTAAAAACAACAATAACGACATTAACTATAATCACGGAAGAATAATCAAACTTTTAAATTTTAACAATCCCATCCGCAAGCCGAAAGAGGAAAGTAGTTCGTATAATTATTCTCTCGATAAATATTCATCCACGTGTATCATCAATTGCGTGGAAATCTATTACGTTATATTTCAAAGAACACCTTTCAAGAACAGAAATTCCCGGAAAGCGGGCAGATTATATCCAAAAACTCGAAACACTCACAAACACCCGAGCATTCATCTCCAGAAGAAGAGGGAAACTCACTTTTTTTAATATTACCACAATCGTAACAACGCATGGATAATACCGATAAAAAAGAAATGAATGTTCAAACGAGCAGAACAAGACTTGGAGAAGCCGCAATTATCGTTTCGACACCTAAACAACATCTCCCTCCCGTCTTTCAATCAACCTGCCAATTACAATATGAGCCAATTCATTCTTTTCACGAGAGAGAGAGAGAGAGGAAGAAAAGAGATATAATGTTCCCCGAACATTTTTCGGGCAGGTTACGACTTCATCGGCGCATGTTTGACGAGAATAAAATTATACGACTCGGAAAATAATGGAATAAATGGTACGGACGTATACAGTTGATTCGTCACCATAATACAGAGGGTAGAATGGGATGGCTAACAATGGGAGAGAATGAAAATATAGTTTCATTGACAACACGATGCAAACGATAATAATACCATATAATACCTATTCTTCAACAGCATAAGAAATATCACCTTGGAGCAAGGACGGGGAACCTTTATTGATTCTAAAGAAGTAATTAGGCCACGCTAGAAATTGTTGCTATATTAAATCAGTCTGATCGTCAGAATCAGAAAAAGTTTTTATTGCTATTACTTTAAATGTCACACATAGAACTATGCCAAGGAAAACAAATAATTTCGGGAAGTAAACTGAGAATTCATTTAATTTAATGGATATGATTAACCAAAATAACGGAATAAATATATAAATAACCGAGGCAATGTCGGATTATTTAAAATAGACAAGAAGAGGCCAAGGGTTGTCAATTTTAGCGCATGACAATTTACGAACTTAAGAAAGATTTTTGATGATAGTCTGAAAAATGTCACTGAATACCCTATATTCCTAATAAATAGCTTAATATTAATGAACAACGGCTAACAGGTACAACATAGCAGAAATAATATAAATAAATAGCAAATAGATAGATAGCTGTTTCAAGTTTCGCTAGGTTCATGTGCCTAAATACTTTCTATTCAAATCTATTTCCCTCGTTTCTTAGTAACGCAATCACCTTCATGTCATCTATGCAAATTAGATGGTTCACAACTTGTTTAACAATCCCCTTTCTCTCTCCAGGACTTCTGAAGCTAATTATAGATGATTTAAGGTTTCAAACAAATGACAAATATTACCATAGCAAAACGATAAGTGAAAAATAGCAACATAACTGGGACTCGAACCCAGGTATCCCACTTCCCGGGAAGGTATTCAAACCGCCAAACTACCATGCCGCACGAGCTTTACAACTTTAGGTTTAAGATGCACGTAGGTAAAACAAGAATTAAAAAGTAGCTATGTGATTCGGACTCGGACCCAAGTCTCCCACTTTCCGAACAGGTATTCTAACCACTAAACTACCATGCCTTAAACTTAGGGTTTAAGATGCAATCTTCCTCGTGCAAAGTTAAATTCCATTTCGGACATCATTGAAAACTATTCTATTCATCAGAATATGGCTGCTAGAAGAACAGACGTGCATCGTAGTAATAATTCCAGAGTTAGTCCGCTCGGTGGTCCAACCCGTTAAACAAACCACAGAAACAAATGTCGAAAAGGGGATCGAGTCTCGTAATGACCGGTGTATTTCCGTCATCCTCCGAATGTTATTTCACTTCCGAATCGCTCTTCTCTCGCTCTCTGCGGGAAGAGGTTAGGGGGTCCTTAAAAGGTCGGTTAGTGGCCTGAGGCCGTCCTCTGGGGAGTCGAGGAAGGTAAGGGAGAGGATTTGACCTCCACACCGAATGAAAGAAAGACATTTTTCCCTCCTACCTGTCACTTCCCTGCTGCTTCCATCCGATAAAACTCCCTCGGACCCCTCCCATCCTCCGTGCCCTTCCCTTTCCACTTCGCCCTGACGTCACCTGCCCGTAAACGCCTTCGACCAGAACGGTCGGCTAGATCTCGGTTCGTTCGAACTCAACCCAGTTTTTCCTATTCTTTGAACGTGTAATTCGGTACGGGATGAATAAAAATCTGCGATTTCCAAAACTACCCGTAAGACCACAGTGATTTTACATGGATTGCTATTTTGATTCAATTACGACAGATTTTACAATGAAATAAGGTGCTAAAATCTTAGGAAAGTTTTTTGCTTTGGAATAAATTTTAAATAGAGCACTAAAAATACTTGGCAAGATACAATTCTTCACAGTTTATGTAAAATTCAATCTTGGCATCAAAGGAAATGATCAAATGAATGGATACGATAGTTTCAAATAAACCAAAGAAGATATTTTCATTTAATGACAAGCCAAAATTTTCATAACTCGTAACTGACTGCCATATACTACGTTTGGAATATTTTTCTTTTGTTATTTGGAACAGAGTATGAAAGAATGTATCTTTCTATTACTATTGTCACAATCTTTGCCACGGCTGCCATGATACGACCAGCTACTGAGGTATGAAATGCTCATAATATAAAAATTATGCTGAACAATGACGTTGATTTCTCCTTATGGAATGCTAAAAATAGTGTTACTCGTACAGTCATTATGCTTCACTTACATATATATGATTCGTTTTTATCATTCTGGCTTATTGATGAAAGCAAGGGCTAACTACCTCACTCCTCACCTAGCCTAGTACGCCTAATTCCCCTGACCGCTCTTGGTCTCTAACGTTAAAAGTGGTGAGGTACCAACCAGCCTTTGGGCTTAATACCATGCAGACAGCCGCGTCTTTTAGAATTGCGAAAGAGCGCATCGTCCGAAGGCTGGCGGAGATCGAATCTTGGCCGATAATGAATGTGTACCAGAGTCGACGCGACGATTCAATTACCCGGGTGCATGATTAACCGCGAAATGGCAGCTAAGGTCGGCCTTCCATTATACCCGATCGGGGGGCGGGAGAAAAGGATGCCGATACCCCAAGGCGGACTGAAACCCAGTTCCTGCAAGTTTCCTGCACCGGGAGGCCGAACCCCTCGTACTCGAAGTCTGCTGCAGAAGTTCGAGTTGGGGAAATTTCGCGAAATCGATGCAGGATTGCTGTAGTTGTAGGGCAAGGATATAAGTCACTGAGAAGGTTTTAAAGGGATTTAGATTTGATATGAGGGAGATCAACTTTGTGGAAATGTGCCAAGATCCGACATTTTTTATTTTCCGTGTTTCCGAATATGGATTGCCTGAAGATGCCTGCTTGAAGAATAAACCAGACGGAAATAAAAATTAATTAATTACTGAAGTGCAAAAGTTGTTTGTCATTACGAATGACGGTTTATGAACAGACATTGAATAAAATTAAGAGCATTACATAGGCGAACGAGCCTAAAGAGCACCAGGATCAATGCATTAACTATTACGCTTAATTAATGCACTAATATCTCTTCATTTAGAGAACTATTGACTATATCCAGCAGAACACAACTAAATAAGTAATGAAAATCAACGCCACAACCGGAATGCTTCTTCATTAAAACAAAGTAGCAATTATGAGAGGTCCGTTAAACCTTTAATGAATTGAAAACTGTAATCATTACTTAAAAACCAAAGCACTGTGTTAAACACCAACACGCCGGTGAGCAATGAACAATACAATCAATCGTTCACAGGTAACCACTCACCAGTACCGATGACTTCACCAAGGAAAAAAAGAGCATTTACACCCTTACAAATAACTAACAAACGTCGCTAACCGCAAGAGCTGACTAAAACATCAAAAGGCCACCAAAAACGAGCAACATACTCGAATGTGAATGGAGGTAATTCACACCTACTCCTCAACGCATACATAATACATACTTTAACCGCAAGGCTCGCAAAAAACGCACCTTACAAACAATCTTTCGTACATCGTAATTCGTACTTCAGACACTGCAAAAATACCGCGTGCCCTTATCGGCAATATAAAGAAAAGAGAAAGATTATAGCCACCTTTAATAAAAAAGAACAATCTTTTCGTGACGTGAAGAATCCAGAGTGCATCATAATCGTAGCGATGTGGAGAGGTAGCACGAAAAAAGGCCGAGCGAAGAAAGAAGAGAAAATTTCTTTAAATATTCCTGTCGTCTGCGGAATAGAGAGAGATAGGCGAAGCCTTATCGATTCGTGACCTAATTCCATCCAGAGTGCAAACACGTGGAAAAAATTGTGGGAGAAAAAATCCTGTCGGAAGAATTCCTCAATGAGAGGCTGATAAACTTCCAAGAAGGCTCTTAACATAATAATGTGAGAACGAGGAATTTTGTGGGCAGATAAGATATAAATGGGAATTTGAACCCATTCAAAACACGAACATTCTGTAGGGCCATATGGAGAGTAATAGCCTCATGAGAGGTTTTATAAATCCAGACGAAATCTTGCTTTATGGAAATCACCAAAGAGTTGCAACATCACTGCAAAGCATTAATATGGACCTGTTTGTTACCAATGCACAAAACTGATGACTGAAACATGTTTTGTTTGAAATAATGTTAACTTTCCACAATGAAGTTTCCGTAAATTTTTACGTAATACAAAATTGTTATGTTTGTGAGTAGTTGGCAATAATTAATGTAAACTTCAACAAACTATAAACTGTGAATATGTTTTCTAAATATTTAAGGAGATAGTAAATATTTCATACTGTTTAAAAGATGATGTTAAATGATTTAGGCTACCACCTGAAAATCGTCATACTACAGAAAGATTTAAATGCATCAATAAGAATAAAAATTTGACCAAAAAAACATCTCCAAAAGCTATTTAAAGATATGCCAGTTATATGAGAAAACGAGAGAGAAAAATTAAGACATTGTTCATGATTATTTTCGATTCAGATTGGTAATGGAGGAATAACAAATAGCAACTTTTGAGCGATTCGCTAAGGCTATGTGAATTTTAAGAGAAAATTCTAAAATCTTCGTTACATAACCGAAACTAAATCAAGCAAGGATTTCACTCAATTTTCCATCTCATATGTATATTCAATTTCCGGATAATACTTTCAAATACAGCTTCATTTACTCTAAACACTTCCCTATTCATCCACGCAGACATTCAAAGATGCAGTCCACGAAAATGAAATCACCCTTTTAATAAACTACATTCAAGACGTAGTCTACGAAAAGGATAATAACGACACCCTGTATATCTCACGTGTATTTATGGGCCTCCAGACAGAAAATTTTCCAGGAGTCGTTACGGGAGGACGATACTTTCCCAGGACCAAAAACTTGACGTCGCATACGAAGCAGATGAATTCTCGAAAGTTGGTTCTCCAAATAACGAGATGAAATCGCTTTATCAACTGTTCCGTACACGCCAGAAGCACGGGTACGGAATGAAACAATAATTCCTTGACGAGCAAGCCGTTCTCCGTGCGACGCGGAGTTACTACACGTATAAATTTGATATAGCGGGGAAATGTAGGTCAGAGAGATTAGCCTGCAGGGAATCGGCAAAATATGCATCGTGTAAGGACATTTCTTCGTTACGACACTTACTGCCGCTTTGCTGTCACTATTACCACTTCTGTCGTTACTTGAATGGCCTGCGGGGGACAATAGCAACCCAGATACTTTCGTGACGCAATGAAGTTTTAATTGGCTCTTTAATTATAGCCGATGAAAGTAAATGTACAAATCAATTACATCCCTCAATACTTCCATAACAAAATATTGAGTTAAATCCGAATAAAGATATTAATCAGGAAGAATACAATACGTTGCAAAACCAAGTTATCCAAGGCCAGATAATGAGGATGTCAACATCAGACACGCTTTCACGAATTGAGTTTTTTCATTGAAAAATCGTTCTGAGCTCTTCATTTTGTTTAATATGATTATGTTCAACCAAGTGACTCTCTAAAGTCTCCGATTAATTTAAACAAATACTTATCTGTAGTTTAGTTAATCAAGATATTGACAAATACAGACAAATGAGCCACTTTTAGCAAGGATAAAATATCGCTATAGGAATTATTATCAAGTGTTTTACATTTTTTTATATTCTCCTTAAGCTGTCGATGTCAACTAAAGAAATTTAAAACAATGAACATTAAATACATCTCACAGTATTTAAAAAATGTTTCGAAGTACTGAGCATGACATTATCTTAACAAAAATATAAAATCGAAATAAAACATGAAATAAATTTAAAAAGATATACATAACGTAAACTTCGCCACTAACGTTCAACTCGTAAAACTTCGAGACTAATCCTATAAGGCGACATTAAATTCTGAAGACACCAAATCTGTACCTATGAAAACCTAATCATTGGTCATTCACATCTTGGTGACAAACCGCGCTGATTCCACAAAATCGTTGCAAATCTTCTTCTCGAGGCGATAATAAACACTTCCGCGGACGTAATAAGCTCGGAAAGCGAAAACTATAAACGCAAATAACTCCGCAAAAAATCGAACACCGAAAACCACGTATGAAACGTTGGATGACGAGAGTAAGCACGAAGAAGAAACTCCAATGAATATTTCCCTTATTTACCAGTCGAAGACCGCTTTCTCGTGGGAGCAAAATATTTGAGACGAGAGACGACGGGAGAGGAATGGTCGAGACAGCGTAGCACTGTGACTAGAAATGCGTCACAACCGAAGGACATCCTCCGTCCCACGAGCCCCAAAAAGGATCGCTGAAAAGGGTCCAGAGCAATCTCTGGAAGTGAGGGATAAAAAAGAACGAGAGTATGATTTGATGGAGAGATGCCACAGGGAATAGAAAAATGATTTGAGTATACGTATTTGACCGATTCCTTCGATAAACCATTGTGATTTGGGCTTTTAGAAAGGTGTTCTCAAGCCTAAGAGATGCAATGCTTCCCTAGGTAGCATATCTGGATGAAAGGAATGTATTCATTTTATCTTTTGGTACAAGATAGAGGAGTTGTATCTTATACAGCCTTTCGTCTCATCTTTGTTCACAGCTGTTATGATACGAAAGTTACTGATAACGGTGATAGTGTTATGATATGAATACTCTTCCCACCCTGGGTGATGTACAGGTCAGCGTGCTACCATTGCAACACCAGGGTCCCGGGTTCGAGTCCTGGTTACGGCATTCTTTTTTGTTTTCATAACTTAGTATCATTTGAGAGTAGGCTAATAAAACCATATTGTGGTTATTACCAATATTGAATTCTTTAGAAATTGTTTTTCATAATATCATCATGCTAGACATTGTGTCGATCTTATGTTATTCTAATAATCTAAGTTACCTCATTCTGTGATTCTTGCCTCTAAACTACCTCAATCCTTACAAGTCAATTGACTGGTAAGGATTCCCCATTCCCTCTCAATCCGATGCTACCATCTTAACTAAATGTTAAATTAAACTAAAAACTAATCAATTAATATCATCCTATTCGCGCAAATATAGTGTGATGCTAATACACTGCATAGCATGATCAATAGGCGAAACCTTAAATGGGAGTATTTAGAATGATAATATAAAATCGTTTTTATAATAAAAACTCTGTATAATGCAAGTCATGGCATGTGAATCGCGTAGTTTCCCAAAACCGCATGACTCAGGGACACGTTGCCTCGACCTTCCCTAAACGTGCATGACAAAACAATCCTCAAAACGGCAGTTTAACCACATAGCTCAACAATTTCCAGGAATCTGACACAAACATGAGCTCATTGAATCATTTTCCGAAACTTCCGCACCAGTCGACCGCCGAGGGGATAACTTCGCAAAATTCCCTTCGCTTCCACGAACCTGGAAAACGTACGTTCGTCATGCGAAGTAAGAGGCGGAAAATATCCGAGCCAACGACGCTTAAGCTTTTCATTGAAGGAACACTTACAAAAACATTTTACATAAAATACCTAAACAAGGTCTGGAAACGAAGAGAGAACTCAGTACCATCTTTTCCAGGAAATAACCGAGTGAATGAGGTCTTACGGTAGATGAAATGATAACAGAAGTTAAACTTAAAGTACACTCTGGCAGAAGGGTTTAGTTTGAGCTTCTGATATAAATAATAGCTGAATCAAATTTTAGAGAATCAAACCATTTTAATATCGACAACTCAATTCCAAATCTGTCGCTTCTTGTATTTGTGTAACCGTATTTTATTTGAGCACCCTTACTGTCGCTTAATTAAAATTATAATATCCTTATTCCCATACAATTTCTTTTTGCCCAATAAAAATGTGTGTATGTATGCAAATATATACTTCCATATGATTTCTAAGACCAGATTTGCACTGAGCGTATTTATGTACATTATTATTAATTATATAACAAGTCATGGAATCAGAACCGAAAACGGAGAACACAGTAATTTTTACCGGATTAAAACCAAACCCGAACCGTAATTTGATACTCTTTAACCGGAACTGAAACCGGGAAAAGAAAATTTCCTTGTAAGAATTATCGGTTTGTATTCCCAATCAAGCGTAATAGTTTATAATAAACATGCGCAACGATTACTTGCAACTCTCCAATCATCATTATAATTTTCATAATTGAATTTATCCTTTGATTTTTTGTAATGTGAATGGTTTTATTCAAAATTATCGGTCCCCTATAGCATAACATTTACAATAGGATTATTCTATAAGACAGAGAAATAGTATGAATTCAATCATTCCAATAAAAACGTAACAAGGGTGCCTCGTACTAATTAAATTACTCTATATTTTTCTTGTAAGAATTACCGGTTCGCATTCTCATCAAGTGTTACAGTTTATATTTCATTGATACATACGACGATTACTTGCACATTCCTTGTCATAATTTTCAGTAATGAATTTAATCTTTGATTTTTTGTGATATAAATAGTTTCCTTCCAAATTATGGGTCCCGTATAAATAAACCTAGCACAAGAATTACTTAATCAGAAAGACAGATTCAATCATCCCATTAAAAACGTATCAAGTCTACTCGTATTAATTCAATTCATCTCCAAAAAAATAAAAAATTCCATTCGTCTCATCAAATTTGGATAAAACAAACAACAACAGGACAAAATTATCAACTGAAAGCTGATAGTTCATCATAACCAGTTTCCGAAATAGCAAAAAATAGGGAGCCGATTATGAGAAGTGAAGCTTAATTGAAAATATTGAACTGTTATACCCGATCGATAAGAATTTTGATAATATTCAATGAAGTACTTAATTTTCCGCATTTATATTTTTCATGTCGATTTGATATAAAACAAAAACTTTTATCAAAACGTAAATCTCCGCAGTGTCATCAACTTCGGACAAAACAAACACCGGACCGGAAACAACTAATTCACGAAAATAACAACTTTGACGAACAGCCCCTCAAGCAATTCCAAACACACCCACCGCTGCACATCACAGACGTCGAAACACCCTATCTTTAAATATCCAGTCCGAAGACCCTTCCGCCCCACTTGGCAACTCGGAAGAATTACCAAAACATCGAATTCCCTTCCGAACCGCAACCTACGTCAAAAAGGCGGATTTTTAAAAGACTCCGAGAGATGGAGGGAAACAAATCAGTCAGAGTTAACCCCATCGACGGCCGAGAAATAAAATTATCGAAAGCGGTCTTCTCTTGTTCCCGGGGAGAACGTGACGCCCGGCAATTGAGAAGGAAATCTGGAATTGAGAGGAAAAGAAATCCGGCGGAGTCACGCTCAAGGGATCTCAGAATCGGTCTATCATCAAGAGGATCGGTTTAACAACAACACACTCGTTTGATATTGGATGTAAAAAAATAAGAATAAACCTCTATCACGGATACGGAAAATTCGGATAAAATAGGAAAATAAAGACGCGTCTTTGACGGATTACTTGTATTAAATTTCTGTATAGTATTTCACAACATAAACACGGTTATAGAATATGACTCTAATTTAATCATATAGAAATCGATAGGGTACCATTCATAACAATAACTACTAGGGTACCATTCATAACTTACTTGAGCACCTTTACTGTCGCTTAATTAAAATTATAATTTCCTCATTGATTTTTTAATAACTACGTCTTTATTACGCGAATTTGAACGTAATGAGACCAATCTTACAATGAATCCATTAAAGAAAAATTCTAATAAATATACTTTAAAACCAGGATTCGAACCCGGGAACTCGACGGTGCAGGGCAAACATGCTCCGATTAATAAGGCATGCGTTGTGAAGTCATATTGTGAATAATAATTTATAACTTCTCGGTTCTTCTTAAGAATACGATAGTGTATATATAATATAGTAATTGCTATATAAATAGTACTACTTAATGTTATCTTCATTACCAAAATGCAACCAAGAATTAATAAAAATTCAACTATCTAGTATCTATGACAACCTAGATTTGTCCAATATTAGTTTGATAGTAATAAAATATCCTAAATGCTACAGTCCATTAGCTGTACTCTATGATATACATATTCCGATGAATAAAATTAAGAAATCAAATTAGTAATTTTTACGCAAAAGATTTAAAATAAAATATATATGCATCGGTAAACCATATTTACGTAAACAAAACATGAACGCTCAGATATTAAACAGAATTTTACTAGAAAAAGTGAATAAACTTTAAAAATTAGTTTAAGTCTGGAAAAACATCCTGAGCTACAACTTTTACTCTACTGCTAGGGGAATGAATGCTACAAGAGTATTGACAAACATTTACAAGAATCATACCTGATTATACCATTCAATAAAATCTTCTTTATATGGAATGTGGACATATATAATCTTAACGATCACCAAGCACAAACAAAAGGAACTCAAACCGAAAAAAACGTACACATTCCTCAATTTCCTCAACATTTTTCAGGTGCAAATCAGTCCAGCATACTTCCAAATCCCCAATATGGAACTATCAAACATAATTCCCACATTCGCACCCTCGCATCAATTCCAACCTCACGCATCGAATCAACGCGAAATCCGCTAAAACGTTACTAAATGGCATCCGTAATCAAAGACGCGGCCGAGACACCACCTCCTTTCATCGAACGCACAAAAAGCCCTTCTCGGGATAAAACGACCTCTTCGTGAGCGAAAAACGTGAATTCCCATTGTAATTCACCACCGACCCAACTCATCGATTTCTGCGAGGGAGGAGACAAAGGGGCTGCATGAAAAGACGAGATTGAAATGGAGAGAAATGTGGTAAGGGTAGAGAGGGCATCCGTGCCTTCTTCCCATATTCCATCCCACGGGAAACGGGAAAAATATATGAAAAAGGGTTCGGGAAGCAACAAGAATACTCCTAGACTTATTCAATAACCCTCCCAGACGGATATCTCCTCGCTTTTATTCGAGAAATTCGCCAAATGGAAAGAAAATATCCCGGATTCGTGCTCGGAGTTATGGATATGCGGGGCTTTCTATTAAGGGAAGGGTTGAAGATGCTTGGGACCGGATTGAGGCAGTAAAGAAATGAAGAAAGTGAAGCGAGCGCCACCGAACTAAACAATCCATGCACAGATAATGGATTAAGATTAATAAGTCGCATTATCACCTTAAAATTAAACAGTTATAAATCTACAGCTGTTCATGATGCATGACGAAGACGAAATACGAAATTAAATAAATTTTATTGGCATGTTTGAGATTTTTTCATACCTTACTCCTGCTACTATGGACCTTACAATTTTTTTGTATTTTTTGAGTAAATGTACCCTTAAAATCAGATTGGGTTTTTTTTGTTATAACAAAGTCAAATCCGGCAAGAGGGAGAACCGGGATCGAGTCCCGCCCAAGTCAGTAAATTTTCCAAAAAAACAAAATGTGTTGTTCCTTCAATAGGAAATCATTTTTGAAACTACCATGTCCACAGTAGACAGTGATCGACACCAAGATCATTGATGAATGAAAGCGAGATTAATAAATAGATCAAATATTACTATATATTACTAATCAATAATTACTAAATAGATCAAATAAATAATATTTAGTTACTTCCACTAGAATTAATTATTAAAATTAAGGTGCGACTAGGTTTCGTCGTTACAATGACATTATCAGGCTCATCGGAAGTATTATTAATTTTAAGATCAATAGTTTAAATTTTGTATCGATCAATTCGTTTCATATCCAATTCTTAAATTAATTCTTCACTAATTATTCTAATCTGTGGTAAATTGTAAATAACAACTAATAATTTATCATACTGGTCAAATGATCGTATTTTATATCGTGAAATTAATTCTCCAAATAATGACTGTTTTACATTGTAAATAATTGCTTATTATTATTTTAGATACTGACTGTACAACGCTAGCGCCAGACTTCAATCTCTGGCGGAAAGCAAGGAAATATATAAATAAAAATACAAGAAAATTAATACATAGAGACAACAAGTCGATAGCTGGAAAGAACAACAACGTATAACCCCACATTTAACTTAAAAGGTTTGGTCGTCATCTCTTGTTAGAGGCCATTCATCTCAATGGGGCAATGGGAACGAATGAACGGCAGTTCTAAAACCGAATCGGAATCTCTAGATGGAGTGATACGTTAAAACAGCCGAGGATTTTATTCCTCCTCTGGAGCATGCATACCGAAAGCCCGAAATAAACCCATCCTTCAAGACCGAATTTCGTCTTGCTCCGTGAAACCGCGATGACGTCCGCCCCTAAAAGCTCCTCAGCTTCTGCAGACATGTCCTACCTCAATGCAGAACCAGGTTATGAAGACACCCGCGCATTTTATGCGATAAAATACGATATTTCTGAATACCCGGATGCGAAGCCCTACTTTGAAACGGACCTAAAAAGAGAGAGCTGCGATTGGCTGGGAGATCGGTATTTTCAGGGGCCTTTGAAGACCGCTTCGGAGGAGAGCGATTTGCGGGGTGCACTCGTAATCCTCGAGAAATAACAGATAGTATACTGGACCACGTTAAACGTCAATCCCATAAAGAACGCCTTTCAAAGAAGTTGGTCCTTTACGTTTAAAAGTATAGGACCCTTTCCAACCGATGAAGGAAAGGAACCACGATGGGCCCCAAGAGGCATCTCCGTGGGTGGTCGCTACCATGAGTTTAAACTGCACGGCCTAAAATAATTCCTCACGTTACAATGAGCTGCACAACAGTTAGACATTGGTAATGCCGTGCAGTTAACTATTATTTCGTAAATTTAACCTGTCACTATTATTGATGATACAAGGACCACAAACGACCCACAGGAATATTCAACTGTCACAATGATACAATTATTAATATTATGCATAGTAAGCTAGCGGAGGAAAATATATACAAAGAGAGATGATCCATTTTATATCTAAAATATATTATACTCGTATTCATTTAATAACTATAAACTTAAAACTTTCATTGTATACTGTAAATATGCTTTCCTAAGTGAGCTGTATTTGTTCTATTGAACAAACTGGAAAATAAAATAGATATTTTTCTAGACCTGCTGTTTTTAGAATTGAAGGAACAATTCAAAGTGGCAAATATTCAATTCATTCAAATCTTATGGAGAGAGATCTCACCAGTTAGAAGCTGTCAAAGATCGAAATTAGGCACGCATCGTTAAAAAAGAATAAAAAATCGTATTTAGGAACTGCTTTAACCAATTCCAGAAAATTTGATTATGCAAAATCCTTGAACGACGGAGTGTAAATTTTACGTCAACTTAACTGGAATATTGTTAGCTTACGCTTCGAAACAATTAGTCCGCAATAGAGGAAGGTTTTACCCATCCATAGCAGGAAAATGTAGGAATCTTACGTCTGATCTGAGCTCTGGTGACAACAAAACCGGTCGTTCTTAAGTATATATTGAGGAAATATTTAAAGTGCTATTTACAGTATTAAATTATCCAATTAATGAATCGTTTCAAAATTAAACTCCCACGGACCCATCTCTGCCCCGTTGTTAAACCACGCTTTCATTTTTCCCAGCGACAAAATCTCTTTTCAAACCCCCAAACACCTCAATCCGTCCTGGAAACATCACATCGTCGATCAAACCCCAATAAACAAAAACCCCGCACCAAACCCCAAAAATGCACCACTTCCTCCCCGACACCCCCCGCGTCACCGCGCGCACCCGAGAAAGATCCCCGGGGCTAGACAGATGATTCAAAAAACAAACACAAGAGTGGTCCAAATTAAATTCTCCGGAGGAAGAAAATAAAGCCTCGTCTTTCGGAGGCTGCGAGAAAGCCCACGTACCTAGCATTGCTTTCGGAGTGTGGGGGACCTGAGAGTTGAGTTATTTTTGGACGGGTGAAGGGTTAGAGTAGAGAGTGATGAGGGCTTCGGAAGAGACGGGGAGAGAAGTTCCTTTTCCCCGCGCCGACACCCACCTCTCCCGGAGTGTTCAACTGATGCCCAACGAAGCATAAAATGAAGGCGGAGGGGAATAAAGAGCGTGGAAGGAAAATGTGGAGGAATATAATGAAAGAAGGGGCTAACATTAGTACGGTGCGTCCGACTGACACGTCCGTAGGCGAATGTGAGTGGAATTAACTCGACGGAATTCTCGAATTCGCGAAATGGCCGACGATTTCGAGAATAACGCTTCTATGCGCGTATGCTGAGCGGTTGGAACACACACTTCGTTGGGTATGCTAAAATAAATATGAAAATGCAATATGAGTACAGGTGATTATCTAATTAGTTAATAACCCTTGTTAAATACCTACGAGATATTGCAATAAAAGGAAACTGTAGGATGATATGCTTTATCGGCTAAAATTGTTATTTTAACGTGAATTTGGTAATATAATACTTTATAATTATAGTAATACATGCATTTTAGCTGTATTATAATTAGATATATTTTACTAGGAAACGAAGGAAGGAATATTAAGGCACATAGACCTACCGAATGGTAAAACACTTATGCTTGTATGATATAACTACTCATAAATGTTATAATTTAATATTTTATGCATTTACCTTCCGTAAATTAATTCTATCAGTTAAATATATATATGTTTTGCGAGAAGGCTGTAGGAATAAAGAGAAGTTGAGGAAAGTTTCGAAAATCAATTGTTACCAAAGGCAAACAAAAAATGTATTCTCCTGAACCAATGATTCTTTCGTATTAATAGAGTAAATAAAGACTCACGAAAATTCGCAATTCTACGTTCTACTAACGTTTTCACTTAATGCCTCACTAGTGCAGGTTGACAAATTTACTTCAAAACAAACCTAAAACTATCAACTTAAAATCTCGCAATTATTACGAAGACATCCTCTCATCGATAGTAGACTTACAAAAATAATATTCCAAACGTAAAAATTCGAGCAGAAATCGATTCCCCATTACGTAAAAATTTCATTGAAATTAAAATAGTAAACAAGGTAAGTTGGCTCATCGAGACGCGCGACCGTCAAAACTACATCAAAAGCAATTACTCCCGACCGTTAAAAAACCTGGAGCGACAAAAGAAGTAACGAGCGAAGAAACTTGGCGATTCGCTTTATTAACGGGCGTGGGCGGACCCAAACCAAATAACAGCTCTAAATTCACCGCAAATAAAAACGGAGACTCGAAGGGCGGTAAATAAATTTCTTTCCTCGTAAGCCGTATGACCTTAACCTTTCCTTGAGGAGTGGGCGAGGGAAATTATACCCCACGAGCAGACAGGACGCGCTTTATGAATGAATCGTACATGTTAAGAGAGACATCTCCCGATTCATTTCATAATTAACCGAAAGATGAACTGACGTTCAAACTTCACTCTTTGCGTATCCATCACGATGATTGGAATTGACGAATTAAATTTCCGAAAATTAAACGAAAAACAACGCGTGTGGATATGGATATGGCTCTTATATCACAAGTTAAAATGATTTGCGTGCCAACTTGGTTCCCAACAATAACGAGAGATGCCTACATAATATATATACGACGCTACCTTTACGATGGAATTATAAAATGATTTATTGAAGTAATAAATTATAAGTTGACATGATTAACTAACGGAATCCACGTTTATTTACTATGTTTTAAGTGGCGAATACTTATGTTTGTAAACGACTTTTCCCGAAGGCCAATTGATACCTAATCCCTTCTACCATTAGCTGCAGTGAGTTGATAGAGGAGAATGAGGCTTACTAGACTAATAGGATGAGGAGTGGGGCATTTTGTACTTGCTTTCCTCGGCTGGATAATTAAAAAAACGATTGAACGGCTTTGGAATACTGCCTAATTTTCACGTAATAACTTTCACTTAAGATGATATTCTGACGAATTTGAAGCCTTATAAATATAATTAGTATATTATATTAAACAATTACAAATATTATTAGAATATACAAGGAGAAGGGAATGAGGCACACTAGTGAAGGAGAGGCTTGAGGTAGTTTACCCTTTCTTTCCTCAGCCGAAGAATTAGAAGAAAGAAACGGATTTATAACCCTACTGTTACTCTGAAATGATTTTAATGAAATTAAATTCAGTGAATTTTGAACCCAGAACAAACAGCTGGTTCTCGGGTCATTTGCAAGGAAAGACATCAAGTATTTAACCTTATAGACGGTGGAATTGAACATCGAATTTCATTGATAATCCGGCAGGATAAATTTACATCTGATCAAAGGTTGTGAACTCCTTTCTGAAGCACCCTGTATAACAAGAATAGTGGCGTCTGAGTTCCACTTGCCAAAATAACTCTCTTGAAGGCCGCTTTGAGAACGCGTGCCATAGGTTCGCCACCCCCTGTATAACGAATTCCCGCCCTAAAATAAACACGCGTCAACATTAAAATATAAGGAAAATAATCCGAAATTTTTCGATCGAAATAAACGTTGGAAAACTTGCGTAATCCAGAGATGATTTACCCAAAACCTTTCCCAGAGTGAAACGACTTGGGAAAACTTCGAGAAAAAATAAGGGATAAGCTTGGCTGAAAAAACCGCGTGGTATGAGGCCGCAAGAGAGGGGGTAGAGTCGAAATGACAGTCATTGAGAAAAGGGAAACCCGAAAAAAAGTCCCCTGACAAAAGCGATTGTTGGGCCCCAGAGTTGATAAATCTGCGGTTCCCGAAGATAGGAATACATTATGTAATGAAAGCCACAATAGTGACAGTTTTTTCGTTTGGGTGTACTTTGACCAAAGCGAGTCCACGAGGCATTCAGTCGACGGATACACCAACAGTTGCTTCTTTGTGAAGAACTATGGGGAGATGAAGCCTAAAAGTGAAATTCTGAGATCATAACACTGGCTAAAAAAAAGTCGCAAGATCTTGTAAAACAAATTTGGCAACACTCTCAGGAATAACAGAAGTGAGGATGCAGATACTTTATTTAAAATCCACAGCAATGTTGCTGTACCTCTAACCGAGAACTACTTAAAATATAAAACAGCCAAGCATGGTTGCGACTAATGTAATAAATAAACACTGAGATTATAAGTCTACAGAAGACGTGAGAGGAAAACTCTACTTCTCTACTACTTCGACTGATGTGAAAAATACATAAAATAAAACAGATGACTCTTCCTTTACAATATCGACACAAGATTAAGTACACACAAAAGAAATATATGTTTATATAGTTGAGAATTTATTCACTCAATGACACAAAATCCGATACACGACTCAAAGGTCACCTATGCAAATGTAGAAGCAATTACAATAGTATGCAGTCGTAGTAAAAAGAAGAGAATTAATATAAAGATGACACAAGAGTTCATGTAGTACCTACTCCTTAAAGATACTGTTGTTCTACTTCCCTCTTCATAACACAATTGTGGTAACTAACTTCTTCCACTTTTCTAGTAAAGTGAAAAGGTAATTTTTTTTACTTAGGCACGTAACTTATAGCTATGTGTTACGTATCTTTTCAAAGCCAACATATTTGCTAAAACTCGAGGTAATTCTTTTTCCTTGGCGCACAAACTGAAGACAAAATTAATCGCGTAAAGTTGAAGACAGGGACTATACTGCTAAGGTAATGTAATAAATGTACAATAAACAAGCCGCGCATTTTCTCTAACCACTAAAAGATCATGGTAGCTCCCTTGTCAGTTTTTATGAGCATCGTACAATTTGGTACCCAAAGGAAAATAACATTTCGACAAACTAAGGTGACTCCGTAACAGATCATCTTCACCAGCCGAGGTTAACGAAGCGTATTCAAGAGCGGTAAAGGGAATTGGAGAGAAAAGTACTCCTTGAAACCGATGGTAAACACACCTATATGCGTGCAACCGAGAAAGGGAGTACCGGAACTGCGGAATGAGACAAATATCTTGAGGAGACAATGATTTGGGCGGAAAGAGAAGGATGGCAAAAGAGCCCTTTTCCCTGGATTGGGAATTCGAAGAATGAAGCCTTCTGCGAGGACAAAGGGAGAGAGAGAATGGAGGCCCAGAGGCGAAAGGAAAAAGAAGGATTATTCCGAGGGGGAGCGAGTGGTGAATGGTTTCAGACTTTCGGTTACCAATCCGTGCGATTTCGCACGCACTGGGAGAGGAAGGCCCGATAACAATGTCAACTACTTGGCATCCTCCAACTAGAGAGGAATTCCTTAACTATCTTCCCGAGGAAAAACATTTGCTTTGCTAGAGCAATGTAATGACGATAAATTGTCTTCAGAATAGGGCCCGGGGCATAATTTAGGAGTATAAATTCGGTTACCGAACGTTCTATTGAATTTTTACAAGCCCAACCTTTCTTTGCGAACAAACCGCCACAGATAGGTTAGTGAAATTAATGCTAATGCCAGGCTAAAGACCGAATAGATATACAATTCAAGTAGAGGTAACTAAAACAAAATCCAGAGTCACAATGATAACTAGGTATCTACTGGGCGAATTTTACTCCGAATATACTGCGTTCCAGTGTTTATAGTGGGTAATGATGGCTTATGAGTGGTACAATTCCTACAAATTTCATACATATCCTACATGCGTCACAATGAAAAGGAAAATTGGAACTGGGACATAGACTTCTTCTAACAAAGTACATCTACTGACGAGTCTATCTAGACTCAGGCGGATTAGAGTGTACTAATAACGGATAAAGAAAAACTACTTTGTAGAGACTTTGTAAAACTTTCTCTACAATAACATTTATATTTATCAAAAATAAACCTTAATGGACGAAAACAAACAAATTTTCCTAAATTGATTCCTAAACAGGAATCGAAGCCGGGAGCCGAGGCTAGTGTACTACTTCATACTTTGAATATATAAAAATATAATATATCCATCACAGTTCCATTTCTGAATCAGCGTAAAAATGGCAATAGATTAGACCATATATAGATTTGCCTAAGCGTCTGATAGATAAATCTTCATAATACACCTTTTGGCACCTAATAATCTAATTTGGAGCATGCATTAACGTAGTCAAGCTTTGAGTAAATAAAATGGTAAACTACATGAAAACGCTAAGTTGGGAAATCAAGCAGCGACAGATACGAAAAGAAAATTTTTTGCTCCAAGTTTAAAGTCATACGTCAACAAGTTTTCCCATGCAATTGGAATATAACGCAAGGAAAGATTGAGGATAAATCCTAGTGGCCTACATCTCGGAGGATCTCAGCACCGTACTTTATTTCCATTTCGGAGAGGATAAAATCTGATTAGCCTTCCCGACCTTTCTCCGGAAGATAAAATAGAGGAAGATGTTTTATTAAGATAGAGATACATTAATCTAAAACATCACTGACACGTTATTAACTGATGGATGAAAGATACACTGTGGGTCGATCTTATCTGATACATGAACATCCGCTTGAAGGGAGACCTTTATTGCATACATCCGGGAATAAAAATTCTACATTTCTAAATTATATAAATATAATATTAACGTCGACGAATCATGAACTAAGAATGACTGAGAACGAATCAAGTACCGTATTTATCGGCGTATAACACGCGCCATGATTTTAAGAAGGAAATTGGAATTAAAAATAAAAAACTTAAAGTTTACAGATTAGGAATGGTACACCTATGTATTGTTGATCAGCTGTTTTGAAAGGATCGCGAAGAGTTGTTTGTAGGAAATAAGACAACTTCAAAATAAAATACCTAAAAAATACGTTATAAACTGAGTTTAACATCAATCCTATACTTTTTATGTAATTAATTTAAATTAAAAAAGGTAATATACGCGCATGACTCGCATCAGGGACGGATCCAGGGGGGTGGTCCTGGGGGTCCGGACCCCCCCCCCCCCCCCCCCGAAATATCACTTGTGCCTATTTTTCGAAAATGAAACTCAAATAACGCAAATAAACACACAATTTAATAAGCAATCACTAGCGAAAATATTCGAATTTGTCTAACACAATTCTAACGTCACGTTTTGTGAAAGCCGAAATGTCTTTTATTTTTAAATTTTTTGATCGGACCCCCCCAAAATTTTTCTCTAGATCCGTTCCTGACTCGCATCATTAATTTCAGGCTTTATCTTTTGGAGAAAAGCGCGTTTTACACTGATAAATACGGTATAATACAAAAGAGTATGGATTTGCAAAGTTAAACCCAAACGAAATACACATTCGTGACGTTAATTACCATGACATAATTCTTCTAATGATAGACAATCCTTCTTAAGTGCCAACATGAGGAAGTAGGAGAAAAACAGAGGAAAAAATGCCTTAAACACAGAGAACATTTCGAAATAAGTACTCTTTGATTTCAAGGATAACATTTGAAACTTTCTTCCACATTTTCTATAGAAAAAGCTTTAACTGGTGCAGCTAACAAATGAGGATGTTTTACATCCAACAAACCATCCCTTTCATCTCGACTCGCTTAACAGAAACAAAAAACTGGAAGGGATCCAACTCTTGGCCTTCTTCAAAGGGAGATATTTTGTAAAAATTCTTTCCCATTACGAAAACGATTTCCCGCCGAGGATTGCCTATTTCTCGCCTCGAAACTGATTCTAATTATAAAGCGGAATTTTTCGAGCTTTCTAGACGAGCGGATTTGATTATATTGGGGGCATGCGAAGAATTCTCTCGCTATGCCAAATAACTAACGAATTAGTACGAGTACTGAAAGAATACGACGCGAATTATTTCAATTTACGAAAATAAAGTGTATCGTTATGCTTGAGATAAATAGCGCCAAGTAAAAACGTTTCCGCGACTAATTAATGAATAGAAGAACTTAATTGCATAAAAATTGAATTAATTCACATATTTAACGAGATGATATCGCTATCAACCAAGCGCTAAGTACAGAGGCTAATTAGCGCATTGTCCGCCTGTTTTAGTAATTTTAATCCGTAGCTATTCTGCGTCATCATTTCACGCCGAAATTTAATGTAATTAAATATAAAACTTTCATATCAAGAGCGATGGGAATACTAAATACTACAGAAAAGGGAAATATAACATGAAGATCAAAAGTAAAACTATTAAAAAATGCAACAAAAATTACACAGCGTAAAAGAAAACCTCGATGCTATCCTAGAATTAAACAAAAGATATGAAAAAAACGAAAACAAATCAGTAAAAAAACGCGTATTAAAAACAATCCTTTACTCTTCACCAAGCTCATAACTCCTACTTACATTTTTATACTCTAAAAAGTCATATTTCTTCCCGTTCTCAGGTATTTGATTTGAATAAAGATAACCATTCAAAGTATGAATGAGAAGGCAGTCTTATGAACGACTTCAGTTATAACCAGGAGATAATATATATTCATGGCACCCGAGGAACATAGACTTAAACCTACAGAAACAAAAACAGAAATCATACACGCACAAACAACTCCAGTATAGCAGCCCACCAGAAATAAAAACACTCCCTTTAAACAATCCCACAAAACGGATCGTAAACTAACCTTAACCCTTCCCACTCCCGCCTAAATCGCAAAATTAAAACATCCTTAAACATTAGCGCAGCTAGACACGGAACGAAGCGACGAAACATTAGTTCCCTCCTCCGCCACTAGGCCAAAAGGGTGGCTCTGTAATTAATTTTTTTCGCTCCGCCGAAATATGACGTTGGGGGGGGCGAGCGACAAAGGGGCAGACGAGCGGGGGGCGCGAGAGGGTGGGGATTCGGAGCCGGATTGGTAGGGCAACAATCGATTCAGCAAACAGAGAAAGAGGGGAATGTAACAGGGTGGAAGAGAGAGAGAGGGCTAGCCTGGGAAGAGGACTGAGTGGAAGCAAAAAAAGGTATGGAAAGGTTTGTGGCGAAGAGGAGAGTGAGCTTGTAAGCTCGTGCCAAATTTAATCAGCTTCCTCCATCTCCTCCCACACACCTGATTCCTCAGCTTCATCCCCGCGGTAGTTTTTTTACGCTGACCTCGAGAGCCTTCCTTCCTATTACACCCGAAGAAGACTTTTCATCCCACTGGGCGCTTTCCACTGGGGGAATGATAAAAAGATAGAGAACGGGGAACTTATTCGAGGAAAAACGCCGGGATTCTCAAGACGCTACCAATCATCTCGGAGTCGTTACGGGGAACAATGAGCCGGGGTGGGGAGATGTTTCTATCAGAAAGGCGGGATCTCTCTCGATATTAAACTGTTAGCGTATAGATCGTAATTTGCGTGAGTAGACTCCGGTGATCGACCGTTAAAAACGGGATGGAGTGAAAGGGGGAGAAAATTAGACACGAGTAATGGGCGACTTTCTAATGGCAAGAAAATGAGAGATTAGTTCCTTCAGTAAGATCCCTCTTGAATAAGAATAATTGAAAAACGAGCTAAACCGTGCGGAAAAGGTACCCCAAATTAACTTCTGAAATTTTCACCATCCTTATGTTGTGATTTATTAGGCTTTCCTATAAATTACGTAGGTTTTTAAACTCTCCTTACCATTGGAAATACATATTTTGTGATCACAATGATAATTAATTCCTAAAAACATTCTATCTATAATAATTCCCTTTCTTTTGCCCCGATCCTTGCTACGAAATCTTTATGTATATTATAGTTCACATTCTGTTTGAAAAGCTGTATCAAATTTATGCACTTTTAATTACGCAGGGGTTGAATGAAAGACTGGAATTCACATATCTAATTTTAGACGATCGATTTGCGAATAAAATATAAATGTATCATACCAAGACAAATCGAAAACAGGAGTGAATTAGGCACATTTGTATAAGTTTGCAGTATTTAACACTTTCCTAATCCATTTATAACATCAAAATTAGGAGAATGCCATCCAGAAAATCAATCTGTCGCACAGAGGTAAACTTATTTAACTAACAGAACAAAAACCATACGAAATGATTTCATTTGTCTTATAATGACACTACATGAGATGGATTATTTAGAACAATCTTTATTAAGCCCACTACAATAAAGCACTAATGGTGATTTGACGGATGTTTTCCAATACAAGCCCAATCAAGATTCATCTCTTTTCCTTACAAGGTCTTTCCATTCGTCGTCATTACGTCAGAATTAACAGCGCTACACGAGAGTCTAAATAAAACGAGCATGAAAAACTCACAAACGTAAGAAGAAATTCACACCATCCAAACGAAGATCGTGAGACGATTTACAGCATTACTGCGATAAAACCTAAAATATTATTCACATTTGGAATTCGAATTATTTATGCTTGAGATGCCATTTGATAACATACAGCACTTTTCTAACTTGTTACACGCTTCCTCGAACTGCCAGCTTAGGAAACCACCCAGCACGCCTAAATCCGGCATGAGAAATGGAAATAAAATCCCCATAAAAATACGCTGGATTCCACGAAAGGCAACTCTTTTCCCTTAAACGCGTCCATTATTCGCATTTCTTTACCACGGTTCTGGCGACTGCTCAACCTTGACCATTAAATATAGACTGAGTAGCGAAAGATTAAAATCATATTTTTTCAACCCTTTAGCCGCGAGAGAAATTTAAAGCCACTTAGTAAGATGGACGATAAAGCCACTAGCGAGGAACCTAGCGATTTTATCGAAATAACAGCTTTAGCTCTAAGAACGAGAAAGCACTTCGAAGCATAATATGATAATGTGGACAGTCCTCGGAAAATATCTCGATCACTCATTGACTTAATGACGCCACGAAATTCTACTGAATTCGGAATAACTTGGTGGTATTCCATGACGACAAAAATGAAGTAGGAATCAATTTTTCAAGGAGACTGAAGCCAGTCTTAAACTTGAAGATTACGATTATGCGTTTAAACTAGTCGTACAAATGTTTTATCGCGGTGTTTTGGTAAGTTAAAATAAAACAGGATCTAGTTCCCTAAAAGAAGATTCCTGCATTATTTCTCAAACCGCAAAATGACAGCGTATGCACAAGCTCCTTGAAAAGAGTATTTATTCGTACTGAACTCATTCATTTATTGAACTGATAGAAACAAGTTCATGTAGCAAAATATTAGAAATAAGCGGTTAATGTTAATGCACGATCATTTTCGAATAGTGTTAAATATAAATCCAAAGTGAATCCAAAAATTAAGGGTATCATTTCATTACATCTCCATTCCATTTTGTTAGCTACTGCAAAACATTACTAAAATAAATACTACAATTGAGTCAAATTCGAAAGATTAATTTAACTCTATTAAACATGAATGAAATCTAGATGATCAGGCGTTACTTTGTGGAAAGCCATTTAGATAAAGAAGAAAAACGATGTAAATTTTCCACACTTTTATTTTACTGACGACCGGTTTCGCTACCGGAGTACCATCAGATGCTACTCCGGTAGCGAAACAGGTCGTCAGTAAAATAAAAGTGCGGAAAATTTACATTGTTTTTCTTCATTATCTATTAAACATGACGGTTTGAGATGTTACTTCGCGGAACTTCTATTATCAAAGAGAGTTTTACTTTCTCTGTGATTAACTCTATTAGTATCACAATTAATAATCACAATATGCAGCATTAGATTGAGAATCCTAACATATAAGTATCAATCAATCGGTTCATCTCAACATATTTTACATCATATCTTTTCTAATATGGAATCTTTATCCCAATTCGAACACAAATTCATAGCAATGAAATAGCAACTAACGATAATTCACTTGATTATCCTAGTTTCACCAGATTGAAGGCATAATAGACCACCGTAGGAGTAATTAGTTTTAAATACCTGTCCTCTAACTTCATAATGGGAATTTTCCGCCAATTCATGCTAATGAAAGACAGCGATGCAGGAAAACTTGGCTGCTGTCCAAGAGATCATCATAACGAGCTCCTTTTGTATCATACACTAGATCTTGCTTAAGTAAGGATATCTCGTGTGACTTTTTAATGGCGTGATTTACAAACATTAGAGAGCCATATGTTTAGCTCTGCTGAATCTGCCCATCTAAAACTATTACCAGCGAGAATTCAGCCTAGCGTTATCCAACTAATAATAAAAACAAGAAAATAAAGAACAAAACCAATCCTATACACACTCAAAAATAGATAAAATATATATAAAATGAAGGAAAGAGAAGTAGTACTTTTTCCACATTTTTTTAGAACCACGACCGGTTTCGACGATTAACCGTCATCTTAGGGACATTAATTCTATTATAATAATAAATTAAAATTTAATTAATTAAAAGAAATAGATTTATTATAATAATAAAATGTGAGGAATAAAGTACCACCTCTCTTTCCTTCATTTTCAATAGATATCCGCACGATTTCGCCTGACTCTGAGAATTTCAACATAAAATATAAATAAAAATACCAAAACAATTTAAAATTTAAAGATAAACCAGTAGCAATTCCCTTTCACCGGCTTTAATGTTAACGTACCTTGTACATTTTCCGATATAATTGTAAACAATATCGTCCTTTATCACATCCTTAGCAATTAAGTTTAGTTAGTACTAAGATATAAGATATTAATTCGTTTTAGTACAACATTATTTTGTTATATAATTATTTATTTGTTCACGTAATGTATATACTATTGTTATATCGGTGCCAGTCACATACTTTTGTAATGGCCAAGTAACGGAATTTTGGTTATTGCACAGTAAACCCTCAGTTGGTGTGCCCAAGCGTCGTTGATTTACACCGATATGAAGCACGTTACACTTGGATGTCAGTAAAAAAAGCAAGTTTACGAATCGGATGTTCAATAATTTATAGCGTGTGATCCCAGCACTTTTTCGATCCCAGATACCAGCATAAACATATCATCCAAGTTGAGCCCCCATCGATTCCCAAAATCTTCGGAAACACTTCCATTTTGGCTCCGATCGACGATGGGCCAAGACGGGAAAAATCGCGGGTAATCCCGTCGAAAACGTCGCGCCGGATGACCCACATAAAGCAGGCGACGGGAATGAGTCGTAATTTGCTAACAAACGCCGTTTTTCGCGTCGCCCCGAACGCGCCAAAAAGTTGGCCGGACGTGAGAAGCGTGACTGCGGGGAGAGAAGCGGAGGAAACGGGCGAATAAATTCGGGATCGCCCCCACTCTCGGAGACGCGGGCCAAAATCCACAAAAAATTATCTCCTTCGACCGAAACGAAATCAATCTCTAACTCTTTGCACGTGCGGCCACCGTATTGGAGGAGAAAAATGAGTTATTTTTGCGATGGAATCTGAGACTGGGTCGATAACTTTAACTGGGATTCGAAAAGGATGTGAATCTCATTAAAATTTTTGTTTTACTTTCCTAGTGGATTTATACGCATGAGGAATAAAACTGAATGAAGCGACGACACTTATAATCGGACGAACTTGCAAGGCGACTTAAGAGTATTGTTATTTTGATGTGATGGCAAACAGTAAAAAATTGAAATGAATGAAAAAAATTGAAATATAAGGAATGTAAATCTGTATGTCTATTATATGTCTCACTAAAAAATACACTGATTACAATCTAATTAATCGAGCGTTAAAATACGGTTAATAAAAGGACAAAAACCGGTTACTGTTAGATATCACACTAAAACAATTAAATGCTTTGATATCTCAATTATATAGCGAAGTAGATATATGTAATAAAACCCAACTCGATAGGTATGGAGCATAGTATCCAAATTCAAATAATGAACAACTCTACGACTGTCGAGTTATGTTCCCTATGATCCGATTTCTCTGTTATTCAGCAGCCAATTCACCAAAACAAGTTACAATACTGACTTATTTAATCTACGTGAATACAGCAAGAACACAAAAAACCTGCCATGATATCTATATCTTGCGGGACAACTTCAAAGCAATTATGTAGCATTCGTAAGCATGAACTCCTTGATTTACAAATTTGAGAAAGCAAGGGTAGCTCCAGCAACTACCTCGCTCCTCATCCTGTCGATTAAGCCTTATTTCCCCTACTAGCTATTGGTAGAGTATAGAGATGGTGAGGTATCAACAGCCTTCTGGCTAGATACTTGGCAGACAGATTTACAAACTCGGTAATACAGGTACATACGACAAACGATAACTTGGACTTTTTCAATTGAATAGCTTAAGTCTTCATCATCAAAATTCATTCATTGTAGTCTTCCGTTCATACCTATATCTTTCGAAGCTTTAAGTATACTTCTTTAAAATTCTGCTTGAGAAACATTCACTAAGCTATTAACGTTAACTCCGTCTTCCCTTCTACTTGGTATCTCTACCCGTCTCTTCACACACACCTCCCCTCCGAACGGGATGGGAATCTCTGAACAACTACAAATGGCCGAGAAGCCCTCCTCTTGTCTCACAGACAAAAGCCACTCCCACACCAATCCACAACTCAAGGCTATACATCACTCTCCGGATCCTTCCAACCATTTTGTCGATTTCCTCGGCTCCGCTCGATGACTGCGACCACTTATGTTGCTTGTAATTAGTTGAAGCCATTCACCTTCGCTTTGCTAACGCTTTTGACTCTAGCGAAAGCTTTGAAATCAAGAGACGGATTGCCTACGAAACCATTCTCGTCTAAGTTGTCTATTTTGAGTTTCCTCACCTTGTGGTGAATTTCAGCTTTCCTTCCAAAGATCTGATTATTATTATTTATTGAACACATACAGGTAACCCAAATTCGTAATATATTAACGACACAATACATATAAAAAGTTCAGTTAAAATTAAATAATCAAATGAAATAATACATAAAGTTAGATTTGTTCACCGAAAAAGGAGTACGCCTTTATCCTTATGGAGTATAATTCTTAGAAACGCCTTAATAATACCAAAAGAAGGAAATATAGCCCAAAAAGTCATCTTTCAGGATTGATGCAAAATTTCCCTTTTTATATTGTTTAAAACACAGTTTAATAATTTGTCAGAATTCAGTTGCTACGCCTATTTATTTAGAGAGGATCAAATCCCATCTAACGGCAAATAAATAGTTATTAAATAATTATGTATGTTGTAAATAAATATATATTTCCTAAATAAATATAATAAGAAATTATCTCCGAATAGCAAATAATACGCGAAAAATAAAATCCCTTAGAACAACAAATCACCGTTAAAAGATTAACATTGTGTTGATACATAAAAGTTAAAATTAAGAAGCTAATCTTTGCTTCACTGTAAACCGTCATTATTTAAAACGAGCTGTAATATACTTTTCCTTTTTCATCACAGAAGTTATACCCCTAAATTAAACAGTTCAATTCTTATCTATCGTGAGTGTAACAAGATTAATATGCCATGAAATTCAAACAGAAAATTGAGATAAGATTACCCTTGAATATCGCTCTAAAAGTCAAAGATGCACAGAATTATCGATTTATAACATCCCCCGCTTAATTCGAGCCCCAGAACAATTCCGCGAACCCGATTAATCGCTCCGTAATCAATCAAAAATTTCCGCGAATTTCGCTTGTACCCGACACCACTCAAGAGTTAAAAAAAGATAAAAAAATCGAGTTTATCAGTTCATAAAGCTAACGCGAAATTACCGATAAAAACGGACGATGAAGGAACACTCACTGCAAAGTTTCCATCGAAATAAACCGGCAAAACTTATTAATTCAAACCGCCCGAAAGCTTTCCGGTTATTTTATATTCCAGAGGGAACGCGGAAGCGAGCTGGGGAGAGGGAAGAATTAAAATCTCCGGCCGTAAGTACGTTCGCCGCTGAAAACGCCGGGAAAATAAAAGAGAGAGAACGAGCGTAGAAATAACAACGAGCAATAATTTAACAAATAAGCCCTCTCGCGGCCTCCGGGCGAAGATGAAACAAGAGTATTATGCAAGAACTCGCGGCACTTTGTAATTCTATAGCGAGGCTCAACTCACGGCTGCGGACCACATCCATTTTAATTAGCGGACTCTGGCGTTAGTTTCCAGTATAATTACGTGAATAGAATTAAGCCCGCCCTATTACCCCTTGGGTATTTAAAAGAGAACGAATAAATCCGGTGGAAGTTGGAATAACATTCCGCGCAGACTCTTTTCACGACTTCCACCGAGTTAATCGATGAAAGCCATTAAATTTTCGATTCCGAACTAACTGATCGACTGATAACGAGATCATTTAGCGAATAATTTTGTGATTGACTCTCCGAAGCTGATTTGATATCGAAACACTGGTCATTGTCGAAAAAATTTATTCTTAATTTCGCCGACTTTTATCGATGACTTTATTCCATCATGTTATTCTGTCCTGTTTGAAATAATTTTTGTGAAACCCTGAATATAATGCAAGAATAAAGAA
Source organism: Sympetrum striolatum (assembly GCA_947579665.1). Lineage (NCBI taxonomy): Eukaryota > Metazoa > Arthropoda > Insecta > Odonata > Libellulidae > Sympetrum > Sympetrum striolatum. The sequence continues at coordinate 45,611,522 of OX388345.1, read as the reverse complement.
ACCTATCAATACACTGATACTGTTCTTAAATTAATATAACTTCAATATGAATCTTCAGTGTAACAGAAAGGGCAAATATGTTACAGAAACCATCCCTAAAGGTGAATTTCTATTTTCCTATGCGTTTATTCCATACCTCTACAGTCCTAAACGTTCAACTTGCTCAGCATTAAATTATTTATTTAAGAAACATAAAAATACAGCAGGAAGATAATTACAGCTGACGATCAACAACAGTAAAAATGACCAACAAATCAAACAATGATATGAAGTAGAAAAGACTAAAACAGTGCTAGAGAAACAATTACATGGGTTAATCAGATCAGACGAATTACATGGATAAATGCCTCCCAATTATATTCAATTGAGCTTTATTTGGACTTCTTTAACTATGGATAACGTGTTGCAATGTTATCTAAAACTTGGATGATATGATGACGAATTACTGAATTTTACTTATTCTGTGAACACTAAAACATTCATACCTAAATAAAAATAAATGCACAAACCAATCCACTCGCTATGGCCTTTTGAATTAGTTACGGCTGTATATAACACTTAATGTACTGAATAAACACTCAATAAGTCGAAAACACTCGAGTACTTAACGAGATATCCGATTCATAAAAAACCTCCAGCAGAGCACGACTAATCAACGATCAGATAATTCAAAATTTCGATAAAAACTCAATTTCCTCCTCGTTCCTACACTACTTTCCGATTAAAACTGAGGTCACAAGATGTAAGTGTTAAAGAAACATAGCGATAGCTCGTGAATATGTTAGCTCCCAGATGCCCTTTTCGAACCGTATCATCAATCAGTTCTGTAAGTGGACTGAGGAAAAGGAATCACAACTGACTCTGACGACCTGCGCACGGGTTCAAAAGTCAATATTCGATAACGGAGTTGACGCAGTAGAGATAAGGGATATCAAGCAGGAAAACGATGCTATGGAAATTGAAAACGAGAAGGAAGATAGACGCGCCACAAACTCACTTGCACAGTGACCGAGATATAGCGCATGTAATATTTATATGCGAGCGCAAATACGGAAGTAGCATTGGTAAATACGGATTAATTATAGACTATGAAATCTAGAGAGGTTATTTAGTGAGAGTAAATGCACTGCCGCTAACGAATAAGTCATTTATATTCTTCTATAAACAACATGGTGCTCGTACGATTTCTATTCTCTTGAATTCATAATGTCATTAAGCGATAATGCATATCCTTCATGTGCCACCATGGGAAGTATAAAATATATTTACGAATTAGCAACTATAATTATAATTACATACGGCTGTCATTTAAGTATTCTTGGATTGAAATAGTAATTGAAGGTTTCAAACCGCCCTCGTAAAATAAAATGTAAGAAATACACTAGGCTAATTTAACCGAAATTATACGCGCATAAGAAGAAGCAGGTTTTAAATTATCACCATCATTAAATAAATAACTAACAAGCGAAATCCATGTGGAAATATTATTATATTACCTAAACTTGTAAACATCGGAAGAAGATATAGAGCAAAAAAATCGCATCTTGAGAATGAATTGAACTAAATCCGAAAAAAAAATCAAAAACACAAGGAAATCTTCTTGTATAAGATATTTTAATAAATGTTGTGGGCCTCAACATGGGGGTGCAACATTTTCTCACATAGTCCATACCTTCCCTTAAATATAATAAAAGAATAAAGGGACCTAAGCAATACACTTACAACTTTATACTCGACTCTCTTGGGAATTAACGGAACTTCAAGGAGATAAGCCATAAAAAAATCAATGCACAGAAAAATTTAAAAGGACGAATAAGATGTAAGAACTATCCACAACATTCAGCTTTGTATCCAAAGCAGAAATTAATTCCAGATTGGATAATGAGAAGGCATTTAAAGGCATTATCGCAATCAGAAAGTCACCCTACTTGACTGAAAGCCTCCTTATATCCCGCAATAAAAAAGGTAGCTAATATAAAAATCCTCGATCCTAAAGAGAAATACGACCGAATCAAAAGGATAGGTAGTAAAAAAGATACACCCAACCCCATTTCAACCCTTGAGAAAGCCTCCATCTCCCGAAAAATTTTACCTAGAAGAGACTCCGGTGGGGGATTGGAACCCTTAAAAGGGAAAGAATGACGTCCCTGGGATAAGAAGGGAATAAAAAAACAGGGAAGGGAACGGTGCTGTTGGGAGGTACATACGGACGGGATCAAAGGAAGCCCAAAAATGAAAACAAAAAGGAAACGCACGGCGAGGGGTTGGGACGACCCAAAAAGGATGGAAAAAACCTCTTCACTTCCTCCACTGTTCCAAGGGCAGTCGACGGAGAAAGAGATAAGAAACGGTGGAAAGAAAGAAATTCGCAAGTAGAAAAATACCTTATTTGCCTTCCCATCCACACTGCAAAACGAGGTTCATGCTCATGCAACCGCATGTAATTTAACCCATAATTAATGAATAAGTTAATTACATGGCATTCTTAAATAAATATAACACCTCAGGCCTTAGCTATCAAATTTTACATTATGCCTCAAAGACATAAAAATATGCAATTATAACAAGTAATTTGTTGAATATTAATGGAATAATGCATTTTTTGTAATTAAAGAGGTATATACTACTACGTTTAAACAGTTCCCGAACTTATATTTTCTCGCGAAAACGCCAAGCAGGAGAAATGTAAATTCTGGTGGTAGAAACGAAGATAGGTAGGTACGTACCCACAATATTTGGCGCTCTCTACCACCAGAATTTTAGATTTCTCCTGCTCGGCGTTTTCGCGGGAAAAAAATAAGATTGCGAACTTTTTGAACGAAGTAGTATGATATCAATCAACGTTACTACCCTTTTATTTAATGAGAAAATGAATTTTAGAAATGTTCACTGAAAAACGAATATAATAAAGTACAAGGACCGGGATTCGAACCCAGATCTTTCACTTGCCAGTCCAGTTCCTTCGCCAATAAAGCTATGTGGACACAACGTTCAGTAATGTCCTTTGAATGGACTTTGCATGCCAGAACTTCATGTCCGTTTTTCATATATACACCCATTAATCTGCAAAGCAATCTTTCGCTCCTTACCTGAAATAACAAATAAAAACAGGAATTAACTTACATGATAAATTATTAATAAATTAACTTAACATGAAAACTAAAACAAACACAACAACCGGTATAAATAAGCACGATAGTTAACAACTAAAAAAGAAATAATGCTAGTTCGATAAGAAAGAACCAATTTATCAACTCTGAATTATCTCAAGTAAACAATTCAACAGAGTTATGATCATCCTCACCACAATATTCAGGTCATTAGAATCAGTACCATTCTAGAAAAATATTTAAACAGTACCAGCACAACTCATTTATTTGAATGATCCTAGGACAGTTGATATTTGCCGGTAAATAATTCATTGTGTCAGAAATATTCAGAGGGCTGGTGGAATACCTACTCTCTCTAATTACTTAATATTATATAAGCTATCAGGAGTTAGCGAAACGAGGCTTATTAAGCAGGATGAGGAGGGAGGAAGTTTATCTTGCTTTCGCAATTGATACTTGTCGATAATTGACCTGATCACCCTAAGGATTCACGGGTCAAAGAACTTGAACGTAATAATAGAAATGCAATACAATAAAACACACTCAAATCAGCGACAGAGACACATAAAATGCATTTAAATGTTGGACCTTTCACCTCCCTCGTCCATATACCTCCTCGATACCGAAGAAAGTAATAAAAAAAACTGCTTCAGAGCGGGAGAAACCGAGCCGAATCCGACCGGGAAGATAAGGAGAAGATTGGAAGAGGAAACACGAAAAAAGGGATGGGAAAATCCTTTATTTCCTCCATTGATTCGAGCCTCAACGCACGCACGAAAAGCATTACCGTTCTTCTCCCTCGGTAAGGGGTAAACAAAGAAATAGAGAAAGGGAATCTCGGGCGGAATAAAACGGGGAAGATAAAGGAAGGGGCTTCATTACGACCGATTCGCAAAAAAATAATAAAGCTCGCAGGATTCCTTCCCTTCGCTCTAATAGGCCCCAAATGGATCGATCCGATCTCGAAAAACGCGCGCTTTTAAAGACTTGATTTGAGAGTGGATATCTCTTTCTTATCGGCAGTTGTTTCAGCCCCAGCTTCGAACACCTATCCAACCCGAATACATTCGTGTTCGAGATTTATTTTTCGCTTTCTTTTCGGATTGGGAATCTCTTTCTGCCTTTCTCTTATCAACACACCGAAGAAAGACGATATACTTACTGGATTGGGGAGGGAAAAATTGCACATTTTAAATGGATATCTCAAATGGAAATACATTTATTTGTATCATATTGTCTATCTATGGTATGATTAAATCGGGACTTGAACCAAAATCTTCCATTAGCTGGGCCAAGCCAAGTAGATCAGGAGTAGTATTGTTAAAAGTGCTTCGACAGCTGCAGTAATTCAACACGTATGGGCCCCTACCAGAGAACGAACCCAGGACCGCTTTCGCCCAAGTCGAACGAGCTACCCACTTTTCTATCCAGGTGCCCATTGGAGATCAGGTATCCTAGCTATTTCTGGCTTTTTTATCTCATATTTTTCTAACATGTGAACCTAAAATCGCCAATAAAGGGTCCAAATAACTAACTAACTAACTTGTGTTATAACTTGCTTACTATATTGCTTTGAATTATTACTTTCATTTTAGAGTTATAATAAATAAAACATTTCAACTTCCAGTCACCGCCATGACATAACTGATAAACTCGAACACAACTCTAAAAGTTTCTGATAAAAGGTATATTAATTAAATCTAGATAATTAGTAAAAATATAAATGTTATAGTCAGGGACGGTTTTTTTCCTTGACAGGCTCCTGAAGTCTAAGGCCCCAAAATCTAGAGGACCTTCACTAACGGCTGATGGTACTTAAGATGCTGGCATTGGCATTGCTTGCATATGAAGGTACTCCAATCAATTGGGAATTAGGATGAGCCTTACTGCTGGAGCTTCTTTCCATTCTAATTTGCCCTCATTGTAGCCAACATACATTAAGCACAATTGTTTTATGCTAATAGATTAGATTCAAATTTTAAATATATCCCTGATTACGAGTAACATACTGATTAAGAGCCAACATACATTAAGCACAATTGTTTTATGCTAATAGATTAGATTCGAATTTTAAATATATCCCTGATTACGAGTAAAAAGCAAATTAATTTCTTCAAAATATAGCTTTCTTCAGAATTCAAGATAGGAAAATTAAATATCCGAAAGAAAACTAACGTTAGATAGGCTTTGCATAGGAATCGCATACTCAAAAGCTTTATCTCTTCAGTTGAAAGCAGTACTAATCTCCACGATAGGTTTGACTTCACCCAAGTACTCCTAACTTAGCAGAAAGGCTCATCGTAGGAAAACGGCATTTTCTCGCGAAATTAAATGCATCCCTTTTTATAATAGAAATTGATATTGTGCACACCTCGCGACATCAAGCCGTGCCTGTTTAACATGGAAATTCTCTCGATTCTGAATTATTCATCGGACTTTCAAGACTCTCTTTAAAAATAATAACGTACATTATTTCCCACTCCAGCGAGTCTGAAGCGAAACTTTCATTCATATTAGGAACACCCATGTGTTTTTTCCAGCAGGAGATCTCTAAACAGCGGACGCCCATCTATTAACACGTGTAGAACATCTCCGCGCAGTTTTAGGAGGAAACTCTAAGAGGAAAACATCCATTACACCTATACTTCCCGATGTTCACATTTGTTTCGTGCATTACAAATACAATTTCCCTTGGAAACTGCTTAACAAACACCTCTGGTTACAACAGTTTGATTATCGCCAATGTATTCCGGCTGAATATATATACATGGAGAAGGAGAGAAAATTTTCAGACAACGACCTTCTGGCGGAACTCGGCACTTCCCTTCACCTGGACGCTTCGCATTAGTCAACTTGACCGTGAAAATTCGACGTGGAAAATTACTGGCGAATCGTAAGGGCAAAAGCTGGCGAGGAAAAACCCTGAAGCCCCAACAATCAATCGTAAGTAAATGCTAAATCATTAATAAGTGGCATTGACCTTCCAAACAGGAAAATAATCGGGAAATGAAAAAATGTTTATCACTCTTAACAAAGATTACACGTTAAGTATACAAATAACTTGGGGAGTTATCTGCCATCTCCACCAGTAATGCTAAGCCGACAATAATGATACGATAAATGACAGTTGCATTGATAGTTACGTCATGATTATACATTACAACAAGTAGTGGGGCTATAAATAGAAGCAAAAGAGCCATATGATATCCTTTGAAAACACAAATGAACAGCTTTCAGTTCCTTTGTAAGTTATGTGCGATAAGATATCTCGTTTAATCTAATCTTACGTTCTTACTACGCACTGACTCGAGACCTTTCTTTGCAGTCGACTTTCAAAGACAAAGAATCCTTTTGTTCTTATGTGTATCTGTAAATATCTTATAGAATTTTCAACATACATTATGTTGTTATATCTATCTTAGTTTCAATCTATCCTATATCTCCTTTCTCTTAGTGGATGTTTTCCTGCAGCGTCAGCATCTTTTCTGTGATTGAAAATATCACCAATATAGCATTATTTCTTTCAATGCTTCCTTTCTATTGTCACTTTACTTGTTAACAAAACCAGTATCGGCAAGAATCTGTACATAGCATAGTTTATGTTCTTACGAAAAAATCTGTATCTATAGAATCTAATTTGTACTATACAAGGTTTAAATACGTAGAAGATGGAACTCTGTTTCTTTTTAGCTCAATAAGTTCGTAAGTATTTATCCTTGTTTCATATTGCTTTGATATAGAAATAATCCTTTTTTAGAGAATTTTCCTGAGTTTTATCAACTTCTAGGTCCTGACTTCATGTTTTAATTAACGCTTTTTCATAACGTAAGCATAACTCTTCCTTGATGTACAGTCCTGGCCAAAATTAACGCAGCACCAGCCGTAAGGATCGCTAGGGAGGTGCTGCGTTAATTTTGGCCAGGAGTGTACATCCAGGATGTGTAACATCGAAACCAAGCCCTAATACTCTCGTTTACACAACTTATGTACTGACTATTGCTAATTAATCGATAGAGATATAAAGAGACAACAAATGAAGCAGCAAGAGTTTACACTGACGTCGAATTACGAAGTGTGTGTAAACATATAGATACATAAACGCCGAAAAATATCCATCTTACGCGAAAATGTGACCTCGTGGAAAGATGTAATATGGAAAATATTGTTTCCAATCTTTACTATGAAGTAGATCATAATTTAGTACCTTTGAAACTGCGCTCTGACGTGATTACCTCAATTATCTCCAGTAAAACGACTTAATAAAAAAAACGACTTCAATTCGGGGCTAAAATGAAACTTATAAGTCTCTGCATACATACTTCAGAATAATAATAATAACTTCTCCAATGGAAACAGGAAGATCCCAATTATACGCATTTCGGTAATAATTACTATATACAAACACACAATCATTCCGTAGCCAGAAAATTCCGACAAGCCGGGGTTCGAACACAGGGCCTTTGCGTTGGAGTGCTAGCACGCTAAGCATTCTGTCATCGCAAAGATAGGTTAATCCGATTCAAGTCAATATTACTAGCTGGCTAGGAATAGCATCACCCAGTCATGATCCGCTAGCGAAACATGTCGCACCGATAAAGTCTATGGGAGTGCACAAAGTAATTCATTTCCATACCAATAGGGGAAAGTCAACCGCTAAAACAGCATTCGATATGACCTCAGTACCGCTGAAGCCGAATATAAAAGTCAGCAGAAAGGCAGCTGTCCCTTCACAGCCCGAAACATGTGAACCGATCGCTCATAAACGCCACACAGACTCCTGATTTACGCCAATGGAAGATCAAAACCTCTTTCGGACATTCAGACGTACACGGACGGATCAAACGGCAGGACGTGAAAAGGGCAGAAGGCCGTCTAGGAAGGGAATTCGGGGGAACGGGTTGAAAGAGGTATTCCCTCGGGTGAATGAAACGGAGGACACAAATGGGAAGAGGGAAGGTTGCCAAACGGCGGGTGGACCAGTCGTTCAAGGTGAATATCTGCCGGAGATAAATGGGAGGGAGAGAAAAGAAGGGGGGAGAAGGGGAAAATTTGATAAAGACGTATCGTGAGCGCGCGCAAACAAGTAACGGAAATGCCCCGCGATATGCAACGGTTTGTGGATAACCGCGATGGAGATACGCATTTCGGTATGTGCTGAATCGCCGAGACGCTAACGCATGCTGACTTTCGCAGTGGTGCTTACAAGCGAGTGATAAAAGGAAATAGATCTGAGAAAAAACAATCTGTCCCTCTTATCGGAATTGTACTTCTACGTTGCAAATTCCAAATTTTTCCGCACAGGTGAGACAGCTAAAATTTTTTTAGTAGGGGGAACGAGAAAACATGTGTCGTGGAACGACCTGACCGGATATGTTGCCGATATCTTAAAATGAGACATATAAGCGGAGCTGTTATATATGCTTAAGACATTTCCAAATGCTTATCCTAACTGACAATTACTGACAAAATGTCTCCTTAATATGAATATCACTCAATAGCAAAATATGTACTGCTGACTTGAATGGGTACGGAAAGATAATAATTAAGAGGTAAATATAGTATAAATACCTGAGTAACACCCTCATAATAAGGTTTTACACGTACTGAAATTAACTGATAACATTTAATATCATTTTCGAGTCGCAATTGAATATCTACTTAAGAACAGTATGGTAAATTTAACGCTGATAACAACAAACTTGTAATTGAGAATGCAAAAGAATCCTTCCCATACACAACAAATAAAACGCAGGACACCAACAAAACAAATAAAAATAATTCCATCATCTATAAAAACAGATCTGAATCCAAAATTCCACTACCACTTTTATATATTGATATCACACTTGAATTCACAGAAGTAAACCAAAATCAGCGTTATATCTTTCTTTCATGGTATCATACGTTTATGTGCCTCAATAATACTTATTCAACGTCTCCTTTCGCTTGGAAACTTTAGTAAATTCTCTCGTTTGGCAACTTACTTCACCCTTTAATACAACACGACATCTTGCCATAACATGCCCTCTGTCTTTAAAATAAACCATCCTAACATTAATGCGTTACTACCGTTTACTTCCAAAAATTCAAACACTCATAAAAGTAAGAACTTGGCAAACAGAAGAAAAAACATTTACAGCGTAATACACCTAGGAAGAGCATTCCCGAGCCGTAAAAGAATACGCGAAACTCCTCCGAATTTGAAAAACAAATCCGACTCATGAATACCAAAAACTTGCATGGCCGACATATCCGAAAAGTAAGACACCGTTATCAAAACTCCTCCCGACTAAGCACAAAAAATAGCCATAATCCTCCAAAACGATAGAGATTCTCCTGGAGCAAATCAGAGAGAGACTTTAGCGAACGCGAAATAACCCGCCGTAGAAACAATAACGTACCCCTATGCCATCCAATTACAATAAACGTATTGGCAAAAACAGTCTGAAAACAGCCACTTCGACGTCTACCGCCCAGGGCCTCTTTTACGACGCCCCGTCATTACACAGGGTTGATTCAGCATCCCTGCTTCATCCGAAACGAGCATCGTCGTAAAGGAAAGATTGGCCGCGTGTGTTCGGGGACTAACAGTTGTTTTACCGCCGCTGCATCGGGAGCGAGATGATAAAGAGCTGCGGGGAAATTACCCTCAATAAAATTCTGGCAAATTTTCAGCAGCGACTCGTCTGGAGGAGAACTGGAATATTGACCGAACGAGACCGTCTTGAAAAGGAAAGTAAATCTTTCGCGATTCCGAACGGCCTTTTAACGAGAAAGGGGGCGTGAGAATTCGCGGTAAGTACCCTCCAAAGCAATGCCGAAAAAGAGTTTGCGTAATCCTTTTTACAGACGTTGATAAAAATTCGGTTCGAGACAAGATGAAATTTACAACCCAGAACGCCTTGAACAAATTAAACCTTATAAATGACGAGAAATCGGCATAAATCAGCATTAGGTGGATGCTTATGGCAAACTAGCCTTTTCATCTACGAAGTGGAATTTGTCTTTGACTATCAGAGGTAAGACCAAGAGTAAGGTAAGCTTACGAGGATAATCTCGTTAACGATTAGGTACACCATCATAAAAATGCAAATGTAGCTGTTTCAATTACTTAAGCTATTGATTTTCATAACACTAATTATGAGATAAGTGGGATATTATTCGCACTTCAAGATAACAATAACTTCAAACAAATGACACTTAAGGGTTATTCAACAGCATGAAAAGATATCTACTGTGTTTGATGCAATATATAATGGCTATCTACTACATTTTCTAAATTAATGACACATAGTCAAAACTTTCCATAGTTGATAGCCAAAAAGTAGGACATCAGGCAATATATTTCAATTGATAGATCTAAATTACGTAACATTTGATAGTTTTGGCCATGCCGGTTTACAAGCTCGTAAATGCACTAGACATGATACCACACCGATAGTATACTTTGCTGTTATATTTAACAGCATACAATATAGTGCAAATTAAAATTAATTCCTTGTATACATTTTAATGAAAAATCTATATTAAAACCTTCAGACCCAACAAACGACAAGGCGACGAATCCAACCCCGAGTCCATCCTATCTCAAACGATCAGACAAAAACCAAGGCCCACGGGACAGCCAATAACCACCACCTCCAACCCGGAGATTTACAACACCCCACCATGAAATTCCATCCCGTTACGTCACTACAGAGAGAGAGAGAGAGAGAGAGAGAGAAACCATTTCCAGGAACGAAAAAAGACACCAGCCTGCGAAGAGGAGCGACCGCACGTAAAAACCTTAAATTGACCTAATCCTATAAAACTTACACCCGTCACCAAGATTTACTTTCACTACTTCCAAAAAGGAGATAACTTTCCGGCGACGGAATAAAAAAAGTGAGAATCGAGCGGCGAAGCGGTAGAGGGAGGCGTTCGCGTAGGCGGGGACTCTCGGCCATCCCATCCTGTCCGTCGGCAGGGAGACACTTGGCAACAGCGCACGGGTCGCTGGGGGAGGGGGGAGTTCCCTTTCATCTGAGGAATACGAGCCTCCGCTTGTCGCCCTTTCACTTAGCCTACTGTCCTCAGGGCTGGCGGGTAGGGAGGGAAAGAAAGAGCTGCTGCAGCGATGAGAACCGGCCGGGAAAGTTGACGGCCAGAAACGAGGGTGGGGCTTTGCTATTTAGGAGAGGATTTGAGGATGAAGAGCGTTGGAAATCACTTGGAGCTGCAATCGCCGAATGGCGGTATTCCGCCCAAAACTGCCATGGCGCAAATCGGGGGCAAAAACGGGAGGTGCAGTGCATTCGCCATGCAAGAGAGGTCTCCCCGATTGATTACTCAAGTTGAATGTTCGCAATCAGCATCTCAATTCCTCTACCATCGGTTACAAATAAGCTGATGATATAATAGAAAACTAGCCTTGTCATCATAAGTATAGAAAAATACCCCTAATTGTTTCACCAATATATAAATTATTGGTATTGATCTGCCAAATGTATAAACAAACTTCTTTGTATGGTCCTTTCAGACAATGTCGCAAGGCTTGTACTCGAATGAAATCTCAGTTGTTACAAAACTCCATTTCATTAAACACCCCAACTACCTTGACATCGATCATTTATTATGAGTCTCACAATTGTTCTGATAAGAATGATAGATGTGTTAAATTTTTACAGTCAAGTATATCACAATTTATCGGCTTTGAAAAGATAACAATTTCTTTTGATACCTCATTGATTTCTTGGTTCAGAGGTTAACCTCAATTACCTCAAGGTAAACGATTAAAATAATGCTAAAAAGACATTATTTCCGGGCGAGAATACTGTCTCTGCTTACATACTTCTGAATGACTAGTTAATCCAATCAAAGTCAATTAAGCCATATGAATGATAATTTTAGTTTCAGCAGTCGGAGAACAAGGGCACAATAGAAATGAAGTAGTTCAAAACTATTTCATGCATCGAAGATAATTGTTGAAAAATGAACTGGGATACTAAAAAATACTGAATGACGAATGAATTGACCTTAGTTTATCAGTAAAAACTGGAAGAACAGTAGAATACAAAACATCGCAATGTCACCTACACTAACTTTTCATACATTTAGACAAAGCAAAGGTGAAACTCTAGGAATCATTAACTGAGTAAAGCCACACTTTGTAAGATACGCACCTTCCATTTAGTTCAACCACAGTACTTAAGAACAAATTAGCCCATTTCGTATGAGAATGAACGAACATCACAAAACACTTTCAAGCCAGAAAAACTTCAATTTGAGATTTTTAATACCCCTCCACAACTTCACTGAACCCGAAATAGTACACTCCGAGCTTTTTGAAGGGAATTACAAAAATTGCTCATTTGATTAACAAAGGCTTCATGCGGCAACCGAAAGAGGAAAAAATTACGGTAATTAATTCGAGCGGCGGAGATTTGAGACTCGGCATTAATAGGAATCACTACCTTAATTTCCATTAAATTAATTAAAGCCCTAGAGAGTGGCGCCATCGGATGCTTCCTCGATTCGTGCCGTGAAATTGAGCCGGTTAAAAATTAAAGAGTTTGAAGGGACCAAAGATAACATTTGGGAAAGATTTGTCGGTCAAGCCAAATTGAAGAACAGACTGAATTATTAAAATGCGTCCTGGGTAATTTATACGCCGTGGAATTTCATTTTGCAGCACAGTTGCTAGCTCATACACACGAAAGATCAACATTGGAGCATAAATTAATGTTAACGGGAGGCCATTAAAATATTTGCTGGCATTCCACCTTTATTTTTATCTATTAGACGGACAAATTTACATTTTATCTACATTATTTAATCTTTCAAACAAATTTTGTGTAGACAACTTTAGGCAGATAGCTACGTTTGAACTAAACTGAATTAGATGTTTACCTTTGACTAATAAATACTAAATAACTAATCCTGCAACTATATTTTTACGAATGGAATATTTTCATTAGCATTTTGGCACAGCATAATGGAAAATGTTTAATTTAACCTTGTCAGTTTAATTCAAGGTCAAGGACAACATGAAAGTTTAGTAGGTATGAAAAATCAGTAATAGCATTCATTTAGGTCACAATATCGTATACTCCAAGTTGAAGGCAATTAAAAGCGATATTAATGAGAATATTTTTCTGTATTCAGGTATGTGTTTCCAAAACATATCATTCTAGCTATAAGAGGGAAAGTAAGAGCAAATTACCTCACTCCTCATTCAACGTAATAAGCCTCATTCCCTTTACAGGGTATTCAATAAGTATTGGCGGAGGGATTGAGCTTTAAATGGGCCCCCAGTGTTTTATAAATTGCAGACTTACTTGAATTTAATGTCATTGATTCACATCAACGTAATAATATAAAGATAGTAATCACGGGAAAGAAACTCGTGTTGAACTCAATTACGATTCAGTAGCACATCCTAGCAACAAAAAATACACCTTTCCAAGTCTTAAATAAATACATACATGATAGCTTATATAATCCTGAACAGATTTCTGGATAACCACGCCTCATTCCTTAGCCTTAATTCGATAAAAAGATAAGTAACGACTGAAACAAAAATCATACCCTCTCCCTATTGCCTTGCAATCCCCCCTCTCTGGAGCAAAGCCTCTCCCAGGGCCACACTAAATTACGTTTAGCCGGAATAGCCCTCTCGCTACGGACAACGGAATTAATGCCGCCTATAGAGACAGGGCTTAATGGCCAGTTTAAGCAAATTGAACCGCCTCTTTCTCTCGCATCCAAGGGCGACCCACTCACTTTATCGGATCCCGAGAAGAATAAATCCGCGCCTTTACCTGCTTAAGGATCTTGACTGGAAATTTTCCTACCGGAAAAAAGACCTTTGACAAAACATCGGGATTGGCGTATATTTTCCCAAGTGGCGAAGCAATAAATTTACGGAGGCGAATCACCGCAAAGTAGACGATAAAAGAACGACACCTGTATAAATATTGAAATTTTATCTGCACGAATTTTTGCAGCTCTGTTGATTACTATGGCTGTGTAAACTATTGTACTTGGATAGATTATTATCATTGCAATTGTGTTATTGCTTGTGTAGTTTCATTTATAATTGTAATTATATTGAAAGTACAATATGTAATATTGAATTTTCAAAAAGAAAATTGAATATAAATATCTAATGCATCCGTTGCATCCTGGTAACCTTACAAAATTGCAGCGATTAGATAAAATAAATTTAAATAATTATCATTATCCAACATGTACCAATTATAAAGTAAAAATATCCAATTCATCATAGTTAGGAAAGCTACATCATAGGAACACATACATAAAAATATTTACGAACACTTGACGTTAGCTCAGTAAGGATATTATCGACTCAAATGCGATTAGTGATAAATTAATACCAATAGTTTTACATAATAGAAAAATAGTGACTTGGCTGGGACTCGAACCTAGCTAAGTCACTATTTTTCACCTCTGTATAACTTTGGTTTAAGCAGCACACTTTCATGCGCAAATTCAATTCTTTCTTTCCATCATTTAATACCAATAGATCTATAGATTTCAACTCTGAATCAGTTCTTTTAATGTAAATTTTAAATCACTTCCGATTCATTAGAGTGGTCAACTTTCGAAGAATTTGCTTAGGATGAATTCGTTTCCGTAGAATTTACCTGTATGCTCAATACCTAACCCTAAGTTGTACCCTGAGAAAATTGCCTCCGTAGAGAACAACCCTACACCGGCAGCAAAAACCCGCATCGGCCGCAATCTCAGGATCACGGCAAAAAAATCCCCATTACCTTACAGACCCGAACGTTGCAAACCCCTCCAAACGTACGACACAAAAAAGAACGACCGCGAGGAATCTCCGGCCCATAAAAGGCCTCGGACAAAATCCCAGCCGAATCCGCGATGGCATAATAATTCCCGCAACACCACCCTGCGAGGGGGAAAGAAACTCTTCAGGAAGGGGGAAATACAAATAGAAGCTAGTCGAACCCAAAGAGAATCCCATAACCGTATTCATTACCACACAATAGGAAAAAAAACTCGCTATGTAGCGCGGGACGTGAATGCGGGAAAAAATAAAAGGAATTCCGATGAGAGAACGTCGATTTATCTGGACGTCGAGCGGTTGCATTTTCGGTCGCCGACTCGTGCATAGGGCATTAAAAACCGGTTCTCTGGGGAAAGATGGAAAGATATAGAGAGAGAGAGGCAAATAGACCGCTCCGTAACCCACTCACCACCTCCAACAATAGATCAGCTGGGAGAGAAAGTGCGGTCCACGGGAAAGGAGAGATATGCAACCGAAAGGAGGATAGATGGCGCGAAATGACGAAAACCTTTCCCTGTGTTACGGGCGCCTGTGAGTCATGCGGAGAAACCGATACGACTGCAGCTAGAAACGAAACTATACCCTAGGAAGTTAACACGACTATTACCCTTCAACCATTGAGAAACCTTATGATAACCCAGTAGCTCTATACAGATGTGGTTCTTCACAGATTCTGTACCGTTGAGTTACCTACACTTCCTTGCTAGTTTTTGCAATTTTCTACCCTAAATTCCAGCAGATTCGGTGGTTTTGTAGTTGTGATGCTAAGCTTGCAACACTAAGGTCCCGGGCTTAAATCCTGGTCATTTGTTTAAATATGTCCATAAAGATTATACTGGAAGAATGGTATGGCGAAAAATAGTCCCATTAACAGATGACATTATTATTATCATAAATTCCAAAAATTTTAAAATCTTGCAATATAAGCTAACAGTTTCGAATTTTTTTTATTTTTTTGACCTATTGATATTAATACAAACTCACAGGGACCCGGTAAACTTTTTTGAGAGCTAATTATTACTCATTATAACACATCGTCGGCCGGAAAATTGAAAATTAATATGGCAGTCACAGATATCTCAGGGAGATTAAGTTTGGAAAACAGTGAAGCAAAACCCCAATAAATTCTGATCTCCCGCCTAATCTTTCATTAAACCTTTTAATAAATATCCGAATTTCATTACAACCTAAACATTAGGGAAAATAAAAATCTTGACAGAACTGAATTCCAGCATAATTTTACATTAAGAAAGACCCCTTAAGAGGCTTCCCTATGTGACTAGGCAGAAGAAAGGTTACCTTAAGAATAGAATAAAAGCTGGAAAATCCTGTTACGCTAACAGACAATGTTTTATCTGATTTACAGATGATATTAAACAGAAGAACTTACTACGTAACTTTAATTCTTCAAAAGAGCTACAGTTCCCTCAAGAGATAAAAATATTTAATATGAATTCTATAGTTACGGAAGCATATAATTCTATACTAGCAAAAATAGGTATAAAAAATATAAAAATGTTTTCATGTAAACTTCCAATAACTCCCTCAGGTTTTAAAACAAGAAAAACTCCAATAAAACACTACGCCGATAACAAGCGATGCAGCAGCAAGACATGCATCTCTTACTTTCTCCATATCGGGTACGCATGCAACTAAACGGAGAGCCGTACATAGGCGTACAACACTGTTGCTTTCACAACCAATTCATCTTCCGCACTCCGCCCATCGAAATCCCCTCCGTGGCCCACATCCAGCCACTCATCGCTTTGAATCACGGTCCAAGAATAACGACGCCCGCAACTCTTTTTCCTCCCCACTTAGACCCGCTCCTTCCGCGGGGGGAGAGTGGACTGACCTGCGAGAGCGTTCAAGCGATATTTATAAACCTATTGGACGATTGGGAAGTGAAGCGGCTCCTCAACTAGAGGTTTCCACACCTCGGGAAGTGACGTGGCCGACCACGCCCCCCTCCCCTAAGTGGGATGCATTGAACCTTAACAAAATATTCCCATGTTTCGAAAGACTTGCGCTAAGGAATCCCTTCTGGGGATATTTTTAACCGTTCATCCTTCAAGGACCGTAAATGAACCGCAATTGAAATACCGTTTTTGTTATAAATTCTGTTATTTGGTCCAACTTATGATACCAACACAATTCTTATCAAAAGGTAGGACGAAAGACAAACTAGCCAAAATATTTTTAATTCATGGGACAAATATGTCCCTTGGTCCTTGAAGGATTAAAAGACAAAATGTTGCGATTATTAACGTAAAATGTGACCCGATTCTAGAAAAGGGTACGGTTCTAGCGTATACATGAATTACTGCATTTCATTGATAAAAAGTACTACTACTAAAATGGTATGTTCATATCTTTCGTCAAACAAAACGAACAAGGAAAAGGTAAAATTTCCTCTAAATCCATGAAATATACAGCTTCAATAAGGTCATAATTAAATCTTATAATAACAGACAAATAAAATCAGACGTATAAAACTTATCTTAATCTTTTATTTGTAAAGAAATCTGAGTTTCCAAAAGTTTTTCCTTAAGTTTGGCATTACATATTTGACTCACGACATCCATTTTCGATTATCTATTAATTATTCTCGTCTCAATTACTGTATTAAATTAGAAGATAAAGTTTTAATCGAACTTCCTGGCAAATGTTGCTTATAAAAATTGCGTTTTTATCTTTCCAAATTCTTGGAATAAGCAGTGGCAATCTCCTCGAGAAGGGATACCAGATAAGAATTTAATTCAATTCAGTTAGCATTTCTGGCGAAATGAATCTCGACTATATCTCTATTATAAACAAGATATAAATACAGTGATAATAAACTTGAAACATATCTTCACTGAAAGCTATCAATGAACACCTTTTACCAGATCATGGAAGATCATCTTCCTCACAACTCTTCCACGAAATGCAGTGTAAAACTAGGTTGGGTAATTCAAAAACTCGTTTAACGCAAATTAAATCATCATCAACGAAATATTACTTTTGTGCTGAATTACGATACCTAACAAACGTGCTCGGAATCAAAAGTCCAGTAGACAATTAAATAAAAGGATTCTTCTTCACCCACTCGGCCAGCACAGAATGGAGGTTTCTACCGACCAAACCGGACTTGAATTCAAACACCCGTGGCCCTAATCACGCTCAAGTCAACACCGCGCACTTCATTGTCATCATATCCCAAAACGCGGTGATTTATTAAACTTCCCCATTCGTTCACCAGCTCCACGGACTATGTAATAGCTCCTACTGTTAGCTCTTCACCCACGCCGCGTTCGACAATTGCCAAACGTTACGCAAACCCTCCCCACACCTCTCACGACTGATTCCCCGTCAACGTTACAAAAGCATTTAGTCTCCGTATGACGTTTCAATGAACCCTCAACCTCCGCAGCCAGCCAACTATTCTAATGACTGCTGCCAAAATAGGGGACCGTTCATAAAGCCATCACGGCGACTAAATAATCGCGGGAGCTGACGGCATAAGCTGTCGGAAATGAGTAATTCGTCAATGGAGGCCAAGATCTGTTCCGCAGCAGGCTACGCCGGAAGCTTGGAGATAAGAGAATTTTCCTCAGTTCGCGCTGAATAGGTTCCTTCCGAAGCTAGCCAGGAGACCAAGGTCGGCGAATGAAATGGGTCCCTAAAAAGCTGACATTCAAACCGTCCTGCCTAGCGTAAAATTCCCCGGCCTACATTTTCAAACGAGAACTTTAAATGTTCGTAAAGTTGGACAAAAATAAAATTGAACGATTGAATGAACACGGGTGAAAATTTAATCCTCGAGAATAATATTTTACAACTCTAGTTTATGCATGGACCACATACTTTACAGACAAACTCACACTACTTGCATAAAGCTCAACTTCAATTACAACATTAAATAAACAAACATTTCTTCTCCCTTGAAAACTTCACATACCCTCGCACTAACATCCCTTCAAAGACACTCAAATGCAAGGAATTTAATAAGCAAATACATCACAAGGTGTTGAGTGGTGTAGATTAGGGATAAAATAACTGTATAAACAGCTAATGGCAACGTTGAAAACAAGCCGCTAACAATAAACAATGGCTGTTATCTTCAGCAATACTGCAGCGAATTCTCCACGATTTAGGAATGTGAGGGATAACAAGTGATGTAAACAGAAACGAGCCATAACTTTACGGTAAACAGCAGAATTTCCGCTTTAAACAAGCTTCTCACGCTCAGCAGAATTCCCAAGCATGGGAAGACCTAGGGATCCAAAGATCATCGCGCATAGAAAATAAACGGGACTTCCTAAGCCCTGTAAAGGGTAGGGAAACGTAAATAACACTGCCGTAGACAACAGAAGGAGTTTTTAGACCTTATTTACTTATTTTGCTTACACGTTAAAGCTACGATTTTCACTCTAAAAACTCAAATAGGAAACCCATACGATTTACCTATAGAATTACTTCAAGCCACACATTCACAGAAATTACTTCTAATTCTGTCTCTGACATATTATTCGACAAACTCTATTCAAGCTGATTAAAAACGAGCTTTCACAGAGTGCATTTAACGCATAATTTCCCCAACTATTTACTGATGATTAAACCCATTCCAAATACAGTAGAACTACAAGCTTCCAATATTGAAATTAGCGAACCATCAAAAAATATCGATACAAAGCTTGCCGACGGCTAAATTTCAAATCCCCTTCAGTTCATCGAAACAAACAACATCTAACTCTTGGCTTGATTCCCAACAGATATAAATGTCACACGATCCTAAATTTTTCCGTCTGACAGATGGTGGATTTATTGATTGACACAATCAATGATCTATATAGGCTCGCTTAACAAAAACAATTGGAATGGCGGCGATTGAACTAAATGACCCCGAGACTCATCATATTAATTAATGACACGAGCACCATTAGAGATAAAGCTTTTCCAATTGATACAGCTTTGTATAAAGGCAATTAAGTAAAACAGAAATAGCATATATTTTCAATTTATTTCACACAGATTCGTTAGCACTAAATGCGATAGCAGAAAATGGCTATTTCATGGTATATTTCACAAACTAATTTGGCAATAGTTCTAACGAAAAACTCGGCATAAAACCTCACGAGATCAATAGGAAAATCTGTGCTCTACTAAACGATTCAAGAAGCTTTACAATGAATCTTTTCTAGTGATAACTGTACATTATAATTATTGTTAATCCATTCATAAGTTTATTTATCAAATACAGCAGAAAATGCCAATTTATAGTGATAATGTAAGGAAAGTAAGAACAAAAACAGCAACAAAAAAGAATAAAAATAAAATAAATAATAATGAGCAGTAGCAGCAATTACAAGGATCTTACTGAAATTAAACTAACTTTTATACATGCGGTTAAAGTTCTATGGTACGAATCATTCAATGCTTGTTTCAACAAGAACCATAAACTTACTCCTATCACAACTCCCAACCCGAATAACTCAAAACCCATTCACAGCCCACCTCAGCTTCCTAATTAAAACCTCTACGGCCATAATGCGGCAACGATAAATCCAACCACCTCCCCCAAACCAGCCAGGTGTCTAAACGATAATTAGAAACCCCAATTGTTTAGCGCCGCGAACAAAACAGCCGGCAAGTAGGCCATCACCGAAAGACACTCCTCCGGATAACTCCGCGAACGATACGAGATCCATCAGATATCGCCCACCACCTCTTTAGAAGCATTTTCACTCTCCCCATGCGATAGGTATCGCGAAATGACACGGCTTCGAGCAGATATAACCCCTTACGAGAGAAATTTCAATCCCACGCAGCTGCCGGACCATTTGTTCTCTGCGAGCAGATCTCGTAATAATAGCGAATTAAATGGCGCTAATCGATCTTCTTTTTTTCGGAGAGAAACATGCTGTGTATTCGGCAACTCAATCGATTTCCGAATCCGTGACTAATGTGTGCTTTTGAGCGACCGCGTAAGCTCCATCTGCTGGCCACAGTTCGATTCGATATGATTTTCGAATTAATTATTACCAATATATTTACACTGCAGATAGGCATAAACCATGTGGCAGTGCCCGTGTCATAGTTTTATTATGAAAGGAATACATATCTGAATATACTTGCACGAATGAGATGAATTAGAAAATATAACAAAAACAAAATAAATGCGAAAAATACAACTCATGTCATCAAGGATACTGACACACTAAAAACATTTATTTCATATACCTCACAAACATCCATTTTCAGGACGTTTACAGTGGTAGGTATTAACAACAACAATCACACAAGACTATTCCCTAATCGGAAAAATCCAACTAGCCGGGATTCGGGACCGTAGGTTGAAGCGATACCGTGCGAGCACGCTAACCACTCGGCCACCACAGCCGGTAATACAGAGCTAAATTCCCAATATGTACATAACTAATCATTAATTATCCTCAAATATCTTAATTAGCGTCATCCTTTGAATCCACCGACTGAAGCTATGTAGTTCAATAAGTTTACTTTAATGACATCGACGTCCCCAACCAATGAAATTTATAATAGTACAAAAAGCACTCATTCGGTTGTGACGTAATTTCGAATCGGGTTGCCGATACCGAAATAGCTTACACAATAAACCCACTGGCTCGATACGTAGGGAGGCCTGCAAACATCTAATTTCCGACAGACAAAAACCTCATCGGAATGGAAACAGAAACAACGTCGAGATGGAAACAAGGGACGAGAAATCCTCATCCTTTTTCGGCTGTGAATCCGCCGCCGAAATGCGCAACGCACGGAAAAAATCACGCGCAGGGCGGTAGACAAAAGAGGATCGTTTTAAACGATCGCCTTTTTGTTTTCGCTCGGGATCGGCATAAACACGCGACACGACTCCCAGCATGCACCGCAGCATCGGCAAAAACAGACGCGCCCAGCGCAGTCACGCGGAAGTGCAATGCACGGGGAGGCTAACGGGAATGCGGCGGATAAATGAAACGGAACTCCGAAAAGAAAATCGCTGGGCGAAAGGTGAAAAGGCGAGAAGAGGGAAAGGTTTCGAAAATGAATGGATGCGCCCGAGGGAAAATGGACGTGTAAAAAGTCTGATAAAGTCGGGACTCGAACCCGGGTCATTCGCCCTTTTTTTCAAATCCGGTTCGTTGCTCTCCTAAAATCAACAAATCGGGATTCTTGTCCAAGTAAGAGAAAGTAAAAAATTAAAGTAAGTCTGAAACGTTTGATTAGCAGCCCTACTTATCTATTCCCTAGGTAACTCCCACCTAGTCTTTCCCTACTTGAAATATTTTGCCATCCATAAAATTTCAATTGACAGTATTGTTAAAATAAAATTTAAACGTTGAACTATTATCGAACACCAATCTTTCATTTTTTCGTGTAAATATTGTTCGGCAAACTTTTACATCGAACGAATTGGGATTCTTGTTCAAATGAAAGTTATATCTAATTCACTGGAAAAAATAAACACAATGTATTCAATTCCACAAATTTCCACAACAAAAAAAGTTGCGGAATTGAATACATTGTGTTTATTTTTTCTAGTAATGGAATTCCACAAAGTTACGGCTGCTACTATTGATTTTATATCTAATTCAATTTATCTAACAAACTTTAGGTATGTAGCAATTATTATTTCTGTATCTGATCTCATCTCTTTGACTCATCTTTAGAATTTTCATACTTATTATATATTGACTATACTTTTTCTTTTATTTTCCTCATGTTAAGATTACACTTGAACCTGGATTCTTGATGTACAAATGATACAATTTAACACTTACTTATTATCGAACAAATTAGAGGGACAAAAGTGAAAAGAGGAACTATGGAATAATGGTATTATAATGGAGGAATGTATTGGTATTATAACCAAGGAATAATGGAATTATAATCCAAGGCATAATTTTTATCTCAATTTTATTTTAGCATCCGCATTTTTCTAACCAATACGACTCAACATTCATGATCTCAATAAGGTATAAAGTATCTCTATTGGCATTAGCGCATGGCATCTATCCAATCTGTAACCCATACCTTAGAAAAATGACAACAGATGAGAAAGCGACAGAGGTGAGTAAGCCAACCAAATATCACGTTTCTGCCGTTGCTTTTGCAAGCTTGAACAGAAGACAGAGCAATGCATACTTTCTACAGATCTAACTTGAAAGATCAATAGCAATACATCCTGTTACATGATACTGTTCGTAAGGAGAAAGACATATTAAGGTTAGGCTTGAGCACAGATATAAACGGATAAGGATATTTTTTCCATGAAAAGGAAATACGACCAACAACTTTGGTATGTATTTACTGCTGTATTCTCAAGAAACAAAAGCCACTGCAGTAGACACTATTGTAATAAAATTAGATGAATAGCCAAGATATATTCAGTAATGCTTGCTAAAAAAACATTTGCAATCGCAACAAAATACTGCAAATCGTTTAATTAAGTTCAATACGATTTAATTATTCGATTATACTTTTCTGAGAAGTAGTTTATGTTGGCGAAAAGAAAGAAGCTGTAATAAATACAGTTAATGTGTCCTACGTATATATCACTATAGTGTGATACTGTATACGGTCCTTTCTCTGAATTCCACATTTTTATACAAAGAAAATAAGTCACACCCAGCCTGTATATTTAAAGCCCTCCATCATTCTTACTATAAGAGCGTACGCAATTAGACATAATTGAATTATCTCTGAATGCGGCGGAAAACAATGAGTTTCCCGAGGGACAGGACAGTGTAATACAGCGATAAAAGACTGTTAACTTTGTAAAATACGAAGCCAAGATAACCGGAAGATATTCGAAAGGAAACAGACCGCAGCTTGCCGATCCCGTTTCTGGCGAGGAAGGCCTTCTGGAGAATGTGGATCTTTGGAAAGTGCTTTTCAACAACCACTTTCAGCTCATAACCTAACCGACGATTATACGTAAAATTATGCATGAGAAAACCGGTTAGATGCCGAGTGAATAAACCGTTCAGAAAAAACCTAGGACAGCATTAATTTGAAAAATAGTTCATCTGTTTTTAATTCGGAAACAGCCGGACTGAATGATCCTGACCTAATAAACGAAGTGAAAATATTGTTCGGCAAAATTGAGATGGAAAAATAATCATTTAAATTTGGTATGGTATATATCTATCAAACTGAATCATTCTAAGCTGTTACTCCTTCCACAGCTAATTGAGGCAATTCAGCGGGAATTGCCTCTATCTCAACCATCTATAAATGCTATAATCTCTCTTCTTACAGAATTGCCATATTTTTTTCCATTCGCTGGTAAATGTTGAGACTATAGGTCACTTTACTTTATTTATTAGCAACAGCCCCATATGCCCTGAATTCCTTTCATCGGAAATGACACAACTAAAACCACCATGTAATTGTTACCTATACTTAAATAGTGCAACATTGAAATTATTCACAGAGAAAGCATTAATAACTTAAATACATCCGTGAAGCGGATGATTATTTCCAGATTATTCGCTGGAAAGATAATTTAGATAAATACATTAATTTAAACCTCAGGTTGCATAAGGTTCCAACAGAAATGAACACACATTTACTTCTATGATATGCTATTAGGAAAAGTTTAAATGAAGATCATTATGAACTGTTTAAATACAACTATAAAACCTATTAGATATCGTTCGCCATAATAACCGATATACCAAACGCTATGAATAACTATTATTATTATTTAACCATTAAGGCGAGATTAGGACAAAAATACTCTTCTGCCCATCCCAAGGATATTTTAGATGAACATTTAACACTATTAAATCAAAAAAGACACGAATAACTTGCATATAGAAACAACAATACAAACAATCCGACGAACATGAGATACTAGATACGTGGTACAAACTAAATGGAAAAAATAATAGATAAAAAATGCCAAGCAGCGCATACAAACTAGAGTGTATTACACTTTATAAACTTACAAATTAGAGTGCGAATTAACTGAAGCACAGCACTGACAAACCCCAAACATCCCACATCCCAAACAAAAACCCTAACAATCGCTCACAAAACATCGCTAACCCTAAACTGCGAACATCCCAACTTCCATTTGCACCCGCATGAACCCGCCTCCATCTGAACCGCGCAGATCGAGTCCCCCCTGCATCCGTAACTACGGCACTCGGTGCTAAGAGTGGGAGGAGGGAAACGCCAGGTGATGGGAGTTGATACAGAACAGCAGGGGACGAGACATAGGGAGTGGCGGATGGTGGGAGAAAATCGAACAGAGAGAGGGGACCCCTCATCATTTCCTTCCCCTGCCCCACGAATAATTGAAAGTCATAAATCAGAGCGGGAGGAAGTGGACGGAATATGCTCCCATGCTTCCACGATGATAAAAATAGGAGTCCCGGGGATGAAACGGTATTAATTGAAACAGCCTTATTTTTGAGGACCGCTTGTAAATGTTCCGGCGACCATACCCTGATGAATGGAACCATTTCACTTGTTTTTTGGTACGGGATTTTATTTCTGCTACCAACACGAGAGACTTTCATTCTTACTGCTACTCTGTCTGTAATGTTTTGAAGCCCGGAAGCTGGAACCTCAAATATTTCAGTATTAGCAACGAAAGAACTGTTGAGGGGATGTGGCTTACTTGACAAATGGGGAGTGAGGTAGAGTGGCTTTCAGAAACTTTCCTACGTATATATAATATCTTAGAATACTCTACTACATAATATATATTATATCAAGATCTTAGAATAATCTACATAATATATATCATATAATAGAGTCAGTAATGTTTTCAACCCCGTGAGCTGAAACCTCAAATCTTCCACATTAGCAACTAAAGCCCAGGGAGAGAGAGAATGGGGCTTACTAAACAATACGGGGAGTGAGGTACATTGACTTCACTTTCTTCACTACCTTACATACATTATATATTAGAATACTCGATAGAATGATTTATTACTGATAGCATAGACAAACTGTGAACTCATTTATTAATACACCCTTGTAATTCACAATTTAGGGGTTTACTCTTTGCTATATACCATTTATTGACGAAAGAGATAATTTTGTCGTTTGTCTCAGGTTAATAGAAAATTGTATCCCTCATCTACTTTAACGACAGTGTTGATAGAGCATGACTTTGATGACAAGTAAGTTCCTGAAATAGAAGTCACAGCGCTGATTAACTTCTATTTACAGAACAAAAAGAAAATGGTTACTAGTAGAGCCATAGGACTTCACTTACATGGTCATATTCCGCTTATAGCATTCTAGCTAGGTGAGTAAAGTAAGTTTAACTACCTCACTCCTCAGCCAGCACGGTAAGCCCAAATCCCTTCCTAGCTCTCGGTAGTCAATGCTAAATGGGGGTGAGGAACTTACCAGCCTCGGGCTGAATACATTACACACGACTACTTGTAAGTATCTCTTCGAAAATGTGGACGCGTGTGGCGCCGCTCGGCGTTCGTGGCGTGAATGGGAAACGCCGTATTAAGAAAAAATCCGTTGGAAATTATCCAATGAACGGTGTTGAAACAAAGCGGAAAGCCGTGCGAGGACACGGCGATCCTTGTCGATGTCGAAAATATAATGCGACGCGATAACCGAGGGAGGATTTATCGAGAGGCATTCATAATGTGTAGTTTGTCCGCGGTTATCGATGATAAAGCGCTTCGGGGTGTGGGGAGAGACGCAGATAAGAAAATGTCTGTTTCGCAATTATTTTCGCCGGCCGAACATGCACCGTATAATCGTCGCATGTCATTTGATCGACGTGCAATCTACACGTACCCCATCGAGCAGTGATTACACGTGATTCCATTACGGGATGATCTGCATATAACAGGACCGGGAGGAAGCCACGGTTTAGATTAACTCCCTGAAAAATTATTGTGAATTGTTTCCGGAAAGTGTCACTGGAATTACGCCGTCCGCTTCACGGTGTCAACGAGTATATGAGAAATGGACACATACAAATCGGCTTCTGATAGGACGAAAATACTAACATGTCAGAGGAAAAATCATGTGAGCCTAAGTATGTAACTAGTATTCAGAAAAAAAATCAACTGAGAATGTTAATCTATTCCTATTAATTTAATTGAAATTCTTAAGGTAACGAACGGTATAAATTAATAAATTACGTTTGTATTTTGGGCATACTAGAGACTTCCATACATTCATCATCAATTTAAAAGGATCTAATTGGTAAATAATATTGAAAAGGATTTCTATTAGTTAAAAACTTGCTAATTAGTAAATAGGAAAAAAAGCTTTTGTTTGGTATAAGAGTACGTCCTAGAAATTCCTTTAGGCCGTTAAAACTTATTTTTATCAACGTTACCATTCATAGACCACCATAGATTGACTATTAAAATAAAAAGAATAATAGATCTAAAATTTTATAGATTTTTATGTGTATATATTAAAATATTACATCCATTATTCTTTTCATAATGATCCTTCACCAAGTGAAGGCCGAAACCGTCAACTATATATTGACTATGTTAGGTTTCTATTATTTAATTAGAGAATAGGAAAAAAACTAGTTTTGGATAGGTATGAAAATTATGAAAATTCCATTACACCGTTAGTGCCTATATAACAGTAGCCATTCATAACCACTACTATTTATAGGCCAATTGAAAACTTCTCGACTACGTAAAATGCATACTAAAGTCGCAAAATAGGATTATTGTCAGTTAGACAAACGTTAATGCTATAACTCTAAGACTCTACACGCTTGGCAAACTGGATATGGCTTCTACAGCTCGCGGGAAATCGTTTGCATAATATTGATTCCTCTCAGATAATTCTTTCGCCAATGAAAAAAATACTTAACAGAAAAAAAAAACAAAACGAAAGTATTCTTAATATCCTCTTATTCCTCTCTAATAATATAGGTAATTCTTTCGTCTGATAAAAAATACCGAAATATATGCTAAATGAAACTTTCTTTAAATCTTGAAAAAAATTTAAAACCATAATATGAATGCATTGACACATTTATGTAACATTTCCAAAGAGACACAAAGAAAGCTGCTCTCATATTTGTAAATATCTTAATAATGCTTAGGTAAACAATTCCGCTCAAAACATAGAAAACCTCCAATCAAACCCAACCCCAACAAAACAACAACCTCGACCGCCACAAACGCGACAGAAAACTGCGAGACAACCGGACAAAACACGAGCCAACCACAATTACAACCAACGAATTAGAGCCTCAAAAAAGAAGAAGAAAACAAAAAACACCCGATAACGCGCAGAGACGGACGATTTTCAGCGTCGAGTAACCCTCAAACGCAAATCGACTCGGATAAAAAAAACCGACGAGAACTCCCATTTGTCCTAACGTTCTCGCAAGTAATATCGCAGAGAGAGAGGCCTTTGTGAGGAAAAAACCCGTGCATTTCCCTCCGACTACGAATGATACCAGTTCTTACGGAAAAAATCAGTTTCTCTGGAAAAGGCGTCACGGCAGACTGTGGGAGGGGAGGAAGAGATGAAGAGAGAAGTGGAGAGAGAGAGAGAAACGGGGAGAGATAGAGCGAAGCAGAGAGAGGGGCCTTTGACCCCGCCACTTCGGGATCGATGATGGTAGAGAGGAGAAAAGCACGACGTGTCGCCATTTTAAAACACGAAACAAAACCAACATGTCGAACTGCGAAGCAACAGCAAAGGATAAAAACCTAAATAACCCTAAAAATCCAAAATAACCACCCCCCGCTAGATCAAACCCTTCCCAGAACCTCAAAAGCTGTCGGAACCGTTAAAAAAAGCGATTTAATTTTCTCCCGGCACTGGTGCGCGCCGCGCATGCGCGGGAACTTAATCGGCTGACCTAGATTAAAACAGCTGACTGACTGCAGCCGCATGCATGCAGGCCGCCTGAAGTAGCTCGAAATCTAATCTCGAATCGCTAGAGGTAAAAAGTACGGATAAACATTTTCTCTCGAGAAATGCATTTCGTTAATCGGAACGATCTTATCGTCTCTATGCAACGCCGAAGAACAACGGATTTGAGGCGGGTAACGCGTACGAGCTAATTAATCCTTAAACGCAACATAAACGAGAATTAGGTTGAGTGCACGAGGGAGTAAATTGAGGTAATGACTCACGGCGCTGCGGAGCGGATAGCAAAAATTAGGACTGCCGTGGCTTGAATGAGAAAGCTCTGAGGAATGAATGGAATTCATATTTGGAATTAAATGTTGCAGCGAGAGAGATGCAGTCGCTGTTGCCAGTCGAGTGAACAAGGGAATTATGCACCTTTTCAATTCCTCGAAAAACTCTCTTAAGAGGTGCTTGACTGAAAATAAGATATAAAAGATAAAGCAGCCACCGATAAACAGAGAGTTTTACTTGCAAGCGTAATATAACTCAAAATACTAATTTGGAGTTTAATCGAGGATAGTTTCCAGGCGAAATAACAGAAGAAACTGTGAATATTTTACATACTTTATTTTATAGATCCAAGGCATTAGCCTGATTTAGTAATGACCTTCTTTACAGTGAAAGCAATTGGTAACTTAAGTTGTAAAAGTAAACTAAATTATATGTGCTTCTTAACTGACCAAATGCAACTTTTCTGATAATATTATCTACCCCAACTTAGTTTTTTATATTTAAAGAATATATTTATATATCTAAAATTTTATAACTTTAAAAAAATTCGGCCAATAAAACTTCTTACTCGTATCTAATTTACTGCACATATTGAGAATGTTGCTATCCAATGAACTTGAGCGAAGAACAAATTTATTGTTTCGAAATAGCTTCAAATAAGGTCGTGACTGCAGATGATAAGGAGCTTAAAATATTTTTAATTATCAAATTAAACACAAAACAACTTCTACGAACACAAGAATAACCTACACCTACCAAGAAATAAGAATGGGTCCGAAGCAGAGAACACTACACCTATTAATTATTCTTATCGCCTAAACAACTAAGTAAGGAGAAAAATCTGTACCTCACCTTATAACTATATCAGTCTATGAATTTCACCTTATATTCCAGTGTTGTATTTTGTCTGATAATATGAAAGGTACCTGTGAGATATAGTATATAGATACACTTAGGTCCTTCCGGACTGATTTAATTTGAAATTGTAACTAGTAGGTCATTGTCCAGTACTGACGAGAACCTTACACAATCATAGAACTGTGCCTATCGAGCATACTAGCAAACTACCTCACTCCACACCTTACTTCGCATACCTCAATCCCACTCAAAAACTAAGGTGGATAATATTAGATTCTTGGAGCTTCACACCTGACACCTGGTTGAAAACTGCACGGACAACCAAGAAAACGCAACTTCCACCCCAACAAGTTCCCCCTGACACTTCCTCAGCCCCACCGGGAAAGCCTTTCGCGAAGCTATTACTCGGACGTTAAAATTAAAACGAAATGAAACTCGCGGAAACGGTCCCTCAGCCGGCGATATACATTACTTCACGACTGCACTTAGAGCGACAGTGGGGCCGGAAGTACGGTCACGTGATCAAAGCGTTTGTTTTCGACTTTCGCCCCCTCGTCTTCCCGGCGATCGCAGCACGTGTCCCCGGGGATCTTTGTCGGGGCGCTGACGGACACCTTCGACGAATATCATGACTCGACAACTCAGACTGTGACAACACAGACTGCGACAGCTCACCGGACCCAACAACTCATCAGACCGGGCGACAACTTATCGCGCCGACAACAGATCTCCATGACAATTGAAATAATATCAAATTTTGAGCGTTAAAACAATTGAGCGGTAGCCTTTCTACCGATTTCTGATTACACTAGTCAATAATTTATTACTTTATATAAAGTAGAAAAGTTTATTTTGAATAAAATTTGAATTCAAATGGTTATACAATATTTTTAAAATATCACAAATTATGAGAGATAAAATATTAGGTTCCTCCTGAGCCAGTCAGAGGCTCATCTGGAGGTTCCATGAGTAGTTCATGATATATTAATAATTAATAATTAGACAGTATCAATAATTTATTTAATAATAAATAAACAGCGCGATGAGCTGTCGCCCGGTCAGTTGCCGCACGGTGAGTTGTCGGGTCCGATGAGTTGTCGGGTCCGATGAGTTGTCGGGTCCGATGAGTTGTCGGGTCCGATGAGTTGTCGGGTCCGATGAGTTGTCGGGTCCGATGAGTTGTCGGGTCCGATGAGTTGTCGGGTCCGATGAGTTGTCGCACTCTAAGTTGTCGGGTCACGCACAAATACGCCCTGGGAGAGAAAGACCGAGCTTTTCCTTTCGCCTCCCCTCGACGGACGAATTCCCCCTCGCCTGCGTAGGTGTGAATGTGTGAAGGGTTTAATGACCTCCTTGAGGCAACTTCCGATCTTTTTTCTGGAAAGCTATTTCCTCCACTTCGCTAAATGATTTCAAGGCTACCGGGAGATGGATATCGTAGGAACACCGGCGTGGCATTCTAGGAAACATGGCTTTACGATATTCTCTTGGGTGCCAAAGGGTTGACGTTGGACAGATAAGGGAGTCAGCCCTATAAAAAGAACTGATAATCTTGAGTTGCGAGTTCAAAAAGGTCGGTAGAAATTAGTAATCGTTATAATTTAATTAGTGAACGCTTTCTATTAGGCCCTGCATCATGACAATTTGACTTCATTGTTTATATAATCATATACCAACCACACCTGGTATTGTCTCAAATAATAAGAATACGTTTTGTTTTGAAGTGATTGTTACAAAAGTCTTCCCTATCCACCATCATATATTATACAACAATTCATTTACAGTAATTCTAGGAAAAGTGGGAAAACCTGTGGAAATGAAAAACCTAAGAGCAAACCATTGCATTTATTACTGGGAATGCAATCAAAGGCACCACGTAAACATAACTGAAAATGATTACATTGTTAAGTTACTTCAATTATCAATAACAGTACTTATAGACAAGTATAAAAATAATTCTGTACTTAGTGAAGTAATTACAGCGATAAAAATACGAATTTGTAACTCACAATTCACTTCTTTCGAATACAATCGAGAGTAAGTAATATAGCACATAATGTCAACCAAATACCACTGGAGTTCATTTTAGCTCAATCTATTCATTAAATTAGATTTCCATATTTCACAGACATTCTCACGGCTACAAAATCATAACTTGGGCTATTACGCTGGTAAATAAATTGCATTATTCATGAACTGCTTAAGGGCCCTATTCAATGTGGGAATCATTTCCTTTAACACATGCGAATAAAAGGAGTAATGTAATGGTTCACTTTACGATGAAAATAAATTATAAATATCGCAGAAATACAACTAGTAATACTCGAATCAAAAAGGTATGTTTTCATCATAGAGAGCAGAATGATTTTCTAAAGGTAGGAGGCGTTATAACGAGATATCCCACGGACGATGACTATGACATATCATCATAATTAAGAGAGCTTATCGAGTTTGAAATTAAGTTCTAAATACGACCTGCTTAACGTGATACCCGTAAAGGTATTAAAGACGATTTTACAATAATATTCGTGTTAATTAATGGGACCTTCGAAATTGTTTTGACCCCGATGTCCTCCTTCATCATTCAGACAGCCAAATCCGAGTTCCACAGTTGAATGACTCCCAAAACACTTTCGAGAATCCTTGAGAATGAGCATACAGCGAACGAACGCTCCTTCCGTGACAATCAATAACGTTATCTGTTATTCAGAAGTGATTTCAAGAGCTCGTATCTTCCGGCGTTAATCAAGCTACGCTTTCTCGAAATGATAATCGAGTCAGCGATATTGACAGCGAGCAGGAAAGATTTTACCTGAGGAAGCTAGAATCCATTGAGTATAATTTCCTACAATTCCGCCAACAATGCATGTTCCGCCTATTCCACTTGGTGGCTCTTGAAAACATTGGCAAGATAGAACAGTCTAAGAAGTAGTCTACGACATGAGTAAAAACGAGCATTACAAAGTCCAACGTAATGCCATAGAAAGAGGAATCATGTTCGAAATCTTTCCTGACGCTCTTTCACAACTTCTTCCACTTGTTTTTACAACGGATCTTACTTTCTTGCAATAAAAACCTCATGGTCACACTGAGGCCAATCTTAATGTATTTACGACTTACAGAATAATTCCTACTTACATATTAACTCATTCAGGTAGATCTAGGGAACAAAATGATAACCGATGACAACATAATCACTCCATGAACTATAAATAATGATACCCACTAGCTTTACATCAGAATCAAAGCCAACAGGAAACTAGTTACGAGAGTGTTACATTTCCAGTAGCAGTAAAAGCTACTCCAAACATCCTTTATGACATTGGAAACTTAAAAGCAAATTTTCCTCGTTTGCGGAACAGGAACGAGGAAATATAGAGGAAAACTTGAACTGAAATAAGGCACTTTACCACTAACCCTAAAACAATCCCACCTTCCCATACTGAAATGTATTAGCGGTGGATAATAAGTCGAGCTTATTAGATTTGCGATTTACTTGAAGAGAGGATTTCAGTATGTACTAATCTTTAAGTAACAGTTTTTTTAGGATTAATTATACCAATTAAACAAACACTCTCCCTCGAAACATTTTTCCTACGACCATGGTTTCATTGCTTCACGTCCTCAAAGGCGATGAGGCTTGAAGATAAAGTTAAGTGTTGAAGCCATGGTCGTAGGATAAAATAATTCGTAGCGTGGATTAAATGATCTGTAGTATTTTATTCTTTTGAATCCTTGTTGTATTGTATTTACTCCAATTACCTCTTAGAGGCCAATTTGCCTTCAATATCTGATAGAAATAATCGTAAAACCTCGCTACTAATTTATACGTAGAACTCCTCTGACCCTAAACCAAACCGTTTATTTCGCCAACTCATCAAAGGAGAACCATCAGCCTTCTCTATTATCTATTGCATCCATCACGCCAGCAAACCTTCCTAATGGCAAATTAGAAATATAAGACACCCGAATTACATTAAAATAATAGTAAAAGGAAATTTTCCCCCAACTTGGCAACCTTCCATTTCCATCCACTTAAAACCAGCCCCAAAAACTTCCGCAACAAAAAATCACCAACCCAAGAATCCTTGAAACTAATAAACCCAAATATCAGAAAATGCTAATCGCCTGAAAAAACCAGGTCTACGTCAACGCACCAACCCAGGGAACCAGTTTCCAGAAGACATCCAGAGGGAAAAGAAAAAGGTTATGAGGAAAGTCCCACCGGGGAGGACACAACCACCGGGGGATCGCACACCATTCCACCCACACACCGAAGGGGGAAATACCACACCGGAATCGAGGCAGGGGTCGGAGGGGTAGACATCCTATTGGAGCGCAATTAGCCTCACCCTCCGTGCACGCCAATAACCTACAGCCTCAACATTCTCCGCCGACCGAGAGCAATGAACCTCGCCCCTCCGAGCCGTCCTCTGGCCTCACCGAAAGCGGTCCTCGACGTCTTTCGCTAGGTGCCGAATAGATGAGCAGCGACCTATGAGGGCCCATTAGCATAAACTAGGGAAGGAAAAAGGCATCTTATACGGGGCTCCCAAGGTTCTGCAAGAAGCTATTCCGCCCTGAACAAACTGCCGCGACACGATATTCATGCGCCAACGCCCGGAAACAAAGTGAGCGAGCGATAATGACGCTGCTGCGGGCCGCACGGGAGGGGGGCTCCGGTCTTTAAGTTATCGAACGAAAGCGGAAATTGCTGAATTCCTTAAATGATAAAGAATTACTACCCTGCTACTTTTCCAACCTACTATTAGTTATATCTAAATATAGTATGTGCTAGCGATTCTCTCTATTTGCCGCTACGATAGATAGTCTGACTGCAGTTTTAGAATACTGACCATTTTATTGATCGAAATTGTTAATATGGAGGAGTTATATTTTACCCTTACAATACGAATATAATTAACTCCCTCACAGATGAATCATTACGCATTATCTAATTATAAATACATGAGCTAGATCCTTTAACAACTATGTAGAAAGCAAGCTTACATTGAATGTACAAAAATATTCTACAATTTCGGTCTACACTTTTCATTTGCTATCCATGATGTAACGGTAATAAAACATATTTTACACGAATAAAAGTCGAGTTTATACTCTCCGCTAATTAGCGAATGATTAATAAAGTTAAATTTTAATGAAATGCATAAGATGATAAAATTATCAGCGGTACCGCAATTTAAATCTAAGTAAAAGTTATTAAAAACGACCTATTATCCAACATTTCATTCTGGTTTACATTTCTGGCAGTCACAAACGAACACCATAATACAATTAAAGTAGAACGAACGCGGAAAAAGTAATTCGCTTTTCCACTACACAATCTTTGAAATATTGAATTGATGGGGTAAAAAAATCAGAGAACTTCACACCAAGACACCATAAAAACAATCGCGAAGAGGTAGGACTAAAACTGAAAGGCATGACCTTCCAAACGAAAGAGTAAACTAACACTTGAAAAACCAAGTAAACTCTGTATGCGGTAATGTTCATTAAAGGTCAAGCTAGTTAACCGGCAGCATTACGCAACTCGGACACCAGTTCCTACTGAACTTACCAGAACATTCACGAAAAACCAATCACCGCCTACTTACAAAGCATAAAGCTAATCCCAACTATCCATTTCTGGGGATAAATCTCTCACACGACTGGTAAAAGGGCAGAAGCCTAAATAGCCCCATCATGACTAAACGTAAGATCCACTCGCTCCTGCCTGGGAACAACAGCGCGAGGCAGAACAAAGTTACCAAATATTGCTAACATATCTTAATTAGCACTGCGAATTGGCTTAATACCACTGTTCTTGTTTATGACCTGAACTAAAATGTATTAATAAAACATTTGACTTGGTTTTATGGACAATTATTTTTTAATCTTATAAGTTAGTACTGACGAAACTGGTTATACTTGTGAACTCCTAAATATCCATTGCTCTATTGTCATTTTAGTTTTGTAGCTACTTTTCATGTAACTTTATTACTTGCTTTCCACAATGTTCTTCATCGTTTCTATTGATTTATGTGAACATGTGTCTTTCAGATCTCTTAACCTGCTTTCCCATAAGAATTTAACTGTTAGTAGGTTTTTCACACCGTCCTTCTTGCGGGTGTTTTCCTTCTGCGGTATATATTTCTTCCTAAGCTAAACCTTAGGTTTGTAAACCCGCAATGTAGTTTTCTTCTTTGTACTTTTCCAAGCAATCTTTTCTTCAAAATGTGTATGACGAAGGGTTAGATGTACGAAAAAACTTGAAAGTCTTAATCTCGCCCCAATAAAAGACGTTTTATTATTATTATTCTATTAGAATAACTTCCACCGCCGCCCACAACGAAAATCCGTGGACGATCCAGACTTTGCGATATGAATTCGCCTTTTTTGTTCGCAAACCCGTAATGCATTTGCGTTCGACGGGCCGTTATTTCGCTACGAAAGGAATAACAATTGCAAGGGGGTGAAAAACGAAAAGTTGGCAGCTCTGCATTGGAATGCGATAAATAAAGAAGTGATCAACTTGGCTTACGACCCTCATAAGCTAAATTCGCCGCGGGACTTTGGCCGCCGGATGTGTTTACTTTAAGCATTCGTTGCCATCAAGAGTAACTATGAGGATGTTTATAAATCTCGCTTCGTAATTGAATGGAGCGGGTACGCTTTCTACTCAGCCAATCAACTGACCATCTCGAGGGAATACAGTTCCCTATATAAACATTATAACCCACGAGAAGTCTTTCACAATTGAATTTTACGATTTGTCAATTCCGTACCTTTTTTATTCAATAGCTGGGAAATTACGACCTTACAACTTCTTAATAGCTTTATTGTAGTTATGAATGCCTAATTAATATGGATTATTCGCCTCTGCAAATCTAACAGGCTCATAAATAAATTTATGCACGTCACATCATTTACTTACACATGTTGGCAATGAAAGCAAATTCAGTCAACTAAAACCATGCTTTCAACACATATGCATAAAATACATTTAGTTTTCCGAACAGTTAGCGATAAAACACCATAACTTGCAAAGGGTCATTAATCATAAGAATCTGAAAATAGAGAGGAAATGAATAGAAGATTCTATCAAATATCAAGGTCTCCAATTGCCCTTGTCTATAAGCATTTCCTAACGGCCAATCCTGTTTCTAAAGGTCATCACACCTATTGGGAAAGGAACTATTAATAAATAGACTCCTACAGCCTCTAATTGGAATGAAACAAAATTTAACAGGAAGCTTCATAATTAGTTTAACGAGACACTTCAAGGTAAACACACCTCGTCACCGAAGAATATATCTTATTCAAAGAGAAAAGATGGCTAACTTAAATTTCCTTAACTATCCACACACGATGTGCAGACTAACAAGGCTTGGGCATTGTTTGATCTCCAAACAACATTTTTGACTTATTTCCGCGAAAACAAAGCGGGTCAACACAAGAAAAATTTAAAATATGCGGTCTTTTACATTTCTTCGCATACCTCACACTTCGCCACGGAGTGAGTTTTAACTCAAAAGAAAATAAATTAAATTCTCAAAATCATTATTAGCAGACTTTTATGTTTTAAAACCAATCTATATTTAGCTAAGGTTTCTTCATGTGCTGACAATTACTTTCATTAAATTGGTCTAATTAGACGTTACTGGACACTCAAGATTAGGAAAAGCAATTACCTAAGTAATAATTAACTAATTATCGACCAATGGCCTTAACATTAAAGTAACTATTTCTGAAAATCGCCCAATTAAAATTAAGGTTAAAATACTTCATATAAAGCAAGTGATTAAATAAGGAAAGTTTTATATTAAAGTAAAAATATGTACCTGATATTCAATGAAGTTAAGATCTACTGACAAAATCCCATGTTAATCCCCATTTAGTTTATCATTGTTTGACAGAATTGTGGTAGGCACCACATAATCGAAACTATCCGATTTTTATTCATAAAGAACGTGAGACAAAAATTATAGATTCACATAAGAACCTATTTAAATCTAAGAACAGAATTCATAACCATCCGCAAATCTTTCACCCAAATAAGACGAAATTCTTTATGTGTATACCAGCAAGTAAAATCCGCATTTCGGTGATAGACGAACTATATTCCAGAAAGATCCATGTCCTCAGCAAAATCCCATTCGCGGAAGCAAAACGAAAAATAATGAAGCAATAGCAGAGCGATCACATTCCTGTGACAAGCACCCACTGGCAGTAAATAAAACCCGCTGAAAGGCGCGTTTGTCACTTGGACAGAAAGGCTAAAGGATATTGCGAAAGGTCACAAGACGCATGTACCAGAAACAAAGTCGAGGCAAACAGAGAAAGAAAGGATATTCCACACAACGATATGAACTCAGAAGAATTACACGCATAAAAACTGTACAAATAGGTAATGACTGATAAATTAGGAAAATAATCCTCTTGTTAGTCTATAAAAGCCTTTCCAAATAAATCAAAGCTACAATATAAAATCTGTGACTGTAAAATAAGGCTACTATGGCAAAATTTGATAATGATTCAGACGTTTCTTTTTGCTTTAAGTATTATTACAATCATTGACCATATTTTTTGTAATATGCCGAACTCTGCCATCTGTTTTTTTTTTACAAATCAATATTATTAAATTTATAACTTTGTATTATGCTCAACACTGCCACTGATTTATTATTCAATTTATTAAATGCACTATAGTAATAAATATATTGCTATATAAAGCATATTGCTTTAGAGCTTCCCTTGATTGCTGTTTCAAAATTAGTAAATTAATTAGTTATCTTAAATGCTCGAGTAAGTTGAGTTCTAAAAAAATCAGACCTTCTTAAGAACCGAATAAGGATAAGAATAATAATCGTAAGTAACCATGTCTATCACTCAACATTGAAGTATCCTTAAAAACAAAAAAAGGCAAGTGAGCAAACAAAAACGCTATTTGAATCAACAAAAACTGACATCCATGACGAAAGTTCTACTTCGCCATATTTGTCAATCCAATACTCGTATCCGACAAACGGCACAACACCCATTAGAAACACCGCCAAACCATCACCCCGCAAGACGGCACCAAATTCTTCGAGACTGGAACTTTACTACTCCGTGAAATTCCAATGACGTTCTCCCACGAGCACAAAGGAACAGAAAGACCTTTCTGGTCGCGTTAGAATCACCCCTCCGTCACCAGCGAGGGTTTTCATTAGCACAGTGGACTTGGGCCACCCTTCCACGAAGGATAATCTCCCCCAAACAGAGGAGCACAATTGAGGAGCGGGCCTACAAGAAACGAACTTGACCACTTCTGCCAACCATCCTTCGGCGACCTCCTCCCACTCCTGTAACGATTTCCAGATAACCCAATTGAAGGGCGGGGGAAAACCGGAAGAGACGGGGAAAGGGAAAATCCCGGGGGTTGACCGAGGGGGAAAGCGGCCGATGGGCACGCGGGGGTAAGCTCTTGCAGCTGGGGGAGACCGAAGGTCGCGCGACGGATTTCGCCCGAGGTGGCGAGGGGATCGCCGGGAGGACGGGAGCCCGACGGACGCTGATTTGGGTTTTTCGATATCTTCCTTATCGCTCCGAATTCTTGGCCATTTCCGGCCGCTGTGGGAAGCACGGACGCTGGGGATTTTGAGTGGCGGGGGTTCTTTGGGTTTCATTCACTATGGAGGGCATCGACCCTGCTTCTGATTCGGCTAGGAATGTGACATTAACATGGTCATTATGAAGAT
This sequence comes from Sympetrum striolatum, assembly GCA_947579665.1. Classification (NCBI taxonomy): domain Eukaryota; kingdom Metazoa; phylum Arthropoda; class Insecta; order Odonata; family Libellulidae; genus Sympetrum; species Sympetrum striolatum. The sequence continues at coordinate 45,571,890 of OX388345.1, read as the reverse complement.
CGATTGGTACAATATGACTGGATGATGGCAACGATATATATCAGTACATACGTTTAGAATTTATGCCTGTTGCATGCCATATGCCATATTTGTACCCAGCATAACTTGGCCTTACCAAGTACTGCAACATTACAACATGAAAACAGCTACATTACAACTCGAAAAACATTCATTATACGACAAAAACGTTATCAAACGTTACATTAAAAGAAAAGGCTATTAGAGAGGGTAATAGGGTAGATTAAGTAATGATGCTAAAGGCCTCTGCTTGCGAGTTAAATATCTAAATCTAAAAACTAACTACATCGCAAATTAATCCATACACGACTGACATCAGTTACAACGGAATTAAATCCTCACTATATTTCCCGTAAATCGCGCTTCCCAAGATTAGTAAATTTCCTAATTACTGCTTCTATCATCAACTGTGTTATTTTCTTGCCTTAGGTGATTTACAGATGAAACATTCCATTTAACGAAGCGGAAACGCATCCTATCCTTCTCTAACAGAAAGTTCAGCGAACACAAATCAAGATGGTACTTCAGATTGAAACGAGCGTCTATTAAGCACTACCCACATTGAGTGAAACGAATGACCCAATTTGCTCCTCGCAAACTAACAGTTGAACCAATTTTCGTGTTGCCTACCACAATGGAGCTCTGAACGAACGAGTGATAAATGTATGCAAAAATTACCGACCGTTTAAATATACTACTGCCATTATAAAAAACATAGTACGCTATAATCAGACGTAACAGACTATTACCTAAAAGCATTGTTGCCAAGTTAGACATTTTTACTGCGACACGTTTGATTTATTTTAAATTAAATTAAGATCATACTCATAAAAAAATATCATACATTTCAATTGGTCAATTCTTTACGAATTAAAAGAACCTAGTAAATTAAAAGTAGCTTATTTTAAATTAAATTAAGATCATACTCATAAAAAAATATCAAACATTTCAATTGGTCAATTCTTTACGAATTAAAAGAACCTAGTAAATTAAAAGTAGCTTATTTTAAATTAAATTGAGATCGTGCCCATTATATGAATGCTTGAAATTGATATCATACATTTAAAATGCTCGATTTCTTAACTAATTAGAAGAATGTATTTTAAATATTTCGCAATATTTTTCTAATAAATAAAAACTGGATCTCGTCTTTTCCGCAACATTTTTCAACCAATGATAAATAGCGGTATTTTATTTATTTATTTTTGATCTATCTATTTTCATTAGAATCAAAAAGACAATTTGACTCATTACATTGAATCGTAACAAAAAACTATATCAATAGGGAAACATAATAAACAAGACAAAAAATAACAAACCACAACAAAGAGAGGCAAGCAGGAAAAATCAGAAAATTAATTAATTGAGGAAGGGAATTATCACAGGAGTATTACAGACATAATCAGATATCGCACAAAAAAATGAGAAATATATATCCTTTCTAGAGCTGTAACCAATAATGACAATCCTATGAAAACCGGCCGTTTATTAGAAAATCTAGCAGAAAACACGAGGTCCAGTATTTATTAATTCAATGGCGTCCTATAAAGTCAGGGTATTAGAGTAGTTGTAACTATCAGCACTTTACATTCGAGTAAAACAACCACAATCTTCAATCGGACATAATTCCATGCAGACTAGAGGCATCGCCACAAAAACCCCCGGTAAAAGCCCAAAAGCTTCACGGTTCCTTAGCTACCGAGAATCAAATTGGCAACGGATGCAGCCGCCCCTGACGACGAAAGGAATCCACCGGAAACCAAAATAGCAACTGCGCTGCACAAATTAATTCCCAATTTGAAGGCAAAAATGCGTGCGACTCATTTCCTCCGAAACTGCGGATTTAACACCTCCGCGATCCCTCGGTCGACACCCGAGGGCCCTGCGCATTGAAAATCGCGCTGCTGTGAACGGGGCGTGAAAACAAAGACACAAAGGAAATTGTGAATCAATGCCCTCTGGTGCTAGCAATCGCCTCCGAACGCATTTCGAAGGCTACATCGATCCACTAACAGCTGCTGAGAGCAATTCTAGCGTCTATTCGAGCCGTAGAAGCAGACGGCGGCGATGCGTGTTTGGATAAATGTGATTTATTCCCTCTTAATGTCCCCATCTGGTTTAATCACCCGATAACGACTGTTGGCGTAAGGATGTACACATTCAATAAACCTGATTATCATCTGCATATCAAAGTCATCGATAATAGATTGACTATAGAGATTTCAGTATCACTCCTGATAGCCCATCCCTACCCTGGGTGAGGATATCTTGACAGGTCCTTAGAATGAATGTAATTTGGTAATATTCCGATATTCTTCAAACAATTCATTACGAAATTATTTTTAGAGGATAATCAGCGAACTAAGATTTCTTTCATTTTCATTTCTTTTTCCTTATCACTGAAATAACACATTCCCACAAAAAGTTATTCTCGTATGCATGATTTCATACAATGGCTAATCCTTAGTATTAATGCACCATGAGACACTAACTGAATTTACTATCATTATGCATCAATAACCCCTGTGTAACGATTTTTCCTTCACTCTTTAACCAACTCGAACATTAACATCACCCAAAATATATAGCGGTATTTATCACTATAGGCCATCATGGCAAAAGCTGAGACCATTTTCTTTGAGGGCCTCCTGAGGACCTCCCTATATTGCCTACAACGGTTTGCAAGACGAATAACCATTTGGTTGGGCCTCAAATTGGTCCTTGTGCGTAGGGCCTTCGATTACCGAAATTAGCCTTATTATACAGAGAAAGGTGACGAAATCAAGGGCAAACTACCCCACTCCCCATCTTCATAGTATGCCTCATTCCCCACTTCTAGCTATTGTAATTAGTGTTATAGGGGGGTGAGGTACCAAATAGCCATCGGGAAGCTAACTTTACAGACTAACGCAGAACTAAGAGATATAATATAATAATTATATATAATATGAATTTCATACCAAACATAATAGTATCAAACCGTAAATACTTAACGTAAACTACATTTTGAGCATACCGATGCTAAATTATCTCCCACACACTCATCCCAACATACCCAACGAACGCTAATGATCGAGAAGCTAATAAAAAACCGCAATAAAAACACCCAATCAACATTTCGGGATCGCCCGTGCCTTATCTCCCTCACGCTACCTCTAAAACACTATAATTCACGCCGCCGACAACAAAACCCTCGAAACCTCAATCTTGCGCTGCGTAATCAACACCCTCGCGAGGAAACATTCCCTCTGCCTAAGTGCACTCCCCATCCGATAACCTCTTTGTTTCTCCGTGGGCCGCTTTTTTGTCCCTCCGAGTTCGAATACCCGCGATGCATTGTCTCCCCCGCTAATGCGATTATGTTGATTCCTCGAGGAGCTCGTCTCGGACTTCTGATGCTCCGGTACGCGCTATTCCGACGCCGCTTTCTTTTTTGACCGGCGGAATGGTTACCGGTGAGTCGGGGGGTTACGCCGTCTTCGTTGGCGGCTACCGCTTTGAGCTCTTCCCCATCCTTTTCCCCCCGCGACTGCGGTGAGAGCTTTTTCGGCCGGATCTGCTTGGGATGGTCGTAAGGAGGCGATTCCTCCATTCTACGTGCTGAGCCGTTCGCGGCGATGGAGGGATAAAACCCCTGCAGTTTTGAGTTCGGATTTTGACGTTTTGGTCGACAGCCGTGGCGGAGGCTGTTTCATGCAACTGTCCGCGCTTCTTTCACGGTTCGGTAGTGTTTTTCGAGAGGCCGTTTTGAGTGTTTCGGGGAAATCGAGAGGGAATGAAAACAAGCATAAAAGGAAGGGATATTTGGGGTAGCTTTTTCTGGAATGTTCGCCGAAAAAAGATGTCAGAAGCTAACCCAACCTTTCCAAAAGAGATCATCAAACCGGTAGCTCGAATATCAAAATATCATACTGAATTAACGTGAATCAAGTGACTGTCCCAGATGTAATTTATGGAATAACTTCATTAGGAATAATAAATTCAGCAATAATGAGTGCCTAACGTTTATGTGGGATTTACCACTGTTTTAGTTATTTTATATTATAAAAAGGCTCATTTGATTGAACAACATCGACGAGTAGGTACTAAATAAATCTAAACAATCGCTGGGTAAACAAAGAAATAACATGTTTGATTCCAAAAGAAAACAACAGCTGACCCCGTAAACAGATAAAATAAACTCACTAACAGCACGACCGGTTTCGAATACTCTTCCTTGTGTTGTTAGTGAATATATTTTATCAGTGAACATGATTAGTAAAAACGTTTTATCCATGGACAGCGTCAGTTGTTTTCTTTTTGAATAAGGCATTTACGAGTTCCACTGAGTATCGCTTGAGGAATTTAGTTGTAAAGGAAGAACATTTTAAATTTTATATTCTTTAGAATAAAAGGACGAAATATTACACAATTTCAATAACATATTTATATCTAAAGTGGATAATAAGTCGCTAAAGAACGCCAGTAAAAGCAGCTGGTTCCCCAACTACAGTTGGCCTAGCATATGATTAGTCTTTGCCTATATCTACAGCCCTAGATAATGATAATCTAAGATTTCCTTGCCGTAACACATTTTCAAGTTTTTTCTCGCAATTAACTCTTCTGGTGCGAAGAGAAAATAAAGTACAGAATCAATTCCTTTGAAATTATTCTACTCATACAACCATCGCCACTAATTGACATGTAATTCTAACATTTAAATAAAGCATAATTTTCAGATAAACAGCATTGTAGACCGAAATTAGCGCTGTTCATTACGGAAACCCTCAATCTTCCAATAAATTACTATCGCAACATTGAAGAAACACGAGCCGATATCACTCCAACTGTAAGGCAACCATTTATTGAAAACGCTTCACCCACATTAAAATAATACGACCGTCATTACTGGACCATAGCCAGTCACCAGCGCATAAATCATATAAAATCTCACAGCTAATAGAACCTAATGCACGCCACGGGGAGCTCGGCAAACAACGATCGAAAGAAAAAATGAATAACGCATTCCGAGACCTATATTCGATCGACATCGAATTCGCTCCCCATTAAAACTTCTTCCAGAGATGCACCAAACACATTGAGAAACTAAAATCACCCTCCGCACACTTTCTCTCGATAAACGGACCGTGAAGAACAAACTGTTGCGACGAACGCAAAAAAGGCAATCCTCCCGAAATGTTTATGACCGCGTAGCTAGACTCGCGAGTTTTCCGCCAGAGGGGGCACTGGAGTCTCAACCACCCGCAGAAATCCCCACCTCGGACGGAATGCAGCCAACCATTTTCCTGCAGACGGAGTTGAACGGAATAACTTAGACCGGCCACATAGATAAATATGCATCACATAATAGCATACAAAAAGCGCAATTTGCCGAATTTAAATTACATCCTCTTCTTCGTAAAAGAACCAGCCCTCTTTCGTCCCACCGAAAACTTCGACTAATCAATTCCATCATCCTTCCTCACTTTCCTTAGGCCGTCATACTATCCTTAAATACTTATAAATTCAATATCAAGAAAATTAAAGGCTTTTATAATCGATGTACATGATCAGCTACTAACAAAATGATCCCCATGAAAGAAAATTAAAAAATCCTTCGACTTACTTCATTATCTAATCTTGTTGCTTAAATAGTTGAACAATTTAGTTTGAAAGAGCAAAATTTGGACAATCCTTTACTAAGAATACGTAAATTTTCTAAATAATGTACTTATAATATTGTTTTGAAATAATAAGTGTATGCTCTACGTGTTGAGTTGTAACTGAGAATTTTATGTCATTTAATGCACTGCAATACCGTATTGTTTTCACGCGTTGAAGTTAGGTTATAAATTTAATGAAAGTACACATTATGTAATATGTGTTGCCACCGGACGATAAGTCCAATTAAAACAATTTTTGAAAATAATAATGATACTAATAAAAGATCTCTGGGCTTTCTATCCTTAATCAAGATAAAGAAAATCCAACAACCAGAAGAAATTCTTCACAAAATTACTTTTGAACCTTACAAGTCTGGCCGGAAAAAGAAACAGAAAAAGCATTTGGTTGTAACATAGGTATCGTTCCCCGTTGAGTAGTCGCCCGTATATATACTGGGAGCTACTGAAAGTGTCTGCGGCGGGAGTCGCAGATGTTTGACGGGAGGGACGGACCGCGATGCCGATTCCTCCACAAACCGATTGACGGAACAATAAAATGAAGACGCGACGTTTATAGGCACGGCGCGCACGATCGCAATGCACCGCGAGTGTGAATGATCACCTTTTTCTGATGAGCGACAGCCATAAATCTGCACGGGAAAACGAACGATTCCAAGGACTGGGGACTTTCTACTGGAAGTTCCTCGAACCCGAAGGCAAAACCGGCGATGATTTGCCTATCCGACTGCATATACGTCCATGTTTGGCGAGCGACCAACACACAACTATAATACCGTTTCTGGAACTACTAATTCAAATCACTGCTTATTGCAGAAAGGTTGTGGACTGCTTCCAACGAAATGGCTAACGCCTCGTGACATTCAGCACGGATAGGTAATTTTCCATTTAAATATAAACTGGATCAGAACATAGAATGTGGAAAGTCAGGCATAAATTGTAGTGATACTGGCTCTATAAATGCTGATTATCAAGGAAACATCTGCTCGCGACAGCATATTACCATTAAGAGAAGCGAAAATCAAAGGGAACTGCAATACCTACGGCAAACTAAGCACATATACCAACTAGCTGAAGTGCTTGTTGATTCTCAACGGGCAATGTAGAAGTAGATTAAATATACGTATTCTTTGTGCGAAATAGAATCTCTAAAATCTCTCAGCTTAGGTCAATGGGCAGGTTATAGGAAACGAAAATATTCTGTGTTAATCCCAAAATCTTATCAAAATCCTCAATAGCTGAGCAAGATCTATATTTAATGGTAAAATATGGGTTTCTTATAGAATTTCTTTAAATTAAACTCGCCTTAAAGTTGATAATATTATTCTTTTAACTTAATCTTGCAACAGCGATAGAACCTCCGAACAATTAGTTTGTTATACACTTCTTATGGAAAGGCTTCAACTAATAAAGATACTAAACTATTAACAAAACAAATTCATATCAGGATGAGATTAAGAGTTACGATACTCCAATATAATTAAATATTTTACAGAAGACCTTTTAGAAATTAATAATAGAAAAAGCATTAAAAGAAGGAAGTATTTTGTTGGTTACAAATAAGTCTGCACTCGGGTAAAAGTAGCTTATTGTAACGTACATCGCAGTAACTCATTGTAAATATAAAATTAACAGTAACTACTATAGAGGCCTAAACATATCCTTCAGTCCCATATTCATAAATCCCCAACCTTCCCTGAAGGCAAAACCCTATCGTCGACCACCTACATTCCTGGAAGCCCTACACAACATAACCTCAATGTCTCTCAAAACTAACACATTCTCCTTTTACTTCATTTCCTCTTGCTACCAGCACAGGGACCAAAAAAATTCACAAACCTACATGAGACCCACACTCAACGACCACCAAGGAAGAATTCACCATAAGGCGCAAGTTGAGGGCCCCCGGTAAATGGACCCATTAATAAATGGTTTTTCGTTTGTTACAATGAACAATCTTATGGTAGGGCCCCAAAGAGATCCTTACGCGTAGGGCCTCTGATTGCTGATTTCTTTATATTTAGATATAGACCCCGTGAGCTACCAGTGGCGTATGGCAGGGGTTGTAGTAACATCAACATCCCTACCTAATCTATTCTATTAGCTTCTTTGATGGGGATAGGAGGGGGCTTAGCTGCAGTGCTTGGAGACGATAATGACTCCGTATCTAGAGTACTACACTTCGTCAGCAAAACAGGGCTTTTTAAAAACTTCAAGAGAGCGCATAAAACCAGGAATCTTGCGTCTCCTATATTACTAATTTTCGAAGGTGTCCTTTCTACTTTCTACTTTATTTTTTATCTATTTACTCATCTATTTATTTATTTACCACAAACCAACAACACTTATCGAGCTCAAATTTCAGCCACATTTTATAGTTATCTAGAGGCATGGGGTAATTATTTAAACCAGCAAATGGTTATGAATGACCTTAGATGTCGACGTACCACAAATAAAATACACACACACAATAGATAGCGAAAAACAATACCAGAAGAAATAACTTATGCTATTATTTCCTTAAAACGTTTAGTCGATACTTCTCTGAGATCGGCCTGAATCCTTCTCTGACCATCACTAAACTATTCCATACCATCCAAACGGATATTCACCACCATTGTACACCGCACGCTTGTCACCAACATCCTTTATAAAGCGTTCCTATTCGTCTGTCTCCATTAGCAACGGGCAGTGTGGCAGCAATGGCGAAAACGTCGAGATGGTTCTGATGTAACAACGGCCTTCCGAACAGAGCCACGTCCGACCCAACGCCCAATTAACTCCTTCCGAACAAAGAAGCTCTTGAAACGTTTATAACACGGCCATTAAAGCGTTAGATACGAGCATTTCGAAGCCCACTACTTTACGACCGATAGAAAACTGCTGAGCGTGCTCATAGCCAAGATCTGCAGTGTATCTCACACGATCATCTGGAAACAAATTTCTCAGAGAGGAAAAAAGCGGAAACGGGGAAATTCCTCGACGGTTGCAGAAAGCAAGAAACATCGCAGGGGACTACAGGAAGCGGAGAAATCTGCAAGCAAGCGCGATTTCCATGTGCTGAGAGCATAATGAATTGATGCATGGGAGAGATCCGATATTTCGGCACGAGGATTGAGCTAGCTTACGGCACGTGGACGCCAATTCTGGGTTATTAGGTCACACCACGAGAGACAGCGAATCAATCAATTCTAACGTTATTGTAAATCCTCGTTTACTTCCTTAATCATTACTGTAACACTGTCTAACCTTCTAAATTACTCATCCTTTCCTAACCAACACCGGTGTTTAGGGTGACCAAATGTCCAAAATTCCAAATCCGCCCAAAATACAGAACAGATACGATTCGATTGTAAGAACAAACTGATCTATGATATTAAAATATAACCAATGTATTTAATAATTAGCGTATTGCAAAACTTCAAACTATTATTTTAGACATACCAAGAAGACCAATGTCTTAACCTAATCTACCCTGATAGCTTCTCTAATAGCTTGTGGCTAGAACAACCAGCTGTAACTAAAATATATATAATTACGTGAACTATCTGAGCATTAAGTAATATTCCACGCCAACAAATTGTAAATTTTCTACTGATAAAATAAAATAGTTCGCCGAACATAAAAAGGGGGTTTTCACACTAAAATTTGAACCATAATCTCACAGTCGCTGTTCTACCACGCTGCTCACTAATCTCTGAAGATATATCTAAATGAAAAAAATTATTTATATTTAGATTAAGAACATTAGAAACATTATATACTTGTTAAGGATCTTGTAGATACTCGAACATATCGATCCTCAACTATTTCACATTATATTTACGACCCAACCTGGGACCTTGAGCTTAAAAAATATAACCGAATACATAACTGGAATACGCTCGTGGAAGTTAAACTTGGAACCACTTAAATATTCATTCTTCATGTACCAGTGTTCGCAAATCCCGATCCTTGAAGCACGGCAAGCATTCAGTCCCCATAAATTATTTCCTCACTCTGCACCGAAGCAAAACGCCCTGTAACGTCACAGACTAGGCCAAACTGATTCGAACTGCTCTCCTAATTCCCATCTACAGAGAACCACTCCTAATTTCCCCCATCCTTAAAACATAGAGATATATTTCTGGGCCCCTGAAGATGCTCAAAAGAAACAATGGTGCGAATAAACTAAGTGACCCCCGGCGGCACACTTAGCAACTCGTGACCGATCGGCGGCTTTTATCACTGGCTCACATGACAACGAAAAAGGCGTCAAGGCCTTGTGGAGGCGATCATTCACTTAAAATTCCATTACTGTCACGAGGAATCTTCTTCGTGAATCTCGCTAAAGCACACGTCATGCCTTAAAATGTTGTGGAATCCAACTCTCTCTTATGCACTCGAACATTACGGTAAAGAGGTCTTCGTGTTATTACCCTCTTATCATTCGCAGTTCATAAACCCCTTTAAACGCCACACAGTAGTATTTCAGTAAATAAACACCAGTGTTTTTCTTGACGTCCCATTACAACGAAAAGCTAAATGGAGATTAATGGTCAAACCTAATATAGCCGAGCATGAAATGGAATATCGCCGGAAATAATTACTTAACATAATCTTCTTCTGTTGATAACTATTACTGAAAATTTCCACCATGAAAAGTTAAATAGGAAAAAAGTCATTGCGCTAAATAGTATAAATGTATAACCCTGCGCTCTCTAACTTGAATACGCTGGTTCTTTATATAAAATTTAAAGTTGACCTTCAAAATCAAGGCGAGCTCGTTCATTCCAACATTAAGCGGATATGGACGAATCAAAATATTTAGTCAGCTGTGGCTGACAGTTTCCTTTAAAAATATATATGAAACTAAACATTAACTTCATTTTAAGGTCTTATTATGGGGAATAGAGGTTTATTTGAGAATAATTTCCAGAAACCTACTAGTATCGCAAAGCCAATTCGCTGAAAATAAAACGACACAAGTGAAAAGGCCAATTTTATCGTAAAATAAAGCATGTAAACTTTATTATCAACCTAACATGCCCTGGAGACAACAATGGCTTCATTAAAAAATACTGCTATAACTACATCATCTATAAGGAAATGCTATCCCGGATGCTATTCCTCAAAGCAGATTCTTTAAAATATAGCGAATACAAAATCGTTTATCCAACTCATAAGTTCCTCAGGTGTTTATAAGTTCCTATATATTTATGGTTTTACAAAAACATCGGAATCCTTTCACAACCACAAACATAATACAGGAATTCCTATGAATAGCAAAGAGGCAAACGCTATTAAAACGATATTTCCTACTTCCTTAACACCAGGATTAACAACTGACAACGCCTACTAGAAATAACAGCTTGAGCATGTATATTTAAATATTCAGAGAGATGATTAGCAAATTGTACGACATAGAAAAAAATGTAAACGATTACATAGAGAATTATTGAAGTTAGACAAAGAAAAATTCTGAACCACGAGAAACAATTGTCACGAAAAAATGTTCTATTCTAATCGCAACCTTCACAATCCAACTAGCCAATAAACACCAAGATTAAGAAGCTACGGATTAAACAAACATGACAACTCAAAAAGGCACCAAAATCCGAGATGTAAAACCTTCCTGTACATTCATATGACCATTCTATCGGAAACCTTCACAAACCAACGACCAGATAAAACACCAACATACAAAACCCTACAGATTTAACTAACACTATCACATAAGCAGCCAAGAAAATCCCCAGACCTCTAACCAACAACTAACTCTTTCAAACCCACCCACAGAAGACTAAATTACATCACACTAAGTGCGACAATTTCCACGTAAAACTCCCGCAAGCCGAAAACGACAATCCCTCTCGAGGCAGGCCAACTATATACGCACGCAGGGAGAGAGGGAGAGAAAACTTTAGTTCCTCAACTACTCAAAAGTCATAGACAAGAGGACGAGAGAGTTCTCTGCTTTGGAGAGGCACTCACCTCCTCTCATGAGCCTCCCCTACCACGGCCCATACCCTCGGGGCCGGAGGTGGGCCCTTGAGGGAAAGCGGGAGGTGGGCCCGAGGGGAATGCAGACCTTCCGGAGGGGGAAGGGAGGGGACCGTCTTCCCTACGGTCGAAGATGGTCGTGAAAGAGGTAGGAGACCAATAAAACAATCCTCGAGGAAAAATCAAATTACTCCTAGATTACCCGTTCGGAAAAAGCGGGGCTTATGTATGAATGATCGATCTCCAGCTGCCATCCCGTGGAGAGAGGCTTGAGCGCCACTCGCTAAACCCCGCGCACTCCCGACACCTTCGCTTTAATCCGTCCGAAGTGACTGAGAACATGTTGCCAACTGAGTTCGAGCCATTAACTCCCGTTTCCGAGTTGTCCAATACCATTACTTCCACCCATGGCGAAAAAGCATTTGGTTTGAAATAATCTGGGAAAAGAAAATACTTCTTTCGCCATATAGCCACGATCACACTGGCTTAAAAGTATTAGTATTGATCCATCCGTAAACGTTGTAAAAATAGAGGCTGAAATATAAGCCACCACTAAAAACCGTGGAATATAGATATTACGCCAAAATCATAGAAGAAATAACATCCGATTTACAATCGTATGACTTGCGATTGATCTAAAATATCATTGACGTATATTGAATTATACATCGCGTGATAGAATAAAATAATTTTCAATGAGGAAGTGAGCTAACAGAAGTTTCAGTGGAATAAGAAAATCACATTCTGCCCATCAGCATGGCGAGACCGGGGCATATGGTCTCAGTAGCACATAATGATTTCACTTCGAAACTAACGTTACCGAGAGGAAAAGGCATACACGTAGACGTTAGAAGGTAATATTTTCAGTAATAGTTAACATTCCGATTCAACAAAAAAATACTATTGGATTGGGTCCGGTTTTGCTCCTGACAGTGTCTAACCGGTTCGAACATTTTTTCTTTCCCATTACAATATTATAATATCCTCCTAAAAGACTATTTTATCATTCCTAGCTTTAATCATATTCCTACCCTAAATTACAAGAAGCATTCGAATAATACTTGATAGAAATACATTGCAAGCCGTAGCTCTTGTGCTTCGTAAACCTTTCCTCAGATCACCCTAAATCAAACCGGAAAGGCATAAAACTGTTTTCGGTTACGGTTCGGGTTTTCGTCTCAATTTCTTCGGTTTGGTTCGGGTTACAACTCCAACAAAACTAACGGTTTTTCGGTATCGAATTACGGTTCGTTTCCGGTTAGATACTCTGTTCCAAGGATACGACCTTAAATTTACCAAGTCTTGTAAAGGTTGACATATAGGAAAAACAGCAAGGTTACACAACGCGAAAAATCTTCCACGTAGATCCTCGAACAAATGTAGACATCTGCATCAATGTTAGGACTCCCACATAAAAGGCCATTTCGAAAGAACACCATCGGGCTCCCCGAAATTTCCTCCTCATTCCAGAGGCGTGAGAACCCGTCCGCCAAAAACGCAAACACCGCTTTCAAACGAACCGCCCAGGAGCGACCTCCTCAAACAATCAAGCGGGAATCCAAGCCGACCGGCCACGGAAAAAAACCACGTTTGACGACAGCGAATGGGGTTAAGGTTATGCCGTCACCCGATGCCAACCAAAACGAAAGCGAAACCGGGCGAAACACGAAGAGCGCGTGTGGCCCTAAGGGATATACCGAAAAAAAAAGATGACGACCTAAGTGCAACGCGTCTCTTGACATGGCGCCACTTCGGGAACTGACTTCAGTCAGAAAGCGACAAAAAGAACGAGATGTGATGTCATTAATCACCGGAAATGAAACGGTCTTCAAAATGAACACCCTTGACGTTCGGAAGGTCCCCATCGAAAGAACGCGCGGAATTAAAAACGAGCATTTCCCGCCTCCGAAATGTACCCATCCCCCGGAACTGGGCTACCTGTAAAACCTGATAAGACGAGAAGAGACACAATTGTGCGAAAACACGAAGCGGTGAGAAACACGCGAATACACGAGACTAAACAAAACATCACTCCAAAGCGTACTTATTATGTAAATTTACACGAATTCGTCCCGCGGCAACCGATACAACACTTTTAGGAGGATATTCAATAGCAAAGTTATCCGTTTAGTTGCTTTACACAGAGATTGCACAGATGAGAAAGTGAGCTGCTCATCAGAGATGAAACTACTAGATTATGAAAATGAATTTAATTAGAATAATGACCTCCGGATGTGCCGTGAATAGCCCTGAATAGCACTCGAACTAGTTCTAAATGCCTATATAATTAAGCTAATTTCTCGAGCGTGTCTCATTAGGCATCCTTCCTTCCTATGTTCTTAAAAAAAATCAGTTCTAACTTATCTCTACGTATAATTCTCGAATTATACACGAGATTTTCCCTAAATTCCAACATGTATATTACACACAATCCCCGTCAATGCCATAGTAAAAATCACAAGATGGGAAAGTGTCCAAAAACGCTCATAAATGTCAACACAGTAACAGAATGAAGAACTTAAAATTACATGAAACCCTCATTTAAAAGTCTCATCGGAAGATACATTCATTATTATGCAACATAAATTATGTATCTTTGCCACATTTACTGATTCCCAATTCACCATTACACCCCCTGCCAAACGCCATATGAAAGCACATGGGGGATATCTGTTAATGTAAATTATTTATAAGCATACAAAAAACAATTATGATCACGATAAAGATTAAAATCACACCGCCAAGAGTAACTTGTGATGAGAGGCACGGAAACATAATCAGCCGATCCAATATTCAATACTAATCAGCTGACCAAATTCGGATTTCAAATAAACAAACATATGACTCCATATAATAACTAAATAAAATTGTCACTCAAACACATAGGACAAAAACACATCTAAAGTCAATTTCCCTAGATGCTAAACGCAGTAGACTGACCTCAGAAAATTCACTTTCCATAAAACAATCAACAGCAACGCCAGCAAAACTAAAACTTTCTATCTCAACTCAAAAATACCCACATAACGCCATAATACAGCACGTAATCAAGATAAATAACAAATTCAACCATTCAACAAATTCACACTCCATAAAACAATAAGCAGCAAGGTCTACAAAACTTAACCTTCCGAACTCAACTCAAAATCACCTACTTAACACCATAATACAGCACGTAATCGAGATAAAATAATCCATCGCAAACCATAATGAGTACCACAATACTGAACCTGAATCTGTACCGTTTAATTGAGAAGTATCACGCAGTACTGAGCTATTCAAAAATATGCCTCCTACAATAATCACGAAATGTTAACATATATTACCACCTCCGTAAACATGCTCACTTCACACAAGCTACACGTAACTTCAACAGCACTCTCGGCTGAAAAACAAAACAGTTCGCTATTGCCACACATAGACCGCGGGGGCAGCAAACACGATCTATAACAAACATCCCTGCACCACTTCCATAAACCAGCTAAACAACTGAGACGCACAGCCTTCGGGAAGAAAACCGAGAGGCGGCCAATAATTAGACGTCGTCTCTCTACTAAACGGTAAAACACACTGTGCCGGTGGAGGCAATAGCGCGGGCATAATGGACGACCTTGTAAGCCCGTACGAGCAACTGACACATGTTTGCTCCCTATATTGGATAGATAACAGGCCGTGTAGCTCGGGAAACCAAAATTTTTGGTCCACTTTCGATAAACCGCAGCCTGTAATGCGACAGATGATGTACCTGCGCCCCCTCGCTAAGTTATCCTTTCGATTCGACACTGTTTTATCGCGTCCTTCCATAATTGGGGGAAATTTCTCTTCTGTCCGAACCATTTGGAATACCAAACGCGTCAATCAAGAGAACAGAATTCTAAATTAACACCAACATTGGGATTGCTTATCTTAAAAACATACACAATGGAGATATCCCCTCCTACGAGATATAACGATGCTCATATGGAATGCTACATGCACTTTCAACTTTCCCCTAGGAATTCCTTGCTTTTTAAGCTCTCGAGCGAGTTTTGAAAGGCATTGGAAAACATGCCTTTGTAATCGTATAAGCTTCGAACATCAGCCCAATAATGAAAATATTAAAACTTGAGACGAGGCCAGTCTTCAATTACTCAAGTAATTCTAATGGAAAATACAATATAATTCTTTCTTTTCACAAATCTTCCTTAAGGTATTTCTCGGTTTACTAGCTCTTGAGCTCTGAGGTAGAAGATAAGTATTGTTCCTAACATGCCAATTGTGAATTTATAAGAAGCTGAGACGAGACCAACTCTCGATTATCCCAGTCAGAAAGGAATAATTCTAATATCTAAGACAATATAATTTTTCTGCTCACTTATGCTAAATTTTCCTTATGGTATATCTTGGTATACTAGCTCTTGAGCTACGAGGTAGAGGATTAGCACTATTCCTAACATACCTTTGTTATCTTCCAAACTTTAACAATCAATTTTCACGCCCAGTTACTTTAAAACCATTAAAACTTACAACAAACACCAATAACCTACACTAGAATCACTCAAGATAAATGCCGATGAACTTATGATATTCCACATACAACAACAAAGCTGAATAAAACACGTTTTCATAGCGATTATACCATAACCACTAACACACGGGAAAACTCCGAAGCCTACAGTTAGGATGATAAGCAAAAAAGTCCATGTGGGGAGGGCCCCGGCGTCCTTGGGCTCCCCCGCCAGGCGGAGGCGGTGCGGATGTCTACTTTCATAACTCACTTGCTTGATCTAATACAGAGGAAACCTTGAAAATTATCAATCGATTCAAGGACGGATATTGGCTTGATTGCGAAGCGCGTTAACCCAAACTGAAACCTTTTTCCGGTAAACTCATACAGTACACACATCTGACAATTGTGAGATGATAGAAAAGAATAATTCATCGCGTAAATCGCAACAATTCACCATACTTTCACAAAATATAAAGCTGCGTAACTCTGATTTCAATGATAATCTACTTCTTCAGCTTTCCTTCCCTATATTTTCCTTGTGAAATATCTTTATTTAATAGCTCTCTTGAGCTATGAGGTTGAAATGCATTCTATCCTTAACATGCCTTTCTCATCTTCTAAACTCGAATAATCAATTTTCACGTACAATTATCAAAATATAAGAAGCGGAGACAAAGCCAGCTTTTAATTACCTTCCTCTCGATATCTACCCCATAATCTACAATTAATCATTAACTCAAACACTGATACGACACTAACAATAACCGATTTAAATACATATTGTATAATTAAATAAATTTGTTACGATAGTTGTCATTGAAGTTTCTAACATTAACCATTCACGCCTTCAAATCTTTCACAATAAAAGAGGCAAAATCTCAAGACAACTAACCAAAAAATTTTCATCACCAACCTCAAGTATCTATGCTAGCAATTGGGTTAGGCCACAAACATTCTTGAGCAAAGTTGAAATTTCATTCCACCATTTATCTAAATGAAACCTTTAGCATATGCACTCATTTCGTATTGATTATTATGAATGGTGAGAAATAAAATATTAAAATAACA
Source organism: Sympetrum striolatum (assembly GCA_947579665.1). Classification (NCBI taxonomy): domain Eukaryota; kingdom Metazoa; phylum Arthropoda; class Insecta; order Odonata; family Libellulidae; genus Sympetrum; species Sympetrum striolatum. Next base: position 45,554,673 of record OX388345.1, on the reverse strand, counting down.
CACGGATCAACACAGAGGCAATATTGGCAGGCCGCCATAACAAATACACCCGACAGTTCACTTGGCTCACGAACGGTGGAAATTTACCAAATGAATTATCGTCATTGTCCATTTCGAGAAAACGGTAATTAAAATTTTGACTCGTTTTAACAGCCCAATGTGAATGCTACAATCATTCCCGATGACATTTCCTCGCAAATGAAATCATCCTACTTCTTTCGTATACGAGCTGTCGCTTTAAATAAACTATGATAGCAATTAATTTACTTAAATGATCACGAATATATTTGACCCAATCCTTTCTCGTTAACTTGAAACTGTTATGACACACGGACAGGCAGCTAACTTCCCATCGCCTGGAAAACTAATCTGTGAGCAAACATCCGCTTAAAAATACTTGGAGAGCTTCGTCTCTCCTTCCACATCTTCTCAAGTCAATTAATTACCGGCTTAACACAATAGCACTATTCACTTACTCGATCATATTCCCAGTGGTTAAATAACTATTGCTTAGTTAGCACTTCTCATTTGATAAGATAAGAAAAACACAAAGAACAATCCCCGCTATTTAATATCAAGATGTATAGGGAATCTCTTTTTTAATGGGCAGATATCATTGGGCAAATGACTGAGCGTTAAAAAAAGTCTCGAATTTCGACTTCCGGATACACCCGGAGCTTGTTAGGGACACTAATGAAGGGTGAGCTCAGAGGAATTTGAGATTATGCTCCCAATAACCTCTCCAAAACCGAAAAGAACATACCTGGAAGAATCAACGAATAAACATTAATTAAAGAAACGTATCGATTACACTTGCCTATGTAGAACGAAAACAAAGTCAATATGAGCATCTCAAACTTGTAAACTATTGTGTGACACCCTTGTAACCTACTCGCTATTGGTATTAAGTAATAAAAGAGTGAAATTTATAGAAGCTAATAGATCACAAAGATATCCCACAGCCTAAAAACGCTAAATAAAGAAACATCAATTACACTCGCCTATGTAGAACGAAAACAAAGTCACTAAAAACTTCTCAGACTTGTTAACTATTGTGACACCTTCCTAACCTATTCACTATTGGTATTAACTAATAACAGAGTGAAATTGATTGAAACTAATAGAACACAAAAAGCTATGCCACAGTCACAGTGCAAATGGAATGCAAAGGCTAAATACACTGCTTTATTAAGGAAGTTTATCCTATCAAAGGTCGATTACGAAGAATCAAATTCTCAATACGCATGTCTTTAACAATCAATCATATTCAACACTGACTCATGTATAACTAACCCACTGATGTAGCTCTAATATCATCCCCTAAATTCACAACACAAAAGCATCTTACACAAACCATAACCTAAAAACTATATCCATCCTTCACCAAAGAGCTTAACAAGCTACAATACCCTATATTCAACACGGACTCAAGTATAACTAAACCACTAATATATCTCTAATATTCGTCCCTGAACTCACAACACAAAAGCATCTTCCACAGAATATATCCTAACAACTATATCAATCCTTCACTGCCGAACAAACACTATGCGAAGCACTCATCACACAACCTTATCATCCTTAGATCATTCGGCATCCTTATTTCACCATAGGAAACACAAAAAATCACTTGTTCGAAGAACTGAGAAATCCACTTCTTGGAAGCATTTTCAACGGCGGTTTGGCAGCACTGTGGATACACAGAAAACAGCTGTTAACCGAGTCCGTTAACGCCGAGAGGTGATTTCCAATATGCCGATCAAAGTACAACAAAAATCAGCTTCGTCACGACGTCTACATCATCACCATAGACGTCGACATTATCCGCACACAAAACCAATTACAATCACATCTACTAATACCCAAAGACACCGACAAGGGCCCATCGTGGTTCATAAGACACGTAGGTGAACCTATTCGCTCTACTTGGGAACTAGACCGAGGAAATCTGAATAAACAGAAACTTCGAGAATCCTCAGGCCCACCCTGACACGGGCGGTGACATCAGATGCTGAAATAATTAATTTTGCCTCGTGCCATACGCCGACGGCAACTCGCCGGGCAGCTATGTAAATAGACCTGCGGTTCGTGAAGTTTTGGCCGGCGAAACTTAGGGCTCTAAATCATGTCCCAGCTGGCCTCTGAAGCATTTCAATCCCACCGGAGAAATTAAAAAAAATACCAAAGATGACCGAAATTCCATAATATACTACCTAGAGCTTTGTCATGACTTTCATAATAGCCTATTTTGAAGCTGGACGAGAAGTCGGCTATCTTAAGGGGTAAAACTATTTAATATTCAGGTAATTACACAATGTCTATTTCTAGAATTTTATCGGTAACTAACTGAATTTGATGAGGAACATTCAGTGAATGTTACATTTTCATGTAAAGCCTTTTTGTACAGAAAGCTATGCATCACTTCAGGATTCTTATAGCTGCCAGTCTATTTTGCATAACTTGACAGTCAACAGTGCAATTGACATTGGAACACGTTAATCTTCCGGTGTTTCGACTTAATATACTAGTATGCATCTTTACTATAAAACTAACCACATTTGTTGAATAACATCCTATATCCACTACATAATATATAACCACAACTAACAACATTTATTGAATAGCATCTATTAAATACAACACATACAAGCACAACCTCTCAGTGCACTAAAATGTGCATCCCTTCATGATTCTCATAAGCATCATTCAACTCTCGACGTTGCAATTAAGATCGGTATACATTTAAGAACACTGCACATGAATCCAAGCCCTCCGCCAGCGACCTAATCGAGCGAATAAATCCCTTTAACCAATATGATAACCCCTTTCCCTCAATTCTCAAACTATGAAAAAGTGCCTCCCGGGAGGTTCACCAAGCCACACCCAAGGAGAACGAAAAAAAGACCACACAACTCACGGCGCAAACATACTTGACAGCCGCAGGAGGAAGGGCTAAGTGGTTCACCTGAGTGCAGGCGAGGAGATAGGGGTGAGGGGAAAGGAAGTCATACGACCAGCACAAGAAGTAGTGGGTGGAGGGAGGCGTTATGCAGACATGTAATGGTAAGCAGTTTAATGCGACGAGAAGTGTGGTCGAAAAAGGCAATGGAATCAGCGGAGGGAATACATCACACTCGACGCAACCGGTCAAAGAGTTATGGCAGCTGGAGGACCGTGACAACCGACCTAAAAAAATCCGCGAAGACCGTGCCAAATAGTGCACCGGAACGATAACCTAGGCGTAATCACCATCATAAGCCACCTTTCCACCCAGAAAGACACGGTCAAAATCCCTCATACCCCATCCACGCACGAAAGTAAGCCCTCGGATCCCAGCTGAGTCCGTAACATCCGCGCGAGGAGGTAAACATCTGAATTTGGCACCCAGCTTCCCGAATCTCCCGGCAGGCAGCGCTGGCGCTGATTTTTTGAATTAGGACCCGAAAAATTAATCAACGGCCGCGCCGGTATGAAAAACTACTCTCGTTTTCCGAACCCAGAGCCCCTCGGACACGAAGCATTATCTTCCGGATGATTTACGGCTTAAGACTCCCCTTCCAGATAAGCCGGAGAGCATTCCTGACGACACCTCTCCCTCCTTGGCCGTCGTGATAAAATTTTCCGGTACAATAAAAGCACTTCGCTTTATCTCGTGACAACTCGCGAGAAGAGTGTCGAAAGTCGTGAGCCTCAGGCTGACTTCAATAGCTGAGGCGATCGGATCACGGGGATTAAAAAATCGGATAGGGAAGTAAATATAGCGAGTGGGTGACAGTCGCGGCCTCATTACATTCGCGACAGCATTCTGAATATGATGGAGGGGTGGATTTGCACGCCGCAATTGGAATAGGAATTGCAATCGCGCCGTTATGCAAAAAACCTCGCGGGGGATCGTGAATTCATTGACCGGCAGAATGTCAATAACTCGCCGAAACAAAGCGGGATTTTTGCGGAATGCATACACGCGGAAATCTGGGAAAACGAAAGTGTGATTAAACATGGACCGTGTTGCCACAACACTATTCTATCAATAAGGGAATATTCCTCAGCAGATAACGACAAATTGGGAGAACCTAGATGCAGATTCCACTCTTTCCTAATGGGTAAATCACAGCACGTTCACGGAGCATCTGTATCGCTGCACTTGGGCACTAAATCACCCCACCGACGCAGGACTTAGGACAATGCACAAATCACCCCAGATCAATCACACCCCAAATTGTTTAAACTCCAGCTTCCTACGTCGCTACGTCCTTCACTCTTAACACTACCTAATTAGCCAACGGACCATTCCTCGGGGGACTTTTTCGCGCGGCGTGCAGCCCGAAAAATCACTTACGTGCGAGCACGTTTTTCGCGGACGGCACGTCAATCAACGGAATGCACAGACACAGGCGAATCGGAATCGATTTTCGCCACGCCGACGGGAGAGAGCGAGAGAGACACTTACCTCAAGATCCTCGTATGACTTGAAGGCCAAGATGGCAAATCCGTCTATAATGTCCTCTTCGAACACGGGTTCCTTGAGCTTCTTTCTCCGATTCGGAGGCCTCGACGGCTTCTCCCTGGACGGTGATTCGTCCTCACCGCTATCCCCATCTTTAGCTTTGCTTTCCCTTTGCGCTTGCATTCGCTGCGCCCTCTCTCTTCGCCGGTTTCTCTGTTTCCTCTGCTTCACGTCGTTTTCCATCGCTAACTTCTCATGCCCTTCCACACTTCCACTATAAAAATGACCACTTCATCAGAATCCTCGATCCTTCGCGAACATGCCGAACCATATATATTACACTCACTCAACGCATCCTAGGCGGACGCCGAGATTCCAACACTTGCACCTGGGAAAAAACACTTATATTGTTTCAAATGGCGGAAAACACACTCGCGCCGCATCGCAACCTAAAATGGCCGTGTATCCTTCCGCCCCCTAAGAGCTAGTCTCTGCCTCCGCCTCGAGAGTGAGGCGTTCTCTCGGCTTTAAGCACACACTCCCAAGCGTTCGCGTCGATATATCTACACAAGCACATCACAAAACGAGATCGTGGGGGGGACTAAAACATTCACACGAGTAATCTAAGGGGTACGTCGGGAGTGCAAAAGAAGCTTTTTTCTGCGTATCCAAGAGAGATGGGAGAGAGAACGGGCAGAGACTTGCGACGGGCAAGGCACACACGAGAGACTATAGATGTCGTGGTAGCAGCACTCACACCGCTGGGGCAAGGCAGGCCGGCTGGCTGGCGGACTGGAGGGGTTGGAGGGGAACTGGTAGGCGGCAGCGGTGGGGGGGACGGTGGTGGGGGGAGGGGAAAGGATGGGAAGGAGAGAGGGAGCGCGGCGCGATAGGGGAGGGTTTCACTGTGTTGAGGGTATATGAACCCCCCCTCCCTACTCCGTATTACTCATTTCCCATTTGCAAAAGCATTTTACGCCCGGCGAAGAAGAGGATTCCTCGGCGAGAATTTTTCGGAGGTTAGCGCACTCCCGAAAGCCGGTATTCCTCTTACCTCGACTGGCGTGTTCGAGGCCTATCTTTCGGACCTCCTCGTCTTCTTCCGCCGCTTCTCTCGCTGTTCGATGACATATACCCCTTCCCCCCGGTAGACTTTTCCCTTCCTCCCCCCTCCCTGCACGAGAGCGCCCCCTCCCGGCGTCGCTATCAGCTGGGTCGCTTTTGGCTTGCGAAGGAAGCACAGGAGAAATTTTTCCTCTTTGTTATGTGCTTCGCTCGAATTACGTCATATAAAAAGGTTAGGGGATTATAATATAATAATAATTATTATAATATCTTATACTATTTATTTTATAATTATTATATAATACTATTATTTATATATAATGTGATGGGACACGGCTATAACTTGTAAGTCTTCGTTGAAAGAATTAAACAATAGACTAAGGGAGCCGGATTATCTCGGGAGAAACGACCACAATCATAAAGTAGCTACTCTTAAACAGAGAACAGATGTTCGATGATTTATTGATAAAAACACGATTAGAATTATAAAATGCGTTTACAAATTCCACAGACTAATGTGATTAGGACAAATTAGTCTGTGGAATTGGTTCAAATTTTATAATTTTTATTGTGTTTTTATGAATAAATCATCGTACATTATGGAATTCCAGCAGATAGCACTATCTAAGATTGATTTTATACAAGAGAACAGATGGTTGTAAGCATCCATTTCTTAATAGGGGAATAGTAGAATGGAACAATTTACCTGAAAAAGTTTCAGAACCTTTCCCCGTTCATATAATGTATTCATCAATAAAATTAAAAGGGTTTCATGATTTTGTCGTGATTTTTTTAAATATAGTTTATTATTTATTTATTTAATCTATACGCTGCAATTTGGTATGATTACCAGATGGCAACGGTCATTGTTGCAATCTTTTAAATATTGTAATTTTTAAATATTGTAATATTGAAATATAGTATAATTGTAGTCTTCCCGACTTGTTTGAATACCATGCAGATTATATTATTTTTCCCTCCCCCACAGGAATGACTACCAACTGGCATGGTGCTTAATTGTAGTACTTATGAATAAATAGATTAATTAATTAAAAACGGCGATTTTTATTACTCCCGGGTTGAGAAGAAAGATATGGATTTACAAATATCTCTCTCACTCTTTCGAATAGAATAAATACGAGGAATTACCGCTTCTCTCGTTAGAGAGAAAAATTGACGCTCGAAAAAAATTCGTTATTCCTTTATTTTTTTCGCTCGCAAAATGCAGTGTGCTCTCGAATGTCGCGAGCGAATTATGCTGCGTGCTTGTTTTTTCCGTCCCTCGCTCGCAAGTATTAAAATGCCTCCGTCGCAAAATGAAGCCGCGGCTCGCCGTTCTTCTTTTTTGCGTGCCGGCTCCGTAAATAATGACGCTCTGGAAAAAGGGGATTTGGTTGTCAAATTAATAGACGATTAGAAATTAAAAAAGCTTATTAAGGAAGAGGCGATGAATTACGTGCCTCGTCGTGGGGATATGATATTTACGGAATATTTATCCCGGACCAACGGGGATAATTGGGATTAAAATGAAGATAAAACTTGGATTGCTGCTGGATTCGCGATTCATAATTACCGGGAAATTAAAAAAATTCGGATTCGTAATCGTTAAACAGTAGTGAAGACAGCGTTGATGCATCATATTGTTCACACATATAATATCATGTATAATAAAGAATATGATGTAGTACACCATATATTGCATTTTATTATAAATTATAAAATATTGTAAACAAAATGGTTATTTTAAACGATCTAAAGAAGTGCCAATTTTAATTTCAACTGAATCAATTAAATCATTTAGGATTAGTGACCAGTAAACTATACGAAATGTAGCTATTGTATAAAATATAGTTTAAATATTGCATATAGCATAGAATAAAACAAAGTATAAATAAATATGAGAGTGTTCAAAGATTCGATGGGTTCATGTAAATTTATATTTCCTATTCGATATAATTTATCTTCTTCCTTTGTAAATTTCCTTATCCTTTAATCATCTAGAGTACGTTCATCATATATTAAATTTTTAATGGATATATAATATACTATACAATGCAATGTAATGTATAACGTACTTTATCATACAGTACTTTACAAGGTATATTATATAGGTATTTTAAAAGATCTACAGTTATTTAATGAAGATACATGATGAGAAATAAGTCTTGAATTTTATATATCCATTAAAGTAAACCAAATCAACTTGAGTTTTATGTATTTTGTGAGTAATGCATCACAACAACGATTAATAACTTATCTCGGCATTCATGAAGGCTGGTAATATAGGTATCTTTATCAACAGGAAGTCCGTTTGCAAGCTACGATAAGGAAAGTTGGCACTGAAGCTCCTATGTATGTCGAGTCTTGTATATGTTCCCAAATCCGCTAATAGCATACATGAGACATTTGGCTACAAAATTTTTTCTGTTTATAATTACACGCAAAACGGCTGTAAAAAGATACCTGAGCCTCCCAGTAATTCGTTTCGTTTCCATTATTTCATGACGAAGCTGTTTCGAATGAAGGCCACGGCAGCATGATTTTATTCACGTGGAGGCTGAGCATTCGAGAGTAAAGGAGAATATCTTGTCTTTTTCATTAAATAGAAATTTAAAATAGACTTTATGAGGCATAAAATGACAAGCACACAAAATTGCGTTTATTCTCTCTTTGAGAATGTAGCACAAGAGTGAGAGATTGGCTAATGAACTTTCTTTCAGTTTATTTCCAACTCTTTATGACAGACTTTTGAAGTAATGAGGTTCAAAATTACACTCCTTTCTCAGACTGCGTGTTTATTCATTATAGGTTGGAGTTCAACAAAAAAGAAGTCCAGTCTGTGACGTCGAAAATTCAAATATCGTGGAAAGGAATCAGGATGTTAATAAAGCTTGAATATTATATGCATAGATCAATAGGAATATTAGACATTTCGGGCGAAATTACGTAATGGTCCTATCTTACATTCAACCCCTTTTAAGAGCAGTATGGCGTTACATACAATAGAATATCGAAGAAAGTCTCAAATAATATAAAAATCTGTTCATAAAGAAGGTTCCCCACCTCTGAACTCTCCGATTACCCAAATATTCCCTGATTACATCCTTTTAATCATCATACATCCCCACCTCCTCCAGCAATGAATATCCCAAATACCTCTAAGTGATTAGCTCGATTAATTATCCTGCCCATATAATTCGGACAATAATTCGCTAAATAGTTCCAAGTGATAAATTTGATTCATGATCCTCAACACTAAACGCCCTATGAGAAGGTCACATGCTAATTCCAGAACATTCCGTCGTCGCCGCTAAACATCAAACTTGTTACGTCGCTGAATTTGCTGTCAATCACGTGATTAGACTAAAGTTGTGTATAGTCATCGTAGTAGAATAAATTGAGGAGGCATTTTTCTATGAGCGAGTTCCTTTCATTAATTGTATGACATTATACTAAGCTAATATAATATACTAATAAATCGGCTGCATAAATGATAATTTTATAATATTTACTTTAGAAGAATCTAATTCTTGATCTGGTAGTAAGCACTCTTTGCTTGTTGTAATCGCCTTTTATCTAATTGATGATATATGTATGGTGATGTTGATGTAATAATCTCTAATTATCTCTTATCTAATATTGTAAATTTGTAACAACGATTTGACATTTTAAGACCAATAAATTAGTATTTGAATTACTCCTGCATTCACTTCGTAGAGCCTTCCAATATTATTCATGGTGAAAATATAGTCCCCTATCTTGCAAACCAAAATTTTTCGGACTATTTATTCACCATGAATAAAATTATTATTATCATTATTATTAATCTGCATGGACTTCGGGAACTGTTTAGAGGATGTATATAAATATAACAAAAAAATTCAAGTTTCTTCAGATGCAATTGCAAGTATCGCATCGCAAATTTAAAAAAAATGAAACAGCTACCGAGTTCTTAATAACTCCATATCAGCGAATGCCACTTATCGCGTCGAGAGAGATACAAAATCAGACGAGCGTGATGAATCAGTAAGGACTTGGCTCAGGAAAGTTGTTCTCCACTTAATCTATTGAATGGGAGGGATCGAAGTTCACCCGAGTGGGGCTTTATTTAAAAAATTGATATCATCTATTAAATAAAGATAATGCGCCGATATGGGCAAGGAGGCCGACTCAGCCTTGTCGGGAATTGACGGGAACACGCGATCTAGCCCACATTCCTGCGAGGGCATATTTTAGTGATTGATTTGAATATTCAACCGGTTCTTGGAAAGACCTCGCGGAGAGATTTGTGTTTTTGCGCTTTTTTCCTCGCCTCGGACTGCAAAAATCAATGGACATGTAAATGTCTTGAAGTGTTATTATGGCACATATGGCGGCAGTGAAGTATCTGATGTAAGGCTCTACAGAGGCACTACAAAGCTTCTCAGCCTGGATGTGGTACGATTGTAGAACCATCAAAGTTAACTTACACCTTTATAATCATGATGACATGTTATTTAGTCAGTTTATCGTACGTTAACATGTAATTTTATGATCGATTTGTATAGTTATACCTCTTAAATTCTATAACCTCAGAATAAATCGACCGAACCGAACTTGGTAGTTATCCATGACAAAAGGGCAAAGCAGGAACAACTTTTCCAAAGGAAACTAATTGCGTTTTTTATAACTAAGCAAATTATACGCTTAATAGAGGACACACAACGTGTTTCAGTACTTAATCAAATGGTGTGAACTCGAAAATGGTACTTAAGCATTGAAACATCTTGTACGTCCTCTATGAAGTGTGTAATTTGTTTAGTTATTAAAAACGGAATTAGTGTCATTTGGAAAAGATGTTCCTCTTTTGTTCTTTCTATAACCTCAGCTTTCACTTTCACACAGCAAAATATTATTATTATCGTCAATGGATTATCTGTCTGTAAAGTATTCAGCCCGGAGACCTTTTGGTTCCTCACCGCCTAAAAAAGAAGCTACTAAGTGCTTGCAGAGAGGAATGAGGTTTACTAGGCAGGATGAGGAGTAAGGTACTTTGCCCTTGCTTTCCTCACTTAGCCAGAATACCATATGCGGAGAATTTCCACGTCAGTGAAGCACAATGACTCTATGAGTAACACTTTTATTGTCAGTCCATGAGGAGAGACCTTGATAAGTGAAATTATCCACTAATACCTCAGTAGCATTCATTTCATCATAGCTATGATCAAACCGTGACAAAAGTAAACGAAAGGTACATTTTTCTCCATCCTGTACCAAATGACAAATGAAAATATTTGCATCTTAAGAATAAGGCAGCAGGAACTAATAGAGTATATAGTGTTGATTTCAATATTAAATCAGTAGTCTGTGTGACAATCGTGTCTCTATAACTATGTAGTTGATGAATTTGCTACAGCTGAAGGTAGCCAACATGTTCATCAATTACTATGCGAGTTATAGCTCATAGATTTGCACGTGCAAGTGATTTGAAAGCTTGCCAAGTGAAGATAGAGAGTCAAGAGTTACTGACAAGGGGATTATAACCACTAACATCTCATCACTCCGAAGAGTATAATATATTGCCAGTGTTTACCGCTGAGTGCGTGGATATAAGTGGAAAGAAATGAAAAGTTGCAAAAAGAAATATGTGTTTCCATAGATTCGCGGAATATTTTTAGGATACGATTGCTTACGTAAAGATTACAGTAAAGGTTTAGTGGACTAGAGAAATGCTTTAGAAATACATTTTTGCATGCATCTTCATTTAAATAATTTGATACTCAAAATATATTTTGTGGTTAAATGTTCTTTTTTTTAGTTATTTTCGATTTGTTTCTGGTTCATACCTTCATGTGCAGCTATTGTAAATTTGTTACATATTAATGCAAGTTTTGAGCCTGGCGCTTGGTAAATCCCAATCTCAGAAATAGCGAATAAATAACTATGTAATGTCTCACAGATCTTTACAACACCAATTTTAAATACGAATCATTTCGCTGTAAATGTATTTACAATGACAAGAAGAAATTTAACAAGAATGGTAACAAAATAACTATATGAAGTTTCGCAAACATTAATATTTGTGAAATTCTTGCTGCATATTGTGGTTTTGTATTCAATTTAATAATAATGATTTCAATTTTTCAATTTATCCAATTCAGTATAAACATACAGTAGTACATAAGATTAAATCATTGATCTGCCTGAGATAGGCTTACAATGTAAGTTATGCCTTATTGGTAAGTGAACTCTTTACATACAAATGCAAATAAAAATAATAATAAAAGTGTTTTATTAGTGCGAGATTGAGACTTTCGAGTCTCTTCTACATATATTCCTTAAAACCAATATAAAAGGGTGGTATAACAGTATAAAAATCCTTTTAAAATAAAAAAGTACACAACTGTTAGATTCAAAGCAGATGGGATACCATAATGTAGGTAAAGTCACCAACAAATAAATTGCAGAATAACCCGATTTCCCCTAAGATATCAAAGACCATATAAGGGCAAAAGACTAGCTGAATCGCACCCTTCTTTCATCAAATTTATCTTACGGGGCAAACTTAACGATCCTCATCAGGCAACGCACGCCCACGGCAAGCTCAGAACAGAACATTCCCCAAATTTATTTCCCCGCTTAAAACTCCCATTTTCGAGCACACTGGGAGTGAACCCAACCGAGACGCGGCACAAGTAGGTTCGTCCTCAGACACGCGCTCTCTCAAACGGATACACCTTTTCCCCATCGAAAGAGAATCAATTTGGACTAATATAATCATTCCGGGGATAATTCCGAGCCTCCAATCCGTAATGCATGGGACCACGCCTCGAGTACTCCGTCCTCTGGGGAAATGGATATCCTCAATACTTCTCCCTCAACACGGCTTTTACTTGTCCGGGAAGACATGAAAAGGAACCGGCTCGGAACGCATTCCGAGCTGGGATAGGAAATGTGGAAAGGATATTGACCAAACGACCTTCGAGAGCGACGTAAAAGAAAGCGTTATGAGCTCACCGAACGCCAACGGTAGGGCGATGATGCGTCGGAATGCTCTTGAGGAATAAAAAGCATTGCGATATGATGGAAAAGTGGATAAGTTGCGATTCGGATCTGCTAAATGCCTGAACATTCCCGTGTTGGCGTGGGCGAGTTGGCTTCTGCGTTCGTCTTCTGTTTCTTGGGCCGAAATTTCTATAACAATGTAGCTTCAAATGTATAAATAAAAGATAAGTCATAAATGTAATTGCATTGTAACTTCTTGTCACTTGAAGATTTAAGTTAACTTACGAAACCGGCCATGTGTGAAATACTCGGTGGAAAATAGTTTAAGTGAATTTATTTCTTCAATTTATTCTATGCAATTCCACATAGTAAAGCCTGCTACCATTGATTTTATTTATAAAAGACAAGGCATTCCTTATATATAAGAGTTATTTATTATTTCAACAAGATATTCCTTACGTACTTGTCATTCCTATATATGAGAGTTATTTCTTATTCCAATACGATATTCCTTATATATTTGCTCCATGTAAAATTTTCTATTGACCAAAACATTTCCTTACAATGCAGGATAATGAAAACGATTTTTATAATTTTGCATTCGACATTAAATCACCATCGAATCCTATGAGTCACCCATCTTGACAAAGATCTTCCTCAATTTTATATTCAATAAACTTAATTTTAGCCTAACATAAACCCTCAGAAGTTAAATTTCAATCAGAGGTTGTGAAACGATCATTACTCTTATCTTGAACCCAAAAGAGGTGACTTCACAGCAATTTCGACATAAAATCATCTTTGAACCCTATGAGTTACCCTTGTTGCCAAAGATTTTCCAAAACTTTATATTCAGTAACTTTAACCTAAGTCTTGAATATACATAAACCCTCAGAAATATAAATTTCAAATATAAGTAATGAAAGGAACAATAGCCCTAGCTTCAATAACCAACTTCAAACTGGAAGAGTTTACTTTACAATTAATTCTTACGCGTTAAATATATATGCGATATGAAATACTTAAAGTTTGTTGATAATAATTACGTCTAGAAGAAACTGCAACTGCTAGCAATCGTTAAGAGATTAAAATATTATAAACGTGCAAGCGAATAAGCGGCATCATTCATCCAAATGTCGTTGAAGTATCGTTGTTTAGCAATAGCTCTTATGTATAATAAAGACATAATTATGGTTTCGAAATAGAAAGAAAGCCATAGTCATTACCCCGTAAATTCATAAAGCATTAACGTATCTAAGATGAAACAGCATAAATTGCTATGCCACTTATTACTATCTTCATCAAGACAATCGAAAGCGAAAGTTGTCTTGTACTGAATCCCAAGCGAAACGAATTAGGAGAGAAGCAGGACTTTGCTAACAAATTAGTTAATACCCAAAGAATTAATGACGTAAAGTAAACTACATTGGATAGAAACATAAACCAATAAACGATAAAATTACATATAATCGTATCATGAGCATGCTGAGCGAAGTCAAGATGTCCTCAATAAGCTTAAAAGATGACCTAATTATGAATCCATCAATTTAGAATACAACGATAACTGATTGATAGATGGATTAGAAGGTGGTGATTGGTAGATTGAAATGCATACATTTACAAGTAAGTAAATGATGGTTTTATATATAAACTATCGGCGCGACTAACGATAATGTGTGAGCTTGCAGTTAAGTAGTATCTTATTCCGAGTCCTTTCGCTACCACAAATCGAGTGTAAGAGTAAAATGATTTTCTGACTTATCATCTATATGAAGCATTGATCAAAGTCGCAAACCAACTCCAATTTCACTATTTAAAATTAAATATTGTAAGTGCCTTCTCGTCTTCTATAACCTTATAATTATATACTGGTTTATCGACATCGTTTTCCGCCGTCCTCGGTAGTATAGTGGTCAGTATCCCCGCCTGTCACGCGGGAGACCGGGGTTCGATTCCCCGCCGGGGAGAATTTTTTTTCCATTTATTTCAACTTGCGAGAATTTATTTTTATTTAAAATTCACTCCTGTTGTTAATCCACCCATTTTAAAGAATTTTTAAACCTCTTAAACGTTGCGCCTGTCCTGCTGAGCACTTGACGAGGGAACCAAAGTCGAAGGAATCATTGAATCTCATCAACATCCTCTCGTATTTATTTCCTTTGAGAATACTTTAAGAGTAACCCTTCAAAAGGCTTTTGAAGGAGCCTACTTAAAATAATCAAGGAATGATGTAATACTTGAGTAAACAACCTCCACTGCACGATGCATAAAATTCCTCGATTGGAAGACCCACTCCTACATAAGTGGGATTTTTTAAAATCCTTCCTAAGTAGGCCTTGAGTGGGTAGAGAAACATGTTTACACAGCAAGATTTAAATGTTATGCTAGAAAACGGAAATTCAGAGTCATTTGAGAAAATAAGAAGTTTCTTGTTTCCAAATATACGAAGCTAACGGTAAAAGCTTATTTGAAGCTTTTTATTTTAAATAAATTACTGGAATTAGTGCTAGATAACATCTTTTAATTAAAACAAAAAAATAAATATATATTAAGTAAAAATATGAATCAGCCCCGTATGCTGAGGATATAAATATTATTTAACGAATACCAATTCGTCTGAGATACTACCAGAAACTTTCTAAATAGGGTTACTGGTTTAAGTTTATCATTAATTAATTATAACCGTTGCCACGTTAATTATTAATAACCGTTGCAACCTGGTAATACCAAATTGCAACTCTATCTACATAAATAAATATGATTATTATGGGGATAATCCTTAATTTCCTTCATCATTGTTTACTCAGGAAAGCATTAATTTTCAGCGATCTGATTCTCTGTCGAGCCTTCTTTGGTAACTTAATAAATATATTTTCCTCTTCCTCTGCCTTTTTCGGATTCCTTTTTAAGTTAACCCTTACTTTAGCTTGAGAAAATGAAGTTGCATAGAATGAGAAAAGGTCAACCGATTTATTACTAAATTTGGAATAGTTATAAAGTAAGAATCGTCATCATTTTCTACATCCATAACCAAGAGCAATATTCATACAAATAACTTTATATATTTTACCAAATATTTGAATAATAATACCAATGGGACGGATGGGGGTCATGAAGTGGTGATATTTATTTGTTCTAAACATATGTACTGTTGTATTAAAGAAAGGGATTTTGAACAAAATAATTTTAGATTCTTATTCTATCACTATTAATTTATCGTGCGAGTTTCAATTCATTGTCTAATATGACCCTGGTTTGTAGGTAGGGCTTGTAAATAGAAATCTAAAATTTATGCTTAGGTTCTTTTCAAACGGATTTGCTCATGATTTAGATGGACAACGGCCCGTCTTCGTATTACTTGCTGAGCAGTTATCAATGGTTGATGAAGCGATTTCTAGAAAATGATCTTTATACTCGTAACTTCAGTTTGTCTGCAAAATGCTTCTGATGGCAATATAAGATATCGAATAAACTACAGTACATGAATTACTTTTACCAATAGAACGATTGTAACTGATATTTTTTGACGAATTTCAATAAAGTTGTTAGTTTAGTTTAAAGTTTTTACCGCTCAATTGTAATATATGGACCTCTAATAAGTATTTTGTATTTAACGCATAATTTATCAGGTATTAACGAAGTACACTGCTTAGCAAAACCTAAACTTTTCCTTACACAACGAGAATCTTCAGAATGTTGCCAATTAAGCGTGTAAGAATCCCCATTAAATATTCTATTTTTGTTATCTTTATTTATTATTCAAGTTTGACAGTTAGAGTAACAGTATGTGTGTAACATTATAAAATACTTGTATGCATTAATAGACATCCACTCTACGATCCTACATGTAGTGTCATAATAATATACAAATTGCAGTTTACTCACACTATATACAGTATTAATTGCCATAAATTCAACAACAATAACTATAACAGAACATTTATTACCAAATTACAATAATGCAATTCATACAATAAATTTAACGTTACATCCCTAATTGATCATAGATGTTCTTTTAAGATTGTACCTTCGAGGCAAAATTCATAACTTTGTACCGATGAAACAACATTTCAACCCAACACTTCCAGCCGTCTGCTCAAAACTAGCAGGATTCTACATGGGAGACCATCATAGCCAGTGCGAGCAAAAAGCCCAACCGCCGGTGCCTGCAGGATAAACCAGGGGCGGTTGCAGACCCTCCTATGTTACGCTTCAGACTGCCCATAAAAAATATTTTAGTGCCTCGGAGGATTTGCCCTTCCTAGGAACCGTTTGGGCTGTTAAGGGGGGAATCAACCTTGAACCCCCTGAAATTTGACTATATTTTGCAGCATAATATCTTTTGATTGAAAAAACCGATTTGAAAACGGTTTTCACCATTGAAAAGATCACATGTTTTTCAATAAAAATAATTAATTTTATAAAAGTTATAACAATCCATATGTACTTTATACATATGTAAACATAACATACAAAAATCATACAAAAATTCCACTTTTGTGCTGCGCGACATATATTTTGAAAACTATTCCAGATATAATTTTGGGACTTGGCAGACTTATTTATTGGGCTACAATTATGAATAATACCGGTTAGAATTAATTTAATAGTATCAGAAAAAAAGTTATAAATTTTCAAAATTTTACATTTTTTTTAACCTTAAATTTTAAGTTTAAAATAATTTATTTTTTTAATGATTAAGAATATATACAAACCCACCGGTATTATTAAAGAATAGGCTTTTGTAAACAAATTAGTAAAGGTTTGATCAAAATCCATTCAGTACTTACTGAGAAAAGTGTCGCGCAAGCTGTTCAGACAGGGTTTTGAGAAAATCGACTTTAAAGATTCAGTCAAAGAAAGAGGTAGAGATCTAGACTATGGTACACTAAAAACCCCCAGGAACATATGAATCATCTTTGCTATCTTCTAGTTCTGCCTGTTTTTGCTCCTTTTTTGAATTCTTGCTGCTTTTGTAGCAGCATGGGCTCTTTTATCTGCCGTGGCAACTCTTTTGTCATCACTTGAAATTGCCCATACTACACATACATTCCCAGGGATTATGCCAAGCTCCTCCAAAACTTTAATCTCTCCCCTCATACCATCATTGAAATGAATAAGGGCTTCACATGGTGCAATATCAACAGTTTTTATGCCAAAAAATCTAACTTTAGGACAGTTTTACCAAATTAGAGCATTGAATGACTCATTAGGGTTTTGAGTATACCCACCCACACATATCTGCAACAAGTCCTTTTGTGACAGATCAGTAAATACTTTTCTGCAGGCTTCCATTACTGGCAAAGGAAGTGTATTCTTGGTGTTGTGTTTTTAATCTTTAGTTTTGCCTGCAGCTACCAGTTTTAGATACGGGCACCATGAATCAGGGCCTTGTGGACAGAGATGATGGGTGGGTTTTTTATCTGAGGAGGGAAGATGATAAAATATTGCCCAAATTGCACTGTACATAGAATCTATATCTTTGTTGGATTGCACTGCCATGCCATAGTAATCAGATATTTTGTCAATCATTTTTTTTGTCAATCTGCCAGCGCCTCCAAGATCTTTCCTACCACCAAATAATATACCTTTGCTTTCCTTAACCAATTTTCTCAGTCTTGTGCCCATTCTTTTCCTGACATGAGCAGTGCATTCCAACTTAGTGACTTTACTTTCATCATAAGGTTTTTTATCAGAAATATCCTCTTCCTCTTCTTTGGCAGCTCTCTTCATCGATTCCTGAGCTACTGAGGTTGTTGCACTCTGTATCGCAACCACTGCTTTATCAAATGCTTGTCCAGACACTGCAGGGGGGAAATCCATCAATGCTGAAAAATCTTCCAGGACTTTTATGGCCTAGGCCTAAACTTTTGAAAGAATACACAGCACGCCGATTTGCCTACGGTGCTTTTCTATCCTTGCCAACTTTCTGGCAACTACTAACTTGCTTGGTAACACCACATTTTTCACATTGGACCTCAAACACTGAGTACAAACCAACAGTTTCTTTTTCAACTACTGAAACTGAGCCAGTTCCACATAAACTACATACCACCACGTCGGAAATGCCGTGGAAAACTAAATCAGCGTCTATTACGAGAAATCCCTACAGATTTTTTCTTGAATCGTCTACAATCGGATCCATTAATCGACGTAGTTCACGGGAGGCTGCACTTTGCTTCCATAAAAATCGATGCTGCAAATGAACTGGTGCACGTATCGCGAAAATGAGACCACGGTTTTAAAGAGGAAAGAATTCGCAATTTTTTAGGTGCAAAAACGAAAAATCGAAAAAAAAATTTTTTTCAAGGTTGATTCCCCCCTTAAGATGATTGACCGGCTGCCGCCTCGGCAGAGCCCTCTTTCGGTGGCTCCGAGAAGCAGCACCGCCAAGGAGGTGAGACGAGCTTTTTAGAAGTCTGCCTCATTATCACGTCCATGAATTCATATCTCACTCCCCTTTACAGAAGCGTTTCTCGAGGCGGATGTTCACGAAAGAGTGACAAAAATGCGTCAGTGCTCTCTGTGAGAGCGTGACTGAATCGGAATTCCATCGCTTTGTCTCTCCTTGACATAAAAATTCACTCCCGACGCCTTCTCGACCGAGGCAGACTCCTTGGGAATACACTCCCGGTTGAAATGCGAGTGAGGAATTGACGGATAATTTCTTGAGATATGAGTTAGAGTTAATGAAAGGCAACTTAGATAACGTAAGAATCCTCGACGTTTTTTTTCTCTTGACTGCAAGTGAAGTAGTATGAATAATAGTGCTAGAGGGACTCAAGCTTTGGGCCCCCACGTGTTAGGGCATTTGAAGATCTCTAAAGGGAATTACCCTCGAAATAAGTTTGAAAGAAATTTACCCAAACACAGTTATTTTGCTCAATACCTAATATTGAAAATGCCAGTTACAGTGGAATTGGCTCAAATATTCTTTTCAAAGTTAAAACTAAGATAGAGGTAATTGAAGAAGCCGTTACTTGGCGAAACTGCATTATGGTAGAAATAACTAAGCGAAATTATCACAGTTTCACAACTGTGTTGTGGTCTGATGATAACTATTAATAGTTGAAAGCAGTGCAGTCGCATTAAACAAAATATTTTGTGAAAGTTTTGCTTAGTTATTTCCACCATAAGATAGAGTTAGGTACTTAAGATATGCTGGAAGGTTTGCAAGTATCACAGCAGGAAAAATAAATCTTGAAATTCCAATTATTATTTAATATCTATCTCTAAACCTTAATAAATACTTCTTAAATATGATTGTATGTACTTAAAATATATATCCTGAAACACACTTGAAATATTAAACGAGAAAGATTCTCTTTTTAAGTAGGGCCTCGCTGCAATCCACTCGCCCAGTGCCCTATGGATCTCCAAGACTGTTCTGACTACGATAGACATTTATTTAGGGCCCCTTTAGATAAAAACGGCATATGAAAAACTCTTCTTCGTTTCAAAATTTAAATCAAGTCAATGAATGAATTGAGCAACGAGATATCGAAAAATGCTCATAATAAGATGAATAATGGAGAAAATATTATAATGTTCCGTCTACAACGGACTACATAATTAATATTTCAGATGTAGATATTTGATAAAATATTTTTCATTTTATACGAACTGCTTGTAACAATTTTAAATTTAAGTAATAATTTCCAAAGAGTTTCAAGAAACAAAATATTTAAGAGCTAGCACACAAGGGCATGTACCCAGGAAAAATCCTAAAATATTTTAAACAAAACTTCGAATCATTGTTTAGGATGTTCATCATAGTTACGAAAACGCCAATGAAAGTATTACATCGATTTATTCATTCATTTAAATGCTGTAAATAAAAATCATGTTCTTACAAAATACAAATGTACACTCCTGGCCAAAATTAACGATCCCTAGCGATCCTTACGGCCGGTGCTGCGTTAATTTTGGCCAGGACTGTACTTTATAACATTCCTTATTTTTTAGACGATAAGAAAACACAATCGCATCTACCACATTGCTGAGAATCTACCGCAAAAATATTAAATTTTCAAACACGTATCAAAATCCGAAAAAGAATAATCGAATCTATTTTTAAACATTTACCTGGAAGATCACTTGATCACAGTGCATTCAGAGGAATTTCTGATCGTTCTCTAAGAAATCTGAGTAATCCACAGTAAACAAGAACAGCTGAATAAAAATAGTATCAGAACGGTCATTTCAAGTACAGATTCGGGTACGAAACTAGTAGTAATGAAAGGGCTGGCAAAGCTCGAAAAGACATGCGATGATCTGTAAAGGGAAAAATGCGAGTGGACGGAAACAAATCAAAGCTTTGATCGGAAAGTGGAAGGGAAGTAAAGGCTTGAGGAGACTCTCTTGCCCATACACTCGAATCAACTGTAATCGAATTCCTGTGAAAGAGTATGACGTGCAATTGATCTATGTGGTTCGGCCGTACTTTGTGAAATCCGAATAGAAATTGAATCACATTTGGAATTTTACAAAAATATTTTGGAAGTTAACAAGTGTTCCTTCAATTCTTTGGTGTGATACGTATCTCAAGTAGACACTTACTGTAGTTATCACAGCATTTCATTGCATCCGTTGGCCACTTATTTTTGTAGAAATGAATTTAGTGGGTGGTTTTCCTTAATTTGCCACTTCTTTTGTTTACTTGAAAGGTAACTTAAAACACTCATCTAATGAAACATAAAGGTAATTATAGTTTGAAGTTCGATTTTACTTAGAAAAATGGCAGTTCATAGGTGAACTTGTTAGGCATTTGAGTTCATGCTGTAAAATAACCATTTTTCTTAATTTTTAGCCATATGTCATGCATGACATTGGTATTCAATCTTTCTTGGTCTCAATCAGTGGATTCCTTATTGGAATTAAAAGTTTCAAATTATTGCCATGACAAAATTAAGATCAAAGTATTGGAAAAAAATATAATTTATCGCTAAAAAAATAAATATGACAATAAAGATATCGAGGAAGCTAGGAGAAGTGCCTTTTGTAAGTTTCTTCCACTCCAAAAAATCTCAGAAATTGATCACCATGTCGCCAATGTCCTATTCGTCATACCTGTTTCAAAAACTAATTACTCTTATAATGCACCCCTCAATAGGCTACATCGATTTGCAAATACTCACCTTAAAAATATAGACATATTCCACACTAGTTTACATACAATTAAAAATTTAAGTCCCATTGAATACTAAACATAATTTTAAAAAGAATTATAAATCACTCACTGTAAATAATACATAAAATATGTTATTGTATCATTCATATGTATTTTTTATAATTTATATCATATCTGTTAAAATTTATTTGGCATTCTGTTTATATTATTTTTCATAAAGCTTTTAATAATTATTCTCTTCACAAATGCTGTTTATGTTCATTATTTGTAACATTTTATACGTAAATTTTATTACTTATAATGATGATAGTGATATTTATGCTTAAAATCCAATAATTTGTGATATTAATTTCCATATTTGTGATATTTTGTACTTATAAAATCCTATTGTTTATTGTATTTTATACTTTTAAATTCTGCTATGTGATATTGGTGCTGTGACATTTTTTGTAACAAAAGGGTACATCCCGTTGAATAAATAAATAAATGTCACTTCACTTAAAACTGCATTTACCGGTACTCAAGACTTAGACTCATGCGCACTCCGACAAAGCAATTTCATGGAGTTATTTGCCTTTGTACCGCCCCTCTCGAAATCCGCATTGAGAACTCGACTTACCCTTCTGTAGTGCCAGATCTGCAGGGCTCAATTCCACCGAATATGTTGTCACCTCAGCTTGCGAGTAACGTATTCGTTCGAATGAACTTAAAGCTAATGTATATACTTATAACTTGAAGCTTTTACTTCTGGGTGAGTTGTAAAAATTTCACACGAAATAAGCATTGGGCGATTCGTTCGTGATTAATCGGAATTTTGAGGCGCTTTAAATTTTACTCTCTTTTGGGTAGCGCGAATTTACATTTGATCTCTTGGGAACGCTGAAACGTAACTTAATTTTTAAGCAGGAAAATATCTAAACAAATATGTTAAACCTTCGCATCTTATATCGGCAGCACACAAAGAAGATTACAACTTCATTAAAGCAATTAATAAGACACGTTTGTGTGACCATGTGGTTTCATTTTGCGCGAAATAGGAATTGCACCGCTGATGCCTACGTTTCATTTTTATGTGACTGTGCCTATCCAACATCTGTATTCAATATGTTTTTAAATGGTATGCGTGGCAAAGTGCAGGTAACGTTTGTATCGAGAATATATGACAGGATGGCGATGCTGTACGCTCCGTAGTTAAAAATAGAGAAGTCATTAAACCTCATCGAAGTGATTTGGATGGATATAAATACCCTTAGTATTTCTTGGCTCTTAAAAATCATATAAAGGGAGGGTATAATTGCTGACTTCCCTAAAAAAAAGGATTATTGTTATGTATATTGTTATATATTAAAGTATATTTGTATATTTTTTGCTAACTTTCCTCTTCCATTATAATCTGGTTTTAATGTAGGCAACATTCGGGGTCCGGGAGAGGAATTGTGGACCCTCACAAGGGGGCCCCAGATATTTCGACCGGCTGCCCCACCCTCTCGAGGACCCTAAGCATTCAGGTGGGGCCTGATAATTTCAAAGGTGTCCTAATGGTTTCTTATAGAACGTAATGGTGTTTTATGTGACCGAACACTGTATGAGGCTCTCCAATGGATGATGGCTCCTAACCCTTCCCTTGTCAACGCGTCTTTCCACACACAGTGCCACTCTATATATAGCGGTAATATCGCAACAGCACTACATGCAACTACTCTCAATTAACCTCATCGGAATCCCCTCACTCAGGGTCCGACTGAGAAGCGGAATGCGTTATGACGACCCAATGGCGTTCGATAACCCACTTTCGCGTCGAGCGGTGGTCGGAAGTCACCCGTTTGATTGCGTAACTAGTGGAAGTTGAAGAGGGTGAACGTAATTGCCAACTGCTGGGTCGTGCTGTTAAGAGTGCAGGTGAGAATCATTCCAACGGCTTTTAATTATCTCTCCATCGGAACTTTGATCCGCGAGTGTCTAATCCTCCAATCTCGAAAAAAGTTTTTTTTTAAATTTTTTCCCTCCGGATCGATGGGTTTGCTGATTGCGGGCCTACCAATTCGGAGTCATCTCAAAGAGAGGGGATTTTTTTTGGATTGATTCCCGAGAGATTTGATGATCGTTGATTATGGGACGAAGCGTGCTTTCTTTTCAGCAATTGCGACCAAGTGGAGGAAATGTTTGAAGGGCTGCAGTGAGGCTTCGAGATGGTTAAATTTATCCATCACCTATTTGAGCACACGGAGTTGGTTGCTTTGTAAGGAACTATGTATCTCTTTTCGACGGGTGATAAAAATTTACTATTTATTTGGACGATATCCCTCATTTTGGTTCGTGACCCTCTTACAGTTTTGCTTAAAGCTGTACTTAAAAGGCTTAGAAAGCTTCTCTTTCTTTTTATTTTTTCGATTGTTTTAGATTTTCTAGTTAATTAGGACGAAAATACAGTCGATTTTACAAACAGCTTAGCATCTTAGTATCAAAGTGATTCGGAGGGACATAAATATTTTCACAATATCTTGGCTCTTAAAAATCATGGAAAGGGAAGGTTTTAAATGCTGACTTTCCTGAGGATAATGGTTAATATATTTGTACATTTTTGCTGACATTCCTGTTTCAATTTAAACTTACCATGTTATGGTGTTTAACACTGCCACTACCATGAAAACCATGGTACTCACTCGTAGCCTTAGTAAATAATAAAAAATGAAAGAAAACAAGCTAAATACATAAATGACTAATCATAAATTAATTCGGGAGGGATGCATGGCAATTAAGGAATAATCACCTTAGTGATACACTTCGTCCTCAGAAAAAATGTTACTGAAGATGATAATGAATTAAATTGTAGTCATTAATTTGTCCGAGAAAAATGAAAACGATGGATTCATTTTTTCCTATCCTACACAAGACAAAAAATATTTCATTTTTATAAAGCTGAAATAAAGAAAATGCCAGACAAGCATAACCTCTAGAATCGCAGGAGAATTGAAGGGTCTCGGGTTAGAGTACCCAGCTATAAAATGAAGCTAAATAAAGTTTATTGGGGTTGTATTCTGAGGTCCTTTAGAAGATTTGAATACTATTATGAAAGTAATCTTCGAGAGAAAATTTTTCTTATGATAACGGCCGCTCAAATGGGTAAAAAGAATCCAATGTATCCGCAGATACAAGAGGATTATTCACCCACTCCTCTGTGAGTCGTAAGACGCAGGGGGGCTTCGGCGAAGGGGGACGACCGCCTCCCCTTCGGTTTCCCTTTGAGATAGACCAGTGATCCCCAAAAGGGGCGGCAACACCCCCAAGGGGGGCCCTGCGTTGATTTAAAGGACGCATCTAGGGGGCGACTGGGGGACAATATGTGCTCCAGACAACGGGGGAGGATCACTCCCAGAGTGATGGCACAGGCTATTGCATGGCAGTTTTGAAATTTTAGATTTCACAGAAATTCTATTTATTGATTTGGTAACTTTTAGTCTATTTACTTGTGTACAAAATGTCCGCAGTAAAACGATGTTAACTCAAGCATAATCACTTAACAATCGACTGAAATGATTGCATTATTATTACGTAGAGTATTACGTAAACAGCATTACTTACTGATTTAATTCAATTTAGTATTATTTAGTATTAATAGACTTAACAAAATATGGTTGAAAATGGTTGCGATTTACACACGAACAATTCAATTATTTTAATTACAATAACAGTTAATTGCCTTAAAATATTGTTAACAAAATTTTTCTTATGTCATAATCATTCAGGATTTCGCCTAGTCCTTGGCAAGCCGTCTAACTCAGAAGCCCCGGATCCCCTATGTCCACCGTTACAACGGGCAATCCCCTAGTCGTCTCATATTTTTGTTTGGTGCCAAGAGTTTTTAGTAAAGACAAATTAACTTCCATAAGCAGACTTATCCGCTCAATAATAGCTTATAAAAACGTATATTTATGGAATTCGTTTTTTGTTTTAGATACTCTCTATGCAGCTGTGATTAACTACGAGACCTGCCTCCAAATTTTACTGACAGTGACTTGAACATTAAATAAAAGTGCACCGTAAATTTTACGCAAAATCGATATACTTATCAAGGTGTTCGTGATATCAAATAGAAAAAAAATAACCTACGATAAAAAAAAGATCTCTATTGCATTTTCTTTCATATGGTACCTATTTTCATTAACTACGACCGTTATTAGTAATTACTTAAATAAGGCCAAATGTGAGAGTATTGTTATTGTACGAGAATCAACTTTACCTCGAGGAAGTTACAGCCATTGTATAAATAAATATATAAATTATTAAACATTTGAATATATTGATGATTATATAACTTAATTTGTATAACTATTACCCAATTCAGTGTTTATTATTACATTTTATCATGCTACACTTAAGCTCCCGATACATAATATATAAACGACGTTGTTTCAATTCAATATACACTCACGCATGCGAGAACACAGGAACCATTATATTACCATGACAGACGCCCTCCTCAGCCATAAAACCGAAGACAAAAGATCGACTTCGATGAAATGGACGACGGATTTGAAAAGGCACTCGCGGAAAGGAAATAAGAAAAGATTGAGAGGCGAGAGTGAAAAAGGTATCGGAAATCCATGTTGACTCTTGAGTCTTGCATTGAGCGGAGGGCAATAAATAGCTCCCGGGGCACGCAAAGAAAGCGGACGGGAAAAGGGCATCGACGACGCGTCTCCTGCCCTTTTTTCTTCGACGTCACTCTCTTCTAGATTAGTCGTCTCACGATTTCAGGGTTTTTTTAACGGATTTGTGACTAGGAACTTGGAGTGATTGAACTATACTTGAGATTCATTCTCTGTTTGCTCTATGTTTGCGTGTGCTGCCTCTCTGCTCAAATCAACGAAGATGCTCACTGAATACAATCCTCACCGAAAAGTTTTCTAGCTGGGTAATGCACGGTGGGTACTTATCCTCGAGGTCGTTACTGTGATCGTGAAGGCCGACCATGGATCCTAACAACTCCTAAATGATAAATAAAGGATGTAATGTAAGAATATGTTGTTGATACGGTACATGTAATGCTTTGTAGAGTTACTTAGCATGTGTATGAAAATGTATTATTTATTTTCAATATAGATATCTATGCGGAAATAGCGTGTTGTTTCTAATATATGTATTTTAATGGCCAATAACGTTTTTGTTGTTGTTAGTATTGTATATAGCATTTTCATATAATACACCAATCAATAAGGTTGCCAGCGTACTATTAGTCCAAGTGTAATGCATTGATAATAGTAGGTAAGATTCGAATCCCAGCCAAGTCACTATTTTTCACTTCTGAATTACGTTGGGTTAAGTCGCACACTTTCAAGTGCTAAGTTTAAATTTACTTTCCATCCTTAGTAAGTAAGATTCTAAAACATTTACTGTGATGCTTTGTGATTTTCGGCTAACGATGGTTTTTTGCTGTTTCTAGGACTCGGCTAACGAATCTTTTAGTTGCTACAGTTGCCTACGTCTGAAAACAAAGTAAACTGGACTCACTGGTAGCCTTGCATCTATGCTTACCTTATATCTATAGTATGTATATTAAATATCGTATGTTCTACTCGTAGTTAAGAGTCCATGGGCATTCGAATTCCGGCTTTAGTATTTTTAGCGAATGTTTGTGGAAGCTCCTGTTAATAACAAGGCCAGAATCAGCCAGAAAACGGCTGCTGCACTTACTCTATTCTAAATGTAAGAATTAGGTAGTTTATGATGTTCCTGCATCTTGATGAATTTAACATTTTTCATCAGTTTTTTTTCTGTTTGGAATAAAGGATTCTTTAGTTTTTCTGTAAAGGATATAGGAAAATTCACAGCCATTCCATTCAGTTTAACTCATGACTGTAGAGTTATGAAAAGCTACTAAGATTTGGGTAATTGCGAGTAATTGGCATTGATTTGCTCTCTCTTTATTATTCAACGACATGAAAAGCTCTATTCATGGTATAATTGCACTGTAGTTACTGGATCCTCTTACATCCATATCAATCCTGCTCTGCGTAGAAACCGAAGGTAAACTACTACCTCACTCCTCATCTTGTCTATTTACCTCATCCCTTCCCCTTAGCTCATTTCATAGTTAATATTATACAATTAGAGGTTCCAGCAGGCTATCGGGATGAATGCAGACAGAGAAGCAGTTACGCTTTTAACGATTTATAGTAACTTGCCGAAATTCTCTAATTAATTCTTTAGACAGAGAGCACTCGAATAGAGAACGACGTTTTTTTTAGGAATGCATGTTATTCATGGTGGTTATCGGTCATTTCGCCACTTCCTGTAGACTCCCACTTCAGCCCCTCTCAGCGTAAATATAGGCCTATTCAGAGAGTTGTTTCCTGATAGGCGATCGATCAATTTATCGCTCGTGTATCCATCAGAGATAGCTTATCTCCTGTTGACGATCGGATTCGAATGCTTCGATAAACAAACTTCGATGATTGCTTTCTTTCCACGCTTCCAAATCTACTCCTGTTACCGATTCTCTCTAAGTTCTCCTTCTTCTATTTCGGAGTAGCCATAACGAATAACAAAGAAACAATATAGACAGTGGAAGCGAAGAAAAAGTTCGCAAGCGATGCTACTCTGAGATAGTTAGGCCTCACCTAATGAATGTATATACCAGTATGTAGTGTATTGTGGTAACATTATTATTTATTATTATTAGTATTAAATTAATCAGCAGATAAGTGTACACCAGGTGACAGAGTTTTCTATCATACAAAAACATAAATAGAATACCTAATGGATATACATATTACAACAGAAAAAAATTCAGCAGTAAAATAAAATACATCATCAACAACTAAAAGGTAAGTAAAGGTAGTAAAATACAAATCATCATCAAAAATATATCACCTATTCAATCCTTGCACCTTCAATACCAAGAAATACTAACACTAATTCAGTCAAGGCCAATACAGGTGAAATAAATATACAGGAAACAGTATAAAATATAAGACACAAAATATTAATAAGTACTTTGCTATAGTATTATTTGTGTCTGAGCCGTCCCTCTATTCTTCGTCGAAGCATTACAGTATTTTGGAAGGTGTTAAGAAAATCTTCAGGATTCATGAAGGATTCGAGATTATTACGGAATGAAAATAGATGTCAATGAAAAATATAAGGATTGGGAAGTAGGACGGTGATACTACTGTCCCCGTAGAAGTAGGGTTACTGTACCCCCCTAAAAATGAAAAAAAAATATATATATATATATCAATTGTAAAATTTAAAAAAATTAAAAAAATTAAAATTAATTAAAAAAGTGTTACTTACTCGTTGAGTCTCGAACCACGATAGTATACTTTACCAGGAGTCAGGATGGAATATGAGTAAAAGAAAGAAATGTTCGAACATTTTTCTTGTACTATTTTTTATTGAATCTCAATTAATAAGATATACTGAAGTTCTTGGTGAAAGATTGTGTAAGATGGAAATATGTATAAAAATAGTTGATTGAGAGAAAAAAGCTGACATTTCGGTAAAAAAGCGGACAAGCGGACACGGGACAGAAAAAGCGGACGTCTGGTAACCCTACGCAGAAGGCCAACCGCCAGGGCAGGTAGAATCCTTCCTTCAAATATCTGGGTGTTCTGATAAATAGAGACGGCAACCACACAGTATATTAAAAGCTTAGTTTCCGAGGGGAAGAGGGCCTTGGGAAGGGTCAAAGCACTGCCTGTTATCCCAAGGAAGAGATTTTCAATATTCTTTATATGGAGATTTGTCTTATGCAGACCAAACTAAGACCTTGTGAGATAAAGAAGAAACTTACCTGTTGGTCTTCCATTGAGGAGTCAGGTAATGAAATGGATTAAAGAGAGAAGATCAATGATGAAAATATGTAAGTGACTTAACGCTTGACAAATTCGTGTTAATATATTTTCTTCAAATGTCACCACTATCATCACAATAATAACCTACAAATATTTCTGAGAAAAAACTTTTTGTACTACTTTGCGTCTTAATAGATATAAACTAATTATTTAAACTATATTTATTGACAAAAATAAAAACATTTTAACCCTCCTTTGTTGGATAAAGATATAAATCAACGATGAGGTGCATTATATTTTGCATTGATTAAAACTCCCCTACACCTATACTGCATTCCAGATTATTTAGCTCGTAATTATGGATTATATGGAAATCCTATAAATTATTCTTCTCTCTGAAAGAATAGCCTCACATTCAGTTCGTCTCTATGAGGTGGTGTTCCATGATCTGACGAATGAAGTCACGATTATTGCCTACATTAGAAGAATTCAACTATAGTTTTTCCTATGCAACCGACATCAACAATTGCAGCGACCTATGGAAAGATTACCTTATTTGAGTCGTTGTTGAAACTACAATAGTTTAGAGGAAACACGGATTAGAGGGATGATAGTATTCGAGGAAGAGGAACTGTTTCCATATAACCCGAGCAAGATATCGAAAACGGCCTTTGGTGGACCATATCGGATTGACAGACTGACTCCATTGTGGTCTCGGCAGTCGGATATTTGGGATGACAGAGACGCGCCCAAGGGACGGAGAAGGGAAATTCGGGAATATAAGAATTTAAAGAGAGCCCTGGGAACGTGAATGCGAATGGTATGACTGCTGAAACTCCCGTTCCCGTAAATGACATACGCCCCGCGTTGGAGGAGGGAACGGACGTAAATTGCATGCGCGGAACGTGATTCAACTGTCATTGCTTTCGAATAAATGATGAAAGGTAACTACCGCGCTCATAAAGCTGCTGGGGAAACCATGATATGCAATCGTTAAAATCAATGGAGTTTAAATTATCCCCCGAAGACGTTTTATTGCACGGGTGAATAGACCGTAAAGCAGTTTATTATGCCTCTAAGTTTTACTTACTGATGGCCTTATTATCTCTGCGACGAGAGCCCTGGATTTTAAGAGCTTTATCTTTTCGCGAACGATGGCTCATATCAATATGAGGATTTATGGGTTGAGATTTCCATTGGTACAAATATGACGAATAAAAGAAAGGGAGTTAGGCTTTAATCTCAGTATTCAGTAGCCATGAATATGTAGGAGGATTATGAGAGCCATTTATTTGAAATGCATCTTATCCTTACGGCTACGAATCATTTCTGTGATGAGCTATAAATATCTTTATCAACTAAATCCTCTATTTTATATCATCGAAAATATTGAGAGCGCCACTGCGGTCAATCTTTTGCAAATATAGAACCCATGCTTCACCATATGAGAAATAGGAATTATTCTTAAAATTACTTTTGATATTGCCCTAGAGCTTCTAATTTTCTCAGAGGATTGACTCGCGCAAAGTAAAACCCTTTTCTAAATATTTGTAATTACTTTGTTTTATATTTTGTTATTGTTATTATTAGTTTAATTTGAAAAATTGTCCAATCCCTATTATTATTATTTTTTCATTATTGCTATATCTTCATTTAAACTGGCAATTACGATGAACGTGAAACTGCATAAAAATGCATTAATTAAACGTAAAGTGAATCCATGGGAAATGATGATCCTCAATATGTCCAATTGAATATACAAATATGATAAGAAATTCATTTTATTATACACAGCAAACCTGGTTCTTGTGTTAGACAAAAAATTACCCATTCAAATGGAAATACTGGTGCTTCGAGCAATGATTGAATAATTACTCAACACGAATCAGTTGATTTAGGAATAATTTCTCAATATAAAACGATTACAAATCATAATATCTCTAAACCTACCTCGATCAAATTGTAATTGAATACAGGGCTCTATTTCCGTAGCAAGTACATCAACTAATCCTTTTATTTTGTTTACGTTGGAATAACTTTTCTGATTTTCTCGATGGCCCATTAATATGACAAGGGAAGGATTTCTATGGCCTCGCAAATATATTCCGCCCCGATGTATTCGCGTAGGAATATTACGCGTCATACAGATTATTAATGACGGGGAATGTATTCAAAACGCTTCACGTGAAAGTAAACTGGGACCATCAGTCTTGTTTACAACATCATCTGTTTCTATGACTATGTTTATATCCCAAGAGGTCTATCCTGTCGTATATTAATCGCGTTTTGAAGGCGGGGCCTTTCTGTGAGAGGCTAGCCCGCAGAAATAAATTAGCATATCAACATTCAATAGCGTGCGCCAACTAACTAATCTAAGGCATTAATTTTCGCGTCTTCACAATATACTTCGACCTTGTATCTGTACGAAAATTTGAGGTCTCCGACTTTTAAAAGACTGAAGAATTGGAAGGTTTGTCGCACTGCCTTAACCTCACTGACTGTATCTACCAGAAGAAAGAAGAAAAACAGCCATCATCAGGTCCTGATAATGACAGTGTTGCCGAAATCGGTCGACAAAATAAAAAATGTGTGGATATTACTAAGTTTTACTTTACTCTTAAGTATGTCTTTCCACGAATTCCAGCCAAGTAATATAGAATTAATTTGAATGTACACTCCTGGCCAAAATTAACGCACCACCGGCCGTTAGGATCGCTAGGGATCTAGACTGCATAAATTTTGGCCAGGAGTGTACCTGATTTATTTGTTATCGCTGTATATAGTTAGAAGTGCCTTGACTGTTGACGTCATTTTGCACATGTGTGTCCTCAGTGGAAATCGAATCCAGGACTTCTTTCATCAAAGGTGAACGCGCTACCCAGTTTTATATCCAGAAGTCTTTGCTTCATTTCCGAAGTCAGGTGTCGCTGTTACCAGTAGAGTATACATTGAGAGGAAGGATATCCATATTAGGTACAAGCGCTAAAAATGTCGGCCCTACTCTGATTTCGCTATAACAGTCGCATTAGATCAGCGTTTCCTTTATAAAGTCTGTCTTTGGGGCTATCATTGGCTAGGGATTATAGGGGCATGTTTAAATTTTCATCGACGTGGCGTTAAATGCAGTGTAAACCATTAATTCCTACCAAAAAAATAAAAAAATATTATTTTGGTGAATAGTTGTGCGTAACATATTTTCCATTTAATTCTTATTTGTAAATATTTCAAACATTCTCGCGACATATGTGGGCATATCGCGGTGACATAAGTTCATATGGAGGTAATGATCACATTTACTCCCTCTGGCTCGTATCCGCCGCTAGTTTCCAGAATTTCACGTGTTATCGGGAACTGTGATCTCAAACTTAGCAGATCTAAAGACCAGTTGCTTTATAGCCCAATAATAGTTATTTGCAGCCCATGAAATTCGAAACATCCTTCATTGCTGTTTTGGTCCCAGACAGTTTACACGAGGGAAGCACGAAAAAAATATACGTAATATAATATTGAAATTTGGAACAGCTGAACTATGATATGAAAATAAGCTTTATTGTATCTAGGAAAAATCCCTAGGAGCAAATGATGTACTACTCTGCTTACTGAAACTTAACATATCCATCCTAGAAGGGTAGACTGTGTTTCAGGTAGCCTTTCCTATTCCACCAGCCTACGATTATATTTTTCCATTTAATTAGATTACTACACAGATCGTTAACATTTCTTCCCTGCTGAAAAATAAAGATTTTCTTGAGTTCAATTTAGTAGAAGAAAGAAAATATCAACAACCATTCTCATTCTGAAAATAATAATTTTAATTTCATATTCTAACATTTAATCTCCTGATACATACACTCTATAATCTGCTCTGTTTACTCTACATATTTTCAGCACGAAAGTGCTTCAACATACTTACCTTTAACTAGCATAAATTAAGGAAAGGGAATGAGGTTTACTGATGAGGAGTGAGGTAATTCGCACTCTTTCCTCTTTAAACTAGTAAAAGTAAGCTGTAAAAAAATTAATCCACCTAAGCACAGCACGATTATTACATGAGTAACACTTTTCATGGAATTCAATAAGGAATGAGGAAGATGGTTGTCTTCATTCAGTAACACACACACAACAGTAGCTAAGATACAAATGAAAAATATAAAGAATCTAAGATGGAGTTGTACTTTTACCACAAATTTTCTTTTTCACAAAAACAGTTACGAGTCCGGTTTCGAACGATTATTCGTCATCTTCTGATGTTTATGAATTTTACTTCATACATCATGATGCTCCAGAGAGAAAGTGTATATGTGCTAAAATTTCATTTCTGCTCTCCATTTAACTTAAATATGTAACCAATTACCCATATACATTTATGCGGCTACGGTCCATTAACTTACTGCCTGCATTCGGCCCTGACTTGAGCGCCGAAACGACATCAGTGTCCCTTGGAGTGGCCCTAGGAAATACATTCACGTTTGCAATGGCGAACGCCTTGTAAGTTGGGAACCCACGACATGAAATTCATTCTCTGTCCTTTCGGAAAAGGACGGCACGATGGCACGCACGGGCACGCTTTCCGCACGCAGCATTTCGCCCATAAATTCTCCGTCTGAATAAATCACGTCACGCCCGAGGCTGCCGCTCCTAGCGGACGGTTCGCCGGCGTTCGCGGAGGGCACGGGCGTGCATGCTCGCTTGGGCGTATTAGCAGCCGTTCGCACTTGAATGCGATATTTGCGAAGGACTAAGCGATAGGTGAAGAGAAACTGTGATCCCCTTGCTGTCGAAGGGATGCTTGACCTATAACTTCCCTTATCTACCTTCACCTCATATCGGTCACCTAAAATGAATACCAAGCACCTATGGTTTACTTCTTCATACAAAATGGTTACTGGCGTCATCGCAGGTTCGAAGGGTATAGGTACCCTCAGAGTGCCAACCAAGCTTCTTGTTGAGAGGGGAAATATTTATCCAATCTGCTTCGTGCTCCTACATCAAAATAAATAACATTTCCCCTGTTACGATATTGAAAGATCTCGCGAAAGACTGCAATTTAAGGGGATTCGCCCCCTTCGCACACATAAGTAACCAGTGGTTGCTAAAGGCAAGAGAGGGGGAAAACAATTTTCCCTGGCAGGGAAAAATATTGCTATCATCAGCCAGGGAAACAGTTTTACGAGCCGGGGAATTACCCCCTTTCTCCCCCGTTGATTCGCACACTTAGTATCCTGGGCTTGCAGTCATGCATGCACCCCTTCCATATTGTTAATTTCTATTTTTGAACAACGTTCTCATTTTTTTGGGAAAACTATATTAATTTTCAAAAGAGCTACTCTGATAACACTGCCGGAACTACAACAAATTTAGAAGGGAGGGGGTTTCACATATTAATTCTCTATCAACATCACTGGAATTTATATAAAGCTTATTTGAAAAAGGTGTAATAAAGGATAAAAATAAAAAAATATTTTGTTTGCTCAAGGAAAAAAAGCTAAGTTGATGATCAGGGTGGAGTATGAAAAACTTGAAAACTTAGAAAAATTCTCTTGATTGGTTAATGTCCCTTTTAGAGACGTTTTATCATTGTATTATTATTATTATTGGAAGCAAGGATGAGGTCCGAAAAAGAATAGCTTTAGTCAATGAATCCTTCATAATGGGAAGAAATTGATCACTAGACGTTTCGATAGAAGTAAAGATTGACGATTCGGTAAAGGAAAAGATTGATGGAATCCTTGATGTGGAGTGTTCTGTTATATGGGTGTGTAACGTAGACATTA
Organism: Sympetrum striolatum; assembly: GCA_947579665.1. Classification (NCBI taxonomy): domain Eukaryota; kingdom Metazoa; phylum Arthropoda; class Insecta; order Odonata; family Libellulidae; genus Sympetrum; species Sympetrum striolatum. The sequence continues at coordinate 45,519,477 of OX388345.1, read as the reverse complement.
GGATAAGAAGATATCAAAAT